>CANTUR010000707.1:470000-1954019 GCA_947683625.1 Mallotus nudiflorus | reverse complement strand
CTAGAAATCCACTTTTATAATAATAATAAATGCAGTAGAATTTTGAGTGGAGGATCAGAGTATAATTCCTAAATTTTGCAACCTCAACACTGAATATCATTAGCCATCAGGCTTTCCATAACTCCGAGTATACAAAGGGTCAACTGAGGATTCGCAATTCCACTACCGGTGCTAACTGGCCCCGAGTACCCTACAGGTCAATCGAGGATCCGCAGTCACACTATTCAAACCATAATTCACCAAAATCATAATTTCCATAACTAGAATCAATCAAGGTTCAAAACCTAATTCTAGCGTACTGTTGCACAACAGCCTTAGTGTGACCCGCTAGGTGGCACATTTTACAACTATCATTCAAAACAATGTTTCGTAATAATATAATGAAAATTCAATATAAAATGTGACAACAAAAATATAATTCAAAATAAATATTTTCAATTATATATGTGGAAACATATATATACATATTAACAATAATAAATATCATATAATGAAATGAGCATAATTAAATTCATATTATAAAAAACATATGGATGCTCATTATATTTAATCTAGATGCAATGTATACATATCTAATAACACACTGTTCTATCGCGCTCCTCAACCCCGACTCGATTGGCTTGGTCCGATAGGCCTAGCACGCAAAGCAACTAAGAAAAATAATAAAAAAAAATATCTATATTAGAGATAATTCCCTAATTTAATACTTCTAGAAATTTTAAAGAATGACTCAATCTAGGATATGGCTCGACAAAAATTCAAGATTCAGGACGACTCAATGTTATGTTTTACGAGAATTTTATAAAAAATTCAACAGAATATTCTTTATAAAACAAACATCTCTCTACTAAAAGTGGAGGTGATCCTACATGCAAATACACTTCAAATATACACACAGCTCAACTTCTCAGGTTGGGCCCCCAAACTACAATAAATTGCCCAACTAAAAACAAATATACACAAAAATTAATAATATAATAAATATTCATAATTCACTAAAATTCATAAAAATCAATATCACAACTTAACATATTTTAATAATAAAACATCGAAGATATTTATTTTCAAAATAATAAATAATAAATAATAAAATTCCAATATAATTAAAATAATATTAATAAAAATCCATTTTTCAAATATTTGAAATTAAATAGTATAAATTACCAATAATTATTTAAATTGCTCAAATATATTATAAAAATTGCTAAAAATTCATTTAATTGTAAAAATAATAAATAAAACTATTATTTGAAGATATATCCAGAAATTATTATTAACTAGCTAAAAATAGGAAATAATTCATAAAAATTAATTTAATACTATTTGTTACTAAAAAAATTATTCAAAACATAATAATTAACACTAATTTCAATTTAAATACAAAATTTACTAATTTATACTAATTTTTCCAAAAATTCAATTTTTACATAAAACATTCAAAAATTTATAATAAATAATCAAAACATAATTTCAATAAAATTTTAACAAAATATGGATAAAATAACAAGTAGAATTTATTAAATTTAAAATGCATTTTCTGAGTCTGCACAACCCCCGTGAACAGTACCCAAGCCTGGAATAGTATTCAAAATTCAAGTATCTCTAAAATCATATTAAAATACATTTTTGGAAAGCTTACAATTTCAATTAAACTAATCTAAAGTCAATTTAACAAGAGTCAAAGCAATTGAACATAAAATCAACAATTTAAATTAAAAAGAGTCCGGGGGGGGGGGGGGGGATGAATAAAAATTATTAATAAAAATGAGAAATAAAAGAATTCTTTGCAAGAATTGAATGAAAGTTGAGAAGGAAGAATAAAGAACATAAAAATTTAAGGAGTTTGAATTCAACAACAATCCTATGTCTCCACCTAACTTATCCCCAAGTTAGGATTTTCAATCATCTATAATCTTATTCACAAGATTGAGATTACACAAGAGTTTTTATGGCTCACTCTTATAACCTTACAACTTGAGTTTTCAAGATTATTCAAAAAACCAAAACCCAAGTGTTTCAATGGACAACACTTAAACCAATTCCTTTAGAAATAAATCTCACTTCCCTTATAATCTAACCCAAGATTTAAGATGAAGAGAAATTTTATTTCTAACACACAACCAACTCTCACAAGAGTTATACAAACAAAGAATTGTTTAAGAGAATTTGAGAGCTCAATGAATGCTTAAGAAAGAATGAATGATAAACAAGTTTTCTTAACTTCCATTTAGCTCTAGAGGCATTATATAGAAAACACTAAAAAATATAGTTGTTAGAGGTGCAAATAATGTGTCCAACATCTATATTTGAATCATTGAAGTGATGCTGTCAGATAACTATTCATGGATTTAAAACCATGATTGGCTACTTAAAGACGTTTGAATTTGCCCATAATTTCTTCATAAAAGCTGTATATATTTTAATTATCTTTCCATATCATTTTGAATTACCTAAATTAGACTTCTGTAACTCAAGATATGTCCAAAATACTAAGAGTTATGCAATATGAAATGTAGACTATTGTCAGATAGCTATACCCAAGTTGAAAGCCATGATTTGCTATTGAAGAAGTTTGAATTTGTCTATACTTTATCCATGAAAGTTGTAGATATTTGACTTATATTTTGCATATCATTTTGAATTACCTAAATTGGACTTCTGTAACTCAAGATATGTCCAAAATACTAATAGTTATACAATCTAAAATGTAGACTATTGTCAGACAACTATACCCAAGTTGATGCCATGATTTGCTATTAAGAAGTTTGAATTTGCCTATAATTTTTTCATGAAAGTTTCAGATATTTGACTTATCTTTTCATATCATTTAAATCACCTCAATTAACATTTTTAGCTTAAGATATGTCTAAAATACTAAGAGATGTGGAATCTGAAATGACCAAACATATACGTTGATTTTGACTCAAAATTTGCATACCCAAATGAACTAGGATTTTGAAAAATAAGCCGAATTCAGAAAGCTCAAGATGTCTACTTCAAATGTGAAGAATATAATTTTTTCATTATAAAGCTCTAAGGATGTCAAAAGCCTCCTTAAATCTTAGAGGTCCAATCAGCCTAAAATAATCATACTTCATTTTAACTTCCAATAGAGTCCTAACTTATACACACTTAAATAAAAAAATTAAATGCTCAAAATTAAGTTTGCTAAAATCAAAATTAAGATTGATTATTACTGAGGTCAACATAAATTATGAACCCTAAATTGAAATCTACAAAATTGAAACTGAATTCAAGGTTAATTGGACAAATTACCTTAGAAGAAATGAAGCCCACGAAGAGAGCTTTTGATTAACACCAACCTTGACTTAAGATGTCGCTGGAATCATTGCCAACGTGGCTCAAAGGCTATCAGTGCCGAGAAATTAAGAGGAGAGGGAGGAAGAAGAACGGTGGCGGGAGGAGGAAGGATGGGTGGTGGTGATGGCGAGTGGAGGAGAGCAATGACGAGTGGCGATGCTAGTGGCACGCTGCGTTTTGTAGAAATGTAGAGAGGAAGAAGAAAGAAGAAGAGGGAAGGAAAGGAAAAGGAGAGGAAAGAGAAGAGAGGAGGGAAGGGAAAAATTTTAGCTTATATATATATATATATATTATTATTATTAAAAATGAAAAAGAGACAAGATAGTATAAAAATAATATTTTTAATTTAAATATTTACTTTTCTAATTAAATTCACCCCAAAATATTAAAATATATTAAATACACTAAATTAATACTATTCACAAATAATAATAATATTATTATTAAATAATATATGACCATAGATTTAAGTTTTAAAACTCAATTTAATATTAAAACCATAATATAATAAAATAAATAATAACACTTGTATTTAATTCCATAAAATAACCATAATATAGCAAATTAATAAAATATTTATTAACATTGCGAAATCTCAAAATTTAATTTAATAATTTATAAAATTTGGGTTATAACAATTATCTAATTTGATTTGTATTATATAAAATATAAATATACCTAATTAAAATAGAAAAAAATATATTTTTAACAAAATTACTATTAAAAGTTTAATTAATTAATTTTTATTAGAGATAAAATAAAAATTAACATAATTAAAATAAGAAAAATACTTTCAATTAAATTAGAATTATATGTTAATTAATTTCATTTTTATTAGAGATAAAATAGAGGTTAACCTAATTAGACTATGAAATATACTTTCAATTAAATTAAAATTATGTTTTAATTAATTTTGATTTAATTTAATTTTGTTACAGATAAAATAGAATATATACTTTCAATTATATTACAAATATTTTCTTAAAAAAATTATATTATAATTAAATTAATTTTTATTAGATATAAAACAAAAGTTAACCTAATTAGAATATAAAATATACTTTCAATTAGAATTTTTATTAGAGATAAAGATAGAAATTATCCTAATTAAAATAGGAAACATACTTTCAATTAAATTAGAATTATATTTAGTTAATTTAATTTTTATTAGAGATAAAACAGAAGTTAACCTAATTAAATTAGAAAATATACTTTCAATCAAATTAAAATTATTTTTTAATTAATTTAATTTAATTTTTATTAGTAAATGACTAAATTATCAAATTTTTATATAATAATGAGTGAAAACTGTTTTCGTAATTTTGTATGTCTTCTCTTTGTACATTTTATATATACTAGTAAATAACCACATGTTTCACACATGAATGAAAAATTTATTAGACTCGTGATATATTGTTGTCACGACCCAAACGGGGGAGTTATGACCAGTGTTAGGGAACAAAAATTTTCACAAATCTGGAATCCTTAACAAGCCTTAAAATAAAAACATATGCAAACATATCACAAAAATACATCAGAATTAAAACTTTAATTAATATAAAAGAAATATCTATAACATAACATAATAAGATATCTTCGTACAATTCTTTAATATATAAACAATGTCTAATACATTACAGATATTAAAACAAGAAGCACTACTATTACAACGTTTACTAAAATACAAGAAAAGTAACGGTTCAGTATTTACATAAGTCAACCAGTGAGGAAAGAGTTCAGTGAATAGGTTTAATATGGAGGTCGAAAGTAAAAGATCCTAAAAAAATATTGAGGGGGGGGTCAGACCTAACTGAGTAAATTATTATTATATATATAAATGCAACTTAAAAATGTAAACACTCAAGCATCAATATAATAATATATATATTTATTTAATATATAAATGCACTTTATACAAATGCTAAAAATTCATTTTTATTATAACAATAAATGCAGAAGAATTTTGAGTGGAGGATTGGAGCAGAATCCTTAAATTTTCGCAATCTCGATCACTGAAATTTATTAGCCAGTTGGCTTTCCATATCTCCAAAATATTATTAATCCAACTTTTGACAGTGAACTAGCCCCGAGTACACAAAGGGTTAACCAAAGATCTGCAGTTCCACTACCGGTGCTAACTGACCCCGAGTAGCTTACAAGTCAACCAAGGATCTGCAATCACACCCCTTATTCATAATTCACAACAATCATAATTTCCATAACTGAAATTAATCAAAGTTCAAAGTCTAATTCTAGCATACTATTGCGCAACAGCCCTAATGTGACCCATTAGTTGGCACGTTCTATAACTATCCTCCAAAACGTCATTTCATAATTTAAAATAATGAAATTCGCAATAAAATATGAACGACATCTATTTTCACAATTTAATAATCACATGTAAATATAAATATATAAATATAAATATATATATATATATATATATATTATATATATATATATATATATATATATATATATATATATATTGGAAATAATCAAAATAATAACAATTAATGAATTAAAGTATAATGAAATTCATATTTATTAAAAATATGGATGCTCACAATATATATTTTACATGCAATGTATATATATGATAATAACTCACAGTTTAAGTATGTTCCTTTTGTAATATCCCGTGTTTTTTAAAAAATATTTTTACACTGTACCGGGATATACAGTGTCAATAATTTTTATGCATTATACGATATTTTTATGAGTTAATATGTATTTTAAACCTATTTTAATTACTGTGTCTTATATACAGTGTTTTACGTAAAATTTTCCCGGGACTTTCATTTTCGGGGAAATTTCCACGTAAACAATGTATTATTAATTATTTTAAATGTGTTTACGGGTTTGCATGAACTCATACATATTTTTAAATTATTAAATAAAGCCTGTGTGTGTATATTTATTTAATTAGGGTTTATTATTACCCTAATATTTTATTATTTATTTATTATTATTTGATTATTTTATTTATTATTAAATTATTAAAATTTATTATTTTATTATTAATTATTTATTAATATTTAATTATTTTAATTTATTTTCTTTTTTTTTTCTTTTCCTTTTTCTTTCTTTTTCTTTTTCTTTTTCTTTCCTTTTCTTTCTTTTTCTTTTTCTTCTTCTTCTTCTTTCTCTCCCGCGCCCGACGCCGACCACCATTTTCTCACCGCCGTTTCTCCCTCCTCCGGCCACCGTTTTCGACACCGCCGGTCTCTATCTTCTCCTTGAGCTCCGGTGAGTGTTATTCTAGCTTTGGTTTGAGCTAAAATGGTCTAGAATTGCTTAGGTTTCGATTTGAAAATTTCGGCCTCTTTGGGTTTTCGATTTTTTTGAGCTTCGATTTGGATGATTCATGGAAAATTCCTTCACAAATGTTGTTCCTGGTAGCTTAATCTTCATGTATGAATTTTTACAGAATTTTTGGAGATTGTTTGGATTTTTGGGTATTTTTGAATATTTTAATATTATTTTTTTATTTTCGGAAATTAATTATTTAAATTATGAAATTGGAGTTTATGGTTGAATTAGGTGTTGAAATGAATTATAGAAATTTATTTGGAATTTTTATGAATTTCTAAGTATTTATTTTTAATTATTGAAGTTTATGTGATTTTGTAAAATTAAGTTAATTGTGTTTTAAATTGAATTTAATTGGTTAATTGAGTTTAATTATTGATATTATTGATAAATATGTTGAGAAAATTAATTTTGGATAATTGTATGATTTTTGGTGAATTTTTGAAGTAATTTAGGTATATATATATATATAGGGGTATTTTGGTAATTTTACCCTAAATTGTCTAAAAATGTAATTTAATTGGTTTTAATATTTATTTAAGGTATAAAAATGATTTCTACAAAATATCTAGTATTTTTAACTAATTAAAACTATTTTCCGGGAATTATTTTCGATTATATATATAATATACGGTTTTTCTAATAAAATGAGTTTTAATCGGTTTTTACAGTGTTTCAAGATTTATTATGTAATTTCTACCTATAAAATGTATTTTTATGATTTAAGGATATTTTTGGTATATTTGAATATATATTCTGTGTTTGTGGACCCCGGTCGACAGATTGTAGTCTGGAGTCCGACCGAGGGGTTGTGATTGATTGTGGTGTTTATTTTTGAAGTGTATTTTCTTTGCAGGGTCGGCTCTACTCTTTTGAGTAGAGAGATGTCCGTTTTACAGGGGAGGTTCTGTCGAATTTTCGGTAGAATTCTCGTAAAACGTGATATCCAGTCGAACCCTAATTCTGTTTCCGTATTTTAATACTCTAGATTGAATTCTAGGATTTCTGTTAGGGTTATTCTGATGTCGATTAATTATTTCTTGTTTAGTTGCGCCGAGACCGAGGGCTAGTGGACCAGGCCCGTCGGACCTGTCTCGTGGAGCGCATTAGGTGAGTTACTATATTATATATATATATGCTTAGGATGCATGATTTAGAAAATGCATGTTTTATTTTGACTAAATATGCATAAATAACATGATTTATATTCAAGTATATTTTTGGTATATAATAAATTATATACATGTTTTATTAATAAAATATATTTAAAATATTTTTAAATATATTTTTAGTTTAATTCATGATTTGATTGGATTTATTTGACATATATATACTCAAAATATACCTGGTTTATGTTTGGTATATTTTCGGTATATATATGGTTTATATTGCTATTTCATTTATATCCATGCATCATTTATTTTTGTGAATGAATGTTTTATATTTAAGAATGAAGGATATCAATAGAACGTGCTACCTAGTGGGCAGCACTAGGACCGAGTACGTACCGGTACGCCTATAGTATTTAGGCTTTATTACTGAATATTTGTGGATATTGATTTGATATGATTATCGATATGTGTGAGATATGGTTTGGGGTGTGATTGCTGGAGCTCGGTTGACCAAGTGTCTCGGGGCCAATCACACTGGCAGTCAGACTGCTGGAGCTCGGTTGACTTAGTGTCTCGGGGCCAGTCTACTGTCCATATGGATTAAGTGGATATATTTGGAATCAGTGAGCCCATATGGCTAAAGTGTTGTTTAACACTATTTTTCTGAGGTTGCGATATTCTAGGGTTCTATATGATCCTTCATAAAAGTTGATTTTCAGACAAATATATAAAATGATTTTTCTGCATCTGTATGAACTTGCCTGTATATATACATATTACTCATATACTGTTGACTGTATGCATTATCACTTAGAGTGTATGTATATATATTATAGTAATTCACTCAGTGAGGTCTGACTCCCCTCCGTTGACTATTTTTCAGGAGAGTCAACTTCCTCAGACCTCAGTAGCAGGTCGATACGCCGGATTTCTTCCGCCTCGGCTTCTTTATGTAAATTGTATACTTGAGTCTTATTTATTTTATCTAGACACTGTAGTAGTTGTGATTTTCAGTAGTTGTGATTTTCAGTAGTTGTAAATTAAAGTATTGGATTTCATGTACTTTATTTTAAAGAGATGTATTATAGTAAAACTGGATTTGTATTAAAGATTATCCATTTATGAGATTATATATGTGATGTGATGAGTTTTGAATTGAATCCAGTTGATATGGATGATATTGTAATATTTATGATTTTTATTTTCCGCTGCATATTATATTTTTATGGTTATTATTGTATATTTATTTTATTTTTAGGCTTGCTACGGGTTCCGGATTCGAAAGAATTCCCGTTCCCTAGCGCCGGTCATGGCCCCTGTTTTGGGTCGTGACAAAGTTGGTATCAGAGCGAAGTTCGTATCAGAATGGAGTTCTGTGTCAGGGCTTAGTTTTAAAGTTATGTTTTCTGTTTGGACTACTGCAGTGTATTAGGTTCGAGTATGTCTTGATGAGTATTCCTTGCTGTAGTTTTCAGCGTTATTCCTCCGTTGTCTGTTTTGTCTGAATCTTTCCGTTTGTCTTTTCAGAATGAGGAGGCGAGCGCGTGTCGCTCCACCGGTCGTTGAGGCCGAGGATGATGAGTCTTTTCAGGACGAGGTTTTACCTCCTGAGCAGCCAGTTAGACGTAGAGGTCGTGGCAGGGGTAGACCTCGAGGAGCGGCAGGTCGCCGTAGGCAGAGAGAGTTACAGGACGAGGAGCCTGTTGAGCCTGAGTTTGATGTTCCTGTTCCTCCAGTTGTTCAGCCTGTTCAGCCTGCCTATCAGCAGGGTATGTCTGACCCTGAGGCAGCTTTGTTCTATACCAGAGTTGGCAGGATTGCTTTTGATGGTACTTCTGATCCTTTAGATTTTCTGCATGCGATTGAGACTAGGACTCGGACTGCTCATACCGAGTACCAGAGGATCATGATCGTTGATTTGTCTGTCGAGGGACCAGCCTTGGATTGGTTCATTCAGATGATCCAGCCTTATATGATGACGATGACGTGGGCTCAGTTTCGAGAGCGATTCATGAGGAGATTTTGTCCAGAGCCTCTTCGTTTGAGCTATCGTCTCTGTTTGACTAGTATTTCTCGTGGAGATCGATCTGTAGAAGAGTATACCCGAGAGTTTCTTCGTCTGGGTAGATATGCTGAGGATCTGATGCGAGATCAGTATTTCGCTGTTACTACATATGTTACTGGTTTGGGTTCAGCTTTTGCTGGTATGCCTACAGCAGGTCTTACTCTGGAGTCGGTGATTGAGCTAGCTAAGGAGATCGAGCTGAGATTAGTTAGGCAGGGAGCGATGCCTGATTATTACCAGTTGGGAGTTCAGTCGAGTGGATTGCAGGCTACTCCATATTCGAGTTTTCATGTTGGTTCGAGTAGTCAGCAGCGAGGTTCGACTCAGCAGAGTCAGAGACAGCAGCAGCGAGTGCATCAGAGCAGTAGACATGGCCGTGGAGGTCAACGTAGATCGTTCAGATTCAGATCAGGTGCTTCGAGCAGCAGCAGTGGTCGTAGTTCTGGATCAGCGGCCAGTGTTTGTCAGACTTGTGGTAGAGTCCATCAGGGACCGTGTTATCTGACACCGTTGACATGTTTCAGATGCGGACAGACAGGACATTTTGCCAGATCGTGTCCTTACCCTGGATATCAGCAGCAGCAGATTCCGTGATTCCCACAGCAGTCGATTGCTAGTGCAGCACCCGTGCCATTTCAGTTACCACCAGCTCAGCATCAGAGTTTTACTCAGTTTGTTCCACAGCAGAGTCGTGGTAGAGGTACGAGAGGAGGTACCCGAGGTGTTGGCCAGGCTTCTACCAGTCAGCAGGGAGGTCGAGGTCAGGCCAGAGTTTTTCATCTGACTCAGCAGGATGCTCAGGCATCTAATGCAGTCGTGGCAGGTATTCTTTCTGTTTGTTACCTGGATGCTTTGGTTTTGTTTGATCCGGGTGCCACGCATTCGTTTGTTTCTCCTATTTTTGCTTCTAAATCTTGTTGGCAAGCTTCGAGGATGGCTTTTCCTTTATCTGTTGCCACTCCTCTGAGCGATTCTTTGGATGCCGATATTGTTCTTTCTGGTTGTCCAGTTCTCGTGGGAGATAGAGAATTACCCGCTGATTTGATTTTGTTGGATGTGATGGAGTTTGATGTTATTTTGGGAATGGATTGGTTATCCCAGCATTATGCCGTGGTTGATTGCAGGAATAAGGAGGTGATTTTCAGAATTCCTGGTGAAGTAGAATTTAAGTTTGTTGGTGACAGGAGTTCAGCACCTCAGAATCTTATTTCTGTTATTTCAGCTAGGAAGTTGTTGAGGAAAGGTTGTCAGGGGTTTTTGGCATTGGTTAGGGATACGTCAGTGGAGAAGTTATCACTCACAAATGTTCCTGTTGCTTGTGAGTTTCCTGATGTTTTTCCCGAGGAGTTGCCAGGTTTACCACCTCATATAGAGATTGAGTTCTGTATAGATGTGGTTCCAGGTATTACTCCTATATCTATGCCACCCTATCGTATGGCTCCTGCAGAGTTGAGAGAGTTGAAGGAGCAGTTGCAAGAGTTATTGGAGAAAGGTTTTATCAGACCTAGTGTTTCCCCTTGGGGTGCACCAGTCCTGTTTGTGAAGAAGAAGGATGGTACCCTGAGACTGTGCATTGACTACAGAGAGCTTAATAAGGTGACAGTGAAGAACAAGTATCCTCTCCCGAGGATAGATGATTTGTTTGATCAGCTCCAGGGTGCACAGTTCTTTTCTAAGGTTGACTTGAGGTCGGGTTATCATCAGCTGCGGATCAGTGAAGCTGATATTCCTAAGACAGCGTTCCGCACTCGATATGGTCATTATGAGTTTCTGATGATGTCTTTTGGTTTGACTAATGCACCAGCAGCTTTTATGGACCTGATGAACAGAGTATTCCGACCGTATGTGGATCAGTTTGTGGTAGTCTTCATTGATGATATACTGGTATATTCGAGGAGTATGGAAGAGCACGTATATCATTTGAGGATTGTACTACAGACACTGAGAGATCATCAGCTTTATGCTAAATTCTCGAAGTGTGATTTCTGGATGGAGAGTGTTTCTTTTCTTGGACACGTAGTGTCTAAAGAAGGTATTCAGGTTGATCCACATAAGGTTGAAGCAGTATCTGAGTGGCCTAGACCTACTTCAGTTACTGAGATTCAGAGTTTTCTGGGTTTAGCCGGGTATTATAGGCGGTTTGTGCAGGATTTTTCCAGGATAACAGCCCCTATGACTCGCTTGACTCAGAAGAATGTTAGATTCGAGTGGTCAGAAGCTTGTGAGAATAGTTTTCAGTTGTTGAAGGAGAAGTTGACCACAGCGCCAGTATTAGCTTTGCCTAATAGTGTGGATAAGTTCACAGTTTACTGTGATGCCTCTAGAATTGGTCTTGGTTGTGTGTTGATGCAGAATGGAAGGGTGATAGCCTATGCTTCGAGGCAGTTGAAGAAGCATGAGCAGAACTATCCTACACATGATCTTGAGATGGCTGCAGTGATCTTTGCTTTGAAGATTTGGAGACATTATTTGTACGGGGTGACTTGTGAGATATTTACTGATCACAAGAGCCTTAAGTACATTTTCCAGCAGCGAGATTTGAATCTGAGGCAGAGAAGATGGTTGGAATTGTTGAAGGATTATGATTGCGAGATTCTTTACCATCCGGGTAAAGCTAATGTGGTAGCAGATGCCTTGAGTAGGAAGTCCTCAGGTAGTCTTGCTCACATCGGTGTTGAGAGGAGACCATTGATCCAGGAATTGCATCTGATGGTGGATCAAGGTCTGATGATGAAGATCAGTAGATCAGGTGGACTGTTAGATCAGTTTAAAGTACGATCTGTACTGAGGGATAGGATTAAAGCAGCTCAGAGTCGAGATCCTATTCTGGAAGAGCTTGCAGAGAATGTCAGAGCAGGGAAGTTCACTGATTTCACACTCGATGATGATGGTGTGTTGTGGATCAGTGGTAGATTGTGTGTTCCTGATGTGGATGATTTGAGAGAAGAGATCCTAGAGGAAGCACATTCTACAGCTTACAGCGTTCATCCAGGTGTTACTAAGATGTACCACAGTATCAGAGATTTATACTGGTGGGATGGATTGAAGAAGGATGTTGCCGATTATGTTGCTAAGTGCTTGACGTGTCAGCAAGTGAAAGCCGAACATCAGAAGCCTTCTGGGAAGCTTCAGCCTCTTCCTATTCCCGAGTGGAAGTGGGAAAGGATAGCTATGGATTTTGTGGTTGGTTTACCTCGTTCGAAGGATGGATACGATTCCATCTGGGTGATTGTAGACAGATTGATGAAGTCTGCACATTTCTTGCCTGTGAAAGCCATATATTCAGTTGCTAGATTGGCGAAGTTGTATGTGAAGTATATTGTGTGCCTTCATGGAGTACCTGTGTCCATTGTGTCAGATAGAGGTTCGGTGTTTACTTCTCGTTTTTGGCAGAAGTTGCAGGAAGCGATGGGCACTAGGTTGGATTTCAGTACTGCTTTTCATCCTCAGACAGATGGTCAGTCTGAGAGGACGATCCAGACACTGGAAGATATGTTGAGGATGTGTGTCACGGATTTGAGAGGTAGCTGGGATGATCATTTGTCGCTTATTGAGTTTGCATATAATAACAGCTACCATAGCAGTATTGGTATGGCACCATATGAGGCGTTGTATGGAAGGAAGTGTAGATCCCCGTTGAGTTGGGATGAGATTGGTGAGAGAGCTTTGACTGGACCAGAGATGGTTCAGGATGCTGCAGAGAAAGTCGCCGTGATCAAGCGTAGATTAGAGACCGCAGTTAGTAGACAGAAGAGTTATGCGGATCCTAGGCGCAGAGATGTGGAGTTTCAGGTTGGAGATTTCGTTTTTCTGAAGGTATCTCCGATGAAGGGTGTGATGAGATTTGGCAGGAAGGGTAAGTTAGCACCGAGATATATTGGACCGTTTGAGATTCTGGAGAGAATTGGCACTGTTGCATATCGGTTGGATTTGCCTCCGAGTATGTCACAGGTGCATCCAGTATTTCATATCTCGATGTTGAGGAAGTATATCTCAGATCCTTCACATGTGTTGCAACCTGACAGTGTGGAAGTGAGTGAAGATTTGACGTTTGTGGAAGAACCTGTGGCGATCGTAGATTTTCAAGTTCGACAGTTGCGATCGAAGCAGATTCCGATGGTCAAGGTTTTATGGCGTAGCGACAGAGTTGAAGAGCATACGTGGGAGACTGAAGCTGAGATGCGAGCTTCTTACCCGTATCTCTTTCCTTCTTGATCTTTTCTTTTTAGAATTCGGGGACGAATTCTTGTAAGGGGGGAAGACTGTAATATCCCGTGTTTTTTAAAAAATATTTTTACACTGTACCGGGATATACAGTGTCAATAATTTTTATGCATTATACGATATTTTTATGAGTTAATATGTATTTTAAACCTATTTTAATTACTGTGTCTTATATACAGTGTTTTACGTAAAATTTTCCCGGAACTTTCATTTTCGGGGAAATTTCCACGTAAACAATGTATTATTAATTATTTTAAATGTGTTTACGGGTTTGCATGAACTCATACATATTTTTAAATTATTAAATAAAGCCTGTGTGTGTATATTTATTTAATTAGGGTTTATTATTACCCTAATATTTTATTATTTATTTATTATTATTTGATTATTTTATTTATTATTAAATTATTAAAATTTATTATTTTATTATTAATTATTTATTAATATTTAATTATTTTAATTTATTTTCTTTTATTTTCTTTTATTTTCTTTTCCTTTTTCTTTCTTTTTCTTTTTCTTTTTCTTTCCTTTTCTTTCTTTTTCTTTTTCTTCTTCTTCTTCTTTCTCTCCCGCGCCCGACGCCGACCACCATTTTCTCACCATCGTTTCTCCCTCCTCCGGCCACCGTTTTCGACACCGTCGGTCTCTATCTTCTCCTTGAGCTCCGGTGAGTGTTATTCTAGCTTTGGTTTGAGCTAAAATGGTCTAGAATTGCTTAGGTTTCGATTTGAAAATTTCGGCCTCTTTGGGTTTTCGATTTTTTTGAGCTTCGATTTGGATGATTCATGGAAAATTCCTTCACAAATGCTGTTCCTGGTAGCTTAATCTTCATGTATGAATTTTTACAGAATTTTTGGAGATTGTTTGGATTTTTGGGTATTTTTGAATATTTTAATATTATTTTTTTATTTTCGGAAATTAATTATTTAAATTATGAAATTGGAGTTTATGGTTGAATTAGGTGTTGAAATGAATTATAGAAATTTATTTGGAATTTTTATGAATTTCTAAGTATTTATTTTTAATTATTGAAGTTTATGTGATTTTGTAAAATTAAGTTAATTGTGTTTTAAATTGAATTTAATTGGTTAATTGAGTTTAATTATTGATATTATTGATAAATATGTTGAGAAAATTAATTTTGGATAATTGTATGATTTTTGGTGAATTTTTGAAGTAATTTAGGTATATATATATATATAGGGGTATTTTGGTAATTTTACCCTAAATTGTCTAAAAATGTAATTTAATTGGTTTTAATATTTATTTAAGGTATAAAAATGATTTCTACAAAATATCTAGTATTTTTAACTAATTAAAACTATTTTCCGGGAATTATTTTCGATTATATATATAATATACGGTTTTTCTAATAAAATGAGTTTTAATCGGTTTTTACAGTGTTTCAAGATTTATTATGTAATTTCTACCTATAAAATGTATTTTTATGATTTAAGGATATTTTTGGTATATTTGAATATATATTCTGTGTTTGTGGACCCCGGTCGACAGATTGTAGTCTGGAGTCCGACCGAGGGGTTGTGATTGATTGTGGTGTTTATTTTTGAAGTGTATTTTCTTTGCAGGGTCGGCTCTACTCTTTTGAGTAGAGAGATGTCCGTTTTACAGGGGAGGTTCTGTCGAATTTTCGGTAGAATTCTCGTAAAACGTGATATCCAGTCGAACCCTAATTCTGTTTCCGTATTTTAATACTCTAAATTGAATTCTAGGATTTCTGTTAGGGTTATTCTGATGTCGATTAATTATTTCTTGTTTAGTTGCGCCGAGACCGAGGGCTAGTGGACCAGGCCCGTCGGACCTGTCTCGTGGAGCGCATTAGGTGAGTTACTATATTATATATATATATGCTTAGGATGCATGATTTAGAAAATGCATGTTTTATTTTGACTAAATATGCATAAATAACATGATTTATATTCAAGTATATTTTTGGTATATAATAAATTATATACATGTTTTATTAATAAAATATTTTTAAATATATTTTTAGTTTAATTCATGATTTGATTGGATTTATTTGACATATATATACTCAAAATATACCTGGTTTATGTTTGGTATATTTTCGGTATATATATGGTTTATATTGCTATTTCATTTATATCCATGCATCATTTATTTTTGTGAATGAATGTTTTATATTTAAGAATGAAGGATATCAATAGAACGTGCTACCTAGTGGGCAGCACTAGGACCGAGTACGTACCGGTACGCCTATAGTATTTAGGCTTTATTACTGAATATTTGTGGATATTGATTTGATATGATTATCGATATGTGTGAGATATGGTTTGGGGTGTGATTGCTGGAGCTCGGTTGACCAAGTGTCTCAGGGCCAATCACACTGGCAGTCAGACTGCTGGAGCTCGGTTGACTTAGTGTCTCGGGGCCAGTCTACTCTCCATATGGATTAAGTGGATATATTTGGAATCAGTGAGCCCGTATGGCTAGAGTGTTGTTTAACACTATTTTTCTGAGGTTGCGATATTCTAGGGTTCTATATGATCCTTCATAAAAGTTGATTTTCAGACAAATATATAAAATGATTTTTCTGCATCTGTATGAACTTGCCTGTATATATACATATTACTCATATACTGTTGACTGTATGCATTATCACTTAGAGTGTATGTATATATATTATAGTAATTCACTCAATGAGGTCTAACTCCCCTCCGTTGACTATTTTTCAGGAGAGTCAACTTCCTCAGACCTTAGTAGCAGGTCGATACGCCGGATTTCTTCCGCCCCGGCTTCTTTATGTAAATTGTATACTTGAGTCTTATTTATTTTATCTAGACACTGCAGTAGTTGTGATTTTCAGTAGTTGTGATTTTCAGTAGTTGTAAATTAAAGTATTGGATTTCATGTACTTTATTTTAAAGAGATGTATTATAGTAAAACTGGATTTGTATTAAAGATTATCCATTTATGAGATTATATATGTGATGTGATGAGTTTTGAATTGAATCCAGTTGATATGGATGATATTGTAATATTTATGATTTTTATTTTCCGCTGCATATTATATTTTTATGGTTATTATTGTATATTTATTTTATTTTTAGGCTTGCTACGGGTTCCGGATTCGAAAGAATTCCCGTTCCCTAGCGCCGGTCATGGCCCCTGTTTTAGGTCGTGACACCTTTACCCTGGTTCGGTTGGCCCGGTCTGATAGGCTTAGCACACAGAGCAACTAACGAAAATGATAATAATAATATATTAGAATTGAAATCCTAATTTTATACTTTTAGAATTTCTAAAGAATAACTCAATTTAGGATATGACTCGACAAAATTTCAAAACTCAGGACTGACCCAATGTTACATTTTACGAGAATTCTACCAAAAATTCAGTAGAGTCTCCTCTGTAAAATGAACATCCTTCCACTAAAAGTAGACCCGATCTTGCACGCAAACACACTACAAAACTCAACTTCTCGGGTTGGACCCCCGAACTATAATTATTACCCAACCGAGAACCAACAGTATCAAAAATAAATAAAATATTAATAATTTATCAAAACTCATAAAAATCATAAATTCCACAATTCAATTTATTTAAATAATAAAAGCATCAAAGATATTTATTTTCAAAATAAATAATAAAATCCCAAATATAATTAAATAATAAAAAAAATCCATTTTTTACATAAATATTCAAAACTTCATAATAAATATTTGTAACATAATTTCAATAAAATTTCTTCATGAAATATGCTTAAAATAATTAGTAGAATTTATTAAAAATAAAATCCATTTCTGAGTAGGGAACAATATCCGTGAACAGTAATCGAGATTAGAATAATGCCCAAATCACAACTATCTACAAAATCAACTTTAAATACATTTTTGGAAAGCTTACAACTTCAATTTCAATAATCTAAAGTCAATTTAACATGAATCAAACCAATTAAACACAAAATCAACAATTGAAGCTAAGAACCTTAGAATCAATTATCCAAAATTGGAGCTCAATTCGAAGTTGATCAACCAAATTACCTTAGGGGAAATGAAGCTCATGACACCAGCTTTCAAAGAGACTAGTGAGAGCTCCAACACCCGTCGGAAATGTCACTAGCGGCCTTCAGAAGCTAACGGTGATGAGAAGGAAGAAGAGAGGAGAGGGAAGAGAAGACATTGACGGGAGGAAGGAAAGGTAATGTGGCGGCGAGCAAAGGAGAGACGACAGCGACAATGGTGGCGTTGTTTGGTTTAGCAATGTAGGGGGAGGGCTGGTTCACATTGGATGTCATAGAGAAGAAGGAAGAAAAGGGAAGGAAGATTATATATATATATATATATTCAAAAAGTAAAAAAGGACAAAATAAATAAAATAATACCTTTAATTTAAATATTTTATGTTCTAATTAAACTCACCACATAATATTACAATATATTAAAATACTCTACATTAACATAATTCACAAATAATAATAATATTAAATAATATATAATAATAAATTTAAGTTTTAAATTTCAATTTAATATAAATATCATAATATAATAAAATAAATAATAACACTTGAATTTAATTTAATTTCACAAAATAACCATAATATAACAAATTAATAAAATATTTATTAACACTGCAAATGCTAGAAATTAATTTAATAATTTATAAAAATTTGGGTTATAACAATTGTAAATAAACAATTAAGCAAATTATTATCATTATTATTAAATAAAAATTTTAAAAATAAGAACAATATTATTTATTCATATAACAATTTAATATTAATTTAATAGAGTTATAATTCATACAATTTTTATAAATCTTTTATTTAAATAATTATATAATATTCCTACAATATTTTTATAATTAATTGTTCTCTAGTCTAGAACTAATTTTATAAAACACAAATATTATGGGCATAATTAATCATAAGATAATAAAACATTATTAGTTATTTTTTAATAAAAAAATATTAAAATAATAAAATTTTTATTTTCTTTATATAAAAATTTAAATATTACAGCACATTAAACTTATAATTTATTACAATTTTAACAAATTTTTTATTTGAACTATGACACTTTATTTCTTCAATATTTTTAATATTAATACTTTGATTTACTTAAAAATTAATTTAATGTAATTTGTTAAGTTCAACTAATAATTGAATGATAAATATTAATTTTTTTAATTTTAATTTTTTTCTTAAATTTTAATATCTAAAAATAATAATTATACTACTTTTCTTATGGAAAATATGCTTTCAAACAATTTATATGATCTATTTGTTATTCAATAATTTTTAATTTATAAAAATATATTCTTTTAAAATAAATTATATACTTTTCGTATTTTCATAAAATTTATTAATTTTGCTTTTAATTATTTACTTATTAAATTTAATATAATAAAACTTATAAAATTATGTAATCTAATTTGATTTATATTAGATAAAATATAAGTAGACCTAATTAAAATAGAAAAATATATATTTTTAACAAAATTATCACTAAAATTTTAATTAATTTAATTTTTTTAGAGAACATAATTAGAATAGGATTTATACTTTCAATTAAATTAAAATTATATGTTAATTAATTTCATTTTTATTAGAGATAAAGTAGAAGTTAATCTAATCAGAATAAAAAATATACTTTCAATTAAATTAGCATTATATTTTAATTAATTTTATATGTATTTAATTTTATTAGAGATAAAATAGAAGTTAACATAATTAAAATATAAACATACTTTCCATTATATTAGAATTATTTTTTTAATTAAATTAATTTTTATAAAAGATAAAATAAAAGTTAACCTAATTAGAATAGACAATATACTTTCAATTAAATTAGAATTTTTATTAGAGATAAGATAGAAATTAACCTAATTAAAATAAGAAATATACTTTTAATTAAATTATAATTATATTTTAGTTAAATTTTCATTAGAGATAAAGTAGAAGTTAACCTAATTAAAATAGGAAATAGACTTTCAATCAAATTAAAATTATATTTTAATTAATTTAATTTTTCTTTTATTAGTAAATGACTAAATAATTCAATTTTTATACAATAATGAGTGAATACTCTTTTGTAATTTTGTTTGTCTTTCCTTTGTACATTTTTATATATCTATATTATATATAAATGTATAAAGAGGAGGGAGGACAAACAAAATTAAAAAAAGTATTCATTTACTAATAAAATTAAAATTAAATTAATTAAAATATAATTCTAATTTGATTGGAAGTCTACTTCCTATTTTAATTAAGTTAACTTCTATTTTATCTCTAATAAAAATTAAATTATGTAAAATATAATTATAAATTAATTAAAATTATATTTCCTATTTTAATTAAGCTAATTTCTATCTTATCTCTAATAAAAATTTTAATTTAATTGAAAGTGTATTTTGTATTAAAATTAGGTTAACTTCTATTTTACCTCTAATAAATATTAAATTAATTAAATATAATTCTAATATAATTGAAAGTATATTTTCTATTTTAATTAGGTTAAATTTTATTTTATTTCTAATGAAATAAAAATTAATTCATTTAATTAAAATGTAATTCTAATTTAATTGAAAGTATATTTCATATTCTAATTAGGTTAACTTCTATTTTATCTCTAATATAATTAGCTTGAAAGTATATTTTCTATAAGGAAATTAGTATAATTATCATTTTTAGATATTTTTATAAAATTGAACAAAAAAGAGTTAAAATTAAATTTATTGATATTTATCATTTAATTATTAGTTGAACCTAAAATTTATATTAAATTAATTTTGAGTTAAAATTAAATTTGTTAATATTTATCATTTAATTATTAGTTGAACTTAACATATTACATTAAATTAATTTTTGTATAAATGAAAGTATTAATATTAAAAATATTAAATAAATAAAGTTTCATAAATCAAATAAAAAATTTATTAAAATTTTAATAAATTATAAGTTTATGGGGCTATAATATTTAAATTGTTATATAAAGAAAATATAACTTTTTTGATTTCTTGTTTTGTTTATTTGTTTTATTATAAGTTTGGTTACTTGAAATCAACCACCACCAACATTTGATTTGGTTTTGAGTTTTTGAAAAAATTGAAAACCCAAATAGTCCGAACTCGCCCGATGCTCACCCCAAGAAATGTGTATGTTTGAAGCTTGAAGTGTGTAAGTTTGAGGGAAAAAAAAAAAAGAAATGAAGTTTGGAGTGCATGAAAGAGTACTGGATAGGAAAGATTGTATTGAAAATGAATATTTACTAAAAATTTTATATGTATAGAATGATCTTTATAGGGAGTCTCAGAAATGTTCAAAAAAACTTAAACATATGTAGCTAAAAAAAAAGTTTCTGAAAATGTTCTTTCTTATCTCGAAGAAACATTGCTCTCCAATTTTTTCATTTCAAGATTTATGTCTACACTTAAATTTTCTTAACTTATGATAATTTAAGGACAATGCGGGTCCAAATAGCTTGCAACATGTTTAAGTCCAAACTTAAACTTATAAATTTATCTCTGCATGCAATTTTGATATTTCTTCAATAATAATAAAATTTGACCAGCTGAAATAATACATAAACTCTTGATGTGAAACATTCTCAAAAATTTATTGGGGACTTGGGGTCTGTAGGGTTAGAGTATATAAAATAATAAACTAGCAAGTGAAAAATGAGACAACAAATAGTGAATAAGAAAATATTTTTACTAAAAATATTTCACTATTATAAAAAAAAATTTCACTTGAATACTTTTGGAACAACACTCACGCTACTATCCACCACTCACCATACACGCACACACTCACTTTCTTCACTCACCACACACACTCACTTGATTTATTCTCACTTGCTTGTATATTTTTTCTTGCAAATATCCATGCTATTTATAGCCAAATAAGTTGGCTAATTTGTCAACTAAGGTGGCTTGAAAAAAATGATTTGCTTATCTTTTTGGTAGGCACTGAATTCAGTTCTGAAATTATTGACCATCTTTTTATTATTATTATTATTATTATTATTATTATTGATAAAATCTTCCAGATGATATTAATAATGATTTTAACACTTCCCTTCATTATTAATATCCTTAATCCATTTCCTTGGAGTCATGCCGAGTTCTTTTTAAAATTCTTCTAATTTTTCACTATGATGACCTTTAGTGAAAATATCTACCAGTTGTTCTTTTGTCTTCACCTGAATCACCTTAATCTCCCATATTAAAGCTTTTTCATGAATAAAATGATATTGCACCTCCACATGCTTTGTTCTAGCATGAAAGACTAGGTTCTTAACTAAATAAATAGCTGATTAATTATCATAGTATAGTGGTATTAGATAATCAACTGTTTGATGTAAATTCTCTAACAATTGTACTAACCATATAATTTTCTAAGCTGTCATTAGTCTTGCATGATACTCAGCCTCTATTGTTGAGAGTGACACTGTTAGTTGTCTTTTGTTGCACCAAGTAACAACTCCAGAACCTAAACAAAATGCATAACTAGTGGTTGATCTTTATGTGTCAAAATTCTCGGTATAATCAACATCACAATATCCTTCCAACTTGCAAGTTATTTACTTTTGTAAAATAACCCGAGATCAAGTGTTCCTTTGATGCACCTCAAAATTTTTTGAACTACTTCTTGGTATAGAAGCTTCGGATTGAGTCAAGCTTGAGGGTATGGGTCCCCTTTATGTCCGGTACTATACCTAGGAGACGTTCAATATAGGTAACCATGTATGGGGTTAGCTGTTTAAGATTCGTGTTAAGGGGAATAGGATCTCTAGTACACATAATCCCGGTGATGGCAGTGAAGGAGACAGGATCGAGAGTGAGCTCCCCGAATGGAAGGTGGAAAGTGTGCATCATGTCAAACCATCTCTCCATCAGTGCGTGGAGTGGCTAGTAGTCAGTCCGACCATGCTCCAAGGGAAGTAATAGTTTGAAGTCCTCAAACTAGTGTCCTGAATTTGATCCTTTTAGTATTCAGTCAAGTCATTATAGAAAACCCTGGGCCCATGGAAGTTCCTGATGCCCTTGAATGTCTGTGCATCATGCTATAAAAAAGGAGAATCAGGGAAGTTAAATAAATATCATTCAATTTTATTGCTTTTCAAAATAGAATGATTAAGTAATTGCTGACAGGCTCATTTTCCCTGTTACAAAGGTGTAGCACCTCATGGATGAGGCGATCACCTCATCACAGAGGTGATCGCCAGTGAGAATGAGGCGATTGGCCCTGCGTATGAGGTGATACCTTGCACATTGTCATAGAGACGATCACCTCTTTTAATGAGGTAATCTCCCTATGGAGACGCGATCACCTTAACGAAGAGGTAATTGCCTCTGCATAGTGGAGAATAACAAATAGTCTTTGATTTGTTTCACCAAATCAACAAAATGCATATTTAATCAATCTAGTTTTCAATCATGAATAATAAATGAATGTAAATGTAGTCTAACCTGATTTAATTTGTAAAAAAATAAGAAAGATTTTGATGCTAACCTCTCCAGATGTTGATGAACAAATATGACTCCCCAAATCCACCAAGAGAGGAATAGTATCTCTCTTTGACAATCCAAGACTGCAGGGGGCATTTACAGAAGGTGAAATGTGATCCCACTCAGGTATGGGTGGCATCCTCTTATCGTCCATTTCAAAAAATGTGAGCATGGGAAAGGAGAAGGAAGAGTAAAGGAAAATATAAGAGAAGGAAAGGAAAAGAAAAAAAGAGGAACAAGGGAAAAAAAGAGAAAGAAACTTGGGATTTTATAATGGAAGAGAGTTGAGTTAGGTCTTTTGGGAAAATAAAAAATAATAAGAGAAGGGAGAATGAAGGGGTTTAATCTTATGAAGAGGCAATTTGAAAAAGGATGGTGTAAAAAAAAATTTCCCGACCCCCAAAGCTTGTGATTAAGAGGAGGGTTGTTCAAGTTGTATCCCCAAAGCTCATGATCAAGAGGAGGGTTGTTCAGGTTGTATCCCCAAAACTCATGATCAAGAGGAGGGTTGTTCAGGTTGTATCCCTAAAGCTCATGATCAAGAGGAGGGCTATTCAGGTTATATCCCTGAAGCTCGTGATCAAGTGGAGGGCTATTTGGGTTGTATCCCCAAAGCTTATGATCAAAAGGAGGGTTGTATCCTATAAACTCGTGATCAAGAGAAGGACTATTTAGGTTGTATCCCCGAAGCTCATAATCAAGAGAAGGGTTATTCGAGTTATATCCCTGAAGCACATAATTAAGAGGAGGGCTATTTGGGTTGTATCCCCAAAGCTCATAATTAAGAGGAGGGCTATTTGGGTTGTATCCTCGAAGCTCATGATCAAGAGAAGGGCTATTTGGGTTGTATCCCTGAAGCTTGTGATCAAGAGAAGGGCTATTCGGATTGTATCCTCGAAGTTCGTATTTCAGTTAAATGGCAATCAGGCTAAGAAAACCCATGAATTGTATGCCAGTTAAGTGGTGTATTGGGTCAGAAAAACATGAGAATCCATATTTTAGTTGAGTGATGTATCAAGCTAGGAAAACTAGAGAATCATGTTTTAGTTGAGTGATATATCAGGCTAGAAAAACTTGAGAATCACATTTCAATTGAGTGGTAATCGGGCTAGGAAAACCTAAGAGTCCACATTTCAATTAAGTGATATATTGGGCTAGGAAAACTTGAGAATCACATTTCATTTAAGTGGTGAATCTGGCCAGGAAAACCTAAGAGTCAACATTTTAGTTGAGTGATGTATTAGGCCAGGAAAACCTGAGGATCATCATTTTTCAGATAATTTACCAAATATTAATGAGTGGCTGATCGGGCCAGGAAAACCCGAGGATCATGGTTATATTTCAAGATTAAAGAATTCATCTCTCGAGTGTAACTCGGAAGTCATGTATATTATTTATTATTTTCTTATATTGTGCATGTGATTTTTCAAAAAAATTGTCATTGCATGCATTTGGTTTTTTTAAAAATCAAGGGGTAAACTATAGACACTTGGTTCGATTGGCCTGTGATAGGGAGTGAACTGTGGATGCTCAGTTTGGTCGGCTCGCAACAGAGCCCTATAACGAGAAATGTAAAACTTGAATGCAAAAAAAAATTTAAAATCTTCTAAAATAAACATGAGGACTTAAAACCCATAAATCTGAGCCTAAAAACCCTTACAAAAAAAAAGCCTAAGCTACCCCAATCCATTAAGATCAGTGCAGAGAGGCTAGAGAAGCGACACCTCTATGGCAGCAGCTAAAGAGGCAATTGCCTCATCATAAAGGCATCACCTTTATAGCAGCCACTTGCATCTGCATTAAATGTAGAGGTGATCATGGCAGCTAACTTAGTGGGCCCACCTCATTTGCAATTCAACCTCTAGGATGAAAAAAGAAAATTTTGGGCTAGGGAAAAGGCTAAGAAATGCAAAGATGAAAGAGAGTAGTAGGGGTATGGACTAGGGAGGTAATAAAAAAGAGAGAAGAGAAGAGAAGAGGTTTTTTCTCAGCCATTAGCAACCATTAGTAAGAAAAGAAGAGAGCTTTGAAAAAATATCTCTAAGAAAGAATAAAGGGGAGTGAAGTTCAAATGAGGGATTTTCTTCAAAAAGGAGAGTAAAAAGCTTGCATTCAAGGGAAGATCAACATCCCTATTCATTTATGAGGGCCAACCATATTTGGAAAGCTCATTCTTTAGTAATTGTCTTGATCCTTCTTAAGCTTAATTCATAGATTTGCATGATCCTTTTTACTTGCTTATATAATCTTTAGTTTATTTTTTACTAGTTTGTGTATTTATTCTCTTGTGTTTATCGTTTGCAATATGCCTTGCCTTTAGCATGATTAACTGAGTTTTAGGTGTAGTTGTGCATCTAGCTAATGTGTAATAATAGATTCTTGCTTGAAGTTGAAGTTTGCCAATTTGAGAGTCACCTAAGCTTGTTGGTGAGGCGGCCTCATGGTTGCTTTGAGGTGATTACTTTTCACAGAGGTGATCACCACTTTGACATTCCTTTATGTGTTTACTGTTCAGCATAGCCTTTACAAACCATATAGCCTCATTGTTATGAGGTGATCACCTCTTCACAAAAGTGATTGCCACTTTGATAGGGTCTCATATGACCTTGTCTCATTTTTTATAAATTGTGTAGGGCTTCCATGCATGTATATGCCTTTAGCATACTCAAGTTTATTTTGTATGATCATCCCACTATGTTATTTAATTAAAGTTTAGTACATACCTTTTTATGGTTTTATTTCTCTTATTTTGTCAAATTGATTCATGAGCTAATCTTGTGGATTTTTGTGTAGGATCTTTATGTGTCTTTATAAGCTCACATTTTGTCTATTGCAATGGTTTTACTGGTGATTTCTAATCATAAAGTATTTATCCCGTTAATTAGTTCTTAAGAGGTTTTATTCAATTCAAGTAGTTTACTTTCAATTTATTCTTGGTTTTTCTTTTGTTTATTATACTATTATTTAAGTAAAATGTTGTAATTCCAAATCCTTTCCCCTATTTGATTGGAATGTATGGTTGTAAATTATCATTATTTGATTCATTTATAGTGGATAATTGAGACAACATACATAAAAGAAATTAATGTGCAAACTTGGATCTAATTACAAGATGAGACAATTGTTCAAAGGAAATTGTAATCCATATGGTAATAAAGAAATAATTAAATAATTAAAGGTAATAAAATACAAAACACAAGAAAAGGCCATCTGCAAGGTTAGGTGGGCATTCTAAAAGCCCATACTAGTTTCTAAACCCAATATCTGATGATGGCTTCTAGGAACCTTTACGGGATCCAGTTGTTATACAATATGTCCTGGCTTTTATCTTGGTGGTAACTCATCTCCGAGTAGTCTTTATGACCTCTTTTGTATTTCCTAGTGGGCCTCAAGCCCACACAGTGCTGTGGTCACTAAACACTTGGGCGCGTGCTAAACCTTACTGCTACACTTATCCTATTCTCTTATTATGTAATTGAATTTGAATAATGAATTTTATAACTATGAGTGGCTAAGTTCTTTTATGTTGATGGGATTTTGGAAACCCATTTGATTTAAGTTCATTGAATATATTAGTTCTTATTTATAAATTGTATATTGTGTTTGTTGAGCTTATTGAGTATTGTATTATGGCCAAATGCAATCTTTGTTTGAATCTTTGCATTGAGAAATGGTGGATTCAATAGACCTATAAATACTTGTTATATCTATCAATGACTTGAGAGAGCTTGTGTAAATATAATCCTCTTTAAGTTTGCTAAATGCCTTGCAAGTTATATTTAATCTTATTGTATGATGATGATGAGAATTAAGTCATAGTGTGAGATTTGATTGATGCTTATTTATGAGATTAGCATTGGTCGAGAGAGATTTTTATTCAATTTTTAATAGCTTGAGGTGTGAAATAGAACTTGAACTAATATACTATTTGGCTTAATGATAATGTGGTGTACCAATTCCCCAATAACATTCTTTTACCATTGATTGTTTTTTTTTGTTATTTTGATTATCATTATCTTTAATTACATTCTTTAGTTTATTTGTTAATTTGCTTGATTACTTATTTTAAACTAACCATTGTCTCTTTAAAACAAATACGATTGAGAGTATAGGTGTTCCCTATGGAGACTATACTCTACTTACCTTTTTGTTACTTGTCAACCCGTGCACTTGCTACAGTTGATCAACACTCCTCTTTTTTTTTATGGTATCCATAAAGCTAAGGACTTCCACAATCTCTTAATTAGAACACTCTTCCACTTGCACCATTTCTGCAAACAATGCTTCAAAATCCCATTCTGGTTCATTCTATTGGCGATTGCTTATTGTTGTTGCATTACTCTGAATAGTCTTCTTTTTAGACCAAAAATCTCTAGCATAGTGTCCTTTTTTATCGTAGTTGAAACACTCACCATTTTGATGTCTAAAATTCTTAGTTTATTGATTATTGTGTTGCTACTTCTATTAGAACTCTACTACTTTGATATTACCTCATGTCTTTCCTTCATTATTACCATGAGGTTAATTCTTCTTTTATTGGTAAAGAGTGCCACCTCTTCAGTATTCAAGGAGACTCTAGCCATTTATTTTACTAGAGTTTCTTGACTTACTAACAAATTTTCCAACTCTTCAATTAAAGGTTATATGGGCTAACCTTGAACTGCAGCCATAAAACTATGGTACTGAGGTCATAGTACATGAATGATGATTCTCCTCATTCTATTGATGGCTATTCTGGATGCCTTATCTAGATAAAAAATTTCTTGGCATAAGGACTTCACCTTAGTAAAATGTTGATTAAGTGTCATATCCTTTTATGAGATAAACATCAGTTTATTTTCCAACTATTGAAGTCTGGTGTCATTATTCTTTGAGAACTGTAGAGCAAGAGAATCCTAAGCTTCTTTCGGTGTAGTAGCATCTCTAATGTGCTCCATCATCTCCTCTTCAATAGTTGTTTTAATGGTAAACATGGCTTTTCCAACTTTAATTCTCCATTTTTTGAGATTGCCATTATCATCATTTAGTGGTGGTGATGTAGTCTCCATCCTAGCAATAACCTCCTAGAGGTCTTGACCTTGCAAGTATAATTCCATGCAAGTCCTCCACCTGCTGTAATTATTATTATTTAATTTTTTAATAATACTGACATTACCCTAATTCTGCTATAATGACTTGGATTTAGTAGCCTTGCATTTCACTAAGTACGTGTGGTTTCGACCCAATGAGCTTCACAGTTCTAAGCACGTGCAAAATCTCCCCCTTATTGTAAATTAAAAAATTCTCAAAAAATCTTTTCTTCAATGGAAGATCAGTTAAAACTGTAAACATAGAGCTTACTCAGAATTTCAAGAGAAATTACAACCACAGCTCTGATACCACTTTGTAGAGTTGGAGTATATAAAATAATAAAAAAACACGTGAAAAATGAGACAACAAATAGTGAATAAGAAAATATTTTTACTAAAAATATTTCACAATTACAAATAAAAAAATTTCACTCGAACACTAGTAGAATTTGTCGATATAGAAACAGAATTTAGAAATAGATTATTCCTTATTCTAATTGGAAACAGATTTAAAACAAAATAGAAACTGTATAAAACAGAAAAATACTAAAATGGACCAAAAATGAAATAAAAACAGATTTTAGAATCAATAAATTTTCATTTCTAAATATTATGCCAAAGAAGTGTGCTCAAATATTAAAACAGAATGACAATGAATTACAAACAAAAATTTTGAAATGAATATCATCTCGTTACTAAAATATGTCTTCCAATTTAGAAACAATTTTATTCGTTTCTAATTGAAGCAGGGTTTGTGGATCTCACATGAATGGGATGATTCTGGCAAAGAAGATAATTCGACAAGGGTACTATTGGATGAGCATGGAAAGAGACTATATCCAGATAGTGAGACAATGTCATCATTGCCAAATACATGGGAATCTCAATCATCTTCCCTTTACAGTGTTAAATAGTTTAACATCTCTATAGCCCTTCGTAGTATGGGGGATAGATATAATAGGGGAGATAAGACCAACTGCCTTAAACAGGAATAAATATATAGTGGTAGCGATTGACTATTTCTCTAGATGGATAGAAGTACAGTCCTTTGGTACCTTAAAGGCTAGACAGATGGTAAGATTCATCAATAAAAATCTCATTTTTTGGTATGGGATCCCACATCATGTTGTGACAGACAATGGTGTGTAGTTTCAGGCAGAGACAACTGAGTTGTTGTAAAGATATAGGATTGAGCATCATAAATCCTCACCTTATTGACCTCAGGCTAATGGAGCAGTTGAAGCAACTAATAAAAATAAAAAGAGAATCCTCTCTAATATGGTGAAAATGCATAAAGATTGGTTTGAGTATCTTCCTTTTGCCTTGTGGGGATATAGAACTACAATGTGCACTGCTACAGGACATACACCATTCTCATTAGTATACGATTGTGAAGTGGTTTTGCTTATAGAGACAAAAATCAAATCTTTGAGGGTTGTTACAAAAGCAAAAATCCCTGAGAGTGAATGGATGCAAAAAAGATACGGCCACCTCGTGTCTCGAGATGAGAAATGGATGGATGCTTTATTTCACACTCAAATTTATCAAAGAAGAATAATAAGAGCCTCTAACAAGAAAGTTAAACTAGGAAAGATAAAGGCTGGGGATATGGTGCTAAAGCAATAAAGGGCAATGGTGTTTGCTCTAAGAGGAAAATTCAAACTAAATTAGGAAGGACCATATTTAATCAAGACGATTCTACCTAAAGGAGCTGTAAAGATATCAGATCTCAAAGGGAACAAGTTTACTAAGCCAATTAACTTGGATCACCTTAAGAAATACTACCTTTAAAAAAGACTTAAGAGTTTGATCAAAAAATAAAAATTCCATAATCCATTCATAAGAGGCGAAACAGTTCTAAAACATTCAAAGTACAGTCATGCAAGCACAAAATAAAAAGACTAGTCATCCTGAGCTCTGGTGTCTGGCCAAGGACTCCACCCTCTAGTTGGATTGTTGCTCTAATATGGTAGTATAGAAGTCCTAACATCATGATCATCAAAGTTGAGACTAGCAAACTGTCTGCGAAGCCTCTCATTCTCATGCTCCAGATCTCCAGCATAACTCTGTTGTATTAGGAATAGTTAGAATCATGCATACATTTGCATACTTGTTGTAAATACTAACCCTCTAACTATCTATGATCTACATATTAAATAATCTTTGGGATGAGGCAAGTCCTTGTAGATACTCTCCATGTGTCCAAGGGATCTGTAAAATAACATATACTAAATTCATCAATAAATGTCAGTTGTGCAGGATTGGAAATGCAAAATGCACTTACATGTGAAGCGTTAAAAGGAGAAAAGCTAGGAATCTGAGCTATATCAAAATACATGTGATACTCAATAGGGGTCTGCATCATAGGAGCCCAATAGTATATAGACCTATCAAGTGGGCGAACATCGCTTAGAATGGTACTCAAGGAAGTATCACCTCAAGCAACTCCACTATGATGAGCATGTTAAACCTCTTGCTCAGTCCTCTCAACATCACACTCAGTCTCCTCCTCTATAGCAACATCAGTAGCTCTTTTAACTTGTACAAAAAAAGGGGCAAATGACATCAACAGTGATAAAAGAGATAAAGTAAAATGGTGATAGTGAGGAACGATGACAAAAACCATACCTCAGCTGGGTCTATAGGAACCTACTCTAGGAGATTCTCTCGAATATACTCCTAATAGTGATGAGAAAACTTGAGTAGAGTCGAAGCATTATATCCCTCAAGAGTTGCTCTAAGCTCAAGACCAATCATGTTATAGCTCCTCAACATCGAAGAGGGAATAGAAAAAGGAAAACCCTCCTAGAAGGTCCCATATGCCAATGATAAACCTGCTCACTAAGATACCACATCTAGCAACCATAACTAGGAAGCAAAATCCTCATAGTCTCAAGACTTATAGCTATAGTTATGAAATTGTATCACTAGATGTCCTCGGGACTGACCAGCCTATCTGATTTAACATGCAAATTCATTCTGATAAACTTTATTTATTTAACTTTCATGATTGGTTAAATACTAAAGTTAAATTTATCTTACTAGGTCTTACTCTAAGGATTTCAACTGATCTTGATAAGTCTACAAGTCATACTTGATGCTGACTAAGCAAAAAGAACCCATATTTGCATCGGAGGAAGATCCCTATCAAAGCTAATAGCACTGAAGCCTCGGATCACCCCGAAATCAATGCCCCATTTCTGAAAAAGGAGAGATAGTTGAAATGAAAAGAAAGGGTTGTAAAAGAGCAGAAGGAGGTAGAAGACATGTGGAAGGCATACATGTAAGATGTGCTAGAAGCCGCACAACGTCATGGCACCTCTACAAACAATATCTAGTATATACTAGAGATAGCAAGAGTTGTAAATCCCTAATCGAAAGTAGTAACTCTAGCAAGATCCTGAAGGGGACCAAGAAGAGCAATGTTAAACTCACGACAGTCTCATAGAAGAGGGTAGTGCCTAGCAGCATCAATAAAAAGCATCTCACCTTCTAAAGGATTTAATAAGGTGTGGTGGTGGGTAATCTCCTAAAACCCTGAAAAAAAGAAGAAAGAAGCATGTTCTTCTTATTCTTCCATGTCGGAATGAACCCGAGAAAATTGAGAACATAGCGACTCCTAGCATCCTATGGAAGAGTTCAGTAATAGATATCAAAGGGAATATGGATACCCTTGAAGGTGATCCTAGTAATAGCAGAGAAGCTTATGGGGGAACTAGTCAGCTCACCCACTCGTGTGTTGAAGGTATGAATGGTATCCATCCACCTCTCGATAAGAGCAAAAAGTGAGTAATGGTCTGATCTACCTCAAAATAGTCAGTAGAGCAGCAATGAGGCGCTAGAAGCCAGATGCCCATATATGTTGTACTACCTCTCTAGATAAATTATGATAGACTTCCAGAGCCAAGTGAAAGCAACCCGAGAACTTTAGTGGTTTCTGAACAAAATTCAAAAAACAACAGGATTACTTTCTTCATAAACTCTTGATTTTTATCTATTTTTATTCTTATCTTTGAAAAAAAAAGGATAGGAAGACTGGATTTCAAATTGAAAATCCAAAATTCCAATTCCGATAAAAAATCCATATTTCTTATCAAATTTCCAGATTTCTAATCAAAAATCTAAAATTCCTATCCATAATTCAGATTTTTGACCAAAAATCTAGAAACTTGATTGCAATTCTGTTAGTCTTCTATGAAATGCAAATACCAGTTTTACAAAATTTTATTTTTAGATTAACAATTTCATTCAATTTTATTCTGTATAGTAAAGTTCTATAATTGCATGCATATGTTAATTTATATATTGACAAGAATATATCATTTTGCAGAATTAAAGATAGACGCAGAAGATTTACCTCATCTCCAGCATGTGAGCATTTATGGAGGTGCAAGCAAGTCAAAGGAAGTACCTCTTCCGCTTTAGTGAGCCCTATATTTTTTTAAGGAAAATATAGTTAAGATATGACCAGATATAATTTTCTAGAGCTGCTTCCATGTAGTCTGCATCCTAGGTAGGCCATAGGATCAGACAGATTCCAGATTAGAGATCAGATGAAAGAATAATTAAAGAAATAAGATTTCAAAATCAAAAGAAATGAAAAAAAAGGAATGAAAGGGATGGGAATGAAGAAATATATCGGTAAAATACAAAGTTTATATTAAAGTGGCAAACATCCACTTTAGTCCCTTAATTTTGTTTACATTTAACTCCAATACTTTTCTTGCAATTTAGTCCTAAAATTGCAAAGCTACATGATTTAATAATTCATTGAATTATTAATTTGTCAACATAAAAGAAATCAACACTACATGATCAAGTATAGTTAACATTGTACGACCAAGTACAATGTATCCTTTCAATCCAAACTATACGACCAAGTATAGTTAATATTGTACAACCAAGTACAATATGTCCTTTTAATCTAAACTATACAACTGAGTACAATGTACCTCTTTCAATTCAGACTATACAACCGAGTATAGTTGACATTGTATGACTAAGTACAATGTGTCCTTTCAATCCAGACTATACGACTAAGTACAATGTACCTTTTTCAATTCAGACTATATGACCGAGTATAGTCTACATTGTACGACTGAGTACAATGTATTTGTAGACGGTGAGGTTTAGTGCGCGTCCAAGATTTTAGCAACTGCGACACTGTTTAGGCTCAGGGCCTTAGAGAACACACTAACCACTGTCACAAAGACATAGCGTGGAGATGAGGAGTCGTCACCCAGGGTAATAACTAGGACAATTTGATTGGTGGTACATAATTCTCTAAAAGAAAATTAGCACCATAACCAGGAGATTCTTGATACAAAATACTAACTTCTCTTAGTCTCATGTTCATTTAGAATAATTTTATAAATAACTATTTCATCCTTTAGTTACATGCAATTTTATTAAACCCTAATTAACATCCATCTACCCAAAAAGGCAACAAGTCAATAAAATTACAAGTAAAAAATGCACTCAAGATCGCGTTGTTCCTAAGTCTAAACTATGTTAATTTTATTAAATAAGTTAGCTAAATCTACATTTTATTTACAAGTGAAATAGAAAAAGTGGGCCTACATTTTATTAGTTAATGAGCCTAAATCAATTTTTTTAGTCTTTCTAAGATATGAGCTTAAGTCTATTTAATTTTTAAAGGAAAATTAAACTAGTGGGCCCAAGTTTAACTTGGTTTTATTTTAAGTGGAGTGTGGACCTAGGTCTATTTATTTTTTAAAAAATATAATTAAGTAGGCTGAGCTAAGTCTAAATAATTTTAATTAACTAAGCGGGCCTAAAATTTAATTAACCTAATGGGCCTAAGTTGATTTTAATTATTTAAAACCTAAATCATTTTTTAAGCTTATTTATTAAGTGGGTTAGACTTAAACGTGGGCTTGGGGCCCAAAAACATAAAAAAAAAAAAAAAACAAGCCCAAAATAAATAAAACACAAAAAATAGATTAAACAAACATTACAGTGATTTTCTAAAAAAACCTAAATTATTTACATTCAAACCCTAATTTAAGCAATTGCTACCATTGATTTTAATTAATTTTTTTTACCCAATTAAACCTAATTACTAATTAATTTTAAAATATAGAAATTTAAATCTTTCACTATTCCCACTATTGGGGCTATTACAAACTACGTACATAATTAAAATTAAATAATTATACACCCAGAAATTAAAATAAACTACATAAGGTACCAAAAGGAAAAATTAAAATTAAAATCCTAAGAACTATTATTAAAACAGTACAGGTTCATCCATGGCATTCCATGGATCTTCTGTTCAATTAAATATAGGTGGTATCCTCCTCCTCAATCCACATACAGACATCAAAACAAAAAAGCAAATTAGCAATAAAATCAAATAATCAAAACAAAAACAAAAATAAAAGAAAAAAACATAAACAGAAAATAATAAAAAAGAGTAATAAAAGAAATAGAAAAATAACACAGGAGATGCTATGCAAATGCCCCTTTTTGAGCTCTTCAGATTGAATTATCACCATTAAAATTAAGATATTATTGATTCTAGACTATTGCCTTCGGAAATTTCAGTCTCAAAAATTAGGGTTTTATGCTCGCAGTCTCTTTTTTTTCACTGTGTCTTCGTGTGCCTCTCAAAAATCCTCTCAAAAACTAGAAAAAAAAAAGGTCCTCCAGCCAAAAAAACTCCTTTTTCTCGCATGCATGCAGACTCTGCTTTTAAATGCAGAGTGTGCGCGTATTGAACTTCCTCTAAAGGAGGAACAAACCTATTTGATCAAATCATATAGCATTTGTTTTGATTTCAAAAATATCTTCTGCATTTTTTTAAAAAAACCTTATCAAATAAAAATTGAATTTTTGACTAATCAAAACACTAAAAAAATTAATAAAAATAAGGAAAAATACGCAAAAAAATAAAAAAAATGGAATTATTGCGCATCGGCACTGTGCAATGCCAACCAGCATTGTACAATGCCGATCAGCATTGTGTAATGCCGATCGGCACTACACCAATGCCGATCGACATTTTAAATGTCGATCCTAAAACTTTTTTTTAACTTTTAATTATCAAATGACCCCTGAAAAATTGACTTATTTGTAATTAAACCCTAAAAAATGTTGCAATTTAGTCCTTAAAGTCCAAAAAATCAACAACCAAGTTCAATTTTTGAATAAATTTCATCACAGGGGCTTACGTCATAATTTTGCATAATTACATCCCGAAATTGGGTGCTTACAGTATCCTTTCAATCAGTGAGTATAGTCAACATCATACGACCGAGTGTGATGTATATTTTTCAATCTGTACTATACGACTGAGTATAGTCAACATCATATGACTGAGTATGATGTATCCCTATCAATTAGCACTATACGTCTGAGTATAGTCGACATTGTACGATCGAGTACAATGTATCCTTTCAATCCAAACTATATAATCAAGTATAGTCAACATTGTACGATCGAGTACAATATGTCCTTTCAATCCAAACTATACGGCCGATTGTAGTTGACATTGTACGACTAAGTACAATGTGACTCTTTTAATCCAGATTATATGATCGAGTATAGTCAACATTATATGACCAAGTACAATGTATCCTTTCATTTTATACAATACGTGCGAGTATAGTTAACATTTTAGAAATGCACCAAAAGTTACAAAAATTGCTAACATGACCAAACCTAAATCAATAGGGGAGGTCAAATTATTGGCTAATAAAATGGCTCAGTTGGAATTCACCTTCAAAGAAAAAAGGACTCATGGCTCCAAAAGCTTTACTGACTTGGCACTATTTAAAGATGAGCCACTCCTATATGATTTTAAACTACCAAAATTTACTAAGTTAAATGGAACAGGGGATCCTAAGGTCCATCTAAGGTAATATGCTACCTTCATGACTGCTAAAAAGCTTATAGAATCTCAGATTATTTGATTTTTCTTTACATCATTAGAGGAAGGACCGAGGGCATGGTTCTTTGACCTTGAAGATGAAATCAAAAGTGATTGGCTACTACTAACTCAAAATTTTATCAAGCAGTATGAATACAACACTCAACTAAACATCATTTAAAGAGATCTTGAGACCATAAAGTAGAAACCCGATGAAGCTTTCTCTGATTATGTCATAAGATGGCAGGGAAAGGCAGTAAAAATGAGAAACTTTCCACCAGAGGATGAACAAATAGAGCTAATAATCAAAAGTGCACTACCACACTTTAGAAAATAGATGATCTTTGCTCATTATCTTGACTTCAAAGCTCTCCATTAGGCAAGGATAAGAATTGAGGATGAGGAACCTCAATAAACCAAGAATACCTTCTACCGCAGCACCCAACCAAACATCCAAAACACCTCACTTGAATCGCAAAAATAAACATGATCCAACCCGATACCCATAGTTCACCATCTATCAATGCCATCAAACCACTAAGAAAGTTCTTAAACTTCAACCTCCCACTATCCAAAGTATTCCAGAGACTCTAACAAAAGAACCTCTTACAACCTTAAGAACCTAGGGCTCTTCAAAACCCGCTACCCCCTCAGATTAACCAAAACTTATTTTGCCACTTTCACTAAATGCCCAGTCATACTATTGATACATGCAAAACCCTCAAGAATGCAATACAAGACCTCATTGACTCTAGAAAAATTTATAACCCAAAAAAATGACCTAACATCAAGACCAATCCTCTTCTAAACAATCAAAACATACCTCCACCAACCATTAGCATAATTTCCTCCAATCTACCAGTAAACCTTGTTGAACAATCAATCCAAGACACCCAAGAAAAGCCCTCAAAAGATAAACTCTCGAGTCTCATTCTTGAACCCTATATTTCAACAAATGGTGAAGTGATTGGTTACCCTTACTCATAAAAAGCAGACACAGATGAAGACCCAATAGTGACTATGAAGTATGGGATTTACTGGGCCAACCATCTAGGTAGTTCAATTACAAAGTCGAGTACACAGCACCCCCTGCTACCCACAAACACTTTAAAGACATAGTACCCTTAGGATAGGGAGAAGAATTTGACATTGAAGACGAGGTGGTCAGTACCATTCAACTTTAGAACCTGCAAGCCATGGGGATCGATATACGGTATGACTCTGATGATCCTGAAATCATTATCTAGGACTATAATAGTAGTATAAAAGTAGATAAGTAAGTAGCTAAGGAGCCCTCACTAGCAGTCAATCATGTAACTCACAGTGGGTGAGTACATCAACCTCTTAAGAAAGAAAAGGATCCCTCTAAAGGAAAAGAAGTAATAAGTGATCAAGCTCCAACCAAAGAGGAAGATGTTATCTTCAAGCAGCTTAAGGCGACTTAGGCACAAGCTAGTATTTGGGACTTACTCATGGCTTCTACGAAGCACAAGGATGCCCTTGTCAGAGTACTAAATTAAGAAAAGATTGCCAGTGATACCTTACCTTGCGAGATGATAGCCTCTCTAATGAAAGCTCTCTCTCTAATGCAATCACCTTTTTAGACAAAGATTTGTCCCTCGAGGGAAGGGTCCCAAACCATCCACTCTTCATATAAGCAATTTTCAGATCTAAGAAGACTCCATATGTTATGGTGGATGATGGATCTGCCATTAATGTTTGCCCCCAGAGGTTGCTACATAAGTTTGGGATGAATGTTGAAAACCTGAAGGAATCCAATATAGTCATATAAGCCTATAATGATTCAAAGAAGCCAATGGACACAGTGGGGGATATCGAATCAATAATAAAAATTACCATTTTGGACATCCCTCCAACTTTTGCCCTGCTACTAGGAAGACCTTGGTTCCACCCACTAAGGGGCATACCCTTCACTATCCATCAGAAGATTAAGTTCCCTTTAAACAGAATGGTCATTATCATCCCTACTAAAACAAATAATATTATTGCCTGTTTGAATGTGGTTCCATCAGGATTCTGGGTTTCTATAATCAGTGATGGTCATGTCAATCCTAAAGTTGCTACTATAATGAAAAAGATGCAATATCTACTTGGAAAAAGATTAAGAGGAAGGAACATTGGGGTCATAAAATTCCTTGACTTCCAAGGACAGACCAACATATATGGTCTAGGGTACAATCTTGAAGAGCACACTGGGGCTAAGAAGCTAATCTTTTTTGTGGCTGAAAGCTCAACCCAAATCTACTAAGGATAAGCTGAGAAGTGGATAAGTAAAAAAATCAAGAAATCAGGATTCGAGATCTTCAATGACATGCTCAAAGAAGAGCACTCACTAAACATGGTCATTAAGACTGACATTAATGAGCTAATGAGAAAACTAGAGCTAGAATCTAAGAGTAAGACTATCGATTATGCTCAAGTTGCTGCCATCCTTGAATCAAGCATCGATGATATCTTGTTTAAAGACATTGTTGATGATGATCTCTGTACTTTTTCTTTGCTTGAAACTGATAATGTAATGAACTCCAAAGTTAATGAAATGAAGTCAGATTTTGCGTACTTGTTTCATGTCTTTCCTGATGATAGTGTGCACTGTATTGATAAAAATATTAGCATATTTGACATTCATTCCATACACACTAAATCATTTAATATTGGCATGAAATCTGAACCATGCATTCTGTATATTTTGAAAGATATTACCCCTGAAGAGAAGAGAGAAATTGAAAAAATATTAATAAAATATTCAAAAGTATTTGCCTAGACATACAACGATCTACCTGGTATTAATAAAGACATTGATCAACACTTCATTCCTACTAAAGACTTGAGACATTGAGAAGTAGATCAAGGCAAAGTTCCTAGATGTAGTAGACTATCCAAAATGGTCAGCAAATGTGGTGCCAATATTGAAGAAAGACAAAAGGGTAAAAATCTACATCAACTATTAAGATATGAATAAGGCCTGCCCAAAAGATGAATTCCCACAACCTCACATAGATATACTGGCTGACAACGCTGCCATATATGCAATGTGCTCCTTGATTGATGGATTCTTTAGGTACAATAAGATCTTGATGACCATTTTTGTTATGACCCAAATTTTTAAATTATTAAAATATATTTCAAAATATGTAGTGTTAATAAAATTTTGAATTTTATTTATATATTATCATTATTTATGAATATTATCCATAGAAGTTATTTTAAATATTTTATTTATGTAAAATATATTTTTTAGAAGTTATATTTAAATATTAGGGTTAATATTATTAGTGTTATTTTTAGTATTATTATTATTATTGTTGTTTGATATTATTGTGAGCATTATTTTTATTATTAAATTATTTCATTAGTATTATTAATATTATTATTTTCAATTGTTAATTTTATATTATGTATTTTTATTAGTGCATGTGTGTGACATATGAGTGTACCTCTCTCTCTCTATATATATATATATATATATATATATATATATAAGAAAATAGCTTTACCTTCTCCCTCCCCACCACTGTCCCATTTTCATCCATCCACTGTGCCATTCTTCTCTTCACACCAAAGCCACCCTAGCCTTCACCACCTTCCTTCCTCTACCATCGTCGCTATCTTCTCCTCCCTCCTCTTCCTTCTTCCCCATTGCAAAACAATAGAAACAGAAACAACGGCAGCAGCTGCATTGGAGGTCGTCGGAGGCATTGCAGACGACGAGAGCCAGCTTTTCTGGTGTCGTTCGATTCCTTAAGCTTCAAGGAGGTTGAATCTAAGCTTAGTTCGAGCTCTAGCTTGATTGTTTGTCAGTTTTTCTTGGTTTTTATTTTAGTGCTATTAGGGTTTCTACTTTTTTTAGGGATGATATTGGTTGATTCAAACAAACTTCCTTAAGAAACATTAATACTGATAGCCTAATCTTCTTGAAATTTTTTTTTGAATTTTTGGAATTTCTTTGAATTTTGGTTAATTTTTATTATTTTATTATTATTTATTGAATTTTCATAAATTAATTATTTTAATTATGAATTTGGTTAAATTGGTGTTAATATATATTGTTATTAATTTTAGTGTTGAGAAAATAATTTTGAGAATATTATATAATTTTTAATAATATTTTTATATTATTTATATATTGGAATTTTAGGTTAAATGTGTATTTTTGTTGAAAATAATGTTTAATTATGTGTTTTTTATAATATTAAAATAATATATGTTGATAAAATAATTTTAATGATTTTATATAATTTTTGAGGAATATTAATTATATTATGTATATTTTGAATTATTGGGTTAATTTTGTAATTTTGTGAAAATTGTAGTTAAAAATTATGTTTTAAATGGTTTTAGAATTATTTAAGGTAATAAAATGATTTTTATAAACTATTTACTATTTTTAACTAATTAATACTAATTTTTGAAAATTATTTTCAAATAATATATTATTTATTAAATTGGTGATCAAATGGATTTTTATAACTTTTAATATGTATTTAGGCTATTTAAACTATTTGAATATATATAAGTGAATTTTTACTATTTTATATAGAATTATTGAAAAATTGGATTTTTAATAATATCACATTATTATTTGGGATTTTTATTTAATTATTGTGAAAATAATTATATTTAGTGTTTTAATGTTTAAATATATTGTATTTTGATATTTTGAGGATATTTGTGGAATTTATTAATTTTAATATATTTATTATATTAAATGTATTTTTGGTGAAATTGTGAACTTCGATTGGGAAATTATGATGTTCGTGGTCCCAACTGAAGGTGTTGAGTATTTTGTGTTAGGATTATGTTTTCTTGCAGCATCGACTCTACTTTTTAGTAGAGAGATGTCCATTTTACAGAGGAAGTTTTGCTGAATTTTTGATAGAATTCTTGTAAAACATGACATCGGGTCGATCCTGAAATTTTGTATTTGTCTGAGTTTCCAATCCTTCCTTAGAGTCTTCTTTTAGAAATTTTTAGAATATTCAGTTAGATTTATGTTGATTGTCATTATTATTTTATTTTCTAGTTACGCTGAGACTGAGGCCTATTGGACCAGCCCCATTCAGCCAGTCTTGAGGAGCGCAAACTTGTGAGTTGTTATCTTATATATACATCGCATTTAGGATGCATGATTTAGAATATACATATTTTAATATGTATTTGTTCATAAATTATTTTATTAAATGTTTAGTATATGTTGGGCATATTTTTAGTATATTTTTTTATATTTTTTAAAATAAATGCATGTTATATTTTTGATATATACTCAGAATGTTTTTAGTATATTATTAGTTTTATTTGGCATATTTTTATGGTTGATTTCGAATTTATTTAACATATATATACTTGAAATATACTTAGTTTATTTTAGGTATATTTCTGGTATAAATATGGTTTATTTTGTTATTATGAATGTTATTATGCATTATTCATTTTCCCATATGTGTGTTTAATTTTAATTGAAAGATATTGATAGAACGTGCTACCTAGTGGGCAGCACTAGGACCGTGTACGTACCAGTGCGATAGATTTAGGGTTGAGTGAGAATCACTTGAGGTAATAAATGGTTTGATTGAGTTGAGTTCAATATGATTGAATAGTGTGGTTGCTAGAGCTCGATTGACCTAATGTCTCAGGGCCAATCACACTGACTATGAGACTGCTGGAGCTCGGTTGACTTAATGTCTCGAGGCCAGTCTACTACCTATAATGGAATAAGAGAATTAATTTGGAATTAAGTGAGTCTATATGGCTAGAGTTATGTTTTTTATTGAGGCTGCTATTAAATAGGGTTCTATTTTATCCTTCATAAACAAATGTTTTTTAGCATTTATTATTTAAAGTGATTTCAGCATCTATGTGAAATGCTTGTATACATATTTATTATATATACGGATGATTGGTTGCATATGACATTAGGAGGTGCATGTATATATAATATTACAATTCAATGAGGTCTGACTCCCCTCAGTTTTTTATTTTTTAGGAGATTCTTCTTCCTTAGACATCAATAGTAGGCCCATCCGCTAGATTTCTTCAACCCCGGCTTGTCTATGTAAATTACTTACTTGATTTTATTATACTCTAGAAAACTGCAGTAGTATTCATACTTTGTATTTGTAGAAAGTTGGTTGTTATTTCTGTAATATCCCGTGTTTTTAAATATTTTTATACTGCATTAGGATATGCAATGTTAATAATTCTTATATATAATACTGATATTTTAAGAGTTGTAATTTAATTAAAGCTAATTTTAATTGTTTTATATTATTTTAAATATTTTACATAAAATTTTCCCGGGACTTGCATTTTCGAGGAAATTTACACGTAAGAAATTCAATATTAATTATTTTAAATGGATTTATAAAATTGCATGAGTCCATGCATTATTTTAATTGTCATATTAGAATATATATATATACACATGCACACATATTTACATAATTGATTTAAATTAGGGTTATTTCCATTAAATCATACTATATTATATAGTTATTACTTAATTAGCATGTGTGTGTATATATATATATATATATATTGTGTATTTTAACATGTGGTGTATGTTTCTTAAATATTATGTTAATATATTTTAATATAAATTATTAAAGTTATTAATATATATATATATATATATAATATTTGTACAAATTACAAAACCTGCCCCCCTTTCTCCTTCTCTTCCCCACGTCCCCTTCCCCTCTCACCACTGCGCACGCTGGCCACCTACCGTCACTGTGCCTCCCACCGTGCCACCATCTTCCTCCCGTCACTCCGTCGCCTGCAGACGTCTTCTTCAGCACCGGTGAGCTGAGTTTTGGCATTTTGGGCGAGAGTTGCATTTTCTTCCTCTCTAACGATTTCAGCCACCAAATTCCTTGCTTCTGGTGTTGTTGGACTCCCCTGAAGCCATAGAAGACGATTCCAAGCTTTGTTTAAGCTTAAAACTTGATTTGGTATTTAGTATGGTTTTTCTCAATTTTTCAATTTCGGCCATATTGGATTTTTGCATTTTTTTGAGCTTTTCTTTGTGATTAATGAAAATTCCCTTAACAAATGTTGATCCTAGTAGCTTAATCTTCATGTGTGAATTTTTGTAGAATTTTTGGAGTTCATTTTGATTTTTGGGTATTTTTGAATATTTTATTATTATTTTCTAATTTTTGAAAATTAATTAATTAAATTATGAAATTGTGTTTTATGATAAATATAGGTGTTGAAATGAATTATAGAAATTTATTTGGAATTTTTATGAATTGATATGTATTTATTTTGAATTTGTTTAGGTTTATGTAATTTTGGAAAATTAGGTTAATTGTGTTTTTAATTGAAATTAATTAGCTAATTGAGTTTAATTATTTATATTATTGATAAATATGATGAGAAAATTAATTTTTGCAATTATATTATTTTTGGTGAATTTTTGGATTAATTTTAGTATATTTATATATATAGGGGCATTTTGGTAATTTTACCCTAAATTGACTAAAAATGTAATTAAATTTCTTTCAATAGTTATTAAGCCATAAAATGATTTCTACAAATTATTTAGTATTTTTAACTAATTAAAACCATTTTTCATAAATTATTTTCAAATTATATATATAATATACGATTTTTCTAAATAAATGAGTTTTTATCAGTTTTCTACTGTGTTTTAGGGCTAATTATGTAATTTCTACTTGTAAAATGTATTTCTATGATATAAGAGTATTTTTGGTATTTCTATATTGTTTTGTGGATTGTGGACCCCGGTCGATAAATTGTAGTTTGGAGTCCAACGAGGGGTTATGGATATGATTCTGTGTTTATTTTTCGAAGTGTATTTCTTTGCAGGGCCGGCTCTACTCTTTGAGTATAGAGATGTTCGTTTTACAAGGGAGGTTCTACCGAATTTTCTGTAGAATTCTCATAAAACGTGATATCCAGTTGAACCCTAATTCTGATTCTGTGTCCAACATTCTAGATTGAGTTTTTAGGATTTTCTGTTTGGTTTATTCTGATGTTTGTTATTTTTGTATGTTTAGTTGCGCCGAGACCGAGGCCTAGTGGACCAGGCCCATCGAACCTATCTCGAGGAGCGCACTAAGTGTGAGTTACTATTTTATATATATAAACCTAGGGTGCATGATTTAGAAATGTATGTTATTTTGATTAATTATGCATAAATAACTCAATTAGTACTTAAGTTTTTTTTTAGTTTATTTTTGATATATTTTAAATTATATGCATGCTTTATTAGACAGTTATGTTCAAAATGTTTTTAAATATATATTTAGTTTATTTTACGATTTAATTGGATTTATTTGACTTATATATACTCGAAATATACTTGGTTTACTTTTGGTATATTTTTAGTATATATATGGTTTATGTTGCTATTTTATTCAGTTCATGCATCATTTATTTTTATGAATGTATGTTTTATAATTATAATGAAGGATATCAATAGAACATGCTACCTAGTGGGCAGCACTAGGACCGAGTACGTATCAGTACACTGATAGCATTTAGGCTATATTACTAACCATTTGTGGATATTGATTGGATATGATTATTTGATGTGTGATATGATTTGGGAGTGTGATTGCTAGAGCTCGGTTGACCAAGTGTCTCGGGGCCAATCACACTGACAGTTAGACTGCTGGAGCTCGGTTGACTTAGTGTCTCGGGGCCAGTCTACTGTCTAAATGGAATAAGTGAATATTTTGGAATAAGTGAGCCTGTGTGGCTAGAGTGTTGTCTAACACTGTTTTGAGGTTGCGATATTCTAGGGTTCTATTTGATCCTTCATAAACTGTGATTTTCAATAAAAATATATAAAATGATTTTATTGCATCTGTGTGTAATTGCTTGTATACATACATATTATATATACTTTTGACTGTGTGCATTGTCATTTAGTATGCATGTATATATATTATAGTAATTCACTCAGTGAGGTCTAACTCCCCTCTGTTGACCATTTTTTAGGAGAGTCTTCTTCTTCAGACCTCAGTAGCAGGCCTGTACGCCGGATTTCTTCCGCTCTGGCTTCTTTATGTAAACTGCTTATCTGAGTCTTGAGTTTTATTTTATAATCTAGACACTGCAGTAGTTGAAATAAATTATGGGTCTTATGTATTATATTTGTGTGAGTTATGTATTTTAAGAATTTGAACTGAAACTTGTATTAAAGATTTATTTATATATATGAGATGAGGATTTGATTTAAATCCCATGGTGGATTATTATTTTGATATTTATGATTTTATTCCGCTGCACAATATATGATTTAAATGTGTTATTATTATTATTATTATTATTATTATTATTATTATTATTATTATTATTATTATTATTATTATTATTATTATTATTATTATTATTATTATTATTATTATTATTGTTATTATTATTATTATTGTATGTTTATTTTATTTTTAGGCTTGCTACGGGTTCCGGATTCGAAAGAATTACCGTTCCCTAGTGCCGATCATGGTCCCTGTTTTGGGTCATGACAATTTCAGAGGCCTTTCTCTAAATATTGTATGAAATATTTTATTTTATGATATGACAGAAGTTTTATTATTATTATATTGATTTAAGATTTTAATTATGGTGCATATTTTATTTATTTATTGCATGCTTTTATTTTTAAGGCTTGCTACAGGTTTCGGATTCAAAAGAATTTCCGTTCCCTAGCGCCGGTCATGACTCTCGAGTTGGGCCATGACAATTTTTGACAAAGTAAAGATATCTTTCATAATGGAATAGGATACTTATTACTACATAGTAATGCCTTTCAGACTAAAGAATGCAAGAGCAACTTACCAGAAAATGGCAACCGCAATGTTCCATAACATGATACATAAAGAGGTAGAGGTGTACATCGATGACATGATGATCAAGTTAAAAACTAGGGAAGAACACCCGTCAAACCTCAAAAAATTCCTCAAAAGAGTTAAAAAGTACAGTCTCAAGCTTAATCCAAAGAAATACGTATTCAAGGTCACTTCAGGAAAGATATTAGGGTATATTGTCAGTCAGAATGGGATATGATCCAGACAAAGAAAAAGTGGTTAGAGAGATGCCAGTAATAAGAACAGAAAGAGAAATCAGAGGGTCTCTAAGGAGACTATAATTCATCAACAGATTCATCACCAAGTTGATAGTAGTGTGTGAACCGATCTTTAAGCTCTCATAAAAGATTAGCAAGTTGAATGGAATGAACAGTGTCAACTAGCATTTAATAAGATCAAGAACTACCTAGCTAACCCACCAGTTCTAAAACCTCCTAAAGTAGGGATACCTTTAGCCCTATATCTAGCCATCGAAGGAAATGTAATTGGTGCAATGTTAGCCCAAGAGGGAGAAATAAATGCAGAACACACAGTCTACTACTTAAGCAAGAAGATGCTACCGTATGAGGTGAAGTACAACCAAGTCGAATAGATATGCTTGGTAATGGTATGGGCAATGAAGAAACTCAAACATTAATTTCACTCGTATAGAATTCAAGCTACTAAAATGGACCCAATGAAGTACCTCTACGAAGCCCCCTCTCTAGTGGGAAACTTGCCAAGTAGCTCGTGTTGTTAACAGAATTCAATGTGCACTATCGAACTAAGAAGGCAGTGAAAGGGAGAGCAATGGCTAAATTTCCTGCTCTTAACCCCATTCTAGACATAGAATAAATCCAATTAGACTTCCCATACAACCTCTGCTCAACCATCAAAATCCAAGGATGGCGCATGTACTTTGATGTAGCAGTTAATTAGTTCGACATAGGAGTCGGTGTTATATTACAATCCCCAAAAGGTGAAGTAGTACCAATGGCCAAAAAGCTTGAATTCAGAGTCATGTGCATTAGGAATAGAAGCACTAATATCCCTGGATGTTATAGAAGTTAAAATCTTCTGAGATTCCATACAAGTAATCAACTATGCCATGAAAGAGTGGGAATTAAAAGAGCAACGCTTAAGGCCTTACCTGGACCACTTGAGGCTGCTTACCATGTCCTTCTAAAAATGCAGATTCATTCATCTTCCTAGGAATCATAATCAAATGGTAGATGCACTTGCTTCCTTAGCATCTGTGTGGGAAGGACTATCCAAAATGCCCACGAAGCCTTTAATCCTACTCAGATCGAGACAACCTTGTCATAAGAATTGCAAAATAACAAAGATAGAAATAGCTAAAAAATCCTTGTTCTATGACATCTAGAGATATTTAAAGGAATGAGTCTATCTTGATCAAGCATATGAAAAAGATAGAGTAGTCATTTGATGATTAGCATCAAAATTCACATCACACCAAGGTGTGCTATACAGAAGAACCTTAGATGGGTTACAACTCTGATGTATAGATGCAACTGAGCCTGCAAGAGTAATAGAAGAAGTACACAAGGGTGTTTATGGTTGGCACATGAATGGAGCACTCCTAGCTAAGAAATTAATCAGATAAGGGTTCTTCTAGATAATGAGAATGGAAGACTATATCAAATTTGTAAAGAAATGCCATAAGTGTTAAATACACAGGAATGTCAGCCACCTTCCCTCAATCAAATTGCACTACATCTCCTCTCTATAGCCTTTCTTAGAATGGGGACTAGACATAATTGGGGAAATCCACTCGACAGCCTTAAACAGACACAGGTTCATTTTAGTGATAGTGGATTACTTCACAAAGTGGGTCAAAGCAGAATCATTCGCACGGATAGGAGCCAAGCAAGTTGCCAAATTCATCAAAAGAAATATATTTTGTCAATATGGGATCCCCCATCACATCATCTCTGACAACAGTTTTCAATTCCATGGAGAATTTAGAGAGCTGCTAAGGAGTTATAAGGTGAACATCACAACTCTTCTCCTTATCGACCACAAGCAAACAAGGCCGTTGAAGCTACAAATAAGAACATCAAGAAGATTTTGTCAAAAATGACTCAGACTCATTGAGATTGGGTAAATAGATTTCCATATGCCTTATAAGGATATCGAACAATAGTCAAAACTTTAACCGAGGTAACTCCTTTATCATTAGTATATGGATTAGAGGTAGTATTTCCCATTGAAACACAAATCAAGTCTTTTTGGATAGCGATCGAATCTGAACTGCTAGAATTAGAATGGGCTCAATAGAGGCATAATAATCCCTCTTAGATAGTCAAAGGCTTAAGGCTCTATACCACACATAATTGTATCATGATCGACTAGCCAAAACCTTCAATAAGAAAGTGAAACACAAAAGTATGAAAGCAAGAGACTAGCCAGAATGCTCCAGACCTGAGAGGGAAATTCAGAGCAAATTGGGAAGGCCCATACTTGGTCAAACATGTCTTATTGAAAGGAGAAGTCAAGCTAATGGATTTTGAAGGTAATGAATTGTTTAAACCTATCAATATAGACTACTTGAAAAAGTACTATGTCTAATGCAAAAAAAAAAAAAGAAAAAAAAATCTCACTGAGTTAAAAACATAAAAATGGTAGCTCAGGAAAAAGTTGGGGACCTCCTGTTAGATTGAAAAACCTGTATGGATGATGTAGGCAAAAGTTAAGGAAAGAGAGAAATTACTTAATTAGAAAACTTGAGAAGGTTAGTTAAGGACAGGGGTAACCTTGAGTTTGAAATTTGTCTGAATGCACTAGCGCTTTTCTTATATGACTTCAGTGAAATGAGAACGATTGCTAATTTATGCAAAACGTCTTTGAAAAATGTGACATGTTTTATCATCATGAATTGCATCAAGCATGCTTTGCATTTTCTTTCATTACATGACCATAGTTCTTAACTCTCTCTTCGAGATCAGTAACTATCATCAAAGCCTCAAAAAAAACCCTAGCTAGGTGTGAAAAGCTCTGAGAGGAGATACCCTAGGCAAAAAAGTGAAGAAAAAGAAAACCCAGCTAAGAGTGAAAAGCTTCGAAAGGAGACGTCCTAGCAAAAAAAAGGAAAATAAAAGAGGTAGGCAAAAGCAATAGCAAACATCATCAATGATACACAGTAAGAAGCATATATAATCATCATCATACAAGTGTCATACAGCACATGCAAGAAAAGTGCCTAGATACAATACTCAGAGTCCATAAGCTCAGGAGAATGATACAACAAAGTAAACCACAGGCCAAAAGTCCTATACCTAACTCCTAAAACAACTACATCGTCCATGGCTGTAATCAGAAGTAAGCAACAATTTTGCTCAAGCATCTCTCTTACTTGATATGGACTCATCATCCTTTATCGCAAAGGATGATAGTTGTGACTCCAACTCACCAATATGATCACGATAAGTTGTACACTCCCACTCCCATTCATGGCTAATATGATGGTGTTCAACCTGCATGACATACTGTGTATCATACACACATACATAAAATATGTGCATAAAATAAATAGGTATAATAAAGGAAGCATACCCTTTGAGTGGTCGCAAACTCCAAAAAGTGTTGTTACGCACTCCCTTTAACGATATACCAGTACTAACTAGAGGAGATGGGAATCTACAAAGAGTGAGCAAATAAGTCAATCACCACTTACCAAATAAATGAAATAAAGGTAAAATAAGTGAAATAAAACACAAACATAAGTAGCATTAGGAGGAGCAACACTTGACTAAGGAAAGCTAGGACAAGGCAGATCAAAATGCACTACTCTACCAAAGATATCTGTCCCAAGCAAAGCCAAGGATGGTTGAATCATCAAATCCCCAAGAATAGTACTACCAGAAGCCACACCACTAGCATGGGCAATCTCCTTAGTACGGAACATGCCCTCATTCTTCTGACAAGATCCCTGCCGCTTTAAAGATTAACAAATCAATATAAGGCAAGCCCACACTCTTTAAGAGACTCTTGGAGGAGCATCCCATCATGGTAGCAGCAAGCTCATCATCGCTAAGCTCATGACCCTAGAACATATCACCAAAGGGAGGAACAAAACTCTCCTCATAAATAGACCATCCCACCAATGATGAACTCACTTGTCCAAATACCACACTCTGCTAGTAAAGTTGAAGAGCAACACTCATCTCTTTGTCAACTACCATGCAGTCACCATCTCTGTCGTCCAAAGTGACCTCACCACCCACCAGCAAAGGAAGATCTACTCAAAAGGCAAGAATAAATAAAAAATCTCCAAAAGAAAAATAACCAACACAATAAGAGTTGGACATACCTGATCAGGGGACAGCCTACACATGTAGTCTCAAGCCACTGCACAATCCTCAATCAAATCAATAATCCTCCTGATCCAACTAGAATAATAAGGAAAGTCATCCACTAGGAAATGATCGATGGTCGAACGAGGGAGAACCCTGACTCATAAGCCTAGATCTATCAAAATCAGGAAATTAGAAATAACAAACTAAAGATAAAGAGCAAAAAGAATAAACACGAGAACTCCTACTCACATCCAGCACAAATAAGCATCCGCAGATCCTCGAGCCACCTTGACATGTTGCATCAAGGCTTAAGTACATGTGGGCAAAAATGCAGTACTTGAGCAAAATCTCGACAAGCCATCCAAATCCCTCAGAATAGGCAGCAATCTCAAACTACCTATACTTGAACGATTCGAGAAGATGACAGCACTCAACAAATATAACAAGAAGCAATGAGCCAGCTACACTATCGAAACAAGATCAGCATCATACATCGTCTATATGGTGGAGACGAACTTGGTGTAACAAGTGAAGTATGGATAACTAGACTTCATAGGGGTAGGCATCCTAAGCAACTCTATAGTAAGACGCCTCCTTGCCACCGCAGAAGAGCACTCCTTGTCACTAAAGGGAATAAGCTCCCTAAAAATGCTCAAGCCGGTGATGGCAGCAAAGTCTAAAGGAGAGATAGTCATCTCCCCAATGGGCAAGTGAAAAGTGTGTGTCATGCCCATCCACCGCTTAATCAACGCATACAAAGAAATCTAACTCAACACATACGAGTCATAAGAAAGCACAGTAATAATCCCATTAAAACCCTTCCCTGCAACCATTTGCTTCACATGCAGTGGAAGACCCTAATAGTACATACTAATCCTATTGAAACTACCAGGCAATATAGTAATGGACTTATAAGGCTACAAATAATAGGTACACTATCAAACATTCACACAATTAATAAATACTAACACATATTTTTTCTTTATTATTTAATAGGAACAATAACGAAAGCCGAAAAGAAAAGCACCACGGCAAGCACTAATAGAAAATCACAATAATAAAATAAAGCAAAACTATCAGCTATTAGCATTCATAATAAAGTTATACAGACAGTTACAACAAGAACTATAAAACTACAAGTAAGACAACCTCAATTGAAAGAATAACAAGTACTACAAAAGCTAATGAATAGTAAGGCAACCCTAATAGATAAATAAAAGATAGAGGATAAAGGAAGACCTACTTGGCGATGATGTCAAAACTAAGCATGAGTCTTTAGATTGTAAACTACAAGGATTGGGTCTTCTTGAGAAAGCCTAAATGACTAAGGATCCTGAGTGTTGGACAGACCATTAGTACTAGTCCTTACAGTGGAAGTCCCCACTCCAGTAGCCTCTATGAAGTTACCCTCCTCATCCAAGAAGATATCCTCCAAACCCTCCGGAATGTGAGGGAACTCTATCTTATGCAAAAAAAAATGAACATGCAAAAGTAAAAACAAAGCAAAAAGCACTAAAAATATAAAAAGGGTTAAGAAAACTTGGAAAACACTTAAAAAGTCTGGAAAAAGCCTCCCTAACCCTTCAAAATGCACATTTTAATAAACATAGAGAAGGGAAGGCTCGTGGCCACATGCTAAGTGCATGATCACTCGCTCAGCACATGACCACGCACTCCCTATGTGCACTTCTCCCCTCCACGCACTCCTGTATGGTTTTACATGCACTCTGAGACTTTGCACACTCATTTCTTTAGTCCTAAACCTCCATTTAAGCATAATACATGCACCAAACTCATAAAAAAAAGTACACTAATAAGGACTACATCTGTCTAAAGACACCACGCGCTGCCCTACCACTTTTAAAAACTTAGCACCTCCTTAATGAAGAAAAATAGGGAAGAATCATTGAAAGGATACCCTACTATAAATCATTAAAATAACATTTACAGCACAACAAGTAATGACATCATCATTACTACATCATCACTGCATCATCACTAACCAAGACTAAAAGAGAATGACACATTACATCAACCATAATAATCATAACAGTCTATTGCCTGACAATGGAAGAGGTTATAGTGGCATTTCCTGACATTAAAGGAGGTTATAGTGGCATTATCTTTTTGCCTGACACTATAAGAGGTTATAGTGGCATTGCCTAACACAAGAGGAGGTTATAGTGCCATTGCCTAACACCAAATGAGGTTATAGTGGTATTATCTTTTTACCTGACACCGAAAGAGGTTATAGTGGTGTTGCCTCACATCAGAGGACGTTATAATGGCATTATCTTTTCGCTTGGCACCTGAAGAGGTTATAGTGGCATTATCTTTTTGACTGACACCTAAAGAGGCTATCGTGACATGATTCTATTTGACTGACATCTAAAAAGGTTATAATGGCATGATTATATTAGCCTGACACCTGAAGAGGTTATAGTGGCATGATTCTATTCATCTAACACCTAAAGAGGTTATAGTGCATGATTCTATTCACCTGACACTTGAAGAGGTTATAGTGGCATGATTCTTCTTACCTAACACTGGAGGAGGTTATAGTGGCATGATTTTGCTCATCGGACACCTGAAGAGGTTATAGCAGTAGCATCTGTCTATTCACCTGACACCTGAAGAGGTTATAGCAGTAGAATCTGTCTATTCGCTTAACACCTAAAAAGGTTATAGCGATAGTATCCCAATAATTGAATTACAATAACACAGGACTCAAGTAAGTACCTCTCTCTTCATAAAATGATTTTTTACATCTTTGCATCTGCTTCACATGTATTAACACTAGCGCTAGGTGGCTATACAACACACATGAAACAAGGGACAACTATTATACCTCAAATTTAACTATCCCCAAAAAGGCCTAATGATGAAATGAACCTTCGGGATGACTAGACACTCTCATTTGTAACACCTCTGAAGTGTGCAACCTTAAAAACCTAATTGTCCCCACTAATGTGCAAAAATGATCATCAAGCCATTAAGTTATGCTCCGACCTTATAAAATATGAATTATCAGAATAATAAGAAGCTTATTCAAAGATTTCCTTCATCGAAACATAACTTATTAGACCAGTTTTCATTTCGTTAGACCAGGACCCAACTTTATGAAAAAAAAAATTGATTTTGACAAAATGGACTTTAGAAAAACGTTCAGAGGGTTCCAAAACCTCCGGATGTGGTCCTAAAATAGTCCAACACAACCCGAGAATCAGCGCTTATCACTCAAAAGTGCGCATAAAGCCATAAACACCTCTAGGTGTCAAGCACTAAAATCAAAGCCAAACCAGACAAAATGGACTTTGGAAACACATCAGAAGGCTCCAAAATCTCCAAAAGTGGTCCCAAAATAGTCCAAAATAACCTAAGGATTAGCGCATATCGCTCAAAAGTGTGCATAAACACCCCTAGGTGTCACACACTAAAATTAAGGCCAAATTTGACAAAATAGACTTTGGAAACATGTCTAGAAGGCCCAAAAACCATATGAACCAAACCTAGAAAAGCTCGTATAAGCCCCAAAAGGAGTGTATAATGTGTGAAAGTGCACATCGCCAAGAGTGCAGCCATACGCACTTCATGTGGCCACGCGCTCCATCCTAAGGATGCGCACATGACAATGCCTATACCCCCCTATTCCAAACATCTCCACACCCTATTTTGAGGGGGGAGCAACTGGAAGCAAACACACTATCAAAAACCTATACAGTCGAAGGCGCTGGAAACCCTTTTCCATATAGCTTTTACTCTCCCACTATTTTTTTCTTAGGTGATTAAACCTCTTTTCCAGCAAACCAAGCCCTATCTTTGTCAAAGCATGCTTCAAAGGTATACAAACTAGCATCACTCTATTGTCATTTTGAACCTCTCAACAAGGAAAGCTTGATAATTCCTTGAACCTAAAGCTTTAAAACCCACACAAGCTTAGTCGAGTCTGAGGACCACATAATCATTTTAACACATTTATTTTATCGCATTGCATTTTATTTTATCATTGCCAGCATTTGGGAATACTGTTGTGCTTGTGTGATGAGACTAACAATACTACATGCTATATGAATAATCTATGCTTTATTATGCTTATTTTATATCATCATTTTGTATCCTTTAGTTCTGAAACTTGAAACCACATCATAAATATCAATAATGTGAAAGTTTATATCCCAGAATAAAGCCATCATGTTTTTGGTCTAGTGATGACATCTTGCATCCCCTATATTATCATCATAGTATAAATAATCAGTGCAAGCATGCATGATCATCTACATTTCGCTTACTCTTTCAAATGATCAAGTGTCCATTGCTTATCCCATTGTTCAAGTGATCGAGCAAGTTGTGTGAATGGTCGTATTTATCTTTCATATTCACTAGATTTACTTCTCCATAATCTCTTTTTCCTTTTATATGTAATTTTATTAGGAAAGTGATGTAATAACAATATCCTTCAACTTTATTATCTTCCACAATCTGATGAATTATGTGAATGCTATACAAACTGTCATTACCAAAACTAGTGTGTAGCAGTAGCTATACATTGAATATTGTATAATGAGAAATAATCTAAAAGTATATGCGATCCCCTGAACTCAAAAATTTCTATTGGAGGCAATACTTGCTAAGTGACTGATGTTGTCCCTTTTTCTTTTCCCAATTTTCTAAAAATCAGGTGGTGATTGCACAAAATAAAAAAAGCATCTCGTTCCTCTTGAGATTAATCATCTATCCTTATTCAGAAAAGTTGCCATGTCCCTCGAAAATAAAAGACCCTTACAAAACTAATTCGTCTCAAAACCAAGAGACGTAAAACAATAAAAAAGAGGTCTCTCACACATGACCAAGCTTGAATCGACAAGGAAGCTCAAATTATTGGGTAACATAATGGCTCAGTTGGAATTCGCCTTCAAAGACAAAGGGACTCATGGCTCGGAAACCTTGACTAACTTGGCACTTTTGAAAGATGAGCCACTTCCAGATGATTTTAAACTACCAAAATTTGTTAAGTTCAATGGAATAGGGGATCCAAGGGTCCATCTAAGGCAATATACTACCGTTATGGCTGCTACAAAGCTTATAGAATCTTAGATTATTTGATTCTTCTTTACATCATTAGAGGAAGGATAGAGGGCATGGTTCTTTGACCTTGAAGATGAAATTAAAAGTGATTGGCTACTGCTAACTCAGAAGTTTATCAAGCAGTATGAATACAACACTTAGCTAGATATCAGTTAAAGAGATATTAAGACAACAAAACAGAAACCCGGTGAAGCTTTCTTTGACTATATAACAAGATAGTAGGAAAAGGTAGTCAAAATGAGAAATCATCCTCCAGAAGATCAACAAATAGAGTTGATAATCAAAGGGGCATTACCGCACTTTAGAAAATAAATGATTTTTGCCCATTCTCCTAACTTCCAAGCTCTCCATCAGGCTAGGATCAGAATTGAGGATGAGGAACCTCAGTAAGTGAGGAACACCTTCTGTCGCAACACCCAACCAAACATCTAAAACACCTTCACCCAAGCTGCATAAATAAATATGATCCAACTTGACACCTACAATTCACCATTTATCAATTCCATTATACCACCAACAAAGCTCTCAAACTTTAACCTCCCATTATCCAAAGTATTACAAAGACTCTAACAAATGAACCCATACCTCTTCCAAACCCACTACCCCTTAGATTAACTAAAACTTATTTTTCCACTTTCACCAAATGCCCAGTCACACCACTGATACATGAAAAACCCTCAAGAATGCAATCCAATACCTTATTGACTCTAGGAAAATTGATGACCCAGAAAAATGATCTAGCATCAAAACCAACCCTCTCCTAAATTATTAAAACTTACCTCCACCAACCATCAACATAATTTTCTCCAATCTACTAGTAAACCTCATTGAACAATCAATCCAAGATGTCTAAGAAACCTAAGTCTACCAAGGACAAGCTGAGAAGTGGGTAAGTAACAGAATCAAGAAATTAGGGTTTGAGATCTTTAATGACACCCTAAAAGGAAAGCACTCACTATATATGGTCACTGAGACTGGCATCAATGAGTTGATGAGAAATCTAGAGCTAGAAACTAGGAGTGAGACTATCAATTATGCTCAAGCTGCCACCATCCTCGAATCAAGCATCGATGACATCCTATTTAAAAATATTGTTAATTATGATCTCTGCACTTGTTCTTTGTTTAAAAATAATGATGTAATTAACTCTAAAGTTAATGCAATGAAATTAGACTTTACTTACTTGTTTGATGTCTTTCCTTATGGTAGTATGCATTGCATTGATAAAAACACTAGCATATTTGACATTTATTCCATATGCACTTAATCATTTAACATTGGCACAGAATTTGAACCATGCATTCCACATATTTTAAAAGAATTTACCCCTAAAGAGAGGAGAGAAATTGAAAAAATATTAATAAAATACTCAAAAGTATTTGCTAGGACATACAATGATACGTCTGGTATTGACAAAGACATTACTCAATAGTTCATTCCTACCAAAGATGGGTGCAAATTGATAAAACAAAAACTGAGAGGACTCAAACTAAAATGGGCCTAACTAGTGAAAGAAGACATCGAGAAACAAATCAAGGCAAAATTCCTAAAGGTAGCAAATGTGGGAGCAACTTACCAAAGAATGGCAACCGTAATGCTCTACAATATGATACACAAAGAAGTAGAGGTTTACATCGATGACATGATGGTCAAGTCAAAAAATAGGGAAGAACACCCATCAAGCCTTAAACAATTCCTTAAAAGAGTCAAAAAGTACAGTCTTAGGCTTAATCTAAAGAAATTCATATTCATGGTCACTTCAAGAAAGATGTTGGGGTATGTTGTCAGTCAGAATGGGATTAAAATGGATCAAGAAAAAGCAAATGCAAAAAAAAAAAGATGCCAGTCCTAAGAGCAGAGAAAGAAATCAAAGGGTTTATATAGAAACTAAAATTCATCAAGAGATTCATCGCTAAGTTAACAGCGATGTGTGAACTAATTTTCAAGCCACTCAAAAAATATCAGCTAGTTGAATGGAATGAATAATGTTAACTAGCATTTGACAAGATCAGGAGCTACCTAGCCAACCTACCAGTTCTAAGACCACCTAAACTAAGGATACCTTTACCCCCTGTATCTGGCCATCGAAGGAAATGTAATTAGTACAATGTTAACCCAAGAGGGAGAAATGAAAGCAGAACATGCAGTCTACTACTTAAGCAAGAAGATTCTACCATATAAGGAGAAGTACACTAAGTCTAATATATATGCTTGGCATTAGTATGGGAAATGAAGAAGCTCAGACATTACTTTTAGTCTCATAGAATTCAAGCTGTGTCTAAAATGGACCCAATGAAGTACCTCTATGAAGCTCCCTCCCTAGTCGAAAAACTTGCTAAGTGGCTCATACTACTAACAAAATTCAATGTGCAATATCTAACTAAGAAGGCATTAAAAGGAAGAGCAGTGGTTGAATTTCTAGCTTTCAACCCCATTCTAGACTCAGAAGAAATCCAATTGGACTTCCTAAATGACCTTATTTCGGCCATCAAAATCCAAGGATGGTGCATGTACTTTAATAGAGCGATCAATTAATTTAGCGTAGGAGTTGGTGTCATATTACAATCCTTAAAAGGTGAAGTAGTACCAATGGCCAAAAAGCTCTAATTCAGAGTCACAAATAATAAAGTAAAATACGAGGCATTCGCACTCAGAATATAAACACTAATATCCTTAGATGTTATAGAAGTCAAAATCTTTAGAGATTCCATGCTAGTAATTAACCATGCCATGGAAGAGTAGGAATTGAAAGAGCAATAATTAAGGCCTTACTTGGACTACTTAAGGCTACTTATCATGATCTTCTGAAAATGCAGATTTATTTATCTCCTTAGGAATCATAATAAAATGGCAGATGCACTTGCTTCCCTAGTATTAGTATGGGAAGGGCCATCCAAAATGCCCATGAAGCCTTTAATCCTACTCAGATCGGGACAACCTTGTTATAAGAACTGCTAAATAAAAAAGATAAAAACAATTGAAAAACCCTAGTTCTACGACATCTAGAGATATCTAAAGGAACGAGCCTATCCTGATCAAGCAGATGAAAGAGATAAAGCAATCATTCAATGATTAGCATCAAAATTCACATTGCACCAGGGTGTACTATACAGAAGAACCTTGGATAGTTTACAACTCTGATGCCTAGATGAAACTGAGGCTGCAAAAATAATACAAGAAGTACATGAGGGTGTTTATGGTCTGCACATGAATGGAGCAATCCTAGCTAAGAAACTAATCAAATAATGGTTCTTCTGAATAATGATAATGGAAGACTATATCAAATTTATAATGAAATGCCACAAGTGTTAGATTAGCAGGAATTTCAACCAGCTTCCCCTAACAGAATTGCACTACATCTCCACTCCATTGCCCTTCTCAGCATAAGGACTAGACATAATTGGGGAAATCCACCCTACAACCTCGAATGGACATAGTTTCTCTTACTGGTAATATATTACTTCATAAATTATTTCAAAGTATAATCATTCGTAAGGATAAGAGCCAAGCAAGTGGCCAAATTCATTAAAAGAAATTTGTTATGTCGATATAGGATCCCCCACCACATTATCTCTAACAATAATATCCACTTCTAAGGGGAAGTTAGAGAGCTGCTATGGAGTTATAAGGTAGAACATCACAAATCTTCTCCTTACCCAACACAAGCAAGGGTCGTTGAAGTTACAAAAAAGAACATCAAGAAGATTTTGTCAAAAATGACTCAAAATTACCAAGATTGGGCAGATATGTTACCGTATGCCTTATGGGGGTACCGAATAATAGTCAGGACTTCAATCGAAGAAACTCCTTTCTTACTAGTATACAGATCAGAAGTAGTGCTTTTGGTTCTCTTTGGGTTGCAATTGAATTTAAAGTGTTATAAGTACAATGGGCTCAACAGAGGCACGATAATCTCACCCTCTTGGATAGTCGAAGGCTTAAGGCTCTATACCACACACAGTTGTATCAAGCTCGGCTAGCCAAAACCTTCAATAAGAATGTGAAAGCAGGAGACTAGGTGTTAAAGTAAACGAGGCAGAATGTTCCAGACCCCAGAAGAAAATTTAGACCAAACTAGGAAGGCCCATACTTGGTCAAATATGTCTTATTAAAAGGGGCAATCAAGCTAATGGATTATAAAGGTAACAAATTCTTTGAACCTATCAATACAAACCGCTTGAAAAAGTACTGTGTCTAAGGCATAAAAAAATCCCGCTGAGTTAAAAACCTAAAAATCACATCTCAGGCAAAAGTTAAGGACCTCCTACTAGGTTGAAAACCCTGCATGGGAAAACTAGGTAAAAGTTAGGGAAAGAGAGAAAATACTTAACTAGAAAACCTGAGAAGGCTAGTTAAGAACAGGGGTGACCTCGAGTTCAAAATTTGTATGAATGCACCCATGCTTTTCTTAAATAACTTCAACAAAATGAGAATGATTATCAATTTATGCAAAATATCTTTCAAAAATGCAACACATTTTATCATCATGAATTGTATCAAGCATGTTTTGCATTTTCTTTCATTACATGACAATAGTTTTTAACTCTCTTTTTAAGATCAGCCACTATCACCAAAGCCTCAATAAAAAAAAAGCCCAGCTAGGTGCAAAGAGCTCTGAGAGGAGACACCTTAGGAAAAAAATAGAAGAAAAAGAAAACCCATCTAAGTGCAAAAAGCTATGAAAGAAGATGCCTTAGGCAAAAAAGGGAAAAATAAAAGAGGCAGGAAAGAGCAATGACAAACGTCATCAATGATATATAGTCATTATCATATAAGTATTACACAACATATACAGGACAAATGCCCAAAAATAACACCTAGAGTCCATAACCTTGGGAAAAGGATACAACAAAGCAAACCATATGCCAAAAGTCCTACACTTAGCTCCTAAAATAACTACGTCAGTTGTGGTTGCTATCAAAAACAAGCATCAATCTTATTCAAGCATCTCCCTTATCTAATCCGGGCTCATCATTATTTTATTGTAAAGGATGATAGTCGTGACTCCAACTTACCAATACGATCACGATAAGTTGTGCACTCCTGCTCCCATTCAATGTTAGTGTGTTTAGCCTATATAACATACTGCATATCATACACACATGCATAAAATATGTGCATAAAATAAATAGGTACAATAAATAAGACATACCCTCATAGTGGTTATAACTCTGAAAAGCACTACTACGCACTCTCTATAATGGTATACCAATATTAACCAGAGGAGATGGGAATCTACAAAAGCGAGGAAATAAGTCAATCACCACTTGCCAAATAAATGAAACAAAGGCAACATAAATGAAATAAAACATAAACCATGAGCAGCATCAGGAGGAGCAACACCCAATTAAGGAAAGCCAGGGCAAGGCAGATCAAAATGCACTACTCTACCAAAGATATTCATCCTAAGCAAAGCCAAGGATGGTTAAATTGTCAAGTCTTCAATAATAGTACTACCAGAAGCCACACCGCTAGCATGGGCAGTCACCTCAGTATGGAAAATGCCCTTGTTCTCCTCAAAACAGGACCCAAATCTCTTCCAGTGAGATCATTGCCACTATAAATAAGCTCTCACAACTCATGTCAATTACAGTTTATTACTAAGAAAGTTTATTACATACTTAGCAGGAATCAAAGCCTACTATATTAGAAGAAGTAGTACTTCATAATTTGCATGATAGCCCAGTCCTCCAATTTAAAGGATGAGACACATCTGCCTAAAGAGGTGGAGGTGGAGGAAAAGTACCACTAGCCACAGTGTCAATTATTTGAGGGATTAACACGTCAGCATAAGGTAAGCTCGCACTCTCTAACAGACTTTTAGAGTTGCATCCCAATATGACATTAGTAGGCTCATCACCAATAAGATCATAGCCCCAAAACATGTCACCAGGGGGAGGAACGGAGACTCTCCTCTCAAACAGACCATCCCACCAACAATGGACTCGTTCGCCCAAATACCACACTCTACTAGTAAGGCCAAAGAGCAATACTTACTCTCCGTCAGCTACCATGCAATCACCATCTCTACCATCCAATGTGACCTTGCCACCAACCAGCGAAGGAAGATCTACTCAAAAGGCAAGAATGAACAAAGAATCTCTAAAAGACAAACAACCAACACAATAGGAATCATACATACCTTATCAGGGGACAACTTGCACATGTAGTCCTGAGCCACTACACAATCCTTAATCAAATCAATAGTCCTCTTGATCCAGTAAGAATAATGAGGAAAGTTATCCTCCAAGAAATGCTTAATGGTCTAATGAAGTAGAACCCAAACTCAAAAGCCCAGATCTGTCAGAACCAGGAAATCAGAATTAAGAAACTAAAAATAGAGAGCAAAAAGAATAGACTCAAGAACTCTTACTCTCATCTAGCATAAACAAGCATCCATAGATCCTTAAGCCACCTCAATAGGCTGCATCAAGGCCCGAGTACACATGGGCAAAAGCGATAGTACCCTAGCAATACCTTAACAAGCCATGCAGATCCCTCAATGCAGACAGTAATTATAGACTACCCATACCTAAAGGGTTTGAGAAGATGATAACACTCAACAAGTAGAACAAAAAGCAGCGAGCCAACTGCTCTACTAAAATAAGGCTATCATCATACATCGTCTGCACAAAAGAAATAAACTTAGTATAACAAGTGAGGTATGGGCAACTAGACTTCATAGGAGTGGCCACCCCAAGCAATTCCATGGTAAGGTGCTTCCTCGCTATCGTAGAAGAGCACTTCTCCTCGCTAAAAGGAATGGGCTCTCCAGAAAACCTCAAGCCCATAATAGTAGCAAAGTCCAAAGGAGTGATGGTCATCTCCCCAACAGGCAAATGGAAAGTATGTGTCGTGTCCATCCATTACTCTATTAGTGCATACATAGCAATCTGACTCGACACATACGAGTCATAAGATAAAGTAGCAGCAACACTGTCAAAGCCCTTCCCAATAATCATCTTCTTCATACATAATAGAATACCCTAATAATACATTCTAACCCTGCTAAAACTACTAGGCAGCACAGTAACATACCAATGAGGCTACAAATAATAGGAACGCTAATAAACATTCACATAATTAATTAATACTAACACATTTTTTCTTACTATTATTTAACAGGAACAATAACAAAAGCCAAAAAGATAAGCATCATGACAAGCACTAGCAGACAATCATAATAAGAAAATAAAGTAAGAGCTATCAGCTATCAGAATTAACAATAAAGCCATAACTTAATAGACAATTATAGCAAAGAGTTACAGCTACAACAACATTATACAACAAAATAAATAGCAAGGTAGCTAACTAATAAGCTTCCTAGCGACAATGACAAGCACAAGTGTGTGTCTCCAAATTGTAAACCATAGAAATTGGGTCTCCTCTAGAAAGCCTAGATAACTGAGGACCCTAAATGCCAGACGAACCATTAGTACTAGTCCCTGCAATGAAAGTTCCTACTCCAATGGCCTTTATGAAGTCACCCTCCTCGTCCAAAAAGATATCCTCCAAACCCTCTAGAATGTCAAGGAACTCCATTCTATACAGAGAAAAAAAATACAAAAGCAAAACAGAGCAAAAAGCACCCGAAACATGAAAGAGGTCAAAAAGAATTAGAGAACACTCAAAGAAGTTCGAAAAAAGCCTCCCCAGACCTCCAAAACATGCATTTAAATAAGCATAAAGAGGAGAAGGCACGTGGCCATGCACAACCATGTGTACTTCCCCTCTCCATACACTCCCATACAGTCATATATGAACTCTAAGACTTTACACACTCATTTCTCTGGTCCTAAATCTCCATTTGACCATAAAAAATGCATCGAATTCACACAAAAGTATACTGATAAGGACTACATCTATTTAAAGACACTACATGCAGCCTCACCATTTTTAAAAACTTAACACCTCCCTAAAGAAGGAAAATATAAAAGAATTATCAAAAGGATTCCCTGTTCAAAATCATTAAAATAACATCTACAACATAACAAGTAATGACATCATCATTACTCCATCATCACTACATCATCACAGTATTATCACTGTAGCATCACCAACCAAGACTGTCATGACCTAAAATAGGGGGTCATGATCGGTGCTAGGGAATGTGAATTCTTTCGAATATGGAACCCGTAGCAAGCCTTAAAAGAAAAGCATGCAATAAAATAAAATATTTATTCCAGCGGAAATTAAATCTCAAATAATGAAAGAAATTCTCATCATCCTTTAATAAAATAAAATCATATCTCCTGTCAGTAATAAAATCTTTTAATACAATACTTCAAAGTAGCACTCTAAATTAAAAGCTCGTACAAGTATAAATATAAATACAACTCGCGACATATTTAAATACAACTACTACTACAGTGTCTAGAGTACAAAATAAAACTCAAGTAAGCGATTTACATAATAAAGCCGGAGCAGAAGAAATCCGACGGACAGGTCTCTTGCTGAGGTCTGAAGATGAGGACTCTCCTGTAAAAACATCAATAGAGGGGAGTCAGACCTCACTGAGTGAATTATTATAATATATATACATATATAGCTAAATGTCAAATGCAGACACTCAAAAGTATATTTAATAAATATATATACAGGCAAGTACACACAAATGCAAAGAAAATCATTTTTATACTGAAATCCATCAGTTTATGAAGGATTAAATAGAACCCTAAATATCGTAACCTCAATACCAATAGAAAGTACTCTGGCCATATAGGCTCACTTAATTCCAAGTAAATTCACTTAATCCATATGGACAGTAGACTGGCCTGAGACACTAAGTCAACCGAGCTCCAGTAGTCTGACTGTTAGTGTGATTGGCCTCGAGACACTTTATCAACCGAGCTTCAGCAATCACACTCTCAATCACAACAACCTCAATCAAATCAATCAATCATAATTACCATAATTAATTTTCACTTAACTCTAATCTATCGTATCGGTACGTACACGGTCCTATAATGCTGCCCACTAGGAAGCACGTTATATCAATATCCTTCATTTATATTAAAACATACATTCAAGAAAATAAATGATGCATAATGACATTTAAAATAAACAAATATACCATAAATATACCTAAAATAAGCTAAGTATATTTCAGGTATATATACATATAATCAACTCAGATAAATCATTGAATATATTAAATTAAACTAATAATGTACTTGAAAATAAGCTAGATTTAATTAAAAAGAAAAACATGCATTTATTTCATAATATACCAAAAATATACTAAAAGTATACCTAAAATATACTTAAAAATTCAAATAGGCAATTATGAAAAATTTATATTTAAAACATAGAATTCTAGAACATGCAACCTAAGCAATGCATATATATTATAATAACTCACAGTTGTGCGCTCCTTGAGACTGGTCTGACGAGCCTAGTCCACTAGGCCTCAGTCTCGGCACAACTAACAATAAAATAATAACACAAAAATCAGAATAATTCTAACTTAACTTCTAAAGACTCGACCTAGAATTCTAAACACAAATAAAGAATAGGAATTTGATCGAATGTCACGTTTTACGAGAATTCCACTAAAAATTCGACAGAATCTCCTCTGTAAAATGGATGTCTCTACTTAAAAAGTAGAGTCAGTCCTGCAAGAAAAATACACTTCGAATAGAATTCTCATAACTCCTCAGTCGGGACCCCAAATCACAAATTCCCCTGACTAAGGTCCACAATTTACAATAAAATACACAAAATATATTAAAATTCCATAAATACCAAAAATGCCCTTTAAGTACCAAAATATAGCAATTTAAAAATTAAAAACACCAAAAGTAATTATTTCACCGATAATTACTTAAAAACCCTAATTAATAATATAATATTATTGAAAATCGATATTTCTCGATAAATACAACAATATTAATAAAAATTAATTTTATAAATCTAAATCACAGATATTGTTCTCATGAATCACAAGGAATCAAGCTAAAAAATTTCGAAAAGCAAAAATAGCTAAAAATGGAAATAAGATTAAAACCCTACCAAATCATGTTTTCAAGCTACAAGAAGCTTGGAATCGTCCTCTATGGAGTTTCAGGAGTCTAACGGCACCAGAATCATCAATTTTGGTGGTCGAAAATGACTTGAATGGAGGAGGAAGTGATTTTTGGGTTTCCAACTTAAACGAGCTTCAACGGCACCGGAGGGGGGAGGAAATGGCAGCGAAGCTGGCTAGAGGAGGAGGTGGAAGTTCGGGAGGCACACCGACGGTTGCTGGTTGGAGTTGCAGCGGTAAGGGTAGGTTTCAAGAGAGTGAGGAAGAGGGGGGGAGTTTTAGTAAATTAGGTTTATATATAAATACACATATATATAACACAAAATAAAATATAATATATACACATAATTTAATTATTAAACCCTAATAATATTCATGCATGCATATATACGTATGACTCATAAAAATTAAGGTCAATAATGTAATTTATTAGAATAATAATATTAAAATACTAATGCAATAAATTAAGCCTTATTTAAATAATATTATTCAAACTAATAAACATCTATATATATGTTTACGTAGAAAACTATAATTAATATAAAAATAATAATAATTATCACAGAATAATAAAATAATCAAATATAGCTTGAAATTATTAACACTGTATATCCTACTTTATATTAAATTAATTTAAAAACTCGGGTTATAACAGTCTTCCCCCCTTATAAAAATTTGTTCCTGAATTCCAGAAAGAAGAAGAAATACAAGATCAAGGAGGAAAGAGATACAGGTAAAAAGCTCGCATCTCAGCTTCAATCTCCCAGGTATGCTCTTCTACTATGTTGCTACACCACAACACCTTGACCATCAAAATCTGCTTCGAACGCAACTGTCGAACTTAATAGTCAATGATTGCAATAGGTTCTTCTACAAACGTCAAGTCTTCATTTACTTCAACACTATCGGGCTGCAACACGTGTGAAGGTTCTGAAACATACTTTCTCAACAACGAGATATGAAACACTGAATGCACTTAAAACATACTCGGAGGCAAAAACAACTGATAAGAAACAGTGCCAACTCTCTATAGAATCTCAAACGGTCCTATGTATCTCGGTGCTAGCTTATCCTTCCTGCCAAATCTTATAACACCCTTCATCGGAGACACCTTCAGAAAAATAAAGTCTCCTACCTGGAACTCCATATCTCTACGTCTAGGATCCGCATAGCTCTTCTACCTGCTAACTACAGTCTCTAATCTACTCTTGATCATAGCAACTTTCTCTGCAGCATCCTGAACCATCTCAGGTCCAGTCAAAGCTCTCTCACCAATCTCATCCCAAATCAAAGGGGATCTATACTTCCTTCCATACAAAGCCTCATATGGTGCCATTCCAACACTGTTATTGTAGCTGTTATATACACAAACTCTACGAGTGGAAAATGATCATCCCAGATACCTCCTAAATCCAAAATAGACATCCTCAACATATCTTCTAGTGTTTGGATCATCTTCTCAGACTAACCATCTGTTTAAGGATGAAAAGTAGTACTAAAGTCTAATCTAGTTCCCATCGCTTCCTACAACTTCTGCCAAAAATAAGAGGTAAACACTGAACCTCTATCTGACACAATGGACACAGGTACTCCATGAAGGCACATAATATGCTTCACATACAGCTTTGCCAATCTAGCTACAGAATAAGTGGCTTTCACAGGTAAGAAATGTGCATACTTGGTCAACCTGTCCATAATCACCCAAATGGAATCGTATCCATCCTTGGAACGAGGTAACCAACCATAAAATCCATAGCAATCCTTTCCCACTTCCACTCAGGAATAGGAAGAGGCTGAAGTTTTCCAGAAGGCTTCTGATGCTTAGCTTTCACTTGCTGACATGTCAAACACTTAACCACATAATCAGCTACATCCTTTTTCAGTCCGTCCCACTAGTATAAGTCTCTGATACTGTGGTACATCTTAGTAACACCCGGATGTACGATGTAGGCTATAGAATGTGCTTCCTCAAGGATCTCTTCTCTCAAATTATCCACATCAGGAACACATAATCTACCACTGATCCACAAAACACCACCATCATCGAGTGTGAAATCAGTGAACTTCCCTGTTCGGACATTCTCTGCAAGCTCTTCAAAAATAGGATCTCAGCTCTGCACTGCCTTAATGCCATCTCTCAGTACATATCACACCTTAAACTGAGCTAGCAGTCTACCTAATCTACTCACCTTCATCATCAGACCTTAATCCACCAATAGATGTAACTCCTAGATCAACAGTCTCCTCTCTACACTGATGTGAGCCAAACTTCCTGAGGACTTCCTACTCAAGGCAGCTGCTACCACATTAGCCTTGCCTGGGTGATATAAAATCTCACAGTCATAATCTTTCAATAGTTCCAACCATCTCCTCTAGCTCAGATTCAGATCTCTCTGCTGGAAAATGTACTTAAGGCTCTTATGATCAGTAAAAATCTCACAAGTCACCCCGTACAGATAATGTCTCCAGATCTTGAGAGCAAAGATCACAACAGCCATCTCTAAGTCATGGGTAGGATAGTTCTATTCATGCTTCTTCAACTGCCTCGAAGCATAGGCTATCACCCTACCATTCTGCATCAACACACAACCTATACCAACTCTAAAGGCATCACAACAAACTGTGAACTTGTCTACTCCATTAAGCAAAGCTAAAACTGGAGTTGTGGTCAACTTCTCCTTCAGCAACTGAAAGTTATTCTCATAAGCTTCTGACCACTCAAACCTTACATTCTTCTAAGTCAAGCGAGTCATATGAGCTGCAATTCTAGAAAAATCATGTACAAACCTCCTATAGTACCTGGCTAAACCCAAAAAACTGTGAATCTCTGTAACTAAAGTCAGTCTAGGCCACTCAAATACTGCCTCAATCTTTTGTCGATCAACATGGATACCCTCTTTTGAAACTACGTGTCCAAGAAATGCATCACTCTCCATCCAGAAATTACACTTTAAGAATTTAGCATAAAGTTGATGTTCTCTCAGTGTCTGTAGTACAGTCCTCAAATGAGATACATGTTCTTCCATACTCGAATACACCAGTATATCATCAATGAAGACTACCACAAACTGATCCACAAATGGTCTGAATACCCTGTTCATCAAGTCCATAAAAGCTGATGGTGCGTTAGTGAAACCAAAAGACATCACTAGAAACTCATAATGGCCATATCAAGTGCGAAATGCCATTTTAGGAATATCGGCTTCACTGATCCCAACTGATGATATCCCGACCTCATATCAATCTTAGAAAAGAACTATGCACCCTGTAGCTGATCAAACAAGTCATCTATCCTCAGAAGAGGATACTTGTTTTTCATTGTCACCTTATTCAGCTCTCTGTAGTCAATGCACAGTCTCAAGGTACCATCCTTTTTCCTCATAAATAGGACTGGTGCACCCTAAGGGGAAACATTGGATCTAATAAAACCCTTATCTAGCAACTCTTGCAATTGCTCTTTCAACTCCGCAAGAGCCATTCTATAGGGTGGCATAGAAATAGGGGTAGTGCCTGGAACCACATCTATATAGAACTCAATCTCTTTATGAGGTGGTAAACCCAGCAACTCCTCAGGAAAAACATTAGGAAACTCACAGGCAAAAAGAACATTTATGAGTGATAACTTCTCCACTAAAGTATCCCTGACAAATGCCAAATATCCTTGACAACCCTTCCTCAGCAACTTCCTAACCGTAATAACAGAAATGAGATTCTGAGGTGCTGAACTCCTATCACCCACAAACTTAAATTCTTCTTCACTAGGAATTCTAAAAGTCACCTCTTTACTCCGATAATCTACCACGGCATAGTGTTGAGATAACCAATCCATACCTAGAATAACATCAAACTCTATCACATTCAACAGAATCAAATCAATAAATAATTCTCTACCTCCAACAAGAATTGGACAACTAGAAAGAATAATGTCAAAGACTAACGGCACTAGAATCATCAATTTTGGTGGCCGAAAATGACTTGAATGGAGGAGGAAGTGATTTTTGGGTTTCTGGCTTAAATGAGCTTCAACGGCGCCGAAGGAGGGAGGAAATGGTGGCAAAGCTGACTGGAGGAAGAGGTGGAAGTCCGAAGGCACACTGACGGTTGCTGGTCAGAGTTGTAGTGGTAAAGGTGGGTTTCGGGAGAGTGAGGAAGAGGGGGGGTAGTTTTAGTAAATTAGGTTTATATATATATATATATATATTATATATATATATAACTTTATATTATAAAATAATAAACTTTATAATACATATATATGTAACACAAAATAAAATATAATATATACACATAATTTAATTATTAAACCCTAATAATATTCATGCATGCATATATATGTATAACTTATAAAAATTAAGGTCAATAATGTAATTTATTAGAACAATAATATTAAACTACTAATGCAACAAATTAAGCCTTATTTAAATAATATTATTCAAACTAATAAACATATATATATATATATATATATATATATATATATATATATATATATATATATATATATATGTATGTTTACATAGAAAACTATAATTAACGTAAAAATAATAATAATTATTCATAGAATGATAAAATAATCAAATATAGCTTGAAATTATTAACACTACATATCCTACTTTATATTAAAATAATTTAAAAACTCGGGTTATAACAAAGACTAAAAGAGAAGGACACATCATGATTTTATTCACCAAACACCTAAGGAGGCTATAGTGCCATGATTTTTCTTGCCTAACACCTGAAGAGGTTATAGTGGCATGATTCTATTCACCTGATACCTGAAGAGGTTATAGTGGCATGACTCTACTCACCTGACACCTAAAGAGGTTATAGTGGCATGATTCTTTTCACTAACACCTGAGGATGCTAAAGTGTCATGATTTTGCACCCCTGACACCTGAAGAGGTTATAGTGGCATGATTTTGTTTGCTTGACACCAAAAGAGATTATAATGGCATGATTTTATTTGCCTGACCCCTGAAGAGGTTATAATGGCATGACTCTATTTTCTTGACACCTAAAAAGGTTATAGCAGCATGATTCTATTTGCCTAACACCTGAGGAGGCTATAGTGGCATCACTTTGCATGCCTAACACCTAAAGAGGATATAATGGCATGATTCTATTTGCCTAACAACTAAAGTGGTTATAATGGGAGGATTCTATTCGCTGAAACCTGAGGAGGCTATAATGGCATGATTTTGCTCGCCTGACACCTAAAAAGGTTATAGTGGCATGATTTTGCTCACTTAACACTTGAAGTGGTTATAGTGGCATTATTATGTTTGCCTGAAACTTGAAGAGGCTATAGTGGCATGATTCTATTTCCCTGACACCTAAAGAGGTTATAGTAGTATGATTCCATTCACCTGACACTTTAAGAGGTTATAGAAGCATAATTTTGTTCACCTGACACCTAAAGAAGTTATAGTGGCATGATTCTATTTGCCAGACATCAAAATAGGTTATAGTGGCATGATTCTGTTCGCCTGACATCGGAAGAGGTTATAGTGGCATGATTATGTTCTCCTTACACTGAAAGAGGTTATAATGGCATGATTCTATTTGCCTAACACCTATTGAGGCTAGAGTGGCATGATTTTTCTTGCCTCATACTTAAAGATATTATAGTGGTTTATTCTATTTTCTTGACACCTGAAGAGATTATAGTGGCATGATTCTGTTTGTCAGACACCTAAAGAGGTTATAATGGCATGATTCTATTCGCCTGGCACCTGAAGAGGTTATAGTGGCATGATTCTATTCACCTGACACCTGAGGAGGCTACAATGGCCTGATTTTGCTCACCTGACACTTGAAGAGGTTATAATGGCATGATTCTATTCACCTGATGCCAAAAGAGGTTATAGTGGCATGATTCTGGTTGCCTGACCCTTAAAGAGGCTATAGTAGCATGACTCTATTTACCTAACACCTTTAGAGGTTATAGCATCATAATTCTATTTACCTGACACCTGAGGAGGCTATAGTGGCATCTCTTTGCACGCTAGACACCTGAAGATGTTATAATGGCATGATTTTATTCGCCTGATACCTAGAGTGGTTATAGTTATAGGATTCTGTTCGCTGAAACTTGAGGAGGATATAATGGCATGATTTTGCTCACTGACACCTAAAGAGGTTATTGTGGCATGATTTTACTTGCCTAACACCTGAAGTGGTTATAGTAGCATAATTCTGCTCTCCTAAAACTTGAAGAGGTTATAGTGGCACGATTCTGTTCACCTAATGCCTAAAGAGGTTATAGTAGCATGATTCTATTCGCCTGACACCTGAAGAGGTTATAGTGGCATGATTCTATTCGCTTGACACCTAAAAAGGTTATAGTGGCATGATTCTGTTCACCTAACACCTGAAGAGATTATCGTGGCATGATTTTCTATGCCTAACACCTAAAGAAGTTATAGTGGCATGATTATGTTCGCCTGATGCTTGTCGAGGCTATAGTGGCATGATTTTTCTCACCTCACACTTGAAGAGGTTATAGTGGCATGACTTTATTCACCTGACACCTAAAGAGGTTATAGTGGCATGATTCTGTTCACCTGACACTTGAAGAGGTTATACTGGCATGATTCTATTCACTTGACACCAAAAGAGGCTATAGTGGCATGATTTTGCTCGCTAACACCTGAGGAGGTTATAGTGGCATGATTTTGCTCACCTAACACCTAAAGAGGTTATAATGGCGTGATGCTGCTTGCCTAACATTTGAAAAGGTTATAGTAGCACAATTCTATTTGCCTGACACATGAAGAGGTTAAAGTGGCATGATTCAGTCTACCTCACCTGACACCTAAAGAGATTATAGTGGAATTATTCTATTTGGCTAACACCTGAAGAGGTTATAGTGGCATGATTCTATTTGCTTACACCTGAGGAGGCTATAGTGGCATGATTTTGCTCGCTTGACACCTAAAGCGGTTGTAGTGGCATGATTTTGTTTGCCTAACACCTGAAGTGGTTATAGTGGCTTGATTTTGTTCGCCTGACACTTGAGGAGGCTATAATGGCATGATTTTGCTCCCTTCACACCTGAAGAGATTATAGTGGCATGATTTTGTTTGCCTAACACCTAAAGAGCTTATAGTGGCATGATTCTACTCGCCTAACACTTGAAGAGGTTATAAGGCATAATTCTATTCGCTGACACCTAAAGAGGTCATAATAGCATGATTTTTTTTGCATTACACCTGAAGAGGTTATAGTGGCATGATTTTGTTCACCTGACACCTGAAGAGGTTGTAGTGGCACAATTCTATTCGCTTGTTGCTTGTGGAGGCTATAGTGGCATGATTTTGCTCGCCTGACACCTGAAAAGGTTATAGTGGCATGATTCTATTCGCCTAACACCTGAAGAGGTTATAGTGGCATGATTCTATTCATCTGACACCTGAAAAGGCTATAGTGGCATGATATTGCTCACCTAACACCTAAAGAGGTTATAGTGGCATGATTTTGCTCTCATTAACACCTGAAGAGGTTATAATGGCATGATGTTGCTTGTTTAACACCTAAAGAGGTTATAGTAGCATGGTTCTGTTCACCTGACACTTGAAGAGGTTATAGTGGCATAATTCAGTCCGCCTTGCTTAACACCTAAAGATGTTATAGTGGCATGATTCTATTTTCCTAACACCTAAAGAGGTTATAGTGGTATGATTATGTTCACCCGACACCTTAAGAGGTTATAGTGGCATGATTCTATATGCCTAACACCTGAGAAGGTTATAGTGGCATGATTTTGCTTGCCTGACACTTGAGGAGGTTCTAATGGCATGATTCTATTTACCTTACACCTAAAGAGGTTCTAGTGGCATGATTTTGTTCGCCTGACACCTGATGAGCTTATAATGGCATGATTTTGTTCACCTAACACTTGAGGAGGTTATAGTGGCATGATTTTGCTCATTAGATACCTAAAGAGGTTATAGCGATAGCATTTGTATGTTCGCCTTGTACCAGAAGAGGTTATAGTAATAGTATCATAACAATCAAATTACAATGACACAGCACTCAGGTAAGTACCTCTCTCTTCATAAAATGATTTATTGCATCTTTTGCATTTGCTTCACATTTATTAACACTAGTGCTAGATGGCTATACAACACATGCAAAGCAAGGAGCAACTGTCGTACCTTAAATTTGACTATCCCCAAAAAGGTCCAATAATGAAATGAACCTCTAAGATGACTACAGTCTGCTCATTCATAGCACCTCTGAAGTGTGCAACCATAAAAACCTAACCGACCCCACTAGTGCGCAAAATCGATCATCGAGCCATTAAGTTGTGCTCCGACCTTACTAAATACGAATTATCAAAATAATGAGAAGTTTATTCCTTTCTCAGAACACTCATCTTGTTAGGCCGGTGTTCATTTCATTATACTGGAACCTGTAGATGATGAGGTTTAGCATGTATTCAAGATTTTAACAACCATGACACTGTTTGAGCTCAGGGCTCTAAAACGCACTACTATATCACAAAGACATAGTGTGGAGATGAGGAGTTGCCACCCAGGGTAATAACTGGACAAATCAAAAGTGGTGGTACTTGATTCTCTAAAAAAAAAGCTAGCACCACAACTAGGAGATTCTGGATACGAAATACTAACTTCTTTTAGTCTTGTGTTCATTTAGAATTACTTTATGAATTACTATCTTATTCTCTAATTACATGCAATTTCATTTTAAATCGTAATTACCATTCATTTAACTCCAAAGCAAAAAGTACATATAAAAATTGCATTCATAAAGCAAAATGGTCCTTAAGTTAGTCTAATCTATATTGATTTTAATTAAATGGGATAAATTTACATTTTTTATTTACAAATGAGTCTAAAAACTAATGGGTCTAATTCCTATTTAATTTTAATTTAAATGAGCCCAAGTATTTAATTTTAATTCCAAAAAAGTAAGCCTAATTCTACAAATTATATAAGGCCTTAAACTTATGGGCTTAAGTCCAATTGATTTTATTTAAGTGAAAAGATCCTAAAGTCTACAAATTATAAAAAATGCTTTAAGTGGGCTGAACTAAATGTAAGTTAATTTTAATTAACTAAAAAATGGGCTTAAGTCTAAATTAACCTAATGGGCTTAAATTTGTCTTAAATTATTTAAAATCTAAAATCAATTATAAAAAGGCCTATTATTAGTGAGTTGGGCCTATCGTGGCCTTGGGGCCCAAAATGAAAAAAATACAAACAAGCCTAAACAACAAATTAAAGCAAATAATGAATCAAAAACATACATTCAGTGTTTTCTAACCCTAATTTTAATTACATGCAATCTAACTTAATCTAAAGCCACCATTGATTTTATGAGGGTTTTATCAAATGAACCTAATTTACTAATTAATTTTAATAGTGCAGAAAATTAAATATTCACGATTCTCACTATTGGGGTTATTACAATTCCTACGTTAATCAAAAAAAAATAAATATATACAAATATATACAAAACCAATAAAAAGGAATATAACACAGAATAAAAAAACACAAAATGATAAAAATAAAATGCATCTAAAAACTACATCATTTACACAAGATTTAATTAATGGCATTCCATGGATCTTCACAAGGTTTTCCTTAGTTTAATCATATCTCCACCACATTTTCACCATAGCCAAAGAAACAAATAAACGCAAAAAAAACAAAAATAATTAGAGAATTCTAAAAAATGAAACAAAATAAAAATAATAAAAAAATGAAATAAAAATAAAATAAAATAAAATAAAGAATGAAAAGAAAAAGGAGATACGATGTGGATGCTGTATTGATTAGCCCCTTAGAGAATGTTAATTCACCCTGTTTGAACAGGTTGTGGACTTGATTTTGTGTCTCAGGTTCACTGCGTATTTTAAGAACACTTTTTTTTTTAAACTTTTTATTTCTTCTGCATAATTTTTTTTTTTTTTTTTTTGCAATTAATTTCTTTTGTAAAACTCTATATTTTTTAGACAAGAAGAAGATGAAGAAGAAGCATCCCAAGAAGAAGAGGCCCCAGTAGAAGAAGAAGAGGAAGACCCCTCTCTGTGATTTTTCGTTGGCCCTTTTAAAACCCCCCAACAAATCCACCTCCCATGATTATCAAATCACAGGATATAGGATATAGATAAATGAGAGAAGTTTTTTAAAATTTTGAATCTGCTAATAACAAAATTATCAGGATAAAATCTATTTATTTATCTTTTTCTATTTTTTTTTTACTAATGAGAAAACAAGAAAAAATATTTTCAAAAATCAAAATTCACTAAAAATGAAAAAGACGCCAATTAGAATAGTACAATTTCAATTGGAATTGTGGAATTCCAATCGGAATTCTGTAATTCCGATAAGTAATTTTTAATTTTTTTAACATTTAATTTCAAAAAACCCCTAAAAGAATTAAAGCTTTTTCAATTAGATCTCTAAAGAAAACACCACAATTAAGTCCTTAAAAAAGCTACAATTAAGCCCTAAGATTTAAAAATAAATATCCATAAACCTATTTTTTTATCATTGGAGTCCTCTGTTGCATCCACACTCGACTATCTCGAAATTGGGTGCTTACAGGACCCAACTTTGTGAAAAATGAAAATCGATTCTAATAAAAAGGACTTCAAAAACACATCTAAAAGGCCCCAAAACCTTTGAAAGTGGTCCTGGAATGGTCCAACACAACCTGAGAATTAGTGTGTGTCGCTTTGAAGTACGTGTAAAGCCATAAACACCCCTAGGTGTAACACGCTAAAATTGAAGCTAAACTAGACAAAACGGACATCAAAAACACGTCCGGAAGGCTCCAAAACCTTTGAAAGTGGTCCCAGAATAGTCCAAAACAACCTGAGGATTATAGCGTATCGCTCAGAAGACGTGTCATGTGCTAAAATTGATGCCAAATTTGATAAAACTGACTTCAAAAATGCATCCAAAAGGCCTAAAAACCCTTGGAACCAACCTTAGAAAAGCCCATGTAAGCCCTAAATGGAGTACGTAGCATATGAAAATTTGCAAAACTTTGTGCCAACATGCATGGCCATGCGCCAGCGCATGACCACGAGCCAAGCATGCAATCACGCGCACTTCACATGGTCACGCACTCCGTTATAGGGACACATGTGTGACCATGCCTATACCCCTCTATTCCACACATTTTGCACTATAAATAGACACCTCCACACCCCATTTTGAGGGGGGAGCAAGTGGAAGTGCACACACACTCAAAAATCTATCCAATCGACGGTGCTGGAAACCCTTTTCTATATAGTTTTTACTCTCGCACCATCTTTTTCTTAGGAGATTAAACCTCTTTTCCACCAAACTAACCTCATCTTTATTAAAGCATACTTCAAAGGCATACATACTAGCATCATTATATTGTCATTTTGAACCTCTTGATGAGGAAAGCTTGATAATCCCTCAAAGTTAAAGCTTTAAAACCCACACAAGCTTAGTTGAGTCTAAGGACCACACAATCATTTTAGCATATTTATTTTATCGCATTGCATTTTATTTTATTGTCTCCAGCATTTAGGAATATTATTGTGCTTGTGTGATGAGACTGGCAACATTGCATGCTATATAAATAATATATGGTTTATTATGCTCATTTCATATCATCATTCTGGATCCTCTAGTCCTGGAACATGAAATCACATCATAAATATCAACAATATGAAAAGTTCATATCTCAAAATAGAGTCATTATGTTTTCGGTCCAGTAATGACATCATGCATCCCCTATATTATCATTATATATCATCATTGCATAAAAAATCATTGCAAACTTACATGATCATCTACATTTTGCTTACTCTTTCAAATGATCAAGTGTCCATTGCTTATCCCATTGTTCATGTGATCGAGCAAGCTATGTGAATGGTCATATCTACCTTATAGATCCATCATACCTAAATTAGATTTACTTTTCCGCAATCTCTTTTTTTGCTTTTTATATATATTTTATTAGAAAAGTGATGTGATAATAATATCCTTTAACTTTATTATCTTCCACTAGCTGATGAATTGTATGAATGCTATACAAACCATCATTACCGAAACTAAGGTGTTGTGGTAGCTATACATTAAACATCGTATAATAAGAAATAGTTAAAAAGTATATACAATCTCCCAAATCTAAAAATCTCTATTGGGGGCAATACTAGCTGAGTGACTCAATGTTATCCCCTTCTTTTCTCGATTTTCTAAGAATTGGGTGGCGACTTCACAAAATCGAAAAAGCATCTCGTTCTTCTTAAGACCAATCATTTTTCCCTATTCAATAAAGTTGTCATGTCCCTCGAAAACAAATAGACCCTTATGGAACCAATTAGTCTCAAATCCAAAAATAAGAGACTCAAAAAAGGTGGCTCACACTTTGCTAGAAGTGGAATAGCCTTGGAAAATTCCTTCATTAGCTTTTGAATCAAATTTCCTAAGATTATCCTTAGTGTTCAATATAAAGCTCTTGCATCCAAATACTCTAAGATATGAGATTTTTATTTTGCTATTGTTTTAAAACTCATAAGAAGTTTTATTTTAAATTGGTCTTTTGAAAACTTTATTTTAAATATAACAATATGTGTTAACGGCTTCCTTCCAAAAGTTTAGAGGTAAATTATACTCATGAAGATTGTTTTAGCCATTTCCATTAAATTTTTATTTTTCCTTTTGACTATCCCATTTTGTTGAGTTATCAAAGATGAAAACGTATATGAAATACCATTTTCATTAAAAAAGGTTTTAAAGAATTCATTTTTGAATTCGGTTCCATGATCACTTCTAATGGATGAAATACAAAATCCTTTTTCTTTTTTAACTCTTTTTGAAAAATTTTCAAAAGCTTTAAATGCATCATTCTTATGAGCAAGAAAACACACCCAAGTGTATCTACAGTAGTCATTAACTAACATATAAGCATAATGCATTCCACTAAGACTAACAACTTTAGTTGGTCCAAACAAATACATATGTATAAGTTTAAGAGGCCTAAAGGTGGACACTACATTCTTGAGCTTAAATGAAGACTTGGATTTTTTCCCTTTTGGCAAATTATATTTAAGACCATAAATAAACAACAAATGATGTGTAGATAAGGATTGAGGATTACCTATTTCTACAATACCTACTATCTTTCTTTTGGCATTGTCTCCAAATTTGACATGTCCTTTATCCTTTATATCAGACTTATTGAATTGCTCCTTGTCTCTCGTCATGTGCCTTGAACATCCACTATCAAGATACCACTTACTTTTTGCTCTTATGGATTTTAAGCACATCAAAAGCTATGAAGCAAAGATTGGCCACTTCTTGTTATTCCTCTTCCTTTTTAGATTCAGAGGAGTCATCATCCTAAGTAGCTTTGAAGGCCTTCTTTTTATCATTTGCTCCTTTATTCTTGAATTTGATTTTGGGATGCTTACTTCTAATGTGTCTCTATTTCTTGCATTCATAGCAAGTGACTTATTTGGTTTTCTTCTTACTTTCTCCTTCATGCTTCTTATTGGAGTCTCTAGTTCTCAAAAAATTTTTCTTTCTTAAAAATTTTTTGCAACTTCTAGTAAGCATAGCAACATCACCATCTTCATCACTAGAATCTTCAAGACTTTCTTCTTCACATTCATTTTGTGAATCTTTTAGTACAATGTTTTTCTTGTTCTCCTTTTCTTCTTGTTCTTCTCCTCTTTACTTAATTATAAACTTATGTGTTAGGAGCTTTCCAATAAGTACATCAGTGAAAAAAGTAGAAAATTCTTGAGCTTCCTTAATTGAAGTAACCTGAAATTCCCAATCCTTCTTAAGTAGGATTCTTAGAATATTAATTACCTCTTCCTTGGTGAAATATTTACTAAATTTCTTGAGGGTTGTAAGAAGAGCATTGAATCAATTTGTCATCTCCATGATTGACTCTTGAGGCTTCATTTTGAAGAGTTCATATTCATACATATGAAGTTGAACTTTTTTGCTTCTAACTTACACGTTGCCTTTATAATAATTTTTCAAGATCTCCCATATTTCCTTAGCTGACGTGTAATATTGAAGCTTGCCTCCTTTTTCTCTTATCATGGAAGAGACTAGAGTGATCATAGCCTCTTTTTTTATGATTTTCCTCCTTTTGTTCATTATTCCATTGGCTTCTTGCAATAATAATTACCACACCATCAATGGTAGTTATAGGTGGTTCCCAACCTTTTAAGATAATATCCCAAAGTTTGATAGAATCAAAATCAAGGTATAGCTCCATTTTGAACTTTCAATAAGGATAGTCATTGCCATCGAAGAATGGTCTAAGTGAAGAAATGTTTTGTGATTCACTCCTCATGATCTTGTATTCTAGTAATGAAGTTCCTAGAATTCATGCTCTGATACTATATAAAAATACCTTATAGGAGGGGTGAATAAGGCAATTGAACAATAAATGAAAATTAAAAGAATTCTTTGTAAGAATTGAAAGAAAGTTGAGAATGAAGAATGATGAACACAAGAATTTAAGAAGTTTGGATTCTCAACAATCCTATGTCTCCACCTAACTTATCCCTAAGTTAGAATTTTCAATTCCCATAATCTTATTCATAAGATTTAAGATTACATAAGAGTTTGAGGCTCACTCTTTTAACCTTACAACTTGAGTTTTATAAGGCTCACTCAAAAATCAATCCCAAGTGTTTCAATGGTAAACACTAAAACCAGTTCCACTATAATAGAATCTCACTTCCTATTTTCTTAATCCTAGAAAATAGAAGAATAAGAATATCTATTCTAACACTCACCAACTCTCACAAGAGTTATAAAAATATGAAATGAAATTAAAGAAAGTTTTAAGAGCTTAATTGAATGCTTAAGATAGTATAATGAATAAACAAGTTTCTTAAACTTTCAATTGAACTCCACGAGTTGTTTATATAGATAAACAACTTAGATTATGGTTATTTAATGCAATGATTATGTCTCCAACTGTCACGACCCAAAACAGGGGCCATGACCGGCGCTAGGGAAGGGAATTCTTTTGAATCCAGAACTCATAGCAAGCCTTAAAATAAAATAAAACATGCAATAATAATAGTATAATTAAAATATTGTGCAGCGAAAATAAAATCATAAATAAGATAAAGTATATATCCACCAATAAAATTAAATGAACATCCACATCTCATATATACATAAATAATCCTTTAATACAAATTTCAGTTCAAATCTTAAAATACATAACTCACACAAATATAATACATAAACCCCACAACAATTTACAACTACTGCAATGTCTAGATTATAAAATAAAACTCAAGTAAGCAGTTTACATAGTGAAGCCGGGGTGGAAGAAATCCGGCGTATGGGTCTGCTACTGAGGTCTGAAGACGATGACTCTCCTGAAAAATAGTCAACGGAGGGGAGTCAGACCTCACTAAGTGAATTGTTATAATATATATACATGCATACTAAATGATAATGCACATAGTCAATAGTATATATAATAAATATATATACAAACAATTACACACAGATGCAATAAAATCATTTTATATATTTATTGAAAATCACTATTTATGAAGGATCAAATAGAACCCTAGAAAATTGCAACCTCAAACAGTGTTAGACAACACTCTAGCCATACAGGCTCACTTATTCCAAATAATTCACTTGTTCCGTTTGGACAGTAGACTAGCCCCGAGGCACTAAGTCAATCGAGCTCCAGCAGTCTGACTATTAGTGTGATTGGCCCCAAGACACTTGGTCAACCGAGTTCTAGAAATCACACGCTCAATCACATCACACATCATAAAAATTAATCCAATCAATCCACAAATAGGTTAGCAATAAAGCCTAAATGTTATCGGCATACCGGTATGAACTCAATCCTAGTGCTGCCCACTAGGTAGCACGTTCTATTGATATCCTTCATTAATATATAAAACATACATTCATAAATAAATGATGCATGAATTTGAATAAAATAGCAACATAAACCATATATATATATTAGAAATATACCAAAAATAAACTAGGTATATTCAGCGTATATATACGTCAAATAAATTCAATTTAATTACAAAATGAACTAGAAATATACTTAAAAACATTTTAAGTATAAATCATTAATAAAACATGCATATAGTTTAAAATATACCAAAATATATTGAAAATATACCGAAAATAAACCTAAGTAATACTTAAATCATTTATGCATACTTTACTAAAATAAACTATACATTTCTAAAACATGCACCCTAAACACACACATATATATATAAAATAACAACTCACTGTTATTGCGCTCCTCAAGACAGATCCGATGAGCCTGGTCCACTAGGCCTCGGTCTCGACGTAACTAAATAAAAAAATGATAACAGGAATCAGAATAATTCTATTGAAATTTCTGGAAACTCGATCTAGAATACTAGACACAGAATTAGAATCAGAATTCGACCGGATATCACGTTTTACGAGAATTCTACCAAAAATCCGACAGAACCTCCCTTATAAAATGAACATCTCTCTACTCAAAGAGTAGAGCAGATCCTGCAAAGAAATACACTTCAAAATAACACAATTCACAACCCCAAAATCCCTCGGTTGGACTCCAAACTACAATTCACCGACCGAGGTCCACAATTCACAGAATAATTACATAAATACTTAAAAATACCAAAAATACCAAAATACCCTTCAATAATCAAAATATAGCAAATTTAAATATTCAAACGCTAAAAATATGTATTTAACCGATAAATACACAAAAACTCTAATTTTAATAAAATATTATTAAAAATCAGTAATTCTCAATAAATTCATAAATATTGACCAAAATACATTTTATAAATCCAAATTACATAATTAACCCTAAAACTTACTAAAAATCGATAAAAACTCATTTATTTAGAAAAATCATATATTATATATATAATTTGAAAATAATTTATGAAAAATAGTTTTAATTAGATAAAAATGCTAAATAATTTGTAGAAATCATTTGTATACCTTAAATAACCATTAAAACCAATTTAATTATATTTTTAGCCAATTTAGTGCCAAATTACCAAAATACCCCTAGTTTCGTAAATTCACTAAAATTAATCAAAAATTCACCAAAAATAGTATAATTACTCAAAATTAATTTTCTCAACATATAACTCAATAATATTAATAAATATATTCAATTAACCAATTAATTTTAATAAAACACATAATTAACCTAATTTTCCAAAAATTACATAAACTAAATAAATTCAAAATAAATTTATAAAATTCACATAAATTACAAATAAATTTATAAAATTCATTTCAACACCTATAAACACCATAAAACACAATTTCATAATTTAATTAATTAATTTTCAAAAATTAGAAAATATTAGTAAAATAATCAAAAATTCACAAAAATCAAAATAATTCGCAAAAATTCCACAAAAATTCACAGAGGTAGATTAAGCTACAAGGATCAATGTTTGTGAAGGAATATTGCATGAATTAACCAAATCAAAGCTCAAAAAAAATGAAAACCCTAGTAGGCTGAAAATGCAAAATCGTAACCTATGGAAATCTAGACCATTTCAAGTGAAACAAAGCTTGGAAATGAACTCACCAGAGCTCAAGGAAGATATAGAGACCGGTGGTACTCCAAATGGTGGCCGGAATCGGGCCGATCGACATTGGAAATGATTTTCGGCTTCTCTTGAAAAATTCGGCCAAAACACACCGGAGAAGGGAGCTAGGGGCGGCGAAAAGGGCTGGAGGTGGAGGAGGAAGGCTGAGAGGCACAACGGTGAGAAATCGACTTGACAGACGCCGGAACGGGGAAGAAACGATCAGGGAAGGAGGAGATGCTGACAATGGCAATATCGTAAATAAGGGGAACTTTAGTTTTTAGGTAAATATATATGTATATATTTGTATATATATAACTATATTTTATTATTATAATATATATGTATATGTGTGTAAATATTATTATTTTAATATGTGGTGTGTATTAATTTGAATATATATATTCAAATTAATACACACCACATATTAAAATAATAATATTTACACACATATACATATATAACACACATTATTTATTAAAAATATACAATATAAATTTAATTAATATAAAAACTATATAACATAATTTAATTATAAAATAAACCATAATTTAACTTTAAATGCATGCACAAACATGTATTTTATTTGGCACTTTAAAATCACGTATGAGTTCATGCAAATTCATAAAACTGTTTAAAATAATTAATATTTAATTATTTACGTCTAAATTTTTTTTTGAAAATAAAATTTTCAGGAGAATTTTACGTAAATGACTCAAAATAATTAAAAATGTCTTTAATAAATAACAAACTCATCAAATAATCATAAATATCTATAAAAATTATTAACACTGCATATCTCGATACAGTTTAAAATTATTTAAAAACTCGGGATATTACACCAATGTCTCTTGTTATTTTTTGAATTATCTTCGACTTATTTCTGTCAGAACGCTACTTATGGTGGTCAGGAGTAAACCCTAGCTTGTAAGCGCCAGTTTAAGGACCTTTGCATTCAAAAAAGTCCGTTGAGTGCTGTCAAGACTACCCTCATAAGCTAATCTATGCTCCTCATGATCATGAGGGTAGCTCATGAGGAGCACTAACCATTTTGTCTAAAATGAGCTCCTGAGACACTATACAAGGTCGGCTCGTGAGGGGCTCGTGAGCATACCATTGTAAGTCCAAATTTGTATATTTTTTATATATAATTATTTCTCAAATATTGGGAACTTGTATAGATTAAGATACTTCATTGAAATGCATATTTATGCTCTTTCAAGGAGTATTTCATTGTCTCCAACCATTAAACAGTTATTCTTGATAATCAATCAACTTCCTACACACTTAACGGAAATCATTAGAATCTAAATTGTTTGTCATAATCGAAAATTAAGAGTTTGATCATGCAAATGGTCAACACATATATGCACACATATAATTTTCAAAATTTATCAAAACAATACTCAGTCATAAATATAAAAGTTTTTCACATGTAAATTTAATTTTTTAGCTATTGTATCAATATCTTTTATTTAATTTTGATCAAATGATTTTAAATTGAATTTTTTTCAAAATTAAAATGGGATAAAATTGATAAAAATTGCAAACATTTGAATTTTTATGTCAATTGACCTTTATGAATTTTACAATATAAAGGGTAAAATTGACATTTTATGGATGCCATGTCAATTTTTTATTTGATTTTGACCAAATGCCTATTTGTAGTAAAATTGTCAAAAATTGATGAAATTGAAACATATTTACTAAAATTAAAAAATTGGGATAAATTACAAATTGCCCCTAAACATTTGGATTTTTTATACCAATAGCAAAAAGAAAATAAAGGTTGGTGTAATTGAATTGATTTTCATTTTATACTTTCTATTCATATTTTTTATGATATTGGAATGCACAATATTGTTGCATGAAATATTTCAATTATAGAAATAATTTTACGTAGCAGTCCGCCAACACACAAAACCATATTACCCTCTGCCCATGGGGACAGTATGGTCAAAAAAAATTATTTGTCTTATGCAACCGGCTACATCGGGAACTACTACAAATATAGTGCTCTTTCAATATCATCATTACAAAATGCAAACGTTTGCCTAGTTTGCAGTGACACCCTGGGCAGGTTTCATCTTCAGAATTAGGACAATTTACTGCATAGAGATGCCATTTATGCAACTCTTCTATTAAAAAAATGAAGAATTGTTCCGCTACTTGAATCACATCATCCTAAAGTTATGACCAGAGCTAGCTAGTACGCAGATAGCCTCGGTATATGCAGAATGAAAGGGAAAAGAAGAAAAAAATTGTCTAATGTTTGGTATGAAAGGAGTAGGCTATGGAAAAAAAAAGTTTATATTCAACAAATAATTATTAAAAAGGTAAAAAATAAGCTTGAAAAAAGAAAATTATGGAAAAAAATGGATGTGAAACGCTAATTTTGGCTATCTAGTACGATACCTTTCTTTTATTTTATTATCATTCGCTTATGGATGAGCGAACAGTGGTGTAACACAACTTATAATATAAGCCCAATTCCATATATCCCTACTAAATCGTGAAGATAACTGATGGAGTTATCAACTGATATCCCAAGAAATTAGATCAATTAATGGAATTGGGATCAACAGCAGATCATTTACTGAAACACGAAAAAATTCAATCATTTGTAAAGTTTCAAGTTTCTGTTCATCAAGAAGTTTCCAATCAAATTGGTACAAAAACCGGGCAAGCAGAAGCTCCATATTAGTCATGCCGAAAAGTATTTCGGGACATACCCTCCTCCCAACACCAAATGCTATATTCAAAGCTATTCCCTTTGTAATCAATTGAACTTTCAAGAAATCTTTCAGGATTAAATGTTGCAATTTCAGTCTAATGATTCGGATCCCTTCCTATTGCCCATGCATTACCAATGAATCTGGATTTTTTTAAGATTTCATATCCATTAATCATACATGTTTCTTTACATTCTCTTGGAAGTAACAATGGAAGAGGTGGGTCTAATCTTAAACTTTTTTTGGTCACTAACTTAAGTATTTCAGTTCATTAAGGTCTGTTTCATCTACATTTTCCCTTTTTGCTACAAACCTTCCTGACCTCTGCTTGTACCTTTTCCAATACTCTTGGATTTTTTAAGCATTTCTGACATTGCCCATTGTTGAATCTAAAGAAGAGAGAAAAAAAAAAAGAGTAGTTTCAGCACAAATAAAAATTCAGAATTTGAAACACAAAAGCAGAAATTTTTTTCTTCTTTTTTTTCTTTATTTTCAGCGTACACAAGGAAAATCATTTTTTCTTATTTGAAAGGAAAGGAAAAATTTAGAAAGTAAAGAATGTTGACTTTATTTTTCTTCCTATATTATCTCTCCAAATTAGAGAGAGAATATGAAAAAAAAGAGAGGAAAATTTTACTATTAATTTTTATTTTATAATTTTATCTTTATTATATAATTTATTTCTTCACTCATTATTTTAGTACATGGGCATAATAGTAAATATATCATATATTTATTTTCTTTTTTAAAATATTTTATCTTCTCAATAAAAAAATAATCATAACTTTCTTTTCTCTTTATATTATTTTCCTTCAAATTTAAACATAAGATAAAAAAAATATGAAAATAAAAATAACATTATTTTTCTTCATATTTTTTAGAAAGTAAAGAACGTTGACTTTATTTTACTTCCTATATTATCTCTCCAAATTAAAGAGAAAATATGAGAAAAAGAGAAAAAAAATTTACTATTAATTTTCATCTTACAATTTTATCTTTATTATATAATTTATTTCTTCACTCATTATTTTAATATATGAATATAATAGTAAATATATCATATACTTATTTTCTTTTTTAAAATGTTTTATCTTCTCAATAAAAAAAATATCATAACTTTCTTTATTTTCCTTCAAATTCAAATACAAGATAAAAAAATATGAAAAAAAAAAATAACATTATTTTTCTTCATATTTTTTTCTCAATTTTTTCCCTCCTTTTTTTCCTATTCCAAATATAATGTTAGGGTTATTTGCCATTTTATGAAAAAATGTAAAAATATTTCTCAATTTATAGTATTTTATAAATTATTTTCTAATTTGTAGTATTTTTTTTTTTTTTTTAAAAGTCATTTTAGCATTGGAAATGGTAAAATTGCAAGAAGACAAAATTGACTCAAGTCATCCTATCATTTTAAATGATGGAATGAGAAAAAGAAATTCTTTTATGCATTTCACGATTCTCAATGGCAAAATGCAACCCGGCAAGATAAGACAATACAAAAATGAACTGAGCCCTGCAAAAGTCTGCCACATTGCCTACTGCCATGCTTAACTAGTTGGCTTTTTTGCAGCTCATTTTGCCGATCATATTAGCGGAATAGCTTGCAAGCCATTCCGCCAATATGAATATCATTCTACTAATATGAATTGTAAAATGGTTTGCAAGCCCATTCCGCTAATATGAATGGCGAAATGGCTTGCAAGCCCATTCCGCCAATATGGATAGCAGAATGACTTGTGCCATGCCAGCCTACAGAGAAGACAGGCTAAAGACAAGAAAATGAGGAATGGCCATGTAGTATTCTTCTTATTAAGTGAATATTATAGGAATAACCATTCAGCCATGCAGTGATTGGTGACGGAAAAAATATTTTTTTTGCTAGTGAAATTTTTTATGCATATTTGTTAGTGAATGCAGCTGTGCAGTGATTAATAAGGAATGGCCATGCAATATTCTTGTAATAATCCATAATTATTTAAATAAATAAATATATGTTACTATTATTATCAAGTTATTTTTGGGTTGCTGAATAGTTGTTGATTCAAGGTATGATGTTAACACAATTGATTGTTAGCAACTTTCTAGTATAAAAGAGATTAACTCATTTAATTACTAGAAGTTATCTTAAGCCTTAAAATGGAAAGACCGAATGAAATTTTTTTCAAAATGTGAGAACCAAAATGGTAATTTTTAATTCTCGCTTCAGTTATACCTACTACAAATGCAAAAATGCTCACAGATTCCTGAACTCTTCCTTGACATACATTGTAGCACTGTCATCTTCTCCTTTTTTTATTATACGCCAAACGACCTCCAATCATCATGAAATGTTAACCACAGATCTGTTTCAACCTCCTCTACATGCCTATAATTTTATTTTATGAAATTTAACCCGAATTTAATCAGTTAGAGCTTTGAAGTTTTGGTCATTCACTTCCAGTGGTGGATCATCTTTTTTGAAACTTTTCAGTACCTGTAACCACCACCATTGGACCCATCTTGTTACTAGGAATCAAAAGGGACTAACCATGTCTTCAGGTGTCTCCGTTTCATACCTTATCGAAGCTTGATTGGTAAATTTCTAATTTTAACCTGATATATTAATTCGACCATTTTATCTAAGTGTTTGATCATGTATTTAGCTTCTCCTTGGTGTTGTGAGCATTTTTATATGTCTGTTATGTGTAAAAGAAAATTTCTGGTATGAAATCTGGTGAGCCCAACCAGATTATAATAAGTAAGCCATAAAATTGTGATTTTATTTTTAATAAATAGTATAAATTATAAGGATTAATTTTTGTAACTGGAGCTAGGTCTGATTTTTCACAGATTTTACGATAAAAATCCCGAAAGAGTTGTAATAGAAATTTATTAATTTTCATTTAAATTGTTTTAGCTCACCAAAACAATTTCTAGTAGCTGCAATTGTCATATTTAGGATATTTCCAGGTCTATTTTATTAATTCCTTAATTTTAGTAACTTTTCTAGAGTTTTGAGAATTTTTATGAATTTATTTGACATATATATATATATATACTATTTATTATAGAGAATACCGAAGCGAGAACATTAGAAACTAGGCAGATGATGACACATCAGCCAGCTCACTCCACTTGTAAGTTAATATTTTAAAGTATATGTTAATTTTAGTATTTAAGAATAATATTGAGTTTAAGATATTACTTATGGCATTCTTTAGAATTTATTATACATTTATTTATATAAAGAGATTTTTGAAAAATACTAGTACAATGTACTACCTAATGGGCATCATCAATATCATGTGCACACTGGTATTAATCTTTGAGTTGAGCCTTTGTGTGGAATATTGTATGGAAAAGCTTAATTGATGCATGGCTCTCGGGCGTGTGGTATAAAAAGCTCAGTTGATGCATAGCTCTCAAGTGTGTGGTATTGAAAGACTCAATTGATGCATAGCTCTTAGGCATATTTTGATTGATTATTTACTAGGATTGGTAGCTCGATTGATGCTTAGCTCTCAAAAACTACCAATAAATATTTGGAATAAAAGATTAACTATAGTTGGTAGCTCAGTTAAAGCTTAGCTCTCGAGAACCGGCAGTCCTTGATTGAATAAGTGAGCCATTTGACTTTTAAATTTGTAGTTTAGGATTCTACCAAAATTTTCCACTTAATGACATTTTAAATAAAGTTTATTTTATTACAAAGATGTTTATGAGATTTTATAAAATCCTTTTAGATTTATAAATATGAGTTTGTAAAGTAATGGTTTTAAATATAAATTATAAATATTATATTTCTACAAGTTGTTTTAATAAGAAAGATTTTTAAAATAGCATGCATTTGTTTATATTAGCTTATGTAGTGAGGTCTGACTCCCCTCAACTATTTTTCAGGGATCTTGGGAGTCTACTGTTAGTTCTCCTTATCTGCATCGGGCTCATTCTTCACTGGCTACTCTATGTAGGCTATTATAATGTTATTAATGTCCATGGAATTAAATTATAGTTATTCTAGACACCATATTAGTTTGAAGAAGTTGTTGTTATTGTAAATGTATTGGTATATATATTTGTGATATTATTTAGTTTATTATGGGTATATGTAGTATTATGATGATGATGATATGATGAACACAAATTTGGTGTTGGCTTTGTGTTGTGTTAGAGAAATGGTGGTTAAGAACGTTATTGGAAGTGTATTTCTTTAATTTACATGTTTTGGCTTGTTCCAAATATAAAGGAAACTCTATCGAATTTTTGTTAAAATTTTTAAATGAGTTAAATTTATTATGATTAATATTTTACAATTACTACGAGTTTTGGAAAATTTATGCTTTTCTCATTCCCCAATGTCGATCATGTGCCCATGGGATTCAGGTCGTGATAAAGTTGGTATCAAAGCAATGTTTCATTCCTTGTTCTTTTGGTTAATGGTATTTATCTTTACTTGAAACTACTGCGGTGATTACGTGGTAATTATCATTTGGTGTCATCATTGCTTCTAGAATTTCACGTATATATTATTACCCTTGTTATGTCATAAATCCTGTTTATATGTCTTTTCAAAATAAGGAGGAGAGCATGAAATGCTCCTACTATAGATGCAGCATATGATGATGGCGAGTAGTCCATTCAGGATGAAGCTCCTTCCCCTACCCTAAAAGGTAGAAGAAAGGGTAGACCTCAGGCAGCGATAACTCAAAGACAAGAGCAACAACCATAAGTAGAGCAAAAAGGTCCTGAGATGGATCTTGCAGCTTTTATAACTAGTGTAGCATGAATTAATCAAGGACTAGTGACACTTAATCAAGCCATGCCCCTAGTGCAGCAAAAGTTACAATAAAGACACCAATGGATGTCTGATACATATGTAGCTTTATTATATTCCAAAATTGGGTATGTACCATTTGATGGTACTGGAGATGCCTTGGATTTTATAAATACCATCAAGGCTAGAACCACGACATGGTACATAGATTACTAGAGGATAATGATCATAGAGTTATTAGTACAATCTATAGCTCAGGACTGGTTTATGCAGTCCATCCAACCATTTATGACTAACATGATATGGTTGGAGTTTAAGGAGCAGTTTTTGAGATATTTCTGTCCACCTTCTATGAGGGATAATTATAGATGGCAGTTGTTGCATATAGCCAAAGGTGATCGATCAGTAAAGGAGTACACCTGTAAGTTCTTCAGACTATCACATTAAGCTATGGACATTATACAAGATGAGTTAGAGAAATATATAATCTTTTCATCTTGTTCGATATTAGTGGAAGTTAGAGAGTTGTTGGTAGATTTTTTTTATTAGATGTGATTAATTTTGATGTATTTTTAGGAATGGATTGGTTGGCTCAATACTATGCTACGTTAGATTTTCAAGAAAAAGAGGTGATCTTTAGAATTCCAAATGATGTGGAATTTTGATTCAGAGGTGATAAGAGTTCAATGCATCAGAATCTCATTTCTATAATCACAGTTAGAAAGATGCTTAAAAAGGGGTGTTAAGACTATTTATCTGTGGTTAGAAATATAAAGGCAGATGAGGGAATAGTTGAGAATGTGCTAGTTGTGTGTGTGAGTGTCTAATGTCTTTCTTGAAGAATTACCAGATGTACTACCAAAAAAAAGATAGAATTTTGTATTGATATGGTACTTGGTATAGATCTCATCTCTATGCGACCTTATAGGATAGTGTCTATAAAATTAAAGGAACTCAAGGAGAAGCTGCAAGAGTTGCCAAATAAGGGTTTTATTAGAACCAGTAATCTCCTTGGGGTGCACCAGTATTGTTTGTGAAAAAGAAGGATGGTAGTCTTTGACTTTGTATCTAATATAAATAGTTGAACAAAGTCACCATCAAGAATAAGTATCCTGTTCCAAGGATTGATTATTTTTTTACTAGCTTCAAAGAGCTCAGTATTTCTCTAAAGTTGACTTAAGGTTAAGATATCATCAGTTGAGAAATAGAAATGGAGATATACCCAACACTTTAGTTCATATGATATATGGTCATTATGAATTTTTAATAATGTCGTTTAGGTTGACTAATGCCCCAATAGCTTTTATGGACTTAATGAATTGGGTGTTTAAGCCATTCTTGGACCAATTTGTGATCATATTTATTGATGATAGCTTAGTGTATTTGAAGAGTGAAAAGGAACATGCCATGCATTTGAGGATAGTGCTTTAGACTTTAAGGGAGCATTAATTGTATGTCAAATTCCCTAAGTGTGAGTTTTGGTTAGATCAAGTGACATTCTTAGGCCACGTGCTATCCAAAGATAGTATACAACTGGATCCCAAAAAGATTAAAGCTATTATAGAGTGTCCAAGACCCACAACAGTCATTAAAGTAAGGAGTTTTCTAGGTCTAACTGGCTCCTATAGGAGATTTATGAAGGATTTTTACAAAATTGTCACACCTTTAACAAGGTTAACCTAAAAGAATGTTAAGTTTACAAAGAGCACTTTCAAATGCTTAAGGGATGGGTTGACTTCAGCTCCAGCGTTGAAGGAAAGGTATACAGTGTACTATGATGCTTCACGAGTAGGATTGGGTTATGTATTGATACAGAATGGAAAAGTGGTTTGCTTATCCTTCATGTTAGTTAAAGAAGCATGAGTATAACTGTAATATCCCGTGTTTTTTTTAAAATATTTTTACACTGTACCGGGATATACAGTGTCAATAATTTTTATGCATTATACGATATTTTTATGAGTTAATATGTATTTTAAACCTATTTTAATTACTGTCTATTATTTTCAGTATTTTACGTAAAATTTTCCCGGGACTTTCATTTTCGGGGAAATTTCCACGTAAACAATGTATTATTAATTATTTTAAATGTGTTTACGGGTTTGCATGAACTCATACATATTTTTAAATTATTAAATAAAGCCTGTGTGTGTATATTTATTTAATTAGGGTTTATTATTACCCTAATATTTTATTATTTATTTATTATTATTTGATTATTTTATTTATTATTATATTATTAAAATTTATTATTTTATTATTAATTATTTATTAATATTTAATTATTTTAATTTATTTTATTTTATTTTTCTTTTTTCTTTTTTCTCTTTCTTTTCCTTTTTCTTTCTTTTTCTTTTTCTTTTTCTTTCCTTTTCTTTCTTTTTCTTTTTCTTCTTCTTCTTCTTTCTCTTCCGCCCGACGCCGACCACCACTATTCTTCACCGCCGTTTCTCCCTCCTCCGGCCACCGTTTTCGACACCGCCGGTCTCTATCTTCTCCTTGAGCTCCGGTGAGTGTTATTCTAGCTTTGGTTTGAGCTAAAATGGTCTAGAATTGCTTAGGTTTCGATTTGAAATTTTCGGCCTCTTTGGGTTTTCGATTTTTTTGAGCTTCGATTTGGATGATTCATGGAAAATTCCTTAACAAATGTTGTTCCTGGTAGCTTAATCTATATGTATGAATTTTTGTAGAATTTTTGGAGATTGTTTGGATTTTTGGGTATTTTTGAATATTTTAATATTATTTTCTAATTTTCGGAAATTAATTATTTAAATTATGAAATTGGAGTTTATGGTTGAATTAGGTGTTGAAATGAATTATAGGAATTTATTTGGAATTTTTATGAATTTCTAAGTATTTATTTTTAATTATTGAAGTTTATGTGATTTTGAGAAATTAGGTTAAATGTGTTTTTATTTAAATTTAATTGGTTAATTGAGTTTAAATATTGATATTATTGATAAAAATGTTGAGGAAAATTAATTTGGATAATTGTATGATTTTTGGTGAATTTTTGAAGTAATTTAAGTATATTTATATATATAGGGGTATTTTGGTAATTTTACCCTAAATTGTCTAAAAATGTAATTTAATTGGTTTTAATATTTATTTAAGGTATAAAAATGATTTTTACAAAATATTTAGTATTTTTAACTAATTAAAACTATTTTCCGGGAATTATTTTCAATTATATATATAATATACGGTTTTTCTAATAAAATGAGTTTTTAATCGGTTTTTACAGTGTTTCAAGATTTATTATGTAATTTCTATGTATGAAATGTATTTTTATGATTTAAGGATATTTTTGGTATATTTGAATATATATTCTGTGTTTGTGGACCCCGGTCCGACAAATTGTAGTCTGGAGTCCGACCGAGGGGTTGTGATTGATTGTGGGTGTTTATTTTTGAAGTGTATTTTCTTTGCAGGGTCGGCTCTACTCTTTTGAGTAGAGAGATGTCCGTTTTACAGGGGAGGTTCTGCCGGATTTCCGGTAGAATTCTCGTAAAACGTGATATCCAGTCGAACCCTAATTTCCGATTCTGTGTTGAATACTCTAGATTGAATTCTAGGATTTCTGTTAGGGTTATTCTGATGTCGATTAATTATTTCTTGTTTAGTTACGCCGAGACCGAGGGTTAGTAGACCAGGCCCGTCGGACCCGTCTCGTGGAGCGCATTAGGTGAGTTACTATATTATATATATATGCTTAGGATGCATGATTTAGAAAATGCATGTTTTATTTTGACTAAATATGCATAAATAACATGATTTATATTCAAGTATATTTTTGGTATATTTTTGGTATATAATAAATTATATACATGTTTTATTAATAAAATATATTTAAAATGTTTTTTAAATATATTTTTAGTTTAATTCATGATTTGATTGGATTTATTTGACATATATATACTCAAAATATACCTGGTTTATGTTTGGTGTATTTTCGGTATATATATGGTTTATATTGCTATTTCATTTATATCCATGCATCATTTATTTTTGTGAATGAATGTTTTATATTTAAGAATGAAGGATATCAATAGAACGTGCTACCTAGTGGGCAGCACTAGGACCGAGTACGTACCCGGTACGCCTATAGTATTTAGGCTTTATTACTGACTATTTGTGGATATCGATTTGATTATGATTATTGATATGTGAGATGTGGTTTGGGGTGTGATTGCTGGAGCTCGGTTGACCAAGTGTCTCGGGGCCAATCACACTGGCAGTCAGACTGCTGGAGCTCGGTTGACTTAGTGTCTCGGGGGCCAGTCTACTGTCCATACGGATTAAGTGGATATATTTGGAATAAGTGAGCCTGTATGGCCAGAGTGTTGTTTAACACTATTTTTCTGAGGTTGCGATATTCTAGGGTTCTATGTGATCCTTCATAAATTGGGATTTTTCAGTAAAATATATAAAAATGATTTTTCTGCATTTGTGTGTATTTGCCTGTATATATATTAGATATATATATACTGTTGATTGTATGCATTATCACTTAGAGTGTATGTATATATACTATAGTAATTCACTCAGTGAGGTCTGACTCCCCTCCGTTGACTATTTTTCAGGAGAGTCAACTTCCCTCAGACCTCAGTAGCAGGTCGATACGCCGGATTTCTTCCGCCCCCGGCTTCTTTATGTAAATTATATACTTGAGTCTTATTTATTTAATCTAGACACTGCAGTAGTTGTGATTTTTAGTAGTTGTGATTTTCAGTAGTTGTGAATAAAAATGTTGGATTTCATGTACTTTGTTTTAAAGAGATGTATTATAGTAAAACTGGATTTGTATAAAGATTATACATTTATGAGATTATATATGCGATGTAATGAGTTTTGAATTGAATCCAGTTGATATGGATGATATTGTAATATTTATGATTTTTATTTTCCGCTGCATATTATATTTTTATGGTTATTATTGCATATTTATTTTATTTTTAAGCTTGCTACGGGTTCCGGATTCGAAAGAATTCCCGTTCCCTAGCGCCGGTCATGGCCCCTGTTTTGGGTCGTGACAATAACTATCCTAATCATGATTTGGAAATGGCAGTAGTGGTGTTTGCATTGAAGACTTGGAGGCATTACTTATATGGCGCAACTTATGAAATATACTCTGACCACAAGAGCTTAAAGTACATTTTTCAGCAAAGGGATTTGAATTTGAGGTAGAGAAGATGGATGGAACTCCTAAAAGACTATGACTACTTAATTCTATACCATCTGGGTAATGTAGTAGCTGACACGTTGAGTAGAAAGTCAGTAGGAAGCCTTGCTCACATTAGCATAGAACAAAAGCCAATCATTAAATAATTGCATGGGCTGATTAACCAAGGATTGCAATGAAAGATAACTAAGCAATTTCTTTTGGCTCAATTTAGAGTACAATCAATGTACTTGGATAAAGTTAAGGTAGCTTAGAGAAGGGACCCATAATTACAGAGAATAATGATAGAAGTTCAATAAGGTCAATCTCGAGACTTTGTAATTAATAATAAGGGTGTGCTACGTTTAGGTACTAGGTTGTGTATGCTAAATGTGGATGATTTGATAAAAGTGATTATAAAAGAAGCACACTTTTATGCTTATAGTGTTCATCTAGGTTCTTGTAAGCAGCAGGGTTCAACGTGCGCCTAAGTATTTGGCAACCACATTACTGTATGGGCTTAAGGCCCACTAGGAAATAAAAATAAGCTTGTAGTATGAAAAGCCCAGTTGATGTATAACTCTCATGCGTATTTTAATTGATTATTTAATGGGACTGGTAGCTCAGTTGACATTAAGCTCTTGGAAACTACTAGTAAACATTTGGAATAAGAAATTGACTACGACTGGTAGCTCGGTGGAAGCTTAGCTCTCGAGAACTGGCAGTCCTTGGTTGAATAAGTGAGTGATTTGACTTTTAGATTTGTTATTTAGGGTTCTACCAAAATTTTCCACTTAAACACATTTTAAATAAAATTTATTTTATTATAAAGATAATTATGAGATTTTATAAAATCTTTTTAGATTTATAAATATGATTTTGGTAAACTAATGGTTTTAAATACAAATTATTAATGTTATATTTCTACAAGTTATTTTTAATAAAGGGGATGTCTGAAATAGTATGCATTTCTTTATATTAACTTACTCAATGAGATATTGAAAAAGCCCTAGAAGGGGGTGAATAAGACTTTTAAATAAAAATCGAAATTAAAAATAATTTCTTGCAAGAATAGAAAGAATGTTGAGAAGGAAGAATAAAGAACATAATGATTTCAGAAGTTCAAATTCAACAATAATCCTACGTCTTCACCTAACTTATCCCCAAGTTAGAATTTTCAATCACCCACAATCTTATTCACAAGATTAAGATTACATAAGAGTTTTATGGCTCACTCTTATAACCTTACCACATAAGTTTTCAAGGCTGACTAAAAAAACCAAATCCCAAGTGTTTCAATGGACAACACTTATACCAATTCCTTTAGAAATAAATCTCACTTCCCTACTAATCTATTCCAAGATTTAAGATGAAAAGAAATTCTATTTTTAACACACAGCCAATTCTCATAAAAGCTATAAACAAATAGTGAATATTTGAGAATTTGAGAGCTTTAATGAATGTTAAGATAGAGAATGATAATAAGCAAAAATATCTTAACTTCCATTCAGCTCTAGAGGTGTTTATATAGATAAACATTTAAAAATATAGTTGTTAGAGGTGCAATTAATGTGTCCAACATCTATATTTTGAATCCAACATTTATAATTTTGAACTATTAAAAGTAATGTTGTCAGACTGTTGTACACGGATTAAAGCCATGATTGGCTACTGGAAATGTTCAAATTTTCCCATACTTTTTTCATAAAAGTTATAGATATTTGACTTAGATTTTCATATCATTTTGAATCACCTCAATTGGAATTTTGTAGCTCAAGATATATCCAAAATACTAAAAGCTATGCAATCTAAAATGCTACTACTATCAAATATCTATGCACGAGTTGAAATTGTGATTTTCTATTGGAGACGTTTGAATTTACCTATACTTTCTTCATAAAATTTGTATATATTTAACTTAGCCTTCCATATCATTTTGAATCATCTCAATTGGACTTTTTTACCCTAAGATATATCTAAAATACTAAGAGTTATGCAATCTAAAATAGTAGACTATTGTCAAACAGTTGTACAAGAGTTGAAGTCATGATTTGCTATTGGAGACATTCGAATTTTCCTATGATTTTTTCCTAAAAGTTGTAGATATTTGACTTAGTTTTTCATATCATTTTGAATCACCTTAATTTGAATTTTTTTAGCTCAACATATGTCCAAAATATTAAGAGCTATACAATCTAAAATGAAACTACACATGTTGATTTCAACTTAATATTTACATACCCAAATGAACTCAGATTTTGACAAGTAAGCCCAATTCAAAAAGCTCAAGATGTCTACTTCAAATTTGAAGGAGATAACTTTCTCATTATAAAGCTCTAATGATGTCAAAAGCCTCCTTGAATCTCAAAGGTTGAATTAGCTCAAGATATTCATAGTTCATTTTAACTTCCAATAGAGTCTTAACTTATACACACTTAAACAAACAAATTAAATACTCAAAATTAAGTTTGTTAAGATAAAAAATTAAGATTGATTATTGTTAAGGTTAACAGATCTGACTCCCCTCAACTGTTGTTCAGGATCTTGGGAGTCTACTGTTAGTTCTCCTTCTTTATGCCAAGCTCATTCTTCACTGGCTGCTCTATGTAGGTTATTATATTGTTATTAATGTCTGTGGAATTAAATTGTAGTTATTCTAGATACCACAATAGTTTGAAGAAGTTGTTGTTATTTTAATTGTATTGGTATATATATTTGTGATATTATTATGTAGTATTATGGATATATGTAGTATTATGATGATGATGATATGATGAACACAAATTTGGAGTTGGCTTTGTGTTGTGTTGGAGAAATAGTGGTTAAGAATATTGTTGGAAGAGTATTTCTTTGATTTACAAGTTATAGTTTGTTCTCGGTACAGAGGAAACTCTACCGAATTTTTGTTAAAATTTTAAAATGAGTTAAATTTATTGTGATTCATATTTTAAGTTTTCTACGCGTTTCAGAAACTTTATACTTTTTATATTCTCTAGTGTTAGTCATATGCCCATGGAGTTCCGGTTGTGACAATTGTTCTTAGTTAGTGAATATAATTTTTTTTTTATGTGTATTTGTTGGTAAATATATATTTGATTAGTGAAGGAAAAAATATTTAGTTAGTAAGAAAATTTATCGGTAAATATATATGTTGTATTTTTAAAACATATTATAAATTTAATGAAACATATTAACTTTGAAAGATTAATTTTTAAAAATATTTTCTATATTTTATGATGTTTGATGTGTTTTAACAACGTTGACAAAGTGTAAGGAGATCTTAATTAAAAATAATTGGATAATTAATTTCGGTTCACTATTTACCAAATTTCAAAGTAGCAAAAATACAAAAATACAAAAACATTGTTAATACTATCTTTTAAAAATTTAATTCTTTGGTCAAAATTCTAATATTTAAATATATATTTTTTTAAAACAACAACTATACTTTTTGTTGTATTTAATTATTATCAAAATACTCCTTAACATTAAAAATAAGATAATATTTTTTATTGATTTGATAGAAAAAAGTAATTTGACCTTTAATTGCATTTGAATAGGATAAGTATAAAAATATAAATATAATTTTTTTAATCAATTGAATTTTTCTTGATCAAGATTGTATAATATATTCTTAAAATATTTAATTGGATGAAATTTTATTTTATTAAATAAAAAAACCACTGATGACATTAGTTTATGAATATTATTTTATTTTTAGTAGTTTAATAAATATTATTATTTTAAATAATAATAATAATAATTATTATTATTATTATTATTATTATTGAATAATAATTACTCCACGATTAATCTCTACTATTATATAATTATATATTATCACTCACTCATTATTGTGTCATTGTTCTCTTATAATTGTTTATAATTTTTTATTTGTCAAAATATTATTTATTGGCGTAATGACGATGTCTAGGAGTAAATAAAAAAAAAAAAAAAAATTGGCATGATATTGGCAGGATGATGTCCACTCCAAAGAGACAAAATTAAATAAAAAAAACAATTGTACCTATTCCATCATTTGTACTGGTGGAATGCTCATTTGTCAACTTTAATGACGGATTATCAAGTCACTTCAGTTAAAAATATATTAAATTAGAACAAATTTTCAAAATTTACCATTAAAAAGTGAAATAGTTTGAAAAGTACCATAAAAAAATTTCTTTTATTTTTGGATGAATTACTATATGCTCCCTATGTTTGTTATATTATATTACTTGATTTTTGATATTTAATATTTATATTATTTTCTCTCTTTATTTTATAAAATTATATTTTTTATTCTTTTCATCGACTTTTTTATCATAATTTTTATTAACTAATATGATAATTATCATGTAAATACTATATGCTCATATATTTGAAAATATTATACTATTTGCTCCCTCTAATTAGATATATTATATTATTTACTCCTAAAATTTAAAATTTGTATTTTTTTATTATTAAAATTAATTTTCTTAGAATTTAAATATAAAATGATAATTATATCATTTTACATAAAAATATAAAATGCTTAATTTTAATTTTATATAATTAAATACCAATTAATAAGTATTTATTTTAAAATAATTCAACATAAATAATAACTTCAAAAATCTATGTTGCATTAAAAACTTAATCAAATCAACTCTCTTTTTAATTTTGATTTTTTATTTGAATTGTTAGTTTCAATTTTCGATATACAAATTTTACTCATAAATATAATTTATTTACTTAATAATCTAAACTAACAATTCAAATAAAAATCAAATATTATGGTTAAAAAGTGAATTTACTTGGTTAATTTTTCATGCAATATAAATAATTTAAGTTGATATTTAAATAAAGATATTTTAAAAATTTAAAATAATTAATTGTTATTTGATCAAGATTTTGATTAGATTAAAAATAAAATTTGTTATTTATTTTTTATTAAAATATTTTTAATAGAATTATCATTTTTAAAGTCAATTAATGATAATTTAATTTAGCATATATTTTCTTAAACAATTAGTTTAATAATAAAAATATATTTTATAAATTTTAGGAGTAAATAATATAATATATCTAAATAAAGAGAGCAAATATTATAATATATTCAAATACATGGATCAAATAGTATATACATGATAATTGTCACGTCCGTTTATGAAAAAAATTAATAGAAATATTAAAAAGTATAATTTTATAAAATAAAAAGAAAAGATAATACAAATTTTAAAGGTTAGAAATCAAGTAATATAATATAACAACTTAAAAGAGATAAATAGTAATTTACCTTTTTTTTTTATCATAAAATGGTAAATAGACCCTCTATTAGACATTCAGTTTTATTTTTTCCTTATTACGAGATTTTGAGCTCCACCATGTTACAATTTTTCTAGAATTTTCAATGACAGCAGAAGGGTCACGTTCTAACTAACCGCAAATATAATAGTACTCAATAGTCAGCTGGTGGGCAAATTTTCCTGCTAGCGATTCTTGACCTTGCCAATTTTTTTTCTTTCTAACAACAGCCAAGATTGATATCCAAACCTCTAAACTTTTCACATTTTCAGCTTTAAGCCCTTAAAATTTATTTTATATATCTAAACTCTCGCACTTCATGAGTTGAAAATTTTAAACTCTTTTATCAATTTTTTAAAATAAATTATTTTTTTTATCCCTTAACTTTTTATAGTTATAAGATTAGTATGATTTTTTTTACTTTTTTAAAATTTGTATCATTTTTAAAATATTTTTACCAATAAAAAATAAATTTAATTACTTTAATTTATAATATTTTAAATTAAAAATACAAATATAAATTTTTATATAAAATAATTTTATATTTTAAATTAAAAATATAAATTTATATATACATATATAAATAATTTTAAATTTTAAAAATAAATAATATTAAGATATAAAAAAATTATAATAATGCTATTGTTTTTCACAATATTTTAAAGGAAAAAGGTACAATAAAATACCTTGTGGTTATGTGCCTTTCTTCTTAAAGGGCTGTGGTATTTTTTGTAATATTTAAATATCTGTAATTTGATTCTACTAACATTTTGCTACCCTACTCAGTAATATTATTCACAATAAATATTAAAATTGTTGAAATATAAGGAGTATAACATTCAACTAACTAAAATAAATTTACAATAAAAAAATGTATTTTTATTTTTATTATGAATAAAAAGAAATAATTTTTAAAATAAATTTATAATGTTTTTAAAAGTATATATGTAGTTATATTGATGGTAAATCACATGTAAAATATTTATATTATTGAAAATGAGTATTATATTAAAGTTTTATTACAACATAATGACGATATTAGTTGATAAGATATTAAAGTGTTAAAAAATGAAATCACAAGTGAAAATGCATCTAACCACAAGATATTTTTTTATACTTATCTCTATTTTAAATTAAACAAGGTTTTATTTTCAATAAAATTTATATTTTTAGAATAAAATATTATGATATGAAAATTAAAATTTTTTAAATTGTTTAAGCACTTTAGGTCAAATTGTTTATTTATTTTTAAAATTTAAAATTATATATATATATATATAATTAAAATATATTTATTTATTTTTTATTGGTGAAAATTTTTTAAAGTAATATAAGTGTTAAGAAAAAAATAAAATAAATATTAGAAATATCAAAAAAATAATTTATATTAAAAATTTCTTTAAAAATTTAAAGTTTTTAACTAATAAAGTATGACAATTTAAATATATAAAATCAATAGATTAAAGAATTAATTGTTGCCTCCCCTCCCTAATTTTTTTTAACAAAAAGGTTTACCATTGGCCATTTCTACTTCCCACTGTATTTATTTGATATATAGACAATACTAATAATATATTACTAAAGTATAACAATTTTTTTTTTTTTTGAAAGAAAAAGTATTACAAACGTATGACTAAAGGTTAAGCAATCTTTTTTTATTTTTACCAAAAAAAGGTTGAGTAATCTATTAATATAGCTTTTCTTTCAGACATGTATACTGGCCTCTCCCTCCTCAAAAATAATAATAATAATAATAAGGAAAAATTGCATAAATTATGTGCTAATTTTTTAATTTTTGCTATTTTGTTGGTTGAATTTTTTTTCTTTTTTTACATTTGAGTGTTTGAACTCACTAATTGTGCATTAATTAAGTGGTTCTGGCCGATTTAAGTGGTCTGAAAACACAGCCAGTATATATGGATCCTGCTTTTAAACATGCACATGCCATGTCATCGATCTCTTTGAGATAAACCCCTCACATCATCACTCTGTTGCCTCTTTCTCTTCTTTTTTGTGTGTGGCAATGCCCCATGCCTATGGCATGGTGGTGAGAGTGTTAGATGTGGGGGTTCAAATCCCTACTCCAAATTCCCTCTCCCCTCTAATCAAACACCTAACTACTAAAACTTTGTTAAAAAAAAAATTACCATAATGGACTGAAATTCGTGATCAGTACAAGACTTCTATTTTTTCTTTTCTTTGCAAAATTCACTGTTTTGGCTCTCTTGTAACACCCTGAACCATTTAGAGAATATGGTTTTTGAACCCTCATTTACATCACTACTACTTCCCTCAGCTCCACTATGACTATTTTCTTGATACTGTTCTTCCTCTTCTTCTTCATCGTTGTCATCCTCTTCATCATCATCGGTAGAGATAATATCTGATTAAGGAATATAAATAACCAAAATATCGAAAGTCAAATTTTAGATTTCTCAAACATGTCAAGAATTGCATTATGTCTTTCTTGAATCCAAAAGAATCAATCCAAGTAGACTTTTTCTTGTGTTTTCTGTTGTGTAAATTCTTTCAATCTCTTCCATGAGTGACTGCCAGCTTCTGCATGCATTGGCTTTGTGCCTGACTTTGATCTGTCCTGCACAAGTGACCTTTGGCAAAGTCGGTTCTGCAATCTCTATTCCCATTTGCTTGAAGGTAAGGGTGTTGGCTCTTCTTTTTTCTACCAAGTGGCATTTTATTCTATTCTCTGATGCATGTATTAATCAATTGCTGAAAATTTAAAAATATAGCAACTATCTTTGATTTCTTTGTGCAAAGTGACACATTTTTGTTATATTTATTGTTCATATAACAGTTTCCATCTTCATATTTCCCCACCATTTATAAAATCCAAATTTTGTCCTTCAACCTATGACGAATATGGAAAAAGATGATTCTCACAGCTTTACATTCTTTAGAGTTGATGTTTGTGGACCAAATGCAGCGTCAATGAATGAATCAATGCTTCTATTTGTCATTTTTGTTGTGTTGTAAAATTCCCACTGTCACGACCCAAACTGGGGTCATAACCGGTGCTAGGGAACGAGAATTCTTTTAAATCTGAAACACATAGCAAGCCTTCAAATAATAAAAACATGCAATAATTAAAATAAAATAAATAAAAATGCATCATAATTTAAATCTCAATAATTACGTAATAAATAATCTCTTCATATCATAAAATAGAATATTTTAATACAGTTTCAGAGAAAAGCCACTGAATTAAAATCACAACCAGTAAATATAAATACAACCCACAACTGATACAAATACAACTACTGCAATTTTTAGAGTACAAAATAAAACTAGGTAGATGATTTACATAATAGAGCCGGGGTGGAAGAAATCCAGCGGATAAGTCTATTGCTGAGGTCTGAAGAAGAAGACTCTTCTGTAAAAATATCAACTGAGGGGAGTCAGACCTCACTGAGAGAATTGTTATAATATATATACATGCATTACTATATGTCAAATACAAACAATAATATGTATATAATAAATAAATATACAGGCATGTGAACACAGATACTGAAAATCACTTTATTTCATAATACTAAAAAAATATAAGTTTTGAAGGATCAAATAGAACCCTAAATGATCGCAACCTCAATTAACAATAGAAATCACTCTAACCATACTGGCTCACTTAATTCCAAATAAATTCACTTAATCCATCTAGATAATAGACTGACCTCGAGACACTAAGTCGACCAAGCTCCAACAGTCTGACTGTCAGTGTGATTGGCCCTAATATACTAGGTCAACCGAGCTCTAGCAATCACACCCTAAATCACATCAATCTCAATCAAATCAATATCAATCAATCATAATCACCACAATTGATTCTCACTCAACCCTAATTTATCGCACCGGTACATACACGGTCCTAGTGCTGCCCACTAGGGAGCACATTTTATCGATATCATTCATTTAAAATAAAACATACATTCAAGTAAACAAATAATGTATAATGTCATTCATAATAACCAATAAACCATATATATACCAGAAATATACCTAAAATAAACTAAGTATATTTCAAGTATATATATGTAAAATAGATTCAAATAAATAATGAAATATCCTAAATAAACCAATAATAATACTTAAAAATAATTTAGATGTAAATCAAAAGTAAAACATGCATTTATTTCAAAATATACTAAGAATATGCTAAAAATATACCTAAAATATACTTAAGTATTTATTAAAACAATTATGCATAATTATACATTTAAAACATATATTTATAAAACATGCAACCTAAATGCAATGTATATATAGAATAATAACTCACAGGGATGCGCTCCTTGAAATTGGTCTGATAGGCCTAGTCCGCTAGGCCTCGATCTCAACGCAGCTAAACAAATAAAATGATAACGAAAATCAAAATAAATCTAACTTAACTTCTAGAGACCCGATCTATAATTAAAAAAATACAGACAAGCATTGAGTATATAATGTTTGATTATTGTTTGATTATTTTATTTAAAATTATTTTGCTTTCTATTTAAATAATTTTATTGGTTATTTATTTTAGAAAATTTTGTCATTGAATATACAATGTTTGCTTACTTTTTGATTATTTTATTGAAATAAGTGGAAAAAATTACTTTTATTGAATCAATTGAGTGAAGGAGAATTACAAATTACATGTTTAAAAAATTATGATGTACAAATATTACTGCTTGCTTTTATTGAATCCTTTTATTATTATAGGTTATTCTCTTCTTTTCGTTGGTTCTAAATCATTTTGTCTTCTTCTGTTTGGATTGCATGTAATTATATAGATGGAAACTGAAACGGGTGCTGACAGTGGCAGTCAACCTGCTACTGCTACTGGTGGTGCTGAGACCCCCTAAATCCTATAGAGGTGGAAGCCCCAAAGCAACCAAAAGTTGCTCACTATGAAAAAAAGAAAGGACATTAATAGCAAAAGCAAGGTGTGGGAGCACTTTGAGAAAATCTTTGAGAAAGGGAAGTTGGTAAGAGCTAGATGTGTTTATTGTGCTAAAATCTTGAATGCTTATAGTAAAAAAATGGTACATCATCTTGTAGAAATCATATGCTAAGTTATAAGAAAAACCCTAACCAACCCTAAGTGTAACAGACAGAGTCTTTTAACTTTTAAACCTAATGTGCATAGTTATGACAATGTAAGTGTAATAGGAACATGGACATTTGATCAGGAAGCTATTAGGAATGCATTGTCCAACATGGTTATTGTCGATGAGCTCCCATTTGAATTTTGTTGAGGGAGAGGGATTTAAATAGTTCACGTCTTTTACATGTTCTAAGTTCAAGATACCTAGTAGGTAGACAATTAGTTGAGACTGTTATAATGCATATGTGGAAGCAAAGCTTAAATTGAAAAATTTTTTCATGTATAATTGCTAAATTCAAATAATCAGCATCACAACTGACTCTTGGACTTCAATTCAACGCATAAACTACATGTGCATTACCGCTCATTACATTAATTCAGATTGGAAACCCAATAAAAAAATAATTTCATTTGTCCCTATTACATCGTATAATGGTGAGTATATTGCAAAAATTTTAGAAAATTGTCTTCTAGAATAGGGTGTCAAACATATTTTCACAATGATAGTAGATAATGCATTATCAAATGACGCTGCAATTGGTTTTTTAAGAAAAAATTATTGTCTTAGGGCTCATATGATGTTAAAATCAAATATGTCCACATGAGATGAATTGAACACATCCTAAATTTAGTTGTCACTAAGTGGTTAAAAGAAGCTTGCAATTTTGTTAAAAGGGTTAGAAAAGTTGTGAGATATATTAGGAATTCACCTACTAAGTTACACAAATTTAACGAATTTGCTTACTTAATTGGTTACGAATCAAACTGTTCTTTGAATTTAGATGTGCCCACGAGGTGGAATTTGTCACGACCCAAAACAGGGGCCATGACCGGCGCTAGGGAACGGGAATTCTTTCAAATCCGGAACCCGTAGCAAGCCTAAAAATAAAATAAATCATGCAATAATAACAATAACAATATTATATGCAGCGGAAATAAAAATCATAAATATAATGATAACATTTCATCACTGGATTTAAATCAATTCACATCTCATATATATATAGCTTTCAGTACAAATCCAGCTTCAATATAATACATCTCTTTAAAATAAAATACATAAAATCCAATACTTTAATTCACAACTACTGCAGTGTCTAGATAAAATAAATAAGACTCAAGTAAATAATTTACACAAAGAAGCCGGGGCGGAAGAAATCCGGCGTATCGACCTGCTACTGAGGTCTGAGGATGTTGACTCTCCTGAAAAATAGTCAACGGAGGGGAGTCAGACCTCACTGAGTGAATTACTATAATATATATACATGCATACTAAATGACAATGCATACAGTCAATAATACATATCTAATATATATATACAGGCAATTACACACAGATGCAATAAAATCATTTTTATATTTTTTTATCTGAAAATCATCTTTTATGAAGGAACACATAGAACCCTAGAATATCGCAACCTCGGAAATAGTGTTAGACAACACTCTAGCCATACAGGCTCACTTATTCCAAATATATCCACTTAATCCATTTAGACAGCAGACTGACCCCGAGACACTGAGTCAACCGAGCTCCAACAGTCTGACTGCCAGTGTGATTGGCCCCGAGACACTTGGTCAACCGAGCTCCAGCAATCACACCCAAATCACATCTCACATATATCAATAATCACATCAAATCAATATCCACAAATAGGTTAGTATTATAGCCTAAATACTATAGGCGTACCGGTACGTACTCGGTCCTAGTGCTGCCCACTAGGTAGCACGTTCTATTGATGTCCTTCATTAATAATATAAATCATTCATTCACAAAAATAAATAATGCATGAAGTTCAATAAAATAACAACATAAACCATATATATACCGAAAATATACCAAAAGTAAACCAGGTATATTTCGAGTATATATACGTCAAATGAATTCAATCAAATTATAAAATAAGCTAGAAATATATTTAAAAATATTTTAAATATATTTTAGTTACAAAACATGCATATAATTTAATATATACCAAAAATATACTTAAATACAAATCACATTATTTATGCATTTTAATCAAAATAAAACATATATTTCTAAATCATGCATCCTAAGCATATATATATAGTATAGTAACTCACCTAGTGCGCTCCACGAGACGGGTCCGACGAGCCTGGTCCACTAGCCCTCGGTCTCGGTGCAACTAAATAAGAAATAAATAATTGAAATCAGAATAACCCTAACAGAAATCCTAGAATTTGATCTAGAGTATTTAAATACGAAAACAGAATTAGGGTTCGACTGGACATCACGTTTTACGAGAATTCTACCGAAAATCCGGCAGAACCTCCCCTGTAAAACGGACATCTCTCTACTCAAAAGAGTAGAGTCGACCCTGCAAAGAAACACACTTCGAAAAATAAACCCTACATCTCATCACAACCCCTCGGTCGGACTCCAGACTACAATCTACCGACCGGGGTCCACAAACACAGAACAATTCCGAAAATACCAAAAATATCCTTACAACATAGAAATTCATTTTATAAGTAGAAATTACATAATTAACCTTAAAACACAATAAAAACTGATAAAAACTCATTTTATTTGAAAAACCGTATATTATATATATAATTGAAAATAATTTACGAAAAATAGTTTTAATTAGTTAAAAATACTAAATAATTTGTAGAAATCATTTTTATACCTTAAATAACTATTAAAACCAATTAAATTACATTTTTAGCAAATTTTGTGTAAAATTACCAAAATACCCCTATATATATAAATATACTTAAATTACTTCAAAAATTCACCAAAAATCATTCAATTATCCAAAATTAATTTTCTCAACATATTTATCAATAATATCAATAATTAAACCCAATTATCCAATTAATTTCAAATAAAAACACATTTAACCTAATTTTCCAAAAATTACATAAACTTAAATAATTCAAAATAAATACTTAGAAATTCATAAAAATTCCAAATAAATTCCTATAATTCATTTCAACACCTAATTTAATCATAAACCCCAATTTCATAATTTAAATAATTAATTTCCGAAAATTAGAAAATAATATTAAAATATTCAAAAATCCAAACAATCTCCAAAAATTCTACAAAAATTCATACATGTAGATTAAGCTACTAGGATCAACATTTGTGAAGGGATTTTTCATGAATCAATCAATTCGAAGCTCAAAAAAATCGAAAACCCTAATGTGATCGAAATTGAAAATTCAAAACCTAAGCAAATCTAAACCATTTTAGCTCAAACCAAAGCTAGAATCACACTCACCGGAGCTCAAGGAGAAGAAAGAGACTGGCAGTGTCGAAAACGGTGGCCGGAATCGACGAGGGAAGAAGAAGATGCAACTCTCGGCTTCCGGCGATATCAAGCTTCCCCGACACCGGAAATGAGCTCTGCAGGCGGCGGAACAGCTAGAGGAAGGTGGTGGCACACCGGACGGCACTCTCATGGCAAGGGAACGGCACGGCAGGCGTCCGGACGGCGAAGGGAAGGTGATCGGGGAAGAAGAAGCTCACGGGGGCAAAATGATAATTTTTCCAAAAGTTTGATTTTTAATGTATTATATGTATATATATATACTTTATACTATATATTAAAATAATATTAAATTACACACATTAAATATACACCACACACATAAAATTTAATATTTTAATAATTTATACTAAATAAAAATAATTAAATAACAATAAAACAAATAAATAATTAATAAAATATTAGGGTAATATTAAACCCTAATTAATAAATAATTACATATATAGGCTTTATTTAGTAATTTAAAAATACGCATGAGTTCATGCAAGTCCGAAAATATATTTAAAATAATTAATAATAAATTATTTACGTGAAAATTTCCTCGAAAATGCAAGTCCCGGGAAAATTTTACGTAAAGCACTGTAAATAAAACACAGTAATTAAAATAGGTTTAAAATACATATTAACTCGTAAAAATATCATAAGATATATATATACAAAATTATTAACACTGCATATCCCGATACAGTGTAAAAATATTTAAAAACACGGGATATTACAAAATTCAACCTATGTCATGTTAAAAACTGCTTGCTTATACAAAGTATTTGAGAAGTATGAGGAGTGTGAGCATGCATTTAGATCTGACTTAGGGGATGATGTACTAGATTTTATGGGCTGGTTGCATGTCAAGCAACTTGTTGATTTTTTGCAAAAAAATTTTGAGATGACACTGAGAATTTTTGGTTCTTAGTATGTTACTACAAACTTTTATTTCACTGAAATTGCTTAACTATTTAGTAATTTAACTGAGTGGCAAAGTTTTGCTGATCCTGGCAAAAGATCTATGGCTTTTTCCATGAAAGCCAAATTTAACAAGTACTAAAGGGATCCTCAAAAGATGAATTTATTGATTTTTTTTTTATAAATGTGCTTGATCCTCAATACAAGCTGGAATACATTAAGCATTCCCTTTTTGAGATTTATGGGGATTCTATGGGTGGAAGCCTATTTGTTAATGTTAAAGCTAGCTTATATGAATTATTTGATGATTACTCTGCTTCTTACAAGCCTCCTTTTTAATCTTCTTTAATAACTAGACAATCAATTGACGTATATGAAAATGCTTTTGTTAAATATGGTAAATCGGTTTCCTTGCTAAAAGTAAAACATAAGAAACATAAAAAGGAACTTGAAATTGATGGGAGCAAAAAATCTAAGTTGGATATCTATCTTATTGAGTCTGTCATTAAGGAGGATGGCTCATTTGATATTCTCAAATGGTGGAAGCTCAATTCTAAGAGATTTCCTATTCTATCTACTCTAGCATGAGATATGTTAGTTGTGCCAATCTCTATAGTTGCATCTGAATATTCTTTTAGCACAAGAGGAAGGGTGTTTAATTGCTTTAGATCTTCGTTGACTCCCAAAGTTATAGAAGCATTAATATGTTCTCAAGATTGGATGAGAATGTCTAAAACTCCAGTCTCAATTGAAGAGTCCTTAGAGGAAATTGAGAAGTTTGAGAAAGGTACTTCACTGCATATTGTTTTGATTTGCTTTTATTTAAATTTTTTAATGTTCCAATTATCTATCTAATTTAACATATGTCTTTTTCTTTTTCTTTTTATTCTCAGAATTACCTCTAATTTGCATGGGCCCATCAATGGGATCATCAAGTGCCAATTAACATGCAAAATTCAATAAATTCTAATTAGCATCATTAACTACTTTAACTATTGTCTTAAGTGAATGTGTTGTTTGTTTAAATTGCTCTGCTTGTGTTGTGATGTGTGTTATTTGACCAACACTGAAGTGACTAGAATTTAATTGCCATTGTTGTTGTAAATGAGTTTAAACATATTGACTTGCAACACTGAAGTGGCTGACCAACAGTTGCCAGTGTTGAGTTTAGCCTTATTGAATAACAAAACTGATGTGGCTAAGGCTCAGTTGCTAGTGTTCTATTACTTGTAAGGGCTATGATGATGCTTCCACCTATAAGAAGCTGAGAAGTAAACGTGCTTGCTTTAAATTTTTGGTAGCATGTATTTTGTTGCCAAAAATAATAGCTGCATTTTTAAAATGAATCATAACACAACCTATCTGAGCCTATTTTGCATTTCATTTCTATCTTATACCTCAGCTCACTTTGCATTTAATTTCTTTCATTCCTTCTTCTGCTTCTGTTTGGTTGCATTTCTATGACTGTGATTATTGTTGGGCCATGATGATGCTTCCACCTTAGTTTATATGCAAAATGTGTGAATGTGTTTACTAATTTTTCTTAGGTGACATATATTTGTTCCTATAAATTCCAATGCCATTTGGACATTAATTGTGAACTATTGACAATTGAGCCCTTTTTCTTTATGTTTTTATTTTATTTTTCAATTGGTTTGCATTTTTTGATTCTATGTTGTTGATTTTTTTTTTTTTTTTGAAATGCAAGAATTGTAATCTTTTGGGTGAACTCAAGCTATGTCTACCTGCAATCAGATTTTTTTTTTTTACATGATATGCAGGCCTTTTGCATATAATTTTTTTGGAAGCTTTATATTTTGGCTTTAAAATATTTGTTAAAGTCATGCAATTTAGAAGTGGAAGCATTCTTAAGTTGCCTATAGCTTACATGTTAACTTAATTTTTTTCTATCTACTTTTATATATGTATACAAAGATGGAAAATAGCCTGGAGATATAGAAAATAGCCTCACATAATGTAATTAGTTAGATCATTAGGAGTTTTACATATTTTGTAATTATGTAATCAATTTACATACATTAAGTTTTGCCCTATTTTTTATAATTGTGTAATACAAATTGGGCTTCGCCCACTATAGTAAAAATATGAAATTTTTGTTTATTTTCATTATTTTTTATCCAAGCCCATCATCTGACGTCAACCGAATTCAAACCAATCAACCGAATCTATAATAATGAAAAAATCAATTTACCAAACCGATATATTTCTCTTAACTTTTTGGCTCAATTCAATTTACCAAATTACTAAAAAAACCGATAAAATTTTACCTTTCCAACAAATCAAACCATGTTCACCCCTTCGTATAACTTGACCTCAACGCCTGCTAGGCTGCCTAGGAAAAAAATAAAAAATTCTAGCACCTTATAACCTGGCATGTATCATACATATGCGAAGATTATTTAACATACTATACCAATATTTTGAAAACAAAAACAAAAACAAAAAAGGAATAGCCTAACCTTATTAATTTTTTTTTCGAACAAAAACCTTATTAATTATTGAATTCACAATGATTGCTCTTATCTGGGCAAAGATAATTAATATTTCTAGTTTGATTTGTTAAGAAATTGCTGAGAGGTCAGTATTCTCTAAGAAAAATTACACCCTACACCAACTATAATCAAATATTTTTAAATATGTTGTTGGTTTTTTTAACTGTGTTTTTTTCGTATTTTAAAAACACGATTTTTTGTGTTCTTTTGTTGTTGGTTTTTTTAACTGTGTTTTTTTCGCACGATTCTTCTTTTTCTTCTTAATTTATATTATGAAATAATCCATTCTCATCGCAAAAGAAAAAACACAGCCACACTTCATTCAAATATAATCCCTTTTCAACGATTTTTTTATTTTCTTTTTCTTTTTTTTATCCTTCTTTTTTTTCTTAATATTTTTGAATTTACATTTATATTTTTTTTCTAAATTTATATTTCTGGTGGCTATAGGTATTTGATTGTTTATATTGTTTTGATTGTTTTGTGATTATTTTTATTTGATTGTTTATATTATTTTTGTAGTTATTTGGTTGTTTCAATTGTTTTATTTGTTTTTATTGTTTAAAATAACCACCGTATTTTTTAAATAATTATTATCAAATATTATATTTTTAAAAGAAAAAAAACAACAATATTTTTGAAATTATTTTCTGATTTTTAATTATTTCTATAAAAAAAATCCATATTTTCTAACTAGTGAATTCTTAAATACCATTTCTATAACCCAAGCCCAAAATTCATCCCTTAGTTGCTAGCAATAAAACTTTCACATACAGAATTTTTTTGGTGAGAACATCCCATTTGACCATAGTCAAGTCCCACGCTAATATGGACAATTCTGACTTGCCGAGCCTGCTGAAGTAGACGTCTAATTACCCGAACCAAGGCAGGGTGTTGAATTGGGCTATAAGTATTATGCTATATAACGTCCACCATGCACTTATTGGGGGTATTTACCATTTTATGGCGAAATTTGAAACAAATTTTCAATTTGTGGTTGTTTTTAAATTGATTTTCTTTTTGTGGTATTTTTAAAAGATTTTATCATTTTATAGTAAGTTTTACTGAGGTGGCGTGTGCTGGAAGCATAACCGGTCATTTCGCCATTAAAGCTGATGAAATGTCCACTTCACTAGTCTAAATGTCTAAATGTCCATTTGAATCGGCGGAATGCCCAATTTTGATTTTTGTAAAATCAAAATTGGGCATTCCTATTTTTTTCCTTATTTTTTAATTTTTTTGTTTTTATTTTAATATTATTCTGATTATGATTAATTAATTATAATAATATTAACAATAATATATATATATAATTTAATATTTATGTTTGGTTTTTTTTCTTTTTTTTTTTTAATTTCAAAATAATTTTTTAATAATTATTGTATATAATGCAACATATATTTTTCCATGCAAATTTATGTTAAATAATTTTTTGTATAATAATAATAATAATAATAATAATAATAATATAAAGTGGCCTTTATGCATGAATTTGTATAAACTTGTGTGGGTTGGTGGGCCTAGTGTTTTTTTTAAATTTTTTATTTTTTATTTTAATATTAATATGATTATGATTAATTAATTTTAATAATATTATGATTTTTTTTAATTTTAACATTATTATGATTATTTTAATATAATATATTATAATAATTATTATTATTTATGTATGAGTGTTGTGTGTGCGTGGCCTTTATGTATGAATTTAGTGGTTGTGTGTGTGGCTTAGTTTTCTTTTTAATTTTTAATTTTTAATTTTAATATTATAATGATTATGATTAATTAATTATAATAATATTAAAAATAATATCATAATTATAATAATATTATAATTTTTTTGTTTGTTAATTTTAACATTATTATGATTGTTTTAATTTAATATATCTTTATTATTATTATCATTATTATTATTATTATTTATGTCTAAGTGTTGTGTGTGTGACCTTCATGCATGAATTTACATGAGTGTTGCGTATGTAGACTATTTTTTTTTTTAATTTTTAATTTTTAATTTTTTTGCTTTTTATTTAATATTAAAATGATTATGATTAATTAATTATAATAATATTAAAAATAATATCATAATTATAATAATATTTTGATTTGTTTGTTTGTGAATTTTAATATTATTATGATTATTTTAATTTAACATATTATAATTATTTTTTTATGCATGAGTGTTGTGTGTGGTCTTTATGTATAAGTGTGTGCGCTCGTGCGCGCGTGTGTCATTGGCTCAGTGCTATGTGTGAGCCATTTCACCATTTGCAATCGCAGTTTGACTTTTTACGTTTAATTAAATATTCATTCCGCCATTGTAAACGATAGAACGAGAATGTGACTTTTGTCATCTTCTCATTCCGCTGTTCAGAATGGTAGAATAGATTTAAAAAAAAAAACACCACAAAACGGAAATTTTTGTTCCAAAACCACCACAAAAAGATAATAAGTTTCAAATTTTGCTATAAAATGGCAAATAGCCCCACTTATTGTCTACCTCCAAAATAAATTGTCTGAAACCACTATTCCAAGCAAGGCGTAAACCATGAATAATACCCCAACTCTCAGCTGCTAGCACTCCACAGTTGGCTAGATTAGCAATGTAGGCAGTTACCCACTGTCCATTTGAGTATCTAACTATTCCTCCTGTTGCAGCCTCGCCACTGGCTTGTGTCACTGTTCCATCTGTGTTTAATTTGATAAAGTCTACTCCTGGAGGAGTCCAGCATATCAACCTCTCTTCCCTGTTGTCACCCGGAGAAATAGCCATGGATTCTTTAGTTCTTACATAGCTCTTGATCTTCGATATTATACCAATTATAGAATTCTGGGGAAGGAGAAACTCTTCATCACTATTATGATATCTCCAGGTGCTGCCAAATGTTACTGACCAATCAAACTCAGATTCAATAGAAAAAACATACTAAGAATTTGTCTTGGCAACAACTTAAGCCAAATTCCCATAGCAAAGTGGCAATCTCGCATAACATGTATCGACGCGTTCCCATTATATATCGATAACGCTGATCTGAGAGCGTTAAGTTTCTCCTCACTCATTCCACGTACATTTGTTAATAATTTATCATGTAAACGTAACCACACGAACAGACGGATACACTTGGGGGTTTCCCTGTCGCAAACAAGTTTCCACTTCTTTTGCTGCTCACTCCAATTATTACTTGTTAATTTTTTGTAGGCTGAAGCAACCGAAAGGCACCCACTGAAGGAGAGAGTCCAATAAGGAGTATCATGTCCAGAAGCAATATTAGGGGGGCTAATAGCAGCTATAAGAGCAAGGGTACCAGCTAGAAGAAACTCTTGAAATTGATCCCGATCCCAATCTCCACGACTATCAATAGATTCACACACTTCACTTTGTAACTGATCCACAGGAATTGGTTTGGTTATCATTTGGATCAACAACACATTCAATGGTGTCCAAATGTGCTGCTAAAATTTAGTGGTATAGCCATCACCTATACTCCATTCTATGCAGTCCCGTGTAAGATCCAAAGCTTCGGATTCCTCGCTCTCTAAGTACAAGATATGTTGTTGCTGCATTTTCTTCCTATCCTATACCTTACAATTTCTTCTCCGTACTTGGCTCTTAACACAACAACCCACAAGTCATCTGAATTGGTGAGAACTTGCCATGCTAATTTCACTTTAGCATATCTCCCAGATCGAAGTCCCAGGCCTCCACAATCCTTGGCATTACTCAAGTTATTAAACCCATCATCACCGGGGTTATAGGTGATCACTAATAGAGATGCGTTTTTAAAATCATTTAAAAAAAAAAAATCAAACTCTAATGTTCAAAAAATATTATTTTCTGAATACTTTTACCATACGAACAAGAGTGTTGAACAAATCAATCAAGTGTTGTTTACATTGCTTATGCTACTGAAATTATTCTTTGTATATTTCAATTTCATCTGCCAACGGACACCAAAAAAGGCATTACTTGAATGATTCTGCAATGTTTTTATCGTCTGTATTAACTTCTGACTCATTTTATCAACAGCCAGATTGCTGCATCTAAAGTTATACCTAAGGACCACTTCTTTATATAGACACTTGCTTTTCCAATTGACAGGATGCGTTGCTTCACATTTACAGTGAAAGCTTCTGTTGGTTTCATCTTGAAGTGAGACAGTTTATTGCATACAGATGCCATTTATGCAACTCTTCCACTAAAACACACAAATTTTTCCAAGTTACTTAAAATCACCTCATCCTAGAGTTGTGTCAAAAGAAGTGTGCGGATTTACCAATATACTACCAAATTCTCTTTTAGAACGGTTGTACCATATTGCCATTTGCTCATGGATGAGCAAATTGTCATGAGCAAATGGCGGTAACACTTGTGTCAGTTAACGTAAAGGGCCTAGTATAACAGTACTAAGGTCATCAATCATCATTGTTGGGTTCTTTCACACTGATGGGGTTGCGATACTGTGCATGTATTGTAATGTAATAAAAATATATTGAATTTTAATTAATTTAGTTTGATTTAAAAAGAATTATAAGAGCGATAAAAAATTATCAACAACTAATTTAATGCAACTACATATGACACAGCTGAAACTCAAGACTGGAACTGTCCTGCTAATTAATTCACCGGTTGTTGGATGCCACTGAACAGAAATTAATGGAGAAAGTGTAAGGCAATGAACAGATATATTGGTTTAGTGTTAAGCCAATGAACATAAATATTGGTTTTTAACATAAAGAAACTCAGAGAACTGCCAACACTCATATCAGTAAACGGATGTATCACTGTGAATTTCAGAAACAATACACATATGGCCTAGCAAAATACCCTGTCAATGCAATACATTTATATATAAATATATATCACTATGTCAGATTAGAACAGAGCCTGCTCTGTTTCTTGGCAAGAGAACCTCAGTTCTCACTTACAACATAAAACAAAATAATCCAAATTCCAAAATCCCCCACCTACCAGCAAAAAAATTTTTCCAACTAAAGAAAAATTTCCTTCTAAATAACATAATCAGACCATTCATTTATATGTGAAGTTTGATCCATAGTAAAACTTGGAATCTTATCAAGCTTAATTGGATTCTCCTTTCCTCCAATCAATCTAGCGGGATTGCCAACTGCAGTAGTCCTAGCTGGTACATCCTTCAACACCACTGAACCAGCTCCAATCTTTGCTCCATCACAAATTTTTATGTTACCCAAAATACAAGTCCCAGCCCCAATCAAAACCCCATCACCAATCTTTGGATGCCTGTCACCACAAGTCTTCCCTGTACCACCCAATGTCACGTTGTGCAAAATTGAAACATTGTTACCTATCACAGCAGTCTCTCCGACAACAAGTCCTGTTGCATGATCAAGTAAAATCCCCTGCCCAATTTTAGCTCCTGGATGTATGTCAACTGCAAATGCTTCAGATACTCTGTTTTGTATCAATAAAGCTAAGACCTTTCTCCCTTGAGTCCATAATTTATGCGCTATTCTGTGCGCTTGGCAAATTAAAAACCCTTTAAAATTCAAGAAACAGTGGACATAACTTATACAAGCTGGATCTCTTTCTTTTACAGCTCTCAAATCTTCCTTTACAGAATCAATTATATCAGGATTCTCTTCAAGCACTCCTATAAAAATATCAAACAAAGTACTACTAGGAAGGCTTGAATTACTTAGCTTGATAGCCAGATGATTTGCCAAAGCCCCTTCGAGTGATGTCTGAGAAAAAATTGATGTGTAATAGTAGCTAGATAAAATTGGCTCTTGCTCAACATCTAACCTTGCTTCTTCTTGCATTTTGAGCCATGGATCTTCTCTAATCTCGTATTCTTGATGATCTTGATCTTCCACAAGTGGACGTGTATGTAGGGTTTTCATGTGATTCTTGGAGAAGGTGGGTATGCAAGAAACATGATCAGAAAAACGGGGTCGATGATATCTGTTCACAAACTTATTGCAAGAATGATCATTATGATGATCAGTTTGAGAATGAGACTTGTTTGGATCGCGAGAAAGTTTAGAAATATCTGTTTTTGGAGTGTCAACGCAAGCAGCCATACCGGAATCAGTATAATTATAATTAATAATATTAAGGATATGATTGGGCAGAGAGAAAATTAAAGAAGAACAAGCAGAAACATGTAGAGATAAGAAAGGTCTGTGGAGAGAAAATAGAGGAGAATTGGCCTTATATAGAGCGAATGCTACGGCTGGAACCTTCATGGTCATGGATTGTTTTCTTGAGAAGGATTTTTAAAGGATATAACAAAAGGAAAAATTTTCTTGAGAAAATTTATTCAATCACGCAATCTTATGTGTACCTGCTTTTGCTGGTTTGGATCGTACAAGGAGACACATACATATATCTAAAAGAGTTCCAACAAGTGACAGTGTCAAAGCTTTGGTGTTCAAACCTCTAACACAAATATTGTTCTTGAAAATTTTTTATTATTTTTTTAAAGGGTGAAAAAAAAACAAAAGAATTCAGAAATTTGAGGCAGAGAAATTGTGAACCTACGAAAAATGTACCAATATAATAATTTTATGGGCACATGTTAATGGATTGTTGTTCACTAAAAACCTTTTTTTTTGGATAAAATATAATTTGGGTGCACTAAAAATTATAGTATTTGAATTTGAATTTTTTGAAATATGATTATCTCATGTCCACCTCAACTTATTTTTTAATCAACTACGTATTTATTCAAAATTTATCAATTTAACTTAATCTGAATAGAATAATAAAAATAATTAAAATTTCTCAATAACTAATTTAATCCGAATATATATACTACAATTAAAATTCAAAACGTCATTTAAACTTCACCTCAAATTATTTCATTTCTTTGATAGTGAAAAAAATAATTATATTTATTAACATAAACTCCACCATTCATTTCCCAAATAGCTTAAATTTAAATTAAAAATGTAATTATTTTTAAAAATCTAAAAAAAAGTAGATTCATGCTCATACAAAATGAAAATCACATTTTAATTGATGATAAGATTTTTTTCACTAATAATAGAAAATTTACCCAACATTGTCATATAAGTTGTCATTCAGCCAAAGTTAAGAGTAATTTTCTTGACATATTTAGTTCATACTTATAATATAAAATTAAGCATCTCCAATAGTAATCTTCAAAATAAAGAGTATATTCTAAATAACAAAAAGTATTTTAAGAAATCTTTAATATAAAAAGTAAATAATTTTATTTAAATCGAATGCATTCTTTATATTTCACTCTTCTTTTTTATTTTATCTTAGAAACATTTAATTTTAATTTTTGAATATTGTAGAAAGAAAAAAAAATTAGATAATAAAAGAAGTTAATAAAAAACAATGATATGAATGGAAAATAGAGGTGTATTAATTAACCTTTGTATAGAGAGTGAATTTTGACTTTTTACATATAGAGAGTCAAATTTATTCTCTAATTTATAATTTAAATTTAAAAAATATGTTGGAATCATATTTTTTACAATCACTATTTATAATAAAAAAAGTTAGGTTAAATAAAGAATGAATTTGATATGATCTTAAAAGGGCTTAATTTTATATTATAAGAGTATCTTCAATGGTACTTTTTAAAATAAAGAGCATATTTTAGGTAATAAAAAACATCTTAAGGAATTTTTCAATATAAAGAGTAAAAAATCTTATTTAAGTTCAATGCACTTTTTATATTTCACTTTTCATTTTTTTTATTCTAAAATATTTAATTTTAATTTTTGAATATTGTGGAAAGAAAGAGAAAAAATTTTAGATAATAAAAAAAGTCAATAAAAAACAAGAATATATATAGAAAATAGAGATGCATTAATTAATCTTTATATAGAAAGTGAATTTTGGCTCTCTACATGTAAAGAGTCAAACTCGTTTTCTAATATGTAATTTAGAAATAGATAATGAGTTGGAGTCCTATTTTTTCTAATTACTCTTTATAATAAAAAGTTTAAGTGAAATAAAAAGTACATTGAAGATACTCTAAGTATGAACTAAATATGATGCATAACATATTACAATTCAGTTTATGGAAGAATTTGATAGGAGGGGAGCACACATTTGAACTTTTAAAGCTATAACTTTTGAGTCGGATCGAACTATGAGACCTATAATATATTAAAATAATGTTTATTTAAATACCTATATTTGTTATAAAATTTACTCGTAATGGGCCAAATTTCAAGTTCAAAATCCATTGTTTAGGGTTTCAAAATTAGCTTTAAAGTTTATGTTTATTTTATTTGTGTTTTTTTTGTTTTTTTGCACTTTTCAGTTAAAATTTTTTCTATATAGTATTTAGTTGTCATTTTTCATATGTGTATGACAGTTTTTGTTAAATTAAAAATAAATTTTTTATTTTTTTTCCAATTTTCAGTATTTACTTGTGAATTTATGAATTTCTAGATGTCTATTTCTAAATATTACTTATAATCAACATGTTATAAAAAATTGTTTGAGGACCACTTTGGCTAAATGACAACTTATATGACAATGTTGGGTAAATTTTCAATTATTAGTTAAAAAAAATTAATAATCAATTAAAATGTGATTTTCACGGTGTATGAGCATGAATCTACTCTTTTTTTTTTTTTTTTTTGGATTTTTAAAAATAATTACAAATTTTAATTTAAATTTAAGCTATTTGGAAAATGAATGGTGGAGTTTATGTCAATAAATGTAATTGTTTTTTAGGGAAAATTAAGCTTTTTTTTTTTTCCTTTGGGAACGATTAGGGAAAATTAAGCCAAGCAAGTCAAAAGGGAAGTGCAATTCCACGTATAATGCTTTCGAGGAAGTTGACAATAAATGAGCTACAAACCCCACTCTCCCTGCAAAATCTAAGGTCCAAAATCCTTCATTAAGCTTTCGGTTTCTTTTCTGAAGTTTTTTATTTGCATCCTTCTATTTTCCACATTTTACGAAGTCAGAAATTTGCAATGATTTGAAAGTAAAAAGGAGAAAAGAGTAAAAATCGATCTATAATTTTTATTTGTTATTAAAATGGAACAGCAATTTTTTTATATATGATATTCTCCATACTCCGTTATCAAATGTATTCCAAATATTTCCGAAATTGAGCTGAATGAACTTTAATTCTTTTACCATATGCTTTTCACATAAGGGTTAATATTTTTTTTGAAATTTGAACCTAGCAGACTTCACAACTTATGTTTTTTCCTACATAAAATTTGAATTCGGTGTCTTAGTTGAAAAATTTTAAGTTACTCGTCACTTAATTTCATAATTTATCACTTATGATATTTTATTATCAATTTTTTCTCATGCTATTAATTAAAAGTTGACCTAACACTTTTTTTATAAATTAAAAATTTATATGAGTTTAATATCGATAGACTACATAATAGAGAACAGTTACTCCTTTTTAAATTATGACAGTAAAAATTGAATCATGCACATCATAATAACTTTTAAAAGAAATTAATAATGTACTATTCATCTAACAATATTTAATCCGTCACAAATGTAAATTATAAAATAATTATTCATTAAAAATTTGAAATCAAATTTAAAAAAAAAAATCGTAAGATAAATTTTTTAATATTTTCTTGAAAAGAAAAAAACAAAAGATTGTTTAGTTTGGATTGATTTTGAAAATAATCTTATCAACTTCCATGTTATAGTAAGAGGCTGCTTCGACTTTTTGTTTTTTTTTTTTTTTTTTATCAGTTCATTCATTTGAAGTTTGAAAGTGAAAGAGGGAGATGGTGATGTTAGTGATGACGAATCAAATAGTGCAAAAAAATCGATTAAAGATTTTCTGAAATTAATATAAAAAGCAAATGCGATTGGTCATGGCTTTAGTGATGAATGAAGAATTTAAGCTACAAGTTCAATGTCCGTTGACGGCGTTATGTAATCGATTACGTATCCCCTTTAAATAGTTAAAAGGTTCATAATTGCTCATGATAAAAGGAGATTGTCCAGGCTGGATGTATTACTAGGTAGCACCAATTCTAAAATGGGGATGAATAAATGATTTTTAAAAAATATATAGAACACGAATATTAAGATCAATTTATGAATATTAAAAGTATAGAATTAATTTATAAATGTAAAAAATTATAAAGTTCATTTTATATAAATTATAAATTGAATACAATTTAAAAATATATTTTTCATGGTTAGTAATAATTTTTAACACTAAAAATAATATTAAAATATAAAAAAAAGTAATAATGTTATTTTATAATATAAATAAACAATAATACTTTAATTATACAGAATTTTTCAATAATGAATATATAATTTTTCATCTAATTTTACTTAAATAATTAATATTAAAATCATAATACTTATAAATAATATTAATATATCAAAACTTTAATTATTTTCAATTATGAAATTTTTTATTTAATTAACATTTTCATTCTTAATGTTCGCATTCACATCTTTATTGAAGAATATTTATCTTTAATTTTTTTTATCCAATGATAAAAGATACGTATGTTTAAAAAAACATGTGTATCCTTTTTTTAACTGTCCCGACATTTTTTTATTTTCAAAAATACTTCTAAAATGTGTCGGATAGATTTCCAAAATGTGTCAGTGTTGGAAACATGTCTGATACAGGACACGACTCTTTATAAAAGTGTCTATGTAACGCAGTATATTACAGTCAATGATTAAATTTAAATGATAATTTAGATATCTTATTTTTATTAGACAATTATTTTACACTTAACTTATATATTTTATATCTAACTATATATTGTAAAATACCCCATACCATGATAAAATAATTAAGACTCAGTTAATTTGAGAGTATTAAAATTATTGTAGTTAAGTGATAATTTTTAACTGTTAATTTGAAAGTATTGAAATTATTGTAACTCCCGCTTTCAAAAGAATCTGACAAAAAAAAAAAAAGCGTTAATCAAACAAATATTATAAAAAGTAATTTTTTTCAATCCAAGTAAATTCTCTTTTTTTTTTTTTCTAAAATGGATAAAAAATATTGTATTAATTAACATATGTTTCACGGTATCATATTATATGAGAACTACTTTGCTTTAAATTTAATTATCAGGTTGAGTATTTATTTTTTTATTCATCGCAAATGATACAAATTTTCTTCAAAATGTGAAAGATTATGAATTTAATTTATAAAAATATAAGTGATTGAAATCTGCAATTATGGAGAAATTCCCTTCAGTAAAGACAAGAACAAAAAAAAATCTTACTTAATAGTCTACTTTTTAAATGTCATTAGATTGATCTACCATTTTATTGTTACAATGAATTAGTAAAATTATTCAAATAATGGAAGAAATTCCACACTAAAATATCAACCACTATTATGAAACATAACCATTCATGAAGTACTTAAATCTATAATGTTTATATATTGATACCACACATGTATATATTTTTATTTAATTAAATAATTTTTTTTTCTATACAGATTACTCAAAAAAGGAAGGCGGCCAAATTTATTTAGTAAAAGTTTTCTGTCTCCAGAAAAATCTTAAACGATAAAAGAATACTCCCATATTTGGTTTAGAATTCCTATCCAAAGAAGAATCCTACTCTTTTCAAGTCTAAATATTACTATAAATAAGACATCATATCTTTCATTCTCATTCATTATATTCTTTCATATTCTAGTTGCTCTCATTTTCTCTCTCTAAACTCTCTCTCTGTTTTCTGACTTAGGTATCAGAGTGTTTGTGGGGATCTTTCTCACCTCTCACCTTGCCCTTTGTTGATCACTTGCAAAATTTCAAGTATAAGAGTTCCGGAAATAAATTATCAACTGGCGCCGTCTATGGGAACTCTTGGGAAAAACCATTTGTATATCTGTCAAGTTAAGACATTGACACCATGACTTCTAACCCACAGCCAATCTCAACTCCTGAAACTCACATTAACCTCTCGACACTCATTCCTCTAATCAATCTGTCAACATCTCTCCCAACAGCAGTACCTCTAGTAACTTTCTAGTATGACGGACCTTTATCCGAAAGTATGCACTTTCCTCTTAGAAATACCCAGGGGTGATCGGCTTTGGGCACCGACTTTCCATATTATGCCCCATTATAACACCATCACCAACCAATACCTTATATACATTTTCCAAGCCTAACAAATACACTGGTTATAACTACGCCTAACCTGAACACTATAACCCAAACACTCAACCTCACCCCAACCAATAAGGAAGTAATGATATAAAATATCCAAGCTTAGATAGCCCTAATGCAACAACACTTGAATACTTTAGTTCAAAGTGGCAAATCTAAGCTAGCTCACATGGACAACAACACAACACCTCTAGAGATACTTGAGGCGAACAAAGGGGAAAGTAAAGTTCCAGAAGGGGAATCTAATTCAACAATTTTGGCTCTCGACGACTCAAAGTTAACTTAGAGGGTTGAAGAAGTTATACACAAAGCCTGCACGAGACCAAGGAAGGAAGATGAATGTATTATGGAAGGTAGAACGCTATTCATAAAAAGGATAATCCAGACAAAGATCCTAACCAAGTTCAAAATCCCACAACTATATCAATATGATGGACCAGAGATCCTGTCAACCACATATCCTCGTTTAGAATAAGAATTGTCATGACCCAAACCGAAGTCATGACCAGCGCTAGGGAACGAGAATTCTTTCAAATCTGGAACACGTAGTAAGCCTTAAGAATAAAAAAATGCATGCAATAAATAAATAAAAATATACCATAATTAAAATCTTAAATCGATATAAAAATAAATACTTAATAGTCATATCATAAAATAAAGCATTTCATACAATATTTAGAGAAAGGTTTTTGACATTAAAAACAACATTCTACAGATACAAGGCACCACTACTGCAACTTTCTAAAATACAACAAAGTTCAAATAAGTAATTTACATAAACTAGTCGGGACTGAAGAAGTCCAATGTAGGGGTTTACTACTGACGTTTGAAAACAAGAAATCTCCTGAAAAAAATACAACTGAAGGGAGTCAGACCTCACTGAGTAAATTATTATATTATATATAGATGCACCTCCTAATGTCATATGCAATCAAACATTAGTATATATATAATAAATATATACAACCATTTCACACAGATGTTAAAATCACTTTTATATATAATAAATGCTGAAAAATATTTATTTGAATGAAGGATCAAATAAAACCCTAATTATTCACAACCTCAACCAAAAATATCTCTCTAGCCATACAGGCTCATTTAATTTCAAATTAATTATCTTATTCCATTTTAGATAGTAGACTAGCCCCGAGACACTAAGTCAACTGAGCTCCAATAGTCTCACTGTCAGTGTGACTGGCCAAGAGACACTAGGTCAACTGAGCTCCCGCAATCACACTACTCAATCACATCAATATCAAATAATCAGTCAAATAAAAGTCACCTCAAGTGATTTTATAACTCAACCCTAAAATCTATCGCATTGGTACATAAACAATCCTAGTGTTGCCCATTAGGTAGCACGTTCCATTGATATCCTTTAAATAAACTTAATAATTATTAAAATAATAAAAAAGCATAATTTAAATGTAATAGCATCCATTCATAGCAAAATATACCCATCATATACATAAAATATACCAATTGTACACTGGAGATATACTAAAAGTATTTCAAATATATAAATCACAAATATACCAATTGCATGTTATAAGATATCAAATCTATACATGTCGCATGTTTGTTAAATATACTGAAAATATACTAAAAGTATACCAAAAATATATTTTACATTTAAAGAAATATTCATATTCAATTTCATTAAAAAAAATTCATGGATGCTAATTTTTATGCATTCTACATGGAATGCATATAGAAGATAATAACTCACAAGTTTGTGCTCCTCGAGACTGGCTCGACGAGCCCGGTCCAATAGGCCTCAGTCTCGACACAACTAGAAAATAAATAATAATAACCAATCATAATAAATTCCTAACTTATATTTCTAAAAGAGACTCAATATAGGAATACAAAATTCAGACAAATATAGAAATTAAAAATTGACTCGACGTCACATTTTACTAGAATTCTACCAAAAATTTGGCAGAACCTCCTCTGTAAAACGGACATTTCTCTACTAAAAAATAGAGCGGATCCTACAAGAAAAATACACTTCTAACACAAAAGGCTCAACACCTTGGGTTGGAACCCCAAATTGCACAATTTCCCAATCGAGGTTCACAATTCACCAAAAATACAATTAAAATAATAAATATATTAAAAATCATTAAATTCCATAATTATCCTTAAAATGCCAAAATATAATATATTTAAACAATAAAATACTAAATACAATTATTTTCACAATAATTAAATAAAAATCTCGAATAATAATATAATATTAATAAAAATCCAATTTTTCAATAATTCAACATAAAATAATAAAAATTCACTTTAATATATTCAAATAGCTTAAATATGTATTAAAAGTAATTAAAAATTCATTTAATCACCAAAATAGTAAATAATATATTATTTGAATATAATTTTCAAAAATTAGTATTAATTAGTTAAAAATAGTAAATAATATATAAAAATCATTTTAATACTCTATAAAATTCTAAAATCATTTGAACACATTATTTAACTATAATTTTCATAAAATTACACAATTAACTCATAAATACAAAATTTACATAATAGAAATAATATTCTCAAAAATTTATATAAATTCAACAAAAATTATTTTAAAAATTATAAAATTATTAAATCAAATTAATAACACTAATTTAACTAAATTTACATTAAAAATAATTAATTAACATAATTATTAAAAATTCAATATTTAATATTAAAATAATCAAAAATTACCCAAAATTCAAATTAATTAAAAAAAATACACAAAAAATATATTTGAGAAGCTAAAGCTACCAAAATCAACATTTCTTAAGCAAGTTTGCAAGAATCAAACATAATCAAGTTAAAAAAAAATAAAAACCCTAAAACACATAACTAAAAATTGAAAATATTTAAAAATCTAGAGAATTTGAGCTCAAACGGAGCTCAAAATGGACTTACCAGTGGAAAAACATTCAAAAGAGTCAGATTTAAAGCCTTAAGGTGGCTGGAATCTCAACGGCTTGTTGAAGCTTCAACTTTCGGTCACCTCTAACTCCCAGTAATTCCAGCAGTTCCCGACGGCTCTATTGGCTATTGGCGACATCTGGAAGAACTCGGAGGTGATGGTGCTTGGTGGTGACAGTTGGGCGGCTCCGGCATGGGCGGAAGGCAACTGACCGAAGAAGAATAAGAAGAAGAAAGAGAAGGAGTTTGACCGTTTGATTGCTTTTGACCTTTTTTAATGATAAAATTAGCAAATTGCCCTTCAACTAATTAATAATAATAATAATAATAATAATAATAATAATAATAATAATAATAATAATAATAATAATGTTAACAACAACAACAACAACAACAACAATAATAATAATAATAATAATACTATTAACTTTAATATTATCAACCAATCTCATGTAAAATAAATTATTTTATGTAAACAAATCTCTTAGAATAAAATACATAAATAATATTAGCAATTAACAATAATAATATATAAATAAAATTTAAAATTATTAACATTGCATATTCCAAAATAATATTATTTTATTTAAAATATTAGGTCATTACAAGAATATTGCTTCAGAACGTGAACGACAAAATTATGTGCAGGGTCTTCCTAAGCACACTCACAAAGAACGCCTAAAAATGGTTTCATTGGCTCTTGGAGAACTCCATTACCTCTTTTGAGGATCTAGCAAAGAAGTTATGTACTAGGTTCATCACCAACATTCCCCCTGCCAAAAACATCAATAATCTCTGGATGTGCTTGCAAGAGGCTGATAAGTCCCTACAAAGCTACCTTAATCGATTCAATAAGGTAGCCATGCAAATTGAAAACCTTGTAGATGAAGTTGCTATAGAAGCTTTGAAAAATGGCACTAGACTCGGAAAGCTCAAAGTCAAGATAATGATGAAGGAACTTGACACTTTTACGGAAGTAATGGCTATGGCAGTCAAAATGATAAAGATGGATGAAGATCGAAGGATGTGAAGGGAAGAAGAACAACCACCAACCAAAGATGAAAGATCAAGATCCAAACGAGCAAGCTTCCCAAGAATAAATTTTAGAAACTCGGTGAAAAGATTTGAGAAAGAAGCAGACATGTACACACCTTTAAATACCTCTAGATCCAAAATCCTCATGTGGGTCAGACAAAATGGTGTAGGAATTACCCTAGTTAGAAGAATTAGCCCAAGCCGGAGAGCCACGCAGGATAGGGGACACTTTTGCCACTATCACCAGGAATATGGGCACAACACTGAAGCCTGCAGAGAATTGAAGAATGTTATAAAAAGACTGGTATAGAATGGAAAACTCAATAATTTCACTAACACATATAGAGGAATTTAGAATCCAAATGCCCATGGGCGAGAAAGGCCAAAAATAAAGAAGGCTCAGAATGAGCCAGTCGGTGTCATTAACATGATTATTAAAGGAGAAAATGTTGAGAAGAAGCCATAAAGAAGGCCAGCTTTCAAGAAAAGAGAGATCGTATTTGATTCAGAAGACGGGTTTCATATTCGCCATCCCCACTCGATGTTTTGGTGGTAAATGCATACATTAACAATTATTTGGTGAAGAGGTTATTCGTTAATAACAGAAGTGTCATCAACGCATTATCTTAGAATGCTTATAAAGCCATGGGAGGCTCTATCACTAACCTGAAAGTCATCTAGAATCCCATTATAAGCTTCTGTGGAGGAACCATACAGTTGATGGGAATTGTAGAGTTAAATATGGAATTTAGAAATTGGGACGATGAAGAGAAAAAAGTCATTAAAGCTCTGTTCAATGTGGTAGATCTCCCATTGGCATACAATGGCATTATAGGACAACCAATGCTTTATAAATAGGTGTAGTCATAAGCATTTGACACCTGACTATGAAGATTCTAGTCAAGGGCAAAACTCTCACTATTCACGGAGATCAGCACATGGCTAAACAACGTTACCAAATGGCAATAAAGCCTCAAATAGAAGCCTTCCCCCTAGAAACTTGGGAAATAGAAAAGTAAGGCGCTAGACCATAATTAGTCAATGACACTAAGACATTGCAAATTGTTAATGGGAAAATGGTGAAGATCGACAATGAGCTCGACCATGACACCAAGCAAGGAATAAGGGAAGTCCTCACTAAGCACTAAGAAGATTTCACTTCTCAGGCATCTAAAATTACTGGGGTAGATCCCCAGATTGCCTGTCATAGCTTGAACATCAGACCAAGGGTGAAGCCAGTGATTTAAAAGAAAAGAACCTTTATATGCGAGAGGCAGAAGATAATCATCGAGGAAATGAAGAAGTTGTTAGAAGCCGGGTTTATCAAAGAAGTTACCCACCTAGAATGGGTAGCCAATGTGGTACTAGTCAAGAAATAAAATGAAAAATATAGGATGTGTGTGGACTATACTGACCTTAACTGGGCCTGCCCCAAGGATAACTACCCACTACCTATAATTGACTAGCTAGTAGACTCCACTGCCAGCCACGGTCTATATAGTTTTGTTGATGTAGCATAAGGATATCACCAGATACCGATGAAGTGGAAGATCAAGAGAAGATATCCTTCATCACCCATAAAGGTATTTACTGCTACAAGGTGATGTCCTTCGGACTAAAGAATGTCGGAGCAACATATTAGAGGATGATGAACCATGTGCTTTAGGACCAAAATAGGAAAAATATGGAAGTATACGTGGACGACATTATTATCAAGAGCAAACATATAGAGCAACACTTAGTGGACTTAGATCAGGTCCTCCAATTACTGAGCAAGTCCATGATCAAATTGAATCCAAAAAAATGCGTCTTCGGAGTCAAATTCTTAGGATTCATGATATCTCATTAAGGTATTGAAGCCAACCCGAAAAGGATGGAGGCCATTCTCAATATAAAAGCTTTGAAGACTATCCATGAGTTACAAAAGTTAAATGGCAAGATCACGGCTTTGGAATATTTCATCCCCTACTCGGCCAAATGGTGCCTACCATTATTCCAAGCTTTAAAAAATTTTAAGAAATTTGTTTAGACTGAAAACTTCCATGCTGCTTTTGAAGATGTTAAAAAATTCCTATCCCTGCTACCTCTATTCAGCAGGCCAATCCGAGAAGAAACGTTGTACTTATACCTCTCAGTGAGTCAAGAATGCATAGCTTTGGTGCTAGTCAAGGAGGAAGAGAGCTAGTAAACCCGGTATACTACATCAACGAAATACTCCAAGGGTCCGAGATTCGATACCCAACACTGGATAAGTTGGCCACGGCCATTGTCCATACATTGCGGAAGCTCAAACATTACTTCCAGGCTTATCCCATCATTATCAATGTTATGACCCTTATTTTTAAATTATTTAAATATAATTCGAGATATGCAATGTTCATAAAATTTAAAAGTTTTATTTATTTATTATTATTATTATTCATGATTAATAATTACTATTTTTACGTTAAATGCATTTTCTACATAAATATTTATTTTTAAAAACTCATTATTTAAACATTTAATTTACATTATTGATGTTATTTTTGGATATTATTATTTTAATAATATTATTTTAAGTATATTATTATAATTTTTATGGTTTGACATTATTTTGAACAATATTTTTATTATTAAATTATTTTATTAATATTATTTATATTATTATTATTTTTCAATTGCTATTTTATGTTATATATTATGTGTATAATTATATATATGTATATTATATTTGAGTGCGTGTTATTATTGACTAAAGATAAAATTTGATTAAGTTATATTATAAAGTTAAAGTATATAATATATATATATACACACACAAAAACAGAAGAACACAATATACTTACCTTCCCTCCCCACTACACCATCCCAATTGCCTACCGTCAAAGCGCCACCGTCTGCCAATCACCACCGTCTTCTCCTCTCTTCTCTTCCTTCTTCCCCGTCGTCGGAACCAGCAAAAGCTAGTAGCAGCGACAGTAGGTGGTTCCTCGCCTTTTCTTCCTCCTCCAGCCACCACATCAAGCTCTTCCGGTGTTGTTCGATTCTTTAAGCTTCAAGGAGGTTGAATCTAAGCTTAGTTCAAGCTCTAGCTTGATTGTTTGTGAGTTTTTCTTGATTTTTGTTTCAGTGCTATTAGGATTTCTATTTTTTTTAGGGATGATATTGGTTGATTCAACAAACTTCCTTAAGAAACATTGATCCTGGTAGCTTAATCTTCTTGAAAATATTTTTGTTTGAATTTTTGGAATTTATTTGAATTTTTGTTAATTTCTTATTATTTTAATATTAAATATTGAACTATTGATAATTATGTTAATTAATTATTTTTATTGAAAATTTAGTTGAATTTGTGTTTATAATGTGAGTTAATAATTTTAGAATACTTAAAATGATTTTTGGTGAATTTATATAATTTTTAGGAATATTAATTATATTATGTATATTTTGATTTATTGAGTTAATTGTGTAATTTTGCGATAATTATAGTTAAATATTGTGTTTTAGATGGTTTTAGAATTATTTAGGGTATTAAAATGATTTTTATAAATTATTTACTATTTTTAACTAATTAATACTAATTTTTGAAAATTATTTTCAAATAATATATTTTTTACTATTTTTGGCAATTAAATGGATTTTTAATTACTTTTATTATATAATTAAGTTATTTGAGTATATAAAGGTGAATTTTATTATTTTACGCTAAATAATTGAGAAATTGGATTTTTGATAATATTATATTATTATTTTAGATTTTTATTTAATTGTGGAGAAATAATTATATTTATTGTTTTAATGTTTAATTATATTATGTTTTGATATTTTGAGGATATTTGTTGAATTTATTGATTTTTAATATATTTATTATATTAAATGCATTTTTGGTGAAATTGTGAACTTCGATTGAAAAATTGTGCAGTTCGGGGTTCCAACCAAAGGTGTTGAGTATTCATTGTTAGAAGTGTGTTTTCTTACAGGACCGGCTCTACTTTTTAGTAGAGATATGTCCGTTTTATAAAGGAAGTTCTGTCAAATTTTCGGTAAAATTTTCGTAAAATGTGACATCGAATCGATCATGAAATTTTGTGTTTGTCTGAGTTTTCAACCCTTTGTTAGAGTCTTCTTTAAGAAATTCTTAGAATATTTAGTTAGATTTATTCTGATTGTCATTATTATTTTATTTTCTAGTTGCACCGAAACTGAGGCCTATCGGACCAGACCCGTCGAGCTAATCTCGAGGAGCGCAAACTTGTGAGTTGTTATCTTATATTTCATTGCATTTAGGATGCATGTTTTAGAATATACATGTTTTTATATGTATTTATTCATGAATTATTTTATTAAATGTTTAGTATATGTTAGGTATATTTTTAGTATATTTTTTATATATTTCAAAATAAATACATGTTATATTTTCAATATATATTTAGCATGATTTTAGTATCTTATTGGTTTTCATTTGGCATATTTTTATGGTTGATTTCGAATTTATTTAACATATATATACTTGAAATATACTTAGTTTATTTTAGGTATATTTCTAGTATATATATGGTTTGTTTTGTTATTATTTTTTTATTATGCATCATTTATTTTCCCATATGAATGTTTAATTTTAATTGAAGGATATCGATAGAATGTGTGTAATATCCCGTGTTTTTAAAAATATTTTTACACTGTACCGGGATATGCAGTGTCAATAATTTTGAATATATATATGATATTTTTATGAGTTGATATGTATTTTAAACCTATTTTAATTACTGTCTATTATTTTCAGTGTTTTACGTAAAATTTTCCCGGGACTTTCATTTTCGGGGAAATTTCCACGTAAACAATGTATTATTAATTATTTTAAATGTATTTACGGGTTTGCATGAACTCATACATATTTTTAAATTATTAAATAAAGCCTGTGTGTGTATATTTATTTAATTAGGGTTTATTATTACCCTAATATTTTATTATTTATTTATTATTATTTGATTATTTTATTTATTATTAAATTATTAAAATTTATTATTTTATTATTAATTATTTATTAATATTTAATTATTTTAATTTATTTTATTTTTTTTCTTTTTTTTTCTTTTCCTTTTTCTTTCTTTTTCTTTTTCTTTTTCTTTCCTTTTCTTTCTTTTTCTTTTTCTTCTTCTTCTTCTTTCTCTCCCGCGGGCGCCGACCACCACTTTTCCTCACCGCCGTTTCTCCCTCCTCCGGCCACCGTTTTCGACACCGCCGGTCTCTATCTTCTCCTTGAGCTCCAGTGAGTGTTATTCTAGCTTTGGTTTGAGCTAAAATGGTCTAGAATTGCTTAGGTTTCGATTTGAAATTTTCGGCCTCTTTAGGTTTTCGATTTTTTTGAGCTTCGATTTGGATGATTCATGGAAAATTCCTTCACAAATGTTGTTCCTGGTAGCTTAATCTTCATGTATGAATTTTTACAGAATTTTTGGAGGTTTTTTGGATTTTTGGGTATTTTTGAATATTTTAATATTATTTTCTAATTTTCGGTAATTAATTATTTAAATTATGAAATTGGAGTTTATGGTTGAATTAGGTGTTTAAATGAATTATAGGAATTTATTTGGAATTTTTATGAATTTCTAAGTATTTATTTTTATTTATTGAAGTTTATGTGATTTTGTAAAATTAAGTTAATTGTGTTTTAAATTGAATTTAATTGGTTAATTGAGTTTAATTATTGATATTATTGATAAATATGTTGAGAAAATTAATTTTGGGTAATTGTATGATTTTTGGTGAATTTTTGAAGTAATTTAGGTATATATATATATATAGGGGTATTTTGGTAATTTTACCCTAAATTGTCTAAAAATGTAATTTAATTGGTTTTAATATTTATTTTAGGTATAAAAATGATTTCTACAAAATATCTAGTATTTTTAACTAATTAAAACTATTTTCCGGGAATTATTTTCAATTATATATATAATATACGGTTTTTCTAATAAAATGAGTTTTAATCGGTTTTTACAGTGTTTCAAGATTTATTATGTAATTTCTACGTATGAAATGTATTTTTATGATTTAAGGATATTTTTGGTATATTTGAATATATATTCTGTGTTTGTGGACCCCGGTCGACAGATTGTAGTCTGGAGTCCGACCGAGGGGTTGTGATTGATTGTGGTGTTTATTTTTGAAGTGTATTTTCTTTGCAGGGTCGGCTCTACTCTTTTGAGTAGAGAGACGTCCATTTTACAGGGGAGGTTCTGCCGGATTTCCGGTAGAATTCTCGTAAAACGTGATATCCAGTCGAACCCTAATTTCCGATTCTGTGTTGAATACTCTAGATTTAATTCTAGGATTTATGTTAGGGTTATTCTGATGTCGATTAATTATTTCTTGTTTAGTTGCGCCGAGATCGAGGGTTAGTGGACCAGGCCCGTCGGACCTGTCTCGTGGAGCGCATTAGGTGAGTTACTATATTATATATATATGCTTAGGATGCATGATTTAGAAAATGCATGTTTTATTTTGACTAAATATGCATAAATAACATGATTTATATTCAAGTATATTTTTGGTATATAATAAATTATATACATGTTTTATTAATAAAATATATTTAAAATGTTTTTAAATATATTTTTAGTTTAATTCATGATTTGATTGGATTTATTTGACATATATATACTCAAAATATACCTGGTTTATGTTTGGTATATTTCCAGTATATATATGGTTTATATTGTTGATTTATTTAAATTCATGCATCATGTATTTGTGAATGAATGTTTTATATTTAAGAATGAAGGATATCAATAGAACGTGCTACCTAGTAGGCAGCACTAGGACCGAGTACGTACCGGTACGCCTATAGTATTTAGGCTATATTACTAACTATTTGTGGATATTGATTTGATTATGATTATTGATATGTGAGATGTGGTTTGGGTGTGATTGCTGGAGCTCGGTTGACCAAGTGTCTCGGGGCCAATCACATTGGCAGTCAGACTGCTGGAGCTCGGTTGACTTAGTGTCTCGGGGCCAGTCTACTGTCCATATGGATTAAGTGGATATATTTGGAATCAGTGAGCCTGTATGGCTAGAGTGTTGTTTAACACTATTTTTCTGAGGTTGCGATATTCTAGGGTTCTATGTGATCCTTCATAAAAGTTGATTTTCAGACAAAGTATATAAAATGATTTTTCTGCATCTGTATGAACTTGCCTGTATATATACATAGTACTCATATACTGTTGACTGTATGCATTATCACTTAGAGTGTATGTATATATATTATAGTAATTCACTCAGTGAGGTCTGACTCCCCTTCGTTGACTATTTTTCAGGAGAGTCAACTTCCTCAGACCTCAGTAGCAGGTCGATACGCCGGATTTCTTCCGCCCCGGCTTCTTTATGTAAATTGTATACTTGAGTCTTATTTATTTTATCTAGACACTGCAGTAGTTGTGATTTTCAGTAGTTGTGATTTTCAGTAGTTGTGAATTAAAGTATTTGTTTTAAAGAGATGTATTATAGTAAAACTGGATTTGTATAAAGATTATACATTTATGAGATTATATATGTGATGAGATGAGTTTTGAATTAAATCCAGTTGATATGGATGATATTGTAATATTTATGATTTTTATTTTCCGCTGCATATTATATTTTTATGGTTATTATTGCATATTTATTTTATTTTTAGGCTTGCTACGGGTTCCGGATTCGAAAGAATTCCCGTTCCCTAGCGCCGGTCATGGCCCCTGTTTTGGGTCGTGACAATGTGCTACCTAGTGGGAAACACTAGGACCGTGTACGTACCGGTGTGATAGATTTAGGATTGAGTTAAGAATCACTTGTGGTGATATATGAATTGATTGATTGATTTGAGTTTGATATGATTGAATAGTGTGGTTGTTGGAGCTCTATTGACCTAGTGTCTTAGGGCCAATCACACTGACAGTGAGACTGCTAGAGCTCGGTTGACTTAATGTCTTAGGGCCAATCTATTGTCTATAATGGAATAAGAGAATTAATTTGGAATTAAGTGAGCCTGTATGGCTAGAGTGATTTTTTTTATTGAGGTTATGATTTAAATAGGGTTCTATTTAATCCTTCAATAAAACTAATGTTTTTCTAGAAATTATTATATAAAGTTATTTCAGAATCTATGTGAAATACTTGTATATATATTTATCATATATACGAATGATTGATTGCATATGAAATTTAGAGATACATGTATATATATATATAATAATTCACTCAGTGAGGTCTGATTCTCCTCAGTTGCTATTTTTATAGGAGACTCTTCTTCCTTATACCTCAGTAGTAGGCCCATCCTTTGGACTTCTTCAGCCCTGACTATTTTGTGTAAATTATCTACCTGACTTTTATTGTACTCTTGAAAACTGCAGTAATAGTCGTACTTTGTATTTGTAGAATGTTGGTTGTTATTTTAGAGGCATTTCTCTGAATATTGTATAATATTTTTATTATATAATATGATAAAATTTTTTATTATATTGGTTTAAGATTTTAATTGGTGCATATTTTATTTAATTATTGAATGCTTTTATTTTTTAAGGCTTGCTATAGGTTCCGGATTCGAAAGAATTCTCGTTCCCTAGTGTTGGTCATGACTCCCAGTTTAGGTCGTGACAGTCAGATCCCGCTTCCCTTTACGAAAATTTTTACAAAGGCCTAAGACTTCAGGCCGATTGGTTCAATCGTCGGTATTACTTAGAGAATTTAGCATCAACTATGAGCCCCGACAGCTGGTGAAAGCTTAAGCATTAGCAGATTTCGTTCAAGAAATGACGCCAGAAGATCTCACCATCACTAAAGCACCATAATGGAAGCTCTATATGGATTGAGCATCCTCCACTCAAGGATCTGGCACCGGGGTTATCCTTAAGGGACCGCATAAAATTCACATCTGGTATGCAGTTCTAATAGAGTAAAATGCAATAACAATGCCACAGAATATGAGGCACTCATCACAAGATTAAAGTTGATTGTCGAAGTCAAAGTCAAACACCTCACAATACACTCGGACTCTCAACTAGTAGTAAACCAAGTCAATGGGACATTCCAAATCAAGGATTCGAGCATTACCATATATGCAGGAAAAGTTATGCAACTCCTGAAGAAAATCGAATAAGACGGTGGATAGTGGGAGATAATCTAAATACACAAACATGAAAACTCTGAGGCTGACCTCTTAGCCAAATTAGCAACTAAAGACAATCAGGCATTTAAGGGGATGGAGTTCGCCGAAGCACTGACAAAACATAGCACCGAGGACCCAGATATCATGGAAGTATAAGAAGTCTCAGAATGGATGCAATCGATAGTCCAATACCTAGAAAATGGAACACTCCTAAAAGACAAACTGAAGGCTCAAAAACTGAAGATGAAGGCAGGCCATTACTCTATCCATCACGAGGAGCTCTATAGGAAATCCCTCTCATTCCCATGGTCCAAATCAATAGCTGAAGACAATAAGGCGTTTAAGGGGATGGAGTTCACTAAAGCACTGACAAGACCCAACATCAAGGACCTATATATCATGGAAGTATGAGAAGTCTCAAAATGGATGCAACCGATAGTCCAATACTTGGAAAATGAAACACTCCCAGAAGATAAATTAAAGGCTCAAAAATTAAAGATGAAGGCTGCCCACTACTCTATCCATCACGGAGAGCTCTACAAGAAATCCCTCTCACACCCATGGTCCAAATATGTATCCCTGGAGGAAGGGAATTACATACTCAGGGAAATCCATGAAGGAATTTATAGAGCACATGAATCCCACTACATATTAATCAGGAAAGCATTACTTTAAGGATACTACTGGCCCACCATGTTTGATGATGCTCAGAAGCTAACTCAAGAATGTAATAAGTGCTAACAGTTTGCTCATCTCAATCATAAGCCTTCCAACCCCCCACATCTGATTAGCAGCCCTTGGCCCTTTGCCATGTGGGGAATGGGCATTTTAGGTCCCTTCCTGGCCTCTACTTTATAGAAAAAGTTCTTAATTATAGCCATAGACCATTTCATTAAATAGGTAGAAGTGGAAGCAGTTCCGACTATCATAGAAGCTCGAATTCAGCACTTCTTTTAGAGAGAAATTATTTGCAGATTTGGCATACTGCACACCCTGATCATAGATAATGACAACTAGTTTGATAAGGAGAAGTTTAGAAGTTTCTACACCGACCTTAGAATAAAGCTTCATTTCACCTCGATAGCTCACCTACAGACGAACGGGAAAACAGAGGTCACCAACAAAACTATCATGCAAGGGTTAAAGAAGAGACTCGATAAGAAGAAGGGAAACTGGGCCAAAGAACTTAACAATGTAATTTGGGCTTACAGGACCACTCTTAGATCATTCATAGAGGAAACACCATTCAAGCTAACTTATGGTATAGACGTGGTAATACCAATAGAAATTGGTTCACCAAGTTATAGGGTCAGTTGAGACTTAGATCAAAACATCAACAACATTAACACTCGGATATGTTTAGGCCTACTAGAAGAAAGAAGAGAACGGGCGCGTGCTATAACTGAAGCACATAGGCAGAAAATAGCGTAATATCACCTTCATTGTAGTCACCCAAAATAGTTCAAGATAGGAGAGTAGGTACTCAAAACGATGGATAATGGCAAAGGCAACTCTGGCACTGGCAAACTGGGTCCCAATTGGGAAAGCCCTTATCAGGTTACAGAGCACATATTTAAAAGGGCATGCAAAATAAAAGATAGAGAAGGCAAGGAGCTACAACAATTTTGGAACTTAAACTGCCTTAAAAAATACTACTAATAAATGTACTTGGAATGATATCAAATAAAGTATTTTCATTCATTAGAAAAAAATCATATTACAAAAGTCAATTATAAAATAAAACTCTAGTAAGTGTACATCTGATGGTTCAGACTCGAAGACAGGAGGGGGAACAACATTGATAACACTAACATGCATTAGAAGTTCAGAAGAGGACGCTTTTGTCGATTTAGAAATATTCCTTACATGAAGGTAAGTGGCTTTGTGTTGGGCATCCTCTTCAGTGACAATCTTAGCCAAGTCAGTTGGCGTTATTCAATCCAGGTCAGCTAAGTCCAGCTCTAGATTCTGAGAAAGTAGGACCCTTCTACATTTAGACCTATAGGCCTTGAGAAATCCTCCCACCATGCCTTGATATGATCTCTTATCGTTCTCTCAAGATTTCTCGACCTCAATTAGCTTTTTCTCTAGATCTACGATCTAAGAATCCTCCTCTTCGATCCTCTTGGTTAGTTAAGCTTGACTATGCTCTAGATCGGCCACCTTTTTCTGGCTCGCCTCGGCTTCAAATTTAGCCTCTGCATATTTGGTCTAACAGAGCTTTAGTGTTACCTTTGCATTGTCTAATTTCTTCTCAAAATCAATCACTATTTTTCTGACCTCCATCTCCTTCAGATTGTATTGGCTCTTGAGGTAGAAATGTTGGTCCTTCTTTAGCAGCAAAGCTTGGGTCATCTGTGAAAGGAGAAACTTGTACCATTACCTCAATACAAGAACACATAAAAAGATCTGATAAAAAGTGTTAAACATTTACTTTTAATGAATGGCTGATCATGGAATTGAATAGCTCCTCCCAATCCTCCTCGGTCCAGTATTGCATATCCACTAGCAGCCTCAACGACTTAACATATTAATCTCAAATTTGGGCGTTTGAGACACTCGGCGGCTTCACTTTGTTCAAGATCCACGCCTTTATATCCAGACACCCGAAGAGCTTTGGATGCTGGACGTATATCTCCTCATCCAGCTCCTCAGCATTCAAGCCTTGGTCGATCAACTGCCACTTTCGTTGACCTTCCCTTTCAGATCATGAAGACCCAGCCACAGCCTTTCCGTTCGGATTGTTGGCCGCTTCTTTTAGGACTATAGGTACTTCAGGATCAGGAGAGGGGGAGGAGATCTGTACTTCTTTTGGCCTTGTCAGCTTATTAACTACAAGCTGAATTATGTCCGTAAAGGCAAAAAAGTTAGTCATCTACAATTGAAAAGATAAAAATAGAAGTCAGAAAAATACCTTTTAATAATCAAAATATACCAATGGACTAAACATGATCCAGGAAGACTCTCCACAAGCATCTTCGTGATACGTCTTCAGCTAATCTAGCCTTGGCCAATTCATCAAAGTGAAGTCTCAAAGACCATCTCCGTATTGTAGTTGGTTAACTTCGGAGGCCGTTTCACCTTGTGACATTTGTTAGACCACATTTTTCAAACATCCAAGAAGTCCGTAGGGTGCTTAACAATGAAAAACTTGTGCCTCCACTTTTTATGAAGATCCGAAAGCTTCATAAATAGGTTATGGTTGGGAACAGCCGATAAGGAGAACATCAGCTCTCCCTTCTTCCTAGTTAGGCTATACAAATACCGTAAAACATCTAAGTCTGACTCCCTACCCTCCTCATGCATCAATTGAATTAACCCGGTCAGAATCTAATAACTATTAGGGTGAAGCTGACTAGGTGCTATGTTATACCTATTTAGAAATCTTTTTACAAAAGGATCCAACGGGAACTTCAAACCCCATTCCAGTTGGTTAAAATACACTGCTAACCTACTAAGATCTAGTATAGGGGTATGGGCTCTGAATTTCCTATCTACGGTATACAGGGTGTAATCGATAGGAATGCTAAACTGCCTCTAGTACCACCCTAATAACTCCTCATCTATCCTAGACATAAATAGATCAGAGCTAACCTATTCCCTTGGTGCCATAAGTCTATCTAAGAAATGAAATAAAAGAGGAATTAAGGAAGGAAGAAAAGGATCACCTAGTTGCAAAATGGAGAAGTCACTGTAGGAAAAGATTGGTGGTAGTAGCAAAGCGAACGAGATACCAACAAAATAGCAAAGAGCAAAAATGCATCAACTTGGAGAAACAAGGATACCTATAAAGTAATAGAAGGCTCTGGAACAAACTATTAACTACCCTCATAATTATTTTGGTTCTCCCCACATCATTAAGGGCAGTCTGGGAGATAGAAAAACCCATTAATCGACTAGTCATTATTATGACAGTAGAAATGTCTCATTTTTTAACACACGAAAAGACATGACGGTTACGCAATTCAAATTTTAAAAATTCAGGCATTGAGGCGACATAAACATTACCCACCCCGGGCACATTACTACCAGTTGTTATCCCACACTCGGTATAGCAAAATCCAGCATCAACTGCTAGCAACTAAAGCTGGCATCCTCAGGTCACTTTTATAGTACTTAGGTTCCAAGCATCTAAGCCTCACATATTAAGATCGATAACTGAAGCTAGCTCCCTCAGGTCGCTTCCATAGTACTAAGGATGAGCATTCGAGCCACACTTATAAGACACCCAGATTATACGATACTTGGGCCACGCTTCTAATGCACTAAGATAAAGTCCAGTGATCGAAGTTGGCATCCTTAGGTTGCTTTTATAGTACTGAGGTTCTGAGCATCTAAGTATCGAGCATAAGTCCAGTGACTGAAGTTGGAGCCCTCAAGTCGCTTCTATAGTACTGAGGTTTAGCACTCGAGCTGCGCCTTTAATGCACCAAACATCAAAATTCCAGTGACAATTGGTTTCATCACATTGTCTTCGCACTGACAAGTTAATCCATTACCTATTCTTTTTCATAGATTTTGTGCACTCTAAAGTCTAGCTGGCATTTCTGCGACATTTTTACGCGACGGTTTCAAGACTCAGTACCGAAATTTATCTTTTCCTATGACTGAGGCTGGCCACCTCAGTTCACCCCTCTATATCAAACGGAGTGATTCAAGCACTCTCTCTGTAAAGAAGAATAAATGTTCTATCATTTACAGACTCGGATATATCGGACATGAATATTTGAATAGACCCGTGGGGAGGGGGGGCACTCTTTATACCACACATATATATATTCCTATTAATTAAAGAATTTAAAAAATTGACTACTCAGAAAGGAAAGACGACTAAATCTATTTAGGGAAAGATTCCTGTCTAAAGAAGACTCCCAAACGAATAAGAAATACTTTTCTATTTGATTTAGGAAATCCTACTCTTTTCAAGTCTAAGTATCACTATTTCATATCTCTCATTCTCATTCATTTTATTCTTTCATATTCTAGTTGCTCTCATTTTCTTTCTCTAGACTCTCTCTATTTTCTAACTTAAATATTAGAGTGTTTGTGAAAATCATTCCTACCTCCTACCTTACCTTTTATTGATTATTTACATAATTTCAAGTTTAACAGTTTCGAAAATAAGTTATTATATATTAAATACAACCAAAAAAAATTTTCCTATACTAGTTATATGCTCAAAAAGAACAAATGCAACTTTGGGAGATATATGTCTACGCTGGGCATGCTTGTGGGCACAACTTGGGGCGCACGAGGCTTATCTTTGGACAGTGGATAATGATATATGTCTACTTTTGGCACAACTTGGACAGATGTAACATATGATTGAGACTATGATATACATGAACCACAACAAGCGAGTCGATATGACCATTTATTGTGTAATTAAAAAATAATTTAATTTAATTCAATTTAAAAATATTTTTTTAACGGAGAATAAATAAATTATATTTCCATTATCTAAAATAGAATTCAAGTTCCTAGAGATTAAGAATATTTCGAGAAAAAAATATTCTCACACTCGGCTTTAATTCAAATACTAATTAGAGCTTATATTTTAGAATGAGAAGTCTTGAATGTGAAAAAATAAATAATTCTGTTGGATTTTTTTCCTATATCAACCCTCGACATACCATTCAACAAAAATTTACATATACATTGCAAAAATAAAATTAAATTCAAATTATAATATATATAATAATATTAAATTAATTATTATAAAATATTTACTGCATTTATAACTTTATGTAAATTAAATCTAATAAATTAAAATTCAATAAATTTTAAATACTAATAATTAAAATCAAAGCAAAAACATAAATATCAGTTTCCCATTTATGAAAAAAAAAAAAAAAAAACTTTAAGATATACATTATCTTTGGTTATTAATTTTTTAATCAAAGGTCCGTTGCGCATCTGCTTTTCCAAAATTTTCTTCGACACTCCTTCCACTCTACAAAGAGGGCAGTTGAGAATTTTCTACTTTTATCTTAATAGGCTTGACACCATATGACATAATTTAGTGTAAAAGCATATTCTTGCAGCTAGCGGCTCACACGAATTTCTATATTAGACAAGCTCCGCAGCATAACTTGTGTAACACAAAAATAGTGCAGTTGTTTACAAAAATATAAAAGACTTGTGATCAAAGCTAAGAATTTGAGGGTGATGGGTTTTGGTGTCGCAGAAAGAAAAAATAAAAAAAAATTGTTTTTTCCTCCTAACAGAAATTCAATTAAGAAGGAGGATTATTATGAAATTTTACAGACTTATGATAGTATTATTCCTGTTTTTTTTTTTTATTTGGGGAGGGTGGGGATACTATTATTCCTGTTGGGGCACTAAGTATTAGGGAATTAAAATAAATTTCATAAACCATCAAAAGAGTAATACTAAATCTTTCATGAAAAATTTAAATCTTTAGAAGCTGAAAAGAAAAATAGAACCAAATTAAAAAGGCAATAAAAGGTTTTTTTTTTTTTTTTTTTTTTTTTAAAGAGGTAATACTAATTAAAAGAAAAAAGAAAAAAGCCTTTTCTTGAAAAAAATTCAACATAGAAAGATGATAGAGAATGGACCACTCACTTTTTCACGATGTTGTCTTCTCAAAGTAATATTTGCCCTAAATTGGTGCTTTTATACATAGGCCAATAGGAGCCATGAGCTCCTGACCTCTAGCACGATTCGAGTAGTAGTGTTGCTTTTACCAAATGGTGTGCTTCGGCCAGTGACTTCCAATGTCACTTACACTGTATTTGGAATGAGAAGAAAGTAGAAAGGATAGAAAAAAAAGTAAGAAAAATTAAGAAAAAAATTATTATTTTTTTATTTAGAATGGAAGAAAAAAATTAAAAAAAAAAAGAAAATTGATTTTATTTTTTTCTCTATATTGTCTCTTCAAATATGAAAAAAATAGAGAAAAATTTTACTATTTATTTTCATTTTATAATTTTACCCTTATTATATAATTTGTCTCTTCACTCATTATATTAGTATATGGGCATAATAGTAAATATATCATATACTTATTTTTTAAAAAAAATATTTTATCTTCCCAATAAAAAAAATAAAATAACTTTCCTTCCTCCTTATATTATTTTCCTTTAAATCCAAATAAAAGATAGAAAATAACATTATTTTCTTTCATATTTTTCTCTCAATTTTTTTTCCTCTCATTCCAAACATAGTATTAGAAACTCGGACTGAATCTGTTTCTCTCCCTCCACTGAAAATTGGTCGAAAAAGAAAAATATAGTGGGTCTCTAGCTTTTTTTTGATAAATTACATTTTGATTCTTATGTTTTATTACATTACTTAATTCAAATATATGAATAAATAAATATATTTATTCATATATTTATCTTTTTTTTTAGCGTTAATTAGTCTTTCTATAGGGATAAAATTGTATAAAAAAAATAAATGTAAAAAATGAATAAATATTTTTTCAAATATTATAGATAAAATAATATAATGGAACAAAATACAACTAATTTATCCCTTTTTTTTAATCCTTATTTTCAATTACATGCCTATGGCATAATATAAGTGTTTTTTTTTTTTTCATATTAAGTTTGGTATTAAGCAGTTATAAGAGTTTTTTATTAATTTAAATTAAAATGAATAGATATTAAAAAATTAATAATAATTCTTATATATAAGATTCAAATTTGATAATTTATTTAAAAATTTTAATTTTTTTTATCATGTCACATAATATCTTAGTGTGGTTATTAATAAAATATTATAAATGAATCAAAACTTAGAGACGTAATTCACAAAAAATGTTTCCTGTGGAAATGGTGGTTAATTAGTGAAATCACATACGAAAGGTTCTGATTCAATGGCTAAATTTTTTTGATATTCTGGAAGCAAAGTCTATGCTTAGCAAATCATCATCCGCGCGCTAGCTATGACAATTTTTAAACCTTTTTTTATAAGATCTTGAATATGCTATAGAATATCCCATTACATTTTTATTTTTTCCTGCCTTCGAATTTGACCATATTCAATTTCCCTTCTTCAAAAATTATTTTTATTGCTAATAAGAGTGGTTGATTTTTTTTTTTCTTTTTTGAATAAACATGGAATTCATTAAAAGCTGCTCTCTTGAGCTAGAACAAGAACAAGAAAAGCAGGGGGATAGACCACTCCTGGGAACCAATAACAGAAATAGCAACCTGAGTACAAGCATGGGTTGCCACGTTTGCGGTTCTACAGACTCAATGAATTTGCACATTACTAAAAAGTTTCAACAAAGCTAATACTTATCTATAATTAAACCAAATGCAGATCTAGAATCCTGATGACGTATTGCTTCAGCCACCTTGATATGAATTGTAAAATTTTAAATTTGAATCTCTCCAATCAGCATCTACTAATAATGGCAGAAATTATCAATTATTGCCTTTTATGATGAGTGTGAAGGAAAAAACTATCCCTGCTACATAGATGACAGCCATTGAACCTCCACACGAAAAAAGAAAAAAAAAAAAACTTTTTTTTTTTCCTTTCCCATGCTATATATTAGAAACTTTGTTTTATGCAAGTTTATATTTACATATTTTTATGTTATTAATTATCGTTTTTTTTTTATTGTTGGTGTTATTATTTAATATCAGTATAGCCTAACCTCTCATTAGCCTTATATTTTATTTATAAATTATTCTTAATATAAAACTTATTGAAAAGATTATAGTTATATAGTAATAAGAATTTTAATAATAATAATAATAGTTAATTATAGTATAAAAAAAAGAGTGCACAAGTTCAAGTTATATCTTTCATCTTAGTTAAAATCTTTAAAATTATGACGACCCAAATCGGGAGTCATAACCGGCGCCAGAAAATAAGAATTTTTTTGAATTCGAAACATGTAGCAAACTTTAAAAGAATAAAAACATGCAATAATAAATAAAATATGTATCATAATTAAAAACTCAAACCAATATAATAAAAATAACTTCTAATATATCATAAAATAAAGTATATAATACAATATTTAGAGAAAGATCTCTTAAATTACATCTAACATATAGTAAATATAACATACAACTCACTACTGCAGTTTTCTAGAGTACAACTAAAATTAAGTAAGTAGTTTACATAAAATAGTCGGGGCTGAAGAACTCCGGCTGTAAGCATCCAATTTCGAGATGCAATTGTGCACAATTGCGACGTAAGCTCCTATGATGAAATTTATTCAAAAATTGAACTTGATTGTCAATTTTCTGGTCTTTAGAGACTAAATTGCAACGTTTTTTAGGATTTGATTACAAGGAAGTCAATTTTTTAAGGGTCTTTTGATAATTAAAAGTTAAAAAAAAAAATTAGGGATCGACATTTGTGTAATGTCGACGTGTAAAGTCCCATTTTTCGTGTATTTTTTTCATTTTTTTGTCAATTTTTTCAATGTTTTGATTGGTTGAAAATTTAATTTTATTATTATTTTTATCTGAAAAAGGTTTCAACGCGTTCAAAACGTGTAAATAGCTTTCAAAATCAAAATCCTTATCAGTTTGTTTTGGAAGAGATAAACCTGATCTTGCAAACTTGGGGAGTCAGCACGCAAGCAGACTCTGCTTTAAAAAGCAAAGAGTCTGTGTGCGTGAGGGGGCTTGAGACTCACACAGACAGAGGAACTGAGAGAAACTCACACATAAATAGACTGAGAGAAAAAAAAACCCAATCGCATAAAAGAAACCCTAAAATCAAAACATTACTGATAACACCTGCATACCAAACTTTGATTTCTACTGTTCTTTCAAATTCCTACTTTTTACAGTTCATTTAACGAGGACGATCCATCATTTTTTTTAGTTTCAGTCCAGAATCAACAGTACTTCAAATTTCAATGGTGAAAATCCTAGTCTGAGAGGCCAAAAAAGGCATTTGCACAACATATAAAATCATCAATGTTCTATTCTATTCTTTTCTTTTTATGATTTTTATTTTGCTATTGTTTTGATTATTCAACTTCGCTACTAATATGATTATTTATGTGTTTTTTTTTAATGTCTGAATGTGGATTGGGGAGGATATTGCTTGTGTTTAAACTGAATAGAAGGTCCATGGAATACCATGGAAGAATCTATGTTGTTTTCCAATAGAATTTAGGGTTTTATCTTTATTTTTCATTTCGGTATTCTGTGTAGTTATTTTAATTCATAGCTGTGTAATTGATTGATTTTAATTTCTATACGTAGTATGTAATCGCCCCAGCAATGGAAATAATGAAAAGATTTAATTTTCTGCGTTTAAAATCAATTAGTAATTAGGTTCAATTTGGTCATAATTAATTAAAATCAATGGTAGCAATAGCTTAATTTAGGGTTTGCATGTAATTGATTTAGGTTTTTTTAGAAAATCACTATAATATTTGTTTGATCCTTTTTTATGTTTTATTTGTTTTGGGTTGTGTTTTTGGATTTTTATATTATTTTGGACCCCAAGTCTACGCTTAGGTCCAACTCACTTTAAATAGACTTAAAAATGGTTTAGGGCTTTAAATAATTAAAATCAATTTAGACCCATTAGGTTAATCAAATTTTAGGCCCACTAATTTAACTTTCCTTTAAAATTGAATAGACTTAAGCCCATTCCTTAGACAAACTAAAACAAATAGATCTAGACTCACTAATTAATAAAGAATGTAGGCCCACCTTTAGTCCCTTTCTCACTTGTAAATAAAATGTAAATCTAGCTAACTTTTTAATAAAATTAACATAGTTTAGACTTAGGGACAATGCGATTTTGAGTGCATTTTTTATGTGTAATTTTATTGACTAGATGCCTAGGGTTAGATGGATATCAAATAAGGTTTAAATAAAATTGCATGTAATTAGAGGATGAAATAATCATTTATAAAATTATTCTAAATGAATACAAGACTAAGAGAAGTTAGTATTCCGTTCCCAGAATCTCCTAGTTGTGGTGCTAACTTTCTTTTAGAGAATCGAGTACCACTAATCAAATTATCCCAGTTATTACCCTGGGTGGTGACTCCTCTTCTCCACGCTATGACTTTGTGATATAGTAGTATATTCCTTAAGGCCTTGAGTCTAAACAGTGTCGCGGTTGCTAAAATCTTGGACGCGCGCTAAACCCTGCAGTCTACACCGGCCGATGGGCCTACTACTAAGGTCTGAGGAAGAAGAATCTCCTGGAAAATATCAATTAAGGGGAGTCAGACCTCACTGAGTGAATTATTATATTATATATATATGCATATTCTAATGTCAAATGCAATCAATCATCCGTATATAATAAGTATATAGACAAGCATTTCACACAAATGCTGAAATCACTTTATATAAGAATGCTGAAAAACATATGTTTTATTGAAGGATCAAATAGAATCCTATTTAAACGCAACCTCAATCAAAACATCACTCTAGTCATACAGGCTTACTTAATTCCAAATTAATTCTCTTATTCCATTATGGACAGTAGACTGACCCTAACACATTAAGTCAACCGAGCTCCAGCAGTCTCACTGTCAATGTGATTGGGCCCGAGATACTAAGTCAACCGAGCTCCAGCAACCACATTATTCAAACACATCAATATTCTCAATCAATCAATCAATCAAATATCAATCACATTATATTTCACCACAAGTAATTCTCACTCAACCCTAAATCTATCGCACTAGTATGTACACGGTCCTAGTACTGTCCATTAGGTAGGACGTTCTATTGATATCCTTCATTTAAAATAAAACTTTCATATAGGAAAATAAATAATGCAGAATAACAGTCATAATAACAAAATAAACCATATATATACAAGAAATATACCTAAAATAAACTAAGTATATTTCAAGTATATATATGTTAAATAAATTCAAAATCAATCATAAAATATGCCAAATAAAAACCAATAATATACTAAAGACATTTTAAGTATATGCCAAAAATTAAATATGCATTTATTTTAAAATATATAAAAAATATACTAAAAATATACCTAACATATACTAAACATTTAATAAAACAACTTATGATCAAATACAAATTAAAACATGTATATTCTAAAACATGCAACCTAAATGCGACGTATATATAAAATAACAACTCACAAGTTTGCGCTCCTCGAGACTGGTTTGACGGGCCTGGTCTACTAGGTTTCGATCTCGGTGTAACTAAACAATAAAATAATAACGAAATCAAAATATATCTAACTTATACTTCTAAAGAGACTTGATCTAGGAATACAAAATTCAAACAAAATTCGAAAACTCAGGATCGACGCGATGTCACGTTTTACGAGAATTCTATCAAAAATTCGGCAGAACTTCTTTTGTAAAACGGACATCTCTCTACTAAAAAGTAGAGCCGATTCTGTAAGAAAAGCACACTTCAAACAACAAAATATTCAACACCTTCGGTTGGAACCCCGAACTACATAATTTCCCAACTGAAGTCCACAATTCCACCAAAAATACAAATAGTACAATAAATATATTAAAAATCAATAAATTCTACAAATATCCTCAAAATATCAAAATATAGCATATTTAAATATTAAAACACTAAATATAATTAATTTCACAATAATTATATAAAAATCCAAAAAAAATAATATAATATTATTAAAAATCAAGTTTATCGATAATTCAATATTAAATAGTAAAAATTCACTTTATATATTCAAATAACATAAATAGTCTAAATATATATTAAAAGTAATTAAAAATCCATTTAATTACCAATTTAGTAAACAATATATTATTTGAAAATAATTTTTGAAAATTAGTATTAATTAGTTAAAAATAGTAAATAATTTATAAAAAATCATTTTATTAACTTAAATAATTCTGGAACCATTTAAAACATAATATTTAACTATAATTTTAACAAAAACTCACAATTAACCCACTAATTCAAAATACACATAATACTAAATAATTTCCTTAAAAATTATATAAAATCATTAAAATTATTTTATCAACATGCATTATTCTAATATCATCTAAAACATATTTAACCAATAATTTCAACAAAAATACAAATTTAACCTAATAATCCAATATTTACATTATATAAAAATATTACTAAAAATTACACAATATTCTCAAAAATTATTTTCTCAACACTAAAATTAATAACAACTTATAATAACACCAAATCAACCAAATTTATAATTAAATAAATAAATTGAATAAAATTCAATAAATAATAAAAAAATAATAAAAAATTCACCAAAATTCAAATAAATTCCAAAAATTCAAAAAAAAAAAAAATATATATATATATATATATATATATATTCATGAAGCTTGAGCTACTAGAATCAAAATTTGTTAAGGGAGTTTTTAAAAATCAACCAAAAATCAACCCAAAAAAAATAAAAACCCTAAAAGCTTAAAACTGAAAAATTCAACAAAACTCACAAACGATCGAGTTAGAGCTTGAACAAAGCTTGAACGAAGCTTGAACGGAGATCACCGGAGCTTAGGGAGTCGAACGACACTGCAATGACATGCTATAGTGGCCAGAAGAGGGAACGACGGTGAGAAGCTCACCCTGCTGCCACTGCAACTTCAGGCGATCCAACGAGCTTTTGGCGGTTGGACGACGTCAGGGAGGGAGAGGGAAGAAGGAGGAGGAAGATGGTGGCGGTCCGGCGAAGGATCGGGAGGCACAATGATGGTAAGGGCTTAGAGTTGCATCGTGCGGGAGGAAGGAGTTTACAGTGTTCTTTGTTCTTTATTTTTTGTATATATATATATATATATATATATATATTCACACACATATATATAGACACACACATACAAATAAAATACATATAAAATAACATTTACATAAACAACAATATAAACATTTATTGATTAAATAATTTAATAATACCAATAATGTATATTAATAAAAATAATAATAGAAATAATAATGCACATGCATAATAGTAACACTAATAATAATAATAAAATTAATGATAGTGATTGCAAAGTTTTTAAATAATAGAATTTAATTAAATATATTACGTAAGAATATATATATACAATAAAAATACGAATATTGATCACAAATAAATAATAATATAAAAATAAAATTTAAAATTTATTAACATTATATATCTCAAATTATATTTAAATAGCCTAAAAATAAGAGTTATTACAAAAACAAATGTCAAAAAGGAAATATCACCCCATGTAGCATTTGATCAATTTTATAACATTAGCGGTCTGATCCATTATTTTCTTTCACTTTTGTTTTTATGCTTTTCACTTTTGTCTCAAAGTTGGCTCCGTGTTTTCATTTTGTATGTTTGGCGTGTTTCCTTTTTCTTTTTTTCTATAATTTTTTTACCTATATATTATTTTTGAAGTCATTTTTAATTGAAATTGATTGAATGTATTTTTTTGAATTTTTATTTTTTAAATAATTTTAATTTTATACTCTAAATGACAATTTTTTTTAGATTTTGAAACTTAATATTATTTAGAATATAAAAATTATCCATAGTCTTCAATAATCATTTTTTATAATTATTTTAAATTTAGAAATTAAACTTAAAATTATCCATAGTATTTAATAATTATTTTTTCAATAAAAACAACAAAAAAAATTATGAAATATATCAAAAAAATTATTATTTTTATTATTGATACTAATAAAAGTAAAAAGTATATTTATGATCTTAATTTTATTATTAATAATAAAAAAACAACAAACATCAACAACTGTAATTTTTTGTTGCTTTTAGTTGATTTTTGTTGTTTATTGTTTCATTTTTTGTTTTCAATTATTTTTGTTGTTTTTATTTGTTTCTATTCGGTAAAAATTAAAAAAATAAATAAAAATTATGAAATATATCAAAAAAATTATTATTTTTATCATTAATACTAATAAAAATAAAATTTTATTTATGACATTACTTTTTATTATTAATAATGAAAAAATAATTTAAAAAACAACAAAAATCAACAAACTGTAAAATTTTGTTGATTTTTGTTTTTTTATTGTTTCGGTTTGTTGATTTTTTTTATTTTTCAGGTTTTTTTTGTTGATATTAGAAATACATCATAAGAATTATAAACTAGTTATATATTGATGACCAATAAGTATAAACTTGTTACATATTGATTACCAATAAATATCAAATAATTTTTTTTTAAAAAGTTGTTAGATATTTTAATAAATAATTAAAGTAAAAAAATCTTTATTCTTTAAGAGTATAAAAGGAGAAAATTTTATTTATTTATTGTTGTTACAACAGTTAAAGATATTAATTGCTTGGTTTAATAACAATTTAAAATATTTAGTTTATAATTATTTTGAAAAAAAAATCTTAAGAGAAAAAAATACTGAGAAAAAAAAAAGAAAATATTGAGAATAAAATGACAACAGTATCTTAAAAATAAAAAAAAAGTTGAGAAAAAAATATGAAGATATTAGAAAAAATGTTAAGAAAAAAAAAGATAAAGATAGTACCATAAAAATAGAAAAAAATATTTAGCAAAAAAATGAAGACAATAGAAAAAAATGTTGAGCAAAAAAACCTTGAGAAAAAATAGATGAATACAGTAGAAAAAAGGTTGACCAAAAAAAATATTGAAAAAAAATAGATAAAGACAATATAAAACAAAGAAAATGATGAAAAAAATAAAAGAAAAAAATGTTGAGAAAAAAAATTATAAAGAAAAAAGTTGAAAAACTAGTAAAAAGAAAAAAAATGATAACCCTAAAAATAAAGGTGGAAAGAGATAGTTTCTATTAAAAAAAAAATTAAGAAAGTTAATTTTTAAAGTTATCGCAATTTTTGAATATTTTTTTAGTTTTTGCTATATTTATATATTTATGAACCAATGTCAAATTACAATTATTGGCCCACTTGTCTCTAGGATTGGAGCTTCAAAGTGTGAAATTTTACTTGCAAAATGGAATACAGACAAAAGGGTCTACATGAAACCCAGCTGACAACAAAAATAAAAGAGAAGCAGGAGCATTGGCGCAAGCACAATTTGACTTTGCTTGCCACCGATCACGTGCAGAGAATGGAAACAAGTTGCCAACTTTGAGTTCAACGGTAGGTTCTACCAGCCATTAATGGAGAATGGCCATGGTGGAAGTTGTGTAATTATCAAGAAAGCAATTTATACTTGGAAAGCACGGGTACAATCATGTTGCAATAAAAGGTTGAACAGTTCAACAATGGCAGCTTTTGGATATGTGAATCAGGAAGCCTAAGAGCATCTTTCAGCTCACTTGAAGACTACAGAATGGTCTGGTTGCTTGGTAATGCCATGTTGTAACTTTCACTAACTACAAGTGTAATCCCAGTTGTGAGACTTGACCTCACAAGTTGTTTTCAAGACTGCTGGTTTCCACAAGAACATTGGCAGCAAAAAGAAGCATCTAGCAAACATTTAGTTATCTTTTGCAAGAAATTTCAGGGGCACCTTCAGCACAGACAGGCTCTACATTTATACGAAGCTGTACATACTTAACCAGAATTTGTCGTTGTCCACTCTAAATTTTATGTTTCAGCCATATGTCCATTTGAGGAAAAATATTTATGCATTTCCAAGATAACACAAGAATCACTAGACAAAAAACAATGATTGAAAGCATTTCATAACGTGGGATATTCATGATTTGATGAATCATTGCTATCATGCAATTTAAGAATTTCATTTTCATGATTCTACATTAAAGAAGATCTAAGCAGAACATGATAAATATACAAAAAAAGAAACTCCCCATTTCAATTTTTCACCTCTAATATCTGAACAGCTTTACTGAATTTTTTCTACACAGCCTTTCTCACAATTCATCCAACCAATGGGTAACAAAAAAAGCAAAAACCTTGTAAGAAAGGTTATCAGTTCTACTAAATCTTGTTCAAGCATCACCTTCCACATTCTTGAATGGAATAGCAGGATTCATCTGCTTGCTATCCTTGGAAAAGTATAATACCTAACATAACAATGTTTTGTAATATTTGTGAAAAACTAAAGCAAAGAGAAGCAGTCACAACCAAAAACAATAAGCTGCATAAAACATATAGCAGAACTAAATAAAAGCAGTTATAGCTTCCAGCATAATAGTGAGAACATGAAGCTGAAGCAATGACAACCAAAAACAATATGCTGCTTAAAACATATAGCACAACAACTAAATATAAAGCAATTATAGCTTCCAGTCATAATAGTGCGAACATGAAGTCGAAACAATCACAACCAAAATCAATATGCTGCATAAAACATATCGCAGAACAACTAAACATAAAGAAATTACATTTTCCAGTTATAATAGCAACAACATGAAGTCATTTTTTCCAATGTAATCACATTAAAAGAGATGCAATTATAGGAACAACGTCTTTAGGAGATGGAATGGAGATGAAGATGTGCATCTAGTCTTCATAATACACACACACACACACACACACACACACACAAAACGATAAAATAGGATTTATGGAGAGAAGCTGCCAATTGAGACATTCATGTTTCATTTCAAAACAGAAATGGTGAAAGGTGAAAAATTTTGGCCAAGTGTGCTGCTCAGTGAATGTAAAATGGGAAATTCCAAAGCCTGGAAAGCCCAACATAAAACTATGAAGAGATATTGTATGAAATAAGACAAAATCACTGCAATTCAATGTAGTTATAATGCTAGTCCTTGTTCCTTCAATAACAATAACGAAAGTCATACTTTCATACCATGTACAAATAAAAGTTGCACTAATACATCTAGAAATTGCATAGACACCAAAAGAAAGCTGCTATAAAATGCTTTGTGTCTGACAGCATTTAATTCTTCATTAAAAAAAAATCTGAAAGTTGGGGAATAGGCATATATAAAGCAGCTTAAAAACCAAAAGATGCTTACCTAGTTTAGAGCTACTCCTTCAGAGCTTGACCTCCACATCAACCCCAGCAGGAAGGTCAAGTTGCATCAACGAATCTATTGTCTGAGCAGTTGGGTATAAAATATCTATCAGGCGCTGGTGGGTTCTGATCTCAAAATGGAATCTTGCATCCTTGTGCACATGAGGGGATTTTAGAACACAGTAGATACGCTTCTTTGTTGGTAAGGGCACAGGACCCATGGTCTTTGCATTCGTATTCCTAGCAGCATCCATTATCTGCTTGCAGGAGTCCTCAATCAGTGGCACCCAGTAAGATCTAAGCTTAATTCTGATTTTTTGCTTTGGTGCCAGCTACAAGAAGAAACATCAAGAGTCAGACAAATGAAAAGTTCTGGTTAAATAGATGTCAGGGATCAAACATACGATTCAACATGAAATAATCTCATGTGATTATTTAGAAAAGAAGCTAATAACATTAGAAGATTCAGGTCTCTGTTAAGGATGCTTATACCATCGGTGTATTGATGGTCCAGCATCAGACAAAATTTTACTAAATCCTGTGTCTTTCTAGAATTCATTGCTGGAAAGGTATAGACAAATAATTGCATGACTAAAGTGTGGCTGATCAAAGTAAAGCCTCCAACTGAGCAAGCAAACTAACTACAAAGAGAAATTAGAACTTAAGTTTCTTCAATGGAATTTTTACATTGTAGGCAAGTTTCAGGGATAAGATAGCTTTTAGAATGAATTTTCTCTCCTTATTTTCAAGTAACTCACTTTAATATGACTTTTATATAAATTAACTTCAGTTTATGCAACTTCAAGCAAATCATATATTCAATCAATATTATATGCCTATGGTGCATTACAATTTCCTAAATAATCAGCACAGCATGAACAGAAACTTCTCACTAAGTTTCCAGTGGCAATCCAGAAGAGGCTTCAGTGACTATACATTTCCCATTCCTTAACATAAAATGTATTTCTCGGAGGGCAACTGTAATGTACCACAGGCATTCAACTACACTGCATAATTGCACAAAGAATACCGGCATTTATACTAGGCCTGTTAGCACCATATTATTTTTCCCCATCAATCCCAGTTAAAACAATGACATAAACGCTCCACAATGTTCAAGAATAATACCTTGTCTGCATCTGCAGAAATGCTGATTGAAGGAGAACTAGAAGTCTCTGAATCTCCAATCTGCAACACATAAAATTATCATGATAGTAAACTAACTAGCCAATTTATATCTCCCAAACCAACAGAATTCAAGGAAATCAAACAGTGCACTGGCATAAAATTGAGGGAGATCAAAACTCACCTTCACTAAGCTAAATGCCTTTATCATCCTCAATTTTCTTTCATATTTTCCAATTTCTTTCATTCATCACAGTTTGTATTCCGTAACCCAGTAACTAATCACTAAAACCCACAAACTCAAAAAGCCAAAGACTCGAACTTTACGATCAATTAAACAAAAAAGTAAACATTTTTCACAAAATTCTCACATTATCCCTCATTTTCTCAGCAACCAAACAAAGAACAAGCAAGAAAATAAGTAAAAACAGACCTGAAAAGTCTCAGAATCAGGCCCATCAATGGTTTCTAGAGGTGAGTCCAGAGTATCTTGAGAGTCTAGAGTCTCAGGAGCAGCAAAAACCCTGCCTGTTGAAGGGGAGAGTTTTAGGGTACTAAAGGCACTACTACCAGAATTGGAGAATAAAGATAAAGAAGAAGATAAAGAAAATAGCTTGGTGGGTGATGCTGTTGCTGGTTTAGAGGCAAAAGAAGAAGTAGCAAGAGAAGGGACCAGCGTAGTAGTGATTGAAGCAGAAATTGCCATTTCTGAAAATTTCTTTGCTTCTTGCTGAGCAGCAGTGTTTTTAGCTGTGAAGATAATTGAGAACCTCTGAGCTATTTTCGTGTTGAATTATCCGATTTCTTTTCTTTTCTTTTTCATTAATTTTTTTAAAATAAATTTAAGATATACGGAAGAGGAAATTTTATACACATATTTTCATCTGCGGCCACATTTCTTTTTTTTCTTTCAGTTCTAATTTATTTATTGTCACTTTTAGTATAATTTTTACTTCATATTTTCATTTTCCAAAATAAACAATCCGTATCTTTTTTATTTTTTCTGTAATTTTCTTTTAACTATTTATTAATTTTAAAATTATTTTTAATTTAAATTTATTATATATATTTTATTTGATTTGCATATTTTAAATAATTTAATTTTATATTTTAAATAACAATTTTTTAAAAACATTTTGAAACTTACTATTGTTTACAATATAAAAATTAAGCTAATTAAACTAAAAATTATCTATAGTTTTTAATAATTATTTTTTTCATAATTATTTAGAAATTAGAAATTAAACTAATTAAATTAAAAATTATCCATAGTATTCAATAATTATTTTTTCAATAAAAAAAAGAAAAAATTTATGAAATATATCAAAGAAATCATTATTTTTATTATTGATAGTAATAAAAGTAAAAATTATATTTATGATCTTAATTTTATAATTAATGATGAAAAAATTAAAAAGTAACAAATATTAACAAAAATAAACAAAAATTAACAATTACAATTTTTTGTTGCTTTTGTTTATTTTTGTTGATTTTGTTATTTCAATTGTAGTTTTCAATTGTTTTTGTTGTTTCTCTTTGTTGATTTTTTTAAAAAAATAACAATAAAAAATAATAAAAATAATGAGATATATAAAAAAATCATTATTTTTATCATTAATACTAATAAAAGTAAAAATTTTATTTATGGCCTTAATTTTGTAATTAATAATAAAAAAATAATTTAAAAAATAATAAAAAATCAACAAAAATAAACAACAATAAACAAGAATAAATAATAATCAATAACTGACAATCAACAAAAATAAACAATAATCAATAATTGAGTTGTTTTAATTGTTGTTTTTAGTTTTAGTTGTTGTTTCGGTTTGTTGATTTTTTATTTTTTCAATTTTTTATTTTTTGTTGATGTTACAAATACATAATAAGGATTGTAAATTTTTTACATATTAATTGATGATCAATAAGTGAAAAGAGTCATAGAGGGGGGGGGGGGGGGGGGGGGGGTTAATAGAACTATCAATAAAAATGATAATTTAAAGGAATTCTTTGCAAGAATTGAATGGAAGTTGAGAAAGAAGAATAAAAAACACAAAGATTTAAGGAGTTTGGATTCAATAATAATTCTACATCTCCACCTAACTTATCCCTAAGTTAGGATTTTTAATCACCCACAATCTTATTCACAAGATTGAGATTACACAAGATTTTTATGGCTTACTCTTACAACTTGACAACTTGAGTTTTCAAGGCTTACTCAAAAATCAAATCCCAAGTATTTCAATGGACAACACTTAAACGAATTCCTTTAGAAATAAATCTCACTTTCTTTTTAATCTATCCAAAGATTTAAGATGAAGAGAATTATATTTCTAACACACAACCAACTCTCACAAGAGTTTATATAACCAAAGAATTGTTCAAGAGAATTTTGAGAGCTCAATTGAAAGCTTAAGAGATAATGAATGATAAAACAAGTTTCTTAACCTTTCAATTGAATTCTAAAGAGTGTTTATATAGAAAAACACTTAAAAATATAGTTTTTGGATGTAACAAACATGTCTCCAACATCTATAATTGATTTTAAATCAATTCTTGGACTTTTGACAGCTCAAGGGATGCTCACGATCGTGAGGAAGCCATCTTGGCTCGTGAGGAGCAAAAATATATCCATTGCATTCAAATATTTCTGTTGAATCCTGTCAGAGCTATGCTCACGAGCACTCAAGGTCGTGAGGAGTTCTGCCCATCTTTGCAATGGATATATTTTTGCTCCTCACAAGATAGGATGGCTTCCTCATAATCGTGAGCATCCGTTGAGCTACCAAAAATCCAAGAATTGATTCAAAATTAATTACGAGCACTCAAGGTCGTAAGTAGTTCTGCCCATCTTTGCCAAAAATGTGCTCCAAAGGCACTATTCAAAGATAGCTCATGACCACCTCATAAGATGCTCATGAATGGGACTGAAGATGATCGATTTATTCTAAATGTTCTTCATAAAAGTTGTAGATAATTATCTTATCTTTCTATAAAACTTTGAATCACTTCAATTGGAAATTTGTAACTCAAGATATTGCTGAAATACTAAGAGCTGTGCAAATTGAAATACAAGCTGCATATGATGACTTCGACTGAAGATTTTCATACCTAAATGAGCTCGGATTTTGATAAGCAAGCTCAATTTGGAAAGCTTAAGATATCTACTTTAAAAGTGAAGAAGATCATTTTCTCATTATAGAGGTTTAAAGATGTCAAAAGCCTTCTTGAATCTCAAAGATTGAATTACCCCGAAAAATTACTATTCATCAAAAAATGTATATGCTTGGTATATGTTTGATATATAATTCTCTACATACTTAGTTGAAATTATTAGTATTAAAATTGTTTGTCATAGTCCAAAATTAGAAGTTTGATCATGCAAATGGTCAACAATAAGTATCTAATAGTTTTTTTAAAATAAGTTTAAAACATTTTAATAAACAAATTAAAGTAAAAAAATAAAAATCCTTATCTTTAAGAATATAAAAGGGGAAAATTTTGTTTATTTATTGTTGTTACAATAATTGAAGTTATTTATTATTTGGTTTAACAACAATTGAAAATATTTAGTTCATAATTATTCATTTGAAAAAAAAAAGGTCTTAAGGGACAAAAATATTGAGCAAATAAAATATTAAGAATAAAATGAAAACAATACTTTAAAAATAATAAAAAAACATTGAGTAAAAAAGATGAGAAAAAAAATGAAGATATTAGTAAAAAAATGTTGAAAAAGATATATTACTATAAAAATTAAAAAAAATGTTGAGAAAAAAATGAAGAACAGTAAAAAAAATGTTAGAAAAAAATATTGAGAAAAAATAGAAGAATATAGTAAAAAATATTGAGTAAAAAAATAAAAACAGTATAAATCAAAAAAATTATTAAAAAAAGAAAATAAATAAAATGTTAAAAAAATATAAAGTAAAAGAAAAGTTGAAAAAATAAGTAAAGAGGAAAAAATGTTAAAGAGAAGACAACTCTAAAAATAAGAGTATCAAAAATAATAGACTATATTTAAAATAAAAAAGTTTGAAAAAATAATTTTAAAAATTTTGAAGCTCTAATTTTTTTTTGAAAGATTTTTTTATTTTTTTGTATATTTATATAAAAATTCCTATATGTAATAAAAGGTGGCCCAAAGCTGTATTGGACCCATTTCTATGGGCTTGATTAGAGAGATAATTTTATTGATGCCTAGTCCACGACCATATTTTCATTCATTTGTGACCTTTGCTTCTTTTTTTTCCTTCAAGTTTTGTTTTCATTCTTTTTACTTTTGTGTCACAATTGGCTCCCACTTTTTTTCTTTTAAGTTTTGTTTTCCTTATCACATTCGGTCCGTGTTTTTATTTTGTAATTTCGATGTTTTAATTTTTTTTATAATTTTTTTATCTATTTATTATTTTAAAATCATTTTTAATTGAAATTAATTATATATGTTTATTAAATTTATATATTTTAAATATCAATTTTTTAATTATAAAACTTACTATTATTTAAAATATAAAAATTAAGCTAATTAAATAAAAAATTATCCATAGTATTTAATAATTATTTTTATCAATAAAAACAACAAAAAAATTATGAAATATATGAAATAAATTATTATTTTTATTATTGATACTCATAAAAATAAAATTATATTTATGGTCTTACTTTTACTATTAATAATGAAAAAATTGAAAAAATAACAAATATCAACAAAAAAAAAAAATCAACAAACATCAACAACCCATTCTTTTTCTTTTGTTAATTTTTGTTGATTTTTATTGTTTTTGTTGTTTCCGTTTATTTATTTTTGTTGATTTTTGATAAAAATAAAAAACTAACAACAATAAAATAAAAAATTATGAATTATATAAAAAAACTTATTATTTTTATCATTAATATTAATAAAAGTAAAAATTTATTATTAATAATGAAAAAAATAATAAAAATAACAACAATCAACAACTATAAAAGTTTGTTGATTTTTTTATTTTTTCAATTTTTTTTGTTGATGTTACAAACACATCATAAGGATCATAAACTTGTTACATATTGATGATCAATAAGTATTAAATAATTAAAAAAAAAACTTATTAGATATTTTAATAAACAAATTAAAGTAAAAAAAAATCAAATTCTTATTTTCTTAAGAATATAAAATGAGAAAATTTTGTTTATTTATTGTTGTTACAACAATTGAAGTTATTTATCATTTGGTTTAACAACAATAGAAGATTTTTAGTTCATAAGTATTCATTTGAAAAAAAAAAGGTCTTAGGAGAAAAACATATTGAGCAAAAAAAAAATATTGAGAATAAAATAAAGATGGTACCTTAAAAATAAAAAAAAATTGAGAAAAAAAGGTGAAAACAGTAGAAAAATGTTGAGAAAAAAAAGATAAAGATAATACCATAAAAATTGAAAAAAAAAAGTTTAACAAAAAAAAACATTGAGAAAAAAAAAAGGAAGACAGTAGAAAAAAAATTTAGAAAAAATTGTTGAGTTAAAAACATTGAGGAAAAAATAGATGAAGACAGTATAAAGAAAAAAATATAAAAAATAAAATATTGAGAAAAAAAAAGTTGAAAAAATCAGTAAAAAGAAAAAAATTGTTGAAAAAAAAAAGATAACCCGGGGAAATGATTTATATCTGAAAGAAAAAAGTTAGAAAAGTTAGTTTTGAAAATTTTGTTTGCTCAAGACATTTTTGAAAGTTTTCTGGTATTTTTATGTAAAGAACCCTTGATTATATGAGTTAAGGTTATAAATACCAAATATGTGTTAGAGATATTGGTGCCTATCTGTCAATGTTTATCTGTTTGTTATACATATTTAAGTTGTATTTATCCCTTAGCTTAGCTCTTAGCTTTCGGTTGTAACAAACTTATACTCACTTTTGATATTGGGAATATTAATCATCATAAAGAATATCATGGTCCAGATGATATCACCATTGGCAATGGTAATACCATTTCAATTTCTCATGCTGGTGATTCTAAATTTTCTGCCTAAGATAAATTTTTTCATTTACATAATATTTTTCCTGCTCATGATGTTTTTAGTGATCTCCTTTCTATCTCTTCTTTTATTAACACTAATAGTGTTTCCATTGAATTTTTCCCTTCTATTATGAGATAAAGGATATCCGCACAAGGAAATTGCTTCTTATTGGCTAGAATGATGGCAGACTATATTCCTTGGCTATGACACCAACTTCTCCCCCATCATCATCACATCATGTTTTTTTTTGTTCCTTCTCCACTTGGCATGCTCGTCTTGGTCATACTGCTATCCGTACTGTTTGAAAGGCTTTGTCTTAGTCCAATATAAAGTTCTGTAATAATGAATTTTCTTTACCTCATTCATGTTCCATTAGCGAGAGTCATAAGCTTCCTTTTTTAAAATCATCATTTAATGCTTTAAAACCCCTGGAGTTAATTTGTTATGATTTCTAGGGGCCATCTCTTATGCCTTCTGTTGATGGAAAATGTTATTATGTTATTTTCTATGACCATTTTAGCAAATATAGTTAGATTAATTTTATTAAATACAAATATGAAGTTCTTAGTACCTTCATCAAATTTAAACATGTTGTTGAGAAATTTTTTGACCACATAATTAAAAAAATTTCAATTAGATTGGGGTGGGGAATTTCAAAGTTTAACCTCCTATTTAAGTGAAAATGTAATTACATAATGTAGTTCTTGTCCGTACACTCCAGAGCAAAACGATTGTACAAAATGTAAACATCGTCATATTGTTGAAAATGCACTCTCTCTTCTCAATCATTCCTCTGTTCCACACACTTATTGACCATATGCCTTTGAAGCAGCACTTCTTGTTATCAATAGGCTCCCCACACCTTTTCTTCAAAATGCATCCCTATTCACCAAATTGTTCAAAGATAAGCCAAATTATAATGAATTTTGAGTATTTTGATGTCTCTGTTACCTATGGTTACATTCTCAAGCTGCCACAAAATTCTCTCCTCGCTCCTCAAGATGTGTTTTTCTTGGCTATTGCAAAATCTAAAAAGGTTATTATTGCCTTAATTTACTTACTAAGAAAATTATCATCTCATGTCATGTTATTTTTTATGAACAGGTATTCCCAAATCAAAAAAGTGATGGAGACACTACAAAATCACATACCAATGCTGAATATTTGAGAGTATAATCAATTTAGAACATCAAAACAACTTACCACCTTTTTCTCCAATTTTACCGAACCAACAGACAATTAATTTACCAAATTCACCTTTTTCTCCATCCCATTCACATTGCACTACTACTACCAACCTGACCTTACCTCACCAACCACTAACTCACTGCTCATCCTTACTACTAAATAACACTTTCACTTCCACTACTACTAATCCAACCCTATCTCAACAACTGATTACCCACTGCTCATCCTTCCTACCAAATAACACTTTCACTTCTACCTAAACTCCAAACACCACATCTTAATCCTTATCACCTGAGCCAAACTTATCGCCAACCTCCTAAATCAATATTTACCACTTAATTTTACCAACCTTGGCCTCCCTTTAATTATGGACATGACCAATTATTCCACAAATCCTTATCAACCCTCTACCATAGTCCTAACTCGACAACATCAAATGGTGACTCATTTATAAATGGGAAATTTAAAACCAAAGAATTTTCAGGCCACCACGTCCTCCATCTCTAAACCAAGTACATATCGTGAAGCACTTCTCAATCCCAAATAGTGTAATGCCATGCAAGAAGAATACAAAGCTCTCATTGCCAATGATACTAAGTCTCTGGTTCCTACTCATTTTGGTTGTAAATGGGCGTATCACATTAAATACACATTGGAAGGCAAACTTGATAGCTACAAAGCATGCTTAGTAGCCAAAGGTTTTTATCAAAGGTCGGGCATCGATTTTCAATACATATATAGCCTTATGATTAAGCCATGTACAGTTTGACTCATTCTTTCCTTGGCTATTAACAAAGGTTGGGAAATTAAACAATCAGATGTATCAAATACTTTTCTCTATAGAAAGCTTGATGAAGATGTTTACATACAACAACCTCTGGGATTTGTTATTAAGGATTTTCGATCTTATATTTGCAAGCTCAAATGCTCACTCTATGGGTTAAAACAAGCACCTGTCCAATGGTTTAATTATTTGACTTCAATATTACAGACTCTGGGTTTCAAGGGCTCAAAGACGGACACCTCCTTATTTCTACTCTCACGATGTTATACCTATCTTTTGCTTGATTTATGTTGATGATTTAATTTTAACAAGCTTATCTTCTAAGTTTATACAATAAGTAATTAACTTTCTCATCACCATTTTGGCTCTCAAAGACCTTGGTGCTTTATACTATTTTCTAAGGATTAAGGCTACCTTCACACCTTTTGGTTTTTTATTCACACAAAAGAAATATGTTCGTGATTTACAACATAGAGCTCAGATGGCTTTGGCAAAAGACATCTTTACTCCTTTTTGTGTCTCATATAAATTGTCTCTCTATAATGGCAATTCTCTTTAGGATGCTAGCCAATATTGTAGCATTGTTGATGGTTTATAGTACCTATCTTTTATAAGACTAGACATCTATTATGTAGTAAACAAGGCCTCTTAATTTCTTCATGCTCCTACGGATGAACATTGGTAAGCTGTTAAACATATGTTACGCTATCTTTAAGCAACTGCAACATATGGTCTTCTCATTCAAAAATCATCTTCTTTTGATCTCAATGCCTATAGCGATATAGATTGGGCAAGTTCTTTGGATGATAGAAAAATAATAACTGGTTTTGCTATTTATATTGGAAATAATCTCATCTCCTAAAGTTCAAGAAAGCAATAGTGTGTAACTCAGTCTTTAATAGAGTTAGAATATTGGTCCTTAACTAATACTCTTCAAGAAATAAACTGGCTTCAATCTCTACTTAAAGAACTTAATATATTTTCTTCATCAACTCCTATCTTGTGGTGTGATAACTAGAGTCCTACCTACCTTACCACCATGCTCGTCTTTCATTCAAGGTCTAAACACCTCAAAATTTATTACCATTTTATAAGAGATAAAGTCCAACAAAATTCCTTGCTAGTTCGATACATTGCCTCTACTGAACAAATTGTCGACATCCTCACTAAGCCATTGCACAAGAGTCGATATAAGCTTTTTCGCTTTAAGTTGAATGTCCATTCCTCCCCGTTCAATTTGCAGGAGGATGTTAGAGATATTGGTGCTTATCTATCAATGTTTATCTATTTGTTATACGTATTCAAGTTGTATTTATCAGGGAGTAGTTATCCCTTAGCTCAGCTCATAGCTTTCGGTTGTAACAGACTTGTATAATACCTCTTTTATATACTGTACCAAACATATCAATACATTTTTTTCTTTCAGCTTTGCTCTCATACTTTCATAATATGGTTCTTTTGTTTTGGCATATAGACTCCCTTTATTTGTATACATTTAAAAAAAAATTAATGAAATATTTTTTTAAAAAAATAAAATAATAGTTTTTAAAATATTTTTAGATTTTTCAATGTTATGCGTGTTTTTAAAAAGTTGGTGAATCAAAATATAATTTTTTCATGAAAGAAAATTTAAAAGATATTTTTAAGGAAAAGTAATTCCTCTTTTTAAAAGGAAAAATCATTTTTTAAAATTATACGAACCCCTAAAAAATTTATTGAAAAAAAGCTTTATAAATATTTACAAACTAAAATATCAATTGTAGGAATGATTTTTGCAATTTTAAATTTATTTTATTGCATAATTTCATATCATATGAATGTTTTTTTTTACTTAAATCTATTTTTAATTATGGATCTCCAATGTCAATATAATGATAATAATAATTGATAACTTGTTTCTGAAACTCTTGAGCTTGAGACCCTGCAATCAACGAATAGTAGGTAAGGTGAAAGGTGGGGAGAGTCTTCACAAACACTTAAATGCCTAAGTTAGAGAACAAAAAGAGAGTTTGTATAGAGAGCAAGGAGCAATTAGAATATAAGAGAATGAGATAATCTAGAATGAGAGGTATAAAGTCCTATTTATAGTGATGCTTGAACCTAAAAGGAGTAAGATTCCTTGTGGGATAGGAATCCTAATCCTAGTAGGAGAGTATTCCTTCTTTGCTTAGGAATCCTCTTTAGGGTAGAGTCCTTTCCATAAACGGATTCTGCTACCTTCCTTGTCTGGGTAACCCTATTCAGAAAATAAAAACCCTTTAATTAAACATGAATATATATAAGTAGTATCAAGAGTTCCCCCCCCCCCCCCCTCGAGCATATTCGGATATTTATGTCCATCATATATGAGTAGAATAGAGCATTTATGGTTCCATTTTAGGAAGTAGTTAGGTGTTGCACAGTGACATAGAAGGGTGAGCTGAGGTGGCTAACCTCAGTCACAAGAAGAAAGTAAAGCTCCGTACCAAGTCTTGAAAGCATCGTGATGTCGAGGCGTCGTCTGGACTTTTAGAGTTCACTAAATCTACGAGATCAAGTACAATAGATTAACCCGTTCATGTAAAAATGATGTGACAGAACTAGTCGTCACTGGATTTTTAATGCATGATACAAGGACGCGAGGCTTTACGTGCTTGGAACCTCAATACTATATAAGCAACCTGAGGATGCTAGCTTCAATCACTGGACTTGGATGCTCGAGGCTTAAATGCTCGGTGCAAGGACGTGAGGCTTATATGCTCAAAACCTCAGTACTATAGAAGCAACCTAAGGGTGCTAGCTTCAGTCATTAGACTTGGATGCTCGAGGCTTAGATGCTCAGTGCAAGGACGCGAGGCTTACTGTCACGACCCAAAACAGGGGCCATGATTAGCGCTAGGGAACGGGAATTCTTTCAAATCCGGAACCCGTAGCAAGCCTTTAAAATAAAATAAAAGCATGCAATAATAATAAAAATAAATATAATATCTCGCAGCGGAACTAAATCTCATAAATAAAATAAAATAATAATCCACCGATAAATATAATAACATAAATTCATCTCATATATATATAAACTTTTAATACAAACTTCAGTTCAAATCCTTAAAATACAAATATTATACAAACATAATACATAAATCCCATAACTTGACTATAACTATTGCAATGTCTAGAATATAAAATAAAATCAAGTGAGCAGATTACATAGTAAAGTCAGGCAGAAGAAATCCGGCGTAAGGGTCTGCTACTGAGGTCTGAAGATGAAGAATCTCCTGAAAAATAGTTAACGGAGGGGAGTCAGACCTTACTGAGTGAATTGTTATAATATATATACATGCATAGCTAAATGACAATGTACACATTCAATAATATATATAATAAATATATATACAGGCAAAATCACACAGATGTAGCAAATTATTTTATGTATATACTGAAAATAACATCTGTTTATGAAGGATCAAATAGAACCCTAGAAAATCATAACCTCAAACAGTGTTAGATAACACACTAGCCATACAGGCTCACTTATTCCAAATAAATTCACTTGTTCCATTTGGACAGTAGATTGGCCCTGAGACACTAAGTCAACCCAGCTCCAGCAGCCTGACTGTCAGTGTGATTGGCCCCGAGACAATTGGTCAACCCAGCTCCAGCAATCATACTCCCAAACCACATCTCACATCAATTAAATCGATCCAATTGATATCCACAAATAGGTTAGTAATATAACCTAAAATCTATCATCGCACCGGTACATACTTGGTCTTAGTGCTGCCCACTAGGTAGCACGTTCTATTGATATCCTTCATTTATATATAAAACATACATTCATAAAATAAATGATGCATGACATTAATTAAAATAACAATATAAACCATATATATACGAGAAATATACTAAAAATAAGCCAAGTATATTTCGAGTATATATACGTCGAATAAATTCAGTTTAATTATAAAATAAACTATAAATATACTTAAAAATATTTTAAGTATATTTCAATAATAAAACATGCATTTAATTTAAAATATACCAAAATATACCAAAAATAAACCTAAGCAATTATTAAACCATTTATGTATATTTTATAAAATTTAAACATACATTTATAAAAACATGCATCCTAGAACACGTATATATAAGATAACAACTCACAGTTATTGTGCTCCTCGAGATGGGTCCGATGGGTCTGGTCCATTAGGCTTCGGTCTCAGCACAACTAAATAAACAAACAACAATACAAAATTAGAATAAGTCTATCGAAATTCTAGAGCCTTGATCTAGAAATACCAAACACCGAATAAGAATAGGAATTCGACCAAATATCACTGTAATATTCCAAGTTTTTAAATATTTTTATACTGCATCGGGATATGCAGTGTTAATAATCTTGTATATAATTATGATATTTTTATGAGTTTGTTATTTGTTTAAAACTAATTTTATTTATTTTATATTATTTTAAGTATTTTACGTAAAATTTTCCTAGGAATTATATTTTCGGGAAAATTAACACGTAAATAATTTAATATTATTTATTTTAAATAGATTTACGAATTTGCATGAACTCATATATAATTTCTAAAGTGCTAAATAAAAAGTATATATATACACTTATTTAAATTAAATTAGGGTTTAATTAATTAACTTAATTTTTTATTATATAGTTTTATATTAATTAAATAATTATATATGAGTATATATGTGTATATATTATTAAAATATGTGTGTGGTGTGTATTTAATGTGTGTGAGATTTTATATTATTATAATATATAGTGTGAATATATATATATACAAATATACATAATTTATTATCAAAAATATAAAGTTCCCATTATTTATGAAACTACCACTCCTTCCTCTCCTTCTTTCCGATCGTTCCCATTCACTTTCCGACGCCGATCACATGATTTTCTTCTTGTCACTGTGCCTCCCGGCGAGCCACCATCGTCCACAGCCAGTTCCGCCACCAGCAGCGGCCATTTCAGGCGTCGGAGGAGCTTGAAATCGTCGGAAAGCCGAAACTTCTTCTCACTGTCGATCACAGCGATTCTGGCCACCAAAACCTATCATTCTAGTGCCGTTGAACTCCTCAGGCACCATAGAAGACGATTCTAAGCTTCCTTTAAGCTTAAAACTCGATTTGGTAAGGTTTTTGTCTAGTTTTCAATTTCGGCCTATTAGAGTTCTTGATTTTTTTGAGCTTCAATTTGATTGATTCATGAAAAATTCCTTTAAAAACTTTGATCCTTGTAGCTCAATCTTCATGCTGGAATTTTTATGGAATTTTTAGAATTTATTTTGATTTTTGGGTATTTTTGGGTATTTTATTATTATTTTCTAATTTTCGAAAATTTATTAATTAAATTATGAAATTGTATTTTATGGTAAATATAGGTGTTTAAATGAATTATAGAAATTTATTTGTAATTTTTGTGAATTTTTATGTATTTATTTTGAATTTATTTAGTTTATGTAATTTTGAAAAAATAGGGTTAATTGGGTGTTTAATTGAAATAAATTGGTTAATTAAGTATATTTATTGATATTATTGAAATATATATTGAGAATATTAATTTTGTGCAATTATATTATTTTGGTGAATTTTTGGATTTATTTTAGTAAATTTGTATATATAGGGGTATTTTGATAATTTTACACTAAATTGGCTCAAAATGTAATTAAATTCGTTTTAATAGTTATTTAGGGTATAAAAATGATTTCTAAAAATTATTTAGTATTTTTAAATAATTAAAACTATTTTTCGTAAATTATTTTCAAATTATATATAATATACGATTTTTTCTAAATAAATGAGTTTTCATCGGTTTTTACTGTGTTTTAGGGTTAATTACGTAATTTCTACTTATAAAATGTATTTTTATTATACAAGGGTATTTTTAGTATTTTGTAAATATTCTATGAATTGTGGACCTCGGTCGGTGAATTGTAGTTTGGAGTCCGACCGAGGGATTGTGGTTGTGTTTTGTGTGTATTTTCAAGTGTATTTCTTTGCAGGACCGGCTCTACTCTTTGAGTAGAGAGATGTCCGTTTTAAAGGGGAGTTTCTATCGGATTTTCGGTAGAAATTCTCGTAAAATGTGATGTCCGGTCGAACTCTAATCCTGATTCTATGTCTAGTATTCTAGATCGAGTCTTTAAAAATCCTGTTAGATTTATTCTGATTCCTGTCATTATTTGTTTATTTAGTTGCGCCAAAACTGAGACCTAGTCCGTAGGACCCATCTCGAGGAGCGCAATAAATAGTGAGTTGTTATTTTATATATATATGTTCTAGGATGCATGATTTTAGAAATGTATATTTTATTTTGGTTAAATATGCATAAACAATTGAATTAGTACTTAAGTTTATTTTTAGTTTATTTTTTTTATTCATCTTTGGTTTATTTTCGGTATATTTTAAACTATATACATGCTTTATTAATGAATTATGTTTAAAATATTTTTGAATATATTTTTAGTTATTTTGTAATTTAATTGGATTTATTTGACGTATATGTACTCGAAATATACCTGGTTTACTTTTGGTATATTTCTAGTATATATATGGTTTATGTTGCTATTTTATTTAAATTCATGCATCATTTATTTTTATGAATGTATGTTTTATATTTTAATGAAGGATATCAATAGAACATGCTACCTAGTGGGTAGCACTAGGACCGAGTACGTACCGGTACACTGATAGCATTTAGGCTATATTACTAACCATATGTGGAAATTGATTGGGTCTAATTTATTAATGTGTGAGAAATGATGTGGGAGTGTGATTGCTGGAGCTCGGTTGACCAAGTGTCTCGGGTCTAATCACACTGACAGTCAGACTGTTAGAGCTCGGTTGGCTTAGTGTCTCAGGGTCAGTCTACTGTCCAGATGGAACAAGTGAATATATTGGAATAAGTGAGCTTGTATGGCTAGAGTGTTGTCTAACATTGTTTTGAGGTTGCGATTTTCTAGGATTCTATTTGATCCTTCATAAACAGTGATTTTTAGCAAAATATATAAAATGATTTTGTTGCATCTGTGTGTAATTGCCTGTATATATATTTATTATATATACTATTGACCGTGTGCATTGTCATTTAGTATGCATTTATATATATTATAGCAATTCACTCAGTGAGGTCTGACTCCCCTCCGTTGACTATTTTTCAGTAGAGTCATCGTCCTCAGACCTCATTAGTAGACCCTTACGCCAGATTTCTTATGCCCCAGCTTTATTATGTAAACTGCTCGCTTGAATTTTATTTTACAATTTAGACACTGCAGTAGTTGTAAAAATTGAAAAAGGATGTTGTATTATATTTGTATGAGTTATGTACTTTAAATATTTGAACTGGATTTGTATTAAAAGTTATTGATTTAAATCTCATGGTGGATTATTATTTAATTATTTATGATTTTATTTCCGCTGCAGAATATTTTAACTATGATATTATTATTATTGTATGTTTTATTTTTATTTTAAGGCTTGCTATGGGTTCCGGATTCGAAAAAATTCCCGTTCCCTAGCGCCGGTCATGGCCCCTATTTTGGGTCATGACAATCACGTTTTACGAGAATTTTATCAAAAATCTGGCAGAATCTCCCCTGTAAAATGGACATCTCTTTACTCAGAAAGTAAAGTCGGCCCTGCAAAGAAACACACTTCAGAAATAAATAGCCACACAACCCTTCGGTCGGACTCCCAAACTACAATTCTACTGACTAAGGTTCACAATTCATGAGGTATGCACATAACACATTTAAATACTAGAAATACCAAAAATACCCTTTAATACTCAAAATATAGCAAATTAGAAATTCAAACGCTAAAAATAATTATTTTACCGATAAATACATAAAAACCCTAATTTTGATAAAATATTATTAAAAATCGATAATTCTCAATAAATTCATAAATATTAACCAAAATACATTTTATAAATCCAAATTACATAATTAGCCCTAAAACATATTAAAAATCGATAAAAACTCATTTATTTAGAAAAATAGTATATTATATATAATTTGAAAATAATTTATGAAAAATAGTTTTAATTAGTTAAAAATACTAAATAATTTGTAGAAATAATTTTTATACCTCAAATAACTATTAAAACCAATTTAATTATATTTTTAGCCAATTTAGTGCCAAATTACCAAAATACCCCTACTATATATAAATTCACTATAATTGTTCAAAAATTCACTAAAAATAGTATAATTACTCAAAAATTAATTTATTAAAATATATTAAATAATATCAACAAATATACTCAATTAACCAATTAATTTCAATAAAATACATAATTACCCTAATTTTCTAAAAATCACATAAACTAATTAAATTCACAATAATTATATAAAAATCATAAAAATTACAAATAAATTTCTAAAATGAATTTTAACACCTATAAACACCATAAATCACAATTTCATAATTTATTTAATTAATTTACAAAAATTAGAAAATATTAATAAAATAATAAAAAATTCACAAAAATCAAAATAATTACCAAAAATTCCACAAAAATTACAGCATGTAGATTGAGCTACTAGGATTAATCTTTGTGAAGGAATTTTTCTTGAATCATTAAAATTGAGGCTAAAAAAATTAAGAACACAAGTTGACCGGAATTGACAATTGGAAACCTAGGGAAATCTAGACCAAATCAAGTGAAACCAAGCTTAGAAATGCACTCACCGGAGCTCAAGGAAGAGATAAAGACTGGTGGAACTTCAAATGGTGGCCAGAATTGTTGTGATCGGAGTTAATGGTGGGTTTCGGTTTCTAGGGAAAAGCCAATCAAACAACGCCGGAAAAGGGAGCTTCAGGCGGCGGAATGGGCTAGAGATGGAGGAGGACGGTTGAGAGGCACACCGATGGCAAGAAATCGACATGATAGTGGCCAAAAACGGGTGAGGATCGTCGGGAATGATGGAGATGATGTTGATGGCAATATGGTAAATATTGTAAACTTTATGTTTTGTAAATATTATATGTATATATATAGCTATAGTTTATATTATTATAATATATATTATTATATTCACAATATTTATTCACCACACACATAATTAATAATATCTATATACATATATATATATATATATATATATATACACATATTAATTATTAAAATTATAGAATACAATATAAATTTAATTAAAAAAATAAACCCTAATTAATTAAATGTGCATATATGCATGTATATGTATATATTTTAATACGACACTTAAAATTGTGCATGGACTCATGCAAATTCACAAAACCGTCTAAAATAATTAATTTTCTCAACTATTGGGAAATTTTATGTAAAAGACTTAAAATAATTAAAAATGACTTTAATAAATAATAAACTAATTAAATAATCAAATATATATATATAAATTATTAACATTGCATATCCCGATGTATTTTAAAATTATTTAAAAACTCAGGATATTACACTTACATACTCGAAACCTCAGTACTATAGAAGCGACTTGAGGGTGCCAGCTTTAGTCACTGGACTTAGATGCTCAAAGCTTAGATGCTTGGTGCAAGGATGCGAGGTACATACTTGGAACCTCAGTACTATAGAAGTAACTTGAGGGTGTCAGTTTCAGTCACTAGACTTAGATGCTCGATGCCTTAGAAGTGCAGCTTGAGTGCCAAATATTTGGAATTTGATGAAAGCGTAGCCCGGATGCTTGTTCCAAGTAAATAGAAAAAAGAGCTTGGTAAAGACGTGAGCAGGTCGAGGCATGGCAATGTCGCTTCGATTCTTAGGGTTTTGAAATTTGAATCGTATGAGCGACGCATCTTTTTGTATGTCAGTAAATAAGACGTTTTCGTTGCCGTCATAATGATCACTTGATTAATGGGTTTCATTTTTCCCAATTTTGCCCTTAATGATATAGGGAGAAGCGAAGTAATGATGAGGGCAATTAATAGCGTGTTTCCATATCGTTCTGTAACTCTATAAATATCTTTATGTCCGTCAACTGATGCATTTTGCCCTTTTTGTTTTGCCATTGTCATATTTATGCTGCTACTTCCGCTTTCTTCCTGTCTGCCATAATCTTTGCACTTTATAATTAGGTGATCTTTGTTTTTCTCCTTCTTTTTCTTGTTTCCTTTATCTTTCATGCATTTTTCTTCTTCATAGAAAATATTATGACACCAAGGGAACAAGTTAGTTCCAACCTGTTTGTTTCAAAAATAGATGATGAATTGTTGGGGTGGTACCGGAGGCGATTTTATATTCCTGCCTATTACATCCTCCACACAGTAGATAGGAAGTTTAGGGCTCATACTCCCATGTTAGAGTTAAGTAGATCAGTGGTATATTTTGATCAGCTAGAGGGGGTTTGAAAGTTTCTTTTAGATCCCTTTATTAAGAGATTCATGAATAGGCATAACATAGCACCTGGTCAGCTCCATCCGAATAACTATAGGATTCTGACTAGGTTCATCCAACTAATGCATGAAGAGGGGAAAGAGCCTGATTTAGACATTTTCTAATATTTGTATAGTTTAGCTAGAAAGAAGGGAGAACTGATATTTTCCCTATCAACCGTCCCCAACCATACCCTTTTCGTAAAGCTTCCGGACCTCCATAAGAAGTGGAGGCATAATTTTTTCATCATCTAGCACCCGTCGAACTTCGTGGATTTTCGATGAATGTGGTCTGATGAATGCCACAGGGTAAAACGGTCTGTGAGACTTTCCGATCACAATGCGAAGATGGTTTTATGGCTACATCTTGATGGCCTTACTGTAATATCCCGTGTTTTTAAAAATATTTTTACACTGTACCCGGGATATGCAGTGTTAATAATTTCTGTATATTATATGATATTTTTACGAGTTAATATGTATTTAAAACCTATTTTAATTACTGTGTATTATTTTCAGTGTTTTACGTAAAATTTTCCCGGGACTTGCATTTTCGGGGAAATTTTCACGTAAACAATGTAATATTAATTATTTTATATATATTTTCGGATTTGCATGAACTCATGCGTATTTTTAAATTATTAAATAAAGCTTGTGTGTGTATATTTATTTAATTAGGGTTTATTATTACCCTAATATTTTATTATTTATTTATTATTATTTAATTATTTTATTTATTATTAAATTATTAAAATTTATTATTTTATTATTATTTATTTATTAATATTTAATTATTTTATTTATTTTCTTTTTTCTTTTTTCTTTTTTCTTTTTTTTTTTCCTTTTTCTTTCTTTTTCTTTTTCTTTTTCTTTCCCTTTTTTCTTTCTTTTTCTTTTTCTTCTTTTTCTTCTTCTTTCCTCCCGCGCCTGACGCCCGACCACCATCCCTCACCGTCTGCAACTCCGGCCACCTACCGTCGGTGTGCCTCCCGGCTTGCCACCCGCCATTCCCAGCCGTCCTCCGCCACCTCCAGCCCCTTTCCCCGGCGCCGGCACCTTCATTTCTTCCTCTTTTGGCCGAAATCTTCCCTTCGTCGTTTCTCCCTCCTCCGGCCACCGTTTTCGACACCGCCGGTCTCTTTCTTCTCCTTGAGCTCCGGTAAGTGTGATTCTAGATTTTTTTTGAGCTAAAATGGTTTAGATTTGCTTAGGTTTCAATTTTTCCAATTCGGTCATATTAGGGTTTTCGATTTTTTTGAGCTTCGAATTGATTGATTCATGAAAACTCCCTTCACAAATGTTGTTCCTAGTAGCTTAATCTACATGTATGAATTTTTGTAGAATTTTTGGAGGTTTTTTGGATTTTTGGGTATTTTTGAATATTTTAATATTATTTTCTAATTTTCGGAAATTAATTATTTAAATTATGAAATTGGAGTTTATGGTTGAATTAGGTGTTGAAATGAATTATAGGAATTTATTTGGAATTTTTATGAATTTCTAAGTATTTATTTTTAATTATTGAAGTTTATGTGATTTTGAGAAATTAGGGTTAAATGTGTTTTTATTTGAATTTAATTGGTTAATTGAGTTTAATTATTGATATTATTGATAAATATGTTGAGAAAATTAATTTTGGATAATTGTATGATTTTTGGTGAATTTTGAAGTAATTTAAGTATATTTATATATATAGGGGTATTTTGGTAATTTTACCCTAAATTGTCTAAAATGTAATTTAATTGGTTTTAATAATTATTTAAGGTATAAAAATGATTTCTATAAATTATTTGGTATTTTTAACTAATTAAAACTATTTTTCGTGAATTATTTTCAATTATAAATATAATATACAGTTTTTCTAATAAAATGAGTTTTATCGGTTTTTACAGTGTTTTAAAGGTTAATTATGTAATTTCTACCTATGAAATGTATTTCTATGCTATAAGGATATTTTCAGTATTTCTGGAATTGTTCTGTGTTGTGGACCTCGGTCGGTAGATTGTAGTCTGGAGTCCGACCGAGGGGTTGTGAATGAGATGTGGTGTTTATTTTCGAAGTGTGTTTCTTTGCAGGGTCGGCTCTACTCTTTTGAGTAGAGAGATGTCCGTTTTACAGGGGAGGTTCTGCCGGATTTTCGATAGAATTCTCGTAAAACGTGATGTCCAGTCGAACCCTAATTCTGTTTCCGTATTTTAATACTCTAGATTGAATTCTAGGATTTCTGTTAGGTTTATTCTGATGTCAGTTAATTATTTCTTGTTTAGTTGCGCCGAGACCGAGGGCTAGTGGACCAGGCCCGTCGGACCTGTCTCGTGGAGCGCACTAGGTGAGTTACTATACTATATATATATGCTTAGGATGCTTGATTTAGAAATATATGTTTTATTTTGATTAAAATGCATAAATAATGTGATTTGTATTTAAGTATATTTTTGGTTTATTTTTGGTATATAATAAACTATATACATGTTTTATTAATAAAATATATTTAAAATGTTTTTAAATATATTTTTAATTTAATTTATGATTTGATTGGATTTATTTGACATATATATACTCGAAATATACCTGGTTTACTTTTGGTATATTTCCGGTATATATATGGTTTATGTTGTATTTTATTGAACTTCATGCATCATTTATTTTTGTGAATGAATGATTTATTTATTAATGAAGGATATCAATAGAACGTGCTACCTAGTGGGCAGCACTAGGACCGAGTACGTACCGGTACGCCTATAGTATTTAGGCTATAATACTAAATTATTTGTGGATATTGATTTGATTATGATTATTGATATGTGTGAGATGTGGTTTGGGGTGTGATTGCTGGAGCTCGGTTGACCAAGTGTCTCGGGGCCAATCACACTGACAGTCAGACTGCTGGAGCTCGGTTGACTTAGTGTCTCGGGGCCAGTCTATTGTCTAAATGGATTAAGCGGATATATTTGGAATAAGTGAGCCTATATGGCTAGAGTGTTGTTTAATACTATTTTCTGAGGTTGCGATATTCTAGGGTTCTATGTGATCCTTCATAAAAGATGATTTTCAGATAAAATATATAAAAAATGATTTTATTGCATCTGTGTGTAATTGCCTGTATATATACATATTATATATACTGTTGATTGTATGCATTATCACTTAGTGTGTATGTATATATATTATAGTAATTCACTCAGTGAGGTCTGACTCCCCTCCGTTGACTATTTTTCAGGAGAGTCAACTTCTTCAGACCTTAGTAGCAGGTCAATACGCCGGATTTCTTCCACCCCGGCTTCTTTATGTAAATTATCTACTTGAGTCTTATTTATTTTATCTAGACACTGCAGTAGTTGTGAATTAAAGTGTTGGATTTCATGTATTTTATTTTAAAGAGATGTATTATGTTGAAACTGGATTTGTATTAAAGAGATTATGTATCTATGAGATGAGATTTTAATTTAAATCCAGTGATGAAAATGATATTGTGATATTTAAGATTTTTATTTCCGCCGCATATTATACTGTTACTGTTATTGCATGATTTATTTTATTTTTAGGCTTGCTACGGGTTCCAGATTCGAAAGAATTCCCGTTCCCTAGCGCCGGTCATGGCCCCTGTTTTGGGTCGTGACACTTACCGAAGCTCGATCAGTTGAGGATGTATCCAGGAGATACCCGTGGAGAGTCTATCCAGACCATGTTCATTTTTTTGGTATGTTTGTGTTACTTAAAGGTATCCTTCTAACTTGCTCTATGTTTTTAATTGTAGATGGCTAATTTTTTTACTTTTATGGAGGGGATTTCCCTAGCTGATGAGCCCACAGCTCCGGAGGAAGTACATGTATCCCCTTCTCTAGAACCTGAAGCTCCTATGATCCATGAGGAGATGACTGTCAATCCCAAAGGCAAGGTGGTAGTCGAGTCAACCTGAGCTGGGAAGGTGGGTTAGAAAAAAAGGCAGTTGATCGAGTAAGATTCTGATGAGGAGGGGCTTAACGAAGAGATATACATTCAACGCCCGAGGCTGTCCGGGTGTCTGGATATGAGGGGGTGGATACTGAATAAGATGAAGCTTTCGAGCATCTTGAATAACCAAGTGAGAGATCAGTATGCCGAGTCGCTGAGGCTACCAGCGAATATGCAATGTTGGTTAGAGGAGGGCCTGGAGGGGCTGCTTGATTCGATGATAGACCAATCATTAGAAGTAAGTGAATGTTATCTCTATTTCTCGCACTTTTTTACTTACATGTGTACTTGTGTTAACACGAACTTCCCTGTCACATATGACTCAGGCCTTGCTACTAGCGAAGGACTAATATTTTTACTTGAAAAGCCAATATAGTCTGAAGGAGATGGAGGTGGGGATAATAGTGATTGACTTTTAGAAGAAGCTGGATGGTGAAAAAGCAGTGCTAGAGCTCTACCAAACAAAATATGTGGAGGTGAGCCAGAAGAAGATCACCGATTTGGAGCATAGTCAAGGTCAATTGATGAGGAGGATTGAAGAGCAGGATCTTCAAATTGCAGATCTGGAGAAGAGGTTGTCTGAGGTTGAGAAATCCTGAGAAAATGACAAAAGGTCCTACCAAAACATGGTAGGGGGATTTTTTACTGCCGACAGGGTTGAATGTAGGACAATCCTACTTTCTCAGAACTCTGAGTTGGACCTGGAAGTGTTGGATCGAATAACGCCGATAGACCTTGAAAAGATTGCTGCTGAGGAGGACGCTCATCAAAAGGCAGGTACTTCATGTATAAGGAATAATGTTGAGTCTGCTACTACTGCAGAGCTTACCGAGCCTCCAAATACAGTTGATGCTGTTTCCCCATTCGTCTCTGGGCCTGATGGTCTGAATGTATAAGTTATAGAATAGGAATTTTTCTCATCTTTTTTTTTATAATCGATCAGTTGTAAAAACATTGTTGCTTTAATGAAGAGACATTTTATTGAATATCTTTCTGAGTACAATTTATTGATAGTATTTTCTGAGGCAATCTAAGTTCCAAAATTGTGGTAGCTCTTTGCCTCCTTTGTCTCTTAGTTTGTATGCTCCCTTGGTTGTGTGTTCTAAGATTTTATACGGGCCTTCACAATTTGGACCTAGCTTGCCAGTTCTTGAGTTGCCTTTGCCATGTCTGTCCTTTTGAGTACCCAGTCTCCTAATTTGAACTATTTTAGGCAACACCACCAGAGATGATACCGTGCCACCTTCTGCCGATATGCTTCTGCCGTAGCTGCTGCCCGCTCTCGCCTTTCCTCTAATAGGTCTAGATATATCCATGCATTAATATTGTTGATGTTGTGATCAAGACTGTAGCTGACCTTTCAACTTGGTGAACCAATTTCCACCGGTATTACCGTGTCTATGCCATAACTTAGCCTGAATGGTGTCTCCTTGGTGGATGATCTAGATTTGGTTCTATAGGCCCAAATTACATTGTTAATCTCCTCAACCCAGTTTCCCTTTTTCTCATCAAGTCTCTTCTTTAACCCCTACATGATAATTCTATTGGTGACTTTCGTTTGTCCATTTATTTGTAAGTGGGTTACTAAGGTGAAATGAAGCTTTATTCTGAGGTCTAAACAGAAACCTCTAAATTTTCCATTATCAAACTATTTACCGTTATCTGTAACTAGAGTGTGAAGGATGTCGAATTTGCAGAAGACCTCTCTCCAGAAGAAATGTTGTATCCGAGCTTCAATGATGGTTGGAACTACCTCCACCACTACCCATTTAGTGAAATAGTCTATAGCCACAATTAGGAACTTTTTTTATGAAGTAGAGGTTGGGAAGGGGCCCAGGATGTCCATCCCCCACATGGTGAAGGGCCATGGGCTGTCGATTGGATGTAGGGGGTGGGAAGGCCTATGATTAAGTTAAGCGAATTATTGGTACTTGCTGCATACTTGAGTTAGCTTCTAGGCATCATTAGACATGGTAGGCCAGTAATATCCTTAGAGTAGTGTTTTCTGGGTTAGTGCATAGTAGGACTCATGCGCTTCATAAATTCCTTCATTAATTTCCTTGAGCATGTAATTCCCTTCCTCTGGAGAGACGCACTTAGACTATGGGTGTGACAGGGATTTTCTATAGAGCTCCCCTTGGTGGATAGAATAGTGGGTTGCTCTTGTTTTTAGTTTTTGAGCTTTCAATTTGTCTTCAGGGAGAGTTCTGTGTTCCAAGTATTGGACTATCAGACGCATCCATTCTGAAACTTCCCATATCTCTAAAACTTTAGGATCTTTCATGCTGGGTTTTATTAGTGACTTGGTGAATTCCATATCCTTAAATGCTTGACTGTCTTCAGCTGCCAATTTGGCTAGGAGATCAGCCTCAGAGTTCTCCTGTCTGGGTATTTAGACGATCTCCCACCGGCCCCCTTCTTGTTCGATATATTTTAAGAGTTGCCTGACTTTGTCCACGTACTTGGCAATGCTGGTGTCTTTGACTTGGAACGTGTTGTTAACTTGGTTTACTACCAACTGGGAGTCTGAGTGTATTGTGAGGTGTTCGGCTCTGACTTCGACAGCTAATTTCAAGCCTGTGATGAGTGCTTTATATTTTACAGCATTATTAGTTGTATTGTACTCTATCCAAACTGCATACCGAATGTGAATTTTATACAGTCCTTTAAGATTTACTATGATGCTGGATCCTTGAGAGGAGGAAGCTCCATTAACATAGAGATTCCATTATGGTGCTTTTGTCATAGTGAGGTCTTCTAGAGCTATTTCTTGTATGAAATATGCTAATGCTTAGGCTTTTACTTGTTGGTGGGGCTCGTAATTGATGTTGAATTCACCAACTAACACCAACCATTAAACTAGTTTGCCCGAGGTCTCTGGTCTTTGTAAAATTTTTCACAGAGGGAAATGAGATCGGACCATAATAGGATGCGCTTGGAAGTAATGTCGAAGCTTCCGGGATGCATGAACCATAGCCATAGCCAACTTATCCAACATGGGATACCAGACTTCAAATCCTCGAAGCATTTTACTGATGTAATATACTGGGTTTTGCTGGCTTCCCTCTTCTCTTACTAGTATGGAAGTGATGCATTCTTCGCCTATAGAGAGATATAAATACAATATTTCATTTGGGATGGGCATGCTGAGTAAGGGTGGTGAGGATAAGAACTTCTTGATGTCTTTGAAGGCTGCTTGGCAATTTGCAGACCAAACAACATTTTTAAAATTTTTTAGAGATCAAAATAATGATAGACAATGTATGGTTGAGCATGAGATAAAACGCCCCAATGCTGTGATTCTACCATTTAGTTTTTATACTTCGTGGATATTTTTTGGGGCTTTCATGTTTAGTATGGCTTCCATTTTCTCTAGGTTAGCCTTAATGCCCCTGTAGGATATCATGAATCCCAAGAATTTACCCACTTTGACTCTGAAGATACATTTTTCTGGATTTAGCTTGATCCTAGACTTACTCAGTAATCGGAGAACTTGATCTAGATCTGCTGGGTGTTATTCTGCATGCTTGCTCTTGATGATAATGTCATCTACATATACTTCCACATTTATGCCAATCTGGCCTTAGAGCACCTGGTTCATCATTCGTTGATATATTGCTCTAGCGTTCTTTAGTCCGAAGGGCATCACCTTGTAGCAATATAGGCCTTCATTGGTGATGCAGGACGTTTTCTCCTGATCTTCTTCCTTCATCGGTATCTGGTGATATCCTTGTTCCGTGTCAATGAAACTATATAATCTGTGGCCAGCAGTGGAGTCTATGAGCTGATCAATCATGGGCAATAGGTAGCTATCTTTAGGACATACCCGATTAAGGTCAGTATAGTCCACGCACATCCTATATTTTCCATTCGCTTTTTTGACAAGTACTACGTTGGCTACCCATTCCGGATGAGTAACTTCCTTGATGAATCTAGCTTCCAACAACTTCTTTGTTTCCTCAATAATTATCCTTTGCCTCTCATAAGCAAAGGTTCTTTTCTTTTGGGCCACTAGCTTTGCTCATGGTCTGATGTTTAAACTGTGACAAGTAACCTATGGATCCACACCAATGATCTCAGATGCTCGGGCAGCGAAGTCTTTCGAGTGACTGGTGAGGACCTCCCTTATTTATTTCTTGACGTCACAGTCGAGTTCATTACCGATCTTTACCACTTTTCCATCCACAATTTGTAGGGCTTCCATGTCTTCAACTAGTTATAAACTTGTACCCTATTTCTCTATCTCCTATGCTTTTAGGGGGAAGGCTTCCACCTGAGGCTTTATGGCCATCTGGTAATACTATCTAGCCATATGTTGATCTCCCCGAATGGTAAGAGTTTTGCTCTCAACTGGAATTTTCATAATTAAGTGTCGGATATTGGTGATTGCATCTACTTCATAGAGCATCGGACGTCCTATGATTCTGTTATATGCTAGTGGGAGATCCACCACGTTAAATACTATTTGGATAACTTTCATTTCTACGTCGTATTGATTCCTAAATTCTAGGTTCAACTCCATGACTCCTAATGGCTATATAATTCCTCCATAAAAGCTTGTGATGGGGTTCTAGATGGTCTTCAAATTAGTGACAGAGCTTCCCATCACTTTGTATGCATTCCAGGATAATGCTTTGATAGCGCTTCCGTTGTCCACTAATAACCTCTTTACCAAGTAATTGTCTATGTACGCATTAATCAACAGGGCATCACAATGGGGATGGTGAACATGCGAACCATCTTTTGAGTTAAATAATGTTCCTTTTTTTGAAAGCTGGTTTTTCTCCCTTACTCCATTTTAATTTCTTCCCAGAATTTTCTCTGCCAATGATTATATTAATAATACCAACTGGATCCTTTTGAGCTTTCTTCACTTTTGTCCTGTCATGCCTCTAGGCTTCCTGGTTTTCGCTCCTCGATGTGTTTATGAAATTATTGAGTTTACCATTCTGCACCAGTCTTTCTATGGCATGCTTCAGCTCTCTGCAAGCCTTAATATCGTGCCCATATTCCTGGTGATACTAGCAGTATTGTCCCCTGTCTTATGTGGATCTTCGACTGGGGCTAATTCTCTTTACGGAGATGATTTCGATGCTATTCTGCCTGATACACATGAGAATTCTGGATCGAGAGGTGTTCAGGGGTGTGTATCTGTCGACTTCCCTATCAAATCTCTCTGTCAAGTTTTTAAAATTTATTTTTAGGAAGCTTACTCATCTGGGTCTTGGTCTTTCATCTTTGGCTGGTGGCTTCTCCTCCTCCCTTTGCATCCTTCTATCTTTATCCATTTTTATCATTCTGACTGCCATCACCATTGCTTCCGTAAAAATGCCTAGTTCCTTTGTCATTATCTTGTCTTTAAGCTTTTCGAGTCTAGTACCATTTTTCAAAGCTCGGTTGACTTAGTGTCTCGGGGCCAGTCTACTGTCCAAATGGATCAAGTGATTATATTTGGAATAAGTGAGCCTGTATGGCTAGAGTATTTTCTAATACTATTTTGAGGCTACGATTTTCTAGGGTTCTATTTGATCCTTCATAAACTGTGATTTTCAATAAAAATATATAAAATGATTTTATTGCATCTATGTGTATTTGCTTGTATATATGCTTATTATATATATACTATTGACTGTGTGCATTATCATTTAGTATGTATGTATATATATTATAGTAATTTACTCAGTGAGGTCTGACTCGCCTCCGTTGACTACTTTTCAGGAGAGTCATCTTCATCAAACCTTAGTAGCAGACCCTTACGCCGGATTTCTTCTGCCCCGGCTTCATTATATAAACTTCTTACTTGAGTTTTATTTTTATTAATCTAGACACTGCAGTAGTTGTAAAAAAAATTGTTAAAAAGATATTGTATTCTATTTGTGTGAGTTATGTATTTTAAGAATTTGAACTAAAACTTGTATTAAAAGTTATTTATATATGAGATGAGGATATTGATTTAATTTCATTTGGTGGAAATATTATTTTGATATTTATGATTTTATTCTGTTGCATAATATTTATTTAATTATTTTGTTATTATTAGTATTGCATGTTTTATTTTATTTTATTTTTAAGGCTTGCTATGGGTTCCGGATTCGAAAGAATTCTCGTTCCCTAACGCCGGTCATGGCCCCTATTTTGGGTCGTGACAAAGTTGGTATCAAAGTGGAGTTTTGTGTCAGGGCCTTAGTTGTGTGAGTCGTGGCCCTAGTTTTCAAGTTGTGTTTTCTTTTGAAGCTACTGCAGTGAATTAGGTTTGAGTATGTCTTAATAAGTATTCCTTGCTTTAGTTTTCTACATTATTCTTCCATTATTTGTTTGTCTAAATCATTTTGTTGTCTTTTCAGAATAAGGAGGAGAGCGCGTGTCGCTCCATTGGTCGTTGAGGCCAAGGATGATGAGTCTTTTCAGGATGAGGTTTTACCTTCTGAGCAGCCAATTAGACGTAGAGGTCATGGCAGAGGTAGACCTGGAGGAGCGGCAGGTCACCGTAGGCAGAGAGAGATAGAGGATGAAGAGCCTGTAGAGCCTGAGTTTGATGTTCCTGTACCTCTATTTGTTCTGCCTGTTCAGTCTACCTATTAGCAGGGTATGTCTGACCCTGAGGTAGCTCTATTTTATACCAGAGTTGGTAGGATTGCGTTTGATGGGACTTTCGATCTGTTAGACTTTCTTCATGCGATCGAGACTCGGACTCAGACTGCTCACATCGAGTACCAACGGATTATGATAGTCGAGCTGTCTATTGAGGGACTAGCCTTAGACTAGCTTATTCAGATGATCCAGCCCTATATGATGATGATGACTTGGGCTCAGTTTTGAGAGCAGTTTATGAGGAGATTTTATCCAGAGCCTCTCCGTATGAGCTATCATCTTCGGTTGACCAACATTTCTCACAGTGATTGATCAGTAGAGGAGTACACCCGAGAGTTTCTTCGACTGGGTAGATATGCAGAGGATCTGATGCGAGATCATTATTTCATAATCACTATATACGTCATCGGTTTGGGTTCAACATTTGCTGATATACCTACAGTGGGCCTTACTCTGGAGTCTGTGATTGAGTTGGCTAAGGAGATTGAGTTGAGGCTAGTTAGGCAAGGAGCAATGCCTGATTATTACCAGCTGGGAGTTCAGTCGAGTGGATTGCAAACTACTCCGTATTCAAGTTTTCATGTTGGTTCGAGTAGTCAGCAGAGAGGTCCAACTCAGCAGAGTCAAAGACAGCAGTAACGAGTGCATCAGAGCAGTAGACATGGCCGTGGAGGTCAGCGTAGACCATTCAGATTTGGGTCAGATGCTTCGAGCAGTAGCAATGGTCGCAGTTCTGGATCAGTTGCCAGTGTTTACCAGACCTGCGGTAGAGTCCATCAGGGACCGTGTTACCTAACACCACTGACATGTTTCAAATACGGGTAGACAGGACATTATGCCAGATCATGTCCTTACTCTGGGTATCAGCAGCCGTAAATTCCATGATTTCCACAACAGTCGATTGCTAGTACTGCACCTGTACCATTTCAGTTGCCTCCAGCCCAACATCAGAGTTCCACTCAGTTTTTTCCATAGCAGAGTCATGGTAGAGGTACTAGAGGAGGTGTCAGAGGTGTTGGCTAGGCTTCTACCAGTCAGCAGGGAGGTCGAGGTCAAGCCAGAGTCTTCCACCATACTCAGCAGGATGCTCAGGCATCTAATGTAGTCATGGCAGGTATTGTTTCTATCTGTTACCTGGATGCATGGGTTTTGTTTGATCCGGATGCCACGCATTCATTCGTTTCTCCCATTTGTGATTCCAAGTCTTATTGGCAAGCTTCGAGGATGGCTTTTCCTTTGTCTGTTGCCACTCCTCTGAGCAATTATTTGGACATCAATATTGTTCTTTCTGGTTATCCAGTTCTCGTGGGAGGTAGAGAATTATCCGTTGATTTGATTATATTAGATGTGATGGAGTTTGATATTATTTTGGGTATGGATTGGTTATCTCAGCACTATGTCGTGGTATATTATTGGAATAAAGAGGTGACTTTCAGAATTCCTGATGAAGAAGAATTTAAGTTTGTAGGTGATAGGAGTTTCACACCTCAGAATCTTATTTCTGCTATTACAACTAGAAAATTGCTGAGGAAAGGATGTCAGGGATATTTGGCATTAGTCAGGGATACTTCAATGGAGAAGTTGTCACTCACAGATGTTCCTGTTGCCTGTGAGTTTCTTGATATTTTTCCTGAGGAGTTACCAGGTTTACCACCTCATAGAGAGATTGAGTTCTATATAGATGTGGTTCCAGGTACTACTCCTATATCTATGCCACCCTATAGAATGGCTCCTGCAAAGTTGAAAGAGTTGAAGGAGCAGTTGCAAGAGTTATTGGATAAGGGTTTTATCAGACCCAGTGTTTCTCCTTGGGGTGCACCAGTCCTGTTTATGAAGAAGAAGGATGGTACCCTGAGACTGTGCATTGACTACAGAGAGCTGAACAAGGTGAAAGTGAAGAATAAGTATCCTCTCCCGAGGATAGATGACTTATTTGATCAGCTACAGGGTGCACAGTTCTTTTCCAAGATTGATTTGAGGTCGGGTTATCATCAGCTGTGGATTAGTGAAGCCGATGTTCCTAAAACGACATTCCGCACTCGATATGGCCACTATGAGTTTCTGGTGATGTCTTTTGGTTTGACTAATGCACCAGTAGCTTTTATGGACTTGATGAACAGAGTATTTAGACTGTATGTGGATTAGTTTGTGGTAGTCTTCATTGATGATATACTGGTTTATTCAAGGAGTATGGAGGAGCATGTATATCATTTGAGGACTGTACTGCAGACATTGAGAGATCATCAGCTTTATGCTAAATTCTCGAAGTGTGATTTCTGGATGTAGAGTGTTTTTTTTCTTGGACACGTGGTGTCTAAAGAAGGTATCCAGGTTGATCCACAGAAGATTGAGGCAGTGTCTGAATGGCCTAGACCGACTTCTGTTATTGAGATTCGGAGTTTTTTGGGTTTAGTTGGGTATTATAGATGATTTATGCAGGATTTTTCCAGAATTACAGCCCCTATAACTCGCTTGACTCAAAAAAATGTTAGATCTGAGTGGTCAAAAGCTTGTGAGAATAGTTTTCAGTTGTTGAAGGAGAAATTGACCATAGCCCCAGTGTTAGATTTGCCTAATAATGTGGACAAGTTCATAGTTTATTGTGATGCCTCTGGAGTTGGCCTTGGTTGTGTGTTGATATAGAATGGTAGGGTGATAGCCTATGCTTCAAGGCAATTGGAAAAACATGAGCAGAACTATCCTACACATGACCTTGAAATGGCTGCAGTGATCTTTGCTCTGAAGATTTGGAGACATTATCTGTACGGGTTAACTTGTGAGATATTTACTGATCACAAGAGCCTTAAGTACATTTTCCAGTAGAGAGATATGAATCTGAGACAGAGGAGATGGTTGGAATTATTGAAGGATTATGACTGTGAGATTTTATATCATCCGGGCAAGGCTAATGTGGTAGCAGATGCCTTGAGTAGAAAGTCCTCAGGCAGTCTTGCTCACATCAGTGTTGAAAGGAGACCGTTAATCCAAGAGTTACATCTGTTGGTGGATCAAGGTCTGATGATGAAGATCAGTAGGTCAGGTGGATTGCTAGCTCAATTTAAGGTGCGATCTGTACTGAGGGATAGGATTAAAGTAGCTCAGAGCCGAGATCTTATTCTAAAAGAGCTTGCAGAGAATGTTCGAGCAGGGAAGTTAACTGATTTCACACTCGATGATGATGGTGTGTTGTGGATCAGTGGTAGATTGCGTGTTCCTGATGTGGATGATTTGAGAGAAGAGATCCTAGAGGAAGCACACTCTACAGCCTATAGCGTACATCCGGGTGTCACTAAGATGTACCATAGTATTAGAGATTTATACTGATGGGACGGACTGAAAAAGGATATCGCTGATTATGTTGCTAAGTGCCTAACGTGTCAGCAAGTGAAAGCTGAACATCAGAAGCCTTCTGGGAAGCTTCAGCCTCTTCCTATTCCCGAGTGGAAGTGGGAAAGGATAGCTATGGATTTTGTGGTTGGTTTACTTTATTCTAAGGATGGATACGATTCCATCTGGGTGATTGTAGACAGGTTGATGAAGTCTGCACATTTCTTGCCTGTTTCTGTAGCTAGATTGGCGAAGCTATATGTGAAGCATATTGTGTGCCTTCATGGAGTACCTGTGTCCATTGTGTCAGACAGAGGTTCAATTTTTACCTCTCATTTTTGGCAGAAGTTGCAAAAAGTGATGGACACTAGATTGGATTTCAGTACTGCTTTTCATCCTCAGACAGATGGTCAGTCTGAGAGGACGATCCGGACATTGGAAGATATGTTGAGGATGTATGTCCTGGATTTGGGAGGTAGCTAGGATGATCATTTACCTCTTGTTGAGTTCACATATAATAACAGCTATTATAGCAGTATTGGCATGGCACCGTATGAGGCATTGTATGAAAGGAAGTGTAGATCCCCTCTGAGTTGGGATGAGATTGGTGAGAGAGCTTTGACTGGACTTGAGATGGTTCAGGATGCTGCAGAGAAATTCGTCGTGATTAAGCGCAGATTAGAGATCGTAGTTAGTAGGCAGAAGAGCTATGCGGATCCTATGCGCAAAGATGTGGAGTTTCAGGTTAGAGATTTTGTTTTTTTGAAGGTATCTCCGATGAAGGGTGTTATGAGATTTGGCAGGAAGGGTAAGTTAGCACCGAGATATATCAGACCGTTTGAGATTTTGGAGAGAGTTGGCACTGTTGCATATCGGTTGGCTTTGCCTTCGAGTATGTCACAAGTGCATCCAGTGTTTTATATCTCGATGTTGAGGAAGTATATCTCAGACCCTTCACACGTGTTGCAGCCCGACATTGTAGAAGTGAATGAAGATCTGACATTTTTGGAAGAACCTGTGGCGATCGTTGACTATCAAGTTCGACAGTTGCGATCGAAGCAGATTCTGATGGTCAAGGTTCTGTGGCGTAGCAACAGAGTTGAGGAGCATACGTGAGAGACTGAAGCTGAGATGCGAGCGTCTTACCCGTATCTCTTCTCTTCTTGATCTTATAATTATTCTTTTCTGGAATTCAGGGACGAATTTTTATAAGGGGGGAAGACTGTAATATCCCGAGTTTTTAAAATATTTTAAACTGCATCGGGATATGCAGTGTTAATAATTTTGTATATAATTATGATATTTCTACGAGTTTGTTATTTAATTAAAACTAATTTTAATTATTTTATGTTATTTTAAGTACTTTACGTAAAAATTTTCCGAGAATTTTATTTTCGGGGAAATTAACATGTAAATAATTTAATATTAATTATTTTAAATAATTTCATGAATTTGCATGAACTCATATATATTTTTAAAGTGCTAAAATGAATATATGTGTATATATTTAAATTAAACTAGGGTTTAATTAATTACCCTAATTTTTATTATTTATTATTTAGTTTTAATATTATTTAATTATTTTTAAGTGTATAAAATTATTAATATATTAAATTATATGTGTGTGGAGTATATTTAATGTGTGTGGGAGTTTATTTTATTATAATATATAGTGTGGGTATATATATATGCATATATACATATTTATTTAACAAAAAAAATAAAGTTAGCACTATTTATGGTTTTGCCATTAAAGCTTCCTCTCCCTCCCGATCGTCTTCCTTGTGAATCCAGTCACTGTCATGCCATTTTCTTCTTGTCGGTGTGCCTCCCAGCGTGCCACCTTCTTCCTCAGCCATCGCCGCCACCTGCAGCAGCCGTTTCCGGCATCGGAGGAGCTCATTTTCGTCAGAAAGCCGAAACTCTTCCTCACCATCGATCGATGTGATTCCGGCCACCATTTTCGACACCGCCAGTCTCTATCTTCTCCTTGAGCTCCAGTGAGTGTGATTCCAAGCTTTGTTTCACTTAAAATGGTCTAGATTTGCCTAGGTTTCGATTTTGCAATTTCGGTCTATTTTTTGTAGAATTTTTGGAATTTATTTTGATTTTTGGGTATTTTTTATTATTTTATTATTATTTTCTAATTTTTGAAAATTAATTAATTAAATTATGAAATTGTGTTTTATGGTAATTATAGGTGTTGAAATGAATTATAGGAATTTATTTTTAATTTTTATGAATTTTTATGTATTTATTTTGAATTTATTTAGTTTATGTAATTTTGAGAAAATAGGGTTAATTATGTGTTTAATTGAAATTAATTGGTTAATTGAGTATATTTATTGATATTATTGAAATATATGTTGAAAAAATTAATTTTGTGCAATTATATTATTTTTGGATTAATTTTAGTATATTCATATATGTGGGGGTATTTTAGTAATTTTTCACTAAATTGGCTAAAATGTAATTAAATTGGTTTTAATAGTTATTTAGGGTATAAAAATAATTTCTAAAAATTATTTAGTATTTTTAGCTAATTAAAACTATTTTTCGTAAATTATTTTCAAATTATATATAATATATGATTTTTCTAATAAAATGAGTTTTCACCGGTTTTTACTGTGTTTTAGGGTTAATTACGTAATTTCTACTGATAAAATGTATTTTTATTATATAAGGGTATTTTTGGTATTTTGTAAATATTCTGTAAATTGTGGACCTCGATCAGTGATTTGTTGTTTGGAGTCCGACCGAGGGATTTTGATTGAGAATTTTATGTTATTTTCGAAGTGTGTTTCTTTGCAGAGCTGGCTCTACTCTTTGAGTAGAGAGATGCCTATTTTACAGGGGAGGTTCTGTCGGATTTTCGGTAGAATTCTCGTAAAATGTGATGTCCGGTCGAGCTCTAATCCTAATTCTGTCTCTAGTATTTTAGATCGAGTATTTATAACTTCTGTTAGATTTGTTCTGATTCCTGTCATTTTTGTTTATTTAGTTGCGCCGAGACTGAGGCCTAGTGGACCAGGCCCATCGGACCCATCTCGAGGAACGCAATAATAGTGAGTTACTAGTCTATATATATATGCTCTAGGACGCATGATTTTAGAAATCTATATTTTATTTTGACTAAAAATGCATAATGATATTAATTAGTACTTGAGTTTATTTTAGTTTACTTTTGGTTTATTTTTGGTTTATTTTTAGTATATTTTAAACTATATGCATGTTTTATTAATGAATTATGTTTAAAATGTTTTTGAATATATTTCTAGTTTATTTTGTAATTTAGTTGGATTTATTTGACGTATATATGCTCGAAATATACCTTGTTTACTTTTGGTATATTTCTAGTATATATATGGTTTATGTTGCTATTGTATTTAAATACATGCATAATTTATTTGTGAATGTATGTTTTATATTTAATAATGAAGGATATCAATAGAACGTGCTACCTAGTGGGCGGCACTAGGACCGAGTACATACCGATACGCTGATAGCATTTAGGCTATATTACTAACCATTTGTGGATATTGATTGGATTTGATTATTTGATGTGTGAGATATGATTTGGGAGTGTGATTGTTGGAGCTCGATTGACCAAGTGTCTAGGGGTCAATCACACTGACAGTCAGACTGTTGGAGCTCAGTTGACTTAATGTCTCGGGGCCAGTCTACTGTCCAAATGGATCAAGTGATTATATTTGGAATAAGTGAGCTTGTATGGCTAGAGTGTTGTCTAATACTGTTTTGGGGCTGCGATTTTTTAGGGTTCTATTTGATCCTTCATAAACTGTAATTTTCAATAAAAATATATAAAATGATTTTATTGCATTTGTGTATATTTGCTTGTATATATGCTTATTATATATATACTATTGACTATGTGCATTGTCATTTAGTATGTATGTATATATATTATGGTAATTCACTTAGTGAGGTCTGACTCCCCTCCGTTGATTACTTTTCAGGAGAGTCATCTTCATCAGACCTCAGTAGTAGACCCTTACACCGGATTTCTTCCGCCCCGGCTTCATTATGTAAACTGCTTACTTGAGTTTTATTTTTATTAATCTAGACATTGCAGTAGTTGTAAAAAAAATTGTTAAAAAGATATTGTATTATATTTGTGTGAGTTATGTATTTTAAGAATTTGAACTAAAACTTGTATTAAAAGTTATTTATTTATGAGATGAGGATATTGATTTAATTTCATTTGGTGGAAATATTATTTTGATATTTATGATTTTATTTCGTTGCATAATATTTTATTTAATTATGTTGTTATTATTAGTATTGCATGTTTTATTTTGTTTTATTTTTAAGACTTGCTACAGGTTCCGGATTCGAAAGAATTCTCATTCCCTAGTGCCGGTCATGGCCCCTGTTTTGGGTCGTGACAAGTTCCCTATAGACGGCACCACTTGATAACTTATTTCTGGAACTCTTGAGCTTGAGACCTTGTAATCAATAAAAAGTAGGCAAGGTGAGAGGTGGGAAGAGTCCCCATAAACACTTTGATGCCTAAGTCAGAGAATAGAAAGAGAGTTTGTATAGAGAACAAGGAGCAATTAGAATATAAGAGAATGAGATGATTTGGAAGAGAGGTATAGGGTCCTATTTATAGTGATGCTTGAACCTGAAAGGAGTAAGATTCCTTGTGGGATAGGAATCCTAATCCTAGTAGGAGAGTATTCCTTCCTTACTTAGGAATCCTCTTTGGGGTAGAGTCCTTTCCATGATCAGATTCTGCTACCTTTCTTATCCGGGTAACCCTATTTAGAAAACAAAAACCCCTTAGTTAAACATGAATATTTATAAGCGGTATCAATAATAATAATAAATTATATAAGTTAGATATATTTTTTATTCAAAGAAAAATTTAATTTATTTGCCTTTTTTTGAACTATTTAATTTTTAAACTTTTTTATTACACCTCAGAGCTATTAAAGGGTTTAAATCATATTTTTGTAAGTTAATAAACATTTAAATTAGCCAGAAAATTTTTTATAATAATATTTATTGCAAATTAAGATATTAAACCGTCAATTTATAAGCTGAGAAGTTGGAGCTGGAATGTATAGCATTATTATCTACTGCCATCAAGATCATTCTTAACTTGGCAAATTTTGTATGCAAACTTCCCACTTTTAAGTTACTTCGGTGCAAAAGTCTATGTATGCCATCTTGCTATTATTTTTGCATTCATGACTCTAAATCTTTAGATCACGTTTTTACCAAATGCTTTTATGCAATGTCTATTTGGTATTCACTGGCTAGTTTATTTAACACTTCCATTAATTTGTCCGGTGGTACCATTAATTTGTTTAATTTAGCGATGAAGTTAAAATTTTCTTCGCAAGTCTTTATTCTATGAAAGGCAGAAGTTCATATAGCCATTTAGAGCATATGGAATGCTTGCAATAAACTTATCTTCCATAACAAGTAGATATCCATTTCTCTATCAGTTCAAACCATCTATCGAGCTATTAAGGAAGTGGAGTTGTTTAAGTCTGGTCACATATCATGCAGTCTAATTTGCTTATCTTGCGTTAGTTGAGAGTTGTTGGTATACTACGAAGCTTCCTTATGACTATTCTAGTCATTTGGCTGGATGGACAAAGATTAATTGTGATGGAGCAACTCTTAGTTCCCTTGGTGTAGCTGTAGCTAGTGGAGTTTTATGAGATAGCGAGGGTTGGGTACTTTACTGTTTTGCTATTCTGTTGGGAATTAAATTTGTGTTTGAGGCAAAAATTTGGTTGTTTGCTATGCGGTATCCAAGGCTTCTCAAATGTAGCTTTCCCCAATCTGGATTGAATCCGATTCAGCATATGTTGTTCATCTTCTTCAAACCAAGTCTGTTGTTGTCCCATGGCGTGTTAGACACTCATGGCAAGAATGTATTAATCACTTGGGATCTATTCAGATTCATGTGAGCCATATCTTTAGAGAACGTAATAGTTGTAGATAAACTTCCTTCTATGAGACTCTTTCTTCAAGCTCCTCAATGGTGGGTCAGTTATCCGGCTTCTTGTCAAGATTTTATGCTCAACGATGCTCTTAGTCTTGAACCTAATAGATTTCATTGATTTTTTATTTCTATTTTTTTTTTGCCACTTGTTGGGTTGTATTTCAACATCCTTATATTTTTTTTTGTTTCATTAATAATAAGGTGGATTTTTAGCATGTGATGTGGGTGAAAAGGAGTGCCAACTTAATTGGGATGCCCGGATGCACCTTTAATGCTTTGATCGTCAATTTTATATAAAAAAAACTTTATAAGTTGAGAACACAATTAATAAAATGTAGTAATATAAATTGAGATATTAGATCTTCCCGACTGCTTCAATACGGGTAACAACAATTCGCTCCAGCATTTTGCTTACTTAGTTCAATCTTACAGATTTTTCACGCTTACAGATTTTTCACTTAAACTTGTGCAATTAGGGCTTGTGACAGCCATTTTTGTCTTACTTTTTTTTTTCCCAATATTTTAATTTTGTAACAAAATTTTGTTCAACACCATTGCCGACACCAAAGTAAAGTGATAAAGCCATTGAAATGTCTACTTCAAAAGTGACATGTAACATTTCCAAAAAAAAAAAAAAAAGTTGAGAGATGTCATGCAATCTTCATCAATTGGTGACATAGATGGAAATTTTAGCCCCTCAAGCTTTCAAACTTGAGAATACAAGTTACTACAGTGGCTAAAAAAAACACACAGCAAATAAAAGTTTGTACACAAGCATACGCTACACGAAATCATTACTCTTAAAGGACAAATATATATATATATATATATTACTAAGTCTTTTTTTGAAAAGTATATATTTTTTTTTTGTCAATATTGTTTGTTATCATCACGTATGGTTATAATTGTTAGTTGGAATTTTTTTTAATTACTTCAAATTTGGTGTTGTTAAGATTTGAACCTAAGATTTAAAGTCCTAGGCCTCTATCTTAGCCAACAGGCTAAGCCTTCTCAGCTTTTTGAAACATATATAACTAAGCTGTGAAACAAATGTTTAACGGTATCTATAAAAATATCAATAATTATTAGGATCAATGATAAAAAATTATTCTCATTTAAATAATATTTTTATTTCGTATTATAATATATGTAAGTATCTTAAGTCAATTGTTAGTTAATTTTATTATCATTATAGTTTTATTCGGATTGAATTAATGATAAACTTTGAATTATCAATAAAGGTTTGTAAAAGTTTTGCTCATAGACCTACCTAGTTAATTAATAAATTGAGGTATATATGCCTTTAATGTCACCTTGTTCATAGTATTGAATTGAAAGATAAGTCAACAATATGTTGCTACTTGAAGTGATAGATTAATGTTTTGCAAGTATATATTATGTCTCAATTAAAAGTGAAGATTTCATATTGAATTACTTGCCTTTATATATGGTGTTTAATTAGCATTTATTCTAAAAGTTTATAATTTATATATTAGTTCGTGATTTTATATACAATTCAATGGTTGAGTTTGTTTTAATGCATTAAGAAGTTCAGAATTTACATATCAAATTACAATTTAATATAAGAAATTTTTTAAAAAGGAAAGAATATGAACGAAAGAACTAGTATTATTACCTTATGAATTTGAAAAACATCTGTAATTATTTTTATTTTTTTCTAATTTAAAAAATTCAAGGCTCTATGCAAAATCAATTACTTTTGAATCAGAATATCCACATAAACTTGAAGTTGGAAAATACTTAAATTAATGAAAAATTCCATCGTAAAGCATCTTTCAGAATGATCAATATATATGGAGTGTGAATCATTTTTTTTTTTTAGCATTTAGGGTTAATTAAAAGATTAAAAAAAATGATAGAGATACAAAGAAGATTAAATGAGGTATTAGTAGGTTTGTGCATTGTGAATCATTTTTTTAAGCATTTAGAGCTTAATTAAAAGATCCAAAAAGAAAATGATAGAGAGAACAAGAAGATCAAATAAGTTATTAATAGATTTGTATATACCGTTTAAATTAAAATGCTATATTTTATAATGTTTTTACAAAAAAAAAAAAGACTACATTTTTATGATGTTTTCTTTCGTTGATGTTTATATTACCTTTTTTATATTTATATAAAAAGGACAAAGTTTATTTTTTCAATAAAACCATAGTCTTCTCCTCTTTCTTTTCTCTTTAAGTTTTTTAATTAAATATTATAAAGTTTTTTACCATCGTGGATTATCTCTTAGATCCATAGTAATCTCTTGTTATTGTTTTTTTAGTTTTTTGAAATTTTTGAATTTTTTTTTGTGAATTTTTTAATCTTTTTATAAAATTTTAGTAGTCCTATTTTATGGAGTTTATAGTTCTCCCCATTGTAAAATTTTTTATTGATATTCTTGTAATCAGCTCAATTAAAGATCACCTAATTGATTTAGGATAATCATTGTCAAGAAGTGGAGCATAAAAATTGTCAAATGAATTGCCAAGTTGCAAATTCAAAATAAGTCTATCAATACAATTGAAAAATAACAATAAATAATTTCATATTTTAAGTGAAAGTTTATTTCGATACTTCTTAATTGTACTTTATTTATATTATTGATTTATCAAAATGTAGTTTTGATATTCAAAGAATGAAAGATTCATTTATTCTCTAAAAAAAATAAAATTTGAACAGTATGCCGCTGATAATTATATTTTTCTAAAATGTTCTTCTCCTAATTTGAAAATTAAAAAATAATAATTAAATAAATTACAAAATATGATTTTATTAAATTATGATATTACATGGATTCATCCATTATCTTTTTTAATTTTAAATTCTATCATTTTAATTAATTATCCTATTAGAATTAGTATTTTTCCACTATTATATAACTTTTTCCGTATTTCGAGGCAAAGGAGGGCAAAATTGAATTTTTCATTATGCCACAACCATAAGGAGACTTGCCTATTAAACTAAGACCTCAGGCCTTCTTCTCGTTTTTCTTTTTAATAATTGCTGCAGTTACCTAATGCTTAACTTCCTGTTCAGTGCCTCCATTAAAGCCTGTAATCATAAACTAATTCTTTCAACACTCGTGATCAAGAGAAAGCTTCTCTTTCAATCTTTCAATATATAATCAACAATTCGAAAAATCCCATCAGGCAATAACCCAATATTGTTTAACTTTCAACAAACACCCTTTTTTTAATAATCATTACTAAAGCCTCTGAGGTCTTAACTTAATAATTTTGCCTCTTATAAGCATTGTGGATGATTAAAAATAATACCCTGTTCTTCTCCAACTTCCCCTGTATAATGTTAAAAAAAAATGAAAAATTACTAAAACTCCACTTGGGAAATGACAAACTGGAATTTCTGAACCTGTTTTAACAAGTTGATGATATATATGTATATATATTTCCATGAAATTCATCACCAAAAGATGCATGCATGGACTACTTATATCTTTCTCTGCTAATTATTATTAAAGGAAAGCTACTTCCTTTTTTTTTTTTTTTTTTCTCATTTTCATGTTACTGTGGGCAGTTACCTAATGCTTAAGCTCGTTTTAAATGCCTTCATTATAGTCTATAATTAATCATAACTATAATTCTTTCAACAGTGCTGTACTCGTGATCAAGAGAAAGAAGCTTCTCTTTTAATTATATACATATAATCAACAATCAACAATTCAAAAAAATCCCAAGAGGCAAGCAAGCCATTACTCAACTTTCAGTTTCAGCTAAATTAAAAAATCATAAACAACCGCTTTATATATTTGTATACATATTGCTTTTGACACTTCTCTTAACTACCCATTAACAAAACACACCTCCATTTAGTTTAACTCCATCAAAATGCCAATCTTTGAGTCCGAACTTAGCAAAAGTTTCATGACTAACCCTCCCTTTCTATGGCAATATTTTTCTTGAAGGTCAATCAATTAATTACAAGATATCTTATAGTTAATCTGGTGTTGTTCTTTGATCAGTTTTATATATATCCTCTGGCCTGTTCTTTTAGTTGCATTTATTTTATCCTCATCATGCTCTTTGGCTACTGATATCATTATTTCATGTTCAGTTCATTACAAGAGTCTCTACACGCTCCTCTCCTATTATTTATTACATTCACACCTTTTCAACTTCAACTCTCTCTGGTGTATCTTCCTTACATAAGAAATGGACAATAATTAGAAACTACTCATTATATATAAGACTTAAAGAACTATGCTTCTTCTTGGTTTTTTTTTTTTTTTTGGAAGCTTTTAACACTTATTTTTGGTTATGTTCCCAGTTGCCTAAAAGGAGAGGGAAGAGCATGGAAATGTCTGTTCTTGGTGTTCTTGTTGTGGTTTGTATGTATTTTTTTGGTTGTTTTGAAGTGGGGTTTTCACAAAGTGAAGTAAAGGGTTTTATCAATTGGGATGACTTGAAAGTTGATGAAGATAAAGCAAGACTGAATTCTAGATATGATTATAATAGAAGCGCAATAATCGTAGTTGACAAGAATGGTGAAGGTGATTCTTTAACAGTTCAAGGTGCTGTAGATATGGTGCCAGAAAATAACACAAGAAGAGTGAAAATTTACATTCTTCCTGGAATTTACAGGTTTGTATAATTTATATCTCAAAATGGGATTCTTGTTTACCACATTAACAACTCCATCTCTCACTATTTTAGTCCATATATTTATATATTGTTAGCTTCTAGCTACGCAACCGAAAGTAATCATTTTCGAACAATTATGATCTCTTTAGATTTTGCAACCTATGAACTCCCAAAACTTTTGCGATGACCATTAGGATGTCACTATGGTTCCTTTCATAATTGAGCAATATATATTTGGTCTCATAATCCTTTTTTTCTTTTTGGGTATTGGATTTTTTTTTTTTTTTTTTTTTTTGCGTGGAACTTCTTCCTCTAGCATTACCGAGAAATTTTTACATTTTTCAAAATTGTGAATTACTCTTGTTCAATTTTGGCTGCTTTAGTTTTTTCACTTTTTAGTAAGTGGATGCATAATTTTAGCCAAGTGGTTATTTTAAGGTGGTTACATGACATTTTTAGTGGTAGACGTGACTGTGACCTTGTTAGTCATGGTAACTTCAACATTGTATGTAATCAATCATTCTACTACATAAAAGAAAAAGGCCATATGAACTCTTTACACAAGTTGATTTGTTGAAATTTGATGCAGGGAGAAGGTGTTTGTACCAAGCACCAAACCATATATATCATTCATTGGAAAGGAAGGTCAATCTGCTGATACTGTAATTTCTTGGAACAATAAAGCTTCTGATACTGACAGCAATGGAGTCGAATTAGGAACCTATAGGTCAGCATCAGTCACCATAGAATCCGATTACTTCTGTGCCACCGGAATCACTTTCGAGGTAAGATCATATATACTTGTTTGTCATTAGCTTGCAACTTCCATTAATTCCAGTCAGGATTGTAAATAATGGGAGTTAACTGTGGCAGAATACAGTAGTTGCAGTGCCTGGAGAATATGGAATGCAAGCAGTAGCATTGAGGGTTGCTGGGGACAGGGCCTTTTTTCATAAAGTTAAAATCTTGGGAACACAGGACACACTGTTAGATGAGATTGGATCACACTTCTTTTACCAATGTCATATTCAAGGAAGTGTAGATTTTATATTTGGCAGAGGAAGATCACTGTTTCAGGATTGTGTGCTTCAATCAACAGCTAAAAGATCTGGAGCAATTGCAGCTCATCACAGGGATACGCCATTTGACGATTCAGGATTCTCTTTCGTAGGCTGTGTGATTAATGGAACAGGAAAAATCCTCCTGGGAAGAGCTTGGGGTAAATATTCAAGGGCAATATATTCCTACTGTTTTATTGACGACATTATAACTCCTCCAGGATGGAGTGACTGGAACTACCCAGACAGGCAAAAGTACAATTCTTCTCCTGTCAGAAGCGATCTTTAAAAATGAGGTTTAGACCAATATTTTAACAGAAAGCTTACCCTGGTGACTTGCAGGACTGCGTTTTTCGGAGAATACGAATGCAGTGGAAGAGGAGCAGATACAGGAGGTCGAGTGCCATGGTCAAAAACTTTCACTTATGAGGAAGTAAGGCCTTTCTTGGACATGCAGTTCATAAATGGAGATGAATGGCTTAGACTATAGTGTCTTTTGTTTAATCCCTCCTTCCCTCAAGCCTGTCAAATTCTATTCTTTTCTAGTTTCATTTTTTCTAATCCTCCTTAATGCAAGTGGCTTTGAAGAGGATTCACCATGTCCTAAAGCCTTAAATATGCACAGCAAAATTAACTTGTAAAAAATTTTTTCATTCATCTTTTCCTCTTACAATTATTAGAGAGCAAAGAGGATGGTTTACCAAAGAAGAGAAAATAAATGTACATATTAAGCATATTGGAACGTTAGCAAAAATGTAATGCCTTTCAAGTTTCCAAGTATAACTTATGCCATGTAAGAAACAAAATATGAGACTCTTGCCGCATCATCAGAACAGGCCAGTGCTTAGCAGCTTACAGCAACACTTGAATCGACATTTTGGACCTAAACTACACAGACAAGTCTACATATACAACATATAAAATCGACACTTTACTAAGTACAGCAAAGGGTTGCTCATCCTGACGCTCCATCAAGCAAGATGAATAATACAGGGTCACAATTTATTAGCACAAGAATGCAAAACGCAAAAATCATAAATTAAAATGGTTCCAAATTTAAAAAGCCAGACAATCATTCAAACAACTGAACCACCATAAAAATCCAGCAGTACAAGGCGTACAGAATATATAGCTTTAATATTATCAGAGTACAACTTACAAGCAAGAAGCACATCAAGTAAGGAACTACCTTTAGAGATTCCCCCACAATTAGGGGCGTCGGAATTGAAATGCCAATCCCGATTCTCATAGCAGTTACAGCAGAAACCTTAAAAATCTAATATGATTTCTGTACACCTATGAAAGCCAACTGAGCTGAAGTGCTAAGAGTTTCTCCAATACTCATGTTAATATGTACAAAAGTCATCCAGACCACCACATAAAACCTATGCATTTTTTGTAGCACCGTTACCATCTTGAGATGATGCAGTACAAGCTCGGTTAAAACAACCTATACTGTCACTTCCATGAGTTCCACAGCTTTACAATTCTTAGAAATCTCAAAAGCTTCTATATCTAGCTTGTCATCATTGCCCTTAACATCACCATCACCATCACCATCACCATCACCATCACCAACCACCTCATCTTCATCATTTCTGTCCATTTTCTCTACCTTGTCATGATCGACATTAATGTCATTACTACCATCTTCATCAGCTTTGTCATCAGATGATGGAGGCATCTTATCATTATCACAATCCATGTCATTACCACAGTCCATGTCTTCTGGAATGCTATCAGTACTGGCTAATGTAGCTGTGTCAGGCTTTTTCTCTTCAATATTATTAAGTTCAGCACTAGTGGGAACTTCAGCACAGGAAATAGCATTACTATCAGGATTCATGTCCTTGGCATTGGTTGAAGAGATGGACATTTTGGTGCCTGGGCTGATTGCCGCAGATATGGCTGAAAGTATGTCAGGTTTTGCCTGAATATCAATCCATTGATTTCCCATCCAATCTCTGGAAACTCTAACATCCTTTCTGTGCATGCTCAAGAAGAAGCTTTCGCCTAATATACAGCAGTTTATCACAAAAATAAGTGGACAACAAGAGCAAGGAGAAGAAAGTAGAGAGGAAAGAAACAAAATAATTACATCATACAACTTGCCTAAATATGCTTACCAGGAAAGTAAACTTGCAGCATGTCATCACTGCTACTATCAATTCCTGTTATTACCCCTTCCCACCAGCCATCACTCCACCATGCATCAACTGCAGAGCCAAGCTTCAGAGCATGGTCTGTTTGCTCGCTTAGAGTAGGGACTGGCCGAATTGTTGGACGGCCTGAGAACCTCATTCCAAGTTTATCAGGTGCTGCCACTTTGAAGGCTGGGATCCATTCCTGCAATTAGATGATGAGTCAAAATTCTAAACCTAGACAAGAATTTCAACCTCAAGACGGTGGACATGTAAATGATGTTCCATAAAGTGGAAAGTTAGATAGAACAGAGTCTGCTAGATAGCAATTCATATTGATGAATGGTTGGCATTTAAAAACTACTATAAAATTCCATATATGAGGCATTACAAACAATAAAAGAAATTAATATGCTTACATACCCAAATTATCAGAGATGCAGTTTCTAATTCAGTACTTACTCAGATATCCACATTTTGTAAACCAGTATACCAGGTGTGAAAATATGAGAATTATTAAACTTCCATGATGAAAACTTAAAACAAAATCACATAATTATCAGTATTCCAAACAGAGGTCAAATTAAAAGGCCATTACCTCAAGATTGCCATACTCGTCTTCATCTCGCAGATCATCATATTGAACTTTTATCTGTTTTCGAGACACCTGCAAGACTGTACATCTAAACCAGCAGCCACGTATGCCACTATCTTGGCACAAATATTCAATTTTTTCATCAACCTTAAATAGTGGGCTGTATCGAAGTTGAGATGCAACATGCTTGAGGGAAAGCAATCTATTGCCTGATACACCAAATCTTAAATTAAAGTATGGATGTTCAAAATTCATCATCTGGGCACCAGAAATGCTAACTCCTGAATGATCTGTTACAAAAGTTTCACTTCCTCTACTGCTTCTGGTCCTCTTGGCTCCCAGCTTTACATTGTCATTTGGGTTAAATTCTTCATCTTCTTCGCCAGTGAGGCCATAGCCTATAGAGTCAGTCCCAGGCAATGTTTTGGAATTCAAACAAGAGAGAATTGGTTGATCAAAGTACCCACGCAATTTACTCAAATCAAAAGGCTTGACTTTATTGCTCCTGAATTGTCTAAAGCACAAATGTATTTTCGTCAATATAGCGTTAGGAAAAGAAGCCAAGCATTCCTTGTAATGTTCACGGGTTAGAACAATTGCAGGACCATCAACACATTCTGCACTAATTACTTGTGAATAAGGGGTGATGAAAACTTCTTTTGGGTGAGCATTCCTTAGAGGACCTACACCCTTTACTTCACGGGTATGATGAAACCACCTCACTTTGACTTTTTTCTGTCCCCTCTTGTCTTCATACATATCTTCCAAATAAGCCAGGTAATGATTCTCTCCTTTAGCCATAACAAAAACAAAGGACTGGATCTACAGTGCAAATAAGAAGAAAAAGGTCATAGGCAATAAAGCCAGTGGGTGTTATACAAAAATAAGTCAAAAATTACATTGTGTTAATTAAAGGCAATCATGCTATAATCCCTGATAACAAATGATATAAAATCAACCACATCTCAAGCTAGAGATAACACCTCAATTTTACATCTGTGAATTAAACCCTGTGCATATAGTGTTAATTTGGAAACAATGCGCTTTACACAAGTCATTTAAACACTGTATACCTATCGTTTTCAATCAATCAAAATTTTCCTAAACACTCATCAAGTGAATCATGCGTATCTTAGTATAGCCAGCCAATAATTGTAACCTAATTCAAGCTTATCTTCCCTTTTTAAAGCATTTAACACGAAAAAATTCAAATTTTTCTACAGTAAGTATTTAAGGTAACCTTTTGAGACCGCTGTCTCCTGCTAGGTTGCAAAGGCAAGACAATCAGAAATATGTGAAGATATTAAATACTGTTCAAATATGAGGCAGTTCACTGCCTTTCAACTTTGATTTAACTATATATACTTACTGCTATTGTAATCCCATTTCTGCAGAAAGCTGGGTAATGTTTGAGCTGTTTACCACAAGCCCATGCAATGCCTGACCACACGATGTCTGAATTATGTCCACTCAAGTTCCTAGAAAGACGGCCCTGCGATGAATGTGCCATATGTACATCAGAGCATTAATTTTAAAATAATACCAAAAAAGGGGAAAAGACAAAAAAATAAAAAAGGCAACAAAAACTGTGAATTCTGTATCTAGTACCTGTGTTTGTTGAGAGCTGAAACCATTCATGGAATATTCAGGAGATTCTAAAGCTTGTGCTAAATCATGTTTTGGTGATTCTGCCATCAAAAGTATTCCAATTAGTTGTTTCCAGAGCAAATATAACTAACAAAACGATAAAGTAAAAAGAATAGCCAGCTTTTACTCAATTAATATCCTAGATGTTACAATAAAGAGAGAAAAATGAACAGAATCTAGCAATAAATTGATGGCAGATGACTACAACATGCCAACATATATAGCGCCCAGCCTAAGGTCGTCTAGAGATAGCATTTTAAATGCCTAATCTTGTACTCTAGTTACAAAAAAATTTAATTGAAGTAAAGCACACATTTGAAGGTTGTCGATAAAATGAGACAAAGTCTTATGCAGAACAGACTAATGAGCATCAATCTCCAAACTCATTTATCCAGATAGTTTAAAGTGTCTGCTTGATAAATAATTAAATTAAGTTAGCACAAAACCCTATAACAGACATAATTATGAACAGGATAAACCAACTTAATCACTAGCAAGGATGACAAATTAAAAGAACGTTCATTATCATTAATCAATGAATAAAGACACATAGATACTTCTTATAAGGGACCAGAGTTAAATGGCTATTGCTGCATCCCAGCTTAAACACAGCCCAAACCATATGCTAAAATTTCCAATAGCTATCAATTCAATAAGTAATCCTCTTTTGTCAACAAAGCATAAAAATATGTCACACTAAGCTATTATATACAGACTAATAACTGCAAGTTAAAATATCAAATTCCATTGTAAAATATTAATCCATACGAAGTCTGATGTAGGAACAATCCAAAAGGAGAAATACATACTGTACCGATCACCCTGTAGATTCTGCTTCGATAACATAGAGGTAAGCCAATCTACAACTTCCCTTCTCGACCTCCATTTGAAACCAGCATGAATTGAATGTTCTGCGCCATAAGCCTGAACAAACTCCTCTGCAACAACATAAAACATATGCCTAACACTCCTCTCAGTGCCAATAACTGCGAGGATAGATTCTCCAGCAGAATCCTTTAAGAAATAGTGAACCACACGGTTCCCCCTTTCCTGTGAAATAAACTGCTCTTTCCATTCCAAGAAACAGTGCCCATTTCCCATCATCTTGAACAAAGCACCAAGATAGAATTTACAAAACACCAAAGTCCCACTAACAACCTAACTAAATAGCCATTTTAAAAACCCAGGATGCCTGAGTAATTACAATCATCCAACTTTCAATCTACTATGATACTGCAGGAAATTGCCACAGAGCACACATGACTATCTGCCCACAAGCATAACTACTCAAAGCACCAAAAGCAGATAGTCGACATAATGATACAGCTCAAGCAACAAAATAAGATCAGAAACCCTAACCTAAAAAGCTAGATTATGCGCCATGGTAGTAATGACTGCTACACATTGTCAAAATCAAACAAAACTGACTTGGTTATCTTCAAATCTGTTCTATGGCAATGGGTCAAGTGGGGTCTATCTAAACAGCAATAACAAATCAAAACAAAAGCACAAGTTGGGCAGCAGCTACAAAAGTTAAATGAATAAACCCTAGAACCTAGTGCAGAGTTTGAGCTCAAAAACTCAAAGAACTCTACCAAACAAGTAAGTACTAGACAAAACAGACAAAAAAAGAGAACAATCAATTCTTTGAAGATCTGAAAGTAGATCAGTAGCCAAGTCAAGAAAACTGAAATCCCAGTTAGAAAACACCAAGAAACACCAGGATACAGCTTTGACCGAATCAACAACCAGAATCATAAAAAAAAACGAAATGGGCACCAAAGTTTACGCAAGAAAACAAAAAACCAAGTCCCAAGAAACAGATTCCAAGATGGAGGAGAGGCTGGTGGCGGTGGGTTTGAAAAGGGTTCAAGAAACAGGTGAAAAGAGGAGGTCTTGAAGCTGTTGTTTAGTGGGCAGTGAAAGAGAGAAAAAGGGAAAGAAGAGTGGAGAGGAGCTGAGAACAGAGGAGGAGAGGATCAAGAAAGAAGCCATTTTTTTCATCAGTGGTTTTGAGAGGTGGAGCAAGAGTTTGGCATGCAGCAGGCGATTGATGGAAGAGATGAAATTGGAAGAGTAGAGAAGATGAAAACAATAAAAAAAAGTAACAGTTTGGTAAAATGAAATGATATCATATGCTATGGTTGCTTTGCTTGGGTTTGGATTTGGACAGGTTTTTTTTATTTTTTTATTTTTTTGATTTCTACCAAAACAACAGTTTTGTGGGGCTAATTGCTCCATTTTCTATGGATGGATATGGTTCAAGTCCATGGGCCTTCAAGGTTAAATATCAATTTTATTGTTTTATTATTATTTTTTTATTTTTCACTTGAATATTTTGATTTTTTTGTATTTGAAAAAAAAAAACCTAAATCTCTGACCATTAATCAGTTTTTAATTCAAGGAGGAGTAGCAATTTAATGCTGTACCAACCTTAAATTTTTGAGAGGTGAGGATATTTTTGAATATGTATTAATTAAATTTTAAATTTTTTTATTTAATTTTATTTAATTTTTTTTAATATTTAGTGAATTTAAACGTTCCAAATAATCTGGATTGAGTTTAGTGAATTTGATCTCTATATATTCTTTTACATAAATTTTGAATTTAACATTTTATTTAAAAATTTCAAACTTTTTTGTCATTTTAATGCAACTTTCAACAATATATATTTATATGAAGAAAAATTTTTATTTTCTTAAATATAGAATAATTTAAAACTTAATTTTAACCAAAATATAGATATGGTTAAGTATGATTCTAACTTCAATTGAAATGTTATGATAATTTTTCTGTTAACTTAGAATGTGAACTTTAACTAAAATAAAGATAAAAGTCTTTGTTTATATTATTTATTTATTTATTTATTTTTTATGTTGTGAGAATATTTATTTTTTTTAATATATATATATATATATATATATATATATATATATATATATATATATATATATATACAACAAATTACAGTCATGTAATAAAGTTGCTTCTCCAAGCATACACATCTGAGAAATGTGAGTAGTACTCTTTTATGTCTTCATCTCTATATAACAATTGTCTCAACTTTCTCACAACATAAAAATTGAAAAAAGTTAAGAATTTCTCCATAAAAAAAAAAAAAAAAATTCTCAACTTTCTCCATAAAAATTTGTTAAATTTCAAGTTGTCTCAACTTTCTTTTTTTTTTTTAAACATTTTAGTTTCAACATATAAATCAAAATAAGAAATTTACACATTTTTTCCAAAATTTTTGGAAAATAATTCCATTTAGAAAAAAATTCATGAAAATACAACACTTGGCAAGTAACTGTAAAAAATTTCAAATAAGAAATATAGAAATACTTACCAACAACCAAACATGAAATCAGCTAAATCCTTATTGCAATACAAAATGGTTTCGAGAAATTTAAAATTAAAGACAATGAGAAGATATGGCTTTCCATTCTCACTCACGAAAAATCAAGACATTCTTTGATTAATTGTTGATTTTAAATTAATTCGTGTATTATGAAATAAAAAATTTAAAAATGTCTAGCTATCTTTATGGAAGTTTAAAGGTGAATAACAGTATTTTCATTATTAATTTACTTGATTGAACTAATTATTTGAATTTTAGTAAATTTTAGGTATTAATTGTTTAGAGTCTTTACTCTTTAGAGAAAAAATTGGTCAATTTATGTCATAATATGGACTTTGGATACTAGCTTAGACCCAAAAAAAAAAAAAAAAAACAAAGAAGAAAAAAAGTAAAGATTGGTTTATTTTATGTGTGTATATATATATATATAATTTATTTTTGAAAGTGAAGGTTGTGACTAATAACTATAATAACAAAATATTGGACAAATAAAAATTGGACAAACTTCAATAGGGTAATGATCCCTTTATCAAATAAGAAAATATTTTGTCAAATAAAAATTGTAGAAAGTTAAAAATTTTTTTATTTTTATTTTTTTTGAAAAAGAAAGTTAGAATTTCTAAAAAGCCAAATATATTTATCTCACATCAAATGTTAGTATACTGTTATTTTCTTCTAACCCACATATAGATTTTGGGGAAAATTACAATAAAATACGTTGTGGTTGGAACTTTTTTTAACTTTTTTTTCACTTATATTATTTATTATAATATTTAAGAGTTTGTGATTTGATTTTACTTATATTTTAATACCTTATTTAGTAATATTATTAAAATTATATGATGTAATATTAATATAATATGAATTTTTAATAGTAAAATTATTTATTAAGTACTGTAGTATTCAACTAACTAAAATAAATTTACAAAAAATAAAAATAAGATGTTTTTTAATTTTATTATAAATAAAAAAATTTGTAATATTTTTAAAAGTATCTAAATAGTTATATTGATGGTAAATCATATGTAAAATATTTATATTATTGAAAGAGAGTGTTGTATTAAAATTTTATTACAAAATAATGATGATGTTAGTTGATAGAATATTATAGACACCTGGTCTGATCGACCCATGAATCGAAGGTGGGCCGCGGATGTTCGATTTGACTAGCCCACAACAAAGTTTGATGATGAAAAAATTCAAAATTTGAATGTAAAGGGAAAACCCATAGTCCTCTTAAAAATAAGCCATTCTAAACCAAGTCCAAGCCTCTTTAGCCCACTAGGCCCAATGCAGGGCAAGTCAGAGAGGCGACGTGTAATGATTTGATATTTTAAATAATAGAAAATTATTTTGGGATATGCAGTGTTAATAAAATTTTAAATTTTTATTTATATATCATCATTATTTGTGTATATTATCTATTTGTTTTATTCTAAATATTTTAATTACGTAAAATAATTTATTTAGGAGTCTTACTATTTATAAATATTTAAGTCATTATCACTACTATTATTTTTAATAGTAGTATTATTATTATTATTATTATTGTTATTGTTATTGTTATTTTAATTAGAGTTATTGCATGCATGTGTTATTATTATTATTGTTATTTTTATTACTGTATTGTTGTTAATATATTGTGCATGTGTAATATATATATGTGTGTGTGTGAGTGAGACAAGTATTAAAGTTAATATATATATATATATATATATCTAAGAATGGTCAAAAAGCAAAACACACAGTCAACCTATTCCTTATTTCCTTCACCATTTCTTTTCTTTTTCTTTTCTCTTCCCATTTTTTCCCTTCATTGTGTGAAATAGCACTACCCTCACCATTGCCACCACCTATCACCACCGTCACCTTCCTTTCTTCCCCTTCCTCTCCGTTGCCTGTCGAGCAATCAGAGTCACTGGAACGTGCCTGAAACGAAGCAGCAGCACCGTGACTTCCATGAATGTCGACGAAGCTTCTGGCCACAAGAGCTCTTGATTCTAGTGTCTTTTGGAAGCTCTAACACTGGTGAGTTCGATTCTAAGCTCGGTTTGAGCTTAATCTCTCTTGGTTTTGAGTTATGTCAAGTTTTTTTTCACGTAACATTAGGGTTTCAAATTTTTTTTCTAATTATTGTGTTTGATCCATAAGTTTTTGTTTTGATAATGTGAATATGAGTAGCTCAATCTACTTAAATATATTTTTTGTATATTTTTTTGAATTAATTTGGATAATGGGTATTTTTGAATATTTTAATAATTTAAATTGAATTTTTGTTAATTATGTTAATTATTTATTTTGGATGGAAATTTGATTAAGGTAGTGTTATTATTTTAAGTTAGTAATTTTAGTATTGATCAAATAAATTTTAGTGATTTTATATAATTTTTGGGAATATTTTTAATATTATGTGAATTTTGGATATATAGATTAATTGTGTGTTTTTATTGAAATTATAGTTAAATAATATGTTTTAAATGATTTTAGAATTTTATAGGGTATTCAAATAATTTTTACAAATTATTTACAATTTTTAACTAATTAATACTATTTTTTAAAAATTATATTAAAATAATAAATTATTTACTATTTTGGTGATTAAATGGGTTTTTAACTAATTTTATAATATATTTAAATTATTTGAATAATGAAATGTGAATTTGACTATTCTATTTTGAATATTTGAAAAATTGGGATTTTATTAATATTATATAATTATTTGAGATTTTTATTTAATTATTGTGAAAATAATTATATTTAGTGTTTTGATGTTTAAATATATTATATTGTGATTTATTAATTTTAAGGATTTTAATTATTTATTATATTATTATTTAATATTTATTTTATTTCGAATTGTGAACCTCGATTGAGAATTTTGTAGTTCGGGGTCCCAACCCGAGGTATTGAGTTTTGTGGTTTAGAAGTGTGTTTTTCTTACAGAATTGGCTTTACTGTCAGTAGATAGATGTCTATTTTACAGAGGAGATTCTGCCGATTTTCCGGTGTAATTTTTGTAAAACGTGACATTTGGTTGATGCTGAGTCTTTGGTTTTTGATTGAGTTTTAATTCTTATATCGAGTCTTTCTTAGAATTTTTAGAAGTATACGTTAGGAATTTATTCTAATTTTTATTATTATTTATTTTTCTAATTACACCGAGACCGAGATCTATCAGACCAAACCCGTCAAGTTAGTCTAGAAAAGTGCAAACTTGTGAGTTATTATTTTATATATACATTGCACGTAGATGCATGATTATAAGTATTTATGTTTTAATATGAATTATTTCATTAAATGATTTAATATAGGTTTGGTATACTTTCAGTATATTTTGGTATATTTCAATATATATGCAATGTATACATTTGATATATTCTTAATATGCATTTAGTATATTTTTGGTATACTTATGGTTTATACGTGACATGTAAACTTAAATATTTTTAGTATATAACTGGTATATTCCAGTATATGTTTGGTATATAAGTGGTTTATTCTTTTATAAAAAATGTCATTTCTGTTTAATTATGCATTTATTTATTTTCATAAATATACAATTTATATGAAGGATATCAATAGAATGTGCTACCTAGTGGGTTGTACTAGAACTATATACATACCGGTTTGTTAGACTTTAGAGTCGATATTGTGAGAATCATTTGAGGTGAAATTGACTATTGTGAATATTGAGAATTCAGTGAGTGAGTAGTGTGGTTACTGGAGCTCGGTTGACCTAGTGTTTCAGGGTCAATCACACTGATAATAAGACTGTGGGAGTTCGATTGACTTAGTGTTTCAGGGCCAGTCTATTATCTAAAAATGGAATAAGAGAATTTCTTTGGAATTAAGTAAATCTACATGGCTAGTGAGATATTTTTTTGAGGTTACGAATACTTTTAGGGTTCTATTTGATCCTTCATTTAAATAAATGTTTTCTGCATTTAATATATATAAAAGTGGATTTTAACATTTGTGTGAAGTGCCTATATATATTTATATATACACTGATGATTGATTACATATGACATTAGGAGGTGCGTGTATATATATTATAATAATTCACTCAGTGAGGTCTGACCTCCTCTCAACCATTTTTTTCAGGAGAATCTTCTTCGTCAGATCGTACTAGTAGTGTTTTATGCTGGTCTTCTTCAACCCCGGCTAGACTATGTAATTTATTTATATGAACTTTTAGTGTACTCTAAAAAACTGTAGTAGTAGTGTATTGTATCTCTAGTATGATATTTTGGTTTTAAGGCTCGTTTTTGAATATTGTATGAATATTTTATTTTATGAAATGAGATCTGAGTATTTATTTTATATCGATTAAAATTTTAATTATGGTGTATTTTATTTATTATTGCTTGTGTTTTTATTTTAAGGCTTATTAAAGGTTCCAGATTTAAAAGAATTCTCATTCCTTAGCACTTGTCATGACTCCCTAGTTTGGGTCGTGACATGACGCCTTTATGAAGAGGTGATCGCCTATTTGGTAGGAGTCAATGAGGCGATCACCTCATCATAGAGGCGCTGCCTCTATAGCAGCCACTTGCCTTTACATTAAATGCAGAGGTGACGATGGTGGTTAATGGTGGGTCGACCTTACTAAAATTCAGTCTCTGAGAGGAAGAAAAAGAAATTTTTAGGAAAAGAAGAGCTAGGAAAAATAATGATGAGAAGGGGTAGTAGGGGCATGGCCTAGGAGGGAGATTAGAAAGGAAAAAAGAGAGAGAAAAAAGGGAGAGCTTAACATTCTCTTAGAAAAAAAAGAAGAAACCAGAAAAAATGGCTTTGAAACTAAGAGGAAGAACGTTCATAGGCAAAAAGAAGAGAAAACCAAGTTAAGAAAGCCATTTTTTCTAGAGGAAGAAGGGAGGGGAACTTGCATTCAAAAGGAAGTCTAACTCACCATCATCTTTGAGGGCCAATCATTTTGGATCAAAAGCTCATTTTCTAGTAACTCTCTTTACTTCTTTCTTATAATTTAGTTATAAGTTCATATGCTCTTTTGTTAAGTTAGTTAGCTTTTAAAGTCTTTGTTTGTTCACTTATTTTCCTTGTGTTCATTATTTATGATTTACCATTATTTAGCATGATTGGTTGAGTCTTAAGTATATGAGTGTGCTTAGTGTTTACATTTCAGTAAGCATTTGCTTGAAACGTAAGTTTTCATAATTTTGAGAGTCATCAAGGCCAGTTAATTAGGTGATCACCTCTTTGTAAAGGCGTCACCCCATTGTCTTGTGGCGATCACCTCTTCACAGTGACGATCGCCACTTCGATAGGCTTCTACACGATCTCGCTTCTCTTTTCTTATTCAGCATGGCTATTCGGCTTATTAATTGGGTGATTGCCTCTTTATAGTGGCGATCGCCACTAAGACAGGGTGACTTATGCCTTTGCCATGAGATTTTTGTATTATGTGCGTATGATATTGGTTTCTAAGCATGATTAGATCCCCAATCTTTGCTTATTTGTATATAATTGTCTATACCATGGCTTTTAAGTTAATTTGTTAAGTCTTTAACTTCCATTCACATGAGCTCATTTTGTAAATTGCTTTGAATGCTTTCTTTTAAAAGATTTTACACATTTCAGAACTAACATTTTGATGACTGCAGGATCCTTGAGATTGATTCCCCTTGAACTGTTAAGGAAGCATCCCTTAACTAGTTCTTAAGAGGTTTCCATGGGTCTAAGAACTAGTTAGCCTTGGTTCTTTTTGTTATATGTATGGTTTAAATTCTGTCTATTATACTTTTATCACTCCAAAAACATTGTAATCTTTAATCTCTTTCCCTTTTGATTTCGAGTGCATGGTTGTAAATATCGATTATTTATTTTGATTATGATGAATGTTGGGACAAAGTGCATGAAAAGAATTAATGTGCAAATCCGGACTTAATCATAAAACTTGAAAATTATCCGAAGGCAATTACAATCCGTGTGGTAATGAATAAATAACTGAATAATTAAAAGCAATAATTCACAAAACACAAACAGAGATCAACTGTAAGGTTGGATGAGTATTCAAACGTTCATACCCAGTTTTTGAACCCGTTCTTTGATGACGGCTTCTGGTAATTTCTGTGGAATCCAGTTGCCGTATAAGTGTGTCCTAGTTTTCATCCGGGTGGCGACTCCATCTTTGACTAGGCTTAAAACCTATCTCGTATTTCTAAGTGGGCCTCGAGCCTACACAGTATCCTGATTGCCAAATACTTGGGCGCATGCTAAACCCCGCCGCTTACAAGTATTAAAGTGTTAGAAAATGAAGTCATCTAACTCTGAATATCACAAAAAAAAAATACAAATTTTTAAGTGAAAATACCTCTAATTATAAGATACTTTTTTATACTTATTTTTTTTTTATCTACTAGTGTAAAAAATTCTAAATTTTTTAATGTGTGAGCATATCAGAGACATTAAAATCTCAATAAATGAATGTAAAATGTGGTGTTTTAACTTTTAATTAGACAATTATAAAAATTAAAAAGAGACCGAATTAACTTTTAATTTTTAGACTAAACTCCATTTCGTAATTTGATTAGATTCGATGAGTGGCTATGAGACTGTAAATTGATTGTGAAACTAAAATGTTTAATTCTACAAAAAATTGAGCATATCAGAATTTTCCAGTAGCTCCACCATAAAATCATGACTTCTTAATTTCGTGGGCGCTTGCAGAATTTCTAACTTCATATCTATATAGCTGAATAACTGAATTTGTTCCTCTTTTCATGCCTCCATTCTTTCCATTGATCGCCACCTCAATTTTTTTTTTTTCACATTTTTCACTTCTTACAGTCATCCTACAAAATTGAAATTATAGCATAAACAGTGGGTAACATATAAAATAAAATAAAATAATATAATATATCGAATAAATTTAAATATATATAATTTTCTCAATTTTTTTCTCATATAACAAAGAATATATATATATATATAGTTGTACATATTTTATTTCGTAAAATAAATAAATTCATCATAACATTTGTTTTTAGTGTGGCAAAAGAAGAAAGAAACAAAACCCCCACACGAAAAAAAAAATATCTTTCAGAAATTCGATCATTCAGTTAATGTGTGTCTGGTATCCTTTTGTATGCTCCCAGCATCTCCGGTATGTGGCTGGGTGGATTTCGTTTCCACAATGGATTCGAATTTGTAGAGAGTTGATAAGCAGAAATGATGTTCCCCATGAACAAAAGAATCATAATTGTCAAAGCATAAATCAAAGAGAGTGTTTGCCTCATTATACCCATGATTACTGGAACAATGAAAATTTCAAGGTTTTTTTTTTTTAAAATTTTTTTTATGCCAAGACATTAATTGATTAGCTATAATATAATGGTCTTTTTATTTTAGGTCAAATAGCCAAAATTAAGCTAGCTATTATTTGTATTAATTTGTTGAGTATTTGTGGAGGGTGATTGTTAATATATAGTCTCCAACACAGAAAACCATATACATGCCAACAGATGATGAGCTATTAGACGTATTTTCACCAAATCTTATGGCATCATCATTTACTATTATATTGTTTCTAAAAACTTTTAAATTAGTTAGGAGGATTTGTTATAGGGACGTATTCGAGTCGTAATAAATACATTAACATTAAATTATTAATTGAAAGATTTTTACCATTTTTTAATGTTATTCATCCCGAATTAGATTAATTAGAATCAAATGAGTTCTGAATTTTGATTGTCTAAAGAAATAAATAAATTATATTGTTGCAGTTCCATCAATCGTTAGTACTAGTGTACCACTGTTAATTTTGTCTAACCCTCTAGAATTTGTGTCTGCATACAGACATTCAAACTCTTGAAATTACAGTATCCGACAATAATTTCAAAACTTGTATATTTTTTGAATATAAACTAAAACTTACGTATTAAAATCCTAAAAAAGAAAATTATATTGAAATATATATATATAACTTGTTTTTTTTAATTTTTTTTATCTCGTATAGCGAAAAATATTAAATATAAATTAGCTGTGGAAAAAGAATTAATTGATATATATAAAATTTAGGCATCGTAACAACACTATGACAAAATTAAAGGTTTAATTAATAGTTAAAATTGACATCAACAAGTTAAATGAGGTTTTATTATAATTGCAAATCATAAACACTAATTAAACAGTTCTCTCTCTCTCTCTCTATATATATATATATTATCGAATTACATCAACAAGTAGAGAATAGCCAAAACACCACTAAGAGCAGTTAAAAAATAAGAAGCAACAGATAAATTCACAGTAGAATTGAGAGAAGGAGGTCCCCAGTTGAAAGAATCCCAGTCATCTGATGAGCCATTGCCATTTTCTTTGGGTGAAGGTGCTGAATTTGGATCCTCTTCTACTACAGGATGTACCATTACACGTACTACCAACTTTTGTCCATCCTTACAGTGACCAGGTTGTCCACTGATGAAATAGAAGTACCCATGTCGATTTAGTTCAATAACTGTGTCTCCATCATCATATTTTGATATAGGATTTGATGTAATGCAGTTCTTGAAAGCTGTGGAGTTCACTACCAGCACTGAGTCCTTTAGGTATTTGAAATCTGATTAAAAGGACAAATCAAACTTGACTTACGTGAATGCATGCAAGGAAAAGACCCTGAAAAAGAAAAATCTATAGAAAAAAAGCTTTTCTTTAACATTAGAAAAGATCTCAGGTTTTGGACTTACAAAGAGAATCACCAATGTGGAACCTATTTTTTGTAGCCCATTCATCATAGGTCTCAGTCTCATTTTCTGAAGGCTTATTCCAACCCGTTCGGCCTCCGACTTGGAATTGAAAAGAAGTGACTAAGATAACAAATCCTGAAACCAACATTAATAGAAAAATGAAGGCAAAGCTATGGAGTTTGGTCACTGAAAATGAAGCCATTATGTGTCAAAATTTTGGATACTAGTATATTTGAGAGCAGGAGCGAAGTAAACAAAAGATGTTTTTTGCTAGTTTGGTTGTTTATAAGTGAGAAAAGCCTGTGAAGAACAGTTAATTTAGTTGCATGTTAATACTCGATTGAGGCTTGGTCACGTAATGCAGTTAAGTTAGTGGGCTAGTGAGGCGGTTTCAAAGCCTTCCACCACGTATTCTATCATGAGAACATTGAATTTTATTTTTTAAAATGTTAGATGTATTATCATATCATTCATAACTTTAATTATATTATTATCAAATAAATAGTAAATCTGTATAGAAAATAAATATAAATCAAAATTTATATTAAAAAAATATTATAATCATATTCCACATAAAAATTGAATTTAAAATCTCACACTTGAATCTCAATGCAATAACTAATTGATTGGATTTTATTGGTGAAAACGTTAAAAAAATTATATATATATAATGATGATTTTATTTTTGAAAGAAAATGTAAAAAAATATTATTGAATGATAAAATATTAGTTGAATATGGGGATAGAAATAAAATAAAAATAACTATTGTGGACATCTTTCTCTATTTTAATTTTCCACTTTTTTCTACTTTCTCCTTCGTGACATGAAAATAACCATCACGTCCAAAAAAAAAAAGAAATCACATACTAATTGAATTGGCCCCTTTATTATTATTCATATGAGAATTCTATTGCTATTTATGACAATTAGATATCAGTACTTGATACCTAATTTGATTCACGATTGCCAATCCTGTGGCATCACCGGAAAACGCACATTCAAATCCCCACACCTAATTTGTAATGGTTAAAAGAAGAAATTTGAATTATATTTTTTTGAAATATTGCAAATAGTTAATTCTCAATATCATAATGAGAGAAAGATGTTTGAATCCTACTTTTTTTCAAATTAAATGTTCACATTTTATATCACTTGAGATACTCGTAGGTATATTTGATTCATATTTTAATTTTTCAGTTTTTTATTTATAATAATATTTATTAAATATAATATTAATTTACAGTAAAAACTAAATATTTTTTATTTAAAAATTATAAAAAGTTGGCTATATACCTTTTATATTATAAGAAGAAAATTATAATCATTAAAATTAAATAATTTGAAATTGATTTTTTCACTAAATTAACAGAATATCTTCATATGAAATTTAAGTGATATATATATATATATATATATATATATATATATATATATATATATATATATATCAAACCATTAATTATTAAAGTAATTTTAAAAATCGAATCAAAATTAAATTTATCGGTTGGATTCAGATTTATTTTTTAATTTTTATCCACAGATTAATTTGTAGTTTTATTTGCTCATTCCTACCCAACAATCGTGGGCTTTCGAATATTATTTCCAAAACTAACAATTAAAAGAAGTCTAATTCTATGATTAGTTTAATCCGATGATTGTAAATTCATATACAGCTTATTGCTAAATTGCTAATCCAAGTTTAAGTTCTTGGACTGAAAGAAAACGGAATTCAAACCACAACTGGGACCACGCAAAGAACCTTCGCCCACTCCCTCGACTGCATGTCTGCAACGTTTCCTAAAACTATTGCTCCAGCTCAGGAATGGAAGGTATAGAAAACTCATGGCACTCGTGACACCATTCATCCTCCCTCAGTCTCACGTTGCCTTCCCTGCTCATGCTCAGGTTAAAGACAAAGATCCTTTCTTCTTTTGGATATATTCACCAACTAAAGCTGGTCACCATCCATCATCTTCATCTATCACTATATACATGTATTTAGCGACCATATTTATGAGGTTGCTTATACGATTTCTTTACTTACCATATTTAGCAACTTCATAACTGAAAGTAAATCTTGCCAAAATTTCCCCTTTTTTTTAATATTTTTTGTTTACCATATAAATATATTTGACAGTGAAGGGGTGCTTTTTAGTGCAAGTTTTTAAAGAAAAGGAATCTCCATTTCTGTAAAACCTGCCAAGTATATGCTTAGCAAATGTTAATTTCAACAGCTATTATTGTTATTATTATTATTATTGCTTTTGATGACCACTTGACCTCTATTTTAGTAGGTTACTAACTTAGGTCACTGGTATTAGCCAGTGATGATGCAGCTATCTATAAATGGAGCCCATTGGGTACACAAAAACCTGATATGTGATAGAATTCTTTGCTTGTACGTCTCTCTTTTTATTACTCATTTTCTTGATCATTCTCATTTTACTCTCGTTTCTGTGAACATTTTCTTGATTTCATCAATGCCCCTTTTTTTTTTTTCTTTCTTTTGTTGCTTACAATTATTTTCTCTAAAAAACAACAATTTTTTTTCAAGAAAAAGAATTCTTTATTGCTTTTTCTCCAGTGCCCTTTTTTTATTCTAATGGAGGGAGGATTCAAGAAATTGAATTTTCATATTAAAAACACGATAACCTAGCTACTAGCGCACTTTTCTATATCTGTGTATATGTCTATTATTGAGAGCTAGAGGATCTAGATGCAACTGTAACCATCAACATATGATCATGCAAGGTTTAAGAGCTATATCTATACAGGTAATTTGGTGATTATATGTATATGTTTTGTTATTTTTTATGCTATGTTAATTGATGAAAAGGCTAATTCCATGCACAAGATATATTTGGTGAACTGTTTCTTTTAGAATTTATCTCATCATGGTGAGGAATTTAGCTGTAATTTTTATTCCGCTGTTATATATATACACACGTATTGACTTGAGGGTATTTCCAAAAATAACAATATTCAATGTTGTTGCATGAATTGTGTTTTGGTGACAGTAAGGATGTGGTAGATAAATGAGAGGAAGTGAGAACAATGAAACAATGTTGACAGAAGAGAGAGTGCACAACCCACCATTAGCTAAAGAGAGTCTTTGCCTTTGTTGGGAGTGTGCTCTCTTCTCTTCTGTCATCATCATCATCATCATCTCTGGCTTTGATGTTTAGTATTCTCCATCATTCAGACCACAGCCAACACCTCCAGGTTCTTCTCAAAACATCACTGTATCTATGGTCTTTTACTTGGGCATGCATTTATTTTCTCTCTTGATGAATTATATATAATATTATCATTCTTTATCAATTGAAATCAAAAGAAAAAACAGATTACAAGGAATTTTTCACCAAAAAGAAACGAAAGTGACATTGATCGTCTTTCTTGGGTAGCATTTATCTAAATCAATGCTTGTCTAATCATTTACTAAGATATATACATTGTTTCATATCTATAGCCATTGCCTCATGAGGTCGTCTTAGGACCCCATATATATACATATATAGATAGCTCTATTTTTGGAATGAAAGAGAGTTTAGTTGCTCTCCTAGAAATGAAAATTAATTGTCTCTATCTTTTTGATGTTGATGCTCATTAGGGAACCATGAAATATTGTAATTTTACATAAGATCTATGACTAAAACTTGAATGCCTTTTACACCTATCCCCAAATCATATGTGGGTGTGACTTATATGCTTTCATTTTACCAATAAGCTAGAGTTTATGTACTCATCTTAGCTTGGTATCATTGTTCCATGTATCAATAGTTTTGATTCGTCATGTGGGAGAGGGCTTTTTGTTGAATTTTCAATATTAGCATATATGCTTAATCTTTAAAACCTAACATATTTTATTGCCTAGTCCTGTGTGAGATGAATATATATAGGGTGATAAAAGATTATGTTCTATAACTTTCTCTTGTACGAGTTGCTTTCAATCAAGCAATGGTCCTTGACACTTTTAAGGACAAAAACATCTTGTGGGCGCACTTTAGAAGCTAAAGCACTAAGGGAAGTGTGAAAAGGAATCGAGGATAGGCTAGAGTTTATGGAGACTTGAAAAGGAACAACAAAGAATTCACTTGGGTCGTGAAAAGGCTGCACCAGTATCAATATATTTGGCAATATTGGTAGACCCAAGTCACCCAACACATATCAAGAGCAGCTTGCACGCTATTTTTTTTTTTTTTTTTTTACCAAATGTAGAACTCGACTTTGACATGAATTGCTTACCTTTGACTATGGTTTATTATAGCATGTGCTCTCCCGATCTTTTAGTTATGATTTTGCAGTCTCTTCCAGTGGTAACACTTTTACAATGATCTTAATTTGAAATGGTACTCATTAAGTTTGTGATATTTATGAAAACTGTATCTCATTTGTGATAAACATTGAAGTCCTACGTACGGCCTTTACAAAATATTAGTATATCAACAATATACCAAACCTTTTTTTACCAAAAAAAAACTTCAACGTTTCTAGTAAACTTTTTAACATTTCCAAATAAACCATCCTGTGATGAAGGGAAATTTTACCCTAAAAAGAGGATATGCATAAGAAATTGGTTCATCAGCACAACAACAACTCCATCTCAAGAACTCAAGTTGCAGGATTGTTAGTATTTGAGAGGAACAAGGTTGAATCTCTGGTCTCGGCAGCAAGCCATTGAGATTTATGAAGGAAATTTTTGTTACTTAACTACTCAACCATTAGTTATATTTGATAGAGGACTCTCTTCCTAATATCTTGGAACTAATTTTTTTACCAATTCAAATTTTGTTTGAATGTAAAGTATCTTTTCTATTGTAACTAATCATGAGAATAGGCCAATTAGTTGTTCATATTGCTATATATATATTACTGCTATTAATAAATGAAATATATCTTATTCCCATTCTTTCTTAATACCGTTATGGTATCAAAGCATTAAAGCTCTTTATTTTTTTTTCCTCTTTTCTAACCTCCCTCTCTAAACCTAATCATGGCTGCAAATCATACCAATCCCACCATCTGCAACACAAATAAATCTAATAACACCCTCATCACCATTAATGTAGCTGCCCAAATTCCTTTAAAACTCACCTCAACTAATTATATATCCTGGAAATTGCAGTTCCAAACTCTATTTGTTGGCTACGACCTCCTTGGCTATGTTGATGGTTCAAAACCGTACCCAACACAAACCTTAACAACCAAGAACACAACTTCTCTAAATCTTGCATATAGCCTGTGGATTCGACAAGATCAACTTATCCTAAATGCCATTATTGGCTCCATCTCTCCTACAATAATTCCATTTATTGCTAATGCCAAAACGTCAAAAGAAGCCTCAACAATTCTTGCTAAAACTTATGCAAAACCATTATGAGGGCATATCAAACAAGTCAAAAATCAAATTAAACAGATGACAAAAGGGATAGAATCTATTACTGAATTTTTGCAAAATGTCAAGGCACGGGTTGATGAACTTGCCCTTTTTGGTTCATTGTTTGATGAAGATGATCTCACTAACAAGATCCTCGATTCACTAGGGGAAGATCACAAAGAATTGGTCAAAGCAGTTCAAGCTAGAGACACTCGCAACAACTTTGAAGAACTACTTGAGAAGCTACTAAGTTTTGAAGCTTCATTGAACATCTCCAAACCAGAACTCGTATTTCCCATCACTACTCATGTGATCATATGGACAAATGCTAATTGGTGCAACAATAACAACAAGAAACACATATAACCCTCAAATTGGAATCTAGGACCTCCTTCAAGTAATAATTCTACTCACCCACAATGCCCTTATCTTGGCTATTGTCAGCTTTGCAAGACCTAAGGACATACAACAAAAAAATGTTCCTCCTATAAAATTCAACATGTTCAATCCAACAACACCTCAACATCACCATGGCAGCCTAAAGCAAATTATGCAATAACATCAAATCACAGTCCCAATTGGCTCATTGATAGTGTCACATCTCACTATGTAATAGCTGACTTGGAGAATCTATCCGTGCACAATCCGTACAATGGTCAGGATGATATGATGATTGGTGATGGAATTGAGTTACCAATAACTTATATTGGTGCTACTACTCTTACCACTCCTTTTAAATCTTTCAAATTAAAAGACATTCTTTATGTACTAAGCATGAAACACAATCTTATTTCAATTAATAAGTTTTACAATAGTAATCAAACTTCCATGGAGTTCTTGCCTGATATTTTTCTTATGAAGGACCTTTGCACAACGGCACCACTGCTGAAGGGTCACTCTAAAGATGGAGTATATAAGTGGCCATAAACCAAACCCATCCTTGCATTTGCAAGTGTCAAAACCTCATCTCAATACTGATATCATAGACTAGGACATCCATCTATTTCCATTCTTAAGCATATTATTTCCTTATATAATCTAAGTTCAATGTCTACTATGTCCTTTTCTACTCATTATAATGCATGTCTATATAATAAAAGTCATATATTGTCTTTCTTTTAATCAATAATAACTTTATCCTGCCCTCTTAAAGTCCTTTACTCTAATGTTTGGAAATCTCTTATGATTTTCGTTGACAATTTTAAATACTATGTCATTTTTGTTGATCACTATATAAGATACATATAATTCTATCCCCTTAGACAAAAATCTGATGTCAAGGACATATTCATTCAGTTTAGAACCATTGTTGAAAAATATTTTAATACCTTTTATCAAAATATTATATTCAGATAATGGAGGTGAATTCATTACACTAATGAAATTTCTCTCTATGAATGGCCTAACACATATTACAACTCCACCACACACCCCTAAACATAATGGCATGTCTGAACACCGACACTTACATATTGTTAAGACTAGTTTATCGTTCTTAACTCATGCATCTCTTCCCTTGCATTATTGGACCTATTTGTTTGTAATAACTATTTACTTGATAAATAGAATGCCAACACTGAACTTAAAACTCTAAACCCCATATGAAAAAATATTTAACAAGAGTCCATACTATACCAAACTCAAAATATTTAGGTATCTTTATTACCCATGGCTTAAACCATATATAAGTCATAAATTAGAGTCCAACTCCAAACCATGTGTTTTTCTAGGATACTCTAACACCCATAGTGCCTACTTCTACCTTGATCTAAACTCTTCCAAAATTTACATATCTAGGCATGTTAAATTTGTAGAGTTTATTTTTCTTTTTGTGCATTTATAACTAAAAGAGTCCAAACCTCACTCAACTACTATTGCCACTTGGATACCTCCTCTATTACAATTCTTTCCCCTACATCATCAGTGCCACTCACTACTCCCTCTACGACTGAAGAACTTGAACAATGTTTCTGTATAAGACACCCAAAACCAACCCTGCCCACCACAACCACAATCTCATAATGAAAATCTACTCACTCATACAATGGTTACAAGAGCCAAAAATAACATCCATAAATCGATTACCAAAATGAATCTTCTAGTTCAATTAATTAAAATTGATGAGATTAAACCTACTATAATTCCACAGGCTATGAAAGAATCCAAATGGCGCCAAGCAATGCCCAATGAATTTGATGCTCTTATAAAAAATAGAACATTGGAACTAGTTCCACTAACTCTAAATTATAATCTTGTTTAGTGTACATGGATTTTTCAAATTAAAAGAAAGTTTGATGGTTCTGTTGACAGGTATGAAGCCCGGTTGGTTGTAAAAGGATTTCATTAATGACCAGGAGTTAATTTTTATAATACTTTCAATATAGTAGTGAAACCCATAATAATTTTAATTATCCTTAGCATTGCCATAAGTAATGAGTGGCAATTAACATAACTTGATGTCAATAACGCCTTTTTGCAAGGGCATTTATATGAAGATGTATATATGGTTCAACTTGAGGGTTTATTGATAAAGACAATTCAACTTATGTCTACAAACTTAAGAAAGAAATTTATAGGTTAAAACAGGCTTCGCTTGCATGGTATCATGAACTGAAAACTTTTCTTCTTCATTATGGGTTCAAAAATTCTCTTGCTGATACCTCTCTTTTTGTATGCCATAATGGCACAAATATTATATATCTTATTGTTTATGTGGATGATTTGATACTAATGGGTAACAAGCCTTCCATGCTTCATAAGTTTGTGACAGTCCTAGCTCGCAAATTTTCTTTAAAAGACCTTGGGCAATTATCTTACTTCCTTGGCATTGAAGTTGTTTCTAGTGACAAATGTAATAACCCGAGTTTTTAAATTATTTTATTTTAAAATAGGATATACAGTGTTAATAAATTTTAAAGATAAATTCGATTATTTATCAATTGATGAGTTTTATTATCATTATTTTATGTTAATTAGGGTTTCGATATAAATATTTATTTTAAGACTAGTATTTGGATAATTTATTTGTGTAATATATATATATATATATATATATATATGCATTAGGGTCTAATATTTATTTATATGTGTATATTGTTAATATTAGTATGTAATTTATTAATGTATGTGTGTGTATTTTAATGTGTGATTTGTGAATTTTGTTGAATAAAATAATGAATAATATATTATATAGTTTATTAATTTTTATTATAAAGTTTTATTAATATATATATATATATATATATATATATATATATATATATATATATATATATATACAAAAATCATAAAAAAACCTCCCTCCTCCATCATCTTCCCTGATCACACCCTGCCCCTCCCTCACCGTCCGTTTCTTCTCTGGTCAGTGTGCTTCCTTGCCTTTTGCCACCTGTCAGCCAGCTCAACTTCCGCCAGCCTTCTTCCCCAGTGCCGTTTGGTCCATTTGAAGCTGGAAACTTGAAATTCTTCTCCTCCTCTGTTCTCCTCTGTTCGACCACCAAATTGGATGATTTTGGTGTCGTTGGACTCTTGGAACTTCAAGGAGGAGGATTTCAAGCTTCTTTTAGCTTGAAAATGTGATTTGCTAGGGTTTCTAGCTTGATTTCATTTTTGGCCATTCTTGGGTTTTTGTTTTTGTTTTTTCAATTATTTTTGCTTGATTCATGAGAAATGCCCTAACAAATGTTGTTCCCTTTAGCTTAATCTTCATCCAAGAATTTTTATGTAATTTTTAGGAATTATTTTGATTTTTGTGAATTTTTTATTATTTTATTATTTTCGTAAATTAATTAAATAAATTATGAAATTGTGATTTTTGGTGTTATTGGTGATTAATATTAATTTTAGAAATTAATTTATAATTTTTGTGTATTTTTTTAATTTTTATAATTATTTTTAGTTTATGTTAGTTTTGAAAAATAGGTTAAATATACATTTTGTTAGTAATTATTGATTAATTAAGTGTATTTGTTGATTTTAATGAATAATATGTTGAGAAAATAATTTTTGTGTAACTATATAATTTTTATTGAATTTTTGAATGTTTTTAGTATTTTATGTGAATTTTTATATACTAGGGGTATTTTGATAATTTGGTGATAATTTTAGTTGAATATTAAATTTAATTGGTTTTAATATTATTTGAGGGATAAAAATGATTTTCTCAAATTATTTATTAATTTTAACTAATTAATACTTATTTTTGAAAATTATTTTCAAATTATATATAATATACTATTTTTATAAATAAATGGATTTTTTAGTAATTTTTAATATGTTTTTGGATTAATTAAGTAATTTGAATTTATTAAATGAATTTTTATTAATATTTGTGGAATTATCGAGAAATATCAATTTTAATAATATTATATTATTAATTAGGATTTTTAAGTAATTATTGGTAAAATAATTACTTTTGGTGTTTTAATATTTAAATTGCTATATTTTGATATTTAAAGGGTATTTTTGGTATTTATTAAATTTTAATATATTTTATTATATTTTATTGTGAATTATGGACCTCGGTCGGTAGAATTTGTAGTTTGGGGAGAATTCTGGTTTGAAGTGTATTTTTCTTGCAGGACCGACTCTAATTTTAAGTAAAGAGATGTCCATTTTACTGAGGAGGTTCTGTCGAATTTTTGATAAGATTCTCGTAAAACGTGACATCGGGTCTAATTCTTATTCTTTGTCTGTGTTAGTAATCCTAGATTGAGTCTCTAGACATTAAGTTAGATTTATTTTGATTTTTGTGTTATTATTTTATTGTTAGTTGCGCCGAGACCGAGGCCTAGTAGACCAGACCTGTCGGACTCGTCTCGAGGAGTGCATACCTGTGAGTTATTATTTTATATATGCATGCATTTAGGTTGCAAGTCTTAGAAATATATGTTTTAATTGTATAATTTATGCATAAATGACTTAATAAATGCTTAAGTATATTCTAGGTATATTTTCAGTATATTTTTGGTATATTATGAAATAAATGCATGTTTTTCTTTTAATTAAATCTAGATTACTTTTAAAATATATTATTGGTTTAATTTAATATATTCCATGATTTATTTGAATTGATTTTACGTATATATTCTTAAAATACACTTAGTTTATTTTAAGTATATTTCTAGTATATATATGGTTTATAATGTTATTTATAATGATATCATGCATCATTATTTTATGAATGAAATGAGTTATTTTTAATGAAAGATATCAATAAAATGTGCTTCCTACTGGGTAGCACTAGAACCGAGTACGTACCAGTACGACGATAGATCGTAGGTTAATTTACTAACCTACTTGTGGATCATGACTTAATTGATTTGATTGTTGTGTGAGGTGAATGAGAGTGTGATTGCTGGAGCTCGGTTGACCTAGTGTCTCGGGGCCAATCACACTGATAGTCAGACTGCTGGAGCTCGATCGACTTAGTGTCTCAGGGCCAGTCTACTGTCAATAAGGATTGGAAACAAGTGAGCCTGCACGGCTGGAGTGATGTCTGTTGTTATTTGAGATTGCGATCATTTAGGGTTCTATTTGATCCTTCTTAAATTAATATTTTTTAGTATTATAAATAAAGTAATTTTCAGCATCTCTGTGTACATGCCTGTATATATATATTTATTATATATATATGATTGATTGCATTTGACATTTAGTAATGCGTGTATATATATTATAACAATTCACTCAGTAAGGTCTGACATCGTTGATGTTTTTATAGGAGAGTCCTCTTCTTCAGACCTCAACAGTAGACCTATCCGCCGGATTTCTTTCGCTTTGGCCCTATTATGTAAATCACTTACTTAAGTTTTATTTTGTACTCTAGACGCTACAGTAGTAGTTGTGTTTGATTCTGTCGAGAGTTGTATTTGATTTTATGCATGTATAAGATTTTAATTCAGAGTGTTTCTCTGAAGAATTATATTAAGAGATTTTATTAATGATATATGATGTGATATCATTTTATTAAAGGAAGTTGAGAAAATTATTTTATTATTTGAGATTTAATTTTTGCTGAATAAATATTTTATTTATTTTATTTTACTGCATATTTTTTCTTTTAAGGCTTACTATGGGTTTTGGATTCGAAAGAATTCTCATTCCCTAGCGTCGGTCATGGCCCCCAGTTTGGGTTATGACAACAAAGGTCTGCTCTTATCTCAGTGTAGATGCATTTTGGAGATGCTCACTAAAACTAAAATGCTAGAAGCAAAAACAGTCCTAACGCATCTTCCTACAAATGCCCACTTAACACAACAAAGTGGCACTGCACTAACAGATGCAAGAGAATATCGTGCCATCATTGGTAGTCTATAATATATCCTCATTACTATAACAGATATAGCATTTGTTGTTAATCGATTGTCTTAATTTATGCATCGCCCCACCATAGAGCACTAGTCCTATATGAAGAGGTTGTTGCGCTATTTATCTGGTACCATTAATGAAGGTATACAACTCTATAACAATTCCTCTTTTAGTTTGCATGCATTTATTGATGCGGATTGGGGTGGAAACAAGGTTTATTTTTCATCCACCGAAGCTTACATTGTACACTTGGGCAAAAATTCAATTTCTTGGAGCTCAAAGAAATAATGGACTGTGACAAGATCCTCTACCGAAGCTGAATATAGATCAGTGGCTAACACTGCTACTGAGATTAAATGGATTTGCTCCCTATTGTCTGAACTACACATTCAAGTTCCTTCTTGTCCCGTCATTTACTATGACAACATCGAAGCAGCTCAATTATGTTCAAATCCGGTCTTTCACTCAAGAATGAAACATGTTTCTATAGACTTTCACTTCATTAGAGAACAAGTTCAAAGTTGCGCCTTGAGAGTAGCTCGTATTTCAACTACAGATCAACTAGCAGATGCCCTTACCAAAGCACTTCCTAGGCCAAAGTTTCTGCAGCTCAAAGACAAGATTGGACTTCTTTCTTGACATCCATCTTGAGGGGGCATTATAGAGGACTCTCTTCCTAATATCTTAAATATGAACCCTTAAAGGGATAAAAAAGTGCCTAAATATGAAGAATTCAAACTAATTAACTTAATTCTCTATTTTGAAATTAATTAGCTTAATATGGATGAATTTTGGAGTTATTTCTATTTTGGAGTCAATAAGGAAGATTTAAGAAGATTTTAGAAGATATGAGAAGATTCAAGAATATTCCAAGTCAAAGTCAAGGGTCAATGGTTAACATGTGACATGACATGCTTCAATGCTTAGTTGTCATGAGTTGTCATTTTGCTTAGTTGTCATGAGTTGTAATAAGTTGTCAACTTTGACTTTTCAAAAATGAGTTGTCATGAGTTGTCCTATTTTAAAGGAAGTCTCCTTAATTAAGGATTTTCCTATATAGGTATCTTTAAGAATAAGGAAGAAAACCTTTTCCTTTAAGGGTTAGGTTGTTTACATGCCTATATAAGTGCTAAACATATTATGGACGAATTTAGGATGTATTTTTAATCAATTAAGTGAGGTTTTACCTTAACTTTGTTCTTTTGAAACTTTACAAGTTTACTTAAATTGTTTCACATATACCTTTCATTACAAATGATAGGTTAGACTTAGAATTGTGTGCTTGCTCATCTTATAATAGCTAAGTATCTTGCTTCAATTTAATAAGTACGAGGTTTAGCTCCATCAACACAACATATCCTTGATAATCCGTGGATCAGATTTTAAAGTTGGATGCGCGTTCTATCTCTATTATAGGTAGGGTTCGTATCAATCTTAGAACTAATTTGTTTACCAATTCAAATTTCGTTGAATGTAAAGTATCTTTTATGTTGTAACTAATCATGAGAATAGGCTAATTAGTTGTTAATATTGCTGTATATATATTACTGCTATTGATGAATGAAATATATCTTCTTCCCATTCTTTCTTAATACTGTTAATATTTAAATACTAAATGAGTTAAATTTAACCTCAAATGTTTGACTTCATAACAAATAATTAGGAATTAATAATTGGATAATGATACACATCACGAGTTGCCACATCACGGCTCTCGATGTGATAATTTTTTTTAAAAAGTCTCTTTTGCCCCCAATGCAAGATGCCAGTTATAGGAGAAATGTATTTCGATAATATCACAGGTTCAATGAAAACATTGTTACTGTCGTGACTGCTATATAAATCTTTATCTTTAATAATTAGTTAACGATTGTGACTTACAACATATATAGAATTTGAAGACATAAAACGTCCATAAGCTTCATTGGATGGCTAATGCCCCCACGGGCAGCAGTGTTCTTCCACGACTACGAGGGACTGGCTATTATTCACTTGATAAAAATATCTCCAACGGGCGTCTCAGACTTCAATTAAATAACCATCCTGTGATAATGTGCATGCAAGTGACCATTGACCACGCATCAAAGCATGCAGAAGTAAAGTTCTGTTCCAGCGGGGATGGTAGTGTTACTAACATTAATACCACCTTGGATCACTGCGACTGGCGGTGCATCACTTGTATAGCACAAGCGACTATAACATTGGACTTCCTTCTTTGACTTCAAATTGAACCCGCCCCGGGTCCAGGAGATCATAGTGGGGCTAGTTGCCTCTGAGACCCACACAAGTGTTTTTCATAGTTTTGCAAAAGTTGGGCTCAGGCCTCAGGCTGACATGTGATCTTTGAAGGCCAGTTCAATTCTCCTCTGATCTGCTAATAGTGTATAGATTCTCACGTATCACTTTGCATTAAATTACTTACCTTAAACTGGAAACTAAATAAAAAAAAACTAAACACATGCCTCAAATTGCTCATTTTTACTCTATGTAAAGGCAACACCATCATAATGAAGATCAAACCAAGCAGTATAATCTTGAGAGATTGATAAAAATTCTGAGAGAAAAATGGCAAATCCTAAGTCTTATGTTCTTGTCATGGCAACGCTGATTGTGGTTGGAACCCAAATTTTGAGTGATCAAAAGGTTTCAGCAAAGTGCTCCAACAAGATTCCTAAACTCATAACACAATGCGCCCAATTCATTCAGAAAAAAGGACCCCAAATCCCTCCATGTTCAGGGTGCTGTCAAGTCCTGACAAACATCGACATCCCTTACGTTTGCAAGTATGTTACACCAAATGTCGAAAAATTGATCAGCATGGAGAAGGCTATGTATGTTGCCAAGACCTGTGGCATTGAGGTTGTACCTGGAGCTAAATGTGGAAGTAAGTTCACTAATTATATTATCCGTAATTTGATCAATTTATTAGCAAATAAAACAAACATTAATCTACAGTTTATGGCAATGTGCTTGTTTCAGGTTACACCACCTTTGGCATAAGAACAAAAGAATCATTGAAGAGCAGAAGGGTTGCATTGGAATTTTAAGAATCTTGTTAATAAAAATAAAAAATTTGTACTAAATTTGACTTACAGAATTGTTTAAAGAAATTAAATCTTTTATTAATATTTAGTTGCAATAATTTTATGAATGGCGGTGAGGAAATATGAATAAGCATCACAATAATTAGAAGACAAATCCTCCAATTGCAAGCCATACGGGGCTCGATACATATGGCTAGAGGTAATAATATGGACCACAAATTTGATAGTTTGATAAAATATATTTAAAATAGAAAATTTTTTTATTTATATTAAGATGTCAAAGCATTTAAATATATTAAAAATAATTATAAAAGAGATTTAAAGGTTAAGTTTTTAGTGTGTGTATATATATATTTGATGCAAAATTATAAATCTTGAAAAAAGATAAAAATAAAGAACAAATTTTTATTTATTTCAAATATATTGTATTTAATATAGATAATATATACATTCAGAATATATATTATAAAATGTAATATATAGTAAATAAATATATATTTAAAAAAATGATATTATAAGGGTTGAGCTTCAGAATGTGTGTGTTTTTTTTTTACCATTTTTTCATAAAAAAGCACTACTCGAACATAAAGAAAGACTCATTCCATTTTTAAAGATCTACACACAAGAATCTCAACAAATTAAATATACACATGATCAATCAATTTAATAATAATTCCAAATCTTAAATCATTAGTATATATGCAACTTGGTATATAAAAATGGTTCATAATTTGTATAGCAAAACATGTGATTTGTGAAATTTTTTTAAAGTTGAAAATTATAAATAAAAAATGGAATTATTAATTGGAGAGAAGTTAGCTAGCAATCACTCATTTGTACAGAAGACAATAATTAAACATGATGTAAGGGATAATTATTAAAATCTTCCTGAGGTATTAATATACATGTCCTTCTTAGGCATATTTGGCTAAACTGTTATTGGTAAGTGATTAATATTAAGTATTTAGATAATTATTTACTGCTGTTACTGTTTAAATATTTAATAATCAATACTAATATTCATTAAATTAATTTAATAATATTATAAAGGTATTTGTGTATATATATGTTTGCATGACATTTGATAAATAATATAATTTAACAACAAAAATAACACTATATTATTTTAATAATATTATTATAAAAGTAATATCTACGTATACATTGAATCATTTTAATAATATTGTAAAAATATATATAATTTATTTGTATATATAATTTTATATATTTTTTATAATATTTTTTAGATATATAAATTATTTAAAAATAATATATAATAATAAATAAAAATTTATTGTCTTTGATTTATAAGTTATTAAAATAATTAATAGATAATTGAAAATAATAATAATAATATCATAATCCAATAAAGAAAATAGATATTTATATGTGGTAGAATATAAAAGCCTATATTAAAAAAGTTACAAGCTAAAATCAGTGAAAAAAAGAGAAGCAAAGCTTCCAAGCATACGATGATATCAGACCTTGGATATTACATCCAAGTTAAAAAAAAAAAAATAATAAGGAGTTTGTCTCATGGATAATAGTAGATATTTGGATATTACATAAAGTTAAAAAGTTATTGGAAATAGGAAATAGATATACATAAGATTTTAAGAATATAGGATATTTCAGTAATTGTACTTTAAAAAATGCAATTGTTTATAAAAATTTCAAATTGGAACTGATACTAAATGTACCAATTAGAGGGTAGAATAATTATCATCTACTGTTTAAAATTATTAACTAAACATATTTTATTGACTGTTGGGAACTAAACAGCTGACAACTGCATTTCAATAGTTAAATTAAACATTCTCTTATTAAACTTAAATTATTATTTTTATTAAAATATTTAGAAATCAATTTTTAAATTTATTTCGACCATGATAAAATTGGGATTTAAAAGAATTTTTTCATTTTATTTTTTCTTATAAAAAATAAATATTATAATAAGTGTTAAACTTATTTAAGTTAAAAAAGAAGGGTAAAATAATCATTTTTTATGATCACAAATAATTAAATAAAATTATATTTAATTCTTATGTTTAAGTGTTTATATTTAGGTGGATTAAAATTGCAAAATTCAAGTGCGATCTCAAGCAATAAAAAGTAAAATTGTTAAATTTTTAAGTCTGCAGCTCTATAATGAGTTTTGATACAGCCACCTTGAGTTGTGGCAGGGATAAAAATGAAGATTGAATTTTTCATTAAAAATTCAAAGTCAAATTTGGTCAACTATAATGGAAATCTTCATTACTAATAGTCACAAGCAAATTTCAATTATCAAAAAATTTTTTAGAGCAAAATCATAAAATTCCAAATTACAAAATTGTCAAAGTTCTTGAGAGCAGTCATCACTAGCATCACCACCGGCATTATGAGCAAGTAAAGTCATGACACTCCCGTCATGCGTGGTGACAAAGTTTTCATGAGTGATGACAATCAATTCTAAAAGTTCTTGAGAGTTGTCATTACTAGCGTCATGAGCATCTGAAGTCATGAAAATGCGCAATTTCAAATTTCATCTTGCTGCCATAATCAATAATGATTTGTCATGAGTCATGACAAATGTGCATAACACTTTTTCTTTCAAGTTTAAAATGACTTTATTTGCATTAAATGCATCTCTAATAACTCTTTTTTCCCTTGGAAGGTTTAAATATAACTCAGAACAGAGTTAGAAAAGTTGAAGGAAGTTCAACAAACATCTTTAGAGCTATATTTGAGCATTTAATCTTGAATTTATTTTTTAACCACCCAAGTTCTCAATCTTTAATTCTTATAATCACTTTCTATCTCAAGAGTGTTCTTGAATGTGAGTTGGTAAGTGTTTAAAACCATTATTTAAAAGCTCAATAATGAGAGTCAGTGAGTTAAGTTAGGGTTTTATTTACTTGTAAGCTAAGAGGATTGTTCTTAGCAAGTGGATTTGAATGTGAACTATTGAAAACACTTGAGTTTGAGTGTGAATCTTATGAAAATACTTAAATTTGAGTGTGAACCATAAGAAAACACTTGGATAGCTTGATTTAAACTTATAAGGGTTTGATCCACACCTTAAAGTAGATTGATAGTGAATTGAAACTCTCAACTTGTGGTTGAGGAGAGGATGTAGGCTTGGAAGGCCGAATCACTATAAATTCCTTATGTTTTCTAGCTCATTTTTCTCAACCTATATTGCTCTAATTCTGTTTCTAGTTTGCTCTTTGTGAAAAATCCAAAATTACCTATCTAACTCAAAAAGCCAATTCACTCCCCTCCTAGCATTTGTGGTAATCCTCCAAATAAATTTGAATGAAGTTAACATAATTTGTAAAATTAAAAAAGTAAATTGATACAATTTTAAAAATATAATGTAATTGATAATTAAATTTAAGTTTAAAATAAACTTGACCAATTTTTATGTTACAAAAATTGTTGAAATTACATTGTTTTTTTTTTTCAATAAGAGGATAATATTATTGAAAAAATATAAGGGGAAAAACCACAAGTAAAAAGATACAAGTGATGAAAAAACCCCTTCCTAGACCTAAAGGAGAGGGGCAAAGAAAAGACAACCAACAAGAAAAGAAGAGAGCTAAGACCTATGAGTCCAACTACGAAAACAGTCTTATCCAAGAAGCAAGTCTGTAGCAGAGAAGCAAAAAGTAGGAGATGAAGCCTTCACCCAAATAGAAACATGCATAAAGATGATTTTCTCAAGTAGAAGGAGAGAAGGAGAGGCTGAAGAAAGACTATATCATTGTGGTGACACCAGAGAGGCCAGCTGATGGCAAAGAGCAAAAAAGTCCAAAACCTGCGTTGATAAGTTCCGGAGACAGAATCACACCATTACTGAAAGAATAAGATGAACTGATTCGGCATGAAACAATGGAGACCGATAATAGGACTAAACTTGCGAGGAGAAGTTGCAAAGAAATAATAGATGATCAGCTGTCATATAAAAGGATCCACAAAAGGGGCAGTAATTTTGAAAAACGGGGCAAATATTGATCATAAATAGACGATCCCTAGTTGGTAAACGGTTTAACATTGCAAACCAGGAAAACAACTCCACCTTCGTTGGCCAAGATTTGACCAAATATTAGGAAGAATGATCGAGTCAGGAGATTTGAGGTAGTGCAAGAACAGTTTATAGAGGCCATTAACAAAGAACGAAGGAGGTCGTGCAGACCAAAGTAACTGATCTTGAGCACCAGAAATAATTGAGACATGACGGATAATGTTGAGCAAAGAATGGAGTGAAGAGAGCTCTACAGTGGACAATGATCTCTGTCATTTTAACTCCCATGACCAAGAGACCATATACCCATATCAGATAAAAAACCATAAGGGGAAGTGGAAAGCTTAAATAAATTTGGAAATAAAGAACATATGGTAGAATTGCCACACTATTTGTTTGTCCAAAAGAGAATGGTGGAACCATCACCAACTGAAAAACGAAAACACTTAAACTAAAAAGAGCTGTAGGAGAATTGTCTAACATAACATTTGCAATTGAACGCCAAATGGAAGAAGGATGGGGAACCGAAGTAATAAAAATATTATCAGCACGAGAGACTTTATATTTCCTTAAAATAGAAGAGCTCCAAAGAGGGTCTTCATCATCCTGAAGCCGCCTGTGCAGAGGGAAATCAATAACTCCAAGACCACCTGAGCAGCGAGGCTGGAAAATATAATTCCAATTAACTCTATGCCACTTCTTTGACACGGAACCCCCACTCCAAAAGAAATTAGAAATGCAGCGATTAAGATCCTTCACCACCAATGCAGGAATTTTACAAATAGAAAGAAAGTACAAAGGCATAGAGGCAATAGCCGATTTGATAAGAGCAAGATGACCAGCTTGGGAGAAAATCCATCCTTTCCAAAAAAGATGGCTTTTTCCGTATTTTTTTGAGGACGGGAGTCCAAGTAGAAGCTCTCGAAGGAGAGACATCCAAGATAAACCCAAATAAGTGATAGGGAGAGGAACTAAATGTTAGCAGCCGTGTTATGAACTAAATGTTGATCCAAATTAATACCAACGAGCTTGCTTTTGTGAAAATTCACCACCAAACCCGAGATAAGGGCAAAGTAATGCCGCATGTAAGAAATATTGATAACAAATTTCAGAGAAGCTTCCACAAAAAACACCGTATCATCCGCAAATTGGATATGGGAAATGGTAGGTCCAGTGTTTGACAAGTTCACACCTTTAATGAGGCCAGAGGATGACATCCAATTTATTAACAAAGAGAGAGACTCGACTACAAGAATAAATAAGAGAGGCGAGAGAGGGCAGCCCTGGCGAACACCATTAGAAGAGGTAAAATTGGTAGATGGAGAGCCATTGATTAAGATAGAGGCTCGGGAATTGGAAAGGCACTCTCGAATCCACCCACACCATTTAGAACCAAATCCCATTTGATTTAGAACCCATAACAAGAAATTCCATTTGAGAGAGTCAAAAAGCTTTCTCGAAATCAATAATGAACATAAAACAACCAACATTTGAATTTTGACAAGTATCAAGCAATTCATTAGCGAAAAAATAGTTGTCAAGAATTTGGCGACCAGAAATAAAAGCCATATGGGTGTGCCCCACAAGAAGATTAAGAACACCTTTCAATCGATTGGCCAATAATTTTGCAATAATTTTATAAATACAATGGACAAGAGAAATAGGGCGATAATCCTCAACCTTAACTGTATTAGAAGATTTAGGAACTAAAGTGATGAAAGAGGTCTTTAGAGCCCTAGGCAACTTACCAGAGATGTAGAAATCATTGACCAAAGAGAAGATATCCAATTTCAGAGTAGCCCAACACCACTTATAAAGAGAAAATTTAACCCGTCAGGTCCAGATGCTTTAGAAGAGCCAGAGCTCCGAACTGCCCGGCGAACCTCTTACATAGAAAAGGAACGCTCTAAGAAAAAAGCTTGAGAAGAGGATAGCTGTGAAAACGGAAGTCCAGAAATAACCCCATTTACTTGAAAAGGTTTGTTGAAACTATGTTGTTAAGCATTATTTTAATTTAACATGCATTTAAAATTTTTTATAACAATTAATTTTTGCTATTAATTTGAGTATAAACAGCGCTACAATAATAATAATAATAATAATAATAATAATAATAATGTTGAAAAATTTATAAAAAAATTAGTTGGGAAATGGCAGTGGAAGACAAATTGGAAGAAAATAAAAGTACTAAAAAAATATTTTTTAAGTATAAATTTACAATTTAATTTATTAATAACATTAAAATATTTAATATTTTTACTTCTTATTTGGTTTAATCCCATTAAAAAATTATTTTATTTTCAAATAAATTTTAAATAGACTTTATTTGTAAATAAATTTTAAATTCATTTCAATTAAATACATTTAATTAATTTAGTGTTAAATAATTTCACAAAATTAAGAAGTCAGACTTAAAAATAAATTTTACAAAGTTTTCATTTATATCAAACACACTAATTTAGATTTACAAATGAATTCTATAAAATTTTGTGAAATTCATTTCAACCAAATATACTTTTAATTATATTTCTAAAAATAGAAAAATATGTTTGTATATCATATAAAATTTCTTAAAGATTTTAGTAATATACGTTATTTATTTATTTATGCATTAATAATTGGATAAGAGAAACGTGTAAGTTAATAATTCACAAAATTAAAATTATAATAGTTTTATAAAAAAGTATAATTATGTTATAATAGATTTTAATAATATATGTTATTTATTTATTTAAGCATTAATAATTGGATAAGAGAAGCGTGTAAGTTAATAATTTGCAAAATTAATATTATAATAGTTTTATAAAAAGTGTATTATTCTTTTATAATTGTATTTTTTTTATATATGTATGAATAAATAAAAATACCCCAATTAAACATTTATTCAACCTAAAAATTTTGAACTACCAATGTAAGTACTTAAATTTTTTATTAATGTACTCTCTCTATTCCAAACTAATTCTCATCTTTATAAATAAAAAATATTCTAATTATTTATCACTTTTATATTTCCAATACAATATTAATTTTTTTTACCTATTTTATCCTTGTATTAACCTTTTCTATATTAATTGATTTTCTAACATTCTATAAGTTTTTCCAATATTTTGTTAAGAAAAGGTGGAAGTGGTTGAATTAACCAGTACGTCTTAGAGTATTAGCATAGGTGGAAGCGTGAGTGTAATAAAAGAATGTATCATAATTATTTTTACAGCAATAAGTAATAAATTAAGTTCACCTTAGCCTTAGATCTCACCTCAGCATGCTTAGTTTGATAAAGTTTCAATGCCGCCTTCATCTTATCCAGTTTCTTCTCAAAGTCAATAGCTATGGTACCAATCTCGGTCTCTTTCAGGCTATACTGACTCTTGAGATAATAATAGTTGCCCTTAGGCAGCAATAGAGCTTGAGTCATCTAAAAAAAAAGATAAAATCATTATTAATACTAGTACACATGATCACAAATCAAACGAAGTGGAAAATAATTACCTCCAGAGAGTATCCTATCATGGAGTTGTACAACTCCTCCTTATCTACATCCGTCCAGCATTGGATGTCTTCAACTGACCCCTTACCTGACCATTCATGATATTTGAAGGTTTCATCTTCTTCAGAATTTAGGACCTTATGTCCAGACACTCGGATAATTTTTGGCCTTGACGAAAACTTCCACGCATAACTCCTCAGCATTCGAGTCCTCATTTAGGGATTGTTTCCTCCGAGTCTTAGATTTCTCCATCTGAGAAGTTTCAACCACAGCCTTTTCTTTCCCATTAGGCTCAGCTTCAGCCATAACTTCCTAAGCACTCAGTTTGGAAGTAGGAGAAGTAATCTTTATGTTATCTTGGGTCTCTAGCTCATAATCTACAAGTTGAATCTTGTTCGAAAATGTAAAAAAGTCGACCATCTATAAATAAAAAAAAGAACAAAAGTCAGAGTGATGGTTTACGAATCTTAGGACTTACCACTGACATGTATACGATTAGGGTAAACTCTTCGGAAATATCTCTGAGATAAATTCTCGACAGATGTTGCGTCAGCTATACCATGGAGATGAAGGCTTAAAACTATCTCCGTATCTTCATCGGATAACCCTGAAGGATGCTTCTATTAGGAACCAGTTATGATATTAGGAATCAAATCTTAATTAGCCCAAATTTTAAAAATTTCCTTAACATAACCCTTGATCTCATAAAGAATTCTAACCCTAGGATCCAATTTGCAATTTAACACATAGCTGATATACATCAACATGTATAAATACAAAACTTAGGAAATCTAAGTTGCAAAATACTTACAATCTCCAAAGTGTTTGTTGTAGACCACAATTAATCTACTACAATGGTTGACTCATTGATTTAACTCTTAAATCAACTCTTCAAGTCTACCAATTATGAGACCTTTAGCTTGAGACACTAAACCCTACCAAATCTCCTTCTTGCTTTTATCAAATAGAAGCATAAGAACCCTCTCAATTGACCTCACAAGCTTATACCAACTTTGATCCCTATTGCAAGAACACTAAGGCTTTTTTATATTTTACGGATATATATTTTTCTTTTTCTTTTTATTTTTATTGCTTCCCTCTTCCCTATTTATCTCTTCTTATTATTTTCATATATTTATATATCCAAAAACACTTTTATCACGACCTAAAACAGGGGGCCATGACCGACGCTAGGGAATGAGAATTCTTTCGAATCCGGAACCCGTAGCAAGCCTAAAAATAAAATAAATCATACAATAATAATAATAATATCACAATTAAATAAAATATTGTGCAGCAGAATAAATTCATAAATATAAAAATAATAATCCACCACCAGGGAATTTAAATCAATTCCAAATCTCATATATAAATAAATCCTTTAATACAAGTTTAGTTCAAATATTTAAAGTACATATCTCACAACTTTATACAACTACTGCAGTGTCTAGATTATAAAAATAAAACTCAATACTCAGATAAGCAGTTTACATAAAGAAGTCGGGGTGGAAGAAATTCGGCGTACAGGCCTACTACTGAGGTCTGAAGACGATGACTCTCCTGAAAAATAGTCAACGGAGGGGAGTCAGACCTCACTGAGTGAATTACTATAATATATATACATGCATACTAAATGTCAATGCACACCATCAAAAGTATATATAATATGTATATATACAAGCAAATACACACAGATGCAATAAAATCATTTTATATATTTTTATTGAAAATCATAGTTTATGAAGGATCAAATAGAACCCTAGAATATCGCAACCTCAAAACAGTGTTAGACAACACTCTAGCCATACAGGCTCACTTATTCCAATATATTCACTTATTCCATTTGGACAGTAGATTGACCCCGAGACACTAAGTCAACCGAGCTTCAGCAGTCTGACTGTCAGTGTGATTAGCCCCGAGACACTTGGTCAACCGAGCTCTAGCAATCACACTCCCAAATCATATCACACATCCAATAATCATATCCAATCAATATCCACAAATGGTTAGTAATATAGCCTAAATGCTATAAGCGTACCGGTACGTACTCGGTCTTAGTGCCGCCCACTGGGTAGCACGTTCTATTGATATCCTTCATTGAAATATAAAACATTCATTCATAAAAATAAATGATGCATGAGTTTAAATATAATAGCAACAATAACCATATATATACTAGAAATATACCAAAAGTAAACCAAGTATATTTCGAGTATATATACGTCAAATAAATCCAATTAAATTATAACATAAACTATAAATATACTTAAAAACATTTTAAACCTAATTTATTAACAAAACATGCATATAATTTAAAATATACCGAAAATATACTAAAGATGAACCAAAATAAACTAAAAATAAACTTCAGTAATAATTGAATTATTTATGCATAATTAATCAAAACAAAACATATAATTCTAAATCATGCACCCTAAACACATATATATATAAAATAATAACTCACACTTAGTGCGCTCCTCGAGATAGGTCCGATGGGCCTGGTCCACTATGCCTCGGTCTCGGTGCAACTAAACAAACAATAAATAACAGACATCAGAATAAACCTAACAGAAAATCCTAGAAACTCGATCTAGAATATTAGACATAGAATTAAAAATCAGAATTCGACCAGATATCACGTTTTACGAGAATTTTATCAAAAATTCGACAGAACCTCCCCTGTAAAACGGACATCTCTCTACTCAAAGAGTAGAGCCGGCCCTGCAAAGAAATACACTTCGAAAAATGAACACAAAAACACATCCAAACCCCTCGGTCGGACTCCAAACTACAGTCTACCGACCGGGGTTCACAATCACAGAATATTTATGAAAATACCAAAAATGCCCTTATATCACAGAAATACATTTTATAAGTAGAAATTACATAATTAACCTTAAAACGCATTAAAAATCAATAAAAACTCATTTATTTAGAAAAATCGTATATTATATATATAATTTGAAAATAATACACGAAAAATAGTTTTAATCAATTAAAAATAATAAATAATTTGTAGAAATCATTTTTATACCTTAAATAACTATTAAAACCAATTTAATTACATTTTTAGTCAATTTAGGGTAAAATTACCAAAATACCCCTACATATATAAATATACTAAAATTACTCCAAAAATTCACCAAAAATAATATAATTGCACAAAATTAATTTTATCATCATATTTATTAATAATATCAATAATTAAACTCAATTAAATAATTAATTTCAATTAAAAACACAATTAACCTAATTTTCCAAAATTACATAAACCTAAATAAATTCAAAATAAATACATAGAAATTTACAAAAATTCCAAACAAATTCCTATAATTCATTTTAACAACTATATTTATTATAAAACACAATTTAATAATTTATTTAATTAATTTTCGAAAATTAGAAAATAATACTAAAATATTCAAAAATTCCCAAAAATCTAAATAATCTCCAAAAATTATAAAAAAATTCATACATGTAGATTAAGCTACTAGGATCAACATTTGTGAAGGAATTTTTCATGAATCAATCAATTCGAAGTTCAAAAAAATAAAGAACCCTAAAATGGCCGAAATTGAAAAATCGAAACCTAAGCAAATCAAGACCATTTTAAGTGAAACAAACCTTGGAATCACACTCACTGGAGGTCAAGGAGAAGAAAGAGACCAGCGGTGTCGAAAATGGTGGCCAGAATCGTGAGGTGTGAAGAAAAATGGAACTTTCGGTTTTCTGGCGATAATAGAGGCAAATGGCACCGGAGAAGGAAAGGAAAGGTGGTGGAGCTGCTGGCTGGGAAGGGCGGAGCTGCTGGCGGCACATTGACAGCCTGAGAACAGAGTTAGCAGCGATGAGGGGGAGAAGGAGACAATCGGGAAGAGGAAGGAAGAGGGAGGGGCTGAAATGGTAATTTTCCAAAATTTTGATTTTTAACATATTATATGTATATATATATACTTTACACTATATATTAAAATAATATAAAATCACACACATTAAATATACACCACACACATATAATTTAATATTTAAATAATTTAATACACCTAAAAATAATTAAATAATATTAAAACTAATAAATAAATAATAAAATATTAGGGTAATATTAATTAAACCCTAATTAAATAAATAATTACACAAATATACGTTATTTAGTATTTTAAAAATATGTATGAGTTCATGCAAGTCCATAAATCTATTTAAAATAATTAATAATACATAATTTACGTGAAAATTTCTCCGAAAATAGAATTCTTGGGAAAATTTTACATAAAACACTTAAAATAATACACAATAATTAAAATATGTTTTAAATACATATCAACTCGTAAAAATATCATAATTATACTTAAAATTATTAACACTGTATATTCCGATGGAGTATTAAAATATTTAAAAACACGGGATATTACAACTTTTTAGATAATCATGGTAAGGATAAGTGTAGAGATTTATAACATCATTTACATCACTTACTTGCTATTTGTCATGATTAATTAACAAATCAATAAGTCATTAGAGTCTAAACTTAGAGGATGTAGAGATTACTATTATAGACTTTTTCTACATCACCTAAGACTTACACATGTCAATTAATATCTTAATTAATATTTGATTTAGTAAAATCAAATATATCAATTAATGGATTTGGGCTAAAGCATTAGGCCAACTCTTGACCTAAAGCCTATTCCATAAAACAAGTGGACTTAAATAAGGTAAATGGGCTTTGTCTATTACTTGGTTTAATCTTTAGTCCAAAACTCTTTTGGGCCTAGGTCCATAACATTTGTACCATTAATCCAAGTAATTAAGAAATAAAATATATCCATTATTAATTTAATTTCTTAATTGATATCCCATATTAATTAATCATAAATTAATAATAAAACCTTTTAATGAAATTAGATTTCATGATATGCTAGAATCATTACTTTAAGCAAAAATCTAATTTCATTAATCTTAATTAATTGGTTAAACTTTTTAATCAATAATTAAATTAATATATCTAGAGATTTGGTAAAACCTTTGAGGTGTGACTTGCTAGATCCATATCTAATTGGCAATGAGAAGATAATATTAACACTTGATATTATTTGAAACTCCTTGTAAGTTTAAATGTGAAAATCCCAATTATTCACATTTAGTTCTCATAAGTTGTGAGTGACCCCTAGCATCGATATCATAACTACCTAATTAGAAATGAATATTTTTATTAATTCACACTAACCCTTTGGTCTATATACTAAAATCCCTTCATTAAAAGATCCTAATATATCTTAGAGTCAAGGATAAGTCAAACTCTAATAGCTATATCATATTATCTCATCTCAAGTTCTATCTCTTGATAAAACACAACAAATGCTAGAAACTCTTTCGAGCACTAAAACTCTTTCAAACTATTATATTTGTCTTGGCCAGGAGCTATTTCATCAAGAAAAGACTTATATAGCATAGGATCTTATCCAGGTTCATTCCAAGTAATGAATCCCTTCTTAGTCGAACACTCATCCTTATATTTAACTAATTAGAGCCATCACACGCCATATACCCATATATTAGTAACACAAGTATGTAAAAGGTAATAAACTCTAAGCACTTAAATGTGGATGACCGTGTCACCTCAGGTTAAAGGACTATATGCACCATTATAACCTAGATTGTGATAATTGACTATAAGTGAATATCCATGCGATCATATATCTAACGTCATTGTTCGATCCACCCATCATATGAGTATCCACATGTCTATTCTGATATCTTATATCAAGTAGCATGAGACTCACTACCTTCCACTATTAGTATCATATACTAATCAAGAAAAATAGAAAAATGTGATAGTCTAATTAATATTACCCAAATATTAATTGTATGACTATGAACATTTTATAGCATATGTACTAAATAAGTTTATAACTCATATTATCAACTCTCAATAATAAATTTATTTAACATAATGCTAAAGGGTAAATACTCAAATAAATAAACATTATTCAAATAAATATTATATTGCCATATTAGATAATTTACAATGTCATTATACATTACTAGAATGACACTAGGGCACATCTATGCTAATAATCTCCCATTAGTACTAGTGCCATTCACTACAATATTTAAGACCCATCTTCTTAAGATGATGATTTAACTGTAATTGTGTGAGCGCCTTGGTTAGTGAATCAGCCAAATTGTCGACTAAAGCTACCTTTTTTTATAGTGATGTTTCTTTTTCTAATAAGTTCTCTAATAATATGGAAATGCCTTTCAATGTGTTTGGATTTCTAATAAGACCTCAATTCTTTTACCAAAGCAATGGCTCCATTGTTATTATAATAAAAAGGAATTAAGGACTCAATGGAAGGAATAACTTCTAGTTTAATAATGAACTTTTTAATCTAAATAGTTTCCTTAACAACATCTGATGTAGCTATATACTCGGGTTATGTAGTGGAATAGGTAGTGACACCTTGCTTAAAACTCTTCTAGCTCACTGCACCTCCATTATAGATAAAAACAAACCTAGAGATATATTTTCTATCATTAATATCTGATTGGAAATCAGAATATGTGAATCCATTTATTTGTAAATCAACTTCTCCATAAGTTAAAATAAAATCTTAAGTCCTTCTCAAGTACTTAAAGATTGACTTAACTATCCAGTGTTCCAAACCTCAATTGGATTAAAATCTGCTAGTCACACTAATGACATGGGTAATATTAGGCCTTGTACACAATATCGCATACATTAAACTTCCTATAACCAAAGCATAAAGAACTTTAGCCATTTGTTCCATTTCTTTGGGTGTCTTAGGTGACATACCCTTGGATAAATGGATTCTATGCCTAAATAGTAATAATCTTCTCTTGGAATCAAGCATGTTGAACCTCTTTAACACCTTTTCTAAGTAAATACTTTAGGACAAACCTATCATTCTTTTCGATCTATCTATATAGACTCGAATGCCAAAAATATAGGTAGCCTCCCTTAAGTCTTTCATAAAGAAAGTTTTATACAACCATAGTTTCACATTTGTAAGCATGCTAATATCATTCCTAATTAATAAAATATTATCCATATAAAATACAAGGAAAGTGAGTTGGCTCCTACTAACCTTGTATATACAAGGCTTATCCTCATTTTTGATAAAACCAAATGATCGTATAACTTCATCAAAACAATGATTCCAACTCCTTGAAGCTTGATTTAGATCATAAATATATCTATTAAGCTTGCATACTTTGGAACCTTTCTTAGATTCATAACCTTTAGGTTGTTCCATATAAATCTCTTCCTCAGTATAACTGTTGAGAAAAGCAGTTTTGACATCCATTTGCCAAATCTCATATTCATAGTGTGCAGTAATGGCAAGAAGTATCCTAATGGATTTAAGCATGGTAACTGGTGAGAAGGTCTCTTTATATCGACCCCTTACCTTTGGTTAAACCCTTTTGCTACAAGACTTGCTTTATAAGTATCAACTTTACCATCTGCACCAATATTTCTCTTGAAGATCCATTTGCAACCTATAGGTACAATACCTTCAGGTGGATCAACAAGTGTCCAAATTTGGTTTGCATACATGGAATCTATTTCGGATTTCATTGCTTCAAGCCATTTAGAAGAATCTTTATCTGATAAAGCCTTTTCAAATATTGTAGGATTATCATTATGATGGTCTTCTTTAGGCATATGAAACTCTTGCATATCATGTAGAAAATCGTATCTCTCTAGTGGATGAGATACCCTACCTGACTTTCTAAGAGTTGGAGTGACGATATTTTCAGTAGGATTATACTTTTGGGATTGATTTATATCCATTTGATTAACTTGATTAGTATCATTAGAAGAATCTTCTTCTAATGCTATCTTCCTTTCTTTACCTCCTTCTTGAAGAAACTCTTTCTTAAGAAATATGGCATCTTTGCTTACAACAACAACTTGTTTAGTAGGAAGATAGAAATAATACCCTAAACTTTCTTTAGGATATCCAATAAATCTACCTTAAATTGACCTTGCATCTAACTTGTTTGTTTTTAACCTTTTAATGTAGGCTAGGCATCCCCAATTCTTAATATGCTTAAGACTTAGTGCCTTACCATGCCATATCTCATATGGTGTGGTAGAAAGAGACTTAGATGGAATGTAGTTTAGTATGTAAACGACAGTTTGCAATACAAAACTCTAAAAGAAAGTAGGCAAATCTATATAACTTATCATTAATCGAACCATGTCTAATAGAGTTAGATTCCTCCTCTCGGATACACCATTGAGTTAAGGTGTTTTGGGCAGAGTTAGTTATGATATAATGCCATGTTCCTTAAGGAACTCCATAAATTGGTTATTCAAGTATTCACCTCCTCAATCCGATCGAAGGATTTTAATACTTTTTCACATTTGGTTCTCTAGTTGAACCTTGAATTCCTTGAACTTTTCAAATGATTCATTTTGATATTTCATTAAATATAAATGTCCAAACCTTGATAGATCATCTATGAAGGTAATAAAGTAGTAGAACTTGTCTCTTGCCATTTGGTTGAATGGCCCACATACATCACTATGTATGATTTCCAAAATTTCTTTATCTCTTTTCATTTGTCCAACAAATGGTAACCAGGTCATCTTGCCTTAGATACAAGCTTCATAAGTCAGCTTGGATATGGATTTAATATTACTTAAGATTCCTATCCTTTCTATCTTTGTGATTCTATCATCCGCAATGTGACTTAATCGTAAGTGCTATAGATATTTTGGATTAGAGGCATTATCAATTAGCATTGTATTCACAACCTTCATTTTGGTTGGATAATGATTGTCATTAGGTTTATTATCAACATAATAAAGAATATGTAATACATAACCCATGCCAACTATCTCATTATGAAAATAAATAGTACATACATCTCTTTCAAATAAAAACTTATAACCTTTTCTAGTGATATTAGAAATAGAGATGATGTTCTTATAAGCATTAGGTATATATAAAACATTGTTCAATAACAAAACATGATTATATAAGTCAATAAAGGTGGTTCCTATAGCTTTAGTAGCAACAATTGCTCTTTCTCTAAGCTTTAAAGTCACCTCATTTGACTCCAACCATCTTTCACTTGCTAGATCTTACATGGAAAAACATATGTGAGAACTAGCACCGATATCCAATACCCATGCCTTAGATGAGCTCTTAGAACATTTAGAAATAAATAAATTAGAGAAAGTCTTACCTTCTCCAATCTTGCCCTTTCCTTTAGTTTTAAGAGACTTAAGGAAGTTTAGATAATTTATTTTCCAATGTCCCTCTCCATCATAAAAGAAACACTTTCCCTTGTTGGTGTTCTCAACCTTCTCTTTACCTTTATTCTTTCTCATACCTCTTGAAGCTTTAAGAACTTTTCCCTTGCCTTTTTTTGCTTTTGTTACCCTTACTCTTTTTAATCCTAGTAGAAAAGGCAACCAAAGCTACATCTTTCCTTTTTTTTTTTATTATGAATAGCCTTTTGGGCTATCACAAGCATGTTTAGTAATTTTGCAAGAGTACACTTAATCTTATTCATGTGAAAATTCATAATAGATTGCCCAAATGAATTTAAAAAGGATTGTAAGATCAAATCTGTTTGAATTTGAGCATCCATCATGAAATCTAGACTCTCAAGTTCCTCAATGGAACGAATCATAGAATTCACATGTTCTCTGACATCATCACCTTCCTTCATTTTAGCATGGAAAAGCTGCTTGGATATCTCATATCTAGCGGTCCTACTTTGTTCACCAAATAACTCTTGCAAGTGAAATAGGATTTCCTTTGCATTAGTGTACTTCTCATGTTACCTATGAATTTTATTACTCATAGAAGCCCATATAATGCAACTTGCTTGCATATTATTATCTTTCCATTTTACAAGAGTGTCATGTTCCTCTTGGGAAGCATTAGGTGGAAGGTGGAAGGGGTCCAGGAGGACTTTATTCCAAAACATATAAAATGTGTTCTGAGGCCAATATAATTTTTAAATTATAAAGCCAATCAACAAAATTAGGCCCAACGAATCTATTATTATTGAGAATAATGCTTAATGGGTTTGAGGATCTCATATTATCAAATTTTTTAAAAAGTATAATAGGATTGATTAGTACCATGACATTATAATAATTCCATTAGATTTGGTATTTAATTATAATGGTCTCCCACTAACTTGGAAAATTCTACATGTCCAAAGTAGAAAACAAAAATCCCTTGTTGGATGGATTTCTAGTGGGTGATGATGTTCTTAATGAGTTACTAATATCCCTTAGGTACATATTTCCATTCTTGGAGTATTAATGCTCATTAAGTGAATAACTCTTGTTCATCACATCTCATGTGAGATATCATCAATGCGGCTCTTAATGTTTTGGGCCTTAGCTACATATTGCCATTCTTGGCCTTTGATATTAGTTAGGTCCATACCATTGGATCAGTGAAATGTATAAACTTAAACATTACATACCTCAGGTACACCTATTTACCATTCTTGAAATATGGTGTGTTTATGCACCCATAAGATCTCATGCTTAACAATAACACTTTATGAATCTCTTAGATCTTATATACATCCTTATGTATCTATAGTTGATGCACATAGTCCAAAACTATGCAAGTTATTGTTCCAATGGAGAGCCTAGACCTAAATTTGGTTTAGAAGATTTTTGGGTCTTTATTTGAGGTCTCACTTTGCACATTAGCCATTTTAATATTTCATATATCATATATGATAACTAATCTCCGGAACTCCTAGGCTAAACGTCCTGCAAAGCACAAAACAGGGGGCAAGGTGAGAGGTGGGGGGAATCCCCACAAATACTTTAATGCCTAAGTTAGAGAATAGAAGCAGGGAGGAGGTGAGATAGCTTGAATATGTGTGAATGAGATGTCCCCTTATGAGGGGTATAGTGTTCTATATATAGCAATACTCAAACCTGGGAGGAATGAGATTCCTTATGGATCAGTGAATCATAATCTTTGTAGGAGTGTTCCTTCTTCGATTAGGATTCCTCTATGAGGTAGTTCCTTGGACGGATCTATCTTCTCCTTTATCCCTGTGTTCCTATTTAGGGGGGGTAGAGGACCCTTAATTAGGTGGGAACATTCTAGATGGTATCAATATATATACATAGTATGGAATTCATACACATATCACATATGCATATAATTTGTTGCATCCATTTACACATATCACACATGCATATTGCATGTTTTTAATATATATATCACATATATACATATAACATGCATAATGAATGCACATATATAGAATGATCATTGGTCTTTTACAAATCTATTCTAACTCTTAGAATAAATTACATTGCCTTTTTTTTGATGGATATCCCACTTGAACTCTTCAAGCTCCATTTCATAACTCTTATGATGTACGATCATTCCTTGGCATTCCAAGGTCAATATTACATCTTAGTTCTATATAATTAACACTTAATTACATAAATAATACTAAAAAGAATAATTATTACAAACTTAGGATATAATATAAAGACCATGATCATTCCATGCATGTATGTTAAATGAAAACAATGCATTTAAAGGCCCTAAAGTATCCTAAGGAGGGATTTGGACACGACTCGGCACCGTTGTGTCAACTTAGGATTGACTTGACACATGCTACCTCTATTATAAGTCAGTACGCCTGTGACGAGTTAGCACAGGCACCCTCTATCATGAGTTGGCACGCTTATGATGAGTCGACATGACCACCATCTATCATGAGTCGACACACCCATAATGAGTCAGTATAGCCATGATTGTGCACACACTTAAAGCCATTTTTGCATATGTTAAGTCACAACACTTGCAACCAACATCACTTTTAATCACAACAATTGCAATTATCAACCAATATAGCACGTGTTAAGTGTAAAAAGGAGCTCTGATACCACAGTTAGGGATCGATTATGCTATTAGGAATCAAATCTTAATTAGAGCAAATTTTAAAAATTTTCTTAACAAAACCCTTGATCTCATTGAGAATTCTAACCTTAAGATCTAATTTGCAATTTAACATATAGCAAATATGCATCAACATGTATAAATACAAAACTTAGAAAATCTAAGTTGCGAAATACTTACAATCTTCTAAGTGTTTGGTGTAGACTATAATTAGTCTATTACAATGGTTGGCTTCTTAATTCAACTCTTAAATCAACTTTTTAAGTCTCCTAATTGTGAGACATCTAGCTTGAGACACCAAGCTCTACCAAATCTCCTTCTTATCTTGATCAAATGGAAGCATAAGAACCCTCTTAATTAACCTCACAAGCTTGTACCAACTTTAATCCCTTTTGCAAGAACTCTAAGGCTTTTTTTTTATTTTTATTTTATGGATATATGTTTTTCTTTTCTTTTTTTTTATTGCTTCCCTCTTCCTTACTTATCTCTTCTTATCTTTTCCATATATTTATATATCAAAAAACACCTTTTAGATAATCATAGTAAGGATAAGTGTAAAGATTTATGACATCACCCTTTACATAACTTACTTGCCACTTGTCATGATTAATTAACAAATCAATAAGTCACTAGAGTTCAAACTTAGAGGATGTAGAGATTACTACTATAGACTTTCTTTACATCACCTAAGACTTACACATGTTAATTAATATCTTAATTAATATTTGATTTAATAAAATCAAATATATCACTTAATGGATTTAGGCTAAAGCATTGGGCCAACTCTTGACCCAAAGCCCATTCCATAAAATAAATGGACTTAAATAAGGTAAATGGGCTTTGTTTAATATTTGGTTTAATCTTTAGTCTAAAACTCTTTTTGGCCTAGGTCCATAACACTTAGGCCATTAATCTAAGTAATTAAGAAATAACATATAACCATTATTAATTTAATATCTCATATTAATTAAGTATAAATTAATAATGAAACCTTTCATTGAAATTAGATTTCATGATTTGCTATAATCATTGCTTTAAGCAAAAATCCAATTTCATTAATCTTAATTAATTGATTAAACTCTTTAATCAATAATTAGATTAATATATCTAGAGATTTGGTAAAACCTTTGAGGTGTGACTTACTATGTCCATATTTAGTTGGCAATAAGAAGATAATATTAATACTTGATATTATTTGAAACTCCTTTCAAGTCTAAATGTGAAAATCCCAATTATTCACATTTAGTTCTTATAAGTTGTGCCCTAGCATCGATATCATAACTACCTAATTTAAAATGAATATTTTTATTAATTTATATGAACCCTTTAGTCATAATTACCATGCACTAAAATCCCTTCATTAAAAGATCCCAATATAGCCTAGAGTCAAGGAAAAGTCAAACTCTAATAGCTATATCATATTATCTCATCTCAAGTTCTATCTCTTAATAAAACACAACAAATACTAGAAACTCTTTCTAGCATTGAAACTTTTTTAGACTGTTATGTTTATCCTAGCCAAGAACTCTTTTATCAAGAAAAGACTTAGATAACATAGGATCTTATCCCCGTACACTCCAAGTAATAAATCATATATTGGTTGAACACTCATCCTTACATTTAACTAATTGGAGCCACCAAACGCCATATACCCATATGTGAGTAACACAAGTATGTAAGCAGTAGCAAACTCTAACCACTTAAATATGGATGATGTGTCACTTTAGGTTAAAGGACTATATGCACCATTATGACATAAATTATGATCGTTAACTATAAGTGAATATCCATGTGATCACATATCTAACGTCATTGTTCAGTCCACCCTTCATATAAGTATCCATATGTCTATTCTGATATCTTATATTAAGTAACATAAGACTCACTGCCTCCCATTATTATTATCACATACTAATAAAAGAAAATAGATAAAGGTGATAGTCTAATTAATATTACCCAAATATTAATTGTATGACTATGAACATTTTATAGCATATATACGAAACAAGTTTGTAACTCATATTATTAACTCTTGATAATAAATTTATTTAACATAATGCTAAAGGGTAAATACTCAAATAAATAAACACTTTATTCAATTGAATATTATATTGCCATATGGGATAATTTACAATGTCGTTATACATTATTAAAATGACATTAGGGCACATCTATGCTAATAGCTTCACCTTGTGATAGTCATTAGGCCACATTCGTTGGATGTGGACGAAATTTAAGGGATGTTCAACAATAAAAAAAATTATGCCTCCACTTCTTGTGGAGGTCCAGAAGCTTCACAAAGAGGCTATAGTTTAGTATAGTTGAAAGGGAGAACATCAGCTCTCCCTCTTTCTTATTTAGACTGTAAAGGTATCGGAGGATATCTAGATTCGGCTCTCTACCCTCCTTATGCATCAACTTTATAAACTCGATCAAGATTCGGTAGCTATTAGAATGAAACTACCTAGGAGCTATATTGTATCTATTCAGAAAGCTCCTAATAAAAGGATCTAAGGGAAACTTTAATCCCCTTTCTAATTTATCAAAGTATACCACTAATCTATCAAAATCTAATAAAGGAGTATAGGCTTTAAAGCTTTTATTTATAGTGTGTAAAATAAAATCTGCTGGAATGCTAAAATGTCTCCTATACCATTTTGGCGTGTCCTTATCTACCCTAGAGACAAACAAATCTGAACTAACTTATTCTCATGGAGTCATGAATCCTATAAAAAAAATAATAAAGAAAGATAATAAGGAGAAAAGAAGAAACTTCACTTGGGAATAAGAAAATAAGCTTGTAGAGAACCGAAGGAGACACACAGAACACTCGAGAAGAAACTTAGCAAAGAAAGAAGGCAACAGAAAAGCAAAATATAGTAAGCATAAAAGGGCTAACCTATTTAAAAAGTAGTGGAAGGTTCTGGAATGACCATTACTACCCTCATGTTCATTTTTGTCTCTCTAATAACATCAAAGGTAATTCCAGGCAAAAGAAAAGCCTATTAATCGAGCAGTTATCATTATGGCAGTTGAAACATTCATCTTTTAACACACTAACATACATGATGGTTATACAATTCAAAATTTAAAATAGAGTCAACAGATGTGGCGGTTGATAATCCTGCTCACCTCAATGCCAACTGTCCCTTTTATCGGCACTTGGGATGCACTTCTACTGAACTGAGATTCTAAGTCTAGTGACTAAAGCTGGCACCCTTAGGTTACTTTGATAGTACTAAGGTTTGGCACTCGAGCCGTGCTTCTAATGCACCAAGATTCTAAGTCTAGTGACTTAAGCTGGTACCCTCAGGTCGCTTCAATAGTGCTAAGGTTTGGCACTTATACTGTGCTTCTAATGCATCGAGACTATATTGTACTCAGGCCGCACTTTTAATTCACTGAGCATTAAAACTCTAGTGATGACCAATTCCATCAGATTGTATCTATACTGGCGAGTTAATCCATCGGATCGTTTTTATAACACCAAGCATTTTTTATTACAAGTTTTGCACACTTAAGTATTATGATACCGTGATTTTAAGACTTGGTATCGAGCATTGTCTCTTCCTTTATGATTGAGGCTAGCCACCTTAGATCACCTTTTCATATGAGATGTAATCACATAAGCAATCTCTCTCTCCAGGCTCTTAATACCCTATATACATATTCTTGTTTAACTAAAGGTCTTTATTTTCCTATTGATTGTAGAAAGAGAATTCTTAAACCAAATAGGAAAAAGATTCATAACTAAGGAGACTCTTGGATAGGAAGAAACACTTTCTAAATAGGCATATGACTTTCATCAAAGAGGAATCCTATTCCACTTAAGTTTGAGCATCACTACCTTATAAATATGACCTCATATCCCTCATTCTCATTCATTTTATTTTCTCATACTCATTGCTTTTTTAATCTCTCAAACTCTCTCTCTACATTCTCTGACTTAGGCATTAGAGGGTTTATGGGGATCCTCTCCACCTCTTACCTTACTTTTATTTAATCCTTTGGAGGGTTCTAGCTCAGGAGTTTCAAAATAATTTATTTCTTCTGATTGTAATACCAAAAGATTCAGTCATATGTAAAGTTTCAAGCTTCTGGGCATCAATAAGTTTCCAATTAAAGTGATAAGAAGTTGTGCAAGTGGAAGCTCAACATTAGCTATGCTAAACAACATGCTAGGACATATCCTCCTCCTAGCACCAAATGGTATATATTCAAAGTTGTTCCCTTTATAATCAACTGAGTTGTTAAGAAACCTTTATGGAATAAATGTTTTAGCTTCAGTCTAGTGATTTAGATCCTTTCCCACTGCCCATGCATTAATAATGACTTAGGATTTTCTGAGATTTCATATCCATTAATTTCACATGTTTCTTTATACTCTTTTGGAATTAGTAATGGAGCAAGTGGGTGTAATTTTAAAGTTTTGTTGATCACTAACTTTAAGTACTCTAGTTCATTAAGGTCTGTCTCACCTATATTTCCTTTATCATTGTAGACCTTTCTCACCTTTGCTTGTGCCTTTTCTAGTATTCTTGGATTCTTCAGCATTTCTGTCATTGCCTATTCTACTGTTGCTGATGATGTCTCACTCCGTGCAATGAATATGTGTTGGAAAATAAAATGGGAACAATCCCACATTGGAAAGAAAAAAAGAAAATAATGGGTATATAATTGAGGGCGAGCCACCATCCAAATGGCTAAGACCATTTTGGTGGTAGGCAAGCCCAAGATGAAGGCCCGTTTCAATATTTTGGAGGCCCAATTGAAAATTTCAAGTTTAAGTCTAATTTGTGTAAAAGCCCAACATTCACTCTCGGTTTGAAGCCCGAGCATGTCAGAGTCCATGGAGCACTTCATCCCGATTCCTTAACATGGAATCAGAGTCCATGAGTGCTCTAACGAGCCAAGAAGATCCTAGAGGTCCGTGTGGATGTTGAGGCCTAAGTCAAGGTCCACGTTGATATTAGAAGCCCAAGTGATCAACCTAAAGAGAGGAGGTTGGACTTGGAGATTTGAGAGTCTCATGGATCATTTGAAGATTGGAGGAGACCACAAAGGTATGAACCAGTGAAGTTTGAAAGCTTGGCGCAAGATTAAGAGATTGAGATCAGTCCTATTGAGGCAAGTGACAACTAGTCCAAAGAAGAAGAAGCCCATTTGCACTTAACGGGGAGTGTTGAAAAATGAAGTGGGAATAATCCTACATTGAAAAGAAAGAAAGAAAAGATGGGTATATAATTGAGGGGGAGCCAATATCCAAATAGTTAATGCCATTTTGGTGGTAGGTAAATCCATGATGAATGCCCATTTCAACATTTTGGAGGCCCAATTTGAGATTTCAAGTTTAAATCTAATTGTTGCAAAAGCCCAACACTCACTCCAAGTTTTCAGAGTCCATGGAGCACTTCATCCCGATTTCTTAACAATATGTCCTGAGATAGAATAAATAAGGAAAATAAATTTGAGCACAAAATAGAGCATTAATTGATAGATGATTCTTGCTACTTTTGCTACTAAACCTTAAGAAAATAAAATCGAAAGCATACTGACCAAGACAACTGCTTTGATGTTATCGGTTGTCAGGGGAAATTTAAGATGTCCATACTCTTGAAGTCTTAAAAGAACATCGACAAGATCTTCACCATCACCGCCATCATCCATTTCTGTTCTCTTTCTAGCTCTGTGGTCATTAATGATACTTTCAAGAATCTTATCTGCTTCTCGTTAAAGTCTTTTGAGTGTAGACATCGTCCCACTGATATGATGAAGGAATTTAAAGGAAGGGTATAAATCTGCTAACCAAAACCTGAAGATGCCATTAACATTTCCTCAAAAACTGGTAGAATTGCCTCCTGATCTTTACATTTATTGCCAAAGGAAATCCTGGAAGTGATGCCATATGTGGAAGAAAATATTCTCCTGCTCAAGTTAAATGGCTTTCCTGAAGAAGAAGAAATTGAACGTATCAAACTCGATACTTCCTCTGCCCTGATATAGCTGAACGATTGAACACGCTTTGCGCTTAACAAGTCAGTTATGCAGATTTTTCGCAGCTGTCTCCAGTAGTCTGAATTTGGTGTCGGTATAGTCGTAGCTCAAAACACCAACTGAAAAGACCTTGGACCTTTGAGCAAAGATAACATCGTGAGTTTTCATCAATTGTTTAGCAGCTTCAGGCGATGAAATGACAACCATGGCAATTTCGCCAAGCTGAAGCCGCATAATACTTCCATATCTCCTAGCAAAATCCTTCAGGCTGCGATGAGGGTGAGAGCCAACAAGTGCAAGCTCGTGTAAGTTTCCAATAACAGGTAGTTCCATGGCCCTGGAGGAAGATTACCAGTTGTTGGCTTCTTCCAAATTAATTTCAAGGCTGTGATGATCATGAGAAGCAATGTGAATAATACTGGAAAAGACAGCAACTGATGCTCCATTGCAGGAGAGGCAAATATTTGCAATTTTGCATTAGTGAAATGCTTGATATCCTCTATATATTTATAGTGTTCATTGATTGTATTATTTGGTCACTGAGCCAAATATTTCTTAAAAGTATATTTTATTTTATTTTTTTTTGGTTGGTCAGACAAATGGTTAAACAATTGAGGATTAGCTTGTAAAATCACGTACTAAAATCACTTCCAAGATAGCAAAATTATGAGTTATATTTTCAACTGAAGAATCATATATATAATTTTTTTTTTTGAGAAAAGAATCGTATATATAATACACAATAGTTACAGCTGGTGGTCAAATTTTCCTGCTAGGCGCTACCAAATCTTGACTTTCCGAATTTTTTAAAAATTTTATAACCAATGTCATAAAACTAATAATGTATTTTTAAAATATAAAAATGAATGTACACTCTTTTTACTCTAAATTAATATTTAACACACATATCTTGTCTTATATATATATATATATATATCGAATTTAGTTTGATTGCTCTTATCTGGGCGAAAATAATCTCCTTAGTTGCTCCTTTTGTTACGGTTAGCTATGTAACTTCTTTTGCAACTTCCAAATATATATATTTGTTTTTTTAATTCCTCTTCATTGAACTTAGTTTTATGTATTTATTTAATTTTTAATTTAATTAGTTTAATTTTTTTATGAAATTTTTAAAAATTTTGAATGAGTTATATTTAAAACTAGTCTAATTATTTTATTTTCACTAAAATCTTCGTTTTTATTAGTGATAATATAGTAAAAGATTAACTCCTATAAAATAGTGTCAAAGCCCCAGTCAAATGGTGAGTCAACCAGACCTAAACTAAACTTGTGATCTGAGACCGGCAACAGGCCGAAGGACCTATAACTTGAAACCTGCGAAGCACAATTATCGCCCACTACTCCCATGACTCTAGTAATCAGCTGGTTCCAATTTTTACCTTGACATCTACTGATGATGACTACTTCATCCTTACGCACAATTTTTTTTTTTCTGAAAAAAAAAGTACCCATTAATGTAAACTTTTGGACCAAGTACTTCTCTTTCTTAGAAAAAAGAAAAATTATTTTGACTTCGTGCATGCACTGTAGCTAGGAAACAACACTTTCACCTTCCTCAAACATTTCCATCACCAAAGCTAAGCCTATAAATAGCAGGGGACTCTTCCATTGCAGAAACGCAACGATTCATTCAATTGATATACCCGTTGAAAAGAAAAAAGCAAACCCAGTTCCTTTCAAGATCCACCACTATTTCTCAGATTCTCTCTTTTCTTTTTATTCTCAATATTCCATTTTTATCTTTTTTAATTCTTCCCCATTCTTTGATTTATTTGCTTTTTTTACTCTATATAATCACACCCCTCCCCTTCTTTGCTCCTCACCTCAAAATTCAACAATCTTAATTTCTTCTATATTCAATCTTTGCTTCTTGTCATAAAATCCCTTTTCTTAGTAGCTATATCTCTTCGAGAAAATGGCTCCTAGCTTGACCAAAACAAGCTCTGGTCCTGCAGGACTGGTTGCTGAAAACTATAGCAGTAACCATAGCCATCAATCTGTTATCTCCCTTCAACATTCAAGTTTCAGAGCCAATGGCCATGTCCCAATCCAATTCAACAAGGTAACCCATTCTCTCTCCAATCAAATTACACCTTTTATCAAACACTGATAACTAACTTAAACATTGGAGTGGGATTGCTGGGATCTCTCCTGTCCCATTCTTACGTCTTTTGTCTTGCAGGTCACTCCTATCAGCCAATCGTATTCCATTGTCAACCATTGAATTAGGGGCTCCAGGAAATCCCTTTAATCAATGAGTATCAATAACAAAAATAAGAATTTTTTATATATATTACATAATTTTTTTGGTAGTTTTTGGTTGTTGTCAGATTATTATGTATAACTTTTGAAAATTGTATTGACTTTGTTTAAATCTGGCGTAAACAATATTAGAATTATGTAATATTGTGTATTAATGAAATTGTAATTTCATAACTATTTATTTATTGTTGATTTATGTAAAATTATATAAAATATTTAGATGTTTGTTAATAAAAGAGTCAAATCTAATATATGTATGAGTTATATACGTGAAATCTATATTTCTACATTTAATCTTTAGTGTTATTGTGAATATTGATTTTTGTGGTTTGGTGAAGAAATTTGTTGTAAATCTGGTTGTTGTTTGTTCTAGACAAAAAATGTTGAGCTTGAGAGATTTTGATCAATTGAAGAAGAGAAAAGGAAGATGATTTACATCAATTTAAAAAAAAAGAAGAGAAATCAAAGAGAAAAAGAATAGGGTGAGAGTTTGAAGGGGTGAACATTTGAATAAAATGAGAAAAAAAAACATGCAGAAGAACATAATTGAAAAAATATTTATTGGAAAAGTTAATTTTTAAAGAAATTCAAAAATAAAAAGTTAATATAATTTTTATATTTTGTTTAGCTTTTTGGTTATCTGTTATAATTTCCCAATTTCTTTTCTGACCAGTAAATTCTTAGATACCATTTCTATAACCCAAGCCCAAAATTCATCCCTTTGTTACTCGAAGTAGCTTTCACATGTAGAATTTTTCTTGGTGAAAACACCTCATTAAACCCTCTGTAAGTCTCAACCTGTTCATTTGAAACTGACAACTTGTTGCTAGCTCTAATTGGTGTAGGATGCTTAGTTACTAACATCAATTTCTATGTTATCGGACAAGTCCCTGTTTTACATAAGATTTACAACACAAACTCACAGATTGGAGTTATCTCATGATGTTTTATTGAGCTTTTTGGTGCTACTCTCAGATTAAAAAGTTGTAAAATTCCCTTTTTACTCTCAACTATCTCATTCTTGAGATGCATCTATTTTTTTATTTTCTTTTTTCAAAAGATATTAAGTAATGCAAACGCGGCGGATTGAGCCACCCCAATAACATCTTGATACATAAACATTTTCAGTTCATCAGGCGGGGCTGCTAATACAGGGCAGCAAAGATTTGCCTCTATGCCCATATTACCTCAGTAATCCTGCACATGCATTCCCTTCACGATAAATATGGACAACAACCTGGTTATGATAAGCAATCTGAAGGCTATAACCTGTTTCTAATAAGCAATCAGAAGGTTATGTTAAGGCACCTGAATGCTACGTTTATAGTCAAGCATTGGCACAAGAAAGAACAATACTTCTTATGTATACCGATTTAAAATCTAATCATACCAAATTAATTTATGAGATTTTAAAAATAAAATTTTCTTCCATATTAAATTTGAAAACTTCATACCAAAATCTTCCCTTTTTTTATTTGCATATTTTGAATTTAAATTGCATTATAACTGATATTTCATAGTTTTTTTTTTAATTTATTAAAGTGGTTAATTCGCAAAAGTGAAAGGTAAGAGAGAGGTTGGAATGTGAATCATACTCTTTATATTTAAATTCCACACTTTTTATCATTTGAAATACTTTTGGAATACTTCCATTGTCTTATTTGTCAATAATTAGAATAACAATAATAAAAGGATTTGAAATCATATCATGTCAGTTTTGTTTTCTTTTATTTTTATATATATATTTTTCATATTTTAAGGTTATGTTGTGACAAATGGATATTCTAAATAATAATGATAGTAATAATAATAATAGTAATAATAATAAAGCAATGAAATTGATGAAAATATTTTATTATTAATTAATTTGTTATATATTAATTAAATATATTTTTATTTTATCATTTATTATTATTATTATTATTATTACTATTTTTTTTATAAAATTAGAATATAAAATATCATAAATGCATCGGAATATCCCAATTAGATTGGCACACCCTTGACACCCACATCATCAACTATGAAACAACCCTTTATTAAAGAAGAAAAAGAATAAACATAAGAGTTCAATACAGTCTAAAAGAGAAATAAGAAGAAAATGAAAAACACTAATGGAATCGGTAAGACTCTAGGCTGGAAGCATCATTAATCATAAACTGATGACAACAATGTGGATATGTATTCCATTACCGACACTGTTGCAGATTGGGGCCCAATGAAGCAAGCTTGTCTGCAACTTTATTACCTACCCGATAGATGTGGCTCACATGTATTTGCATGGACCGGAGTTGAGAAAGACAACGATCCCATGCAGCACGAATAAGCCATGGAACAGCAAAACTTCGAGATTGAATTGACTTGACAACAAATATGGAATCGGACTCAATCCAAACTTGAGACAGCCCTAGCTCAAAAGCTTTGTCCACTGCAATTGACACAGCAAGAAGCTCGGCCTTAAAGGCGAAACATATTCCTACTGGAGCAACGAAGGAAGCAACAGCCGAGCCATTACTGTCGCGAAGAATACCACCAGCTACTGTAGGTCCCGGAGCACCCAGAATAGCACTGTTCGAATTCAACTTGAACTAACCTGCTGGAGGACATAACCAGATGACTGGAAAAGGAACAGGCAGGTGACGAGGGATGCTCGAAATGCGAAGCCGCTTCAAGATCAAAAGATCATACTGATTGTTATTCATATGACCTTTAAAACTTTCTGTAGGAAGAAATGCAAAAGGAATTATTCCTACATAAGGCCATTAAATATATTGTCAACTCAACAAAAATACTCATTTTTAACGCCTTGTTCAGAACAGAGCAATATCATACATATACACAGAGTTTGATTGAATAAAATTCTTTGAAAATCTATTGGTTTTGAACACAAAATCATTATCAAACTAAAAGAGTTGAGAAATAAATGGAAATATCTTACTTCCAGCAACATCGTCGACCATACAGAGAACAGTGAGGCCATCGGTGCATTTGACGTGGTAAATATAAGCACAGGGTACCTTTAATGAAGAAAATTTTTTTTCGCAATTTTGCTTTGGGGAGGGATGCCAGATTCTAGCACCAAAAAATTTGCAATTTTGCAAGACAACCTTACTCATCCTTCTGCTCCTCAAAACCTGACTCATCCTCATGCTCCTCAACATCTCTTTCAAATTAGAGTAATGTCTGATATCGATCAATTGTAGCAATAGGAAGAATGTTGAGCCAACAGGCTGAGGAATAAGAAGATAAAAGAAAATGAAGGAGGTGGGTAAGAAACGTAAAAGAAAATGAAACGAAGCTGGTTGAGGAATAAGAAGATAAAAAAAACTGAAGGAGGCGGGTAAAAAACGTAATAGATAGATAGAAATATAGATGAGCAACTTGCAATTCATGGACAAAATAGCAGGCGTACCTCAGGACAATGCAGTTACTTGTCAGCCAGGACGAGATGGGGTCCATACTGTAGTGGATAGTTATTGTTATTTTTATTACAAACAAAAATTTATAAATTATATATCTTATATCAAAATATTAATATATTAAATTATGAGATTTTATTTAAATTTATTTATAAATTAAATTTTCTATAATCTGAGCTAAATTTATTTATTAAATAAATTTTAATATACAAATTTAAATGAATTTTTATTAAATAGCTTGTGAGTATTTTGACTGGCTTATAGCTTTATTGTTTTGCATCTAAAATAATTAAAAAGAAAAATAAAAAATTTTAGAGACATTTGCTCTATTCGGACCCCACCAAAATATAAAGCAAGACGTGCCTACAATTCAATTATTTTGTTTAGTGATGAATTTGATGCCAACGAACAAATAAAAGAACAAACTCAAAAGAACTAGTACAATTGGCAAGAGAGTATTTTATTTTATTAACTATGAATTCATTCTCTATATAGTAGTTTTGAAATTTTATTTATGAATGTGTCAAATTAATTCTGAAAATATAAATATATGTATTTTTTAAAACCGTTAAATAAGAATATACTTATCAACAAATATATATATATTCGAATATAAAAACAAACTTGGGACTGATGGGATTCCGTTGATGAAGAACTAGACACATGAATCTCAACAAAATGCATGATCAAAATAATATCAAATTGAAATATTAAAGCATTAGTATATAAATAAAGCTCCCTATACAAAAATGGTATATAATTTGATCAGGAAAACACGCGCGTGTATATATATATATATAGATAATTATTGTTTTTTCCTATATTTTGATCTATTACATTATTTTATCCTTAACATTTGAAAAAATATTTATTCATCATTGACATTTGTAACAGTTAACACTTGTTAATTCTTCTTTAGGGATGCAATAGTACATGTTTTTGCAAATGTTAAGGATAAATAAATATTTTTTAAAATATCAGGGATAAAATAATATAATAGGTCAAAACACAGGATGTATACAGTAATCATCTCATATATATATAAGGTATCATGAGGTATATGATTTGATTTCTGTTGTCGTCAATTTAAAAAAGAGAGAAAATTACACCTAAGAGTAGAATTTATAATATATTATATAAGTGATTTACATTTGATCAATAAAAATGAGATACATATTTTTATATTAAAAATCTCACCATTGAGTGTGATATACTCAATATATGCAAGAATTTTCTGGTTGAAAAAAATACTTGAATTGTGATTTTTATTCAAGTGATTCAAATTTAATTTTTTTTAATGTGTTCATGATATATTTTCTCATGCAAAAATTTGATAGACAAATCTCTAGGATGCAAATATTATGCAATTTTTTCTTGCATGCATGAATCAATCACGTATATGCTTTAATTTTTTTTATCAAATATCCTAGCAATTAAAATTTACAACTTGATATTGGAGGCAGCTTAGCTCAAAAATACTACTGAGAAGGAAAATATTTCATTTATATGAGAGTTACACTAATACCCTAACATCTTGTCCATTAAAAGAATTACATGTCACTTTGTACAGCAAGAATAATCACCACTGGATCAAGTTAAGTAAAGACAAAATTGAAAGGAAGAGACAATTATACAAGAAAAGAAAAAACAAGAGGCCTAAACTATAAGAAGTTCATTCTTTAACATCCCCTTTCAAAATTGGTAATGATAGAGGACTCTCCATAACTCCAAGTTTGTCTCTTAAGAACTGAAATCTTGAGTGTGACAGTGACTTTATTAGATAGTCTGCTATTTGATCATGAGATGGCACATATCGAACTTCAAGTTTCTTTCCCAAAGCCTTCTCAAGAACAAAATGAACATCCACTTCTATATGCTTAGTTCTAGCATGATAAATTGGGTTTGCTACAAGCACACTTGCATTTAAATTATCACACCATGTCACTAATACAATTGGTAGAGGGAAACCGAGTGTTTTTAGGAGGGATTCAAGCCAGGCTATTTCATAGGACACTTGAGCCAATGCTTTGTATTCAGACTCAGTACTTGATCTTACTATAACAGGCTGCTTTTTAGAACTCTAAGATACAATAGTTGACCTTTTAGAACTTTAAAACATATTGCCCTGCAGTTGACCTTTTATCTTCAGGGCAGTAAGCCCAATCTGCATTTGAAAATCCTTGTAGAATAAGTCTTGCGCTATGTTTGATATGGAGTCCCATTTTCCTTGTCCCTTTTAAATACTCGATAACTTTTTTAACTACCTGCCAGTGTTTATCAGTGGGACTTTAGAGGAATTGGCTTAATTTGTTGATGATAAAAGATAAATAAGGTCTTGCATGTGTAGTATATTGTAATGCCCCAAGTGTGCTTCTATAAAGAGTTGGATTTTTCATTGGTTCATTATCTGTAGCTTTCAATGGTTTCCCAATTACAACAGGAGTTGAACATGGTTTAGTGTTTTCCACGCCAACTCTTTTTAGAAGCCCATCAATGTATCTTATCTGGGTGAGATACATACCTGTCTTATCTCTTTTAACTTTTATACCCAGAAATAGATGTAGAGCTCCCATATCCTTTAGTGCAAATAACTTATTGAGTCTCTTAATAAATCTTTGTAAAGATATAACATTATTACCAGTCACGATGATATCATCTACATAAATGAGGGCCAATGTTATTTGACTGTTGCTGATAAGATAGAAGAGTGATGAATCACACTTTAAGTTCTTAAACCCCCAATTCAACAATGTTAACCTCAATCTATCGAACGACGCTCTTGGAGCTTGCTTAAGCCCATAAAGTGCCTTATTTAATCTACATACATGATTAGGCTTTCATTTGTCAGTGAAACCCTAAGGTTGATGGATATAAATAACTTCTTGCAAATTTCCATTCAAGAAAGCATTATTTATGTCTAATTGCCTCACTTCCCAATTTCTTAAAACTGCTATTGTTAATACCATTCAAACTATTGAAGATTTAATAACTGGGCTGAAAGTTTCATTAAAATCAACTCCAGGAGTTTGAAGAAAGCCTTTAGCCACCAGTGTCACCTTGCATCTCTGTAATTTACTATACATGTCATGTTTTACTTTGAAAACCCATTTTTTCCCACTATATTGAAAGATTGTGAATAAAGGACTAATATCTAGGTACCATTTTCCTTTAATGTAGTAATTTTAGCTTCCATAGCTTATTTCCAATATGTTGAATTTAATGCCTCCTCAATGTTAATTGGTTCAATTGGTTCAGTCTTTATAGCAGTAAAAAGTTTAAAGTTTGATGGAAATTTCTTGGGCTTATGGATGCCATCTTTTGCTCTTGTAGTCATTGTATGACTTGGTGGATCAGAGTGGTTTGATGTAATGCAAGTAGTAGAAGTAGCATTTTCAATACCCTTATCTCTTTCAAAATACCGTAAGGGACTGACACTTGCATCAATAATAAAATCATCAGAATGGGTCTCATTTCTCGTTTTAAGTGATAGTCTTACAAGAGTTGGGGACAGTGGTAAAGTAGAAGGCATAATTAATGCAAGCGTTGACACTACTATAGGGGTGTGAGGAGCATTAGAAATTGTACCAGATGAAAATAGAGGTAAGGGTTGTGTATGGTTCAAGTGAGAATGAACTGAAAGTTATGGTACAAGAGAGAGAGTTGAGGGTAGGATAATAGTTTGACACTCAGGAGCTTTGGTGTTTAAGAAACCATGAGTGAAAGGAAATTCCTTTTCATTGAAGACAATGTGTCTAGAAATGGAAATACAACTAGTGGAACTGAGGCATTTATATCCCTTAGATGAGTTACTGTATCCAAGAAACACACCCTTAGTTATGTGAAATTAGAACTTGTGATTCTGGTATGGTCTTAAGCATGGAAAGCAGGCACAACTAAAGGTTTTAAGTGAGTTATAATTAGGTGTTTTGGCATAGAGTTTAAAAATAGGAGTTTGGTTATTGAGAACTGGTGTGGGCAATCTATTTATAAGAAAGATAGCAGTTTAAAATGCCTCACACTAGTATTTGAGAGGCATTTTGACTTGAGCTAAAAGGGTTAATCCCATTTCGACAAGGTGTCTATGTTTTCTCTCAGCTTTACCATTTTAAGCAGAGGTGAGGAGATAAGAATGTCTGAGTTCAATCCTATATTGGTTTGAAAAGTGGATAAAACTGGTGTATTCACCACCCATGTTAGTTTGTAGACATTTAATTTTATGTTCAAGTTGATTTTCAATAGGGTTTTTGAACTGAATGAAGGTAGAAAGGGCATCAGATTTGAGTTTCAATGGATATATCCAGGTGTATTTGCTAAATTCATAAATAAAGTGTACATCAATTCTATATGTATGACTTAGTTATATCTGATGAAATATAAACATAAGGTATTCAACATATTCATGTCCTTCCATACCATAATCAAGACCTAATACTCAGCTAGGATATAAATCCCTTAATCAAACAATGAAGGGAAGCATATTAACCATGAGTTTCAGAAGTAGTTTTAGACTCATGGCTTATATCATGAGGCCTTATGTTCTAATATACCATAACAAAATAGTGTTGCAGAATGGAAGAATATGCACATACTTGAGATAGCTTGAGCTCTCTTAATTGTTGTTCATGCTCTTAAGTGATCCTAGATGGATACTATATGAAATGTAATTTATCTCTTAAATAGATTGCCATCTCGAGTTTTAAACTTTAATACTCCTTTTCAAACCCTTGCTCAATATGTTCACTTACCTTTAGTTATAATGCTCCCACCACGAGTATTTGGCTCAATAGCTTATATTTATATAGCTAAAATGTAGAGGACCAAACTTGATCCATTTGCATACTGCTCAAGGAAGGTTTAAAGGAGACAGAGATATGACTAATGTCCAGTGCTATAGTTGCAAAGGATTTAGGCACATTGCTACTAATTGTACTAAAAAATTCTATAATTATTATAAGAAAACAAGGCATATCATCAAAGATTGTTCCATTCAGCCTCCAAAGAAATCTAAAACTGCCTACAATGTCTTGGTTGATTCCTCGAATGCTCATAGTCCTAGCCAATCTTCTATTACTCATGAAATGGTCCAATAAATGATAGTTTCTGCCCTTTCTGCTTTAGGCCTTTCAGGTAACAAAAATTCTAATCCTAAGCCTTGGTATTTTGATTATGGTACTTCCAATCATATGACCAACACTGCCTTACGTTTAAATAATATTAGAAAATATAAAAGAGATCTTTGGATTCATACTGCCGATGGTAATTCCTTACCTATCATAGCTATTGGTGATATTTCAGCCTTTTTAAATACTATTTTTGTGTCTCTTAAGTTGTCCACTATTCTTATATCTATCAGCCAATTATTTAACAACAAATGTACTGTTCTATTTTCAACTTCTGGTTGTCTTGTGCAGGACCAAGTGTCCAGGAAGATGATCACGAAGGGACCTAAAGTGGAACATTTATTTCCTTTGCTTTTATCTCCTTATTTGGTGTCAAATTATGTTGCTTGTAATGTTGTTCAATGTGATAATCAAATGTGGCATAAACGTTTAGGACACCCTAATTCTCATGTACTTCGATTCTTGCTTAAATCTAGTTTACTTGGAAATAAAAATTTAGCTTCTTCTAATAGTAATATTGTTGATTATGCATCTTACAAGCTTGGTAAAAGCAAAACACTTCCTTTTCCCTTGCATAAAAGTCATACCACCAAACCTTTTGAACTCGTGCATACTGATGTATGGGGCATTGCACCTATAATTTCTCATGAAAATTACAAATACTTTGTTACATTTATCGATGATTTCAGTCAATTTACTTGGGTATATTTTCTTCGGTCTAAAAGTGAGGTTTTCTCTGTGTTTAAGGTCTTTCTTACTTTAGTTGAAACATAATTTTCTACCAAAATCAAAATCTTGCAATTTGATTCAGGTGGTGAATATATGTCAAATGCATTTTAATTTTTTCTTCAAAGTCATAGGATCATATCACAACGTTCTTGTCCTTTCACTTTACAATAAAACGGTGTGGCTGAAAGAAAGAATCGCCATCTTCTTGATGTTGTTCGAACTCTTCTAATTGAGTCTTATGTTCCTTTTCATTTTTGGTGTGAAACTTTGTCTATTGTTGTTTATTTGATTAATAGATTGCCATCTTTCAACTTCAACAATGATTCTCCTTACTTTCATTTGTTTGGGCATGTACCAAATTATTCCAATCTTCATATCTTTGGATGCGTTTGCTTTGTTCACCTTTCTGCACATGAGAGATATAAACTTATTGCCTAATTTGTCAAGTGTGCTTTTTTAAGATATGTCGAAACCCAAAAAGGATTTCTTTGTTATGATCCTTATGCCCATCGAACTCGTGTCTCTAGGAATGTCATTTTTTTAAAAAATCAACCCTTCTTTAGCACACAACAGACTTCAGAATTCCCTTCTCTATCTACTTTACCATATTTTCCTAAATCGCCAACACCAATACAAAGGTTTAAACCTGGTTATGTTTACTATAGACGCACTCCTCCTAAATCTAATCCTCTTACAGGTCTCATTAAGGTTCCTCCACATCATCTTGTGGCATCTGATCCTGTTCTACCTATTTCCAATGATTCACCTCCTCTTCGAAGAAGCTCTAGACCTTACAAACCTCCTGAAAGGTATGGTTTTTCAAATCCTATGGCTGTGTCTACTACTTTGTCTTCTATTTCCATTCCCACTTGTTATAAACAACCTATGGAATATGAGTGTTGGCAATAAGCAATGAAAGAAGAACTTCAAGCACTTGAGGAAAACCATACTTGGGACATTGTTTCTTATCCTCTAAATGTTAAGCCCATTGGTAGTAAGTGGGTATATAATGTGAAACTCAAATCTGATGGCTCTTTAAATAGATATAAAGCTTGATTGGTTACTCTTGGCAATAAAAAAGAATATGGCTTGGACTATGAAGAAACATTTGCACCAGTTACTAAGATGACCACAGTGAGAACCATTCTTGCTATTGCATCATCGAACTCTTGGCCTTTACATCAGATGGATGAAAAAATGCCTTCTTGAATGGGGACCTTAAAAAAGAGATTTATATGAAACTTCCATTGGGTATGTCATTGATGGATTCTCATAACATTTGCAAGCTAAAACACTCCTTGTATGGGTTAAAGCAGGCACCTAGAGCCTAGTTTGAGAAGTTTCACAGCACTCTTCTCACCTTCTCTTTCATACAAAGTCAATATGATTCATCACTCTTCTATCACAAGACAACCACTGGTATGGTATTTCTCTTGGTCTATGTATATGATATTATCATCACTGGTAATGACAATGGGCTGATCACTAGGCTTCAAAATATGTTACATAATACATTTTAAATGAAAGATCTTGGACATCTCACATATTTTTTGGGGCTAGAAGTTCACTCTCGAGATCATGGTTTGTTCTTAAATCAACATAAATACATCCAAGATCTCATTGAGCTAGCTAGTTTAAAGGATGCTACTACTATTGATATGCCAATGGAGGTAAATGTGAAATACCGAAAAGATGAAGGCGAGCTTTTGCCTGATTCTTTTTTATATAGGCAACTTGTTGGTAGTCTTATTTACCTAATAATTATAAGGCCTGATATCTCATATATTGTCCATATAGTTTGTAAATTTATGCAATCACCTAGACATCTTCATTTTGCTGCTATTCGTCGCATTATTTAATACTTAATTAGGTCAACTACTCATGGGTTATTTTTCCCTACCAAATATGCTTTTCATTTAACTATTTATAGTGATGCAAATTGGGTTGGCTGCCCGAATACTAGGAAGTCTACAACAGGCTGGTGCATTTTCCTTGGAGATGCCTTGATTTCTTGGAAGTGTAAGAAGTAAGACTATGTCTCTAAATCTTCCATGGAGGCTGAGTATAGAGCCATGTCTGTAGCTTGTTTTGAAATTGTGTGGTTACGTGGTCTTCTTTCAAAATTTGGATTCCCTCAAACTGATCCCTCTCCACTTCATGGTGATAATACTAGTGCCATTCAAATAGCTGCGAATCCAGTATATCATGAACACACAAAGCACATAGAGGACTGTCATTACATTAGGGAGGTTTTTACTCAATGTGTTATCACTCTTCCTCATCTTACTACTGATCTTCAAATAGCTGATGTCTTTACAAAAGCTTTGACACGCCAACAACACAAGTTTCTCAGCAGCAAATTGATGCTGATAGACTTACCTGCATCAATTTGAGGGGGGATGTCAATATACTCTTCTTTCCTTATTTAGTTTTTTCCATATAGTTGTATATCCCTTGATTACCTCTCTAAGATTTCCATTATTGTTGTATATATTCTTGTTATAATTACTGCTGTATTTTTTCTTATAATAGGCCTAGGATTATGGGATCTAATTATGCTTACTATATTAGACCATAGAATTAAGGGATTTGATAATTCCTTATATCTATATATTGTACTTCTGCTAAGTGAAATAACACATAAAACATTTCAGAAAATCTCTTTTTTATCTTTTGTCACAAACACCTTGGATGATTGACTATAAACATAAGCTTCAGATTGCTTATTAGAAGCAGGTTGGCTATAAACATAGCCTTCAGATGGGTTAGAAGGTTGACTATAAACATACCCTTCAGATAACTTTGAGGGCTTGCTATAAACATAGCCTTTAGATGACCTGAGAGGTTGACTGTAGACATACCCTTCGGATTTAAAAGGTTGGCTATAAACATAGCCTTCTGATGGCTTAGAAGACTTACCATAAACACAGCCTTCAGATGATTTAAAGGGTTGGCTATAAACATAGCCTTCAGATAACTTGGAAGACTGACTGTAAACATAACTTTCAGACAATTTGGAGGGTTGACTGTGATCTTCGGACGCTTTAAAATCTTGGCTATTCACATTATTTTTAGATGACTTAATAGGTTGACTATAAACATAGCCTTCAGACAACTTGAGTGGTTGACTGTAAGCATATCCTTCGGCTGAGACATGGCCTTTAGATGGTTTAGAAGACTGACCATAAACATAACCTTCAATCGATTTAGAGGATTGAATATAAACATAACCGTCTGAAGGCTTGGAAAACTGTTTATGCACTTAACCTTTAGATGACTTGGTAGTTTGATTATAAACATAACCTTCAGATGGCTTAAGAGATTGACTGTAAACATAACTTTCAGAGGGCTTGAAAGATTGGCTGTAAACGTAGCCTTCAGAGGGCTTCAAATCCATATCCCAGAGACGGAATTTTTCTCCCATATCTGCTTCAATTATTAATGCAAAAAAATAAATAAATACACGCACTCTCCACAATTGTACATCCTGCTGAGAAAAATAAATAAATAAATAAATAAAGGTTTTATATATGCATAAAAACGAACCAGATTGTAGAAGAGCTTGCAGGTGTTGAGGCATTGGCGTGTTCTTGGAACGCCAATACATCTCAGCAGGTAAAGAAGCACTGCTTCTTGCTAGTAATATCTGCCAACATACCAAAAAAAAAAAAAAAGTACCCAATGAATAGTTGTGCATATAGCTACAATTTTCCATATAGAATATCGAAACCATGCATTGTACAGAAATACACTACTATAGATATTTGAAATGACTTACAAAGAGAAAAGCAAAGATGGGCAGGAGATGAAACTCCATTGAAGCCATTAAGCAAGCCAAAAGCCAATTTTATAATGCAAAGTTAATTTGATGCAGTGCCCAGGAGACTAAACGGTCCATTTTATAGAAGTTTCTATCTATCAGGGAATAAAAATTATATGTAAAATCCAAAAGTTATAAACAATATCATAATGGGAAAAGAAAATGTTCCAACAAAAAGAATTATAGAAATTAGCTGTAAAATAATGTACTATGCTAGTGATAATAGCATATAGGACATGATAATTTAAATTTTATGTATAGGTCCTACCCCCCAAAGGCATATTATTATTAACGCCACCCACCCTTTTTTTTTCTTTAGTACATGTTGTGTTACCATTGACATAATCAGTGACATGTGCACTACCAAATCACACGTAGTTTTTTTTTTTCCCAAAAATAATGTTAAATTAAAAGAAATTTATCTTTTATCAAAAATTAAACTACTTACAACATTATATTTTTATAAATCTCATGTAATTAAGAAAGTTCTCATGTGAAAACTTTTGAATTTCATATATTTTTTTAAGATGAATTTTATATTTATTTAAAATTAAAAATATATCTTGATAAATTTATAATATAAATAAAAGTATCAAAATAAAAATTCATGTTAATCACAAAATTTTTTGATTTTTATTCTTTAATTGTGTTAATGAAATTCTTTTGATTTGTAAATTTGGTAATCCATTCGCTCCATTTAATAGTGTTGATTAGCTACATATTGACTTTTTAATCTTTTATATGAATTGTACAAATATAAAGATATAAAGAACTTTATGCATAAAGATTTTAAAATTTTTAAAAAATAAAATAAAACAAACGCAAAAAAAAAAAAAAAGGATAGCAAATAAAACATATAAGAATAATGAGATAGCACCAATAATTTAAAAGTGATAGTTATTAAAATAGAAATTTTTATAAAAAAATAAAGTAAAAGAAAAAAAAAAAAGGAGAGAAAAGCAGCTGTTAGTGTTTTATGAAGATTGAAAAATGATAATTTCATATACTTTGAATGGATTCCATTTCCAAACTTATAAAAAACTCATAAAAAAAAGCAACCAAAAATCCTCAAACATGGCAGGAATTAAACCTCAGCATGGTGATTTAACCATCCTAAAAATGCCTCGTTCTCATTTTTGCATTCCATTCATGTGTACAATTTTACAGCATGAGCTAATGTTAGAGAATGAACTTCAACGACTTGTAGCTTAGCCCTCTTATTTGTTCTTTTTTTGTATAATTGTCTCCTCCTTTCAATTTTGTCTTTACTTCACTTGATCCAATGGTGATTATTCTTGCTATAAAAAGTGACATGTAATTCTTTTAATGGACAAGATGTTAAGATATCAGTGTAACTCTCATATAAATGAAATGTTTTCCTCCTCAATTTAAGCTGAGTTGCCTCCAATATCAAGTTGTAAATTTTAACTTGGAATCAGAGTGCAGAATGGCTAGCGCCGGTAAAGGAAGTAGCAACACTAATGAGAAGACAACCATCTCTGGTGAACAAGTTTTCACCAAAACCTTCCACTCAGTTGGAAATCCACTAGGATCTTATTGCGCAGTTAATTTGAACCATAACAACTATATGTTATGGAAGAACATGGTGCTTTTAGTGATCAGAGGCAACCGGTTGGAGGGATACATTACTAGTTCAAAAGCATGCCCACCTGAGTTTATTGAAACTAAAGTTGAAGGTTTTAAAGAAGCGGAACTGAAGGAAAATCCAAGCTATGAAGACTGGGTTGTCTATGACCAGATTCTTCTTGGTTAGTTATACAACTCCATTGATGTGGAAGTTGCATCAGAGTTAATGGTCTATGAATCATCAAAGCAATTGTGGGATGTAATCAAAGACTTGTTTGGAGTAAAAACCAGATCAAATGTGGTTTATTACAAAAGAGAATTTCAGAAGATGCAAAAAGGGGGTCTTAAGATGAATGACTACCTAAAAGCCATGAAGAAATTAGCAGACAATCTAACTCTAGTAGGACATCCAATTTCTCTTGAATACCTAATCTCACAGGTACTCACTGGTCTTAATTCTTATGAATAAAATAGTATGGCATGTCAAATACAAGAGAAGGAAGGTATCACCTAGCTTAAAACGCAAGTAAAACTTCTAAGCTGTGAAAAGAGACTTAAGCAAATAAGTGCAGGAATCAGTACAATCAACTTGGGACAACCAATTACTAACTATACAACTAGAGGAGGAAGTAATGCAGGGAACTACAAGACACATTCACAGAATCAAACTCAGTAATTTAGTGGCAACCAAGGTAGTGGAAGGACATGGAGCAATAACTCAAGAGGCAATAAATCCTATAGAGGTAGAGGAAGGAATAGTTACAATGGTGGAAACTCTAAACCCACATGTCAGGTGTGTGGGAAGCCTGGTCATACTGGAGTATATTGCTTTTATTGCTTCAATAATAACTACATGGGCCAACCACCACATGAACAAAGCCAACAGAACTCGCCAAGTGCATTTATTACATCTCCAGAAACCTTAAGTGATCAAACATGGTATATGGACAGTGGAGCTAGCAATCATATAACAAATGATGTCAAGAATTTATAGTAGAAGCATGATTACAAAGGTAAAGCAACATTAATTATTGGTAATGGTGAAAAACTTGATATACATGATACTGGAAATACTTATTTAATAAATTGCAACAACATGAAACTACTGCTAAAAGACATTTTACATGTTCCCCAAATTGAGAAAAATCTATTGAGTGTATCATAATTGATTGCTTACAATGACATAACTATTGAGTTTGACTCTGATGGTTTTTTTGTTAAGGACAAGGTGATAGGGGAGATGTTGTTATAAGGGAAACTTAAAGAAGGATTATACCAGATGGAACTGCCACCAACTCTCTCAATTTTCAAACCACCACATACTCACCCAAACTCTGTCTTATCAAGTTAGAGTCCTAGTTCCAGCTTCTATTCCAAACAAAATAAGTCTGTCAAGTCTAGTGAGTTAAGTAAGTCTAGTCTTCAAAAGGAGTTATGGCATAAGAGACTTGGCCATCCTTCAAATAGAGTCTTAGAATTAGCAATGAAGTCTTCTAATAAAAGCTTTATTATCAATTAAAAACTTAATTTTTGTGATGCATGCCAATTTAGAAAATCTCATTTACTGCCTTATTCTTTATCATCTTCATATGCAATAAAACCCCTAGAACTTATGCACTCTGATCTCTGGGGTCAGTCTCCCATTAATTCTAGTAGGTAATAGGAATTGGAGCAGAATTTTATGCTTTCTACTCTAAGAAAGCCTATGTAATAAGTCGTTGTTCTTCCCTGAGAAGCTCTCCCACACAAATATCAAATAAAGGAACTGGTTCTCTGTTCATCAGGTTAGACCTGATTGCTTTAAACTCCCCTCTCAACTTCATTAAAAACTGGTCATGGTTGCTAATCTCATGCACACTTTGGATAACAATGAGTCCTTCAAGAGGTACACTTACATCCACAATATTAGTGTACTCAGCCTAAATATTTCCAAAGGAAGAATAATACTCTTGGATTGACATACTCCCTTGGCTGAGTTGACCCAACTCGAGTTCTAATTGGAACCTTCATGCTATATTGCTTTGGTTGTAAATTTTCTTCAAGTAATCCCACATTTCTCTAGAGGTTTTATAAGGCTTGAGATTGAGAAGTATGGATGGTTCCACACTTCCAAGGATCCAAGACATAATCTGAGCATCCTTCACATCCCATTTCACATGTTTCTCCTTCTCCTTCTTGCTATTAGGTGCAGGTTTGTCCTATTAATATGACCCCATAATTCCTTTCCCTTGATAAAGATATGAAATTGGAATGCCCAGGCAGAATAGTTCTTACCATTAAATCAAATAAAAAAAATATTCAGATCATTCTAAAGACATGATTCAACTATAACAAGAACTAAAAAATCAAGTCCAAGAAAACAAAATAGAAGAACAAGAAAAGAATAAGAACAAAAGACTAAGATCTTGGAGCTAGACAAGGAACTGGGCGCAAGATGAAATAATCTCAGAGTTTAGGCTTTGATACCATGACAAAAGATAAAAAGAGATTTTCTAAAATATTTTCTGTGTTATTTCACTTAACAGAAGTACAATATATAAACATAAGGAATTATCAAATCCCTTAATCCTAGGGTCTAATATAGTAAGCATAATTAGATCCCAAAATCCTAGGCCTATTATAGGAAGAAATACAACAGTAATTATAGCAAGAATATATACAACAATAATGGAAATCTTAGAGAGGTAATCAAGGGATATACAGCTATATGGAAAAAACTAAATAAGGAAAGAAGAGTATATTAACAGTCTGAAGGATATGTATATGGCAAACCTACTTCTAATAAGCAATTTGAAGGTTATGTTTATAGTCAACCTTCCAAGCCATATGAAGGCTATGTTTATAGCCAATCTGCTTCTAATAAGCAATTTGAAGGTTATGTTTACAGTTAACCTTTCAAGCCATATGAAGGCTACATTTATAGCAAACCTACTTCTAATAAGCAATCTGAAGGTTATGTTTACAGTCAATCATCCAAGGCATCTAAAGGCTATGTATATAGCCAGTCTCTTTCTAATAAGCAATCTGAAGGTTATATGGATAGTCAAACTTTAAAGCCATTTAAGGGTTATATTTATAGTAAACCTGCTTCTAGTAAATAATCTAAAGGTTATGTTTATAATCAATCATCAAAATCATTTAAAGGCTATGTTTATAGCCAACCTGCTTCGAATAAGCAATCAGAAGGTTATGTTTATAGTCAACGTTCCAAGGCATTTGATGGTTATGTTAATGATCAAGCATTGGCAGAGGAAAGAAAAATAGCCAACTCAGTTATATTCTTCTTCTTATATGGTGATCTCTATAAAGGTAAAAAGATGAGGCTTCATCTAACGAAATCAATAAACAAAGCTAGAATTTTGCCTCGTAGAGTAGTAGAGGCTATAACCTTCTCAAATAACAAGTTGCAGGACATTCTGGAGTGTTTCTCTAAAAAACCTGAGTCAAAACAAGGCAAGATCATCATAGTGCAGGACTGTGAGTTTCCAGGGATTAAAGGAGAAGACAAATATTGAACCACATCTTTGGAATCCTTAATAGATTTTACTATAGCTCATATTGGCAATAATGTTCAAGTGCTTTACAATGAGATAGAGAAGCCTATAATGGAACAAGAGTACATTTTCATGGAAGCAAAATTGATGGGAGAGAATCTTGTGGTGTGCCATAAGTAGAAATATCCATACGTTGTGTATCATTGCCATGAAATTAAGGCTACAAAGGTATATGTGGCTCCATTATTGGGTCCTGATGGGACAAAAGCTAATGCAGTTGTTGTTTGCCATTTTAATACCTCAAATTGGAAGCCAAGAAATATAGCCTTTTTCCTTCTTAATATTAAGCCTGAAGAAAGAACCATTTGCCACGTTATTAAAAATGATACTCTTGTCTGGTTATCCTCTAACAATAATCTCTTGGAAGTTGCTTAGTGTTATAGATGCTTTATGGTACTCATACCAAATTTTCTTATGGTTCATGTCCAGCTTAAATCCTTGTAATTAAGCATGCTTACATGCATGCATCAGCATGCTTTGTTGTATGTTTGAAATGCTAATAAAGTTTTTAGTTTGGGTGTTTATAGTATTTTCCTTTGTACATCCCAAAATTTTTTTTGGTAAATTGTACACCTTAACATATTTATGTCTTTTATAAATATTGTTCCTATTTTGTAAAAATTTCATTTCAAAATACCCAAAAGAGTGTGGATAAGTTGGTGAAGGCTTCTTTTAGCTTAACTAGAGGTATCGGGTTCAAGCTTTAGGTACACAACTAATTTAAAACTCTTGAGGTAGACTTTTGCAGCCCTTTGAGGTCCATCCTAGGTTGAGTGGGGATTAGTCTTGCTGTAGTACGGGCTTAAAGGTGCCTCCTATAGTTGGGGGCCCCCCCAGGACACCTTGTGTTTAGATGAAATTTTTTTTTTCAAAATTAAGAATTAATTTCACCCGAGTCAAATTAAGCAAAAAAAAAGTAAATAAAAATGATGAGGAAGATTTGGGCTAAAATTGATATGTGCACAGGTTGCATGAGCAAGTTAAAAAGTCCAATAGCTGAAATAATAGCTCACTTGTTTATATGAGCTTTAAAACTCTCGGATCATATTAGTATGGAATATATAGATTAAAAATAAAGATAACATCACTAATAGGCCTATCTTGACCCCTTCATTTCTTTTTTAGTATGCCTTCTTTTTGTCTTTCAAAAATGGGTTTTTGTGTTTTCATCTTAGGTTTTTAGCATTTTTCGTGTTTTTATTTTTTCATTTTTGACTTAGCTTAAGAGCCACTTGATAATGAGGAGAAATAGCTAAGGTACTAGTGTTTCTTTTTCAATTGCATTCAAGCAGGGAGAAGAAGCCATGGTTGTTATCTTTTTTGTTGATGAATATGAATCAACCAACAAACTCTCCCTTCTTTAGGTTTTTTTTTCTCCTTTCGAATTCTGGTTCAAAGAAGACACATTTGGTTTATAATAGAAAGAGGAGAAGAAAAATATATAAGAGAAATAATAAGCAGAAAAGAGAGGGAAAATAGAGATACAGAGAAAGTGAGAAACCTATGGACAATACAAACCTATTTAAAAAAAAGAGATCAACTACAAGTATTTTTTGGTTGTGTTGTTGTTGATTATATGTGTTTATTGTCTTTCAGTTGTTGTTTTTATTATTTTAATTTTTTCATTATTGTTTTTAATGAGAAAAGTCTTTTTTGATTATTGTAATTTTTTAGTTTATTTATTACTTCTTGTTACAACAGTTGAAGATATTTATTGCTTGTCTTTACAATAATTGAAAATGTTTAGTTCATAATCATTCACTTGAAAAAAAAAGGTTGAAGAGAAAAAAAATTTTGAGCAAAAAAAAAAAGAAGAAAACGTTGATAAAAAAGCAGATGAAGACAGTACCTTAAAATTAGAAAAAAATGTTAAAAAAAAAAATAGAAAAAAATGAAGACAGTTGTTGACTAATATTGCTCATCACAAGTGGACAAATCTACAAGTAACATAGAGAGAGTAAAGTATCTTTTCCATTAGGATTGATGACTAATGCATCCATTTGCTTTAGTTTAATATGTTTAGATCTTGCAAATTGGACTTGAATGCAATAATGAACAGACTAAATACTTAACAAACAAATAAATGTTAAATGGATTAAAAATAAGCAATAAATGGGGAAATCAAATGATGTTGGAGTTATGTTGTTAGGGAATGGCATACCACATTATCCTTAAATCAAGTTATAGTCTAATAAAATCATATGCATACTTCAGGCTTCCAAGAATCATTTAACACCCTCTCTCAAGTAATGTTAAACTCTATTAATATGCATCCATTAGAACTCAAAATCATAGCTTAATTTTCATCCTCACTACGAAAATAAGTTAACATCAAACATATTAGGCATTAGGTAAGCTTAAGGAGGGTTGAATGGGTTCAAGCTCTCTTAAGTCATTGATCATTCAATAAGTATTTGTGGGTCTACTATATCTACCATTTCTCAATGCATAGATTTAGACTAAGCATGCATTTAGCCAGAATACAACACTTATCAAAAGCTCAACAAACATAATATGCATTAAATAAGAAAGGATTTATAAAAATGAACTTGATTCAAATGGGTTTCCAAAATCCCAATAACATAAATAAAAACTTAGCCAAACATGGCTTCCATAATCATCATTAAATATTCAATACAACCCAAGGGATTTAAGAAATGAAAATGAAGTAAAAGGGAAAGAGAAATTGTTATCAAGAAGCTTGAATCTTCAATGGAGGTTCTCTTCTTCTTTTTGACTCCTTTTCTCCTCTTGCTCCATTTTCTTTCTCTTGGTTGTTATGTTTCTTTCTCTCCAAGATTGATTTCATTTCCTAATTGATTGATATCCTCCAAGTTATGGCCCTTGCCTTTTTATAGCCTCTTTAGAACGTCCTTTCACCTCCCTTGGATTTTCTTATTTTTAGATGTCCACCTTAGGATGTTCTGTGCTCAAAATGAGCCTGTCGTGATTGTGGATGAAGTTACAATTATGAAAGAGGGGCATCTAGAGAAGGGGTGGCAATTGTGGAAATGTTGCGCACACTATAGAGAGTTTGGCCATTCAAGAACCTACGATCGCGAAGGGGCCATGACCTGGGAGTGCTTGAAGCTTTGATTAATCTATGATCATGTTACCATCAGCGATCATGACAAAATGCATACTCTGCTCCCTTACTTCAATTCTTTATCTTCTTGCCTCCAACTATAACCAAGCACCTCTATACTCTTTCCCCTATTAAAATTCAAACAAAACATAAAATTATCTAATCTTATATGCATTCCTATACTAAATGCTCATTAGAATGAATGAATGAATGAATAATAATATGGACCTAATTTTATATATTTACTTGTCCTTAAGCAAACTTAAGAGCACAAACCATGAAAGCAATTATTAAGATGTATGTTCAGATTTCATCAAGCACACATCATAATCTTCTTTTAATAGTTAGCTTACATATTCCAAAAGCAAACCTAACAAATCAAGTCGAGAATCATGTATTACTAAGTGAAGAACATGTTATTCATTCATAATCACATAATCATGGTTTAAAATCTTAAAAGAAGTACGTAAGTGAATGTAAAAGACTCCAATCTAAGGCGGCTCCTAATTTGGCATGCGAAAATCAACTTTATCCACTTAATTTTGTATTTTCTTTTATGCTTTTTTTTTCTCTCTTAGTTGTTCCTTGTCTTTCCCAAACTACTCAACATGAACACCTCGAGGGGGTTCTTTGAATACTTATACTCTTTTCTAAGAGCATTGGATTAGGAAGAATTTTAAGTTCCTAAGCACATCATTTTTTTTTATAAAAATTGGAAAGATTATTTTTATGATTCCTTTCACATACAACTAAAAGCGATCCTAGAGATAAGTTTAGTTCATTCACTATACTATTTCCCAAAACATCAACTCACATCATGATCACATGAAAAACAACATGCATTAAGTTGATTAAAAGCTCAAAATTCTTAACTCAAAATGTTAATGAAGCTTAAAAGACCTTAAAATTAACCATTAAGAGAAGATTCAATAACATAAGCTCAATAAAACCAAAAACATACAAAAAGTTCATCACAAAGATCATTTGCAAAAATTACAAGTTTTAAACATCCAAGGCCAAATCATAAAAATGCAAAAGAAAGGAAAAACAATGCATGCTATATACCAAAAAAATACACATGGTGAACCAAAATGCAACAATGGTTTTGCCCCCCCCCCCCCCCCCCCCAACACTTGAATGACACATTGTCCTTAATGTGTGCGGGGCTCCTAAATGCAAATAATGAATCATATACCAAAAATAGAAACAAAAAATCACAAGTAACAATTTATAAACATGAAAATGAAAAATAAACTAAATTAAAAACATAAAAGAAAAATAAAAGAAAATAGGGAAAAGAGTTACTCTCCTTTCGATGGATGAGCGTCCGGAGGTGATGGTGAAGGTGATGAGACTGCATATCCCCTGACTTTAAAATAAATTTGGAGCATAATCTTAATGTACTTAACCTTCTTTTTGATTCTTTGATATTTATACTTCTACTTATACTCTAATTACTTTAATTTAGCCATTACGTGCTTCTTCAATTTGTTATCTGGTTGATGATGTGCTTCTTGGTGCATTGGTTCCTCATGCACTTACTCTGGCATTTCCTTTAGCACTTCCTCTTCTAAGTCTTTTGGGATAGGATTGAAAGCTTTGGTGGGATTCATTTTATGCTAAGTGGTGTAACGTTGTCTTGTGTTTTATAAACAGAGCTCCCCTGTGTTAGTTATGACCTCAGCATGACAAAGAAAATCTTTATTAATTGCACTTGCTTTAAATAAGAACATGGATGTCCTAGAGGGGTAAAAAAAATGATAGTGCAATGCAATAGCCGTGACAATATGACCTATAGTTATTCTAGCCTTTACATTTGTTTTGATGCTAAGAAAAGTTTGAAAAATGAAATGGGTGGTGGAAATAGGGGTTTGATTATGCAATCCCCATAAGAAAAACATCTCTTGCTTAGCAACATGACTTATTTCATTTTAGCAAAAAATGGTCAAGCCTATGAACCAATGCAAAATGAGATAACAATGATCCTGGATTAGGCCACTTGGGGCAGCATCGCTTCTCGAATAGTTAAATAATCTGAAGAGGATTCTAAAAAATTATGTACTATCAAAATCATTAGGGTACACTTCCAACCCATCCTTAGGAAATCCAAACACCATAAACATTACCTTATAATTTATTTCATATGGATTTCCTAAGAGATTACAAGTGAGCCCAGAATCGCACGAGTCTTTGGGTTGAAGGGTGATGAAAATTTTAAGAGTTAACTCTCTAAAAGTGTCATGCTTCATCGTAAGGAACTTCCCCCAACCTAGCTTATTGTATAAATTTTTTAATGTTCCCTATAATCCCAATGATCATAAAAATGCATCATTAAAAATTTGCATGTAATGATTTTTCAGCGAGAAAGAGAGACATACCATTCACCTTCATTAGTAGAATAAATAGGGTAAGGAACATTATACTTACCATAATAATCAGCTTAGATTAGGGGATGCCAGAGTGGAATTTACGACGGTGAGTGATTCTCTCTTGTCTTTAGTGGATCTTCTTCTTTTATTAGCTCTTTGCCTTTCCAAGATAGTTGATAGTGAGATGGGGTAGTACGAGGTAGCATGGTGATTTTGATGAAAAATAAGAGAAAAGAGAAGATTGGGTGTATAGGGTTTAATGGGGGGGGGGATAGTGGAAGTTGTTAAGAGAGTGAAAGAGAGAAAATAGGAGAAAATTTAAAAATGGTATGTGATAGAGTTAATGTTGTATCTTCATCTGGGGTGACATTACGATCGTGAATGTTTTGTAATTGCAATAGAGATTTTAGAGAAATAGGGATTAGCAAGTGCAATAGAATTGCAATCATAGCTTAAATGAGTGTGAAGCAATATGAGGATGTCGAGGTATTGGCACTCATAGATTTTATGTGCTCACACTTCGAATGAAAGCTGGGCTAAAATGGCAATCAGGGATTGATTGTAATTGCCATATAATAGATATATAATAGTGAGTGGATAGGTTTGCAATCGTGGGTAAGTGTGTGATTAAGCCATAGAGTCACATCATTGAATGTGCGATTGTGGATCAAATGCAATCATAACTGAGGACAAATTTGCATAACTATAGTTTTAATAAATACAAGATTCACTTTGATACCTAAAATATGAATGATAAAGATAATTAAATAGACATAAAAAATAATAGCAACAATAAGAAGAACATAAGGAAATTGTAAAAGGATAAACAAAAAGAAAAGGAAAGAAAATGAAAGAGAGAAGGACATGCTAAATTATTAGTCTATAGCTTGACTATTCATGAATGCTTTTAGTTGTTAAGATGAAGAGGGAGTGCTTCCCTATCCTTAACTACCATTCCTTCATAATATGGTTTACACCTCTGCCCATTAACCTTGAATTTTTCACCATTAGCATTTGTCAACATAAGAGCACCATGTGGCAATGCTTGAACAACTTTGAAAGGTCCACTCCACTTAGATTTGAGTTTTCTTAAAAATAAACACAACCTTGAGTTAAACAAAAGGACCAAATAACCTTCAATGGATGTTTTGTGAATAATCTTCTTTTCATGCCAATGTTTGGTTTTCTCTTTACAGAGGTTGGCATTCTTATAGGCCAATTGTCGAAGCTCTTAGTGCTCTTGAAGTTGTAGTAACCTTTTCTTTCCTGCTGCATTTTTGTCAAAATTCAAAGCTTTGGTTATCCAATATGCTATGTGCTTGAGTTTAACTAGTAAGTGACATGCCTTCCATACAACAAACAATATAGAGACATGCTTATTGATGTCTTAAATGTTGTTCTGTATGCCCACAAGGCATCATTGAGCTTTGTGGTCCAATCCTTTCTTGAATGACACATGGTTTTCTCAAGAATCTACTTCAAGGCTCTATTGGTGATTTCAGCTTGATCGTTGGTCTGAGGGTGGTAAGGTGTTGATATTCGATGGTTCACCCCATACCTCTTCAAAAGAGTTTCTCAGCGTTTGTTATAAAAGTGTGATCCTCTATCACTGATTAATGCCTTTGGGACACCAAACCTTGAGAATATTTTCTTGAGGAACTTTATCACTACTCTGTTGTCATTCATTGGGGAAGCTATAGCTTCTACCCACTTGGAGATGTAGTCTACTCCCATAAAAATATAATAATTATCGTAAGAGGAAGGGAATGACCCAATGAAATCCACTCCCTATACATCAAAGAGCTCAATTTCTTAGATATTTTTGAGTGGCATTTCATCCCTCTTTATAATATTCCCTATCCTTTGACACTTGTCACACCTTTGGACAAATTCCCTTGCATCTTAGAAGAATGTGGGCCAATGAAAATCACTCTCAAGCACTTTTTCTTATCAAACCATCAATATAGCTTTTATAAAGAATAAGGTCATCCTATAAATAATGTTTCACCTCTGAGAGGAATTTCTTCCTTTGTGAATATGTAAGCTCTTGTGGCAACACTCCACATGCCAAATAATTCACAATGTCTATATACTATGGAGAGGCTATAGGCTGGACAACAAATAATAATTCATTAGGAAATTGATAATCAATTTTGCCTTTATTAGGTGGTTCTTTATCATACTATTCTAATTGAGATTGGTGGTTAACTACTAAATTCTCATTTACCTTTTTATCCTTAATTTCTAAATCAAACTCTTACAACAATAAAACCCAATGTATGAGCCTTGGTTTAGCATCCTTTTTAGCAAACAAATACCTTAATGCAATATGATCAATATAAATACTTATTATTAATCCTAGGATATAAGATCAAAATTTTTCAATGGCAAAGACTACAACAAGAATTTCTTTTTCAGTCATTATGTAATTGAGTTGTGCGTCTGAGAGGGTCCAACTAATATAGTAGATAATGTGGTACTTGTTATTTTTTCTTTGTCCAAGGACAACCTCCATTGGAACATCACTGGCATCACATGTTAACTTGAAAGGAAGTGACCAATCAGGGGAAGAAATTATAGGTGTTGATATTAAAGCCTTCTTTAACCTATTGAAAGCAATAAAAAAAGGTTCATTAAAGTCAAATGGAGTATCTTTAACTAAAATTTGAGTGAGAGGTTTTGTAATTAAAGAGAAATCCTTGATAAATCGGTGATAAAATTTGGCATGTCCCAAGAATCCTTGTATGCCCTTGACAAAAGTTGAAGGAGGGAGCTTCTCTATAACTTTAATTTTGGCCCTGTTAACCTTAATTCTTATGTGAGAAATTTTATGTCTTAGCACTATGCCTTCATCAACTATAAAGTGGCACTTTTCCCAATTTAAAATAAGATTCGTATCCTCATATATTTTCAATTCTTTGTCAAGGTTCAATAAACATAAAAGAATCCCTAAACATAAAAAAATCATCCATAAATACCTCTATTATATTCTCAATTAAGTCTAAGAAGATAGCCATCATGCACCTTTAAAAGGTGGCGGGGGCATTGCACAATCCAAACGACATCCTCCTATAAGCAAAGGTTCTATAAAGGCAAGTGAATGTTGTTTTCTCTTGATCCTTGGGTGTAATGCATATTTGGTTGTATATGAAATATCCATCTAAAAAATAATAGTATGCATGTCCAGCCATTCTTTCAAGTATATGATCTATGAAAGGGAAAGGAAAATGGTATTTTCTTGTGGCATCATTGAGTTTTTTATAGTCGATGCATACATGCCAACCATTCACTACTCTCTTAGAGATCATCTCTCCCTCCTCATTTTCAACAACAATGATGCCTTATTCTTAGGAACACACTGTATTGGACTCGCCCATGAACTATTAGAGATAGGATAGATTATACCTGTATTAATAAGCTTTAGGATCTCTTTCTTCACCACCTCTTACATGTTAGGATTCAATATTCATTGCCTTTCAATTGTAGGCTTACATCCATCCTCCATGCTAATCCTATGCATCACCAATGAAGGATTAATCCCTTTTATATATGAAATCTACCATCCCATTGCCTTCCATATTTTCCTTACACATCACACACTTATTATTCTTGATTTTTTGTAAGTTTGTTAGAAATGATGATAAGTAATGTATCTCCTCCTCCTAGATAGGTGTATCATAAGTGATTAGGCAATGACTTGATCTAAAATTTAGATGACTTTTTAATGGATGGTGGTGTTAGTGAATTACTTCGTATCAATAGTTCAGGTTGAGTAAAATGGCACGCCTATTCTTCATTAAGTTTTTTTTTATCTCCTAAGTGCCTTGCTAATTCAATCTTTTCTTATATTTCTTTTATAAATTCATCAACCACCTTAACTCTCATACATAACTCCTCATCATATAAAGGTTGCTTCATTAATTTGGACATAGTGAATTCTACTTTCTCATCTCTAACTCACAAGGTAATCTTGCCTTTATGAATATCAATCAAAGCCTTTTTGATGTTAAGAAATGTCCTCTCTAAGATGAGAGGACAATTCTTATCTTGCTTGAAATCTAGAATCACAAAATTAATCAAAAATACAAATTTATCCACTTTGACAAGCACATCTCCAACTTCTCCATATGGCTTTTTAACTGAATGATCAGTAAGTTAAAGAGTCATATTAGTGTTGCTAACATCCTCGAGCTTAAATTCCTTGAAAAGTGAGAGAGGCATAAGGTTAATACTTGCTCCTAAGTTACATAAATATTTAGAAAATTGTTGTGAACCAAGAATACAAGGAATTGTAAAAATCCCTAAATTTTTAAGCTTAACTAGAATTTTGCTTGAAATGATTGAGCTACAAGTCTCTATAAGAGGCACCATCTCATTATCATTCCATTTATGCTTATTAGTGATAATATTTTTAAGGAACTTTACGTACTTTGGCATTTCATTCAAAGCTTTTAAGAGAGGTAGCTTTAGCTCTAATTTCTTAAAAGTCTTAATAAATTTAGCAAATTGTTTCTCATCCTTGTTCATTTTCCTTTACTAAAGGAAAAAGTAATCTTAGAGCATATTTAGATGTGTCAACAATGGTTGGTTGCTCCACTTACTTCTCAACTTGCTTATGTTTAGGTTCTTCATACTTATTCTCTTTGGATTTCTCTTTTGCTTATTCACTTCTCAGCACTTGATTTTCTTTGTCATTGTCTGACTTCCATGGAACTGATTTTGATTCTATAAGCTCTTTTCCACTTCATAAGGTGATAGCCTTTACTTGCTCTTTTGGATTGACTTCAATATTGTTTAGAAGATGGTTGTAAACTCTTGTAGAAACCACATTTACTAACTAACCAAGTTAAACCTCTATATTGTGAATTGATGAAGCATGATTCTTAAGGATTTAGTTATGTTTCTCACAGTGGTTAGTCAATTTTGAGTTGACAGCTTCTAAAAACTTGTCAAGCTTTGTTTCCATAACTAAAAATCTCTCATTAATTGACTTAGCTTAGAATCCAAGTGGTGGTGTTGGTTGAGAGAACTGATTAGAGAATTCTTGTGAGTTTTGGTTGTTGTTCCATAAAAAGTTAGGGTGGTTTCTCTAACCTTGGTTGGAAGTACTTGAGTATGGATTATTGTTTAGTTGCCGTAGTTGGAATTGGTTCTTAACAAAGCTATAATTCTCTAATGTACCATCTCTATACATATTTCCACTTCTAAAACCACACTTAAGTGTTGAGCGATCAAGCATATGACAATGCTTATAAAATATAGCTGAAGAAGAAGGTGGAATAGTATTACCTCTTGATGCCAAATAACCAATTTTCTTATTTAATGCAATAAGTTGTGCTTGAATGGATGTAACATCATTAACTCTAAGTTTCCTCCTTTCTAAGAGCCAAATGCCTTTATGAAGGCCATAAGTAATTATTGTTAGCTATTTTTTCCAAGAGTTAAAAAGCTCCATCCATAGTTTTATGCATAAGTAATCCTCCTATAACTATGTCTATAGTGTCCCTTGTGGACCTCATTACACAATTATAGAAGGTTCAAATAAGAACATCTTTAGGAAGACCATGATGTGGATAACTTCATTACAACTCCTTGAATCTTTCCCATGCATCGCACAAAGACTTTTTATCAATTTATTGAAAAGTAGTAATGTCTTTAATGATTTTTTTTGTTTTTATGAGAGGAAAGTATTTAACTAAAAATTCTCTTGCTAGGAGGTCCCATATGGTGATTCATGTAAGTGGTTATGAGTTAATCCATGCTTTGGCTTTGTCTTTGAGATTAAAAGGGAATAACCTCAAATGGATAGCATTGTTAGAGACTCCATTATATTTAAAGGTGTCACATATCTTAAGAAAGTTTCCTATACATGCGTTGGGATCTTCAGAGGGCAAGCCATGGAATTAGATTGTAGATTGGATCATTTGTAATAATGTTGGTTTAATCTCAAAGCTATTGGTTTGGACATTCAGGCGTGTAATACTCTATTGAACCCCTTCTAAGCCTGACATGGCAAACTCTAAGAGAGTCCTTTCAGCTGCTCTTTGTTGCTATTATACCATCTTAGTTGCACTCATCTTTTTCCTATGATTCTCCTTCTTCTATTTGGATAAGTCTGAGATACAAATTAGAGGTTCTTTTTTAGTATATCTAGTTTATATACACAGTAATTGTAGCACTTGAAAATAGGGTAAAATAAGATTAAAAACTGAGTTACAAAAATAAAATATGCTCTAATCCGAACAAACTATCACCAATTATGATGTTAGCTCCGTCAATCCCCAACAATGGTTCCATAAAAGTGTTGATTAATATTGCTCATTATAAGTTCACAGGTCGACAAGTAATATAGAGAGAGTATAGTATCATTCCTATGAGGATTGGGGACTAATTCACCTATTAACTTTAGTTTAATATGTTTCGAGCTTGCAAATGGGACTTGAATGCAATAATGAACAGACTAAATACTTAACAAGTAAATAAATTTTAAATGGATTAAAACTAAGCAATAAATGGGGAAATCAATCGATGTTGGAGTTATGTTATTAGGGAATGACATACCACATCATCCTTAAATCAAGTTATAGTCCAATCAAATCATATACTTACCTCAAGCTTCTAAGAATCATTTAACACTCTCTCAAGTAATGTTAAACTCTACTAATATGCATTCATTATAACTTAGAATCATAACTTAATTCTCATCCTCACTGTGAAAGTAAGTTAACATCAAACATATTAGGCATTAGGTGAGCTTATGTAGGGTTTTCAAGCTCTCTTAAGTAATTGATTATTCAATAAGTATTTATGGGTCTACTAGATCTACCATCTCATAATGCATGCATTTTTCCAAAATACAACACTCATTAAAAGCTTAACAAACATAATATGCATTAAATAAGAAAGGGTCTATAAAAATGAACTTGATTCAGATGGGTATCCAAAATCCCAACAACATAAATAAAAACTTAGCTAAACATGGCTTCTATAATCATCATTCAATATTCAATGCAATACAAGAGATTTAAGAAATGAAAATAAAGTAAAAGGGAAAAAGAAATTGCTATCAAGAAGCCTGAATCTTCAATGGAGGTTCTCTTTTTCTTCTTGACTCATTTTCTCCTCTTGCTCATTTTTCTCTCTCTTGGCTATTATGTTTCTTTCTCTCCAATATTGATTTCCTTTCCTAATTGATTGATACCCTTTAACTCATGGCCCTTGAACTTTTATAGCCTCTTTATAACATCCTTTCACCTCCCCTAGATTTTCTTCTTTTTTAACATCCACCTCAACATGTTTTGTGCTAGAAATGAGCTTGCCACGATCATGGATAAAGTTACGATCATGGAAGAGGGGCATTTGGAGAAGGGGTGGCAATTGCAAAAATCTTACGCTCACTATAGAGAGTTTGGCCATTCAGGAACTTGCGATCACAGGTTAAATTGAGATCACAGAAGCCACGACCTGGGAATGCTTGAAGCTTCGATCAATCTGTGATCGTGCTACCATTTGCGATTACGACAGAATGCATGCTCTACTCCTTTACTTCAATTCTTTCTCTTTTTGCCTTTAACCATCACTAAGCACCCATACTCTTTCCCTTATTAAAATTCAAAAATATAAAATTATCTAATCCTTTATGCATTCCTATACTAATTGATCATTAGAATGAATAAAAATATGGACCTAATTCTATATACAATTTGGCAGCAACAATAGTTCCTTAAAAATAGAAAAAAATGTTAAGAAAAAAATAAAGACAATAGAAAAAAATGTTAAGGAAAAAAAACTGGCCCTTTTTCTATTAGATAAAAAAAGAAAGAAAATTAATTAAATAGAAAAAGGGATGCTAAATGTTGACTAAGAAAAAGAAGATGAAGACTATAAAAAAATATTGACTAAGAAAATGAAGATAAAGACTGTAAAAAAAATGTTGAGCGAAAAAAGAAGATGAAGATAGTAAAAAAATGTTAAGCAAAAAAAATTGAAAAAAAAAGACATGTTGAACATTTGCATGATCAAGTGTTAATCCATTCCTATTTTGACTTTGATAAACATTTTTGGATCACTAATATTCTTTGTTTAAGTGTGATTATAAGCATATGTACACAATTACATTCAATCAAAGATAAGTCAATTGACTGACCTTTCGAGCATGTTTGAAGACATTGGAATCACGTTTAGAGTCTTTAAAGGTCTTTAAACATGTTCCCTTATGCATGGGAAATGAACCAAATGCAAAGGAGTGCGTTCGGATGTAAAACGAACAAGTTTTCATGAGGCTAGCATACACTTAGGGTCTAGCCTACCCTCAGGGTCTACTCTTAGGACCCTAACTTCTCATGCCTGAAATGAGAGAAAGGAGGTTGCAATGCTCAGGGTTTACATTCAGGAACTTGACTAGACCCTGAGCATCTACAATAGACATATTTTTGAATTTATTAAAGAAAAGAGATATTGGAGACATAATCAATGGCTCCAATAGCCATATTTTGAATTGTTTATCTATATAAACAATTCTTAGAGCTTAATTGAAGAATAAAAAACAATTGGTATATTCTTGATTATTCTTTTCACTCTTCGCATTCATTAAACTCTTAAATATTCATTCATTTTTATTAACTCTTTGAGAGTTGGTTGTATGATAGAAATAAGACTTCATCTTCAACTAATTTTTGGGATAGATTAGAAGGGAAGTGAGACATATTTCTAGTAGAATTGGTTTAAGTGTTTAACTATTAAAACACTTAAGAATTGGTTTAAGAGTGAGCCTAAAAATACTTGTTTATTTGGTTGAAGAGTTAGCTTTAAAACTCTTATTTGTAACTTTTGTAATCTCAATCTTGTGAATAAGATTGTAGAAATTGAAAATCCTAACTTGAGGATAAGTTAGGTGGAGATGTAGAATTATTAATAATTTGAATTCCTTAAATTCTTATGTTCATTGCTCTTCCTACTCTCTTTCCTTTCAATTCTTGTTCATTCTTTAAATTCGTTTTTAATTTCCTTAAATCATCCATTAGCCTTCATCTTCAACTAATTTTTGGGATAGATTAGAAAGGAAGTGAGACATATTTCTAGTAGAATTGGTTTAAGTGTTTAACTATTAAAATACTTAAGAATTGGTTTAAGAGTGAGCCTAAAAATACTTGTTTATTTGGTTGAAGAGTTAGCTTTAAAACTCTTGTTTGTGACTTTTGTAATCTCAATCTTGTGAATAAGATTGTGGGAATTGAAAATCTTAACTTGAGGATAAGTTAGACTGTAATATCCCGTGTTTTTAAATATTTTAATATTGCATCGGGATATGCTGTGTTAATAATTTTTGTATATATATTATGATATTTTACGAGTTGATATGTATTTAAAACCTATTTTAATTATTGTGTATTATTTCGAGTACCTTACGTAAAATTTTCCTAGGATTTGCATTTTTGGGGAAATTTTCACGTAAATAATTTACTAATAATTATTTTAAATATATTTACGGACTTGCATGAACTCATACGTATTTTTAAATTACTAAATAAAGCCTATGTGTGTATATATTTATTTAATTAGGGTTTAATTTACTACCCTAATATTTTATTATTTATTTATTAATTTTATTGTTATTTAATTATTTTATTTATTATTAAATTTTAAATTATTATAATAAGTGTGTGGTGTGTGATTTTCCCCAAATATTTTATTAAAATTATTATTTTTATTTATTTTTCTTTTTTCTTTTTTTTTTCTTTTTCTTTTCTTTTCTTCTTCTTCTTCCTTCCCGAGCCCGACCCTCCTCCATCTTCCTCTCCCCACTGCTACTCCGATCACCAATCGTCAGAGTGCCTCCCCTGTGTGTCACCGTCTTCTCCAGCTGCTCCGCCGCCCTTAGCTTCCTTCCCCGGCGCCGGCTAGCTCCAATTCCTCCATTTCCGGCCGAAAGCTTCATTTCTTCACACCTCGCGATTCTGGCCACCATTTTGACACCGCCGGTCTATTTCTTCTCCTTTAGCTCCGGTGAGTGTGATTCTAGCTTTGGTTTGAGCTGAAATGGTCTTGATTTGCTTAGGTTTCGAATTTTTGATTTCGGCCATATTAGGGTTTTTGATTTTTTTGAACTTTGAATTTATTGATTCATGAAAACTACCTTCACAAATGTTGTTCCCCTTAGCTTAATCTACATGTATGAATTTTTTTAGAATTTTTGGAGATTATTTTGATTTTTGGGTATTTTTGAATATTTTAATATTATTTTCTAATTTTCGGAAATTAATTAAATAAATTATGAAATTGTGTTTTATGGTAATTATAGGTGTTGAAATGAATTATAGAAATTTATTTGGAATTTTTATGAATTTCTAAGTATTTATTTTGAATTATTTGAGTTTATGTAATTTTGGAAAAATTAGGTTAATTATGTTTTTAATTGAATTTAATTGGTTAATTGAGTTTAATTATTAATATTATTGATAAATATGTTGAGAAAATTAATTTTGGATAATTATACTATTTTTGGTGAATTTTTGAAGTAATTTTAGTATATTTATATATATAAGGGCATTTTGGTAATTTTACACAAAATTGGCTAAAAATGTAATTTAATTGGTTTTAATAATTATTTAAGGTATAAAAATGATTTCCACAAATTATTTAGTATTTTTAACTAATTAAAACTATTTTTCGTGAATTATTTTCAATTATATATATAATATACGATTTTACTAATAAAATGAGTTTTTATCGGTTTTTACTATGTTTAAAGGTTAATTATGTAATTTCTATGTATAAAATGTATTTCTATGTTATAAGGGTATTTTTGGTATTTTTATAATTATTCTGTATTTGTGGACCTCGATCGGTAGACTGTAATTTGAAGTCCGACCGAGGGGTTATGGATGAGTGGTTGAGCCTGTTTTTCGAAGTGTATTTCTTTGTACGGTCGGCTCTACTCTTTGAGTAGAGAGATGTTCGTTTTACAGGGGAGGTTCTACCGAATTTTTGGTAGAATTCTCGTAAAATGTGATGTCCGATCGATCCCTAATCTCGATTCTGTGTTCAATATTGTAGATCGAGTTCTAGGATTTTCTGTTAGGTTTATTCTGATTTCTGTCATTATTGTTTGTTTAGTTGCGCCGAGACCGAGGTCTAGTGGACCAGGCCCGTATAATCCATCTCGAGGAGCGCACTAAGTGTGAATTACTATTTTATATATATGTGCTTTAGGATGCATAATTTTAGAAATATATGTTTTATTTTGATTAAATATGCATAAATAATGTGATTTGTATTTAAGTATATTTTTAGTTTATTTTTGGTTTATTTTTGATAAATATTAAATTATATGCATGTTTTGTTAATAAATTATATTTAAAATGTTTTTAAATATATTTCTAGCTTAATTTATAATTTGATTGGATTCATTTGACGTATATATACTCGAAATATATCTGGTTTACTTTTGGTGTATTTTCGGTATATATATGGTTTATATTGTTATTTTATTTAAATTCATGCATCATTTATTTGTGAATGGATGTTTTATATTTATTAATGAAGGATATCAATAGAACGTGCTACCTAGTGGGCAGCACTAGGACCGAGTACGTACCGATGCACTTATAGCATTTAGGCTATACTACTAACCATTTGTGGATATTGATTGAATATGATTATTTGATGTGTGAGATATGGTTTGGAGGTGTGATTGCTGGAGCTCGGTTGACCAAGTGTCTCGGGGCTAATCACATTGGCAATCAGACTGCTGGAGCTCGGTTGACTTAGTGTCTCGGGGCCAGTCTACTGTCTAAATGGATTAAGTGGATATATTTGGAATAAGTGAGCTTGTATGGCTAGAGTGTTGTCTAACATTGTTTTCGAGGTTGCGATATTATAGGGTTCTATTTGATCCTTCATAAACGATGATTTTCAGTAAAATATATATAAAATGATTTTACTGCATATGTGTGTATTTGTTTGTATACATACATATTATATATATACTTTTGATTGTGTGCATTGACATTTAGTATGCATGTATATATATTATAGTAATTCACTCAGTGAGGTCTGACTCCCCTCCGTTGACTATTTTTCAGGAGAGTCATCATCTTCAGACCTCAGTAGCAGGCCTGTACGCCGGATTTCTTCCGCCCCGGCTTCTTGGTGTAAACTGCTTATCTGAGTCTTGAGTTTTATTTTATCTAGACACTGCAGTAGTCAATAAATATTTAAAGAGATGTTGTATTATATATTTGAACTGGATTTGTATTAAAGGAGTTTATATATATGCGATGATGAAGATTTGATTTAAATTCAGTTGGTGCAAATATTATTATTATATTAATGATTTTTATTTCCGCTACATCATATATTGTTATTATTACTATTGCATGTTTATATTATTTTTAGGCTTGCTACGGGTTCCGGATTCGAAAGAATTCATGTTCCCTAGTGCCGGTCATGACCCATGTTTTGGGTCGTGACATAGGTGGAGATGTAGAATTATTAATAATCCGAATTCCTTAAATTCTTGTGTTCATTGTTCTTCCTACTCTCTTTCCTTTCAATTCTTGTTCATTCTTTAAATTCGTTTTTAATTTCCTTAAATCATCCATTAGCCTTCTTCACCACTGCCCCCTCCACCGCAACCCCCCCAAAACGCACTTTCAAGACAATACCCTAAAAATAAGGAAGGAAAGGGCAATGGTCCATATACGTAAGAAAAAAGTCAGGGAAGTTAATTTTAAAAAAGGAAAAATTAATTAATGTGGGTTTTGATAATATTTTTGGTTTTTGGTCTATTTATGAAAAAATACCTTAAAAATATTTGAACTCAATTTGAGTGGTAAAAGATTTATATTAAAATAAAGTAGTAAATATGGATAAAATAAGTTCATGTCAACTCAAGTAAATTAATTTCCAACTCAATTTAATAATTATCTATATTTCTTTAAACTAATGAAAATAATTTGTAATTAAACTAATGAATAATTGTTTTAGTATTTATATATTTAATATTAATCCTATATTTTAATAGTTTGATCCAAATTTGTGTTTCCTATATTTTTTAAATTATCAATTTTCTATATTCATCATGATTCAGTTTTGGTTCACCTTAGCATACAAGTAAAAATTGTAGTATTGAAGCATTACTAGAACTTCATATAAGCAAAATTGCTGAAGAAATGATATTAGTGTTCTAAAATGAATGTTATTTCATTGTTTTCTAACATAATTTTGTTTGTTGACAGAACTTGCCTGTACAATAGTTGTGACAGACAAAGGTGATGTTCATAGCGCATAGCATTGGAATTATTAATAGGAAGACATCCTGGAAATCTTCTGTCATCATGGTCAGTTCAAAATGCAATGCTCAATGAAAAATTGGATCCACGTACGCCTGCCACCTCCAAGTACTAAAAGTGCCATTCACTTCAAAATGTATTGCTTCAGTACTGTAGCATTTGGTTGCTCAGATGCCTACCCCAAATCAATGTCTCCGATGAATTTTGTGTCTCAAGAGTTTCTTTCCTGCAAGAGACAATTTGCCAATTCTCGCCGTGCAATTTCCTTAGCCAAGCTCAAGAATCATGTCCCGATGGTCAAATATAACTGTGAGGCTTATTATTATTATTATTATTATTATTTGGTATATAAACCAAAAAAGAAAAAGCTATATTGCTGAAAATCAATACGAACACCAATTTTAAGAAGAAAAAGAAAAAACAAGAATGAAAAAGAGAGCTTACAATCTAAAACCAAAATCCACTAACAATGACAAAACCAAAGAACCTATTACACCGGTTTATTGTTCTAAAAATCCAAACCAAAGAGTCAATTTATTTAGAAAAATTAAGATATTTATGTCAAAATTAAAAATTTAGAACAAAATTATTATAAATCGAAAATGTTTAGTCTTTTTATATAAATATTTAGTTGATGTTGCAATAGGCCTCCTAAGATGTCACGTTAGCCCCTTCATAGTCAATTTTAACCAAAATCCATTTTGTACTAAATTAAGTTGCTATTGATTTGTTAAATTTGGTCGTTTTTACTAATATTTTAAAGAAATGATAAATATAATTTTGAACCTTCTGGTTTTTTGGCTTTTAAATATCTTATGTTTTATATTTTTTACATTTTAATATTTTTCTAACAAATATTGTTTAAAATATATACTTTAATGTAAAAATAATATACATTTTCAATGTTGAAGTCCTATAATGAGTAATATATTATTTAACTAATTACAATAAACTCACAAAAAAAAAATCAAACTTAGATGTATTTTTAATTTAATTATAAATAAAAAGAAATGATTTTTAAAATAAATTTACAATATTTTTAAAAATAACCAATTGGTTAGATCGATCATAATTCATATATAGAATAAATATATCATTGAAATTTAATATTATATTAATTTTTCTCATAAAATAATGTTGATATTAGTTAGAAAGGTATTAAATTGTAAAAAATTTGAAACATATGGTACTTTAAAGTAAAAAACAAAAATTATAAGATTACCTTTACCAAAAGACAAAATTGAAGAGATCAAAATTGTACTTATCCTTTTAAAGAAAAGCTAAAACTGCAATAAATCGAAAAGATTTGGATTCTGTAGATCTATAGGTCTAACAAAAAGGCGCTGAGTATTGCTACATTTATTTTTACTCATAAACAAAACAGTATTCCCAATCTGCACACATAATTTTCTTTGATAAAAAATGCTACTGTATTAATAATTTTGTAACTTCTTATAAATATTAGGTCTATTGGTATTAAAAATTTGATTGTTATATCGTGGACCTCTATCCATCTTACAAGTATTGTGTTCAAAATCTGCAAGTGCATGAATTTTGAATTGTAGTATAAAAAATATCATTCCCACGAGTATTGTATATTGAGTACTAATATATCTACTTATGTTCATAGGTAGCAAATCAATAAAGTAATTTAGAAAATAAAAATATAAATCCAAACAATTAAAACTAAGAGAAAATCGAATGATAAAAACATAGAGTTTAGGTTTAGTTTCACTATTCCAATTAGATCATGAACACTTAATTATTAAATACTTTGATTTCCGTTAAGGGTAATTGTTCTAAAATACCTAAGGACTCTCTCGAGTTCAATTAAGCATGTCAAGATTAAGATTTAATATATTTTCGTGATTAAGAAATTAATCCTAACTCATTAAACTTTTTAACAATTATTATATTCCTGAAGAGCTCGTCTACTCTTGTGGTCAGGTGGTCTAAGTCATATGAGTTTAGAGCTAATAAATTATCCTAACTCTCGTTGGTGAATCTACTTATAAACATGCAATCAATTGTGCCTTTAATTGAATACAAGACATAAAGAGCAACTCATAAAATTAACTGAAAATCAAATTAATAAAACTTGTGTTCAATCACATCATAGAATAGCTACTCCTAGCCTAAGCCCTAAAAAGAGTTTAGCCAAATATAGTTTTACAAACAATAAAATAAATAACAAGAAAGTGAAGAAGAAAAATAGATAAAACTTGTTTAAGCGTCGCTTCAATTTTTAAACCCTTGTTTTCCTTCTTAAGCTCTTGTTTGTGGCTTTTGATGTTTTCTCCCAATGTAGAATCCCTCTTTTCAAATATGTCTTAACATCCCTTTTATAGGAAAACTTGATGGAAGACCTCTTAACCCTTGAATTCCTCTTCCTTTTTCATGTAGGAAAAAGTCTCGTTTTCTTTGACATACCCACCACACAACCATGTTGAGCTGGTGTGACATTTAACTTTTCAGCATAGTTTTAAGCACAATCGTGCATGAGCTCGAATTCAGATTCCAAAAGGTTGCACACTTTCAAACATGATCGTGCTTGAAATCGTGTCATACTTTCAAAACTTCTTCAATTCGAATAGAAAGATGTACCAGTAGCAACACACCCGTGTTGCACCTGTGTGACATGAAGCTTGCATTCCAATAGATTGCACAGGCAATGACACAGGTGTGTGCTAAACCGTGTTGCCCTTAACATGATCTTCTCATTCAAATCCTTGATTTCTTTGGAATCCTTAGCTAGTTTCCTAAGGGAAAAAGAGAATATTTGTTAACATTTGAATAAAATTCCTAATAGAGACAAATTAATTACAAAAATAAATAATAAATGAATAAAATATCCAACCAAAATAATTCTTATTCAACATAATTCCTACAAAAATTAAATAGAATATTTATACAAAACTCATTAAAATTCAACTTAAATATATGTAATGATTACACACATCAGCAAGATGGACCAGGGGTCCAAAACATGTGCATTTACAAAATCTGACACGCGCACAGTCTAAGGTGCCTAGGTTTGATGCGTGCGTAAATTCTTGTTTTTTTTTAGGTTCATTGACTTTCAAATTCATCAATCTTCACTTTCAAGTTCATTCACCTTTGCCTACAGGTTCATAACCTTCATCTGCAAATTCATTATTCTATATATGTGCAATTTTATTCATTGTTCATTATAGGTTCATTAAACTTCAATCGCAAATTCATTAACTTTTGCCTACATATTCATTGACTATCACCTGCAAGTTCTTTGATCTTCACGCATAGGTTTTTTTATTTTTACTTGAAGATTCACTAGCCAAATAGTACAGTTTTATAATTTAAATAATGGAGATTCATTAGTTATCCACTATAGATTCAACACTTTTTTTCTTAATATACATAACTCATAATTATAATTATTTATTTTAGAAATTATTTTGATTTATTTAGTAAAATATTATTGTCACGACCCAAATCGGGGGCCATGATCGGCACTAAAGAGCATAAATTCTTTTGAATTCGTAACTTGTAGCAAGCCTTAAAATAATAAAAATATACAATAAATAAAATAAAATAAATATACCATGATTAAAATTTCAATTTAATATGATATAATAAAAATCTTTCATAACACGAAATGTATTAATACAATATTCAAAATAAATATCTGAATTAAAATATCATACAGCAAAGTAAAATAAAACTCACTACTGTTACAAATACAACTACTACAGTTTTCTAGAGTACAATAATAATAATTAAGTAGATAAATTACATAATAGGGCTGGGGCGGAATAAATTCGGCAGACAGACCTATTGCTGAGGTATGAAGAAGAAGACTCTCTTGTAAAAATATCAACTGAGGGGAGTCAGACCTCACTGAGTGAATTGTTATAATATATATACACGCATTATTAAATGACAAATGCAAACAATCATATGTATATAATAAATATATATATAAACATGTACACACAAATGATGAAAATCACTTTATATATAATACTGAAAAACATCAGTTTATGAAGGATCAAATAGAACCCTAATGATCGCCACCTCAATTATCAGTAGAAAACACTCTAGCTACACTAGCTCACTTAATTCCAAGTAAATTCTCTTAATCTAACTGGACAGTAGATTGGCCCCGAGACACTAAGTCGACCGAGCTCCAGCAATCTGACTGTCAGTGTGATTGGCCTCGAGACACTTGATCAACTGAGCTCCAACAATAACACTCTCAATCACATCAATCTTAATCATATCAATCATGTCATATTTCCTTAAATAAGTTAGTAATTTAACCTACAATCTATCACACCGATACGTACTCGGTCCTAGTGATGCCCACTACGAAGCACATTCTATCGATGTCCTTCATTTAAAATAAAACATACATTCAAATAAACACATAATGCATAAAGTCGTTCATAATAATCAAATAAACCGTATATATATACCAGAAATATACCTAAAATAAACTAAGTATATGTCAAGTATATATATGTAGAATAAACTCTAATAAATTATGGAATATACTCAAAATAAACCAATAATGTTCTTAAAAATAATTTAAATATAAATCAAAAGTAAAACATGCATTTATTTCAAAATATACCTAGAATATACTAACAATAAATCTAAAATATACTCAAGCATTTAATAAAACAATTATGCAAAATTTTACATTTAAAACATATAATTCTAAAATGTGCAACCTAAAGCAATGTATATATATAATAACAACTCATAGGGATGTGCTCTACGAGACTGGTCCGACGGGCCTCGTCCATTAGGCCTCGATCTCGGCGTAACTAAAGAATAAAAATGATCATGAAACAGAATAAATCTAACTTAGACTTCTAGAGACTCAATCTAGAATTACTAAACACAGACAGACATGGAATTAGAAATAGACCCGATGTTACATTTTATGACAATTCTACCAAAAATTCGGTAAAACCTCATCTGTAAAACAGACATCTCTCTACTAAAAAGTAGAGCTGGTCCTACAAGAAAAATACACTTCTAATTCCAAAATTCAAACAACCCTCGGTTGGGATCCCGAACTACAAAATTTTTCCAACCGAGGTCTACAATTCACCAAAATTCAAATAATACATTAAAATATATTAAAAATCAATAAATACCATAAATACCCTCAAAACATCAAAATATAGTATATTTAACATTAAAACATCAAAATAATTATTTTCCCAATAATTACTTAAAAACCCTAAATAATAATATAATATTATAAAAATTAAATTTTCTCGATAATTCAATATAATTTAATAAAAACTCACTTTACTAATCCAAATAGCTTAATTAGTCTAATTACATTTTAAAAAATTACTAAAAACCCATTTTATTACAAAAATAGTATATAATATATTATTTAAAAATAATTTTCAAAAATTAGTATTAATTAGTTAAAAATAGTAAATAATTTATAAAAATCATTTTTATACCTCAAATATTATTAAAACCAATTAAACATAATATTTAACTAAAATTATCACCAAATTACACAATTAACCCTAATATTAAAAACTATACATAAAGTACTAATAATACTCAAAAAATAATCAAAAAGTCAATAAAAATTATATAAATACACCAAAAATTATTTTATAAACATATATCTCAATAATATCAACAAAAACATATAATTAACCAATTATTTCTAACAAAATATATATATATATAACCTAATTTTCCAAAATTGACATAAACCTAAAATAAATTATAAAAATTACAAAAAAATCACAAAAATTATAAACTCAACTCTAAAATTAATAATAACTACTAATAATACCAAAAATCACAATTTCATAATTTATATAATTAATTTACAAAAATTAATAAAATAATAATAAAATATTCAAAAATTCACAAAAATCAAAATAATTTCTAAAAATCACACAAAAATTCATGGGAGTAGATTAAGCTAGTAGAATCAACATTTGTATAGGAATTTTTCATGAATCAACCATTAGCACCCTAAAAAAATAAAAAACCCTAAGTGATCGAAACTAAAAATTCAACAAACAACAAAAATGGAGGGATTAGAGCTCAAACCGGAGCTAGGATCAAGTTCACCGGAGCTTGAGGAGCTTAGGGACACCGAAAAAGCTCAAAATGATGGCCAGATGAAGGAGGAATGCCGGAAGGTCAACTTTTGGCTTCTCCTTGATGCAGGAGCTGCTGTCGACGTCGAGGAAGAGAGAGGAGGGCGACGGAGCTGCTAGTGGAGTTGGAAGGCCAGACGACACACTGATAGTAGGGGAATGGCTTGACAGGCGACGGGGAGGGGATGGCTCGGGTTAGTTGCGGGTTATATATATATATATATATATATATATATATATATATAATAACACATCAAATAACCATGCAATAATGCATTTTAATGAAAATAATAATAATAATAATACTAATACTAATAAAAATAAACAACATTATTTTAAAAATAAAATAACATTAGTACTTAAATATTATTATTAAAATACTTCTTTTCAATGTAGTAAGTATAACGTAAATAAATTCCAAAATAATAAGTTTTAAAATGAATATTTACATAGAAAATTATAATTAAACATAAAATAATAAATATTAATCACAAGATAATAAAATAAGCACATATAACTTTGAATTTTATTAACATTACATATCTTGTTTCAAAATAAAATAATTAAAAAATTAGGGTTATTACAGTCTCCCCTCCTTATAAGAATTCGTTCCCGAATTCAAGAATGAATAATTACAAGAGTCAAGGAAGAAAGAGATACTGATAAGAAGCTCGCATCTCAGCTTCAGTCTCCTAGGTATGCTCTTCTACGTTGTTGCTACGCCACAACACTTTGACCATCAGAATCTACTTCGAACGCAACTGTCAAACTTGATAGTCTACGATCACAACAGGTTCTTCTATAAATGTCAGGTCTTCACTCACTTCCATACTATCGGGCTGCAACATGTGTGAAAGGGTCTGAAATATACTTCCTTAGTGTCGAGATATGAAACACCGGATGCACTTGAGATAGACTCAAAGGCAAAGCCAACCGATATGCAATAGTGCCAACTCTCTTCAGAATCTTGAATAGTCCTATATATCTCGATGTTAGCTTACCCTTCCTGCCAAATCTCATTACACCCTTTATCGGAGACACCTTCAGAAACATATAGTCTCCTACCTGGAACTCCACATCTCTGTAGTCTCGGATCTGCATAGCTCTTCTATCTGCTAATTGCGATCTTTAATCTCCTCTTGATCATAATAACTTTCTTTGCAGTATCCTGAACCATCTCAAGTCTAGTCAAAGCTCTCTCTCCAATCTCATATTAACTCAGAGGGGATTTACACTTCCTTTCATAAAAAGCCTCATATGGTGCCATTCCAATACTGTTATGGTAGCTATTATTATATACAATCTATGAGTGGCAAATGATTATCTTAGCTACCTCCCAGATCCAAAACACACATCCGCAATATATCTTCCAATGTCTGGATTGTCCTCTCAGACTGACCATCTGTCTAAGGATGAAAAGCAGTACTAAAATCTAACTTGGTGCCGATCGCTTCCTATAACTTATGCTAAAAAAAAAGAGGTAAACACTGAACCTCTGTCTGACACAATGGATATAGGTACTCAATGAAGGCACACAGTATACTTCACATACAGCTTTGCCAATCTAGCTACAGAATAAGTGGCTTTCACAGGCAAGAAATGTGCAGACTTTTTCAACTTGTCCACAATCACCCAGATGGAATTGTATCCATCCTTGGAACGAGGTAAACCAACCACAAAATCCATAGCAATCTTTTCCCACTTCTACTCAGGAATAGGAAGAGGCTGAAGTTTCCCAGAAGGCTTCTAATGTTCAACTTTCAGCTATTGACACATTAAACATTTAGCTACATAATCAGTGACATCCTTCTTCAGTCCATCCTACCAGTAAAAGTCTCTAATACTGTGGTACATCTTAGTGACACCTAAATGTACGTTGTAGGCTGTAGAATGTGCTTCCTTAAAAATTTCTTCTCTCAAATTATCCACATCAGGAATACACAATCTACCATTGATCCATAAAACACCATCATCATCAAGTGTGAAATCAGTGAACTTCCCTGCTCGAACATTCTCTACAAGCTCTTCTAGAATAGGATCTCGGCTCTGAGATGTCTTAATCCTATCCCCTAACACAAATTGCACCTTAAACTGAGCAACCAGTCCACCTAATCTACTCACCTTCATCATTAGACCTTAATCCACTAACTGATGCAATTCTTGGATCAACGGTCTCCTCGCCACACTAATATGAGCAAGACTACTTGAGGACTTCCTACTCAAGGCATCTGCTACCACATTAGCCTTGCTTGGATGATATAGAATCTCACAGTCATAATCTTTCAATAATTCCAACCATCTCCTCTGCCTCAGATTCAGATCTCTCTGTTGGAAAATGTACTTAAGGCTCTTGTGATCCATAAAAATCTCATAAGTCACCCCATACAAATAATGTTTTTAGATCTTGAGAGCAAAGATCATTGCAACCATTTTTAAGTCGTGGGTAGGATAGTTCTGTTCATGCTTCTTTAACTACCTCGAAGCATAGGCTATCACCCTATCATTCTGCATCAACACATAACCTAGGCTAACTCTAGAGGCATCACAATATATTGTGAACTTGTCTTCTTCATTAGGCAAAGCAAAAACTGGAGCTGTGGTCAACTTCTCCTTCAATAACTGAAAGCTGTTCTCACAAGCATCAAACCATTCAAACCTTACATTCTTCTGAGTCAAACGAGTCATAGGAGCTGCAATTCTAGAAAAATCCTATACAAACCTCATATATACCCAGCTAAACCCAGAAAACTCCAAATCTCAATAACTGAAGTCGATCTAAGCTATTTAGATACTACCTCAATCCTCTGTGGATCAACCTGGATACCATCTTTAGACACAACGTGTCTAAGAAATGCAACACTCTCCATCCAAAAATCACACTTTGAGAATTTAGCATAAAGCTGATGTTCTCTCAATGTTTGCAATATAGTCCTCAAGTGATATACATGTTCTTCCATACTCCTCGAATACACCAATATATCATCAATGAAGACTACCATAAATTGATCCATAAATAGTTTAAATACCCTATTCATCATATCCATAAAAGCTGCTGGTGCGTTAGTCAAGCCAAAAGACATCACCAGAAACTCATAATAGCCATATTGAGTGCGGAATGCTATTTTAGGAACATCAGCTTCACTGATCCACAACTGATGATAACCCAACCTCAAATCAATCTTAGAAAAGAACTGTGCACCCTATAGCTGATCAAACAAGTAATCTATCCTTAGGAGAGGATACTTGTTCTTCACTATCACCTTGTTCAGCTCTCTGTAGTCAATGTATAGTCTCAGGGTACCATCCTTCTTCCTCATAAATAAGACTGGTGCACCCTAAGGAGAAACACTGGGTCTAATAAAACCCTTATCCAGCAATTCTTGTAACTTCTCCTTCAACTCTTTCAACTCTGGAGGAGCTATTCTGTAGGGTGGCATAGAAATAGGGGTAGTGCCTAAAACCACATCTATATAGAACTCAATATTTCTGTGAGGTGGTAAACCTGGCAACTCCTCAGGAAAAACATCAAGAAACTCACAGGCAATAGGAACATTTGTGAGTAATAACTTCTCCACTGAAGTATCCCTGACTAATGCCAAATAACCCTGACAACCCTTCCTCATCAACTTCTTAGCTATAATAGTAGAAATGAGATTTTGAGGTGCAGAACTCTTATCACCCACAAACTTAAATTCTTCTTTATTAGGAATTCTGAAAGTCATCTCTTTACTCTGACAATCCACCATGGTATAGTGTTGAGATAACTAATCCATACCCAGAATAGCATCGAATTCCATCATATTCAACAATACCAAATCAATGAACAATGTTCTACCTCTGACAAGAACTGGACAACTAGAAAAAATAACATCAGTGTCCAATGAATCACTTAGAGGAGTGGTGACAGATAAAGGAAAAGCCATCCTCGAAGCTTGCCAATAAGACTTAAAAGCAAAAATAGGAGAAACAAATGAATGAGTGGCACCCGGATCAAACAAAACCCATGCATTCAGGTAACAGATAGAAATATACTTGCCATGATTGCATTAGATGCCTGAGCATCCTGTTGAGTAAGATGGAAGACTCTGGCCTGATCTCAACCTCCCTGTTGATTGGTAGAAGCCTGACCAATACCTTTGGCACCCTCCTCTGGTACCTCTACCATGACCCTGCTGAGGAACAATCTGAGTAGAACTCTAGTGCTGAGCTGGAGGCAACTGAAAAGGAACGGGTGCTGCACTGGCAATCGATTACTGTGGAAATCGTGGAATCTGTGGCTGCTGATAACCAGAATAGGGACATGATCTAGCAAAGTTTTTTATATTTTCGCATAAAAAATACGTCACTAGTGTCATTTAACATGGTCCCTGATGGACTCTACCACACATCTAACAAACACTGGCAGCTGACCAGAACTGTGACCTCTACTGCTGCTCGAAGCACCTGACCCAAGTCTGAACGATCTACGCTAACCTCCACAGCCATGTCTACTGCTCTTATGCACTCTCTGCTGCTCGCCTCTGGCTTTGCTGGGTTGGGCCTCTCTGTTGACTACTCGAACCAATCTAAAAACTTGAGTACGAATTAGTCTGAAATCCACCTGTCTGAATGCCTAATTGGTAATAATCAGGCATAACTCCTTGCTTGACTAGCCTCAGCTTAATCTCCTTGGCCCACTCTATCACTAACTCTAGAGTAAGGCCTACTGTAGGCATACCAGCAAATGCAGAACCCAAACCAATGATATAAGTAATGACTGTGAAATATTGATCTCGCATCAGGTCCTCTGTAATATCTGTCGAGTCAAAGAAACTCTATGGTGTAGTCCTCAATAAATCTGTCACCTTGGGTAATACTCATCAGTCGGAGTCTGTAGCTCATATGGAGTGGGTTTGGGTAGAATCTCCTCATAAATCGCTCTTTAAACTGAGCCTAGTTCATCGTTATCATGTATAGTTGAATCATCTGAATAAACCAGTCCAGGGCTGGTCCCCCCACTGATAGCTCAACTATCATGATCCGTTGGTACTCAGTGTGAGTAGTCTGAGTCCTCGTCTCTATCGCATGCGCATGCAGAAAGTCTAAAGGGTCAGAAGTCCTATTGAAAGCTATCCTGCCAACTCTGGCATAGAACAGGGCTACCTCAGGGTCCGACATACCCTACTGATAGGCAAGCTGAACAAGTGGTGCAATTGGAGGTACTAGAATATCCTCGTACTCATGCTTTACAGGTTCCCCATCCTGTAGCTTTCTCTGTCTATGGCAACCTATCGCTCCTTGAGGTCTACCTCTACCACGACCTCTATGCCTCGTTGGCGGCTCAAGAGGTAAAACCTCATCCTGGAAGGACTCATCATCCTTGGCCTCAACGACCGGTTGGAGCGACACGCACTCGCCTCTTCATTCTGAAAAGATAAATAAAAAGATTCAGACAAAGTAGACAACTAACAGTAATGCAGAAAACTAAATCAAGGAATACTTATCAAAGCATACTCGAACCTAATTAACTGCAGTAGTTTCAAAAGAAAACATGACACTAAAAACTAGGGCCACAACACAAACAACAAAGGCCCTGATGCAAAACTCCACTCTGATACCAACTTTGTCTCGACCCAAACCGGGGGGCTATGATCAGCGCTAAGGAACGGGAATTCTTTTGAATCCAGAACCTATAGCAAGCCTTAAAATAATAAAAACATACAATAAATAAAATAAAATAAATATACCATAATTAAAATTTTAATTTAATATGATATAATAAAACTCTTTTATATCACAAAATGTATTAATACAATATTCAGAATAAATATCTGAATTAAAATCTCATACAATAAATTAAAATAAAACTCATTACTATTACAAATACAACTACTGTAGTTTTCTAGAGTACAATAATAAATAATTAAATAGATAAATTACATAATAGGGCTGGGCGGAAGAAATCCGACGGATAGGCCTACTGCTGAGGTCTGAAGAAGAAGACTTTCCTGTAAAAATATCAACTGAGGGGAGTCAGATCTCACTGAGTGAATTATTATAATATATATACACGCATTACTAAATGACAAATGCAAACAATCATATGTATATAATAAATATATATATAGGCATTTACACATAGATGATAAAAATCACTTTATATATAACACTGAAAAACATCAGTTTATGAAGGATCAAATAGAACCCTAATGATCGCCAGCTCAATTATCAGTAGAAAACACTCTAGCCATACTGGCTCACTTAATTCCAAGTAAATTCTCTTAATCCAACTGGACAGTAGACTGGCCTCGAGACACTAAGTTGATCGAGCTCCAACAGTTTGACTATTAGTGTGATTGGCCTCGAGACACTTGGTCAACCGAGCTCCAGCAATCATATTCTCAATCACATCAATCTTAATCATATCAATCATGTCATATTTCCTCAAATAAGTTAGTAATTTAACCTACAATCTATCGCACTGGTACATACTCAGTCCTAGTGCTGCCCATTAGGAAGCACATTCTATCGATATCCTTTATTTAAAATAAAACATACATTCAAATAAACACATAATGCATAAAGTCATTCATAATAATCAAATAAACCATATATATATACCAGAAATATACCTAAAATAAATAAAGTATATATATGTAAAATAAACTCAAATAAATCATGGAATATACTCAAAATAAATCAATAATATTCTTGAAAATAATTTAAATGTAAATAAAAAGCAACATGCATTTATTACAAAATATACCTAGAATATACTAAAAATATACCTAAAATATACTCAAACATTTAATAAAACAATTATGCAAAATTTTACATTTAAAACATATAATTCTAAAACATGCGAACTAAAGCAATGTATATATATAATAAAAACTCACAGGGATGCGCTCCATGAGACTGGTCCGACGGGCCTAGTCCGCTAGGCCTCGGTCTTGACTGAACTAAACAATAAACATGATTACGAAATCAAAATAAATCTAACTTAGACTTCTAGAGACTCAATCTAGAATTACTAAACACAGACAGACACAGAATTAGAATTAGACCCGATGTCATGTTTTACGAGAATTCTACCAAAAATTCGGTAGAACCTCCTCTGTAAAGCGGATATCTCTCTACTAAAAAGTAGAGCCGGTCCTACAAGAAAAATACACATCTAATTCCAGAATTCAAACAACCCTCAGTTGGGATCCCGAACTACAAAATTTTTCCAACCGAGGTCCACAATTCGCCAAAATTCAAATAATACAATAAAATATATTAAAAATCAATAAATACCATAAATACCCTTAAAACATCAAAATATAATATATTTAACATTAAAACATCAAAATAATTATTTTCCCAATAATTACTTAAAAACCCTAAATAATAATATAATATTATAAAAATCAAATTTTCTCGATAATTCAATATAATTTAATAAAAAATCACTTTACTAATCCAAATAGCTTAATTAGTCCAATTACATTTTAAAAATTACTAAAAACCCATTTTATTACAAAAATAGTATATCATATATTATTTAAAAATAATTTTCAAAAATTAGTATTAATTAGTTAAAAATAGTAAATAATTTGTAAAAGTCATTTTTATACCTCAAATATTATTAAAACCAATTAAACATAATATTTAACTAAAATTATCACCAAATTACACAATTAACCCTACTATTCAAAAATATACATAAAGTACTAATAATACTAAAAAAAATACTCAAAAATTCAATAAAAATTATATAAATACACCAAAAATTATTTTATCAACATATATCTCAATAATGTCAACAAAAAAAATATAATTAACCAATTATTTCTAACAAAATTGACATAAACCTAAAATAAATTATAAAAATTACACAAAAATCACAAAATTATAAACTCAACTCTGAAATTAATAATAACTACTAATAACACCAAAAATCACAATTTCATAATTTACATAATTAATTTACAAAAATTAATAAAATAATAATAAAATATTCAAAAATTCACAAAAATCAAAATAATTTGTAAAAATCACACAAAATTTCATGGGAGTAGATTAAGCTAGTAGAATGAACATTTGTATAGGAATTTTTCATGAATCAACCATTATCACCCTAAAAAAAAATAAAAAATCCTAAGTGACCGAAACTAAAAATTCAACAAACAACAAACATGGAGGGATTAGAGCTCAAACCGGAGCTAGGATCGAGTTCTCCGGAGCTTGAGGAGCTTAGGGACATCGAAAAAGCTCAAAATGGTGGCCGGATGAAGGAGGAATGCCGGAAGGTCAACTTTCGGCTTCTCCTTGATGCATGAGCTGCTGTCGGCGCTGGAGAAGGGAGAGGAGGGTGACGGAGCTGCTGGTGGAGCTAGAAGGCCGAACGACACACCGAAGGTAGGGGAACGACGTGACGGGCAATGGGGAGGGGATGGCTCGGGTTGGTTACGGGAAGGAAGAAGAAGATGTTTTTCTTTTTTTTGTTTTTAATGTGTGTGTGTATATATATATATATTAATCCCCACACACATATGTACTATTATATATACACACACACACATATATATATTCACACACAAATAAAATAATAATACTAACCCTAATATGTGTGTGTGTATATATATTTATATAATAACACATAAAATAACCATGCAATAATGCATTTTAATAAAAAAAATAATAATAAAAATAAACAACATTATTTTAAAAATAAAATAACATTAGTACTTAAATATTATTATTATAATACTTCTTTTCAATGTAGTAAGTATAATGTAAATAAATTCCAAAATAATAAGTTTTAAAATGAATATTTACGTAGAAAATTATAATTAAAAATAAAATAATAAATATTAAACACAAGATAATAAAATAATCACATATATCTTTGAATTTTATTAATACTGCATATCCTATTTTAAAATAAAATAATGTAAAAACTAGGGTTATTACAATTATTATAATTATCTATAAATAAAAATTATTTAATAAAATATTTAATTTTAAACATTACATTCTAATATTTTATTTATTTGACAAATTTATAGTTAAATAAGTTTCAGTTATAAATAAATAAAAAATAAATTTCTTGAGGAAATGGGTAACTTTTATTAATGAAAATTCAATTTTGAAATTTTTTTTTGGTTTCTAGAAAGAATTTGAAAAATCAAAGGCCAAAAAAAGAAAATAAAAGAAACAAAATACATGTTAAAAAAAAAAGAAGACATAAAACATTAACCAAAAAAAAAAAAGCACAATCATGCGTGTAATGACCCCTAGTCCATCTTGTAAGATGGACAGGGGTCCATAATATAATTTGCATAAAAAATTACAATCTTTTTGACCTTTCGTATATTTGTACAAAATTTTAAAACTTGGCAAAATTACCTCAATTTAACATATTATTTGTAATTTTAGCACAATTTTTAAAATATTATTTGTATTTAGCATAATTTTGATTTGATAATGAATTAATAAATAAAATACATATGTGATGGTTGAGATGAATTAGTTAACATCTATTATTATAATTTCACATATATATGAAGATTTAAAATAGGTAAAAAATGACATGAATATAGTCTTTCAAATTTAATAAAATTTTCATTCCTATTTTATTTTCTTAAATTATTAAGATTGAAATCTAACTGAATAATGAGTATTTAGATAATTTGAATGTGAAATTCATAAAAATAGAGATTAACTATTTCATCTTATATGTCATATATTGATTAAATTGCAAATAATTTGTCAAATTAGACTAAATTTGTCAAGTTTTAAAGTTTGGTATAAATGTACAAAATTTCAAAAAGTTATAATTTTTAGCGCTAATAATAATATATGTCTAAATATTAATATACGTACTGACATAATAATAATAATAATAATATATTAAGAAAATTACAATAATGATGTCAAAGTTAAAAAAAAAATGTCAAATAAATTTGCTATAATTCAAGAATGTTTAGCGTTTTTATAGAAATAAAAAGTTAATGTGTCAATAGACTTGGTGTCACCTAAAATGTCACATGAGTATATTTCCGTGCTTAATTTTGACTTACTGAATAATAGTTATTAATAAATTACCAAATCAAAATATTTATACCAAAATTTTTTAAAAAATAAATTAAATTTAAGAAAAGTTTATAAAAAAAATTTTGGATAATTAAGTTGTAACTTTCTCACCATTTTGATTTCGGTGCCCCTGTCTTCTTCTATACAGATTCCAGGTTTTGGAAAACCTTTGTCTCCTCTATAATCAATGTAGTGAAAATTCTTCGCTCTTTCGTTATCTATAATCAAGGAACAACATAGCCCTTGACGAAAAGAACCTGTGGAGCTTGAGGCATTGAGGCACATATCCACCAGACTTAATATGTAAAAATACCCTTCTTTGAAGACGGTATTTGAAAAGGATCGGCTTATCACAAGAAAAATGCATTATTTCCAAACATCTGTCTTCTATAAACTTTACCAAATAATATTGAATTTCTGCAACACTATATGAAGAAGACTTGGAATATAAGTCTAGACAATATGCCAAAATACCCTTCTTTGAAGAGGGTATTTGAAAAGGATTGGCTTACACCAATCAACTAGTAAGCAGGTATCACAAGAAAAATGCATATTATTTCCAAACATCTGTTTTCTCTAAACTTTACCAAATAATATTGAATTTCTGCAACACTATATGAAGAAGACTTGCAATATATAAGTCTACACAATCTTTATAATTAATTAATGTAGACCTTGACTGGTTAATTTGTTTCTCGAAAGTGACTAATAGCCAATGCTCTCCATTCTATTTATGTAGCAGAGCTTCAGAATGGTGGCATGTGTGCAGTAGGTGAAACACAACAATGCCATGAGGATAACGGTCACTGTCATATCGAAATATTGTCAACTTTTTGGTCACAAATTGAAATTCTGTGCGAGTACAGACGAACATGAGAGCAAGGGTGAACGTAATAGATCTGTCAGCTTCTGTCATGGAAGTTCTATTCATGTAATACTAACTATAGAATAAAGTATATTTTCTGTTCATGGCTTCTTGCATTACTGGCAGTAATACTATTACAATAAAGCTAGCGGCAGCATCCATGCCCTTAGAAGGAGAGGCTCCCCTCTAAGCACACAGTCTACGCTAAGGTAATTCTACTTTTGTAATTGACAAAGATTTTTAAAAAAATTGAGCAAAATACTGCCAAATTAAGTTTTGAGATTGACTAAATTCTAAAATTTCGGATTCAAAAGCTCAATAGGAGATTTATTTTTATTTCTAAAATCTGAAGTTCGAGGTTGATTCGATTAAATAATTTTTACATTCGAGCTCAACTTGCCTCCTCTAAATTAATTCTACAAAATGTACGGAATATATAGATTTAAAATATTCAAACACATCTTAAGTTGTAAAATATTTATATTAAAACAAAATAGTAAATATGGATAAAATAAGTTCATGTTTAATTTACCAATCAACTCAAGTAAATTAATTTCCAACTCAGTTTAAAAATTATATGTATTTCTGTAAACTAATGAAAATAATTTGTAATTCGACTAATAAATAGTTCTTTTAGTATTTATATAGTTCTAATATTTATGTATATATCTTATATTTTGATAGTTTGCTCCAAATTTGTGTTTCCTATAAATTTAAAATTATCATTTTTCTGTATTCATCGTGATTCAGTTTTGGTTCTACTTAGCATACAAGTGACAATTGTAGTCCTGAAGCATTACTAGAACTTCGGATAAGCAAAATTACTGAAGAAATGATATCAGTGTTCTAAAATGAATGTTATTTATTGTCTCTAACGTAATTTTGTTTGTTGACAGTTGTGACAGACAAAGGTGATGTATATTGCATTGGAATTACTAATTGGAAGACATCCTGGAAATCTTCTATCATCATGGTCAGTTCAAAATGCAATGCTCAATGAAATATTGGATCCACGCCTGACACCTCCAAGTACTAAAAGTGCCATCCAATTCTAAATGTCAACACTTAATTTTGATTTGCTGAGTAATAGTTGTTAATAAATTACCAAATCAAAATATTTATACCAAAATTAAAAAAATAATAATCAGTGAACAATATAGCCCTTGACGAAAAGAACCTGTTGACCTTGAGGCATTGGGGCACGTATCCACCAGATTTGAAAAGGATCGGATTACACCAATCAATTAGTAGACATGTCTAGGAGACGTTAATTAATCCTAACAGAGTAGAGTTGATTTTATTGTATCACAAGAAAAATGTATTATTTACAACCTTTTACGCTGAAACACTATATATGTACACACCTTATAATTAATTAATGTACACCTTGACTGCTTAATTAATCCGTATATATATGTGAATTGTGAAGTCTTAAGAAGCAAATAAAACCTCACACCAACACAACGCCAAACAAAGCTATGTTGATGGTTACTTTAATTCGCAGGTTTAATTTCTTCCTTACGTTTATAGGTGCTTTAGTCAGTAGCCTTACTCAAGAAACAGCAGGGGCTCCATTCAAATCCAATTCATCATCCTTGCATTTAGAATCTGAGGCTCTCCTCCAAAGTGGATGGTGGTGTGATGGCTATTTCAACACGTCCTCAAATCATTGCAGATGGCCTGGTATTACTTGCAACCGAGTTGGGAGTGTGATCGAAATTCAATCGCCTCCTTGGCCGTGTACCCATGGATCAAGTCTTGAAAAGTTGAATTTCTCTTATCTCCCAAATCTCATTCGGGTTAGTCTCTGGGGAAAAGGATTCACTGGAAGCATCCCGCCTCAAATAGGTGTGCTTCCGAAACTCAAGTACCTTGACCTGTCACACAATTTTCTAACAGGTGAGTTGCCTTTTCACTCACTTGCCAATCTTTCCCGATTATTGCAACTTGACATTTCATGGAATGATATTAGTGGAATTATACCCCCGGAATTTGGGAACTTGAAGAGTTTAGATTATTTAAGCTTTTATTCCAATACACTCACTGGTCCAATACCTTCTACTCTTGGCAATCTGACCAGTTTGAAACATACTGATCTTAGTTACAATTACATTCGCGGTCCAATCCCTTCTACTCTTGGCAATCTGACCAGTTTGGAAGAGATTGATTTTAGTTACAATCACATGTGTGGTCCAATCCCTTCTACAGTTGCTAATTTAGCCAGATTGAAAGTCCTTATCCTTCATAACAACAAAATAGATGGCTTTATACCTCCAGCAATTGGGAACTTGAAGAGTCTTTCTTATTTAGACATTTCTCTAAATAAGCTCATTGGTAAACTCCCTTCCACTCTTGCTAATTTGACAAAATTGGAAGCCCTTTTACTTCATCACAATCAAATCTATGGCTTTATACCTCCAGCAATTGGAAACTTGAATGATCTTCTTTATTTAAACGTTTCTAGAAATAACCTTTCCGGTCCAATTCCTTCTGCAGTTGCTAATTTGACAAAATTGGAAGTCCTTTCTCTTGATGACAATCAAATCTATGGCTCAATACCTCCAGAAATTGGAGGTCTGAAAAGTATTCTTCTATTCAGCATAAAAAACAACATCCTCTCTGGACCAATCCCTCTAGAGATTGGAAATTTGACGATGCTTTCTTTCCTAAGCTTGGGCAATAACAATCTCGCTGGTCCAATACCTTCATCTCTTGGTAACTTGACCAGATTGCAGTTGCTTGATTCAAATTTATTAGGAGGATCCATGCCATCTGAGCTTTCTCATCTTGATCTTTCAAGAAACCGAATTTCTGGCCTAATTCCACCTGAAATCGGAGCACTGTTCCATCTACAGCAATTAGATCTTTCCCATAACAAACTCTGCGGACCAATCCCAATTCACATTACAAATTGCTTCAATTTGAAATCTTTGTCACTGAACAACAACCATTTAAATGGAACAATTCCCCTTCAACTTGGAAACCTTGAGCTATACAATTTGAATTTGAGCATCAATTTAATCAGTGGAGAAATACCTCAACAATTGGAAATATAACATCTCTGAATCAGTTGGATCTGAGCCACAATTTGATCAGAGGAAAAATACCTCCCACAACTGGGAAATTAAGATCTCTGAATCAATTGGATCTGAGCCGCAATTTGATAAGCGGAGAAATACCTTCCGCAGTTGAAAACTTAACTTCTTTGGAGCTGCTGGATCTCAGCCACAATAACCTCTCCGGGAAGATTCCAGATTCTGTTGTTTGCTTGCCACTCATCAAAAACATCAATGTGGAAGGTAATTCTTTCCTGGATCAAATTCCACAATGTCCAAGTTATAGAACTTCCCAATTATCAAAATGCGATGCTGAATTCCAGAGTTGCGTTCCGCCACAAAATGTCAACAGAGCCTTGCGTTCCATGAAAATATGGCTTCCCATTACCGTCTTTGTTGGCATCTTCCTGATTCTTGGATTTCTATTCCTCTCTCGCAATGCCCAGAATTTGCAACATGAGAACCGAGCATTGGAGAGTGGAGATATGTTTTCTATATGGAATTATGATGGAAAAATCGCTTTTGAAGACATCATTGAAGCAACTCAAAACTTTGACTTCAGATACTGCATTGGCACTGGGGGATATGGCAGTGTTTACAGAGCACAACTTCCTAGCGGCAAAGCTGTTGCCTTGAAGAAACTCCACCGCATGGAAGCCGAAGACCCAGCTTTTGACAAATCTTTCAGGAATGAGGCAAAGGTGCTGTCAGAAATACGCCATAAGAATATTGTCAAGCTTTATGGGTTTTGTCTGCACAAAAGATCCATGATTTTGGTTTATGAATACTTAGAAAGGGGAAGCCTGTTTTGCATCTTGAGAAATAATACAGAAGCTGTGGAGTTGGATTGGACTAAAAGAATTAGCATTGTCAGAGGTATTGCGCATGCTTTATCATACATGCATCATGATTGTTCCCCGCCTATTGTTCATTGTGACATATCGAGCAACAACATTCTGTTGAACTCTGAATTGGAGGGTTTTGTATCTGATTTTGGCACTGCTAGACTCCTTTCTCCTGATTCATCCAATCAAACTCTTCTTGCTGGCACCTATGGTTACGTTGCTCCAGGTAAAAACTTGTGTTTTTTTTCCTTTTTATGTATACATAAATGAGAATTGAAGTAGTCAAGCACTGTTGATGCAATGAATGTTATATTATTGTTTCTAATATAATTTTGTTTGTGGATAGAACTCGCCTACACTGTGGCTGTGACAGAAAAGTGTGACGTTTATAGCTTCGGAGTTGTGGCACTGGAATTGCTAATGGGGAAACATCCAGGAGATCTCCTATCATCATCATCATTATCATCATCAACTGTACAAAATGCAATGATGCTTAATGAGATACTGGACATGCGCCTGCCACCTCCAACGACTAAAAGTGACATTCAAGATGTAATCCACATTGCTTCAGTAGCATTTTCGTGCTCAGATGCCAACCCAAAATCTCGACCTACAATGAAATTTGTTTCTCAGGAATTTGTTTCTCGCAAGAGACTGACAGCCAGCCCTCTCCATTCAATTTCTGTAGCAGAGCTTAAGAATGGTGGCATGTGTGCAGTAGGTCCAACACCAAAACAATGCCATGAGGGTGAGGGCGAACGTGAGTGTGAGATTGAAATGTCAACTTTGGTCTCAAATTGAACATGTACGTCTACTTTCAGTATATATGTTTTGTAATTAGGTGAATCTAGCAATCAACAATCTCAGATGTTCCTCCCTTAGATTTTCTAAAATCTTAAGACGAATAAATAGAGTAGAGAACTCACTTTTCAACTGATTTATTAATAGAAATAATACCCAAAGCTACCAAAACAAACCCCCTATTATGCTTATATATAGACCTTTGATTTGGAACAGAGGGTATATTCTCACTACATAATGAATCGATATTGCTAATTAGTTATTAATTAATGAGAGATTCTTGCATATAAAAAAATTATTGTTCTATACAATTAAATTTATTATATATTTTTTAAATATTTTATATATAACTTATAAAAAATACAATAAGTCTTTTTATATTAAAAAGTTTTTTGTAAAAATAAAATCCACATAGGGTACATAATTTTTTTTTTTATATTGGTAATTAACCTATCTTGCACGTCCAAACAACAGTCGCCACAAGTGTTGAAAAAATTTTGAACCACTCGAAGGAGATCCGGAGATTGAAAATTCACTTTCTCATCTCGTCTCACCCCTTTTTTTCAAATAAATAAATAAATAAATAAATAAATAAATTTTGTGCATGGCAGGCAAAGCACAATGCCGCAGTCACAGCGTACTGATCGATTCCAGCATGGCAGCTCCATTGGTATCATCTCATTTATAATATATAAAAATATTTGAAAATTTAAAAGAGAAAAATACATAATAATTTAATATAATAAACTTTCGTAATGGAAAAAAATCACAAGCTATTGTTAAGAGACAATCAAAAAAAATATTCATTATGTAAAAAATTATTACAATTAAACTGCAAAATATTTAATTTTTACTCACACTTTATATTTCATAGCTATACAGATTATATCATGGACTAGTCAAAGTCGTACTTATAGCATCACACAACCAATTTTCGACCAGACAGTCTGTCCCTTTTTTATAATCTATAAAACTATAAATTATAATCTTAATAGAGTTGGTTACTGGATCATCTTCTTAATTAAGTTTCTGATGTACCAGATCCTTCATAGAGGCAAGTACAGAGCATACTCCTTAATTTAGATAGGTGGAATAATTGTAATTCATAATCTAACTGCTAGAGAAGAAGAAAGACTTTTAAAAGGTCATGGTTTATTTAGCTTCTGAAAATTTTTACAAGAGGGGTTCTTCCTTTCAACTGAGACAGAAAGCTCCTTATATAGAGAAGGAGCTGAGATAAAAGAAGGCCTACAAGCAAACAAACAAACATAGATAAACAGACCAACGTGGATAGATATCCACTTGATAAAAGTAACTTCTTTAAATTACAACCATTTATGACTAATTGGCTCGTGACTTAGAGATAGATTCTTATCTTCAGCACTGTCTTCACTATGGTAAAAGTCTTCGTCAGGATCCTGTGAGTGTCCTGCTATTGGCATACGTGGGTCCTCTGAATTATTTGATTTGAAAGAGTTTAACCATATTTGTTCTGTAGATGAGCTGTCTTGATAAGGATGAGATGAGCTGGCTTGATAAGGATCAGATGAGCTGGCTTGATAAGGATCAGATAAGCTGGCTTGATAAGGATCATCAATTTGCATGTGAGACGAGATTAATGTAGTCCTTTGTGTCTTTTCTCAATATTCTTTGTTTGCTAACAGCTGTTTCCCATAATCAGAAGGAAATATTTCCCATGGGGCATCATCAGATATCTTTGGCCATATCTCCTTTGGAATAATACCATTTTTCTCGAACATGTGTCTTTGAAATTCTCTTCATGGTGAAGGATCTGTGGTATCTATGGTAATATAGTGCATCATTGAGTGTCTATAAGTCCCATAGATATTAAAACATGGTACATCAATAAAAACACCTTTAGCTTTGAAGAAAGTTCTTTTGAGGGTGACGATAGTATGGCATTCGACAGGAGGTGCCACATGTTGAGTATAAGCTTCATTTGTCAAATAGGATTTCCATCTTGATAAATTCTGGAACCATTTGAGAAATGTTGAGAAATGTGGATTCAGACCTTCATTCTTCTCAAGCAGGCTGATATACCTTGCAAGCTTTAATGGTTGAAAATCAAATGAGATCCAATATAGATGACAAAGATACCAAAACAGGATTAACAATTCAAGAGGCCAATAAAATTGGTTTCCAGGACTTTGGTTTAGGAAGCTGAAAATACAGGTGAAAGGATAAATAGGATGAAAGCCTAATTTGTGAAAGAAATCTGACCCATATTTTCTGATTAGTCCGGATTGAAGTTCAAAAATTTGAGTTCTTGCCTTTTGATTAAGGTTGGTCATGGAAATGTGTGATGGTAAGGATGGAGGAATACCTTTTTCAAGAAAGTTGGCATTAATGGTTTGGTACATGTATAGCATGGGAAGAACTTTTAGCTGAAAGGGTTTTTCACAAGAGACAGGTGGTCTGCTTAAAAGATCTGGTAACAGGTTATCCTCTCCTTTGATGTGTTCTACTTCAAAGTCATACTTACTGAACCATTCTTTCATTCTGAGAAGTTGAGGATGGGGCAGAGTCTTTCCTTTGAATTCAAGCATTTTTGGAAATGATGAGCGGTCCATCATAACTTTGAAATGATGACCAATTAGATGGAATTCAAACTTTTTTATGCCATATTTAACTGCTAAGACCTCTTTAAAGGTCGAGTGATAATGGCATTCTGCATCTGTGAACTTTCCACTCGCATGAGCACAAATCCGTTTTTTCTTATTGTCATCCTCTTCTAAAAGAATAGCTCCCCAAAATTGATCGCTTGCATCCGTTTGAAGAATTCTTTTTCCTGTGGAGGGAATCTGAAGATCAGGAAGATTTTTTGTGCAAATTCTGAGTTGTTCAAAAGTTTCTGTTTGTTCTGAGGACCATGGTGGAGGATTCTTTCTTAGAAGAGCTCTGAGAGGGGCTGTCTTCTTTGTCAAGTGAGGAATAAAATCTCTGAGATAATTGATAATGCCAAGAACTTGTCTGATTTGTTTGACAGAAAGATTTTCTTTTGGAAATTTATCCAGTTCTGTTGCAACATGAGGACCTGGAAGATACTTCCCTTCTTTAAATTTCATTCCAAGAAAATCTATTTTTGTTTGGCCAATGAACATTTTGGTGGGTGAAAGCATAACACCATAATGTCGTACAAGATTAGCAAACTGTTGGACCAGTTTCTCATGGGCTTTTATGTCTGCAGAAAATAAAAGAATATCATCAATATAAACAAGAGCGCTGGAGAGGATGGGCTCAAAGATTTTTATCATAGCCCGTTGGAATAGTGATGGGGCTACTTTGAGTCCAAAAGGCAGCACATTCCATTGATAGTGTCTGTTTGGAATACAAAAGCCCATTTTGTATCTGTCTTCTTCTTTGATTCCAAGTTGCTAAAATCCAGCCTTCAAATCAAATTTTGAAAAGATTTTAGCTCCCGCCAAAAATGCAAATAATGAGGAAATTTTTGGCAAAGGGAATTTGTCATCCCTGAGGAAGAAATTCAAAGGCTGATAGTCGATCACCAATCTTTTCTTCCCACGAACTTGTTCTGATCTTTTTTTTACATAAAAAGCTTGGCATGCCCATTCTGATTTTGTGGGAGTAACTAGGCCTTGGTCTTCCAATTGGTTGCATTCTTCAATTGCCAATTTAAGATCAGAGAGAGTCATTCCTGGATGAGTTGCCTTTGTTGGGTCGACATCTTCATTTTGTTTGAAAGGTAAGGAGATGAAGAACTCCTCATTTTTCCAAAATGGTGATGAGCATTTCTGAAGAAACTCTATATGAGACTGAGCACTGCATTCTTTTAATAAGAACTCATGAATAGTTTGAAGGTTTGGTTGAGAAATGGTTTGGTCAACAACAAGGATAGATGAAATGTTGGTGAATGGTTGAAAGTATTTCTTGAACTTGAGTCCATTTGGACGAATTCTCAAGTCTTTCATCTTCCAATAGACATCAAAGCCAATGACAATATCTTTTCCAGGTAAAGAAGATCCAAGAACATGTGTCCAGGTGTAACAATTTGAAAAGAATTGGATCTTTATTGGGTGTCTGGTTTTAAGGCCAGTTTCAAGTAATTCTCCATTAGCTATAGAGAAATACTCAGAATGATGTTTCCAACATTCTTTAGGCAAGGCTTTTGGATTGAGAATGGTAGTTTTGGCTCCAGTGTCGATCAAGGGTACAAGTTTATGGGTTTGGAATAACTGGTTGGGTAAATTTGGATAAGGAACAAAGGTATTGGATGTTTTTCATGAGTTAGGGCTATCATGTCTCTATTATCACCACCAATTAAGAACTGGTCATTCCAGGACTCTGTTTCAGAGCTGGAAGTTTCTGAGTCTGCCTCTTGGCCTATAGCAAAAACACATTCTGGTGAAGCTTCTTCTTCTTCTGAAAAGAGAGACTCAAGATCAGCATCATTCAAATCTACTTTAGTGATTTGTTGGATTTGTTGAATCATTTGCTCAGTCTTCTTTGTTTTTGAAGGGCAGTTTTTTGCAAAATGACCCTTTTTTCCACAGATGTAGCATCTGTCAGTTTTTTTCTTGCCACAGAACTTTTTCTTCTTGTAATACTTCCACTTCTTAAACTTGGATCTTTTCCCTTTCTTCTTCAGTTTGAAGAAATGTTTCTTCTTCTTTGATGGACAAACACAAACATCAGTATCTTTGCATTTGATCTGCAAATCAGGCCTGTCACATGAAAGTTTTCCCAAAGGATTCTTCCTACTGCCCAGATACAGTTTAATCATCTTCCTTTGATCACATAACTGGGTATGAGCCTGAATCATGATCTGATACAAATGTCCCATTGGTACATCTCCAACTTTGTAATTTGATTGTTGAAGGATTGAAAACATTCGAGAGGCAAGAATCTCGGGAATAGAAGCCAAAAAGGCTTGTTTTAAATCAGGATTAGCAGTGCCTCCTAACAGGTAAAATCTAGTAGACATATTTTGGAAATGTCTTTCTAGATCTTTTCTTTATAGTGAACAACATTTCATCTGGTAATACTCCTTTCGTGCCACTTCAAGATCATCATCCCATTTTCCTAAGAACTCATAATGCAAGAGTCCTAGGAAATCTTCCGGTGATGTGGCATCCATCAACTGGGTTCTAGTATAAGCATTCAGAGAAGCATACCAGTTTGCTAGCTTTCCCACCATTTTTGCAAGAAATGTTTCAATAACAACCCTGATTTCTGCTCCAGGAATAATCATTTGTCCAGCTATCCATGCTCTGAATTCTAAAAATCTATTCCTGTATTGTGAAGGAGGAACATCATCCAGGGTGAAGTAATTTCCAGTATTTTTTTGGAAATTTGTCTGCGGATTTGGCTGTGATGTTCTGGGCTGTTCAAATTCTTCTTCTGGATCATCAACTTCTTCAACTTGAGGTCCTCTAGAAGATGTAGCATCATCAGCCATCAATTGGTAGGGTATTTCATAATCCGAATCCGAGTCACTTTCTGAAGATTCAGAAGATGAACTTTCCTTTGAATCAGATTCAATTGAAAAAATGGGCATGACATTTTCAGCACATTTTTCCAAAAAGGAAGAGATAGGATTTACCATCATTAGAGGGTGTTCTGGCTCTTTTGGTGATGAGGTTGGTGAGGTATTTTTAGGTAATGATTCAGAAGGTGTTGTTTTAGGTTTCTCAGTTTGAGAGAAATGGATTATTTTTCCTTTTTTTACTGTTGTTTCATCAGAGGATTGTGTTTGAGAGGGGGTTTTTGATGAGGATTTAAATCCTTGAAAGTTTGGAGGAATATTCAAGGGGGCTGTTGGTGCAGGAAATAAAGATTGGGTGGAAGAGGCTGTGTATGGTGAATTGGGAATTGAATAAGGGCTGTACAAAAGACCCAAAGGATCTGGAAAGAAGGATTTTGAAGAGGTCTGTGAGGACAACTCTTCTTTCTTTCTTTTAAGATCTTTTTCAAGTTGGTCAACCTTGGCTTTCAAGTTTAAAATTTCTATTTCTTTCATTTGAATGCTATTCAATGTGCCTTTGTTGCTGATGATTCGCATAAGTTCCTGGTGCTTCATCTCTATCTGCCTTTGTAATTCTGTATGAACAGCTGTCATTCATTTTTCAAAGGCCTGGAACTTTTTTTTCTGCCAAATTCATATGTTCAGCAACTCCATCAATCTTTTCTTCAATAAGCTTCAATTTTTGATTTTGAGCATAAGCATTTTGTGTCTGCCAGTTGACTACTGCTTCAGCCGGAGTTGTTTGTCTAGGTCTGCCATCTGCATCAACAATGTTTGATTCCAGGATAAAAGGTTGCATGGTGATTTGGTTTTTTGTTTCTTTGGTTAAAGGAGGAAAGTCTGTGGGTTGGAACATACAGATTTGGGGTAAGGACTTTGGCTTTTGAATCTCAGTTGAGTTTTCTTTTCTTACCCATTTCAAAGCTTTTTTGTAATATGGGAGAGGAGCTGCCTTAGGTTTTGGCTGGGAAGGAGGTATTTGAGGCTTGCAAGGTTCAGGAGGAATATTTTGAGTAGCTGGTGGTTTGTACCAAGCAGGAGGAGAATATGATACAAGATAATCATATTTTCTTGAAGGTTGTCCCAGAGTGCAGATGCTTGAATCTCCATCTTCATATCTTCTTCTGAATTCTTTTTCACTATATTTTTCTAGAGACTTCTTCTTTTTCTTTTTCTTCTCATCATCATTAAAGTAGGATGCAGCATAACAATCATCACAATCACAATAATCAAAATAACAGTGACCATCACGCTTAAAAGCATAGACTAGTCTTCCAGAATTATCAAACGAGGCTGCAGGGATGTTATCTTCTAGATCCCAAGGATTGATCATGAACTGTGTATCAAAAACTGTAGGAGTCTCTTATTTTCTCCTAAAGATCGTATCAACTGATCCATCAGATCTTTTGATATGCACAGGGTCTGTACCTTGAATTGGCTCCACTGTCTCATGCAACTTCTCATAATTGGTGATCCACTTTTCTGGGAATAATTTTAACAAATCATTCCTAGAAAGTTGTTTGGGTGTGTGAATGCATGTGGGAGTATTATGAGAGTCTACTTTTATGAACAAAGCATCATTTTGGACACATGGTAGCGACAAGTTGATAGCATGGTTTTGGAGACGGTAGACAATTTGGTAGTGAAGGGTGGCTACTTTGGCTGTGGAGATTTGTTCAGCACCAAGGATCTGGAGTTGGACTTTTAAAGCTGTCAAGGCATGGGGATCAGAAAGGGCCAGATTATAATTTGGGAAAAATGTAAAGAATACTGAGCCAACATTTAAGGATGTCTCTACGGTCCCAATTACAGCATGTTGATACTGTTTATATCTAGAATCCAAAAGAGCGATTCTAGAGAAAATAGGTTGCCCTGCTCTGCCATGGTAGGAGAGTCCTAACCTTATAGCTCCAAAGTGGATATGAGTGTATCCCTGATTAAGCCAAGTTCTTAGAAATTCTGGAGGAATTTCTAAGGTCACAAATTGTTCTGTCTGAGAGGTTGGTATATGGTGTTGGTCAAAGCTGGAGGCTTGAACATATTCTTTTATAGAGGAAGTGGGTCGGTTTACAAGAGCTTTAAAAGATTGTTTCCAGTTTATTTTGAATTTTGAGAAGGCATCATAGGGATTCAACAGGGGGAATTTTGATTCTTCAATCTTTTGATCTTCAGGAAGGTAAGTAAATTCATACAAGTAATCGGTCTTTTTCTGGGTGGTTTGGTTGATGGGGGGTGATAGGGTAACGACAACAGACTTAGTTGGCACATACTTATAATCACATATTACAGAGGGAGTAGAAGAGGGAACAGAAGAGCTTTCTGGTTCTGTCATGTTTAAGAATTTCTTCTCTTTCAATCTTCATATGAATTATAACAATTTCACCTTATGCAAAAACTAGGCTCTGATACCAATTTTCCAGAGCTCCATTAAAATTATATTTCATAGCTATATAGATTATATCATGGACTAGCCAAAGCTGTACTTATAGCATCACACAACCAATTTCCAGCCAGACAGCCTGTCCCCTTTTTATAATCTATACAACTATAAATTATAAAAAGGGGACAGGCTGTCTGGCCGGAAATTGGTTGTGTGATGCTATAAGTACGGTTTTGGCTAGTCCATGATATAATCTGTATAGCTATGAAATATAATTTTAATGGAGCTTTGGAAAAAATTTCCCATAAGATTGTAATGACATGATATTTTAAATTATATAAAGTTATTTTGAAATATATAGTGTTAATAATATTTTAAAATTTTTATATATTATTATTAATTGTGAATAATATTTATTTACTTTACGTTAAATATTTTATTACGTGTAAAGAAAATTATTTGCCAATTTTATTATTTAAAAATATTAAAGTTATTATCATTACCATTATCATTATTGTTGTCATTACTATTAGTGTTCCTATTTTATGCATGTATTATTATTATTATTATTGTTATTATTATGATTATTGTTATTATGATGATTATTATTATTACTATTATATTATTATTATTATTATTATTATTTGTTATTATTATTAAAGTTATTGCTATTATATATATAAAATAAAAAAAATAAAGCCAGGACATTAAAAAGTTTTGGGCCATTCTTTCTCCCTTTCTCATTTCTTTCTTCTTCCTTTTCTCCCTTTTTTTTTCTTTCTTTCTCCAATGTTCTTCTTGTAACCAACAGACCGCCACCCACCATCATTGGACCACCAACAGCCACCACCACCCAACACCATTCTCTTCCCTCTTCCTCTCCTTCCTTTCCACTGTTGCTAGAGTGTTAGAGCACCGTTGGATTATGCAGAGACAGAAACAACAGTAACCAGAACTCCACGGTTGCTGGTAGCTCCTTTGACCACCTTAGGTCGTGATTCCAGACTCTTTAGAATCCTTGAGCTTTGAGGAATCCATTTCTAAGCTTGGTTCAAGCTTAAATCCATCTGTTTGTAAATTTTCCTTTAAGTTTAGTTTATGTCTATTTTAGTTCTTATTTTTTTTAAGCTTGATTTCTTGAGTTTTAGGTTAAATGTCTTTAGAAATGTTGTTTAGGGTAGCTTAATCTTTACAAATATAATTTTTGTTGATTTTTTTTTGAATTATTTGATTTTTAGGTTTTTATTTTCCAGTGAGTCACTATTCCAGTGACCCTCGCCAAAAAATCCTTTTATTTTTAATAAATTTTTTGAATTATTTGGAGCATAGTTTGTGAAGGAATTGTATTAAAATTCTATCCCGATTATTTACTATGAAATTTTGAAGGTTTATGTGAAAAATTAATTTTTCAAAAAATTAATATAAATTTGTGAATTTTGTGTTTTAATTGAAATTATGGTTAAATAATATGTTTTAAATATTTTTGGAATAATAAATAGTATCAAACTAATTTTTACAAATTATTTACTATTTTTAACTAAATAATAATAATTTTTAAAAATATATTCAAATAATAAATTTATTGACTATTTTTGTGATTAAATGAATTTTTAACTATTTTTAATATATATTTGGACTATTTAAGTAATTAATTGTGAATTTTACTATTTTATTTCGAATAATTGAAAATTTGGATTTTTATTAATATTATATAAATATTTGAGATTTTATTAACTCTTTTGGAAATAATTGATTTTAATGTTTTTGATGTTTAAATATATTGTATTGTGATTATTTATTTATATTGATGATTTTTATTATATTTATTATTTAATATCGATTTTTGATGAATTGTGAACCTTGGTTGGGAATTGTATAGTTCGAGGTCCCAACCTGAGGTGATAAATATTTGTGTTATTAGAAGTGTGTTTGTTTGCAGAATCGGCTCTACTTTCAGTAGAGAGATGTCTGTTTTACAGAGGAGACTCTGTCGATTTTTAAGTAGAATTCTCGTAAAAAGTGATGTCAGGTTGATCCTGAGTTTTTGGTTTGGTGGTCAAGTTGTGCCTAGATCGAGTCTTCCTTTAGAATTCTTTGAAGAATAAATTAGGTATTTCGATTATGATATTATTATTATTATTATTATTATTATTATTTATTTTTCTATAGTTACGCCGAGACCAAGGCCTATCGGACTAGATCTGTTGAATCTATCTTGAGGAGCACAAACCTGTGAGTTATTATTTTATATGTGCATTGCATATATGATGCATGATTATGAGCATTTATGTTTTTAATATATATTTAAACATAAATTTTTTTATTAAATGATTTAGTATATGTTTGGCATACTTTCAGTATATTTTTGGTATATTTCGATATATATGCAATGTATATATTTGATATATTCTTAATATGCATTTGGTATATTTATGGTTTATTTTGGTATATATAAGGAATATTTTTAATATATGTTCGGTATATTTCTAGTATATAAATGATATATTCTTTTATAATGGATGCCATTATATTTTAATTGTGCATTTTATTATCTTCCATTAAATATGTGGTTTATATGAAGAATATCAATAGAACATGCTACCTAATAGGCTACGCTAGGACTATTGTGCAACAGTACGGTAGAATTAGGTTGTAATTTTGATATTTGTTTATCAAGATGTTGGTTATTGGAATAGGCAACTGCGGATCCTCGATTGACCTAGTGTACTCGAGGCCAATTTACTACCTTGAGTTGGATAAATGAATACTTAGAGTTTTGGATAAGCCAATTGGCTATTGATTTTATAATTGAGGTTGCGAATATGTTAGATTTCTATTTGATCCTTCTTTTAAATAAACATTTTTTATGCATTTAATTTATATATAAAAAGTGGATTTTAGCATCTATGTGAAATGCTTGTATATATTTATATATATACTGATGCTTGACTATGTATGACTTTAGGTTGTATGTATATATATTATAATAATTTACTTAGTAAGATCTGATCCCCCTCAATAATTTTTTTATAGGAAATTCTTTTTCTTCAGACCTCGATAGTAAACCTCTTCGCCAGTCTTCTTTAGCCTCGGCTAGACTATGTAAATTTATTATCTGAACTCTTATTATACTCTAGAGACTGCAATAGTAATGTTATTGTATCAGTAGCATATTGTTTTGGTTTTGAGATTTGTATAAAAATATTGTATGAATATTTTTAAGCATTTATTTTTATATTGAATAAAGTTTTAATTCTGTCGTATTTTTTATATTATTATTGCATGTGTTTTTATTTTTAAGACTTGCTACAGGTTTCGGATTCGAAAGAATTCTCATTCCCTAGTGCCGGTCATGACTCTCGATATGGGTCGTGATAATTCTCTACTGGTATAGTTAATAGCTTTCAATGGTACACCAAATACAAGAGGAATTGACATACATTAGCCAAAAGGGAGAGGAGTCTATTTAGAACTAAAGACTCCTCCCTTTTCTTTTCTTAAATTCTCGATGTGGGAATTTTACAAACCAGTAAATGTCCACTTTGAAAAATTCCAAACAGTTATCTAACAAATCTTCCTAATGATTAAAAATAAAGAACAACAACAACCTCACCATCAACTATGACAGTCACAATTCTAAAAAAAATTATCATACACCACCATAAGAGTGTACACACTTGGAATTCATTAACTCCAAGAATTTTCACCTCGGCCAATTCATGTTAAAAAAATACTAATAAGTTATGGTGCAACTTCCAATGTTGACTTTATAGGAAGTTCATTAGCCATCGACATCAATTCCATCACATACCTTGCATCAACTGTCAACCAATGCCCGTGTGCAATCTATGGACATGCTACCTTTATACATCATTTTCCATGGCAACTCAATTGGTAACTATCATGCCATGAGGATATATATCTTTCTTTATATAGAAAGTTCATAGTCTCCTTTAAAGACGACTGCATTAGTAGCATGACTTTTAGAGCCATTAGCCGAATTAGCTCCACCATTTTTGCAATCCTTTTTTACATGTCTAGGTTGGCCACATCCTCAGTAGATAAATTTCTTTTTGGAGCCTTAATTCTTATTCTCATTTCCACAAACCAACAATGTTGTATTTTCAAAAGACTTGTTATCTCTATTTTTCAACATTCTTTCTTAAAAAATCAGCTTACTTGTTACTTCTGAACAATTCAAATTCTCTTTCCTGTACATTACAATGGTCTGCATATTCATAGGAAGGTGGAAGGGACTAGATAAGTCTTAATGCTTTATCTTCATTATCAATTTCACTCCAATACATTCAAGTTCAGAAACAATCTGATTGAGTGCACTAAGGTAGTCAGAAATTTATGTACCTTCTTTCATTTACAATTTGTGAAATTGCTCCTTTAAATATAACCTATTTGAAAGACTTTTAGCCTCACCATTTAAAATAGAAACACATAATAATTCAATGTGAAAAACTCCCAAATGGAGAAAAACTGTGGGCTGTTGTTAAGAGACAACCATGAGAAAAATATTCACTATGTGGAAAATTAGTTCAACCACAATACAAAATATTTAACTCTCACTCACATCCAAAATTTTAAGTATACCTAAGAAAATTTCCCATAAACTATCTACTAGTATAGTTAATAGCTTTCAATGGTACACCAAATACAGGTGGTGATTAACATACATTAACCAAAGGGGGGAGAAGTCTATTTATAACTAAAAAATCCTTCTTTTTTTTTTCTCAATTTATTGATGTGAGAATTTTACAAATCAACATAAACTATGCAATGGCAAAGAGAAATCAATATGATAAGAGTGTTGTTAGGAGTTTGACATGCCACATATTCCTTAAACTAATAATAAGATCATTGTACATGATTGCACATCTGAGGTATTTTTAGTTATTAAACGTTCTTTCTCACACAATGATTGAATTAATTTGTTTGAAATTAATAGTGAATCCTAAGGTTTAATTCTCATAATCACCAAAGGTATCAACTAATCTCAATCAAACAAAGCATTAAACACACCCAATGGGAATTGAATTAAGCTAAGCTTTCTCTATTCATTAGCCCTCCAACTTTTGTTTATAGATCTATTAGGATTACCATATCTCAATGTATGATTCTAGATTAGAGTAAGTTGTAGTTGGCCACCCACAACAACAATGAAGAATAATATACACAATATGCAATAAGATGTAAACAATATGTATATTATATAAAAAAACTTAATGCATACATGTCATCAAATCCTAATAACAAAAGTATTTAGCCAAACATGGTAATAAAATTCAACATCCAATAAGTAAAACCCAATAAAATATCCATATAAATTGAAGAGAGTAAAGAAAAGATTACATAAATGTTATCCAAAAGAGCTTCAATTCTTCTTCTTCTTCTTCTCTTCTCTAATGGTTTATTCTTCTTTTTCTCTCTCTTTCTTAGGTGTACTCTTCTTTTTCTTGATTAGATAATATTGGCTGCTGAAATCTAAATTCTTTATCCTTTTATATTCTCTTCTAGAATGTTCTCTCAAATTTTCCTAGATTTCTCTTTGAAATGGCGCATGTCAACATTTTATAGCTAGAAATGAGTTGCCTATGATTGCAACTGGATCTATGATCACAACAAAGGGGCCTACTGCGTGGACTCAATGATTGTATTGTGTTTGCTCTTGGCACAACAACTCAACCATTGATCACTTGCTTTGATTCTTTTCTTCATCAACTTGTGATCACATACAACTCTCGCTTTGTGTCTTTTCCTATATTTTTGCTCTGTTTTGGCTTTAACTGTTCCATTCACCCTAGTGACTTCTTTTTTTTTGAAAAAAACAATAAAAACAGAAAAGTATATATTTACAATAATTTAACTACACTAAATGCTTTTAAAACTAAAAATGCATACTTAAAATGTTAATAAAATAACATTCAAAATGGTCCAGACAATATCATCAAGTAAGAGTTGGTTTTGAATCAAGTTTGTGCTGTGTTGACCACATAAACATATCATGTCTTATGGACAAACCATATACGAGTGGAATCTAACTTATTCTTTCAATTATAGAGTCTAAGTAGTTTAAGTTTTTTGCACTTGCAAGTTTAGGTGGCATCAAAATTATGGTTAATATTCTTCATTCTCTTATAAATATTAACAGTATGGATATATATTTAATTTTAATGTTATGTTTAATTATTAATTATGTAGATGTATTTTGTTTTTAAAATAATTAATTAATTAGATTGAAGTATTCTATTATTAGTATCAAACAAATGATATATATATTTAAAAAGTTTATGTTTAAATAATAAATAAATTAAATTTCATGATCAACTATTAACTCTTATATATTTGATAGTAAAATATATTCTAGTTACAAAAATTAATATGTTGAACCTAAAATTAAAAAAATTATTGTTGGTTTGGTGTTTTTTTATAAATAAGAAGTTAATGAGGTACAGAATCTATTAACAATATCATCTAAAATGTTAAGTCAGCATTTATTTTAAAAAAAAAAAAATCTTACGTCAGCACCTTCAAATTTAATTTTGATTACAATTAATGATGAATTATATTTATTAATTAATTATTTAATCAAAATAGAAATAATTAAATACGTAAAAGCCACTAAGATCATACAAAAGAAAGCGGGACCGGCAATCCAAAGAACCATACCAAACCCCGCTTTATTTGTTTATATGGAGACCTTGGAATTAAAACAGAGGGTGTAGTATATCACAGAACCATCAGATTCTTTTTAATCAAATTTATTCATTTATGACCTACTAAATAAAATTATATATTTAAAAGATAAATGATAACAGTAATACTTAATTAATTTTGTTTTCCTTATTAATACAACTATTAATTTAAGGAAAAATTAATTTTAATTTTTGATATTATTTTCAGTGTAAATCACTAATATTCAATGTCCATCAGATTTTTCAATATTATTTTAATAATTTATATAGTTATTATGAAAATTGAATAATAAAATAAGTAAAAGTAAAAATATTATTTATTTGAAATATTTGAAACAAAATATATTTTTAATTTTTTGCACTGAAATAATAATAATAATAATAATAATAATAATAATAATAATAATAATAACAATTCCTCTACATCAAGGGAAAATTGTACTCTATCAGTCCATCAATACTTGGATTGTTTAGTCCTTCTTATCAATTAAAAAAAAAAAAACAGTGTTAATTAAGTTTGAACATTCTTATCTTCTTGACGTTGGTGACAATATGTACCATACAAATTCCAGGTTTTGGAAACTTTGGGTGTCCTGGAATCAAAGCACGAAATGTCTTCGCTCCTTCATATCTATAATAACTAACCAACAATAGCCTTCACAATTAGAGAAACAATGGAACTCCCATGCCAAACTTCACTTCTTTGAATTCATCAACAAATATGAAGAAAAATGTAATATTTACAAACTTTTAGGCTGAAACATCTGTAACAGTATAAACTTCACCAAATAACATTATTGAATTTCTGCAACACTATATGAAGAAGACTTGGAATTTAAGTCCAGAGAAACTACACACGTTGTAATAGTAGACTTTGACTGCTTAATTAGTGCGTATATTATATATATGTGAACTGTGAAGGTTTAAGAAGCAAATAAAACCTCACACCAACACAACACCGAACAAAGCTATGTTGATGCTTACTTTAATTTCCAGGTTTACTTTCTTCCTTACTTTTATGGCTGCTTTACTAAGTAGCCTTGTTCAACCAACGGCAGCGTCTGCATTGAAATTCAATTCATCATCCTAGCATTTAGAAGCTGAGGCTCTCCTCCAAAGTGGATGGTGGTGTGATGGCTACGTCTTACAGATGGCCTGGTATTACTTGCAACCGAGTTGGAAGTGTGATTAAAATTGAATTGCCTTCCTGGCTGTGTACACACGGATCAAGTCTTGAAAAGTTGAAATTCTCTCATCTCCCAAATCTCATTCACCTTGGTCTCAGTGCTTTCGAATCTCAAGTCCCTTGACCTCTCATACATTTATTTGATAGGAGAGTTAAATCATTATCAGATTCTTCCTCATCATCACCAACGACAAGAGATTTCTCTTTATAAAAAACCACTCAACTTCAGCTTCTCTCTTTCCTTGGCAGTTGGAGTCAGATTTCACAATTTAACTACAAAAAGGAAAAAAGTTATACATTAAAAAAAATAAAAACATAAACATAAAAAAAGGAAAAAGAAAAAGAATCATCTTCTTTGCAGATTCATGTAAGATACAATGCTACAACACCTTAAAACTTGGTGTACTGTTGCAAGACCAATTCAAAATACGCGGGACATAACCATTAGAAAAAGTTGCTAACTGACCAACAACATAGGGGTAGCACTCGTAGAATCATACTTGAAATACATACGGAAATCCATTCAAACGATAAAAACACCCGTCATACAATTTCTCATCCTTACCAACAAATCTTTCTTTAAGAGACTCCATGGTAACATAAAAAACATCCAAACACCAATAATAAGAGTCAAATAAGCCCATGACAATATCCAAATTTTTTTCTAAAAACTCTTACATTTATACTAGAAGAAAAAGAAAACATCAATAAAGTACAAAACAGAAATTTTTAGACAGTCACCATTATACAGTCATGTTTTTGCATTAAAGCAATTTTGAGTTGACTACTCAGTGATCTTACCCACACCATCAAAATATTTCTCAATCAGAAAATTATGATCACAGTAAACACCAATATTCTTTAAATCAACAACACAATTTAAACCATTAACCAAGGCAAACTCATCCAAATCAAATTTCATTCTAGTACCACAAATATCAAACCAAGACTCTCTCACATTTGGCTGCCTCAATTCCCTAAGCAATAAAGAGTGAAGAAATTGACATTGTACTTCAAATTTTGAAAAATAAAAAAAATAACCAAAAATTGTAGCCTTAAACAAAACCAACTGTTCATCATTCAGAGTCTTTTTAATTTATCAATAACATTAAAACTCAAATAGCAACCAACTTTAGAATTGAAATAATCTTCAAGATCAATCAATGGCTCCCAATCCTACAAAAAAATATACATATATTACAAAAAAAAAACCTTAAACATGAAATATAAGATTAAGATAAAATACAAATAATATGCAAAAAAAAAAAAAAATCATTTTAAAAATTTACAAACCTACAAGTTCAAATGGTTCCTCAATTTTAAGTTTACTCCTTTTTTTCAATCTCTCTTCAACATTCTCAGAAACCCTCTTTTTTGAATGGGATTTAGGTTTAGAAGTACATTTCATTTTTTCCTTAGCACCACCTTCAACTTCCATTATTTTTTCCACATTATGACTGACATTTTCAACACCAATATCAAAATCCACTACATGTTTACCTTTACCAGAAGACGTAGCAAAAAATCTACTCCATCCTTTTTTTTTTCCCTTTTTCGAACTTCTACAAGCACTTTTCCTTCCCATTTTCACTTCACAACCTTTAACCTCCACAAAATCATTATCAAAATGCAAACTTTGTTTTTAGACTCATCAACAGATTTTAAAAAACCTAACTGAGTCTCTACCATTTTATAACCAATTTAATAATTGTAAAAAAGCTAAAGAAAAAATTGCGTCTGTAGATGGCGGGGTTTAGTGCTCATCCAATATTTTAGCGATCACAATACTATTTGAGCTCAGGGCTTTAGAGAATACACTATTATATCACAAAGACATAGCATGGAGATGAAGAGTTGCCACATAGGGTAATAACTGGGACAATTGAAGGTGGCGGTAACTCGATTCTCTAAAAGAAAGTTAGCATCACAACCAAGAGATTTTAGATACGGAATATCAACTTCTCTCAATCTTATGTTCATTTAGAATTAGTTTATTAATAATTAATTTATTCTCTAATTACATGCAATTTTATTTTAAACCCTAATTATCATTGATCTAACCCAAGACAACTAGTCATGAAATGACACATAAAAATTGCATTCATATAACGGGATGTCCTTAAATTATTATAAACTATACTAATTTTAATTAGGTTAGCTAAGTTTATATTTTATTTATAAGTGAAGTGGAACTAAAGGTGGACCTAAATTTTAATTAAAGTAGTGAATTAAGTCTTTTTTTTTTTAATTCTAAAGAAATGGGCCTAAGTCTATTAATTTTTATAGAAATGGATTGGATTGGATTTAAATTAATGAGCCTAATTCTAATTAATTTTAATTTAAGTGAAAATGATCTTAAATCTATTTATTTTAAAGGAAAGGAAAAAAAATGCTTTAATAGACTAGGCTGTGTTTAAATTAATTTTACTAGCCAAAAGGTGGGCCTAAATCTAAATTAATTTAATGGGCCTAAATTAATTTTAAAGTTAATTAAATCTAAATCCAATTAAAAAAAAATTAATTAATGAGTTAGTACATAAACGTGAGCTTGGTGCCCAAAATGCATAAAAATAAATAAACAAGCCCAAAAACATAAAAAAAATACTAAAAAAATCAAATAAAAAGATCGAACAAGCAATTAAGTTATTTCTTCTAAAAATAACCCTAATTTGATTTCATGCAACCTTATATTAATCTACAACCACTATTAATTTTAATTTAGTTTTTACCAAATGATCCTAATTACTAATTGATTTTAATTCAGAAAAGTAAATAAAGGATTTCACTATTCCTATTATTGGGGCTATTACAATTCCTTCGTACAGAAAATAAAAAAAACTAATTAAATACACAGCCCAATAAACCAAATAAATAAAAAAACATACAGAATAAAAAAATAAAAAAATAGAAACAAATATAAACCTAAAATCTACATGGTTTTATTTCCATAGCATTCCATTGATTTTCATGAATTGCTTTTAATTCAATCACGGGCTCTATTCTCCACAGTATTCCCACCACCATTTGCCATCATAGAGAAAACATAAAAAACAATAAAAAATTAGAATACTAATGATAAAGAAATAAAATAAACAAAAATAATAAAGAAAATAGAGAAAGAAGAAAAGAAGAAAAATTGATAAAGAGAATGGATGTTGTATTGATTGGCTCCTCAGAGTCTTTGATTCATGGTGTGGAAATAGAGTCTGTAGATTTGATTTTGATTACTCTGGCTTTATTGCGTTATTTTATAGACTTATCAATGAAAAGAAAGAATTTTATTTTTGTCTTTTTTGTATATGTGTACAAGAACTCTCTCTCCTTTCCCTCGTTTCTTTTTTTAATAGTCTCTCCTCTTTTTTTGCTTTTCTCTTTATGTTTTTTTAGGAAAGAAGAAAACCTAGAAGAAGAAAAAGAGGAAGAAACTGCTCTCACTTATTGATGTCTCAAAAGCAGAAGAAAAGCCTCCCTTTTGAATTCAAACCTGTAGATTTTTCCAACCCCAACAAATCAGCCTCCCGTTATTATCAAATCACAGGATATAGATAAATGAGATAATTTTTTTAAAAAAATTTGAATCTCCTGATAACTAAATTATCAGGATAATAATAATAATAATAATAATAATAATAATAATAATAATAATAATAATAATAATAATATTATTATTATTATTATTATTATTATTATTATTATTATTTACCAATAAAAAACAAGAAAAAATGATTTTCAAAAATCAAAATTCATTAAAAAAAAATGAAAAAGACGCCAATTAGAAATATACAATTATGATCAGAATTATAGATTTTTTTTATCAAAATTGTGGAATTCCAATCAGAAATTTGTAATTTTGAATGGTAATTTTAATTTTTTTAACATTTAATTACAAAAAGACCCTTGAAAGAATTAAAACTTTTTCAATTAGTTCCCTAAAGAAAACATTACAATTAAGTCCTTAAAAAGATTGCAATTAAGCCTTGAGATTGAAGAACATCAATATCCATAGACCTATTTGTAATAAATTTTTATTATTGGGGTCCTCTGTCACATTTATACTCAACTATCTTGAAATTAGGTGCTTACAGTGTCCTTTATAGTTGCAAAAGAAAACAAAAAATTTGACCACCCACAATGACACATATAAAAAAAAGGGAGAAAACGACCAAGAAATCAAGAGAAACGGAGAAGAATGCAACCAGAATGAAAAATGGGCACTCTTGAAAATGGAAATGAAAAAGGGCACACGTGAAATACGAAAAGGTCACACGTGTAATTTAATAAAAATATAGGGTAAATGGTTGTAAATAAGTAAAAAAAAGTGCCCAATACTGTAAATTTCTCTTTTTTGTGCTTATCTTCTTTTTTTTTTTGCTCTTATTATCTTCTTCTTCTGTACTCTAATATTCTTCTCTCTCTCCCTCTATCTTCCATGCAATGCAAACAGACAAAACACATTACCCAAAAAACAAACAATAAAAAATCAAGAGTTGGGTCACTCTTTGAGGAGTGAAAATTTGGAATTTTTTTATTAGTTTTTAGTTCTTGGATTAGATAATAATACCAAGAAGAAAGGGAAAAAAAGGGAAACAAGATTTGTACGATGTTGCCCAAATGCCTGAAACCCCAAAAGAAGCCAAGAGATGTTGTTATTGAGTCAAAGGCTATGATTTCTGATGAGCTTGTTGTCCATGTTCATGACCATAATCATGACTTGGAAATATTCTTTACACCCAAGTCAGATTTCCTTGATTTTGATGTAGACGATCAAGAAAATGATTCTCTAACTTTCATCTATGACATCTGTGTTAAGAAAAATGACTTATTTGACTCGTTCAATCTTAAGGGTTGCACACACTTTTATTATAGTGGGTGTACTGTTAGATATGTTTCTTTCTCCAAAATTATAAAAGCTGAACCCAAAAAAGATAGCCTAAAATAATTGTGTAAAAAATAATTCAGCCATGATTTGAAACTGCAGGTATAAATCAATGAATCTGTAAGTGAAAATCAATGAACATTCAGGTGAAGTTCAATGAACTTTGCTGCATATTCATTGATCTTCACATATATATTCATTGAGGATAAATGAATTTGTAGTTTAAGGTTAATGAATCTGCATAATCTTTTATCAATTGACACAAAAAATCTATAAGTTCATCACTTTTAATACTCTAGTATATTGTTTTATATAGGTTCATCAATAAAAAAAAAACTATAAGTTTATTAAGCACAATATACAAGTTCATTAACTATACACTTCAAGTTCATTCCCTTAACTTCCATAACAAAACTTAAATCCTTTTAGCACTGCTAGCTTTTCCCTTACTTTTAAGATATGGACCCTCATGCACATGTAATTACAAATGATACTAGATTTATTTAAAACTATAAAAGCTACTCTTAATTGAGCCATGCATGTGTTGTGGGTCCCTCCTAGTGGAGACCATACGTTTGAAAAAAAAGTCATAATACAATGCAATAAAGGTTGAAAATTTGATCTTTTTTTATTTGTTTATTCATCTTAATGCCTATATAAAGTGAAAGAGTCTTAGAGGGGAGGTGAATAGGACTATCGAACAAAAAGAGAAAATTAAAGGAATTCTTTACAATAATTGAGAAGGAAGAATGAAGAACATAAATATTTAAGGAGTTCAGATTCAATAATAATCCTATGTCTCCACTTAACTTATCCCCAAGTTAGAATTTTTAATCACCCACAATCTTATTCACAAGATCGAGAATACACAAGAGTTTTATGTCTCACTCTTACAACTTGAGTTTTCAAGGCTCACTCAAAAACCAAATTTTCAAGTGTTTTAATGGCTAAACACTTAAACCAATTCCTTTAGAATAGAATCTCATTTCCCATTTTTTAAACCCAAAAAATAGGAGTGAACAGTGCTCATGAGGAGTAAAAATATATTCCCATTGGATGCTGTCAAAGGTGTAATATCCCGTGTTTTTAAATATTTTAATACTGCATCGGGATATGTAGTGTTAATAATTTTTGTATAAATATTATGATATTTTTACGAGTCAATGTGTATTTAAAACCTATTTTAATTATTGTGTATTATTTAAAGTCCTTTACGTAAAATTTTCCTCGTACTTACATTTTCGGGGAAATTTTCACGTAAATATTTTATTTTTAATTATTTTAAATCGATTTACGGACTTGCATGAACTTATACGTATTTTTAAATTACTAAATAAAGCCTATGTGTGTATATATTTATTTAATTAGGGTTTAATATATTACCCTAATATTTTATTATTTATTTATTAGTTTTATTGTTATTTAATTATTTTTATTTATTATTAAATTTTAAAATATTAAATATTAAGTGTGTGGTGTATATTTAATGTGTGTAATTTAATATTATTTTATTATATAGTATAAAGTATATATATATACATATATACATTTAATATTAAAACAAATTATAAAGTGTAACTTATTTACCAAATTGCCATTATCCCCTTCCTCTCACTCCCCGACCGTTTCCCTCACCATCCGCCACCTGTCACGTCGATTTCTTACTGTTGGTGTGCCATCCGGTGTGCCACCACTTTCCCCAGCCTTCCTCGCCGCCTGTAGCAGCCGTTTCCGGCGTTTGGAAGTGGATTTTGGCCGGAGAAGCCGAATTCTTCTTCACCGTCGTTCACGACATTTTCGGCCACCATTTTTGACACCGCCAGTCTCTTTATTCTCCTTGAGCTCTGGTGAGTTTGATTCTAGCTTTGGTTTGAGCTTAAATGGTCTTGATTTGCTTAGGTTTTGAATTTTCGATTTCGGCCATTTTAGGGTTTTTGATTTTTTTGAACTTTTAATTGTTTGATTCATGAAAAGTCCCTTAACAAATGTTGTTCCCCTTAGCTTAATCTACATGTATAAATTTTTTTGGAATTTTTGGAGATTATTTTGATTTTTGGGTATTTTTGAATATTTTAATATTATTTTCTAATTTTCGGAAATTAATTAATTAAATTATGAAATTGTGTTTTATGATAATTATGGGTGTTAAAATGAATTATAGGAATTTATTTGGAATTTTTATGAATTTCTAAGTATTTATTTTGAATTATTTAAATTTATGTAATTTTGGAAAATTAGGGTTAAATGTGTTTTTAATTGAAATTAATTGGTTAATTGAGTTTAATTATTGATATTATTGATAAATATGTTGATAAAATTGATTTTGGATAATTATACTATTTTTGGTGAATTTTTGAAGTAATTTTAGTATATTTATATATATAGGGGTATTTTGGTAATTTTACACAAAATTGACTAAAAATGTAATTTAATTGGTTTTAATAGTTATTTAAGGTATAAAAATGATTTCTACAAATTATTTAGTATTTTTAACTAATTAAAAATTTTTTTCGTGAATTATTTTCAATTATATATATAATATACGGTTTTACTAATAAAATGAGTTTTTATCGGTTTTTACAGTGTTTTAAGGATAATTATGTAATTTCTACCTATAAAATGTATTTCTATGTTATAAGGGTATTTTTGGTATTTCTAAAATTGTTCTGTGATTGTGGACCCCGGTCGGTAGATTGTAGTTTGGAGTCCGACCGAGGGGTTGTGGATTTGTTTTGAGCTTATTTTTCGAAGTGTATTTCTTTGCAGAGCCGGCTCTACTCTTTGAGTAGAGAGATGTCCGTTTTACAGGGGAGGTTCTGTCGGATTTTTAGTAGAATTCTCGTAAAACGTGATGTTCGGTCGATCCCTAATCTCGATTCTGTGTTTAATATTCTAGATTGAGTTTCTAGGATTTTCTGTTAGGTTTATTATGATTTCTGTCGTTTTTATTTGTTTAGTTGTGCCGAGACCGAGGCCTAGTGGACCAGGCCCGTCAGACCCATCTCGTGGAGCGCACTAAGTGTGAGTTACTATTTTATATATATGTGCTTTAGGATGCATAATTTTAGAAATATATGTTTTATTTTGATTAAATATGCATAAATAATGTGATTTGTATTTAAGTATATTTTTGGTATATATTAAATTATATGCATGTTTTATCAATAAATTATATTTAAAATGTTTTTAAATATATTTCTAGCTAAATTTGTAATTTGATTGGATTTATTTGACGTATATATACTCGAAATATACCTGGTTTACTTTTGGTATATTTCCAGTATATATATGGTTTATATTGTTATTTTATTTAAATTCATGCATAATTTATTTGTGAATGAACGTTTTATATTTATTAATGAAGGATATCAATAGAACGTGCTACCTAGTGGGCAGCACTTGGACCGAGTACGTACCGGTGCGCTTATAGCATTTAGGCTATATTACTAACCACTTGTGGATATTGATTGGTTATGATTATCTGATGTGTGATGTGAATTAGGAGTGTGATTGCTGGAGCTCGGTTGACCTAGTGTCTCGGGGCCAATCACACTGGCAGTCAGACTACTGGAGCTCAGTTGACTTAATGTCTCGGGGCCAGTCTATTGTCCAAATGGAATAAGTGAATATATTTGGAATAAGTGAGCCTGTATGGCTAGAGTGTTGTCTAACTATATGGAATAAGTGAATATATTTTGAGGTTGCGATATTCTAGGATTCTATGTGATCCTTCATAAACGATAATTTTCAATGAAATATATATAAAATGATTTTATTGCATCTGTGTGTATTTGCCTGTATATATACATATTAGATATATACTGTTGATTGTATGCATTGTCATTTAGTGTGCATGTATATATACTATAATAATTCACTCAGTGAGGTCTGACTCCCCTCCGTTGACTATTTTTCAGGAGAGTCATCATCTTCAGACCTCAGTAGCAGGCCTGTATGCCGGATTTCTTCCACCCCGGCTTCTTTGTGTAAACTGCTTCTCTGAGTCTTAGGTTATTTTATCTAGACACTGCAGTAGTCATTAAATATTTAAAGAGATGTTGTATTATATTTGAACTGGATTTGTATTAAGATTTATATATATGAAATGATGAGGATTTGATTTAAATCCAGTTGGCGCATATGCTATTATTATATTTATGATTTTTATTTCTGCTGCATTATATATTGTTATTAGTATTGCATGTTTATTTTATTTTATTTTTAGGCTTGCTACGGGTTCCGGATTCGAAAGAATTCCCGTTCCCTAGCGCCGGTCATGGCCCCTGTTTTGGGTCATGACAAAAGGTGTGCTCATGAGTAGTTCACGAGCAATCACACTCGTAAGGAGTACTGCCAGTTTTTTGACAAAAATTTGCTCAAAATGCACTATGTATTAGCTTTCTATAAAACTTTTAATCACCTCATTTGGACATCTGTAGCTCAAGATATTATTGAAATACCAAGAGTTGTGCAAAATGAAATGCAAGCTACATGTAATGACTTCGACTGAAGATTTGCATACCAAAATGAACTTGGATTTTGACAAGAAAGCTTAATTTGGAAAGCTTAAGATGTCTAATTCAAAAGTTAAGAAGCTCATTTTCTCATTTAAGAGCTCTAAAGATGTCAAAAGCCTTCTTGAATCTTAGAGGTTCAATTAGCCCGAAAAGTCACTATTCATCCAAAAGTGTATATGCTTGGTATATGTTTGGTATATAATTCCCTACACACTTAATTGAAATTATTAGTATAAAAATTGTTTGTCAAAGTCCAAAATTAGGAGTTTGATCATGCAAATGGTCAACATAAAGGCATTCAGATGGGGAAGGAAAACACAAGCCATAAACACAAGCACGCAACGAGTGAGTGAGAGAAAAGCTTAAGTGATGTGTGTGCTTATAAGGGTAACCAAAGAAATTTTGCTTTGATGAGTGTGAGAGAGTTTGAAGGGTTTGAAAAAATTTTCTTAAAGGGTGAGTGACAAAATAGTGAGGTAATTATTTTTGGGGTTTTTAAGAAACACTTTGAGTGCCACTATTTTGGTGAGAACTTTTTATTGTGTACCTCTAGTGTTGATCTAGAGAAGACTCTCACTTGTACCTACTATTTTTATAGTGGAAGAAAATCTTAGATTTTTTTCCATGGATGTAGCCTAATAACTAAAGGTGAACCATGTTAAAATATTAATGTCATTTTTATTATTTATACGATGGGTTTTACCGCCTATTTTAATCACCCATTGGCCAGTTTAACCACTTCAATTTATTTATTTGCTTGATTATTTCTACAATAATTTTTATTTTGTCTTTATGAATATTATTTTACTATACCAACTTTATTAATTTTCCCAATAAGTGGTATTAGAGCTATTGGTTCTTGTTTTGGATGCATTATTAAATACTACAACGGTGAAGGCTAAGACTAGTAAGAAGGTCAGTTTAAATGGCATGAATTACCACATATGGAGAAACAAGATGAAGGATCTCCTATTTATGATAAAGATGCATCTACTAATTTTTGCTACAAAAAAACTGAAGGTTAAAATGGATAAGGAATGTGCATTTGAGTATGAGTAAGTGTGTGGCTACATCTGACAATTCGTTAAAGACAATGTGTACAACCACATTTGCAATGAAACTCATGCACAAACATTGTGGAATAAGATTGAGGAGCTGTACACTTTAAAGATCAGTAATAACAACTTATTTTATTTGATAAAATTAATGCTAATAAAATATTGGGAAAGCTCTTTTGTCACCAATCACTTGAATGAAATGCAAGGGATCATGGATCAGTTGTTGAGCATAGGTATAAATTTGACAATGACTTTCTTGCTCTTATAGTGCTAGCTTCTCTACTAGAATCATAGGAGACTTTAAATATTTCATTTACAAACTCTACACTAAATGGTGTAATGAATATGGAATTTATCAAAAGTGGCATTCTAAATGAAGAGATGAGATGCAGAATAAAGGTGCCTTTTCAACACAGTTAAATATCCTTGTTTTTAATTCTAAAAGGAGAAGTGAGACTCATAGTTCAAAGAAAAGAGATAAGAGTAGAGGAAAGTTAAACAAGTATGCAAATATTGAATGGCATTCTGTAAAAAGAAAGGCCACATCAAGAAGTTCTATCAAAAGTTCAAGGACAAGAAGAAAGGCAAAGATGTGAGAAAAAATGACAGCAATGATGATGATGAAGCAAATATTCTTAGAGAATTCAATGTCCTTTTTTATGATGATACTATTAATCTTACTACCCATGAGACACTGGGTGATTGCTAGTGGTGCTTCAATTCATGCTACATCTCAAAGAGAATTCTTCTCATCCTGCACTCAAAAAGATTCTACATTTGTGAAGATGGGAAATGGCTATTGAACAAGAGTTACTAGTGAAGGAGATATATGTTTGGAAATAACAAATGGCACAAGACTAATCTTGAAGAATGTTAAGCATGTTCCAGATATTCGCCTAAATTTGATCTCAATAGGCAAGCTTGATGATGAAGGTTTCTACATTACCTTCCATAGCGGCTAATGGAAACTCACTACGGGCTCCTATTGGTGGCTAGAGGCAAAAAGGACTTAACACTATATTTTATGCATGCAAATCTCTCCAAAGACATGGTGAATGATGTGGAGAAAGATAATACAGTTGAGTTATAGCATAAAAGACTTGGCCATATAAGTTAGAGAGGGACGATAGTGTTGGCCAAGAAAAATGTGTTATCTATAGTAGATCTTATGCATCTGGAGAAATATGTTGATTTTCTAGCAGGAAAGCAAAATAGGGTTGCTTTCAGGAGTTCTCCTCCTTCAAGAATGAAGAATGTGCTAGATTTAATTCATTCAGACTTATGTGGACCAATACTAAAGTCACTTGGCGGTTGTTAGTACTTTATCACTTTCATTGGTGATCATTCCTGGATGATGTGGGCATACACCTTGAAGTTAAAAATGGGGTGCTAAATGTCTTCAAGGAATTTCATACCCTTACGGAGAGAAAAACTGGCAAGAAGCTGAAGTGCATCTGAATAGATAACATTGGAGAGTATTCTGGACCATTTGATACTTATTGTAAAGAGCATAGTATACGACATTAAATGACACCTCCAAAGATGTCATAGTTGAATGGTTTAGCTAAGAGGATGAATAGTACTTTAATTGAGAGAGTCAGATCTTTGCTCTCACATTCAAAGCTATTGAAGACATTTCAGGATGAAGCTCTACTTACATCAGTGCATGTGTTGAACCTTTCACCATGTGTTCCTTTACAATATGACACTCCAAAAAGGGTGTGGTCAGGAAAACATATTTCTTATAATCATTTATGGGTTTTTAGGTGCAAAGCTTTTGTGCGTATTCCTAAGGATGAGAGATCCAAACTTAATGTCAAGACATGATTGTGTGTGTTCATTAGCTATGGTTAAGATCAACTTGGTTATAGATTTTATGATCCAATATAGAAGAAACTTGTCACAAGCCATGATGCTGTGTTTATTGAAGATAAGACAATCAAAGATATCACCAAAGTTGAAAAGAACATCCCCAACTCTGAAGATTATTCAAACTTGAAGTTAGTTCCTCCAACAATGGTGTTAAGGGAAGTTGGAGATGAAAATGAAGTCATTCCACCATATGTAGGTGATGAAGATGCTCATATTGAGATTCTATTTGAAAATGATAATGATGGTGTTCATGATTGACCATCGGTAGATGAGGCTTCTCCAGTGCTACTGAATAGATCTAATAGAAACATAGAACCTTCTGCTAAATATCCTAGAGACTAGTTTGTGTTATTAAATGATGGGAGAGAGCTGGAAGCTTTGAAGAAGCTATAAATGATGAACACAAGCAGAAATGGTTTGAAGCCATGTAGGATGAGATGAAGTCTCTGCATGAGAATAAGACATTTAAGCTGATGAAGTTGTGTGAATGCAAGAGAGCTTTAAAGAATAAGTGGGTGTTCAGGATCAAGCACGAAGAACACAGTCTTTAGCCATGATTCAAAGCTAGATGGTTGTAAAAGGACAACCAAAGAAAAGGTATTGACGTTGATGAAATTTTTTCTCCAATCATGAAGATGACATCCATCTGTATTGTGTTGGGTTTAGCAGCAAGTTTTAATCAAGAGATCAAGCAAATGGATGTTAAAATTGCCTTCCTTTATAGTGATTTGGAATAACAAATATTTAAGGAGCAGCCAAAGGGTTTCAAAGAAAAGGGAAAAGAGGATTATATTTATAGATTGATGAAAAGCTTATACGGCTTGAAATAGGCATCGAGATAATGGTATAAGAAGTTTGAGTCTGTTACGAGGGAGCAAAGCTATAATAAGACCACTTTAGACCATTATGTATTCTCTAATGATGACTTTATTATATTATTACTCTATGTGGATGACATGTTGATTGTTGGTTGGAATGTTTCCAAAATCAACAACTTGAAGAAGTAGTTAAGTAAGTCTTTTACTATGAAAGACTTGGGACTAGTAAAGCAGATTCTTGACATGAAGATTATTAGAGAAAGAGCCATTGAGAAATTGTGTTTGTCACAAGAGAATTATATTGAGAAGGTACTTCAGAGGTTTAATATATACAATGCTAAAGCAGTTAACTATCCTCTTGCTAATCATTTTAAATTAACTTCTTAGCAAAGCCCTTCAACTGATAAGGAGAAGGAAGAGATGGATAGAGTTCCATATGCTTTGACAATTGGTAGTTTAATGTATGCCATGGTATGTACATGACTAGATATTTTACACTTGGTTGGAGTTGTGAGTCGATTCCTTTCAAATCCTAGAAAGGAGCACTAGGCTATAGTCAAATGGATTTTTAGGTATCTTCATGGAACATCCAAAATATGTTTGTGTTTTGGAGATGCCAAACCTATGTTAGCTGGATACACAGATGCAGATATAGCGGAAGATGTTGATTTAAGAAAATAAACCTCCAGTTACCTTATTACATTTGTGAGGGGAGCTGTGTCATGGTAATTAAAATTACAAAAATGTTGTGTTATCTACCACTAAAGCAAAGTTTATTACAGCAACGAAAGCTTATAAAGAGTTGCTATGCATGAAGAAGTTCTTGAATGAACTCAATTTTTAATAATACAGATACGAGCTATTTTGTGATAGTTAAAGTGCTATCCATCTTCCACTTTTCATTTAAGATCAAAGCACATTAATGTGAGATATCACTGGATATAAGATGTATTGGAAAAGAAATTATTACAGCTTAAGAAGATCCATACATATGAAAATGGATGAAACATGTTAATGAAGACTCTACTAAGGGAGAAGTTCGAATTCTGTTGATTGGCCATTGGAATGGTGATGACCTCCACGTAGTTAGGAGGGGGATAATTGTTGTGTATCCCTCCTAGTGGAGATCACATTTTTGAGAAAAAAAGAGTCACATTTAGTGTAGCAAATGTTGAAAAGTTTATCATTATTTTATTTGTTTATTCATCTTAATGCCTTTATAAAGAGAATACCAAAATTTAATGAGGTTTAGCCAATTATGCCAACGTCCTCGGACACTACCAAAATAATATTTCACTAATTAAGGAAATATTACAAAAGAGAAAGAAAGAATAAAAATAGCCTAAATATTGGAGAAGGCTAATTTTTTGGATGAATATAACCAAAGGGGGGAGGAATCTATTTATAGCCTTAGGAATCCTCTCATTACTTTTAAATTTTCAATGTGGGATTAGCAATTTTGTCAAAAAACCAAAAAATCTCCACCTTAGCAAAATTCCATACAATTCTCTCTTAAATCCAACCTTTAGTAGTGTCTGCAAATTTCATCTTTCAATTTATAATTGATCAAGTCTAAATAATGTTTAAACTTGATCACAATTACCACTTTTGTCATCATATCAGCAAGATTTTTAACGGTTAGAATCTCCTGGATTATGATCCACCTTCTTCTAGAATCTCCTATACAAAGTGATATCGAACATCAATATGCTTTGTCCTTGCATGATAAACCTAGTGCTTTGCTAAATGAATAGCACTTTGATTGTCATAATGCACTTTGATGTGATTATGCTCCATTTGTAGTTCACCAAGAAACCCTTGAAGCCAAATTGCCTCCTTTATAGCCTCTGTAACTACCATATACTTTGCCTTTATAATAGATAAAGCAATTATTGACTGTAAGGTGGACTTACAACTGATTGGTGCCTTTGCAAAAGTAAACACATAACTAGTAGTTAATCAATGCTTGTCTAAATCACCAGCATAGTTAGAATCATAATTCCCAACTATACACTGACCATCTTGTTTATCCTGCTCAAATACCAAACCAATATCTACGATGTTCAGAATATACCATAAAATCCATTTCATAGTTTAACAATGCTCCTTTAAAGGATCATGCATATACCTACTCATAACCCCAATTTCCTGTGAAATATTTGGTCTCGTACACACCATTGCATACTTCAAACTACCAACAACACTTGCATATTGTACTTTTGACATGTGTTCCCATTCTACATCATTTTCAGTGACATGGATGCACTAAGCTTGAAATGAGGAGCAAGTGGTGTACTAACTAATTTTGACTTTTCATTCATGCCAAAACATTTTAGTACCTTCCTCAAATATTCTTTATGAGACAAACAAAGCCTTCCTAATTTTGTATCTCTGGATATTTCCATACTGAGAATCTTCTTTGGTTTACCGAGATCCTTCATCTCAAATTCCCTATTTAATTTATTCTTTAATTTCTCAATTTCTATTTGTCTCTTGGAAGCTACCAATATATCATCAACATAAAGAGGAAGATATATATAGGATCCATCTTGTAGCTTACGCAAATACACACAATGATCATATTTGCTTCTCGTGTACTTTTTCCCTATCATAAACTAATCAAATTGCTTGTACCACTGCCTCGGAGATTGCTTCAATCCATACATTGATTTTTCCAATTTGCAAACCATCTTTTCTCTACTAGCACTTTGAATCCATCTAGCTGAGTCGTATAGATTTCCTCATCCAAGTCTCCATGTAAAAATGCAATTTTTACATCCATATGAACTAGTTCCAAATCTAACTGTGCTACCAAAGCCAATAAAATTCTGATAGAGGAATATTTTACAACTAGAGAAAATACTTCATTATAATCAATTCCCTTCATCTGTGCATAGCCTTTAGCCACCAATCTTGCTTTGTAGCGAATATTATCCTTATTAGGAAATCCATCTTTCTTTGTATATACCTATTTGCACCCAATTGCCTTCTTTGCTCTTGGATCCAGCTTTGATTCCTTAACATGGTAATATATAGTGAAACCAAATACATGTAAGGAATCATAATTTGTAGTAGGTTTTCCAAACTATTTCTCTAATGGCATTTTACCACTAATAGCAGTCGATGGAAGGCAATTGACAAGGTGACAAGCATATACTACAGCCTTAGCCCAAAATTATTTACCCAACCCAGCATTAGACAATATACTCCAAACCTTCTCCAATAATGTCTAGTTCATTTTCTCTGCCACCCTATTTTGTTGTGGTGTATATCTGACGGTGAAGTATCTGATAATACCTTCATCTTTACAGACGTTTAAAAATGGATCATTTTTAAACTCTCCACCATTTTTTATGCGAAGATGTTTGACTTTTCTACCTATTTGAGTCTCCACCATATTTTTCCATTTAAGGAAAATTCCTAGCACTTCATCCTTCATCTTCATTGTATACACCCATACTCTTTGGGAAAAATCATCAACAAAGGAAACATAATAGTGTTTTCTTCCCAAAAAAGCATTCTTGGAAGGCCCCCACATTTAAATGAACATAATCCAAAATACCCTTAGTCTAATGGATAACTGTTCCAAATTTCACCCTTGTTTTCTTCCCTTTAATGCAATGCTCATAAAAATCGAATTTGCAAGCTCTAGCTCCTTTCAATAATCTTGATCTATCATCAATTTTATGTATTTTTCTACAGCATGCCCCAAGCGCTTATGCCATAACCTGGTTATTTTTTACTCTTGATCATCGGTTGAAGCTGCCATTGCTGATATCCCAATAATTATACTACCCAGAAAGTATTACACATTATTTCTTTTTTAAATCCCCTTCATTATCACAAGTGCACCAAAGATTATTCTCATTATCCCATCTTTTGCCCTTACATTGAAACCTTTTGACTCTAAGGTTCTAATAGAAAAAAGATTCCTTATTAAATCTGACACATAATGAACACTTGTTAAAGTTCTGATTGATCCATCCCAATTGCTCAAACAAATTGAACCAATCCTATATATGTTAAGAGGGGCATTATTCTCTATATAGACATCTCCACCTTTTAGTTCTTTAAAGTCAAAGAACGATTCTCGATTGGGAGTCATCTAGTGACTACAAGCTGAATCTAGTAACCATAAACTCAAACAGCTGGTTAATAGTGTTATAGCAATTGAAAGATCTAAATTTGCATCATCACACTCAGCTACATTTAAATATGAGACAACCTTTCCCTTTCTAGGTTTGTCTTTGTCCTTTAGCTTGGGACAATCTTTCTTCTAATGCCCTTTTTCTCAATAAAAGGCACATTGATCTTTGCTCTATTTGGACTTTGACTTTTATCTTTCTCTCCTTCCTTTATTCTAGTTCTGTGAATGACCTTTAATAACAAAATCTTTTACTTCAACACTTGTATTTTCTTACTTTTCTTTCTTTCACAATTCATAACTATACAAGGCTATAGTTACTTCACTTAGAGACACAATAACCTTCCCATAAAGAAGAGTAGTTTCAAGATACTCAAACTCATCAGGAGGCAATCCTACCAACATAAGAGCCAGATCTTCATCATTAAAAGTCACATCTATGTTCATCAAATCAACTGCCAACTGATTAAAGCTAGTAATATGATCATTCATTATGGTACTTAGAATATAATTAAAGCGGAACAATCTCTTTTTCATGTAGAATTTATTATGATTGCTTTTCTTCAAGAATTTCTTCTCCAATGCCTTCCATAATTTACTTACAAAAGTTTCTTTAGAAAATGCATACTTTTGCTCTCTACAAAGACATTATCGAATTGTACCACATGCCAATCTATTAATCACCTTCCATTCTTTCTCCATAACATCATCTAGTTTCTCTCTTTCAATAGTAATGTCTACACCTTGCTAAAAGAGGGCATCCATAACCTCACTTTGCCACATGCCGAAATGACCAGTACCATAAAAAAGCTTCACTGCAAATCTAACATTTGTCATAGCAATTCTTGCCAAAATTGAATATGAAGAAGTTGTTGATGTTGATGTGGTGACTTTTATGATGTCTACCATTTCTACTATAAATTCTATTTAATAGTTGTCAATGAGGAATGCCATTAGCCCAAGGATATTTATTCTGATTTGGAAGATTAGCCTAAGCCACAATCACAGAGCATACTAAAATAAACCATGAGCTCTGCTACCAATTGTTATGGAATTCATGTTAATTTCCATAAATAATAACAAATTCACCTTGAGAACTACTGAATAGGTGACTAGAGTGTAAACGATTGTACTAAAAATCATGACCCCAAGGTAGATTCCTAAGAAAGAGTAGTGGGGTCCTAACGATCCCACTTAATACTAATGCCTTAGATAGAATTTTATCAAGACAAGTAATTTTAATAGCATAATAATTAACAATAACTATACCCAACAATAACTATTAAATAGACATAAAATAGAACAATAAAATTTAACAATGTTCGACCAATTATACCTACGTCCTCGGACATTACCAAAATAATATTTCACTAATTTAGGAAATATTACAAAAGAGAAAGAAAGAATACAAATAGCCTAAACATTGGAGAAGGCTAATTTTTGGGATGAATATAACCAAAGGGGGGAGGAGTATATTTGTAGCCTTAGGACTCCTCCCATTCCTTTTAAATTTTTAATGTGGGATTGGCAATTTTGCCAAAAAACCAACATGTATTATACAAATTCCAGGTTTTGGAAACTTTAGGTCTCCTAGAATCAAAGAACAAAATGTCTTGGCTCCTTATCTATAATAACTAACCAATAATAACCTTGATAATAATGAATTTGAAAAGGATTACATGTGAAGAAGACATTCACCCTAACAAAGTGGATTTGATTTTATTGTATCAGTAGAATATTTTTGAATTTCTGCAACATTATATGAAGAAGACTTGCAATATTAAGTCTTCACAAACTACACACCTTATAATTAATTAATGTACACCTTTGACTGCTTAATTAATTTGTGTGTGTGTATATATATATATATATATATATATATATGAACCACAACAGCTATAGTGCTGTTGCTACCTATAATAAAAAAATTTCTATTTTACCCTCAATACAGGGGGCCATCTGCCTTAAAGAAGTAATTTCATGGGTAGCGACAACATTGTTCTTATCGTTACCTGTGACATAAATGATTGCCCATATGTGAATTATGAAGTTTTAAGAAGCAAATAAAACCTCACACCAACACAACACCGAACAAAGCTATGTTGACGGTTACTTCAATTGGCAGGTTTAATTTCTTCCTTACTTTTATGGCTGCTTTAATAAGTAGCCTTACTTAACTAATAACAGTGGCTTTTCAATCATGTGCTAATCTTTCCCAATTATTATTATTTGACATTTCAAGGAATGAAATTTTTGGAATTATGCCTCAAGAAGTTAGAGACTTAAAGAGTTTAGATAATTTAAGCATTTCTGCAAATAGCTTCACTGGTCTAATCCTTCCTACTCTTGGCAATCTGACCAATTTGGAACATATTGATCTTAATTATAATCACATTAGTGGTCCAATCCCTTCTACAGTTGCTAATTTAACCAGATTGAAAATCCTTGATCTTACTTACAATCAAATCCATGGCTTTATACCTCTAGCAATTGGGAACTTGAAGGAGACACTAATGTCTTTAAAGAGTCTTTCTAATTTAGACATTTCTTAAAATAAGCTCATTCGCACTCTTCCTTTTACTCTTGCTAATTTGACAGAATTGGAAGACCTTTCTTTTGATGACAATTAAAACTAGGGCTCAAAACCTCCAAAAATTGGAGGTTTGAAAAGTCTTCTTTACTTTAGCATAAACAACAACCTCCACTCTTCTGGACCAATCATTTAGGGATTGGAAATTTACCTATTCTTTAACAATCTCACTGGTCCAATACCTTCGTCTCTTGGTAAATTGACCACATTGGATAAATTGTTGCTAGATTCAGATCTGTTAGGAGGATCTATGCCATCTGAGCTTTCTCAACTATCTACCCTATCTCATCTTGATCTTTCAAGAAACCAAATTTCTAGCATAATTCCATCTGAAATCGGAGCACTGTTAAATCTACAATAATTAGACCTTGCCCATAACAAACTCAATGGTCCCATCCCAATTCACTTAACATATTGCCCCAATTTAGTATCTTTGTCACTAAACAACAACCATTTAAATGGAACCATCGCCCTTCAACTTAAAAATCTCCATAAGCTATACCCTCTGAATCTGAGCCGCAACTTCATAAGTGGAGAAATACCATTGGAAACTTAATTTGTTTAGAGCAGTTGGATCTCAGCCATAATAACCTCTCCAGGAAGATTCCAGACTCTATTGTTTACTTGTCATTCATCAAAAACATCAATGTGGAAGATAATTCTTTCTTGGCTCAAATTCCATAATGTTCAAGTTATAGAACTTTCCAATTATCAAAATGCGATGGTGAATTCCAAAGTTACTTTCTCCCATATAATTCCATGAAAATATGGCTTCCTATTAGCATCTTCATTGCCACATTCTTGATTCTTTGATTTCTATTCCTTTTGTCGCAATACCCATAATTTGCAACATCAGAACTGAGCATTGAAGAATGGAGATATGTTTTCTATATGGAATTATGAGGGAAAAATTTCTTTTGAAGACATCATTAAAGCAACTCAAGACTTTGTGTTAGATAATGTGTTTAAGACTGTTGAGTCATAAGTTGATATGTTGAATGGTTCAAATTGCTCCTTTTTTTGTGTTTATTATTTTTTTTATTATTCATGTTTGTTATCATGGCATGATTTTAGGACCATGATCTTAGTAGGTAGTTTTTATTTCAGCTATAAATTGATATATCTTCTGATGTTGAAAAATATTAAGTTCTATTATTTTCTTTTCAAAGTACTCTACTGTCAATTTTCTTTTATTTTATTTCTACAACTTCATTTTTCTTTTCTAATCTAAAATTACTAACATATGGTATCAGAGCTCTCTTCTTAAGGGACATGTATGCATTTGGTGCTTCATGGAATCTAAAGCAAATTTCTCTGTAATTGCTTCGATAGTGTTTAATGGAGATAACTACTAACTTTGGGCAGTATGTATGAAGACATATTTAGAAGCTTTGGATCTTTAGGAAGCAGTGGAAGAAGACTATGAAAGTCATGCATTTCCAACCAATCCCACTATGGCACAAGTAAAAACGTACAAAGAAAAGAAGACAAAGAAATCAAAGGCAGAGACATGCTTGTTTATTGCAGTTTCATCCACCATCTTCACTCGCATTATTCTCTGAAGTTAGTAAAAGAGATATGAGATTATCTTAAGACTGAATATGAAGGAGATGAAAGAATTAAAGGGATGTAAGTCTTAAATCTAATCAGAGAATTTGAACTTCAAAGAATGAAGGACTCTAAGACAATTAAGGATTACTCTGACAGGATGCTTAGCATTGTAAACAAGGTGAGACTTCTTGGATCTGAATTTACTAACTCAAGAATTATAGAAAAAATTCTTATTACAGTACTTGAAAGATATGAAGTAACCATCACTACCTTAGAGAATACCGAGGATTTATCAAAAATTTCTTTAGTAGAATTACCTAATGCCTTACAAGCACAAGAACAAAGAAGATTGATGAGGGAGGATGCAATAATTGAAGGAGCTTTGGTAGCTAAGTAGTAGTATACATCCAAAAATAAAAGTAAGGAAAAGAAGAATTCTAAAGAAAATGGGGCAAGTACAGAATAAGCCAATACAAAAAGGAAGAATGAAAACCAAAAGAAAGTCCATCCACCTTATCGACACTGTAGAAAGAAGGGCCATCCTCTATTTAAATGCTGGAAAAGGCATGATGCTAAGTACACTATATACAAATAGATGGGACATGAAGCTATTATCTATAAAAATAAAAATCAACAACAAGATGAAGAGGCAAAGATAGCTGATCAAGAGGAGGAGGATCACCTGTTCATTGCTACATGTTTTTCTAGCATCGAATTAGGTGAGAGTTGGCTTATTGACAGTGGTTGTACTGACCATAGGACATATGATAAGGATCTATTTAAGGAGCTAAATAACAAAACCTTAATAAAGGACCGAGTTGGAAATGGCAAGTACATAACCATGAAAGGAAAAGGAATGGTTGTAATCTCAACCTATACAGGTATAAAGCTAATTTCTAATGTGTTTTATGTCCCTAAAATTGATCAAAACCTCTTAAGTAGTGGACAACTAATTAAAAAGGGCTTTAAAGTTGTCTTTGAAGATAAAAGTTGCTTGATTAAAGATGTAAGTGATCAAGATATTTTCAAAGTAAAAATGAAAGGGAAAAGTTTTACTTTGAATCCATTAGAGGAGGAGCAAATTGCTTTCCTAATCAAAGAAAATATCATTGAAGTATGGCACAAAAGGCTTGGGCACTATCATCATTAGGGGCTACTGCAATTAAATTCCAATGAGATGGAAAATGATATTCCAGAACTTAATAATCATGCTCCAAATTGTAAAGCATATCAGTTTAGAAAGCAAAGCAGCAAACCATTTCCCAAGGCAACATATAGAGCCTCAACAAAGTAGCAACTTATTCACACTAATATTGTAGGCTCATAAAGAACGCCTTCTCTGAAAGGTAGAGTTTATTATGCTACTTTCATTGATGATTTTACCCACATGTATTGGATTTTCTTTTTGAAGCACAAGTTAGAGGTGGCACAAGTCTTCTAGAACTTCAGAACCAGAATTAAAAATGATAGTGGTTGTAGAATACAAACTCTTAGATCAGACAATGGCAAGGAGTATACCTCTGAAGCATTTAATCGCTTTTATGAGGAGGCTGGCTTCCAACATCAATTAACCGCTGCATACACTCCATAATAAAATGGAGTAAGTGAGAGATGGAATAGATTCATATTTGAGATGCCACGATGTATGCTATATGAGAAAAATCTCCCAAAGCAATTTTAGGTTGAAGCAACAAATACTGTTATTTTCTTGCAAAATAGGCTTCCCACAAGAGCAATGAAAGATCAAACACCCTTTGAGACATGGTATGGTTATAAACCATCTTTGAATTTTCTTAAAATATTTGGATGTTTATGATTCACTCATGTTCCTCAGATCAAGAGAGATAAATTAGATAAAAGAGCACTTTCAGACATTTTTATTGGCTATAACTTAGTTGCAAAAGCATATAAAGTTTTCCAGCCACAAACTGGAAAAATTATTATAAGTAGGGATGTGCATTTTATGGAAGATTAAGAGTGGAATTGGGATGATGCAAAAAAGATGTCTCTAACTTTAAAAGTGCCAAATCTCAAGCTTCACGACTTGAATACAATAGAACAAACCATTAGAGATTCGGAGAATGAAATGGTGGATGACAATCCAATTAAAGGTACAAGATCACTTTTTGATGTTTATCAAAGATGCAATATTACTGTGTGTGAACCTTTAGATGATGAAGAAGTTAAGAAAAATCAAAATTGGGTTATTGCAATGAAAGAGGAGTTGTTCATGATTGAAAGGAATAAAACATGGGAGCTGGTTGATTGACCTAAAATAGAAAGATAATTGGAGTTAAGTGGGTGTATAGAACCAAGCTTAATGTTGATGGCTCTATCAACAAGTTCAAAGTGAGGCTCGTTGTCAAAGGATATGCTCAAATATTCAGAGTGGACTTCTCAGACACCTTCGCACCAATTGCCAAACTTGACACCATCAAACTCTTGCTTGCTATTGTAGCATAAAAGAATTGGAAGGTGTATCAATTAAATGTCAAGTCAACATTCTTGAATGGTTTTTTGTAGGAGGAGATCTATGTAGAGCAACTAGAAGGCTATGTGAAAGAAGGAGAAGAAGATAAGGTCTACCTTTTGAAAAAGGCACTTTATGGATTAAAGCAAACTCCACAAACTTAGTACAGCAGGATTGATGAACATCTGTAGAACTTAGGATTTGCTAAAAGCTTATATGAATCAACATTATACGTCAAGCATAATGGAACTGATATTCTCATCATATCGTTGTATGTGGATGATTTGCTTATGATAGGAAACAACACAAGTATTGTGGAAAATTTTAAGCAAGAAATGATAAAGATTTTTAAGATGACAAATCTTGAACTGATGACCTTCTTTCTTAGAATGGAAATCAGGCAAAGGGAGTTTGAAGTCTTCATCTGTCAGAAGAAATATGCTAAAAAGATTTTGAAAAAGTTCAATGCAAATAGATGAGCACTCCAATGAACTCAAAGGAGAAGCTTTGTAAAGAAGATAGAGCAGAAAAGATTGATCAGGCATATTTTAGAAGTCTGATTGGTTGCTTGATGTATCTTACAATAACTCGACCAGATATTCTGAATGTTGTAAGCATTTTGTCTCGATTTATGCATTGTGCAAGTGAAGAGCATCTCAAGGTTGCAAAGAGGGTGCTTAGATATGTGAAAGGTATATGTGATTTTGGAATTAAATTCATAAGGAGCAAAGAGTTCAAGTTGGTTGGTTTTTTAGATAGTGATTAGGGAGGTTCTATTGATGATATGAAGAGCACTTTAGGCTATTGTTTCACACTTGGTTCTGGTGTTTTCTCATATAGCTAAAAAAAAAAAAGAAATTGTAGCTCAATCCACTACTAAATCAGAGTTTATCACTGCAATAGCTGCAATTAATCAAGCTTTATGGTTAAGGAAGATTTTAATTGATATAAACTTAGAGCAAAATCAAAGCATAGAGATTCATGTTAACAACCAAGATGCTATTGCCATCTCTCAAAATCCTATGTTTCATGGAAAAACTAAGCACTTTAATATTAAGTTATTTTTCTTAAGGGAGGTATAAAAAGATGGAGCTGTTACTCTTGTCCACTGTAAAACAGAAGATTAGGCTGCTGATGTTTTCATTAAGTCACTGCCGATTAACAAGTTTGAATTTATAAGGACAAAACTTGGTGTTTGTAGCTCCTAAAGCAAGGAGGACTGTTAGATAATGTGTTTAGGACTGCTGAGTCATAAGTTGATATGTTGAATGGTTCAAATTGTTCCTATTTTTTTGGTGTTTGTTATTGTTTTTGTTATTCATGTTTGTTATCATGTCATGATTTTAGGACCATGATCTTAGTAGGTAGTTGTTATTTTAGCTATAAATTTTAATGTCTTTTGATATTGAAAAATATTAAGTTATATTATTTTCTTTTCAAAGTACTATGTTGTCAATTTTCTTTTTTTTTTTTATTTCTGCAACTTTGTTTTTCTTTTCTAATATAAAATTACCATCACTTTAACATCAGATACTGCATTGGCATTGAGGGAAATGGTTGTGTTTACAGAGCACAACTTCCTAGCAGTAAAGTTGTTGCCTTGAAGAGACTCTATCACATGGAAGCTGAAGACCCAGCCTTTGACAAATCTTTTAGGAATGAGGCATAGGTGCTGTTAGAAATATAGAATAAGAACATTGTCAAGCTTCATGGGTTTTGTTTGCACAAAAGATCCATGTTTTTGGTTTATAAATACATGAAAAGGGGAAACCTATTTTGCATTTTGAGAAATGATGCAGAAGCTATGAATTTGGATTGTAATAAAAGAATTAGCACTTTGAGAGGCATTGCACATGCTTTATTATACATGCATCGTGATTTTTCCTCGCATATTATTCATCGAGACATATTGAGTAACAACACTCTGTTAAACTTTGAATTGGAGGGTTTTGTATATGAATTTGGCATTGCTAGACTCCTTTGTCCTAATTTATCCAATCAAACTCTTCTTATTGGAACCTATGGTTATATTGCTCCGGCTAAAAAATTGTGTTTTTTTTCTTTTAATGTATATAAAAATGAGAATTTAAGTATTTTTTGGGGGATTTATATATGCTATAAATCTTATATCATTTTTTCTAATATAATTTTATTTGTGGGTAGAACTTGCCTTCATAATGGCTATGACAGAAAAATGTGATGTTTATAGCTTTAGAGTTATAGCACTGGAATTGCTGATAGGGAGACATCCAAGAGATCTCCTATCATCATCATCATCAACTATACAAAGTGTAATGATGCTTAATGAGATATTGGATGCATGGTTGCTACCTCCAAGGACTAAAAGTGACATTCATAACATAATCCATATTGCTTTAATAACATTTGCTAGCTTAGAAGCCAACCCAAAGTCTCGACCTACAATGAAATTTTCTTTTTAGGAATTTATTTCTCATAAGAGACTGATAGCCAGTGCTCTTCATTCAATTTATGTAGCAAAGCTTAAGAATGGTGGCTTGTGTGTAGTAGGTCCAACAAAATTCTTCATGTTCCTAGTTGATGATCCTTATGTAGTCCTTCCTTATGGGTTAAGCTGGAGCCTTGGTTGCACTTTTCTTTCTTATCTTCTGCTCTTGATTTCTTATTTTGGTAGCATTAGTGCTGTTGTATCGAGTTTTTATGTCATTTTATTTTTGGTTTATTTTTTGTTCTACAATGGTTGTTTCTTTCCAGGTTTTTTCACTTAGCATGAGTTTGCCTAGGTTTTTTTTTTTTTGGGAGGCATATTGGCTTGGGCATAGGTGGCATTCTCGTGTTAAGTTTTTCCTGGTTTTTTAATAAAATTATCTACTTAAAAAAACAATAACAACAACAACAACAATGCCATGAGGATGAGGGTGAGCGTGAGTGTCTGATTGAAATTTCAACTTAGTTCTCAAACTGAACATGTATTTATACTTTCAGAATATATGTGTCGTTTGGTAGACTTTGATTATGGTTTTCTGATGAGTGTGAAAAATGCATGTTATTAAGTAGTTTTTGTTTTAGGAAAAATTCAATTTTAGTTAAGTTTATGTTTCTTTTATTCAGTTTTTATTTAGTTGAGTATCTACTGCATGTCTTGTGTGTTTAATTATTTTTACGTATTAGTTGGTTTCTTTTTGGTTGATTTTTATGTAATTAGGGAAGTCAAAGAACAGTAGAGGAATGCTACATGGGAGCCGTGGGCACTTGAAGTGGGCTCGAAAAGCAATGGAGGTCAATATGCGATAATGCTGAAAAAGGGATGTGCACGGCCGTGTGCAAAATGCACATGGCCATGCGACCTAGTGATTGGAAAAATTCGGAGGCGAATTTAATTGCTGACTCATGAGGGACAAGATGGAGATTTTGTATGGCTGTAACCCTAGGGCTTGTAATTAGGGTTTTATAAGAGGGTAGCCACCAGAAACAAAGATATATAAAAAGAGATTATTATTCATCACTTAAAAGGGGAATATTTTTTTATACATTATATTTTTTTTTTTAGAGAATATTCAAAGAGCAGTTTGGAAAAACAAGGATTTTTCTTGCTTATGTTAGTTTGAAGATTTGAGAATAAGAATTAAAGAACATCAAGCTTCCTATTGAACATGGGGTTTCTTCTATTCAATTGTGTTTATTCATCCTTAATTTTAATTTAATGATGATGTTTATTTTCTTTATATTCTTTTTCTTTATCTCTTATAATTGACATGAGTAGCTAAATTATTGGTTAGGGTTCTTATTGCAAATCAACCATGGGCTAATCGCAATTAAACCTAAGCCATTAATCTAGATCCTTTGGTTGTTGTTGAACTTAATGTCTTCTTAAGATTGATCACCCTTTGATTGAATATACATAATAAAACTTGATCGAGAGATAGGTTGTATTGGATTTAAACAATAACCTGTTAGATGCTTTCTTAGTTGAGAAACACTTAAGTAACTAATATTGATTAAGGGTTGATGCTTAAACTGGGTTAACCAAACACTTAGTAGGCGAGAGCTTTAAATCTAATAACGTCAATGTACTTGGTTAATCATAGGGTTGTCTTAGGAGGAAAGCCTATGATTCTTGAGAAACCCTCAAATTGGATTAAGGTTAGGTATGGCTTAGTAGTTAATTTATCTTAAATAAAGGTTGAATTTGTAATAACCCTAGCTCTCTAAAGTGATTGTTATCTCATTGTGATTTTTTTTGTTTTGTTTTAGTTTAATTTTTAGTTTAATTAAAAATACCCTTTTTCATTGTTTAAACAAATAAACACAACTAGTACCACTGTAATTAATTTACAATCTATGTGGGATCGATATTTAATTACTACTTGTAGGAATCCATATACTTGAGGAAGACCATCAAGTTTTTGGCGCCGTTGCCGGGGATTGCCAAATTGATATTGTTGAGAATTTTTTATTGTTTGATTTAGACGTTATTTTTTTTACTTTTGTTTTTATTTTTTTATTTTTATTTTTACAGGAGCACTTATTATTGTATGCACACAACGCGTGGCGCAAGCAGACAAGGAATCTAGTTGATACCACTTGATTTAGAAATTGAGAAAACTATTCGCAGAAGGAGAAGATAGAATAGAGATAGGATGAACGAAGGGGAAGCACAAAATGGGCAAGATGGCCAAAATGGGCACGTTGCCCATAGAACTATGAGGGACTTTGTGAGTCCCAATGTCCAAGGTGACCAAACTCCGATTGTGAGGCCGGCGGTTGCTGCAAACAACTTTGAAATCAAACCCACTATGATCCAAATGATTCAAAACTCACAATTTAGTGGCTTACCACATGAGGATCCAATTGGTCATATGATAAGATTTTTGGAGTATTGTTCGACTTTCAAGATGAATGGAGTATAGCCAGAAGTAATCAAGCTCATCCTTTTTCCATTTTCATTAATGGATAGAGCAAAAAGATGGTTCACTAGCTTGGCACCTTACTCCACAAACACATGGCAGGAGCTTTATACAGCCTTTTTCAATAAGTACTTTCCACCAGTTAAAGTACTCAAAATTAGAAACGAAATCAATTCTTTCTATGAAAGAGATGATGAAAGTTTTTATGAGTGCCGGGATAGATTCAAGGATCTTCAGCGACAATGTCCACCACAGTTGATTCCTTCATGGGATTTGGCACAGTCTTTTTACAAGGGTGTCAATCCTGTAGTGAGAGCAAACATAGATGTATTAGCAGGAGGAACTATTATGTCTAAGACACCAGAAGATGCCTTGGAGCTTTTTGAAGAAATGGCTAATACCCAAAGCCTCTGGTCCAGTGAGAGAGCTATTCCAAAGAAAGGGGGGAACAATTGAAGTTGACAGTTTGACACTATTAAATGCAAAGATGGATGCTTTATCTAAAAGAATGGATAAAATGAATGTCAATGCCATATCTAACTTGTCTTCCTCTTGTGAATTATATCAGGGTAGTCATCCAACTATAGAGTGTCAGATGATGCAAAGCTTGTCTATGGAGAATATAAACTTTGTGAACAACTTTAAAGGACAGCAGAACCAAGTGCACGACAACACCTATAATCCAAGTTGGAGAAATCATCCTAATTTCTCTTGGAGCAATCAAGGGAACAACCAGTGGAGGCCATAAGCACCACCTGGTTTTGTAGGGCATAATGTGCAACACCAGCAAGCAAATTACCACCAAGAAAAAACTTCATCTTCTGGGAGTTCTTTAGAGAGCAAGTTGGAGAAGTTCATGGATGTGATGTCCACAAAAATGAATCAACAAAATGAAGCTACAAAAAGGTTAGAAGGCAGATTTAAGTAAATGTATCAAGACACTCAGCTGATGTTCAAGAATAACTCTGCCTTTATTCATAATTTAGAGGTGCAAATGGGGCAGTTGGCAAATTCTTTGTCAATGAGGAATCAAGGTTCTTTGCCAAGCAACACTGAGAAGAATCCAAAAGAACAGTTGAAGGCTATCACCTTGAGAAGTGGAACAGAGATACAAATCCCAAAAGCAACAATAGAATATGAGTAGGAAAAGAATAAGGAAGAGGAGAAAGAGCAAGAGGATGAATGGGTTGAAGTGCAAACAGAGGAGAAGCTACAAGGGGATAACAACAATAAGGAATGAGTAGTGGAGAAACCTACACCACCACTGGTGAAACCTTACAAACCTCCAGCTCCATATCCTCAAAGACTAAAGAAACATGAGCATGATCAACAATTTGCTAAATTTTTAGAGAGGTTTAAAGCACTTCACATCAACATGCCTCTGGTGGAATGTCTTTTGCAAATGCTTAAGTATCCTAAATTTCTCAAGGAACTGATTTCCAATAAAAAGAAGTTACAAGAATGTGAGACCATCACACTCACAATAGAGTGCAGCGCTATCATCTCGAAGAAACTTCCCTTAAAAAGGAAGCATCCAGGGAGTCTCACTATTCCTTATTCTGTGGGAAATTTAAATTTTCAAAGAGCTTTATGTGATTCTGGGGCTTTAATTAATCTTATGCCTTTGTCTGTTTATAGGAAATTCGGATTAGGAGAAGCAAAACCTACAAGCATTTGATTACAACTTGCAGATAGGACAGTGAAGGAACCAGAAGGGATAGTAGAGGATGTGTTAGTAAAGGCTGGAAAATTTATTTTTCCAGTGGATTTTGTAGTCCTTGACTTTAAAGAAGATGAGGAGGTTCCACTAATCCTTGGTATGCCATTCCTTTACACGGCTAGAGCAATAATTGATGTCTATGATGGAAATCTTATATTAAGAGTGGGGGATGAGAGCTGTAAGTTTAATATCTATTAGACTACGAAATATCCCTATGATGAGGATTTTTGCATGCGAGTTGAAGTTATTGATGAATGTGTAAATGAAGTCCAACGATGAAGGTTGGCATGGTCTTTAGAAGTTAAAAATATTGAGAAGTGCTTACAGGTACAATCTTCTCAAGAAGAAGTGACTCTTAAATACCCACACCAACCACACATACAACTACCAAACACTGAACCCACACCACCCTCAATCATAAAACCACCAAAATTAGACTTGAAGTCGTTACCTCAATATTTAAGGTACACTTTTCTTGGTGATGACCAAACTTTACCTGTGATTATATCTTCTAAACTCAGCAAGGAGCAAGAGGATTTATTGGTGAATATGCTGAAAAGAAAAATAAAGGCAATCGGTTGGCAAATTTCAGATAAAAGAGGAATAAGTCCCTTTTATTACAGGCATAAGATTTTGATGGAGGATGGACACAAGCCAACCATTGAAAGGCAAAGGAGGCTCAACCCGAACATGCAAGAGGTGGTAAAGAAAGAAGTGCTCAAACTACTTGATGCATGAATTATTTATCCAATCTCTGACAGTTCTTGGGTTAGCCCAATTCATGTGTGTGCCAAAGAAGGGGGGAATAACGATTATGCAAAATACGAAAGGAGAGTTTGTTCCTACAAGAGTTGTGAGTGGATGGAGAGTGTGCATTGATTACAGGAAATTGAACTCATCCACAAGGAAAGACCATTTCCCATTACCCTTTATTGATCAAATGTTAGAGTGGATAGCAGGGCATGATTTTTACTACTTCCTAGATGGTTATTCAGGTTACAATCAAATTGCAATAGCTCTAGAAGACCAAGAGAAGACCACCTTTCATGTCCTTAAGGCACATTTGCATATAAGAGAATGCTATTTGGGTTATGTAATGCTCCTGCAACTTTTCAGAGATGTATGATAGCTATATTTGCAGATTTAGTGGAGGAGATCATGGATGTTTTCATGGATATTTTTTTGTCTATGGAAACTCATTTGAAGGATGTCTGAGCAATTTGGAGCAAGTTCTTGCACATTGTGAGGAAACAAATTTGGTGCTGAATTGGGAAAAGTGCCATTTCATGGTAGATGAAGGTATTGTACTTGGACACAAGATTTTAGCTCAAGGCATTCAGGTTGATAAAGCAAAGGTGGAGGCAATTAAGAAGTTGTAGTACCCCACAAATATTAAAGGAGTTAGGAGTTTTCTTGGTCATGCAGGCTTCTATAGGCGATTTATTAAAGATTTCTCAAAAATCACAAAACCCCTTTGTAAGTTACTTGAAAGAGATTCACCTTTTAATTTTACTGATGATTGTAAATTGGCTTTTGACAGGTTGAAACAAGCACTTGTTTCTGCTCCTGTAGTGATGGCACCAAATTGGAGTCTACCATTTGAGTTGATGTGTGACGCCAATGATCATGCAATAGGAGTTGTTCTTAGCCAAAGAAAAGAGAACAGGTTGCATGTGATTTACTATGCAAGCCGAACATTGAGAGATACTTAGTTGAATTATGCTACTACGGAAAAGGAGATGCTAGCTGTTATATTTGCTTTTGATAAGTTCAGATCGTACCTCCTTGGATCTAAGGCAATTGTATACATAGATCATACAACATTGAAGTATTTAATGAACAAAAAGGATTCCAAACCAAGGCTCATGAGATGGGTACTTCTGTTGCAAGAGTTTGATATTGAGATCAGAGATAAGAAAGGAGCTGAAAATGTAGTAGTTGATCATCTTTCAAGGTTGGAGTTGAAACACGAGGAAAGTGATAGGCAAGAGCCTATCAAGGAGATGTTCCCTGATGAAATGATTTTTACTATAGGATTTATGGGTGCTCCTTGGTTTGCTGATATAGCAAATTTTTTGTCAGTGGGTGAAATTCCAAAAGAGTTCACTCCTCAGCAAAAGAAAAAGTTGATTCGTGATGCTAAGTTCTACATTTGGGATGAGCCATTCTTGTGGAAATAATGCAATGATGGCATAGTGAGGAGATATGTAACAAATGAGGAAGCAGGAGACATTTTACAACACTGTCATGGGAAGGTCAATGGTGGACATTATGGACCATAACGAACAGCTGCGAAGGTTATTGAAACAGTGTTTTATTGGCCGATAATTTTTCAAAATGCTAAAGACTTTGTAATGCAGTGTGACGCTTGCCAAAGGAGTGGAAACATTTCAAAGAAGGATGAAATGCTCCAATCCAGAATTCTAGAGGTGGAAATTTTTTATGTTTGGGGCATTGATTTCATGGGACCATTTCCAGCATCAGATGGTAACAAGTATATTCTTATTTGTGTGGATTATGTTTCCAAGTGGGTGGAAGCTCAAGCATGCACAATCAATGATGTAAGAGTTGTTTGCAAGTTCTTAAAGAAGATATTCTCTCGATTTGGAATGCCTTGAGTCATCATAAGTGATGGGGGAACACACTTTTGCAATAGGAATATGGAAGCTTTATTAGCTCGCTACGATGTGAAGCACAGAGTAGCTACACCTTATCACCCGCAAACTAGTGGCCAAGTTGAGGTGAGTAATAGGGAGTTGAAGAAGATTTTAGAGAGAACAGTAAGTAAGTCAAGGAAAGAATGGGCAAGGAAGCTTGATGATGCTTTATGGGCATATAGAACAGCTTACAAAACACCTCTTGGGATGTCTCCCTTCAAGGTGGTTTATGGCAAAGCATGTCATCTTCCCATTGAGCTTGAACATAAGGCCTACTGGGTAGTGAAAGCCTTGAATTTTGACTTCAGGAAGGCAGTTGAGAGAAGAATGTTACAGTTGAATGAACTTGAAGAAATAAGGGAAGCTGCTTATAAAAATTCAAGGATTTATAAAGAACATACTAAGAGATGGCATGATGCAAGAGTAAGAATCAAGGAGTTTAAGGAAGGTGATCAAGTTTTGTTATTCAACTCACGGCTCAGATTATTTCCTGAAAAGTTGAAAAGCAGATGGATAGGACCGTATACAGTGACTCATTCATATCCTCATAGAGCTGTGGAATTGAGCAACACAAAAGGAGACACATTCAAAGTGAATGGACAAAGGTTAAAGCTATACCATGGAAGCACATCTGAGGAATTCCATCAAGTTTCATACTTGAAGGAATTAACTGGATGATCAAGTTGATGGTCTAGCTCATGGACCATTAAAAGAGCACCTCTTGGGGGCTCAATCAAGTCTATATTTTTTTATTTGTATTTGTATTTTCATTTTTTTTCTTGTTGACTAGTTATTTGCAAGTTTATTCTATTTTTGATAATTATTTCTAGTGCATTGCAGGGAATGAAATAAAAGTTAGAGCTCTAGAAGAGGTCTTGTGAGTTAAATGTTTAGTGGAGTTTTATTTTGAGTGACTTGAAATTTAAATTTATGATGCATTGTTGTCTATGTGTGTTGAATTTTTAATTCAGCAAAATTTACGAAGTATGCATATACAGGTCACACGGCAGTGTACATTTTGCACATGGCCATGCGTCTTGCGTCACCACTTCTGAACCATCAGGTCACAAGGCCATGCGCCTTACGACACTATAACTCGACACACGACTGTGCGCATTTCGCACATGGCTGTGTGACGAGAGAGACCTAACTTTTAGAAAAGACACAAAATTTGTTTTAAGTGGAATTTTTTCACTTCCTAACACTCCACAATTCCCCAATTATGCAATAAATATGTGAGGCTTGTCCTACCAATATGATGGGAAAAAAATTATACTAGCAGGTAGCACGGCTATGCGCAAAATGCACACGGCCATGCCTGATACGACGTCAATCAGGTAGCACGGCCATGCGCATTTTGCACACGGCCATGCGACTTGATGCACATGACAATTTGAATTCCTCAAAATTTTCCTGTTATGGATGTTACAATGAGGACATTGCACATTTTAAGTGTGGGGGAGGAATTAAATTTTTTTTTATTTTGCAGGCTTGTTAGTTGTGACTCCAGAGCTAAAAGGTTGCAACTTCAAATTGATGAAATCTTTCACATCCTTCCTCAAATCAAAAGATCTAAAGCTATAAATGAAGTTACAAAGTGCATCATGGTCACACCATATATTCCCCCTCCAGTTTCACTGGAATAAAGGGAGTATATTGTTCTTTAATTTTCTTTTATTTATTTACTTTTCATGATTTTATGCTTGTGTGTTTGTTTTACATTAAGAATTTACATGCTTTACTTTTATTTTATTATTTTATTTATTTTATTTTCTTAACCCTTTTTATGTGTTTGTGCCTTGCTCTTACACTTGAATTTTTGCAACATATATACCTTTAGAGCCTTATTCATTAACCTTAGTTTCTTGAAGAAATGCCTTAATCTTCCCTTAATGGATCATTTTAAATTTTTAAATTAGAAGAGCAACTTACGGTTAAGAATTTTTACATTTTAATGAACATTAATGCTTACTTTTCTATTGAACATGTGAATCTAGATGATTAATATTTAAGAAAAGTATTTATGAGTAGGAATTTGAGGCTTCTTTATAGTGGGTATAAATGTTTTTAAAAAATATATAAAAAAATATTAAAAAATAAAAAAAATAAAAATAAAAATAAAAATCAATCAAGGAGCGAGATGGAGTGTAAAACGCACTCGTTTGGAGCTTAAAATTGAAAAGAAAAATATTTTAAATGCTCGTTCTACTCCAATGCTCTTTAAGAGTAAGAGTATCCAAAGGACCCTTTTTGGAGGTTTTCACACTGAGGAATACAAGAAAGGTGGGGGATGCTGAGATTGGGAAGATACTGATTGATGAACTTCTTAGCCTCTTTATTGTTAGCACGAATCCTACTTGTTTTTATTTCTTGAGTGTCAATCATTTGTTTTCATATTTTCACTAGAAAAGTATGCTCTTCATATGGTAATAATATATTCTTGACCTCAGTTGTTGTTTTACTTTTCGAGTTTATAAACTTTTTATTAAAGGGAGATTATGGTAGTTAGTCAAGTTAAAGCTAGTTAATGAGTATGATTCTTTAGTTAGATATGTGTTTTCAGGTTTTGCTTGAGGACAAGCAAATATTCAAGTGTGAAAAATGCATGTTATTAAGTAGTTTTTGTTTTAGGAAAAATTCAATTTCAATTAAGTTTATGTTTCTTTTATTCAGTTTTTATTTAGTTGAGTACCTACTGCATGTCTTGTGTGTTTAATTATTTTTACGTATTAGTTGGTTTATTTTTGGTTGATTTTTATGTAATTAGGGAAGTCAAAGAACAGTAGAGGAAGGCTACATGGGAGCCGTGGGCACTTGAAGTGGGCTCAAAAAGCAATGGAGGTCAATATGCGATAATGCTGAAAAAGGGATGTGCACGGTCGTGCGCAAAATGCACACGGCCGTGCGACCTGGTGATTGGAAAAATTCAGAGGCCTTTAATTGCTGACTCATGAGGGACAAGATGGAGATTTCATATGGCTGTAACCCTAGGGCTTGTAATTAGGGTTTTATAAGAGGGTAGCCACCAGAAACAAAGATATATAAAAAGAGATTATTATTCATCACTTAAAAGGGGAATATTTTTTTATACATTATATATTTTTTAGAGAATATTTGGAGAGTATTTTGAAAAAAAAAAAAGGATTTTTCTTGCTTATGTTAGTTTGAAGATTTGAGAATAAGAATTAAAGAACATCAAGCTTCCTATTGAACAGGGGGTTTCTTCTATTCAATTGTGTTTATTCATCCTTAATTTTAATTTAATAATGATGTTTATTTTCTTTATATTCTTTTTCTTTATCTCTTACAATTGACATGAGTAGCTAAATTATTGGTTTGGGTTCTTATTGCAAATCAACCATGGGCTAATCACAATTAAACCTAAGCCATTAATCTAGATCCTTTGGTTATTGTTGAACTTAATGTCTTCTTAGGATTGATCACCCTTTGATTGAATATACACAATAAAACTTGATCGAGAGATAGGTTGTATTGGATTTAAACAATAACCTGTTAGATGCTTTCTTAGTTGAGAAACACTTAAGCAACTAATATTGATTAAGGGTTGATGCTTAAACTGGGTTAACTGAACACTTAGTAGGCGAGAGCTTTAAATCTAAGAACATCAATGTACTTGGTTAATCATAGGGTTGTCTTAAGAGGAAAGCCTATGATTCTTGAGAAACCCTCAAATTGGATTAAGGTTAGGTATGGCTTAGTAGTTAATTTATCTTAAATAAAGGTTGAATTTGTAATAAGAACCCTAGCTCTCTAAAGTGATTGTTATCTCATTGTGATTTTTTGTATTTTCTTTTAGTTTAATTTTTAATTTAATTAAAAATACCTTTTTTCATTGTTTAAACAAATAAACACAACTAGTACCACTGTAATCAATTTGCAATCTCTATGGGATCGATATTTAATTACTACTTGTATGAATCCGTATACTTGCGAAAGACCATCAAGTTTTTGGGACCGTTGCTTGGGATAACGGGAGCTGGCTTCCTGCCCAACTCCTGTTATTCCAATAATTGGATTGATTAGCTCTCGTCCTTCCTTCTCCCGGTCTATCCGATCGGAAAATCCAAAAAAGAGGACTTAATTATGGGAAAAGGACTAGGCTGATGGCACCTTTCATGAAAAAAGAATGAAAAAGCTTTTGTGACACGTGCCAAACAAAGACACTTTCTTTCCCTTCTATTCCTGATGAACTGAAAAACCCTGTCGTCAAGCCAAGAGACCAGTAAGGGAAAAGACATCGTGGAAAGTAGAGTAGCTAAGTGAACAGCTGGTATCCCTTTTTCTTTTTGAATATTGAATACCTAATTCAAGGTTCGCTCTTTCCCTTAGGTGTCGTCCACTCTTTAGGTACCCCGCATTTCCATCCATAGATGGTATTCCTTCTACAGCTTAGCTAATAGCTCCCCCTATTCATTAAGGTTTGATTATCTGTATTGTGTGATTTATAGCCAATCAGCTTTCAAGCTCTCCAAGGGTAGCTGTCAAACGAGCCAAGCCAGGCAGTTCAGTCACAGCTTGCATTCGAAGCCATTGATTCGAGCACAACAACCGATACTGCCACGCTTCCTCCTGTTCGACGATTCAATTTGACTGGCCTTGCTTGCCTCGTGCAAGAAAAGAGGGAAAGTGCTAAGACTGATAATGCAGCTAGAGGAGTTTTAGGTTACTACGGTTATTCCACCAAAAGCTAGGCCAAGAAGCCCAAGGTGAGACAGCCCTGCTAACTCGTACTCTTCTTTGAATGCCCTAGGATTGTTTTCAATAGTAGCTGAGTCAATAGCTAGGGATTCCTTCTCCCTTAAAGCCTATTCTGATGAACTTTTGTCCTCGAGATTATTTTTTACATCAAGCCACCCTCACATGCAGGGGATTCGAGAACCTGGTCTTCTCTCTTTTCTCTATTGAACTATGGAAAGGACTTTTAGTAGCGACATGGATTCACCACTACTTATGACTTCACCAATGGGACAAACGAAGGCTAACCCATTCTAGTTGTTATGACTGGCAAGAATCAGTAGGTTCTTTCAATCTTGCTTGTGCACTTTGGTCCTTCTTACAGAGACTATCCTTTGTATCATATCAGTTCTGATCCATCCAAGGAATGAGCTTCCCTAGAGTAAAATCCTGTGGACTCCAAGGAAAAGATAGAACCTCACCTGGCAATAATAGCTAATTCAATACCAGATGGTCTTGTTGAAGGCTTTTTTACTTTTACCGAGAGCAAAGTCCTTACTTACCAGACCGGGCTACTTGAATAGCTGAAAGAAAAGATTCGTGTCACGAACCCAACTCTTGATTTTTTATCTGACTCGTGAGTTGCACCAAGTGTGTATAATGTTAATTACCACTTTTGAATCTTGATGTATCTCAAGGCTATTTTCTTTGTTAGTGAAATCAGTAGGCCATCCCGAAGAGCTTTTCATTCAGCTTGTACACTAGTACACCATGGTAATTTCCTTGAGAAAGCACCTATCCAGTGACCTTGACTAAGTACTCCTCCTGCGCCTCCAGGTCAAGGATTTCCCTGACAAGAGCCATCTGTATTCAGCTTAGCCCATCCGGGTAAAGTAGAATACAATCATTAGCAAGACATTTATATAACTGTTCCAACATGAGTCTCCTCTTCTTACGAAAATTGGCTAATATAAATCATTAGTCTAGAAAAACCTAGGTCAATCATCTTACATGGAAAAATGATAGAAAAAGGAAACATATTAAAAGGAGCTATAAATAGATGGAACTCAGTGGAACCTTCGAAACTCATCTCGACAAGAATGATATGAGTTACTTTGCCAATTTTTGAGGGAATGAGACATAGAAAGGGGCCTTTGCCATGCAACTTCACCTTGTTCTATCGTCAATTTGCTGAACATCGCGTTTTTTATAAAAAAGCAAAAGTAGAAAATTGAAGCCGGTAGCAACGTGAATCGGTCAAATACGGGATCACAAAGCTCTCAAAAAGGCTTTCAGTCATTTATAAGGAGATGGATATAAAAACTATCCCCCGTATTGGAACGTGAGCAAGGCTCCATAAAGTATAGTTAAGCTAGAGGAAGGCGCAGGTAGTTGGCCTTGTTTTCGCATACCATGCTATGTCTTGATCTCATGGGGCAGTTAGCATCCTCACCTCAGCTGGTAGCTTTAGCTATTAGCTCTTGTGGGTGGTAAGTAAGATATAGACTTTTTTCTAGCTTAATGGGTTTGTGTCTAGGAAGTAAACACAAGACAAGTGAGCATAATGTATGGTCTTCCTAAAAGGTCTTGTCTTGGACCGGTTAATGGTCGAGGAGCAACATGGGCACATAGAGATTCGGGTGTATCAGATTGGATGTAACGATGGAAGCTATAGTCGTTCTTTCTTATCTGACTCATGTATCGGCTGCAAGGGGATAACAACAATAAGGAACAAGTAGTGGAGAAACCTACACCACCACTGGTGAAACCTTACAAACCTCCAGCTCCATATCCTCAAAGACTAAAGAAACAGGAGCATGATCAACAATTTGCTAAATTTTTAGAGAGGTTTAAAGAACCTTGATTCCTCATTAACAAAGAATTTTCCAACTGCCCCATTTGCACCTCTAAATTATGAATAGAGGCAGAGTGATTCTTGAACATCAGCTGAGTGTCTTGATACATTTGCTCAAATCTGCCTTCTAACCTTTTTATAGCTTCATCTTGTTGATTCATTTTTGTGGACATCACATCCATGAACTTCTCCAACTTGCTCTCTAAAGAACTCCTAGAAGATGAAGTTTTTTCTTGGTGGTAATTTGATTACTGGTGTTGCACATTATGCCCTACAAAACCAGGTGGTGCTTGACTCCTTCCTGGGGGACAGGCCAGTGCTTTAAGCCAAGTCGGGAGCTAAAGTTCAGCTTTGGATCAAGGATTGGCTATTTCTTTATTGATCATCAGAGGAAACTTCGCTATTGTGTTAGTGTGGAGGGAAAAAGTATAAAGGGCGCTAAGAAAACAAAGCGCTCCTCTCTCGTAATCGGGAGCCAAATCTGGATCGTACCCCAAAAGTAGGAGCAAAGGAAGGAACTTTAACAGCTCCTGTTATCAGCTCATGTTCTCCCACCGTTCCTCCTCTTTCTTCTACCTTTTCTTTCAGATGGTAGGTTAAAATTCAAGACCCACCCCTTCTTTATTACATTCCTTGACTTTGCTTTCGATTAACCTACAAAAAGATAAAACCCTTGCTCTTGGATGAATTTCTTAACTTCCCTCTCTTTCATCCTTTGACAACCCCTCATATGAAAGCAATAAAAAAGAATAATGAAAATAAAAGAGGACCTCCTTGTACTCTATGTACTGACCATACTCCACAATGTAGCTCATATGGTATTAGGTGCACTAGAGCAGGCATGATCGCTTCCATATCTTCATACCACCTGGTAGGTTTTGATTTTCGATGGATTCTTTTTGAATCCGGGAGCTTCTTTTTTCCATGTTATTCGGTTAGTATATTTGGCATCATATATGATGAGAATGTTAGGTGTTTGAAGGTTTAATAGAAAAACATATGATTCGAAACTGTTTTTGCTCCGAGTTCAATTATGGCAGAAGCAAATTCTTCATTTAGCGTTGTGATTAGTGCTGATGCATCTCAAAACTAGGGAAGTAGTCAGATGGGACCACCCTGGGATGTCTATCACCACTCTCAAACTGAATGGGATGAATTCTTTGAAGTGGTCACAATCAGCCCGAATGTTTATCGGGAGCAGGAAGAAACTAGGGTACATCAATGGAAAGACCGAAAAGCCATCCGATGCAACTTTTGAGGAGTGGGAATCAGAGAATCTTACTGTCCTTTTTCTCATATCAGTAAGAGCTTACTTTTCCTCCGTACAGCAAAGGAGGTATAGAATATAATGACTGAGAAGTACTCTTAGAAGAAGCCAAGCTCGGATATATCAACTTCAAACTAAATTGCAAGCATATTGATAATTTCTGGTAGGAGAAGAGGTCTGTTGGTGAATACTATCTATACGGAAGAGCATGTGGGAGGAGCGAGTGAAGTATACTACACGAGCAGGGGAGGACAAGATAAAGATAGTTTTGGTGGCATCCGATTTGTAACTACTCGTATCAGCTCAACCAGTAATTAGTGCCTTTCGGAACTCTATTATCTTCTCTTCATCCTTGACTGTTGATGCGACGATAACTAGATATTTCTTTGGAATTGACACAATTTCAATTGAAAGAAGGAAGGTAAGGCACTAGTCTCCTATTTGAGAAGAAACTATTATTGAATCCACAGCTAGTCTTTCTCTTGTGAACGACTTCGCTGCAAGAAGAGTAAGCGCTCTTCTCTTTTCAATATCCGGTGTGTTTGTAGGAGCTTTAAGCCTATCCACTGTTGAATAACCGGTGTGCAGATGAATAACCGCTAGTGCACTAATAGGAGTAGACATTGGAATAAGAGCTATTGTCGGACGTTAATCAGTAACCGGTGTGATGTTAGCAATTGAATGCATATCGGCTATGAATTGAATGTGGTCAGCATTAGATTCATTAGAGTAAGGAGGGGAGCTGCTCTCTCTTAGCGACTCAAAACGAATCAGAAAACACGCCTTTTATTTTAGAAAGAATTTGGCCCGAAACTCAAGGGGTAGAACCTTATTTCAGTCAAGAGATGTATGAAGAGGGAGCTCAACCTTAAGGATAACCTACTGTAGAGGGAATTATCAACGTAAGGGCATTCATAAGTTCTTTCTTCTATTAGATAGAGAATTAGAGAGGAGTCAAGCTCAGACTTCACAATGGATAACCAAACTAACGAGAACGGGGTGAGAGAGGTGCTTTTAGAAGCTTTGAGAAAGGTAGCGAAGGTCCTATGTGGGACCGCAAGAGTCAAGGAGAATGAGGGCTCCCTTTTCTCTTCGAGAGTCCCCCTATGTTGGAGAAGGATGATCAAGGCCTATAACAGCGCTCCTTTCTTATTGAATTGAAGAACATCTATCCGTTCTTATCTAAAGCAAGGTGGGGGTTCAGAGCTATAGAAGGAGCCTCTGTCAATGCGAGTCAGTGGTAGGCGAGGTCTCACTATTTATTCATGGGTAGGCCCCTAACGCCTTTGGTCTTTCTATCAATCAATGGGGAAGGAGAGCAGCTGCAAGAAATCGTCAAAAAAGCATGACTCTTGCATGGGTACATGGATCAAAAGCAAGTACTCCCGTAGCATAGGATGAAGCCAATATAGTCTCGTTAATCTTCCTGGCCTTTTCTCAAATCTACCTGATTAAAAAGATAAGGCGCCTTGACTTAGCCACCTTCAGTTCTCAAATTGAAAAAAGAAGGATCTCCGATTCAAAAGCCCTAGACATAGATGTTTGGGAAGTGCTTCCTTGGATTAAAGCACATTCCGGGAGTGAAAGGTCTTACGCCTGCTTTGATTAGGACATTGCCGCATTTCATCTCAAAGAGGATCTAACTCTTTCCGGCTTAGCCGAACTACTTGGCTCGGGTCAATTTAGTCTCTTTTTATTGCAAGTAAATAGCAAAAGGGCTTATGAAAGAGCACCGTCTTCTCTTATTCCTGAAAACATTTACAGAGCAGTTATTATAAAAAGACTAGCATCTCTAACAGGAAAAGCAAACAAAGACCTCCTTTGGTGGCCTCCCTCCTTGAGAAGGGTTAAAGTAGAATCAGAATCAGACTCTTGGGCGTGGGACCTTGCCTAAAGAAATTTCCATTGAGAGGGGTAAGTCTCAAAAAGCATTTCACCGGCACTCAGCCCTTCTCCCCTTACTCCAAGAGCCGAAACAGCCTCTATTCCTTCAATAGCAGTTAGACCTTTTTCTAATCCTACTGCCCTTCTCCCAAGAGTTGAAGAAAAGGCTACCAACTTAGCCTACTTTGACTAAGTTATTATTCCCATTTCGAAAGTCGAAGTCGAAGAAGCCACCCCCAAAGGGGAAACCCGATTCGATAGCTGGTGTAAATAACCATAGCATGTTACACGAAAGCATCGCTTTCTCTGTAGTGTTGTCACACAAGATATCCTTTAGTTCAGTTTTAATACTGGAAGGGCAGAGCAAGGCCTTTTTAAGGAACATGTGCCTTCGATGTCTCAGCTGGTAATTGTAATCGATAGTAATTTGCCGGGCGAAACCGGGGACCTAGGTGGAAAAAAACCTTCTCTCATATGTGGGAAAAATCACGAGGGACTAAATCGGAGCCAACAGGTGGATAACTTATCGATCCCAGCCCGGAAAAGTGACCGACCATGGCCCTATTGATGACCATCGCACCTTTGGCAGGAGGAGTTATAAAAAAATATCGCAAAATGGAGGTTCAAGGCATGCTAAAAGATCTCTGGAATGCTGGCTTTATCAATATTTTATGGGCAATCTGGCTGGAGAGGAACTCGGTACGGTTTGATAAATTCAACCTGAATGCTACACGGTGCAAGATTAGGATCATGAAGTGGGTGTCGGAAGCCGAAATCCTATAAAAAGGCACAATGGTGAACTTTGTTACTGTTAGAGACCTTGAAGTTTTCAAATTATTCAAGCTTCAATGTCGGCCAAGCCCATCTCCAAAGATGATCGAAGTTATTTAGCAAAGCCCACCCACGCCATGGAGGAATTAATTTTTTTTTTATTTTGCAAGCTTGTTAGTTGTGACTCCAGAGCTAAAAGGTTGCAACTTCAAATTGATGAAATCTTTCGCATCCTTCCTCAAAGAAAAAGATCTAAAGCTATAAATGAAGCTGCAAAGTGCATCATGGTCACACCATATATTCCCCCTCCAGTTTCACCGGAATAAAGGGAGTATACTGTTCTTTAATTTTCTTTTATTTATTTACTCTTCATGATTGTATGCTTGTGTGTTTGTTTAACATTAAGAATTTACATGCTTTATTTTTATTTTATTATTTTATTTATTTATTTTATTTTCTTAACCCTTTTTGTGTGTTTGTGCCTTGCTCTTACACTTGAATTTTTGCAACATATATACCTTTAGAGCCTTATTCATTAACCTTAGTTTTCTTGAAGAAATGCCTTAATCTTCCCTTAATGGATCGTTTTAAATTTTTAAATTAGAAGAGCAACTTGCGGACCCGAATAGCACGGGGCACGTGGAATCCCATGTGAATCAGCAAGGACCACCTTGTTAAGAATTTTTACATTTTAATGAACATTAATGCTTACTTTTCTATTGAACACGTGAATCTAGATGATTAATATTTGAGAAAAGTATTTTTGAGTAGGAATTTGAGGCTGCTTTAGAGTGGGTATAAATGTTTTAAAAAAAATAAAAATAAATAAAAAAATAAAAATAAAAATAAAAATCAATCAAAGAGCGAGATGGAGCGTAAAACGCACTCGTTTGGAGCTTAAAATTGAAAAGAAAAATATTTTAAATGCTCCTTCTACTCCAATGCTCTTTAAGAGTAGAGTATCCAAAGGACCCTTTTTGGAGGTTTCCACACTGAGTAATACAAGAAAGGTGGGGGATGCTGAGATTGGGAAGATACTGATTGATGAGCTTCTTAGCCTCTTTTATTGTTAGCACAAATCCTACTTGTTTTTATTTCTTGAGTGTCAATCATTTGTTTTCATATTTTCACTAGAAAAGTATGCTCTTCACACGGTAATAATATATTCTTGACCTCAGTTGTTGTTTTACTTTTTGAGTTTATAAAATTTTTATTAAAGGGAGATTATGGTAGTTAGTCAAGTTAAAGCTAGTTAATGAGTATGATTCTTTAAGTAGATATGTGTTTTCAAGTTTTGCTTGAGGACAAGCAAATATTCAAGTGTGGGGGAATTTGATGAGTGTGAAAAATACATGTTATTAAGTAGTTTTCGTTTTAGGAAAAATTCAATTTCAGTTAAATTTATGTTTCTTTTATTCAGTTTTTATTTAGTTGAGTACCTACTGCATGTCTTGTGTGTTTAATTATTTTTACGCATTAGTTGGTTTATTTTTGGTTGATTTTTATGTAATTAGGGAAGTCAAAGAACAGTAGAGGAAGGCTACATAGGAGCCGTGGGCACTTGAAGTGGGCTCGAAAAGCAATGGAGGTCAATATGCGATAATGCTGAAAAAGGGATATGCACGGCCGTGCGCAAAATGCACAAGGCCGTGCGACCTGGTGATTGGAAAATTTCGGAGGTGAATTTAATTACTGACTCATGAAGGACAAGATGGAGATTTCGTATGGCTGTAACCCTAGGGCTTGTAATTAGGGTTTTATAAGAGGGTAACCACCAGAAATAAAGATATATAAAAAGAGATTATTATTCATCACTTAAGAGGGGAATATTTTTTTATACATTATATTTTTTTTAGAGAATATTCGGAGAGTAGTTTGGAAAAACAAGGATTTTTCTTGCTTATGTTAGTTTGAAGATTTGAGAATAAGAATTAAAGAACATCAAACTTCCTATTGAACAGGGGGTTTCTTCTATTCAATTGTGTTTATTCATCCTTAATTTTAATTTAATGATTATGTTTATTTTCTTTTATTCTTTTTCTTTATCTCTTACAATTGACATGAGTAGCTAAATTATTGGTTTGGGTTCTTATTGCAAATCAACCATGGGCTAATCACAATTAAACCTAAGCCATTAATCTAGATCCTTTGGTTATTGTTGAACTTAATGTCTTCTTAGGATTGATCACCCTTTGATTGAATATACACAATAAAACTTGATCGAGAGATAGGTTGTATTGGATTTAAACAATAACCTGTTAGATGCTTTCTTAATTGAGAAACACTTAAGCAACTAATATTGATTAAGGGTTGATGCTTAAACTGGGTTAACCGAACACTTAGTAGGCGAGAGCTTTAAATCTAAGAACGTCAATGTACTTGGTTAATCATAGGGTTGTCTTAGGAGGAAAGCCTATAATTCTTGAGAAACCCTCAAATTGGATTAAGGTTAGGTATGGCTTTGTAGTTAATTTATCTTAAATAAAGGTTGAATTTGTAATAAGAACCCTAGCTCTCTAAAGTGATTGTTATCTCATTGTGATTTTTTGTGTTTTATTTTAGTTTAATTTTTAGTTTAATTAAAAATACCTTTTTTCGTTGTTTAAACAAATAAACACAATTAGTACCACTGTAATCAATTTGCAATCGTTGTGGGATTTATATTTAATTACTACTTGTAGGAATCCGTATACTTGCGGAAGACCATCATTTTCTCTTGTAATTAGCTGAATATAGCAATCAACAACCTCAGATGTTCCTCTCTCAAACTTTCTAAAATCTAGAGACAAAAAAATAGAGTATCAACTGATTTATTCATAGAAATAATCCCCAAAAGCCACCAAACCAAACCTCCTTTATTATGCTTATAGCATTACACCGTTGGTACCATAATTTTACTCCATGCTTCAAAATGGTATCAAATTTTTAATTTTTTTCTTTTTAGTTACTAAATTTTTTATTGTGGTTCAAGTTAAAATATCTCGTATATATCTTATCAAATTTAGCATATGTGGTAGCCAGAATAAATATATTTTTAGTATATTTACCATGTAAGCATCCTATTAAACAGTCTAATAATCTTGTTAGCCCTATAAAAGAAAATTTACTTGTGGGCCATAGAAAATAAAATTTTAGCAAATTTTAATTTATAGAGCCCACAAGATGATTAGACTGCTTAATATAATGCTTATGTGGTGAATATACTAAAAATATACTTATTCCGACTGCCATGTATGCTAAATTTAATCAGATATGTTTGAGATACTTTAAATTGGAGGGTTCGTTGCACCATAGGTACCATAACTTTGGGCCATGTTTCACTTTGATACCAAACTTTTAATTTTTTTTCCTTTTTAGTCCCAAAAATTATATTTTTGTTTCAAGTTGAAGTATCTCAAACATATCCGATCAAATTTAATATATGTGGCAGCTAGAATAAATATATTTTTAGTATATTTAACTTGTAAGCATCTTATTAAATAGTTTAATTATCTTATTTCCCTATAAAATAAAATATGGGCCTTATAAAACAAAACTTTCTTATAGGCCTTATAAAACAAAATTTGCTCATGGGTCCCATAAAAAAATTAGCAAAATTTATTTTATAGAGCCTACAAAGTGATTGAATTGCTTAATGGGATATTTTCATGCTGAATATACTAAAAATATACTTATTATAACTATCATGTATGCTAAATTTGATCGGATATGTTCGAGATATTTTAACTTGAAATAAAAATAGAATTTTTGGAACTAAAAAGAAAAAAATAATAAAAAATTTGGTACTAAAGTGAAACATGACCTAAAATTATGATACTAACGGTAAACTAAACCCTTAACTTGGAACAAAAATAGAATTTTTGAGATTAAAAAAATTAAAATTTTGGTATTAAAGTGAAACATGACTCAAAGCTAAAGTACCAATGGTGCATTAAACCCTATGCTTATATATAGACCTTTGAATTGGAACAAAGGGTGTAGTATCACAAAACTAGGGGTGGTACAGGGAAATCTAGGGATTTAAAATTTTTCGAATCATGCCAAATTTTGAGAATTTTAAAAATTAAATCTCTAATACTAGTACCAAATTTAAAAATCTCCATAGCAATACAATATCATTTTTTGGGACGGTTTAGTAAGGAGATTTAGTTTTTTCGGAACTAATCGGTATGATATAGTACAAATGGGAATTCAAAACTTATATTATACACAAATTTATACTATTAACTGAATTTATATTTATTATTAAAATTTTGATATAATATATAATTGAATTTACTTGTCATTTATTGTTTTTAAATTTAATTCATGTGATTGAGAACTAAACTATAAATAATTAACTTCTAAATAAATCAATCAATATGAGCTATATGCCATTAAACTCACTTCAGAACTTATAGGATAATAAAGAAAAATTATTTAAATTTTGTGTAGCCATGAAAAAAAAAAAAAAAAAAAAAAAAAGCAGTGTGAGCTTGTTCGCTTGTTCTTGATAGAACTATCAGGTACCCTTTTTTTTTTTTTTTTTTTCATGTATACACAGGGGAGATTTGTGGTGATATTTATGTAAATGTCTAATAATTAAATTTATTCATTTATGATAATATTAATTAAAATTATATATTTAAAAAATAATAAAAATACTTAATTAATTTTATTTATTATCATTAATACAACAATTAATTTAAGAAAAATCTATTTTTAATTTTTGATATTATTTAATGAATTATATGGTAGTTATGAAAATTAAATAATAAAATAAGTTAAAATAAAAATATTATTTATTTAAAATACAAAAGAAAAATATTTTCTAGTTATAGGACCAAAATATAAAAAATAAATTAGAAATTGACTTATTATAGAAAATTGGTTGGACTGATAGATACAACTAATGATAAGTCTTTTAAAATTTTAAAAAATTTATTTGTAAAATTGATATTATTTTTAGAACTAAAAATATAATTATTTTTTTATATATGTTAATATTTTTATTATATTTTATTAATTAAGTATAAAATATTTAAATTATATATATTATGCTTTTAACTGTTAAATGTAATATTCATTCTATTAGAAAAAGTGAAAGCATTGAAAAATTCAACTCTATTTTTTTTTTTTTTGGAAATAAGAAAACAATTCAACTTTTTTTTTTTTGGGAAATAAGAAAAAAAATTCAACTCTATAAATATAAATCCAGGCTTTGGAAAATTTAGGTCTCATGAGTCATGTCAATTTCGTTATCTATAATAAGTGTCGGTCAGCTCTTCACAGCACAAGTGGAGAAGACGTGTGGACCTTCAGACAGGTGAGGTATATCCATCGTACCCAAACGATGGAACTCACCCATTAATGCTCTGTTTGAATTCATCAGCCAGCTTGAAAATGATTTCCCATTCATGGTAAAAAATCATCACCAATTTTCTTTTAAATTGTATTATTTACAAATTGCTATCTTAAACAAATCTATAAAATAAATTTTGTAAAAATTTTCTTTAAATTAGTGACATCAGAATTTTGTTTTGCAATTATATATTGTGAATTATCAACTATTTATATATATATTTTTAATGTGGTAAGGATAGTCTTTGCTCATATGATTATACTTTCATAAATAATTAAGAGAAAAAAAATCCTTTTCAGCTTACCAATTCTTATTTATTTGTTTTATGACACTTTATAAATAATATAAACTGTTCTTGTTGTTTGGAAAATATAAGTTTATCTTATTATATATTTTATTCTTTATATACATTAATAGAAAAATCTTATAATGGAGTGTTTTTATTCTTTATATAAGTTAACAGAAAAATCTTACAACGGTTTGTATATAAGTTAATTTTAAAATATATTCTCACACTTTCATAAAGATTACATAATAATGTGAATGTGTATTATATTTTTTTATTTAATTAATATACAATGAAAATTCAACTATTTATTTGTTAGAAGATTTATTTTTATTTCAAAAAAAATATCTATTTTTAATCTTATTTTTATTTTTAGATATTTTATTTTTTACCCATATTATAAAATTCAAAACTTATAAGATAAAACTAAAACAAGATAAATTCTCCAGAGTGAAGGTTGGTTATTTTATTATTTTATTATAATAATATTTTAAAATATAAAGTTCGAATTATATTATTATTAATTTATAAAAAAGGAGAACTGTCAACTGTTTTCCATTATACAGCTCATAGATATTGAAATCATATAATTTCATCATTAGTTAAAATTAAATCTACTATAAATTAATTTTACAGTCTCAGGATGTGATTTATGTATTTCATTATGTCGTTATTAAAAAAAATATATGTTATTTTAATGTCAATCTAGGTCTACTCAAGAACTACAAGTCAAAATAAAAAATTTTAACCTCCTTTTCTCACAACTTTCTCTTCTTTCTTTTCTAACTACTTATCTTTCTTAAGTAAGGAGGGGTTATTTTTTGCCATTCTTGACTTGAAATCACCATTTCACACCTCTTTTTATTGATTTTTTTCTTAAATAAGTGGTTATTCTATATAAATTTGGATTTTATTTTATTTTTTGTGATTTCATCATCTTATTGCAATATTTTGTTTTTCGTTGTTTTGTTACGGCTTTTTATTTGTGTATGGGTGATTCATACAGGAAAAGTATATTCAATTAGATAGAGACAATAAAGCAATTTATGGTCGTTAGTATATTGCAAAACTAGAGTTATATGTATTCTAGTTATTATAATATTATCAAATTTGTAGGTTTTGGACTGTTGTGAACTATTAGGTGTTGTTTCATTCTCTATTATTTTTAATGAATTTGTATGCATATTTCTATCGATATATTGCTAGTTTAAATTAATAATATTATTTTTCTTTTAAAAAAAACAAGGGTCTACTCAAGAACGTTTGCAAATCGGATATGTGCTATTGTTAATAATTAATGGGCAATCTAGTAATGGCATATATGCATTGAATGATATATATATATTAAAATTGCATGCATAACTTCATATAAGGGGCATATAAATAGAAGGAAAAGTGTAATAAAATACATACATGTAAATAGAAAGGAAAGTGTAAATTATTTACTAGTTATATAAATGATTATCCATAATTAATAATGATTCGCCCATGACAATAGACAACAAGGCGGGTGGACATTGAGGTCACCAATTAATACATTAGACTAGTACTTGATGAAGTAATGGTAGTGCTATTAACAATAACACAGATCCGATTAGCAACAAATGAATGTAATTATTTTTTTATGAAGTTACTTTATCAACAAGTTTGAATCACCAATTATTATTATTTTGCAAATCATTTTCAAATTTGTTGATAAAGTTTTCGAACAAATGAACACTAAATAAAACACGTTAATGAAAAGCCAATTTGTGCAACTCTTCTATCATCCGGACATCAATAGGGCGAGAGAAACAAGTGGAAACAGGCAAGAAGAAATTTAGCGCCTAACGTATGTTGAAATTTTAGCAAATCTCGCGTTAAAATTTTAAAATATCAGTTATAGCGCTCAACTTTTTATATTTATATGGATAGATCGAGAGTTTTATAATTCATAATGAACAATCTTTATTATTAACTTCATATATAAAATCTAAAAGTCCTATGAAGTTACAATTTTTTTTTTATGAGAGTTTAAGTTTAATGCAAGAAAATGAAAATATTTCCTAATAGTTTTGTTTTTCAAATATTATTTTCAACTCCTCCTTTTTAATTTTTGAGTAAAAATTTGGATGCTAAAAATCGAAAAATGCACTCAAACATCTCAACTAGGTTGACATACTCTTAGTGTTAGCATTATACTTTTGTTGTCCAAAAAATAAAATTACAGAGAAAAGGAATATTTTAACTCCTCCTTTTTAATGTTAAATTTTTTTTTTTTTTGAAAAAATTTTACTCTAGGACAATATTTACTTTTTAATGTTTTAAGATTCTACTTATACAATTTTTATTTTTTAAAAGTAAGTATTAACTGGTCCTTTGGAACCATATTTTAGTTGTGAAATATCTCTATATTTGGATTATATGGGTTGATTTTTGGTAATTTTTGTTTTAAAATTATTACTAAAATTGTTGTTGATTGCATTTCTCTTATTGCCAAGACTATTATTTCTTTTAATCAATTTTTCTTTATTAAAAATAGAAATATCTCTCACTATATTGTTGCAGCTTTAGAAGGTTTTAATTTGCTTGATAAACGTTGTTTTGGAGGGAATATGGCTCTGAAAATGGATATTCAAAAAGTCTTCGATACTATGGACTGGAACTTTATCGTGGATGTTCTACAAGGCTTTGATTTTTCTTTCCAATTCCGTGATTGGATTTTGGAGATCTTTTCTTCTGCTTGTATATCTATTATGCTGAATGGTGTCCCTAATGGCTTTTTTGCTTGTCCCAGAGGTGTTAAACATGGAGATCATTTGTCTCCTCTTTTGTTCTGCTTAGCTGACGATTTTTTTAAGTAGATGGCTCTCTAAGGCTACTAGTGATAATCTTTTTGATAAAATGCATTATTCTAATTAGTCTTTTTGTCCGTCTCACCTACTTTACTCCAATAATGTTCTGATTTTTGGAAAGGCTTCCATGAAAAATGTTAACTTGCTAGCTCACATGTTTCAGATTTATGGGGATATTTCAAGCCAAAGAGTTAATTGGTGTAAGTCTATCATTCTCTTTGGTAAAGTTATTACCTTTTGGAGAGCTCATTTGCTTCAGGGGCTTATTGGGATCAATAGGGGATCTCTTCCTCTAAATTATCTTAGGGTTCCCCTTTTTCAAGGGTCTATTAGAAAAATTTATCTACAACCTACAACTGATAAGATTATTAGCAAATTTGCCAATTAGAAGGGTTCTTCTTTATCCATGGCAGGTAGGCTCATGCTGATTAACTCTGTTATTATAAGTTCTTTTTCTTTTTGTTGTTTACAAAAGGCCCAGAAGCTTGTTGAATCATATGAAAAAATGTATCAGAAATTTCCTTTGGACTGGCTCTATTGATAATAGGAAACTGATTGCTGCCCCTTGGTCCATCTATTACTTAAACAAAACACATGGCGGTTTAGACATTAAAGATTTAGATGACTTGAATGTTGCTCTTCTTAGGAAATTATCTTGGAGTTTGCTTACTCAAAATAAGTTCTCTCTCACTCTTTTAAGAAGTAGGCTACTCACTACTTCAGGTGTTCAAAAAGTTACTCCTATCTCCTCTTCTGTTTAGAGCTCTATTAAGTCTATTTTCTTGAATATGAAGGCTTCTGTTAAATGGTTGATAGGTTCTTCCTCTTCTTTAAAGTTCTAGACTGATGAATGGATTCAACCATCTCTAGTTAATAGGCTTAATATTCCCCTTGCTCAACAAGCTAATTTGATTGCACCTATTTCAGATTTCTTTGTCAATGGTGTGTGGCATCTTCCAAATGATATCCCTTTGGATGTTAAATATAATATTCTTCATATCAAGCCTCTAATCGATAGCTCTGATGTTTATCTTTGGCTTCCTTCAGTTGATGGGATTTATTCTGTTAAAAGGAGTCTTGCTTTATATTCTCATCCTATGGACTTATAGTGTAGGTTCTTTTTTAAGGATTTCTTACCTCCTTCACGCTCAATTTTAGGTTAGTAGGCTTATCTTGGATATATTCCTACTGAGGATAATTTAATAAAAAAAAAGGCATTTATATAGCTTTTAGATGTGGTCTTTATTATTCAAACTCAAAATCAGGGGACCATATGTTCATTCAAAATCAGGGGACCCATTTGCTAAAGCAATTTGGCAATCTATTGATGACACCTTTCAGAGGCCTCTACCATTTTCAGGATCCCTTGTTTATTTATTAAAATATGCTTTTAGATGTCATTTCAGTTCACAAATTAAGGTTCTATCGACTAGTGTTATTATTAGTGCTCTTTAGCTTATTTGGTATGTTAGGAATTCTATTATTTTTGAAAATGTAAGGCCAAATATTTCCTTTTCTATTCGCTGTCTTTTAAAGATGATAAAAGAAAGTGCTTTTTTCCTTCTAAGGACAATGTCCAATTCGCTAAATGAACTGCAAACTCTCTCTCTTCTCACTATTGTAGTTATTCCTCCTAAAGCTCCTAAGACAATTAGTGTCACGTGGTATTCACCCAATATGGGTTGGATTAAAGTGAACACTAATGGATCTACAATTGGTGCTTCAAGATGTTAAGGTGCTAGTGGCGTGTTCAGAAACCCGAGAGGTTATATGGTAGGGGTTTTTGCTTTTAATACTGGAATTGGTTTTGCTTATCTTGTTGAGCTGCATGCTGCTATGTTTACTATTAAGAAAGCTAAAGAATTTAGGTGGAACAACTTATGGTTGGAATGTGATTCTTCATGGGTGGTTTTTATATTCAGTTCTCTTTCAATTGAGGTTCCTTGGACATATGGGATGCTTGTTTACATAATCTTAAAAACATTAATATTATAGTCTCTTATATTTTTTATAAAGGGAATGCAATGGTTGACAAATTAGCTAAATATGGTGCCCAACAAACCAATTCTCATTGGTGGACCACATCTCCAGATTCTTGTACTAATTTTATTTTTGAAGATTTTAATTATGTGGAGAGTTTTTGCTTCTATTATCTTTGACTGTATTTTTTGTATCTTTGTATGGATACTTTTTCTTTTCATTTATCTATTTTTGAGTCCTTTTAGATTATGAGGATGCTAAAATTGTGCCAACCTAGTTAGGATAATTGGGTGCATCCACTAATATATGGCCTCAGCACTTTAATAAAAAAAATATTTATAAAATTATCATAGTTTTCTAAAGGATATGTCCTATCCTTGATCCAATATGTGTTGTGTGTTTTCTACAATATAGAAAAAAAAGCATTTGTAGTACGTGGGGTGTGATGTCTCTCATTTACAGTACCCAAATATTGTGTTGGCCATTTAAAATCATGTCCAGTCCCTGATCTAGTGTTTTTTTGTACAATTCAAAAAAAAAGTACTAACTGGTTAACAAATTAATTGTTGAGAAATCTTTGTTGTCTTTAATTGACAGGAATTGAAGAGTAAATTGGTCTTTGAGGATCTCATATTAGAATTGTGTTTTGTCTTTGACCCAGTATTTATATTGTATAAGTTAAGGAAAACTATTATCTAGTTAATAAATTAGTTGTTAAAAAATCTTTAAAACTCCTGTAACTAGATTAGTTGTTAAAAAATATACTATATAATTTATGTAGTTATACTAGAAACAAACTAATTTAATTCGAGTTAAGTAGATTCTAAATATAAATAATTTAGGATAAAAACCATAATGGCTAACCATGTCCAGTCATACTCACCAAAATATGACATGCAGTTATTATTTTAATATATCATGCAGTTATTAAATAATAAAAAAATATTATCTATTTAAATTATTTAAAAAAAAATATTATTTTAGTTTTTTGGACTGAAATAATAATAATAATTGATAGAGACCGACATATAAGTTGGGAAATGGATAGGAGCCTTTTTTTTGCTTTACTCTTGCCTTGCACCAAAGAATATTAATGTTTTAATTAATTTGTTTTCTATATGCTACTGTTGTAGTTTTTTTGTAACAAAATTATAAAAACATTTTGAAATTGTAATTATTTTTCCTAATCTGGTAGAGTGAGAAATTTAAATAAAAATCAATAGGGTCAAGCATGCATAATACATACACTAATCAATAGTTCAATCCTGTGAAAAATACGTCACCAACTCTATAACTTTCTATACATCTTTCTAGAAGATTATTACTTTAGTTGACCAATTTAAAAGAAGTGACCAACTTAACTTTAAATTTTTAGTTGTGAAAACTAATTTTGCTTTGGTTACTTGCAAATTATTTACAAGTTTATTTTGACAACTTGGCATTGCTTATCACAAGTTGTTTTCAAGTTGGCTTTGATAACTTATTATGCTTAGAAGGATTGTAAGCCTATAAATAAGCATGGGTGGTGATGGCCATTTGTGGTAAGTGTGTCGTGTGTGTGTTAGTGTATATATAAAAGAGTGAGTGTGTCATGGGTGAGTTTAAATAAGAAAGTGACTTGAGTGTTTGTGAGAATGTTAGTGTGTGAGTGTATATAAATACTCTTGTACTAAAGTTTCTTTGATATAATAAAAGTATGTTTATTTTAACTTAGCCTCCACATATTCTACAAGTGGTATTAGAGTGGGACGGTCGAGGGTCCAAAAGAGTTATTTAGTTTGAGATAGCAAAGTTTCCTAAGGCATGCACAGTCAAGAGGTACCGTGAAGCCGGTTGCTTGCTTGGTTGAGAGAAGTCCCAAGTCACAAGATGGACCTCATAGTGGGTAGTATAAAGAAGTTAAACAATTACAATTATAGTATGTGGTCTACATATTTGGAGTTATATCTCTAAGGTCAAGATTTATGGGAAGTAGTTGGTGGAAGCGAGAGTACGCCACCTCTAAAAGGGGATGCAAATGCCTTGAAAAAGTGGAAACTCAAGGTTGTGAAGATAATTGTTGCAATCTAGGTATTTATTAAAAAATAAATGTTGGAACATATCAGGTATGCTCCTACACTTAAAGAAGCTTTAGATATTTTAGCCTCATAATTTTTAAGAAAAATGAGATGAGATTACAAAATTTAGAGATAGAGCTAATGTCTATTAAATAAGGGGAGATATCAATTAATCAGTATTTTATAAAAGTGAAGTCTTTGTGTCGTGAAATTTCAAAATTAGATTCTACATAAAAAAATTAGTGAAGATAGGATGAGAAGGATGATTATTTATGGAATTAAGCTAGAATATAAAGGGTTTATTACTGCTATTCAAGGTTGGCCTAAACCACACATATTAAATGAGTTGGAAAATCTATTAGCCAATCAAGAGACATTAGCTAAGCAAATCGCTGGAGTCTCATTGAAGAGTGAGATGAATGAATAAGCATTATTTAGCAAACATAGGAGAGGTCATCCTAGAGATTGCAATTATAGAAAATCCAATGGAGATGACAAGACCAATTCAGAGGAAGATAGAAATGAAAAAGGTGGAACGGCTAAAGTCGATGTTCAAAAGGAGCTCAATAGCATCAAAACCTAATTATGTGGTAGGTGTAATAGTTTTTAGGTTAATTTGGTGCATATTATGATGTTTATTATTTTTATTTTTATTAGAATTTGGTTAATTCTATGTTTGTTTTTATTTTTGTATAGGGGTAATAAAGAAAGGAATTTATGGCCACATACGATTTTATTATTCAAATTTAAAGTGGCCTAATTGATGGGATTTGCTAGAGATAAGTTAATTATGAAGAAGACACTTAAATGGAAGAACGTGCAGCAATTATGAAAGTACAAGATATAAAAAAAAATACCAAGGACTTGCCAGTGGATGTTAGGAAGTGTGCAGGATCATTATTATCACTTTATCATTAGTTGATACCATGTGCTATGTTTTATCTTTATTTTTTTCACTTTATTAGTTGGCATCAATTTATCATTATATGGTACCATGTGTAGAATCATTATTATGTTTTTTCATTGTTATCTAAGTAGTTAAAGCTTATTGAGAGTTATATATATATATATATATATATATATATATAATTGTAAAGTCTGGTATACTACGCAGAGGAGAAAGAGAAAAAAAAAAAGAAGAAAATAAAGAAAGTGAAGAAGTAGAGAATAGAAAGGAGGCATACAGGATAGGTTGCAAATCAAGAGTTTTTTTTTCTCCCTTCTTTACTGTTATAAATTTTTAATGTATTTTGTTTTTGAATTTGAGATGATGAATATTATGTTTAGCTAAATTTATTTATGTTGGTGATTGTTGAACTTATTTAATTTAATTTGATTCATCTATTAGTTTTTTTTTGTAAATTTCATTAAGCTTAATTGTTTATAATTTGGCCATTCATAATTGATTTTTAATTAAGGTTAATTTTTGAGAAATATTTATCTTAACAAAAATATGAATGTTTGTTGATTGATTTAAGTCTAGAGATAGCTTATTTCAATTCTAATTAGATCTATTTCATGATTTATTTACTAAATTTGATTATATTTTAATTTAATGAGAATTAGTTAAAGTCTTTTCAATTGATAGAAATAAATTAAGTAATTTTTACTTTAAAAAGATTAATTGCTACCATTGAAACCCGATGAATTGCAATAGAAAGAAAAACTAATTTTTTATTTTTTTAATGATTGGCTTAATGAGAATATAGTGATATAATCCCTAACATAATTCTTATCATTTGCTTGTTAAAAACTTATTTGCATGTTAGATTTTAAATTAATTGATTTTATTATTTAGTTCATTTTGGCTATTAAAATTTAGCAATTATAATTCACTTAATATTTGATTCTTAAACAAGTTAAAAACATAATTAATAGTTGGAATGCATTCAATTCTCAGGGGATCAACTTGTACTTATTCTATATTACTTGATGAACTCGTATGCTCACGAGAGCAATGTCACGACCCAAAACAGGGGCCATGACCGGCGCTAGGGAACGGGAATTCTTTCGAATCCGGAACCCGTAGCAAGCCTAAAAATAAAATAAAGCATGCCATAATAACAATAAAAATATAATATGCAGCGGAAATAAAAATCATAATATCATTTTTTCCATATCAACTGGATTTAAACTAAATCTCATCTCATCACATAGATGTATATAATCTTTAATACAAATCCAGTTTCAATATAATACATCTCTTTAAAATAAAGTACATAAAATCCCATACTTTAATTCATAACTACTGCAGTGTCTAGATAAAATAAATAAGACTCAAGTAGACAATTACATAAAGAAGCCGGGGCGGAAGAAATCCGGCGTATCGACCTGCTACTGAGGTCTGAGGAAGTTGACTCTCCTGAAAAATAGTCAACGGAGGGGAGTCAGACCTCACTGAGTGAATTACTATAATATATATACATACACACTAAGTGATAATGCATACAATCAACAGTATATATATATACTTTGTATATATACAGGCAAATTCATACAGATGCAGAAAAATCATTTTTATATATTTTACTGAAAAATCCTAGTTTATGAAGGATCACATAGAACCCTAGAATATCGCAACCTCAGAAAATAGTGTTAAACAACACTCTGGCCATACAGGCTCACTTATACCAAATATATCCACTTAATCCATTTAGACAGTAGACTGGCCCCGAGACACTAAGTCAACCGAGCTCCAGCAGTCTGACTGCCAGTGTGATTGGCCCCGAGACACTTGGTCAACCGAGCTCCAGCAATCACACCCACAAACCACATCTCACATATCAATAATCATATCAAACCAATATCCACAAATAGTTAGTAACATAGCCTAAAGCTATAGGAGTACCGGTACGTACTCGGTCCTAGTGCTGCCCACTAGGTAGCACGTTCTATTGATATCCTTCATTAATAATATAAATCATTCATTCACAATAAATGATGCATGAATGTAAATGAAACAACAATATAAACCATATATATACCGAAAATATACCAAACATAAACCAGGTATATTTTGAGTATATATATGTCAAATAAATCCAATCAAATCATGAATTAAACTAAAAATATATTTAAAAACATTTTAAATATATTTTATTAACAAAACATGTATATAATTTATTATATACCAAAAATATACTTGAATATAAATCACATTATTTATGCATATTCAGTCAAAATAAAACATGCATTTTCTAAATCATGCATCCTAAGCATATATATATAATATAGTAACTCACCTAGTGCGCTCCACGAGACAGGTCCGACGGGCCTGGTCCACTAGCCCTCAGTCTCGGCGCAACTAAACAAGCAATAAATAATCGACATCAGAATAAACCTAATAGAAATCCTAGAATTCAATCTAGAGTATTTAACACAGAATCGAAAATTAGGGTTCGACTGGATATCACGTTTTACGAGAATTCTATCGAAAATCCGGCAGAACCTCCCCTGTAAAACGGACATCTCTCTACTCAAAAGAGTAGAGCCGACCCTGCAAAGAAACACACTTCGAAAAACGAGCTCAACACAATCAAAATCCCACGGTCGGACTCCAAACTACAGTCCACCGACCGGGGTCCACAAACACAGAACAACATTCCAGATACAACAAAAATATCCTTAAATCACAAAAATACATTTCATACGTAGAAATTACATAATTAACCTTGAAACACTGTAAAAATCGATTAAAACTCATTTTATTAGAAAAACCGTATATTATATATATAATTGAAAATAATTCCCGAAAAATAGTTTTAATTAGTTAAAAATACTAAATAATTTGTAGAAATCATTTTTATACCTTAAATAAATATTAAAACCAATTAAATTACATTTTTATACAATTTAGGGTAAAATTACCAAAATACCCCTATATATATAAATATACTTAAATTACTTCAAAAATTCACCAAAAATTATACAATTATCCAAAATTAATTTTCTCAACATATTTATCAATAATATTAATAATTAAACTCAATTAACCAATTAAATTCAAATAAAACACATTTAACCTAATTTTTCCAAAATTCCATAAACTTCAATAATTCAAAATAAATACTTAGAAATTCATAAAAATTCCAAATAAATTCCTATAATTCATTTCAACACCTAATTTAACCATAAACTCCAATTTCATAATTTAAATAATTAATTTCCGAAAATTAGAAAATAATATTAAAATATTCAAAAATACCCAAAAATCCAAACAATCTCCAAAAATTCTACAAAAATTCATACATGAAGATTAAGCTACTAGGAACAACATTTGTGAAGGAAGTTTCCATGAATCAATCAATTCAAAGCTCAAAAAAAATCGAAAACCCTAATAGGCCGAAATTTACAAATCGAAAACTAAGCAATTCTAGACCATTTTAGCTCAAACCAAAGCTAGAATCACACTCACCGGAGCTGAAGGAGAAGAAAGAGACCGACGGTGTCGAAAACGGTGGCTGGAATCGGCGTGATCGATGGTGGGTTGATTTTCGGCTTCTCCGGCTAAAATCGTTCTCCCGACGCCGGAAACAGCCTCCTCAGGCGGCAAAACTGGTCGGGGAAGATGGTGGCACACCGGACGGCACACCCACGGTGAAGGAACGGCGTGACAGACGCCCGGACGGTGAAGGAACGGTCGGAGAAGAAGAAGGAGACTCGGGGGCTAAAATGTAATTTTCCAATTCTTGTGTAATTTTGACAAATATATGTATATATATACTTTATACTATATATTAAAATAATATTAAATTACACACATCAAATATACACCACACACATAAAAATATTAATATTTTAATAATTTATACCAAATAAAATTAATTAAATAACAATTAAAACAATTAAATACTTAATAAAATATTAGGGTATAATAAACCCTAATTAAATACATATACACACACAGGCTTTATTTAATAATTTAAAAATATGTATGAGTTCATGCAAGTCCGTAAATATATCTAAAATAATTAATAATAAATTGTTTACGTGAAAATTTCCCCGAAAATGCAAGTCCCGGGAAAATTTTACGTAAAACACTGTAAATAATATACTGTAATTAAAATAGGTTTTAAATACATATTAACTCGTAAAAATATCACATATATATTCAGAAATTATTGACACTGCATATCCCGGTACAGTGTAAAAAAATATTTTTAAAAACACGGGATATTACAGTCTTCCCCCCTTACAAGAATTCGTCCCCGAATTCCAGAAAACAAGATTACAGAATCAGGAAGGAAAGAGATACAAGTAAGAAGCTCGCATCTCAGCTTCAGTCTCCCACGTATGCTCTTCAACTCTGTCGCTACGCCACAAAACCTTGACCATCGGAATCTGCTTCGATCGCAACTGTCGAACTTGAAAATCAACGATCGCCACAGGTTCTTCCACAAAAGTCAAATTTTCACTCACTTCTACACTGTCGGGCTGCAACACGTGTGAAGGATCCAAGATATACTTCCTCAATATCGAGATATGAAATACTGGATGCACTTGTGACATACTCGGAGGCAAATCCAACCGATATGCAACAGTGCCAACTCTCTCCAGAATCTCAAACGGTCCAATGTATCTCGGTGCTAACTTACCCTTCCTGCCAAATCTCATCACACCCTTCATCGGAGATACTTTCAGAAAAACAAAATCTCCAACCTGAAACTCCACATCTCTGCGCCTAGGATCCGCATAACTCTTCTGTCTACTAACTGCGGTCTCTAATCTACGCTTGATCACGGCGACTTTCTCTGCAGCATCCTGAACCATCTCTGGTCCAGTCAAAGCTCTCTCCCCAATCTCATCCCAACTCAACGGGGATCTACACTTCCTTCCATACAACGCCTCATATGGTGCCATACCAATACTGCTATGGTAGCTGTTATTATATGCAAACTCAACAAGCGACAAATGATCATCCCAACTACCTCCCAAATCCAAGACACACATCCTCAACATATCTTCTAGTGTCTGGATCGTCCTCTCAGACTGACCGTCTGTCTGAGGATGAAAAGCAGTACTGAAATCCAACCTAGTGCCCATCGCTTCCTGCAACTTCTGCCAAAAATGAGAAGTAAACACCGAACCTCTGTCTGACACAATGGACACAGGTACTCCATGAAGGCACACAATATGCTTCACGTACAACTTCACCAATCTAGCAACTGAATATGTGGCTTTCACAGGCAAGAAATGTGCAGACTTCGTCAATCTGTCTACAATCACCCAGATGGAATCGTATCCATCCTTCGAACGAGGTAAACCGACCACAAAATCCATAGCTATCCTTTCCCACTTCCACTCGGGAATAGGAAGAGGCTGAAGCTTCCCAGAAGGCTTATGATGTTCGGCTTTCACTTGCTGACACGTCAAGCACTTAGCAACATAATCAGCAACATCCTTCTTCAATCCATCCCACCAGTATAAATCTCTGATACTGTGGTACATCTTAGTAACACCTGGATGAACGTTGTAGGCTGTAGAATGTGCTTCCTATAAAATCTCCTCTCTCAAATCATCCACATCAGGAACACACAATCTACCACTGATCCACAACACACCATCATCATCGAGTGTGAAATCAGTGAACTTCCCTGCTCTGACATTCTCTGTAAGCTCTTCTAGAATAGGATCTCGGCTCTGAGCTGCTTTAATCCTATCCCTTAGCACAGATCGCACTTTAAACTGAGCTAACAGTCCACCTGATCTACTAATCTTCATCATCAGACCTTGATCCACCATCAAATGCAACTCCTGGATCAATGGTCTCCTCTCAACACCGATGTGAGCAAGACTACCTGAGGACTTCCTACTCAAGGCATCTGCTACCACATTAGCTTTACCCGGATGGTAAAGAATCTCGCAATCATAATCCTTCAACAATTCCAACCATCTTCTCTGCCTCAGATTCAAATCTCGCTGCTGGAAAATGTACTTAAGGCTCTTGTGATCAGTAAATATCTCACAAGTCACCCCGTACAGATAATGTCTCCAAATCTTCAGAGCAAAGATCACTGCAGCCATCTCCAGATCATGTGTAGGATAGTTCTGGTCATGCTTCTTCAACTGCCTCGAAGCATAGGCTATCACCCTTCCATTCTGCATCAACACATAACCAAGACCAATTCTAGAGGCATCACAGTAAACTGTGAACTTATCCACACTATTAGGCAAAGCTAATACTGGCGCTGTGGTCAACTTCTCCTTCAACAACTGAAAACTATTCTCACAAGCTTCTGATCACTCGAATCTAACATTCTTCTGAGTCAAGCGAGTCATAGGGGCTGCTATCCTGGAAAAATCCTGCACAAACCGCCTATAATACCCGGCTAAACCCAGAAAACTCTGAATCTCCGTGACCGAAGTAGGTCTAGGCCACTCAGATACTGCCTCAATCTTCTGTGGATCAACCTGAATACCTTCTTTAGACACTACGTGTCCAAGAAAAGAAACACTCTCCATCCAGAAATCACACTTCGAGAATTTAGCATAAAGCTGATGATCTCTCAGTGTCTGTAGTATAATCCTCAAGTGATATACATGCTCTTCCATACTCCTCGAATATACCAGTATATCATCAATAAAGACTACCACAAACTGATCCACATACGGTATGAATACTCTGTTCATCAGGTCCATAAAAGCTGCTGGTGCATTAGTCAAACCAAAAGACATCACCAGAAACTCATAATGACCATATCGAGTACGGAATGCTGTCTTAGGAATATCGGATTCACTAATCCGCAACTGATGATAACCCGACCTCAAGTCGACTTTAGAAAAGAACTGTGCACCTTGTAACTGATCAAATAAATCATCTATCCTCGGGAGAGGATACTTGTTCTTCACTGTCACCTTGTTCAACTCTCTGTAGTCAATGCACAGTCTCAGGGTACCATCCTTCTTCTTCACAAACAAGACTGGTACACCCCAAGGAGAAACACTAGGTCTGATAAAACCCTTCTCCAACAACTCTTGCAACTGCTCCTTCAACTCTCTCAACTCTGCAGGAGCCATACGATAGGGTGGCATAGATATAGGAGTAGTACCTGGGACCACATCTATACAGAACTCAATCTCTCTGTGAGGTGGTAAACCTGGTAACTCCTCGGGAAAAACATCAGGAAACTCACAAGCAACCGGAACATCTGTGAGTGACAACTTCTCCACTGACGTATCCCTAACCAATGCCAAAAACCCCTGACAACCTTTCCTCAACAACTTTCTAGCTGCAATAGCCGAAATAAGATTCTGAGGTGCTGAACTCCTATCACCAACAAACTTAAATTCTACTTCACCAGGAATTCTGAAAATCACTTCCTTATTCCTGCAATCAACCACGGTAAAGTGCTGAGATAACCAATCCATTCCCAAAATAACATCAAACTCCATCACATCCAACAAAATCAAATCGACGGATAATTCTCTATCTCCCACGAGAACTGGACAACCAGAAAGAACAATATCGGCGTCCAAGGAATCGCTCAGAGGAGTGGCAACAGACAAAGGAAAAGCCATCCTCGAAGCTTGCCAACAAGATTTAGAAGCAAAAACAGGAGAAACAAACGAATGCGTGGCACCTGGATCAAACAAAACCAAAGCATCCAGGTAACAAACAGAAAGAATACCTGCCACGACTGCATTAGATGCCTGAGCATCCTGCTGAGTCAGATGGAAGACTCTGGCTTGACCTCGACCTCCCTGCTGACTGGTAGAAGCCTGGCCAACACCTCTAGCACCTCCTCTAGTACCTCTACCACGACTCTGCTGTGGAACAAACTGAGTAGAACTCTGATGCTGGGCTGGTGGTAACTGAAATGGCACGGGTGCTGCACTAGCAATCAACTGCTGTGGGAATCGCGGAATCTGTTGCTGCTGATATCCGGAATAAGGACACGATCTGGCAAAATGTCCTGTCTGTCCGCATCTGAAACATGTCAGTGGTGTCAGATAACACGGTCCCTGATGGACTCTACCACAAGTCTGACAAACACTAGCCGCTGATCCAGAACTACGACCACTGCTGCTGCTCGAAGCACCTGACCCAAATCTGAACGATCTACGCTGACCTCCACGGCCATGTCTACTGCTCCGATGCACTCGCTGCTGCTGTCTCTGACTCTGCTGAGTCGAACCTCGCTGTTGACTACTTGAACCAACATGAAAACTCGAGTATGGAGTAGCCTGCAATCCACTCGACTGAACTCCCAACTGGTAATAATCAGGCATCGCTCCCTGCCTAACTAACCTCAGCTCGATCTCCTTAGCTAGCTCAATCACAGACTCAAGAGTAAGACCTGCTGTGGGCATACCAGCAAAAGCTGAACCCAAACCAGTAACATATGTAGTAACCGTGAAATACTGATCTCGCATCAGATCCTCAGCATATCTACCCAGACGAAGAAACTCTCGGGTATACTCCTCTACAGATCGATCTCCACGAGAAATACTGGTCAGACAAAGACGATAGCTCAAACGAAGAGGCTCTGGACAAAATCTCCTCATGAATCGCTCTCGAAACTGAGCCCAGGTCATCGTCATCATATAGGGCTGGATCATCTGAATGAACCAATCTAGAGCTGGTCCCTCGACAGACAACTCAACGATCATGATCCACTGGTACTCGGTATGAGCAGTCCGAGTCCTAGTCTCAATCGCATGCAGAAAATCTAAAGGATCAGAAGTACCATCAAAAGCAATCCTGCCAACTCTGGCATAGAACAAAGCTGCCTCAGGGTCAGACATACCCTACTGATAGGCAGGCTGAACAGGCTGAACAACTGGAGGAACAGGAACATCAAACTCAGGCTCAACAGGCTCCTCATCCTGTAACTCTCTTTGCCTACGGCGACCTGCCGCTCCTCGAGGTCTACCTCTGCCACGACCTCTACGTCTCACTGGCGGCTCAGGAGGTAAAACCTCATCCTGAAAAGACTCATCATCCTCGGCCTCAACGACCGGTGGAGCGACACACGCTCGCCTCCTCATTCTGAAAAGACAAACGGAAAGATTCAGACAAAACAGACAATGGAGGAATAACGCTGAAAACTACAGCAAGGAATACTCATCAAGACATACTCGAACCTAATACACTGCAGTAGTCCAACAGAAAACACAACTTTAAAACTAGGGCCACAACTCACATAACTAAGCCCTGACACAGAACTCCACTCTGATACGAACTTCGCTCTGATACCAACTTTGTCACGACCCAAAACAGGGGCCATGACCGGCGCTAGGGAACGGGAATTCTTTCGAATCCGGAACCCGTAGCAAGCCTAAAAATAAAATAAAGCATGCCATAATAACAATAAAAATATAATATGCAGCGGAAATAAAAATCATAATATCATTTTTTCCATATCAACTGGATTTAAACTAAATCTCATCTCATCACATAGATGTATATAATCTTTAATACAAATTCAGTTTCAATATAATACATCTCTTTAAAATAAAGTACATAAAATCCCATACTTTAATTCACAACTACTGCAGTGTCTAGATAAAATAAATAAGACTCAAGTAGACAATTACATAAAGAAGCCGGGGCGGAAGAAATCCGGCGTATCGACCTGCTACTGAGGTCTGAGGAAGTTGACTCTCCTGAAAAATAGTCAACGGAGGGGAGTCAGACCTCACTGAGTGAATTACTATAATATATATACATACACACTAAGTGATAATGCATACAATCAACAGTATATATATATACTTTGTATATATACAGGCAAATTCATACAGATGCAGAAAAATCATTTTTATATATTTTACTGAAAAATCCCAGTTTATGAAGGATCACATAGAACCCTAGAATATCGCAACCTCAGAAAATAGTGTTAAACAACACTCTGGCCATACAGGCTCACTTATACCAAATATATCCACTTAATCCATTTAGACAGTAGACTGGCCCCGAGACACTAAGTCAACCGAGCTCCAGCAGTCTGACTGCCAGTGTGATTGGCCCCGAGACACTTGGTCAACCGAGCTCCAGCAATCACACCCATAAACCACATCTCACATATCAATAATCATATCAAACCAATATCCACAAATAGTTAGTAACATAGCCTAAAGCTATAGGCGTACCGGTACGTACTCGGTCCTAGTGCTGCCCACTAGGTAGCACGTTCTATTGATATCCTTCATTAATAATATAAATCATTCATTCACAATAAATGATGCATGAATGTAAATGAAACAACAATATAAACCATATATATACCGAAAATATACCAAACATAAACCAGGTATATTTTGAGTATATATATGTCAAATAAATCCAATCAAATCATGAATTAAACTAAAAATATATTTAAAAACATTTTAAATATATTTTATTAACAAAACATGTATATAATTTATTATATACCAAAAATATACTTGAATATAAATCACATTATTTATGCATATTCAGTCAAAATAAAACATGCATTTTCTAAATCATGCATCCTAAGCATATATATATATAATATAGTAACTCACCTAGTGCGCTCCACGAGACAGGTCCGACGGGCCTGGTCCACTAGCCCTCGGTCTCGGTGCAACTAAACAAGCAATAAATAATCGACATCAGAATAAACCTAATAGAAATCCTAGAATTCAATCTAGAGTATTTAACACAGAATCGAAAATTAGGGTTCGACTGGATATCATGTTTTACGAGAATTCTACTGAAAATCCGGCAGAACCTCCCCTGTAAAACGGACATCTCTCTACTCAAAAGAGTAGAGCTGACCCTGCAAAGAAACACACTTCGAAAAACGAGCTCAACACAATCAAAATCCCACGGTCGGACTCCAAACTACAGTCCACCGACCGGGGTCCACAAACACAGAACAATATTCCAGATACAACAAAAATATCCTTAAATCACAAAAATACATTTCATACGTAGAAATTACATAATTAACCTTGAAACATTGTAAAAATCGATTAAAACTCATTTTATTAGAAAAACCGTATATTATATATATAATTGAAAATAATTCTCGAAAAATAGTTTTAATTAGTTAAAAATACTAAATAATTTGTAGAAATCATTTTTATACCTTAAATAAATATTAAAACCAATTAAATTACATTTTTAGACAATTTAGGGTAAAATTACCAAAATACCCCTATATATATAAATATACTTAAATTACTTCAAAAATTCACCAAAAATTATAAAATTATCCAAAATTAATTTTCTCAACATATTTATCAATAATATTAATAATTAAACTCAGTTAACCAATTAAATTCAAATAAAACACATTTAACCTAATTTTTCTAAAATTCCATAAACTTCAATAATTCAAAATAAATACTTAGAAATTCATAAAAATTCCAAATAAATTCCTATAATTCATTTCAACACCTAATTTAACCATAAACTCCAATTTCATAATTTAAATAATTAATTTCCGAAAATTAGAAAATAATATTAAAATATTCAAAAATACCCAAAAATCCAAACAATCTCCAAAAATTCTAAAAAAATTCATACATGAATATTAAGCTACTAGGAACAACATTTTTGAAGTAAGTTTCCATGAATCAATCAATTCAAAGCTCAAAAAAAATCGAAAACCCTAATAGGCCGAAATTTACAAATCGAAAACTAAGCAATTCTAGACCATTTTAGCTCAAACCAAAGCTAGAATCACACTCACCGGAGCTCAAGGAGAAGAAAGAGACCGGCGGTGTCGAAAACGGTGGCCGGAATCGGTGTGATCGACGGTGGGTTGATTTTCGGCTTCTCCGGCCAAAATCGTTCTCCCGACGCCGGAAACAGCCTCCTCAGGCGGCAAAACTGGTCGGGGAAGATGGTGGCACACCGGACGGCACACCCACGGTGAAGGAACGGCGTGACAGACGCCCGGACGGTGAAGGAACGGTCGGAGAAGAAGAAGGAGACTCGGGGGCTAAAATGTAATTTTCCAATTCTTGTGTAATTTTGACAAATATATGTATATATATACTTTATACTATATATTAAAATAATATTAAATTACATACATCAAATATACACCACACACATAAAAATATTAATATTTTAATAATTTATACCAAATAAAATTAATTAAATAACAATTAAAACAATTAAATACTTAATAAAATATTAGGGTATAATAAACCCTAATTAAATACATATACACACACAGGCTTTATTTAATAATTTAAAAATATGTATGAGTTCATGCAAGTCCGTAAATACATCTAAAATAATTAATAATAAATTGTTTACGTGAAAATTTTCCCGAAAATGCAAGTCCCCGGGAAAATTTTACGTAAAACACTGTAAATAATATACCGTAATTAAAATAGGTTTTAAATACATATTAACTCGTAAAAATATCACATATATATTCAGAAATTATTGACACTGCATATCCCGGTACAGTGTAAAAAAATATTTTTAAAAACACGGGATATTACAAGCAAATTAAGTTTTTGGCACCGTAGCAGGGATTAAATAAATTTGACAACATAATTGGTTATGTTTTTCTTGATTTAAGTTATTTTTTCTTTGAAATTTGGATATTCATTTTCTATTTTTACTTATTGTAGGAATTATTGTGGTGTATGCCTAACACACGAAGAGTAAGGACATATCCTCTCATTTTTATTCCATAACTTACATGATTTAAAAGAGAGAATATGAGCCATTCAAAGAATATAAGGCATTCTTAAGAGGAATCGAGTACCATGGTAGAACAACTGGAAGAAGAAAGAACACTCTTGGATTTTGCCATGCCAAGTCTAAATGGTACACGACAAAGTATTGTAATGCTAACAATTAATGCCAATAATTTTAAGATTAAACTAGCCTTACTTTAAATAATCTAGTTAAGTATTCAATTTTATGGCTTGGCAAATGAAGACCCCAATGTTCACATCACTAATTTTTTAGAAATATGTGATACTTTCAAGTACAATGGGTGTCAGATGATGCAATTTTCTTGAGGCTCTTTCCATTCACATTAAAGGATAGAGAAAAAGCATGATTGAACTTATAGCCACTGACCTTTATCACCACATGGGATATATTGGAAAAAGCTTTTCTGGAAAAATATTTCCCACCTTCAAAGACGACAAAGATTATTAAAGATATCATCACCTTTCAACAGTTTGACATGGAATCCTTGAGTGATGCTTGGGAGAGATTCAAGGAGTTGTTAAGAAGATTTCCTCACCACGGTTTGTCAAGGGATGTGCTCATCAGAACTTTCTATAATGGTGTTCCTCGATCCATTAGAAACATCATTGATGCAGCAGTTGGAGCTTCTTTGATGTGAAAAATAGTTGAGGCTGCATTTTCACTTCTAGAAGAGATGAAAAATAATAATTTTCTTTGGCCATTAGAGCATTAAAACACACCAAAACAAAGAGGTAGAATTAGGGTAGATGCAATGACTTCTCTTCAAGCTTAAATCACAGCACTTTCAAAGCAGTTGGGGGATCTCAACCATAAAACCACAGTGGGTGCAACAACTTCACAATTTCCATGTGAAAATTGCAATATGGTAGGGCACCCAACAGGATAATGTAGATGTGACAACAATGGTGTATATGGAGATGCAAGTTTAAAGTAAGTCAACTTTATTTGGAACTAATTTCAAGGAAAATAGGGTAATAATCCATTTTGAACACTTACAATTTGGGATTGAGGAATCACCCAATTTTTTCTTGGAATAATAACAAAAATTTAGTTCCCAAAGGCTTTCAAAATAATATAGCAAGGCAAGCACCTCCAGGTTTTCAACAACCCCATCAAGATTGTATGGCCTCAATAAAAAAATAAATTAGATAAATTTTTGGAGGCTATGTCCAATAAAATGAGCCATCAAGATGAAAATTAGAAACGGATGGAGGCCAAATCTAATCAAATAGCTAAAAACCATTAATCATCAATTCATAATATTGAGGTATAGTTAGGTCAGCTTGCTAATGCAGTAGCACAAAGAAATCAAAGAAACCTTCCAAGCAATACTGAAACAAATCCAAGGGAGCAGCTGAAAGCAATTACACTTAAAAGTGGTAAGGAGATAAGATTTGAAGATGAGCTCAAGAAAGAAGTAGAGGAAATACAAAGCAAAGAAATTCATAATAATGATAATGACTCTAAGAAAAGCAAGGAGCAACAAGCAAAGGACAATGATAGGAAAGAGCAATTGTTTATGCCTAACTCATAGAAATATAAGACAAGGATGCCTTTTCCACAGAGATTGAAGAAACCCAATGATCAAAAGAGGTTTGTTAAGTTTTTAAATACATTTAAAAAGCTTAAACTTAATATTCCTTTTGCTGAAGTTCTTGCAAAAATGCCAACATACGCCAAGTATCTTAAGAACATTATCACCAATAAGAGAAGATAGGATGACAACCAAAATATAGAATTAATAAAAACTTGTAGCTCTATCATCACTCGTAAATTACCAACAAAATTAAAAAAAAAACTTAGAGAGCTTTACTCTTCCTTATGTAGTTGGTGCTTAAGAATTTTCTAGATGTTTATGTGATTTGGGTGCAAGTATTAACCTTATGCCATTTTCTCTTTTCAAGAAATTACAACTTGGTGAGTTGACCCCTACGAACATGACTTTGCAACTTGCAGATCATTCTATAAAGAAACCATATGGGATCATTGAGGATGTTTTAGTTAAGGTAGATAAATTTATCTTTCTTATGGATTTTGTAGTTTTAGATTTTGAAGAGGATAGTAAGTGTCCTTTAATTCTTAGGAAGCTATTTTTCAATACTAGGAGAGCCATCATAAATGTTTATGAATGGACAATCACTCTTAGAGTTGATGATGAGAGTGTGGAGTTTGTAATGCCTCGATTAATGAAGTGTACCTGATTGAAGAGAAATTTTGCATAAAAGTAGAAGTTGTAGACGAGTGTGTGAGGGAGGTTAATTTAAATAAAAAAAAATTTGACAAAAGCTTTGAGTGTGAAGTAGATAGTGAACCCTCACAAGAATCCACTTTTGTTAAGCCTAAAATGTTAATTTGTAGTGACAACTCCACTCCTCTATATGTTGCAAAACCACCCAAGCTAGAACTTAAATTATTACCTAACCATTTAAGATATAGCTTTTTAGGGGAGGGAAACACTGTACCCACTATCATTTCCAATTCAGCATCAGATATTGGTTAGCCTACAAGTGTTAAACTGTAAGCGATTGCTTTTGCTTGATACAAGAATTTGGAGATAGGCTTATCGTCCTTTGAAAGGTTATGTAGTTTGATGTGCAATTGAGTTCGTTGTGCATGATTGATGCTGCGAATGTAGTGGAAAGGGCACTCCAAATTGCAGAAGATGAGGTGTGAGACTGATCATATGTGGATAAATTTCCTCCGTAATAGGATAATTGCCAAGAAAAAAGGATTTGATTCTTAACAAACCAGGTAATGTAGTCTGGATTAAGTTCAATCCATTGAGTTTTAGAGTTGATGCGATCCTTAGAGGGATAAGGTTCAGTACTATAAAGGATGCCATGGAGGCTGTAAAAGTTAAGCAAAGGGGTAAATTGGAGCTTCCAGGGAATGGAGTTCTTGAATGTCAGTTTTATAGAAAAACTTTGTTGAATTTGTGTTGGTGTTGTAGCAAGGGAAGAAAGATTGGGAAAGGTGGTCAGTAAAGAAATAGAGGAAGATGTTGAATTTGCAAATGAGGAAGTAGAAGAAAGAGAGGAAGTAAATGTTGTCATTTTGGTGAGTTTTGAAAAGCTCTGATACCAAGTTATAATTGAGAGAATAAAGTTATTGTGTATTTCATATTAATGAGTATAGATACAAGAGTGAGTATATATACTATCTACAAGTATAACAAGCATAATAGATATATAACAAACTCTATAACAACTCTATGTCAATAGTTATATGATAATATACAACAATTAATTTAAGAAAAAGTTATTTTTAATTTTTTGATATTATTTAATGAATTATGTAGTTGTTATGAAAATTTAAAAATAAAAATAAAAATACTACTTATGACCAAAATGTAAAAGAAAAAAGAAAAAAAAAAGTTGACTTATAAAAAGTTGATTTAACTAATGGATACAACTAATAGCGGGTTTTTTTAAAATGTATAAAAATTTAATTGTCAAATTGATATAATTTTTAGAACTAAAAATATTGTTATTCTTTATATATGTATATACCTTTGTTATATTTCATTAATTAAGTGTAAAATACTTAAATCATAATTTTTTGTGAAATGTAATATCGGTAGTATTAGAAAAATTGAAAGTGTTGAAAAATTCAACTCTATATATAATTCCAGGTTTTGGAAAATTTAGGTCTCATGAATCATGTCTATTTCGTTATCCATAATAAGTGACGGTCGGCTCTTCACAACACAAGTGGAGAAGACGTGTGGACCTTAGAGACAAGTAAAGCACATCATCATACCCGAACAATGGAACTCACCCATTATTACTCTGTTTGAATTCATCAACCAGCTTCAAAATGATTCCCCATTCATATTAAAAAATCACGACGAATTAATTAACAAGCGTATTATTTACACATTGTTATATTTATACAAATCTAGAAAATAAAAGTTTTCTTTTAAATTAGTGACATCAGAGTTTTTTTATGGATTTATATATTGCGAATTTTCAACAATTTTTTTTTAATGTGGTAAGGATAGTTTTTGCTCATATGATTCTACTTTAATAAACAATTAAGAGGGAAAAAAAAAAAAAAGCTTTTCAGCTTACCAATTTTTATTTAATTTGTATAACACTTTAAAAATAATATATACTTTTTTTGTTGTTTGGGAAATATAAGTTTATATTAATATATATTTTGTTCTTTATATCAGTTAATAGAAAAATCTTATAATGAAGTTTTGTATTCTTTATATAAGTCAACAGAAAAATCTTACAATGGTATCTGTTTAAGTTAAATTTAAAATCTATTATGATACTTTCATAAACATAATAATATAAATGTGTTTTTTTTTTTTTAAAGAAACAGATTAACCTTTCATTCATTAAAAATTAAAAGTACAACTTGATAAAATAATAACAAAAATAACAAAATTATAAAATAAAATCTCACTGAAATTATAAAATCTCACTGTTGCATTTTAAACCCGCAAGCACATGGTTGTAGTTACAGTAAAAAGATATCGTTCTCTCAAATACTGTATTTTGATTATTAACAATTTTTATCTATGATCTCAACTAGTAAATCGAATAATTTAGTAAGGTTTAAAAATTTAAATAACAGAAATTTAATAAAAAATAAAATCAAATATTTGTAAACACAGAATCTAGGTTTAATTTCACTATTCCAATCCAATCATGAACACACTATTTAAGTAAAAATCTTAAATTCAATTAAGGGTAATTACTCTAAAATAATTAACGACTTTCTCAAGTTTAGTTAAGCATGCAAGAATTAAAATCTAATCTACTCGTGATTAATAATTCAACCTTAGCTCATTAAGATTTTTAGCAATTATTTTGTTACCGTAATCAATTGTTAGGACTCCCTAAAGAGCTCACCTACTCTCGTGGTCAAGTGATCTAAGTTTTAAGTGTCTTAAACTAATGAATTCTTGTAACTATCGTTGGCAAATTCATCCATAAACATACAATCAAACAAGCCTAGAATGATAACAAGACAAATATTTCAACACAAAGAATTAACTTAAATTCAAATTAAATATAAAAACTTGTGTTCAAATCATGTCATGGAATAGCTACTCCTAACCAAGACCCTGAAAGAAAACTTAGCCACACATGGCTATGATGAAATCCATAATCAAAAGTCAAGAAAACAAAAAGATGAAGAGAGAAAATAAAATAAAAATAAGCTCGTAGTCTTCACTGATTTTCATCTAGTTGCCTCCTTCTCTCCCCTCCTTTTCTTTCTTTTTCCTAGTGTTTATTCCTTATATAGTGATAGGGTATGAAAAGAATCCTTTTTTATCTTTAATTCCTTCTTTTTTTCAAAACAAGAAAACCTCTACCTTTCGTGATACGGTTTTGCAGCACGGCCATGCTTCACTCAAATAAAATTGCAAATTTACTTAGCATACAGCACGACATCCAACATGGGCAAAATCGTTAGTCGTGCTTCATTCTGGGTCAGAATTCTTCACTCGCACAGCATGTTCATGCCATGACATTGCTCTGTTGACATCCAAATGTAGATAGCTTCTTCATAGCTCACACATAGTTTGGACATGGTTTCCTTCTTTTGTTGCTTTATCACACGACATGTGCATACCATGTCATGTAAAAATTTGTCAACTCTTAAAGCATTTTGGGGCCCACTAAACATAAATCATAAAAACTAATTAAAACTTAAATAAAACTTTCCAAATATACAATATATAATAAGAATCCTAAATAGATGCTAACTCATAAAAAAATTTCTAATTAAACCCAAAAATTACTTAAATTAATTTATTCCTTATTTAGAACTTATTAAAATTCAACTCTAAAATACGTAAATAATAAACATATCAATGACAATAAGAAGATGTCCGAATTTCATAAAAGAAAACCACAAAAATCTCACTAAGGGAAAAAACTCCATGAAGAGGATTAAATTAAAATTTTATTTAAAAGACAAAAATATCAAAGATTTGCATTTATTTAATATTAAAAAATATAAAGGACCGCCACCAATGAAAAGATGACCAATGTTAGAAGATTGGACCACTGTCGATGGAACAGATGATCGATGTTGTATGTATATGTTATTTTATTATTTAATTAATGTACAATGAAACATTCCATTATATATATGTTAGAAGATTTATTTTTATTTTTTATTTTAGGTATGTTATTTTTCTACACATATTATGGACTTGATCTTCATATTCAAAACTTAAAAGATAAAACTAAGAAAGATAAATTCTGACCTGTGAAAGTTCGTTACTTCATTATTTTATTATAAGGAACTTTGAGGTTTAAGGTTGGAATTTTATTGCAAGATCTTATTATTAAATTATATATATATATATATATATATATATTAAAATTAAAAATAATTTTTATTGTATGATTTTATTATTAAATTAATATATATATATAATTTTTATCATATAGTCTATAAATATTTAAATTATATTATCTTATTATTAATTAAAATTAATTTTAATACAAATTATTTTTTAAAATTATTGAATGCGAATTATGTAGTTATGATGTCCTTACTAAAAAATAACTTGTTATTTTAATGTCAACGTAGGTCTACTCAAGAATTTTGCAAATCCAATCAGTGTTATATTGTTAATAATTAAGAGATTTTTATAAAAATATTTCATTTTTAATTTTTGTGAACAAAAATATCCCAAGTTTTTATTTTTTATAAATCTACCCCCTCTTTTTACACCCATATCTTTCACGTTTTTAAAAATATCCCATGTTATTTCAGTCTTCAAACAGGTTTCTTCACTATTATTTCTTCTTCTTTCTTCGCATTTCTTTATTTTTTTCAGTTTCTTGAAGTTCTAATTTTTAAGTTAGTTTTTTTTTTTCCTTTTTTTCGATGGTAACTACTGCTTAATGGTGTGGAAATTAACTGCTATTTTGTTTTTGGTGGTTATTTCTTATAAGAATTTTATGGTACACATAAGATCACAAAATTCTAACCCTGTGAAATAGAGAGAATAATGTGCGAAGAAGAAAAGAAGTGTAGGAGTAAAAATAGTAAAGAAGACAATATGTAGGAATGAAAAAAAGAGACATGCAAAGAAAGATAGTAGTGGTGTTTTGGGTAGGAAGAAAAGGGTTCTACGGGTGTAGATATTGATGTAGATAGGGGGAAGAAGAAGATAAAAAAAGATGTTGATGAAGGATCTAGTGTAAAGGTTGCTATTTTAAAGATTTTTTTTTTGTTTATAAGTTTTTTTTTTGTTTTAGTTTCTAATTACTTTTTTATTTTAGACTAGGAGCCTTTCTTGAAAAACGATGAGTATTTTAAAGCTAAGGTTTCTTGCACTTTATCATATGGTGTTCTTATATTGATTAAAGAAGTTTTGAATGAAATTTAGTTGGGTCTTTTTCGTGAAATATGTTTTTGTTTTTTTAGATTTACCAAAATTTGAAGTTCAATGCCAGTTGATTCATTCCCTTTTATTAAGAGAATTGAAGCAATCCAATTTGTATGAGTGTTATTTTGATGTTTCTAGAAGGAGATTAAAATTTGGGATAGATGAATTTGCATTAGTTACTGGGTTAAGATATGTTGGTAACTCTATGTTGTCAATTATTTTTTTAGAGGAGAATATGTTGATTTTAAAATATTTTGGTGGTTTGAAGAAAATAAATAAGTAGTCTGTACACGAGTGTTTATTGTCCAAACATTGAGATAATGATGAAGATGGTGTTAAGATTGCTTTAATTTATTTTATTAAGCTTTTTTATGAGTTCTCCTTTGGAGAAGATGGTGAGCAAGAGAACATTTGATATTGTTGAGTGTGGTTTTTGTAATGAGTATCATTGGAGGAAAGACGCATTTTACTTAACCATGGAATACTTGAAGAGAAATCTTTTTCCGAATGAAAATAAAAAGAAAAGTGATTGGACTTTTTACCGATCGAATGGCTTTCTCTACACTATTTAAATCTAGTTTTATAAATGTTGTCCATTTGTGGTTGATAATATTTGTGTACACAGTGGTCTAAAGAATTTGTTTATTCCTCGAATTTTGAATTGGACTTGTAAATCAAATTTTAATTACAAGGTGTTGCAACATTTGATTTTCAAGGAATTTTTATGTAAGGCAAATTTTCTTTTAGCTATTTAATTTTTTAAAATTTATTTTGTTTTTTATTTTTATTATTTTTAATTTATTGTTATTTTTTTGTAGTTGAAATTGAGGAATGTATCTCCCTCTGAGGAAGAGTTGTCAAGGCTAGCTTTAGGTGGTTTTTTTGAAAAATTGAGGAAGAGTTTGGGATTCTGGTGATGTGAAAAGTTCACCCAATTCTCATGACTTTGAAAAGGAATTAGCTTTAAGACATGACTTTTTGAGAAATGAATATAATGATTTGAAGTTGTTTGTGTATAAAAAGTTGGATTATTTTTTTTCTTCAATGAAATTGGTTATGGACAAACTATGGGTTAAAAATATTAATGCAGATGTTGATTTAGATGATAATATTGTGTTTGTGTTAAAGAAAAAGACATATGATGATGGAAATGATGGAGGCACTGCATCAAGTGTTGTTAGTTATTTTATTATGTTTTATTTTTAATTTTTTTGTTACTATTTTGTTTACTTTTAGCTTCTGATGTTATTTTAAAATTGGTGGAAAAGGTGGAGGTATTGGTGGTGCTTCTTCTATTGGTTTAGGTTATAAAGAAAAGACTTCTAAAGAGAAAGAAAGTAAATGTAAAGGGACTAAAGGTGGAGGGGATGGTGGGAATAAAGAAGCTCATAATTCAGAGGTAGGAGATTCTGTTAAGATATATTATATTTGATTTTTTTTAATTGTTTTGGTTTCTTTTTTGTTTTTGATACTATTTTTTCTGTTTTAAGGGTGATAAATTGGCTAGTGATATTGGTTTGAATTCCAATAACAAAAATGATTCTAATAAAGATAATGATGAAGTGGTGAAGAACCCTAATATGGTGTGTTATGTTTGTTTTGTTTCACTAATATATTATTATTTTTGGTTTTGTTTTAGTTATTAATTTTGCTTTTGATATATTTTTTTTATTTTTAGGTTGAAGATTCTATATTTGATGATGTTGATAAGTCTTTCAATGTTATTGATAATTTTGTAAAAGCTTCTTTAAGTGGTGATGCTATACATTATTTTTTTTTTTATTTTTTTTTTTATTTTTATTTTTATTTTTATTGTGGTTTGTGTTTTTGTGGTTGAGCATTGGTTTTTTTAATAGGCTATTGAAAAAGGTGTTTCTACATATGTTTCTAAGTAAGGTAGTGCTATTAGTGGACAAATTGTTAATCCAATTACTATGGTATTATTTTTGTTTTTTTAATTATGCGTGATTTATTTGGGTTGCTTTTTTTATTTCTGTTTGGTTTCTAATATTGTTTAATATATTCAAGTTGATAATGATGATTTTGAGACTCCACTTCCTAATAAAAGGGAGCATAAACCTGGTTATGTCATGAAATCTCCTTTCGTCAATAAGTTTGGTTCTTCAGGAGTCAACACAGGGAGGAAGGACATAACTACTTTGAAAAATATACATCCTTTTAGTGAGGGTATTGGAGAAGCTTTAAAATATGAATCTCTCTCTAGTTTTAATGGTTGGATTGAGGCTAGGTTAAAGAAGAAGAACAAGTACATTTTATTTTTCTATTTGTTTGTTTATTTAGTTATTTATAAGTAGTTTAGTGATTGTTTGCTTGTGTTTTTTTTTAAAAATTTTATAGGTTGAGGTTGTATTCTAATAAAGATAATTTGATTTCTCATGGTTTTGCATTTAAAGTTGAGACAATTATAGCAAAGACATGGTTATATACTATGGATTCCCTTGGAAATATGTTGTCTTCTTCTATAAGTTTTTTATTTTTTGCAAGTTTTTAGTTTCATAAACTGATTATATACTATATATGAAACAATTGCTTGATATGATGAATTTTTATTCTGCAGCATATCAATGTTTTGTTTTATTATTTAGGAAAAAAAGGAAGGTGTATTCTGACAGCTATGTCAAATACACTACAACATATGACCAATTTAATTAGCGTATTCAGGCTTTATATAAGAAATTTTTATCAAAGAAAAATAATTATTCTCTTATTTCTATTAATCATAGTATTACAGAGTACATACTCAAGTATTACATGGCTAGTAACATTACATGGTATCTTGTTGATGATCTATTATTTCCCAATAACATTAGTAAGGAGAAATATTTGATTTTAGGGTTGGTGTTTGAACTTTAAGGATAGGTCTATTAACATTTATAATTCTTTAAGGTGTGCAAAGCCTAATAAATTGGTGATGAATGTTTTGGAATCTTATAGCATTCTGCTTTTGATGTTTTTTGAACTTTTTGATATGTGGTCAAATCACAAAGATATTGATATGAATTCTGAAGTTTATGCCTCAAAGAAGATTTTAGATCCTTTTGTAATTGTCTTAGTTGATGATGTTCCTTCCCAAGAGAACAAGTTCATTTTTTTTCCTTTGTTTTGGTTTCATTTTATTAATTTTTCATTATTCTGATATGTTTTTAAATTTTTTTAATGATTGTGAGGTATTTGCGGTTGCATTTGCTGAGTACTTGCTTCATGGGTTGGAGATTCCTGGGAACATTAATATAGATCAGATGAGAAGTCAGTATGCTATGAGTTTGTATGCCTATAGCATAATGAAGCAACGTGAGACCGAAAAAGGTTGAATCCAAATGAAAAAGGGAAGAAAAAGGTTAATTTAGAATAGGTTAATTATTATATTGTTTTAGAAGTCTTTTGTGAATTGTTTGGTTATTTTTTAAGGATTTTAAGGTGTCCTTGTTTGGTTATGAAGATGAATATTTGGATTATTGAATTTGTATTTGATGTTTGTTTATTGATATTGGAGATAATTGATTTTATAAAATATTTATTTTTAAGTTTTTTATTGTTTTATTAATTTTTTTAAAAGATTTTGTATATGGTGGTAATTGATTTTTTTATTAGAAGAGGTTTATTATATTTGTATCAAAAACCTAATGTCAACCAAAAGTATTCAAAATGTTTTATTAAATTTGATGAAAAGTTTAGTTATTTCATGTAATGGATTGGCTGAATGTAGTTTTGAAAATTAGATCTTTGAGCAAATGTAACTGAAGTTTGAAAAATTAAAAATAAATTAATGAATTTTTTATTCTTTGAAGTTATCTATATATATGTATGAAATCGTTTCAAAAACATAAAAGAACATAATGGATTCTATTTTTACAGTGAAGTTTTATTAAAGTACATTTATTTTAAGTGGCAATCTAAATGTCCCTAATAGAAGTTATATTACATATCATTCATTTGAGGAAGAGTGTAATTGCACTAGGAAATTTTAACAAAACAACAAGAATTCATTTTTTTGTTCTTGATAAATATCTATAGAAATATAAAAAATATTTTTTAAAAACTGAAAGGAAACAAAAAGTATGGAAGAACTATTAAATGTTTAGTGGATTTCTGCAGGTTTTCCAATTATGTCCAAATAAGCTACATCTACCATACTTGTTTTTTTTTTCATTTTCCATTAAGATTTGGCTATTGTCTTTTTAGTTCTTTTGGAAGCACTATCATTTATTTCACATCATTTGGTATACACCATGTAGATTGACTTGATAAAGGGTAAATCATAGCTTCATATATTGCAGCCATTATCTATGTAGTGTAGAAATGTGATGAATAGCTGTAAGGTTCCTAGTTTAAAATCTTTAGATTTGCTAATGCATGCTCGCAAGGTAGTTGATCGAGTTGAAATTTGTTGCACGTGCATGTTTCATCTTTTAGGTCCACTATTTCTTAGATTTGCCCACAATAGACATTAAAGATTTCATCATTTGATCTTCTGACCTAAAAAGACTTAAATTTTGGCGTTTTATAGTTAAATCAGAAACCAAATGTAAACCAAAAGGATGCAGTTTCACAGAAATTAACAGTTTTGAAAATTATTTAAGAGTGAGCAGAATTAAAATAAGAATTGCATTTATTGAATTAGGAAAATAAAGTATTGAAAAATAATATTTATTTGACTAAATAATTACTGATTGTTTGTCTCATGCATGATATTTAAAATTTGAAAGAAAAGTATGAGACCTTACATTGAATTTTATAGATTTGATGTAGTTCTCAATCAGCCTTTCATCATGCTATTTTGCAAGCTTTTTGAATGTGCCTCTTATGATGTTTCTATTTATGGAAGTCCATTGCTACATTAGTCTTCTCAAGTATGCCAACAGGGTTGTGACCGGTAGTTCTCTTGCATATTTTATTACTGAGTTGAGGGATTTAGCAATATTTGTTGTTATGGTCTTGAACCTGTTGTTTTGTGAGTGCAACTTCATCCACTTTTCATATCCAATATTATTCAGGTGCTCATACACTCTTGTATCTATCTTTTCTATGTCAAGTATATGCTTCTCAAATTGTTTTACTTTATAACTATTTACAGCTTGTAAGAATAGTTCTTTAATTTGCACTATGCTTTTTTTGAAGTTTGTTTTGATGTTGTTCAAGATCTGATAGATGCAAAATGCACATGCAGCTTCAGGATAAACCTCTTCTATGGATAATTCTATGCTTTGATGTTTATCGGACACTATAGTCAGCTTATCTCTCATTCCCAAGGTTTTTCTCAATTACATAAAAAAACTATATCCAAGAGTTGTCATTTTCAGAATCCATAACAGCAAAGGCAAGTGGAAATATTTTACTTGTTGCATCTTGTGTTAAGGCTATTAGGAGCATGCCTCCAAATTTTATTTTGAGAAAAGTCCAATCAACCACAATTACCGGCATGCAATGTTGCCACCCATGAATGTTGGCTTGTAATGACATGTACACATATAAGAATCTATTGTCATTATTTATCTTTAGGTCTACTACTAATCCTCTATTTGTCTTTTCAATCATGTATAAGAAACTAGGCAGAAATGAAAAGGATTCTTCTAGTTTTCTCTTATGAATTCAAGAGCTATTTATTATGACTCTAAGCCTTTATATAGCTTATTGAGATGTCATAATCCTTATGCATATCTCTTATTATATCTGCTGGCGTATACATTATTTTTAAGCTGCTGTATTTTGACTTGATACAATCAGCTATCATACTTATTATTGCATGATGGTGGTTTCCCAATCTAGCCTCCAAGCTACAACTGTATTCATTTTTGAATTCTCATATTTGAAACATTATTGTATTTTTGTACCTTGATGCTCTTAATCTCTAGGTGTAATGTTCACCGATGCATTTTATGAAGAATTTTCTTCCATATGATTTTATGACTCTGAATTGAAAATTGTTTGAAATGGCATAAAGGTTCATGGCTATCTTCAGGGTCTGCTTGCTATTGTAGATTTGATACGCTTCCACTTCTTTAACATTTGTGTTGCTGATTATTAAAGATAGATAAAAAGGACTTTGGACTTCTTATTGTTCACCTTTGTTATTTTGCTTGCTAATGTTTTTTGCATAATCTATTATGTTTGAGCTATTTTTATATTTTTTTTATGCTTATTGATTGTTGCTCTAATTGTGATATAGTTATTGTTAGAGTGAAATCAAAAAAATTGATGTCCTTCTCTTTTTTCTATATTATAATGCATAAGGGGAACTTTGTTTGATCTGGTTATATGCTTTTCAACTATATATAGAAATGTAGAGTTGAATCATCTTTAATTACAAGTTTCGAATACTATTGTTTGACTTGCTAGGTGATCTATAGTTCATTTTCTTCATTTTGCACTTTCAATCAATCTAAAATTGTATTTATGAGGTTTTGGTACGTGCAATACGTTGGAATTTGAACTTCGGCGACTTGGAAGTTTTGGAAAGTGAAGTTGTCGATCCATTCGCCATTGTAGTGAATGAAAACAAGTAGTTGTTGCATTTCCTATAAATGAAATATGTATCAGAAACCAGGCATATACTTTATTTTGGGATTTTCCAAAGAACTTGAAACAGATGTCCTTTAATATTTTTTAGAAACTAAGCATAAACAAAAAGGATTCTAAAATGAAGCAGCCATATACATTATTTCTTGATTTTCCAAAGAACTTCAAATAGATGTCCTTGAAATGTTTTAGAAAACCAATGTAAATAGAAAGGATTCTAAAATAAAGCAAGCATGTAAAAAAAGTGTTTTGAAATATTTGTCTTTGCACATACATTAATTTTCATCTTCCAATGAACTTGACTCAGATATCATTGCATTGTATCAGAAATAAAAGTAAACTAAAAGGATTCTAAATTGAAATAATAAATCATTGTAGGTTTTTTTTTTTTGGAAGAAATCAAGGTCTATACACTATTTATGTTATACATTATCTTCCATATCAATTAATTGTTAAAAGCAATTGAAAAAAATGAAGATTTGGATGGGTTTAAGAATAGATATGGGTTTAAGAAGAGATCTTGGTTTGCATGCATTCAATGATTGTATAAAATAAGAATGCTCACCTTTGATTTTTTAATTGTTGTTCAATTTTTTCTTCTTTTCTTAGTTGTTGAAATCTTGTTTTTTATTCCTTTTTTTTTTTTTTTTCAAATCATGGTGATGTTTTTTTGAGTTTTAATAAGAGATTGATAATGGTGGTTTATATTAAGGAGGCAGAGCTGAGGTTCATTTTTTGGAGAAGAGATTGGTTTTAATTTCATGTAGAGTGATTGCATGTGAATAAAGTGTTTTTTAGTTGAAAGAGAGGTTTTGCAGCTAAAGATTCATGTTTTGCAACTGAAGGTTCATGATGAAAACGTGTTTTGTAGCTGAGGAAGGAGATGAAAACATGTTTTGCAACTTAAGGAGGAAAGAGGTAGGTGCGTAATTAAAATTGAAAAAGGGGGTAAGCGTGTAAATTTAGTAAACTTAGGATAAATTTAGAAAACTTGGGATAGTTTTTTTGTTTTTCCTCTGTTTTTGGTATTTATGAAAAAACCCAATAATTAATAATGATTGGCCCATGACAATTAACAAGAAGACGGCTGGACCTTGAGGTCACCAACTCATACATTAGACTAGAGTACTACGACTCACTTCACCAGCCAATTTGAAAAGGTTGAATGTTTAATTTCACCTCTAAACTTTGCACAATTAACTTCTTACACTCCTTAATTTTTATAATTTTTTATTCAACTTTTAAATTTTTATGTTAAATTTTTTTTTCACCTTTTAATTTGTACTTTTTAATTTTATTTAACTTATATAATATCAAAATGGATAAAAATTTAATTTTAAATGATTTTAAACACATTAAATACTAAAATTGGCTTAAAAAATTAAAAATTAAGATTAAAAAGTTAGAAAATTTTATTTTTAATTATTTTCTCTCTTTCATTAAATATTATTTTAATTTATATAAATTTCTCTTTTGTCTATATCAACATTTGATTTATAAAATACTTCAATTTTATGTATTATAGGATTAGATAGGTTCAAAATAAAATTTCAAAGGTTGAATAAAATATAATAAAAGTTGCAGAGTCTTAAAGGTTAATCGAGAAAAGTTCAAGGGTGAAACTATGCATTTGGCCAATTTGAAAATGATTCCCCAATTATAGTGAGAACAAGAGTTTTATAATTCATAATCAACAATCTTTATAATTAAATTCATGTATTAAATGTTAGTGAATGAGTAGTTAAATGGTAACTCATTTTTAAGAGCATTTTAAAATATATAGTTTGATTTTTGTTGTCATTAATTTAAAAGAAAATGACAACTCTTATCATGCAGTCCATCAAAACTTAAGTTGTATAATCTATAATCTCTTTATTAACCCAAAAAATTCATATATAAAATCTAAAAGTCCCGTGAAGTTATACATTTGTTTTCATAAGAGTACAAGTTTAATTCAAAAAAATGAAAATATTTGCTAACAATTTTGTTTTTCCAATATTATTTTCAACTCCTCCTTTTTAATGATAAAAATATGTTTCTTTAAAAAAAATTAATCTAGGACGATATATACTTTTTAATGTTTTAAGATTTTACTTATACAATTCTTATTTTTTAAAAAATAAGTACTGATTAGTTCTTTGGAACCACATATTAGTTGTGATATGTATATATATTTGGATTATATGCATTAACACACTTTACAAAATTATAATGGTTTTGTAAATGATATGTATCCAATACATATGTTGTATGTGTTTTGTATAATTTGAAAAATTGCTTTTGTAATATGTGCAGTCGATATCTCTGATTCACAGGAACCAAAGAATAGGTTGGTCATTTAGAATCCTATATTAGGAGCGCATCACATCTTTAATCAAGTGTTTGTTTTGGACAATCCAATATATATATATATATATATATATATATATATATATATATATATATATATATATATATATATATATATATTAGCTAGAAACTTTTAGTGTTTCATATTCATTAGAATTGAAAGTAGGCTGGTCCTTCATAATCCCACATTAGGAGAGCATCATGTCCCTAATCCAATATTTATTTATAGTTCGAGGTAAGGCTGAGCACAGGATAAAGAAAATATTAAACAGTACCGAAGTTCCGAACCGAAAAACATAAAAACTGTACCGAACCGAATAATTTTAATCTCAAACCAAATTTTATGATTAATTTGGTACGGTACTAGATATTTATAAAGAATTGAACCGACAATCATACTGAACCGAAAATTGAATATAGTACCAAATATTCATTTAATAAGTAATACATAGATATTAATAAATAGTATTAAGTAGTAACTTTATTATATACTTATAATTATATTGTCAAGTAATATACATATGTATAACAATACATGATAAAAATTAATACATTTTATGATTAAAATATAATAAATAAATTGTTAGCAAAATATTTTTATTAATTTTATTTTTGTTAATATTATTATCATTGTTACTACTACTATTATTTAATTAACAAGTCAAAATATGAAATGTTTATTATATTACAATTTGAACTTAAGATATAAAGATAAAAAATTAACATTGCATTAGTTTCAAATAATTCAATTAACAAATAAGAATGTGAAATATTCATTACAACACATTAAACTTAAAATATGAAAAATAATAAAATTATTATTATTATTAACAATAAGAAAAAATGTGGAGTACCCTTTATATTTCAATTTAAACTAAAAATATTTAAATAAGAAAATTAACATTGTATAATTTCAAATTTTATAATTAATTTTTAATTAAAAAATATTATTATTATCATATTTGATCATTTATTAATTATTATTTTCAGTAACTAATCTAATCTTATTGATATTATTTAAAATTAATGAGCTGAATAATATTATTGTATTTAATAAATTATTAATTATTATTGTTATTAAGTAATATAATCTTATTGATATTATTTAAAATTAATGAGCTAAATAATATTATTATAATTATTATTTTGCTATATAATAATACATAGACATATATTATAAAAAAAAAAACCAAAACGATATAATTTTACTTAAAATTACGTCGTTTTAATTAAAGTAAGTAGTGATTTAAAAAAATAGAATATAAGTTATTTTTATTAATTAAAATATATTGCTATTATTTTATTTAATAAGTTAATAATTATTATTGTCATTAAGTAATTTTATCTTATTAATATTATTTAAAAGTAATGAGGTACTTATTATTATTATTATTATTATACACACACAATATCCATATAATAAAAAAAATGATATATTTTTATCCAAAACTATGTCATTTTAATTTGTAGATAATAAATAAAATTTTAATTAATAATATAAATTTATCTATTATATAAATTTTCAAATTCGCACTTTAACCGTATCGTACCGATCCGTTCCAATAGAACCGTATTTTCATACCGAATTATCCCAAAAAATAGAATAATATCAATATAAAGATTTTTAAATTGAATATTGACACTGAAAATTTTATTTTTAAAATTTTCAAAATATGATACGATTCCGTAAAATTTCTTAATTTTCCCAAAACATACTCATTGCTGAAATTTTTTTTTGCAAGAAGTTAAACACATGTACCTGTAATTTTTTTTTTTTAATAATATAATTATAAAAAATATCCAATTCCAGTAAATGATGCAACCCGCCACAAAGTCGCGATTGGCGCCACCTAACGCTTCCCATATGTGTATATATATATATATATATGGGAGTGAAGAAACAACAATCAAATAAACTTGAAAATAAATGGCTACTTTAATTGGCAGGCTTAGTTTCTTTCTGTTTATTGGTGCTTTAATCAGCAGTGATACCAGCACAATAAAACTAGCAGCAGCTGCTTCATTGAAGCTGAATTCATCATCCATGCATTTAGAAGCAAAGGCTCTCCTCCAAAGCGGATGGTGGTGCGATGCCCACGTCAACAGCACCACCTCAAACCATTGCAGGTGGCCTGGTATCACTTGCGACCAACTTGGCAGCGTGATCAACATCACATCGCCTCCTTTCCACTGCACTAATGGATCAAATCTTGAAAAGTTCGATTTCTCTTACTTCCCAAATCTCATTCAACTTAATCTCAGTGGAAATGGAGTCACGGGAAGCATACCACCTCAAATGGGTTTGCTTTCGAAGCTCAAGTATCTTGACATGTCAAGCAATTATATAACAGGTGAGTTGCCTTTTCACTCGCTTGCCAACCTGACCCAGTTACTGCAACTTGACATTTCACAGAACGAAATCAATGGCACCATCCCTCCAATGTTAGGGAATCTAAGCGGGCTAGTTCGTTTAACTCTGAGTCACAATCATCTCACGGGTCAAATCCCTCCAGCTCTTGCTTCTTTAACCAACCTCACCCATCTTGACCTTTCTTACAACTCCCTTTCTGGTGCAATCCCTTCTGCTCTTTGGGATTTGACCAGGTTGAAAGCTTTGATTCTGAGCTCTAACCGGGTGAGTGGATCAATCCCGCGGGAGATAGGAGCAAAGCTAAAGAATTTGGTGATTATGCAATTAGAGGGCAATTTTTGTCTTTCGGGTCCAATCCCTGCTTCTCTTGCTAATTTAACCAAATTAGAAAGCCTTTCACTTGATGAAAACCAAATTAATGGAGTCATTCCCGCAGAAATTGGAAACTTGAAGAGACTTATGTCTCTCAGCCTTTCTGAAAATAATATCACCGGTCCAATTCCATCTAGTTTTGGTAATTTAACCAGATTGAAAACGTTGGTTCTTGATGGCAACCACATCGATGGGTCTATACCTTCAGAAATTGGAGAGATGGAGAGCTTAGAACATGTGAGCATTTATAAAAATAAGTTAACTGGTGTGATCCCTTCTGCTGTTGGCAATCTAAACAGTTTGGAGTACCTTGATCTTTGTGACAATCACATTAATGGATCTGTTCCTTCAGAAATTGGAAACTTGAATAGTCTTTATTTTTTAAGCATTTGTAAAAATAACCTCTCTGGTCCAATCCCTTCTGCTCTTGCTAAATTAACCATTTTGGGAAGGTTTGATCTTCGTAGCAACCAAATTGATGGCTTCATACCTCCAGAAATTGGAAATTTGAGCAACCTTTGGGAGTTGAATTTGGATGGAAATAGGCTCACTGGTACACTCCCTTCTACTCTTGCTAATTTGACACAACTATCAAGCCTTTTTCTTTTTCACAACCAAATCCATGGACCGATACCTCCAGAAATTGGAGGTTTGGTGAGTCTTGGTTTGTTGGACTTGCATGACAACAAGCTCACTGGCACAATCCCTAAGGAAATTGGAAATTTGACATCACTTTCTACTTTAATCCTGAGCAAAAACAATCTCACTGGTCCAATACCTTCATCTCTTGGTAAACTGACCACATTGGTTACGTTGTTTCTTAATTCAAATCTCTTGGGAGGATCCCTCCCATCTGAGCTTTCTCAACTATCTTTCCTGTCTGATCTTGATCTTTCAAAAAACCAATTTTCAGGCTTAATTCCACCTGAAATCGGAGCAATATTCAATCCAAAAAAATTGGATCTTTCCAATAACAAACTCAGCGGACCCATCCCTATTCACTTAACAAATTGCTTCAATTTAGTATCTTTGTCGCTCAGCAACAACCATTTGAATGGAAGCATTCCCCTTCAACTTGGAGACCTGCAAAAGCTAGAAAATTTGAATCTGAGTCACAATTTGATCAGTGGGAAAATACCCGCCACAATTGGAAACTTGACATCTTTGAGGGAGTTGGATCTCAGCCACAATAATCTCTCAGGACAGATTCCATATTCTGTTGCTTGCTTGCCAGGCATCCAAATCAATGTGGATAACAATTCTTTCCCAATTCATATTCCATCATGTTTACCTCACAGCAATGAACCATTATCTGGAAGTAACAATAGTTCAAACTGCGATGGTGATTCCCAGCGTTGCTTCACTCCACATAGTGTTAAAAGAGCCTTGCACTCAATGAAAATATGGCTCCCCATTGCCATTTCCCTTGCCTTCTTGATTCTTGGATTTCTGTTTCTTGTTTGCAAGGCCAAGACTTTTCAATATCAAGACCAAGCATTGATGAACGGAGACATGTTTTCGATATGGAACTATGATGGGAAAATTGCTTTTGAAGACATCATTGAAGCAACTCAAGATTTTGACGTCAAATATTGCATTGGTACTGGGGGATACGGCAGTGTTTACAGAGCACAACTACCTAGTGGCAAAGCTATTGCCTTGAAGAAACTCCATCGCATGGAAGCCGAAGACCCAGCTTTTGACAAATCTTTCAGGAATGAGGCAAAGTTGCTATCACAGATACGACATAAGAACATTGTCAAGCTTCATGGGTTTTGTCTGCACAAAAGATCCATGTTTTTGGTTTATGAATACATGGAAAGGGGAAGCCTGTTTTGCATCTTGAGAAATGATGCGGAAGCTGTGGAGTTGGACTGGACTAAAAGAATTAGCATAGTGAGAGGCATTGCACATGCTTTATCATACATGCATCATGATTGCTCCCCGCCCGTTGTTCATCGAGACATATCGAGCAACAACATCCTGTTGAACTCTGAATTGGAGGGTTTTGTATCTGATTTTGGCACAGCGAGACTCCTTTCTCCGGATTCTTCCAATCATACTCTTCTTGCGGGCACCCATGGTTATATTGCTCCAGGTAAAAACTTGCTTCTTTTTTTTTTTTCTTTTTTTGATGTATGTATAATTGAAGTAGTGAAGCACCTGTTAGATGCAATGAATCTTATATCATTGTTTCTTATATAAGTTTGTTTGTGGATAGAACTTGCCTACACAATGGCCGTGACAGAAAAATGTGATGTATATAGCTTTGGAGTTGTAGCATTGGAATTACTGATGGGAAGGCACCCAGGAGATCTCCTATCATCATCTGTCAAAGATGCAGTGCTCCTCGGTGAGATATTGGACACACGTCTGCCACCTCCAACGACTAAAAGTGGCATTCAAGGTGTAATCCACATTGCTTCAGCAGCATTTTCGTGCTTAGATGACAACCCAAAATCTCGACCTACGATGGAATTTCTTTCTCAGGAATTTGTTTCTGGCAAGAGACAAATAGCCGATGCTCTCCATTCAATTTCTGTAGCAGAGCTTAAGAGTGGTGGCATGCTTACAGTATGTCCAACACAACAACAATGCAATGAGGGTGAGGGCAAGCGTGAATATCAGATTGAAATGTCAACCTTGGTCTCAAATTGAACTTCTGTGTGAGTACTGGAGAGGATGTTTATCTTTCTTTTGGAGTAGTCCCTTGTGGTTCTATCATCTATGCATATTAAAAGTTTGGTGATAGGTTTGAATTTTCATAAATGTGATGTAATTCTGCTTCTTCTTTTTTTCCGTGTACTTCTGCTTTCAAAATTGTGCATCTTTTGCTAGATTTTGATAATATTATAACTATTCTAGACATAACCAATCAGAAGAAGCAATATAGGGTCAGTTCTTGATCAATTAAATTCATATCACTTATATACCAAACATATACCAAGCATATACTGAATATATACCAATTGTATACTAAAAATATACCAAATATATGTTGAGTATATATAAAAAAATATACTAAATATATACCAAGTATATATGTCACATATATGCAAAAATATATCAAAAGTATACCAAAAGTATACCAACATATACATAATCATTTGATAGAATAATTCATGTTTAAATACATTATGAAAGCATGGATGCTTATAATTATGTATTCCACATGCAATACATATATAAAATAATAACTCACAGTTATGCGCTCCTCTAAAAAGAGTAGACTAGGTAAATCCAATAAGCCTCGGTCTCGGCACAACTAAAGAAAAGAAATAAATAATACTAAAATTAGAAACGAAATCCTAATTTTACACTTCTAGAAATTCTAAAGAGTGACTCAATTTAGGACACGACTAGACCACAAAACCAAAAATTCAAGATTAACCAGATGTCACATTTTATGAGAATTCTACCAAAAATTTGATAGTTTCTTCTGTAAAATGGATGTCTCTCTACTAAAAATAGAGTCGATCCTGCAAGCAAACACACTTTAATACTACTCAAAAGCACAACACCTCAAGTTGAGATCCCGAACTACACAATTTCCCAACCAAGAAACACAATCCTCAAAAATAAATATTTAATAACAATCATTAAAAACCATAAACATCAATAATAAACCACAATACAATTTATTTAAATAACAAAAATATTAAAGCTAATTATTTTCAAATTAGTCAATAAATCTCAAATAATTTATATAATATTAACAAAAATCATTTTTTTTCAATTATTTGAAATTAAATAGTAAAATTCACAAATAATTATTTAAATAGTTCAAATATGTAATAAAAATAGTTAAATTTCAATTAATCACAAAAAAAAAATAAATAAAATTACTATTTGAATATACTTGCGTAAATTATTTTTAATTAGTTAAAAATAGTAATTAATTCGTAAAAATTATTGTAATACTTTTTTTTATTCCAAAATTATTCAAAACATACTAGTTAACAATAATTTCAATTAAACTACCAAATTTACTAATTTATATTAATTTTTCCAAAAATTTATTTTTTTACATAAACTTTCAAAAATTCGTAATAAATAATCAGATCAAAATTTTCATATACTTCATTCACAAACTATACTCCAAATAATTTAAAAAATTTATTAAAAATATAAATATTTTTCGGCGAGGATTACCGGAACAGTGACTCATTGGAAAACTCAAAACACCAAAAATAAAAATAATTCAAAAAATCAACCAAAAATATATTTGAATAGCTCAAGTTACACACAACAACATTTCTAAAGGCATCAAGCATGAATCATAGGAAATCAAGCCCAAAAAAAAAAAAAAAAAACTAAATTTGACCTAAACTAAAACTTGAAGAAAACTCATATAACTTTTGCATAGGTCATCCTAAAAGGATTTTCAAAGGTTATTCAACTACAAACTCACTGGCTAAACCAATGGTTTTACAACCTCTCCAGGGACTTACCACCTGTGACCAAAGGACTCACTAAATAAACTACCTAATAGACATTACTGTAACATAAACACAATTCCTATTCAAATCACTCAACCCCCCCAAGCTTTGATACCAAAAATTTCAAGGATCAAAGGGGTATTATTCACGCATATGTATGTAGAGATGATAGATGAATGAAATCACAGTGCCGATCTCACCAAGGATCAAAGGGTGTACTGTTCATGTGTATGTATGAAGAGATGATAAATGAATGAAATCACAATGTTGGTCTTATACTCCTGTCACATGCTAGACACGGAGGTTACTAGACCAAGATGCAATAAAGATTTCACAGAGTTTCTGATGTGTAGGATCCTAATTACTTAGGCAAGTACAGAGCATATGTTATGCTACTTAAGAACTATACATGAAATGGACATTAAAAGAAAGTTGTAAAGAAAGTAAATAACATAAAACAAATTTAAAAGAACACTGCAAACAAAGTGAATAACATAAAACTTTAAAGATATATATAAATCTTACGAAGAAGAAGTTATCTCTTTATATTCCAAGAAAAGGGAAGGCTACAGAGTTCTATTTCCATAAAATAGCAGAGGAAGGTTACAAAGTTCTATATCCAGAAAATAGCAAAGGAAAGAAGATAAAACTATATTCTATCTTTTGTAGAGATATAAATTTAGAGCTATATCAAAATAGAGCTATATGTTTTCTAAAAAATTTTCTCTCTCAAAACTTGTATCTCTTGCAAGAAGGGGAGAGGCTCTTTATATAAAGGCTTGAGAATGAGCAAATCCTAGAATCATGGGGAAGACAACCCAAAGACAGGAGTTACTAGAGAGATTCTAATCCTGACACTAATCTCGTTCCTTTATCTATCACTTTCTTATTTTTTTTATGAAGAGAGGTCCTCATTAAGTCCTGGAAGGGAAAAGCGAGTCCCCATCCTTGTGGAATAATGGAAGAGAAAAGGATGAAGGTAGTAAGTGGAGCAGAATATTTGACATAAAATTCAAATTTGCATGATGGTTATCCGAGTAGGTCCCAAAGAGCATAATTCGAAGGATGGCCTAGAAAAGAAAATAATTAAATACTTTTTTTTATAAATGACCTAACTTTTGCATGGGTCATCCTAAAAGGATTTTCAACCCCATATGGAAAAACAAATACAATATTTACAAAAGCCTTTATAAGCATGTGGGCTTTATAGAAGGAAGAATGCCAAAACAGTCATCTTCATTATCATTACCCAAATCAATGAAGGGTTCTTAATCTTGAGAGGCCTGGGACTGTGAAGGAGAAGCATCCTCAGACTGGATGAGTTACTGCATAATTTTGAAATATTCTTCTTTTGTTTCTGCAACAGCGAGAAGTGTATTAGCATGTGATTTTTTAGCAAGGAAGGTAGATTGTGCCTGAGTTTGGGCATAAGAGAAGCTAAGAAATCTATGCTGTTTGAGCTAATCTGTTACTGCTTCTTTAGAAATTTTTAAGGGACTTTATAAGAAGTCCACCATTTTACTATAAATTTCCTTTAGAGGACAGTAATACCTTCACTAGTAAAAAAATCAAGATACTACTATGAAACCCAAGGAACAAAGAATTTGGAGCAATAAAGGCAAAGAAGGGAAAAAATTTTCTCAAGGGGAGAAGGTTTATAGTGGGTGGAGAAAAGATTATATCCCTGGCGTATGACAAAAGGGAGGATATCATGAATGGGTCCATAGTTATTCCACCAACAAGCGAACCATGTAGGGAATTTAGATATATCAACACAATCACTCTAGAAAAATATCCATGTACGGGCATTATAAGTATTTTGGATAAGAAAAAATTTCAACCATGCTTGTTCATAATCCTAATAGAAAAATGAGCGGCAAAAGTTTAACTTTAAGTTAAAGTTGATAAGGAAGGCTTTTGGCTTGAAGAGTTCTTATCCCCACTCAAAAGGGTGGAGGACATTGAGAATTTTGCAAGTTAAATAAGAAGTCTGGATATATCCTTTATGATATAAGTATTCAAATTCTGCAAAACCAGATTATTCCAAAGTAGTTTGATAATATTCCTAAGGTTTGGAAAGATCCCAAGGTTTAAAAAACTAATTTTTTGAAAAAATGATTTTGCAAAGTAAGAAAAGGATCTTTATTGAAAAATCCATCTTTAATAGTTAAAATATTTTGAATAGAATTCTTTATAAGAAAATCTGAAGATGGAAGTTTTGATTGTGATAAAACAATCTGTGAACTACTTTGAGTAGTTATAGAAATTAAATCATTTTGAGAAAGGGTTTAGAAGAGGAAGAATCTCCTTTCTCAATTTTTAAAATAGATTGAGGAGTTTTACCTAATAAACATTTATTATTGTCTGTCTGAACAATGGCTGGAGGGTGGAGAGTATTCTGTATTGCTTTAATAAGTTTAAGGGATTGGGAGATAAAATCAATCCATAGTTAGATTTGAAAAGCTTTACCATAATTAAATATATTTTGTTCTTGGCTAACTATATCAAACCATGACTTTATAGGCTTTTCAGCAGAAAGAGGAGAAGGAGGGATAGAAGATGTTTCCATTTTCTCTTTATCTTTCTATTTTTTACGGACCATCTTTATAAGTTCTGTAAAAATTCTCTAGTTAGAAAATCTGGTAGAGATTTTTTATCTCCTTGAATAAATTCTATATTAAAATAAAAAATACTTAAAATGGCCTGCCATCTTGCAAAAATTTATTTTGATGCAATATTTTGAACATCTTTTTACAAAACTTCTTTAGTAGATTTACAATCAATACGAAGTAAAAACTTTTGATTGAGTAAATCATTTTGAAACTTTGATATGCATGTGACAATGGAAAGAATTTCTTTTTTAATGGTGGAGTAGTTTTTATGTGTATCATTCCAGTGACCTAAAGTATACTGGACAACTACTTCCCACCCTTCTAAAACTTATTTTAGCACACCCCCATAACCTATATCACTAGCATCAATTTCAACAATCTTAGGAAGATTGGGATCAGCAAGATGTAAATAGGGAATTTCAAGGATATGTTTCATAATATGTTGGATGTCAGCCTAAGGGACTAGATTTTTTATTAATCAATCATACAAAGGTTTAGCGATCCTATTAATATTAGGAAAAAAATCTAAAACATAGTTTAGACTTCCTAAGAACCTTTATAATTAGGCTTTATCAAGAAATTTATCATGGAATTTACTACCAAATTCTAAGGACCTCTCGATGGGAACTATAGTATTATAACAAATGTAATGTCCTAAGAATCTAACTCTAGTTTAGAAAAGAGCTATTTTCTTAGTAAACACAACAATTCCATTTTATTTAACAATATAGAGGAAAGTCTTTAAATGCTTGAAATATTGTTCAACAGAGTTGGAGAAAATAAGAACGTTATCAATATAAACAATGCAAAATTTAGAATAAGGAGTGAATATATCATTCATTATTGTCTAAAATTCTGATGGTGCATTTTTCAAATCAAATGGCATAACATTCCATTCATATTGTCTAAAAGGGATGGTGAAAGCAGTTTTATATCAATGATCTGTATGAATTTTTATTTGACAAAATCCTGATTTCATATTAAATTTTGAAAATACAAATGCAGAATGAAGTTTTTGAAGAAGATCTTTTTTGTTAGAAATAGGATATTGAATCCATTTTAAAGGTTTATTTAAAAGTTTATAATTAATAACAACCCTTGGGGTACCTCTTTCTATTTTAGAAGCTTTATTGACATAGAAAGCTGCACAACTCCAAGGAGATCTAAATTTTGAGATTAATCCTTTGAATTCAAGATCCTAGATTTCTTCCTTACAGCGGCATTCTAATTCAAAATTCATTTGAATTGGTCTAGCCTTAGTAAGGATATTTTTCTCATTAAATCCTAACTCATAAAGCAAGTCAATAATATCCTATTTTCTTTTCTAAAAAACATTTGGTAAATCAAACCAGACTTCTTTTATCACAATATCATGAAAATAAAAAATATTTGATTTTACCAAATCATACTTTAATTGTTGTTCAATTTTTTGAAAATGAATATTTTTTTAAATCATATAAGTCTATCTCCTTACCCTTGATTAAAGCATTGATTTCATTCATATAAATAGAATGAGCTTTAAAAAGGTTAAAGGATCTAGTTCTTAGCTTTGCTAAAAAAGGAAAAGATATATCAACTTTTTAATCTTTATAATCAATAGAGTTATAGGTGGTTAAATAGGGAGTTATCAAATTAATAAAAGGTGTCCCTAAAATCACCATATAACTTATATCAAAAATGAGAAGAAAAAGAGTTTTCAAAAGAAATCCATTATTAGAAATACTAGAAATCCATCAAAAGAGTATGCATTTTTGAATTATTAGCAAAGGAAAGCTTTTCTATAGTACATTCATGAAAATGATATGGAACCATCCTAGTTTTTATGCAGTTCAAATTATTTGTATCAAACAAAGCTATGGTATCCAACTCAAAATCTTTATAAAAAATAATAGTGATCTTTATAAGATATTTTCTTGAGGTGATTTGGTTTAAAGCATAGAGGAAATCTTGGGGGACATTATCAAGATTACTAAGGAATCCTGGCTCTAGATCTTTAGTGTCATCACTATCACTAGACTCTTCAGGTAATTTAGTGATAAGAAATTGGATTAATTTAGAATCCTTTATTGTTTGTCTTTTTATTGCTTTATCTTAGACTTTATGGTTTTGATTTCCCCCTAGAGATATTGGATGTCACCTAATGGCTTCTTACTTAGTTTCTTTCTTTTGAGAATAGTAGTTAGATCATATATACCTGTACTGGTATAAGGTAACTCAATGTCCTTAAGTTCAAGATCCCTTTCTAGAGATTGCCTAAGTTGTTCTAGATACTTTTTATGAACCTTAGGGATTGATATGTTGAATGACATCTATAATCAGGTTTTTTTCTCTAATGAGCATATTGAGTTGGTTTATTTCTATATCAAGATCTATACTAGAATCAGAAGAGGAGGAGGAGGCAAGTTCATCAATTTAGGGAGTTAAGAAAATTTCAGAGTTGGTTTTAGACTCAGAGGTATCTATAAGAAAAGATGTGAGCTTATTCAAGGTTACTTCTTCTAAGTCTAATTCATGGAGTTTTTTGGAGATCTTACAATATCTAGAGATTTGTCCCTTTTTGCCACACTTAAAGCAGGTAATGTCTCTCAAACTAGTTTTCTTAACTTTATCAGCCTGTGGTTTTCTAGAAGTCTTTCTATAAGGTTTATTATAGTTAGCTTCTTCCTTATCCTTTTTCTTGGAGAATTTCCTGGTTTTGGAGGAAATTTTCCTAGATGAAGGTTTTAAGGATTTCTACTGTAATTTCCCTTAAATGAAGGATTCTAGGTGAAGCTATAGTTAAATTATTTGCAAAAAGATCCTAGTTCCTATCTGGTCTTTCTCATTTCTTTCTTTAAATGTTTTTGAAGTTTCAAGTCCTGACGGATCTTAAGACCTTATATAGGGTGGTGCTAATCAATTCACCATAGGTAAACTAACTATAAGGAATGATATGGGTTCCAAAAGACTATCTAGTGGTATTTCTAACACGTTCACCTAGAAGGGTTGGCAAACCAGTAAGAAATTTTTCTTTCTAGAAGGGTTGATTAGAATCCTCCCTAAGCATAACCTTAATAAGAAAAGTTAACCTATACCATTGGAAGTCACTAAGCTTTTTGTATCTAAGGTTGGAAAATAGATCAACATTTTTATCTTTAAGGTAAGAAGAGTCTCTTATAAAGTGGAGTGCTATAGTCAATATAAGAGTAGACACATCATCTTGAATAGGATTTCTTATTTGGTCAAGAATAGGTAGACCTTCATCATTAGTTTGGATAGCATGAAGAATATTAAGTTGCTATTCTTTAGTAAGATGGTAATCCCACCAACCTTTTAGTTGGCCAAAAAAACTAGCTATGATAAGTTCAGCAACAAACCTATTAGAGGTTCCTGTTTGGGCTTTATAAGCATTTGATGCCATAGTCATCTGTTGAAGAAAGTTCAATATTTGTTATTCAGATATACCATTTATATTCCATTCATATATAAAATTAGCAAAAAACTTAGGTTGGACAAGGGTATTGGGTTAACCATAAAGCTCAAGGTCAGGAAGCCTAGTCTGCATATATCCAGAATGAGGAAAAGGAGATTATTAAAAAGTATCTATCTCAGTGAGGGATTCTATATCTTTATCGAGAACACTAACAGTCTGGTTGACAGAAGGAGGAGTATCAGGAACAATAGGTTCTCTAGAACTTGACGGATCAAGCCTACTAAGTTATTCTCTAACTTCATGTAAGAATTCAATATGGTTACTCCTAATTTCCTTTTGTGCATTGGTAGAGATTTGATAAGGGTTGAACATAGGGTTCTTGTGTTTCTTATCAGTTATGGCTAAGGTTCCTGAAGACTCAATGGGTTTTCAGGTCTAGTTTTCAAGTCTAGATAACTGTTTACCTATGCTGTGGAGATGGACATTAGTAAAGTTATTTTTGGAAACCATATTTTTCAAGTTTTGGAGTTCACTATCCTGTTGTTTTTTATAAGGACATGTTTCTATGGTTTCATTGCCTATAGAGATCTTAATGTTTCTCATAGGAGGATGTTCAGACTCTATTTATTAACCATTTGATGCTCCCCAAATAGTTACCTTTTTTCTTATAGTGATAAGGTTTAAAACTTTAAAAAGGTTATGAAATATTATTTTATGAAACATATATCTCAAACCATTCAAAAAATAATATATTGACTTTATTGGTTTGGATAAAGTGTAAAATTGATTTTGAAGATCATTTCTTTCTTCTAAAAAATGTTGGCAAAACTAATTTATTTTTTCTTTATTATGAGATGCATAAAAATCTTTATGTAAAAGAGCTTTATCAGGGGTGAACTCTTTATCTAAAACATATAACTTATGAGCCATGTTCTCTGTTATAGTTGAAGCAGTATGAGAGGTAGGAGGAGAAGGATTTTCTTTTTATCTAGGTTTATTATAAATAGGTCTAGCTATATTCGTACTATAATCCACAATTTGGATGGAGGAAGAAGGTAGATATGAGGTAGAATATCGAGTAGGGATAGTATAAGGTAGATTTATAACTAGTGGTAAATCGGGGTAAAGATTTGTCTGATCTGTTTATTGGGGGAGGTGTATGGTTTTTTGTTGGTAATTTTCTTATGGATCTTTATGGTATGGAAGATTTATGATAGATGGGATCTGTGATATTCTTCCCAGATCAAGGGATTCTGATGAAGATATATTAAAAACATCTCACACTGGGAAAAGTTCTGTTGAAAGAGAGTTTTACTTTGCCATCTTGGAATTGGGTGATATGCTTTATTTGGGTGTTGGGAGCAAGTGTTTCTTCTTGTTGGATTTTTGGTTCAGTAGCTCCTTCTAAGATCCATTCTTGGGGAAACGTAACTTGGCTCCATTTTATGGGTTTTAGGATGATAACATTGGCTTTAGTCATATATGTTTAGAGAAGAAGAGTTTCTCCCCTTTTGCTATGAAATGGCTTTAAGTATGGAATGTAATCATCATAACTTTATAATGAAATTTAAAAACAAATGTAACTGGAATTGATTCATCCTCCATAACATATTTATGGGTTTAGATTTGTAAAATAAAGACTTTAGAAGATTAGCATCATTAACAGAAATGGTAAAATTATGGTAGCAATCAAACGATATAGGGCCTAAGCAGAGACTGGATTCAATAGTTCCTAAGAGAGAATCTTGGAAGTTCTTGAATCTTATATGTCTAAGGGTAAAAAGGATATAAGTGTTATGACCTTCTCGATTAAGGGTCTTTATACCGACCTAAACAAGACCTATATGAATATACCTGAAACCCTTATCTTTATGTTTCTCTAAAGAAATGAAAGAAAGTAACTTTATGTAATCCTAAGACTTAGAAACCTAGATATCATTTTCTTCTGTCTTAATGACATAGTCAAATTTGAAGAGATTAAGTTTAGGAGTTTTGTAGACATGATCTTCTTATAGTCTATGAGCTTAAAGTCATCTATGCATTTATCAAAGTCTTTAATAATGATTTCATCACTATTGACTATGTTCTTTCGAGCTTTGGCAAAAGAGGAAGCAGAGGAAGAAGAAGAAGAAGTGGTTGTACCAAAAATTAGGTTCATGGTAAATGAATGGCTATAGAGATAGGTTATTCAACTACAAACTCACTAGCTAAACCTATGGTTTTACAGCCTCTCCAGGCACTTACTATCGGGACAACCTATAACCAAAGGACTCACTGAATAAACTACCTAGTAAACATTAATGTAAAATAAAAACAATTCCTGTTTAAATCACTCAACCCCCCAGGATTTAATACCAGAAATGTTAATAATCAAAGGGTGTACTATTCATACGTATGTATGCATATATTATAGATGAATGAAATCACAATGTCGGTCTTACACTGCAGTCACAGGCTAGACACGAAGGTTACCGAACCAAGATACAATAAAGATTTCATAGAGTTTTTAATATTCAAGATCCTAATTGCTTAGGCAAGCACAGAGCCAACATTCTACTACATAAGAACTATATATGAAATGGAAATTAAAAGAAAGTTGTAAAGAAAGTAAATAACATAAAACAAATTAAAAGAAAGCTATAAAGAAAGTCAATAACATAAAACTTTAAAGATATATATAAATCTTACGAAGAAGAAGTTTTCTCTTTATATTCCAAGTAAAAGGAAGGTTATAGAGTTTTATTTCCAGAAAATAGCAAAGGAAGGTTACAAAGTTCTATATCCAGAAAATAACAAAGGAAATAAGATAAAACTATATTCTATCTTTTGTAGAGATACAAATTTTAGAGCTATATCAAAAGAGAGCTATATGTTTTCTAAAAAAATTTTCACTCTCAAAACATGTATCTCCTATAGAAAAGGGAGAGGCTCCTTATATAGAGGCTTAAGAAGGAGCAAATCCTAGAATCATGGGGAAGACGGGCCAGGGACAGGAGTTAGTGGAGTGGTTCTAATCCTGACACCAATCTCATTCCTTTATCTATCACTTTCTTGTTTTTTATGAAGAGTCCTGGTAGTGAAAAGCGGGTCCCCATCCTTGTGGAATAATGGAAGAGAGAGGGATGAAGGTAGTAGGTGAAGCAGGATATTTGATATAAAAGTCAAATTTGCCTTATGGTTGTGCGAGCATGTCCCAATAAGCATAATTAGAAGGATGACCTAGAAAAGAAAATAATTAGAATACTTTTTTTTATAAATGACCTAAATTTTGCATGGGTCATCCTAAAAGGATTTTCAACCCATCTGGCAAAAAAATACAATATTTACAAAAGGCTTTATAAGCCTACGGGCTTTATAGATGGAAGAATGCCAAAATAGTCATCTTCATTATCATTACCTAAATCAATGAAGGGTTCTAAATCCTGAGAGGCCTAGGACTGTGAAGGATAAGCATCCTCAAACTAGATGAGTTGCTACATAATTTTGAATTATTCTTCTTTTATTTTTATAGCGGCGAGAAGTGCATTGGCATGTAATTTTTGAGCCAAGAAGGTAGACTATGCCTAAGTTTAGGCACGAGAGAAGGCAAGAAATCCATGTTGTTTGAGCCAATCTGTTACTGCATGTTTAGAGATTTTTTGAGGGACTTTATAAGAAGTCCACCATTTTACTTTAAATTTCCTTTGGAGGACAATAATACCTTCATTAGTAAAAAATCATGATACCACTATGAAACCCAAGGAACAAAGAATTTGGAACAATAAAGGCAAATAAAGGAAATTTTTTTCTCAAGGGGAGAAGGTTTATAGTGGGTGGAGAAAAGATTATATGTCTGGCGTATATCAGAAGGGAGGATATCAAGAAAGGGTCCGTAGTTATTCCACTAACGAGTGAACCATATAGGGAATTTAGATATATCAGCACTACCACTCAGGAAAAATAGCCATGTATAGGTATTATAAGTATTTTGGATAAGAAAAGAGTTAAACCATACTTATTCATAATCCCTATAGGAAAATGAGTGACAAAAGTCTAACATTAAGTTAAAGTTGATAGGGAAGGCTTTTGACTTGAAGAGTTCTTATCCCCATTCAGAAGGGTGGAGGACATTGGGAATTTTTCAAGTTGAATAAGAAGGCTAGGTATATCTTTCATAATATAAGTGTTTGAATTATGTAGAACCAGAGTATTCCAAAATAGTTTGATAACATTCCTGGGGTTTGGAAAGATCCCAAGGTTTAAAAAACTATTTTTTTGAAAAATGATTTTGCATAGTAAGAAAAGGATTTTATTGAAAAATCCATCTTCAATAGTTAAAATATTTTGAATATAATTCTTTATAAGAAAATATGGAGATGGAAGTTTTGATTGTGATAAAACAATCTATCAACTACTTTGAGTAGTTGCAGGAGTTAAATCATTTTAGGAAAGGGTTTTAGAAGAGGAAGAATCTCCTTTCTCAATTTTTGAAAGAGGTTGAGGAGCTTTACTTAATAAACCTTTATTATTGTCTGTCTAAACAATGGCTAAAGGCTGGAGAGTATTTTGTATTGCTTTAAGAAGTTCAGGAGATTAGGAGATAAAATCAATCCATAGCTAGATTTGAGAAGCTTTATCAGAATCAAATATATTTTTTTCTTAGCTAACTATATCAAACCATGACATTATAGGCTTCTCAATATAAAAAGGAGGAGGAGGGATAGAAGATGTTTCCACTTTATCATTATCTTTCCATTTTTTGTAGACCACCTTTTTCTGTTCTGTAAAAATTCTTTAGTTAGAAAATCTGGTATAGAGTTTTTATCTCCTTGAATAAATTCTATATCAAAATCAAAAATACTTAAAATGGCCTGCCATCTTCCAAAAATTTGTTTTGATGCAATATTTTGAACATCTTTTTGCAAAACTTCTTTAGCATATTTACAATCAATGCGAAGTAAAAACTTTTAATTGAGTAAATCATATTGAAACTTTGATATGCATGTGACAGTGGAAAGAATTTCTTTTTTAATGGTGGAATAGTTTTTCTATGTATCATTCCAGTGACCTGAAGTATACTGGACAACTGCTTCCCACCCTTCTAAAACTTATTTTAGGATACCCCCAAAACCTATGGCATCAATTTTAATAATCTTAGGAAGATTCGGATCAGCAAGATGTAAACAAGGAATTTTAAGGATATGTTTCTTAATATATTGGATGACTCTGGTATGTTCGTCAATCTAAGGGACTGAATTTTTCTTTAATTGATCATGTAAAGGTTTACCGATCCTATAAATATTAGGAAGAAAATCTAAAACATAGTTTAAACTTCCTAAGAACCTTTGTAATTAGGCTTTATCAAGAATTTTATCAAGGAATTTACTGCCAAATTCTAAGGACCTCTCGATGGGAACTACAGTACCACAACAGATGTAATGTCCTAAGAATCTAACTCTAGTTTGAAAAAGAGCTATTTTCTTAGCACAAAAAACAAGTCCATTTTGTTTAACTATATAGAGGAAAGTCTTTAAGTGCTTGAAATGTTGTTCAATGGAATTTGAGAAAATAAGCACGTCATTAATATAAACAATGCAAAATTCAGAATAAGGAATGAATATATTATTCATTATTCTCTGAAATTCTGATGGTGCATTTTTCAAACCAAATGGCATGACATTCCATTCATATTTCCAAAAGGCATAATGAATGCAGTTTTATATTGATGATCTTTATGAACTTGTATTTGCCAAAATCCTGATTTCATGTCAAAATTTAAAAATACGAATGCAGAATGAAGTTTTTGAAGAAGATCTTTTTTTGTTAGGAATAGGATATCGAATCCATTATAAAGCTTTATTTAAAGGTTTATAATTAATAACAACCCTTGGGGTACCTCTTTCTATTTCAGAAGCTTTATTGACATAGAAAGCTGCAAAACTCTATGGAGATCTGGATTTTGAGATTAATCCTTTGGATTCAAGATCCTAGATTTCTTCCTTACAATGGCTTTCCAATTCAAAATTCATTTGAATTGGTCTAGCCTTAGTAGGGATATATTTCTCATTAAATCCTGACTCATAAGGCAAGTCAACAATATGTTATTTTCTTTTCCAAAAAGCATTTGGTAAATCATAACAAACTTCTTTTATCACAATATCATGAAAATCAAAAATTTTTAATTTTACCAGATCAAACTTTAACTGTTGTTCAATTTTTTTGAAAATGTAATATCCCGAGTTTTTAAATAATTTTAAACTGTATCGGCATATGCAGTGTTAATAATTTTTATACATATTTATGATATTTTTATGAGTTGTTATTTATTAAAGCTAATTTTAATTATTTTATATTATTTTAAGTTCTTTACATAAAATTTTCCCAGGAATTATATTTTCGGGGAAATTAAGACGTAAATAATTTAATATTAATTATTTTAAATGGTTTTATGAATTTGTATGAACTCATATATAATTTTAATGTGCTAAATAAAATGTATGTATGTACATTTATTTAAAAATAAATTAGGGTTTAATTAATTTTTAATATTTAGTTTTAATATTAATTAATTAATTATATATGTGTATATATTATTAAAATATGTGTGTGGTGTATATTTAATGTGTGTGAGACTATATATTATTATAATATATAGTATAGTTATATATATACATATATATACATAATTATTTAACAAAAAACTAAAGTTCACGTTAATTACAGAATTGCCCCTTTCCTCCTCCTCTTCTTCCCGATCATCCCTCACCCTCACCGTCTGTTTCTTCTCCAATCAGAGTACCTCCAGTCGTTCCGCCGTCGACCACCTCCTCACCAGCCAGCTCCGCCACCTTCTTTCCTTCTCCGGCGCCGTTCAAAGCTCGGAAAAGTCGGATGATCAAAAGTTGAGCCATCTCTGTTTCTCATGATTCCGGCCACCATTTTTCACACCGTCAGTCTCTATCTTCTCATTGAGCTCCAGTGAGCGTGATTCCAAGCTTTGTTTCACTTAAAACGGTCTAGATTTTCCACTTTGAGTTTTTGAATTTTTTTGAGCTTCAAGTTGATTGATTCAAAAAAACTTCATTCAAAAACTTTGATCTTAGTAGCTTAATCTACCTCTGTAAATTTTTTTGGAATTTTTGGAATTTATTTTGATTTTTGGGAATTTTTTATTATTTTATTATTATTTTCTAATTTTCGAAAATTAATTAATTAAATTATGAAATTGTGTTTTATGGTAATTATAGGTGTTGAAATGCATTTTATAAATTTATTGGTAATTTTTGTAAATTTTATATATTTATTTGGAATTTATTAAGTTTATGTAATTTTGAAAAATTAGGTTAATTATGTATTTAATTGAACGTAATTAGTTAATTGAGTATATTTATTGATATTATTGATTTATATGTTGAGAAAATTAATTTTGAGTAATTATACTATTTTTGGTGAATTTTTATTAATTTTAGTGAATTTATATATAGGGGTATTTTGGTAATTTGACACTAAATTGGTTAAAAATGTAATTAAATTGGTTTTATTAGTTATTTAAGTTATAAAAATGATTTCTAAAAATTATTTAGTATTTTTAACCAATTAAAACTATTTTTTGTAAATTATTTTCAAATTATATATATAATATACGATTTTTCTAAATAAATGTGTTTTTATCGGTTTTAATGTGTTTTAGGGTTAATTATGTAAATTGAATTGATAAAATATGTTTTTATTATAAAAGGGCATTTTCGGTATTTTTATAATTGTTCTGTGAATTGTGAACCTCGATTTGTGAATTATAGTTTGGAGTTTGACCGAGGGATTGTGGTTATGAATTGAATTTGTTCGAAGTGTGTTTCTTTGAAGGACTGGCTCTACTCTTTGAGTAGAGAGATGTCCGTTTTACAGGGGAGGTTCTGCCGGATTTTCGATAGAATTCTTGTAAAACGTGATATCCGGTCGAATTCTGATTCTAATTCTGTGTCTAGTATTCTAGATCGAGTTTCTAGAAATTTTGATAGAATTATTTTGATTTCCTATTATCATTTGTTTGTTTAGTTGCGCCGAGACCGAGGCCTAGTGGATCAGTCCCGTCAGATCCGTCTCGAGGAGTATAATAACAATGAGTTGTTATTTTATATATCTATGTTTTAGGGTGCATGTTTTAGAAACGTATGGTTTATTTTGATAAAATATACATAAATGATTTAATTAGTACTTAGGTTTATTTTTGGTTTATTTTTTGTATATTTTGATATATTTTAAATTATATGCATATTTTATTAAATATTTATACTTAAAATGTTTTTAAATATATTTCTAGTTTATTTTACAATTATATTGGATTTATTTGACGTATATATACTCGAAATATACCTGATTTACTTTTAGTATATTTCGAGTATATATATATGGTTTATGTTGCTATTCTATTGAAATTCATGCCTCATTTATTTATGAATGTATGTTTTATATATATTAATGAAGGATATCAATAGAATGTGCTACCTAATGAGTAGCACTAAGACCGAGTACATACCGGTACGTTGATAGCTTTTAGGCTTCATTACTAACCATTTATGGATATTGATCGGATTGATTTGATTTGATGTGTAATGTGGTTTGGGAGTGTGATTGCTGGAGCTCGGTTGACTTAGTGCCTCGGGGCCAATCACACTGACAGTCAAACTACTGGAGCTCGGTTGACTTAGTGTCTCGAGGCCAATCTACTGTCCAAATGGAACAAGTGAATATATTTAGAATAAGTGAGCCTGTATGGCTAGAGTGTTGTCTAACACTATTTGAGGTTGCGGTTTTTTTTAGGGTTCTATTTGATCCTTCATAAACAGTGATTTTTCAAAAAATATATCAAAATGATTTTGCTGCATCTGTGTGTAATTGCCTGTATATATATTTATTATATATACTATTGACTGTGTGCATTGCCATTTAGTTATGGATGTATATATATTATAACGATTCATTCAGTGAGGTCTGACTCCCCTCCGTTGACTATTTTTCAGGAGAGTCATCGTCTTCAGACCTCAGTAGCAGACCCATACACCGGATTTCTTCTGCCCCGGCTTCACTATGTAAACTGCTTATCTGAGCCTTATTTTATAATCTAGACAATGCAGTAGTTCTAAACAGTTATGGAGTTTATGTATTATATTTGTGTGAGTTATGTATTTTAAAGATTTGAACTGGAATTTGTATTAAAAGTTTATTTATATATGAGATGAGTTGTTCGATTTAATTTCATTTAGTGGATTATTATTTCAATATTTATTATTTTATTTCCACTGCAGAATACTTTATTTATGTTATTATTATTATTATTGCATGTTTTTATTTTATTTTAAGGCTTGCTACGGGTTCCGGATTCGAAAGAATTCTCGTTCTCTAGCGCCGGTCATGGCCCCTGTTTTGGGTCGTGACAGAAAATAAACATTTTGTTTTAAATCGTATAAGTCTATCTCCTTACCCTTGATTAAAGCATTAATTTCATTCTTATAAATAGAATCAACTTTAATAAGGTTAAGGGATTTGGTTCTTGGTTTTGCTAAAAAAGGAAAAGATATATGAACTTGTTCATCTTTGTAATCAATGAAGTTATAGGTGGTTAAATAGGGAGTTATCAAATTAATGAAAGGTCTCCTAAAATCACCTTATAACTTATATCAGAAATAAGAAGAAAAAGATTTTTCAAAAGAAATCCATTATTAGAAATACTAGCCTCCGTTTTACCATTTATATACATTTTTGAATTATTAGCTGAGGAAAGCTTTTATATGGTATGTTCTTCAAAATGATGTGGAACCATGCCAGTTTTTATGCAATTTAAATCAACTCCTGTATCAAATAGAGCTATGGTATCAAACTCAAAATCTTTATAAAAAATAATGGTGATCTTTATAAGATATTTTCTTGAGGCAATTTGGTTTAAAGCATAGAGGAAATCTTGGGGGACTTTATCAAGATTAGCAAGGAATCCTGGCTCTAGATCCTTAGTGTCATCACTATCACTAGACTCTTTAGCTAATTTAGTGACAAGAAATTGGATTAATTCAGAATCTTTTTGTTATTTGTCTTTTAATTGCTTTATCTCAGACTTTATGGTTTTGATTTCTCCCTAGAGATCTTGGATGTCACCTAATGGTTTTTTACTGAGTTTCTTTCTATTAAGAATAGTAGTTAGATCATATATACCTATACTGGTAGAAGGTAACTTAGTGTCTTTAGGTTCAAGATCCCTTTCTAGAGATTCCCTAAGTTGTTCTATATGCTTTTTTTAAACCTCAAGGTCATCGATATGTTGAATGACATCTAGAATCATGTTTTATTCTCTAGTGAGCATACTGAGTTATTTTTTTTATATCAAAATCTATACTAGAATCAGAAAAGGAGAAGGAGGCAAGTTTATCAATTTAAGGAGTTAAGAAACTTTTAGAGTTGGTTTCAGACTCAGAGGTATTTATAAGAAGAGCTATGAGCTTATTCAGGGTTGCTTCTTCTAAGTCTAATTCATATAGTTTTTTTTTAGATCTTACAATATCTGGAGATATGTCCCTTTTTACCACACTTATAGCAGGTAACGTCTCTCAGATTAGTTTTCTTAACTTTATCAGCCTGTGGTTTTCTAGAAGTCTTTCTGTAAGGTTTCTTGTAGTAAAAAGCTTCTTCCTTATACTTTTTCTTGGAGAATTTCCTGGTTTTGGAGGAAAATTTCCTAAATAAAGGTTTTAAGGATTTCTTACTGCAATCTCCCTTACAGGAAGGATTCTGGGTGAAGCTATATTCGAATTGTTTGCAAAAGGATCCTAGTTGCTGTTTGGTCTTTCTCATTTCTTTCTTTAAACATTTTTTAAGTTTCATGTCCTGAAAGATCTTAAGACCTTCAAGCTAGGTGTGCTAATCAATTCACCATAGGTAAGCTAACTATAAGAAATGATATGGGTTCCAAAAGGTTGTCTAATGGTATTTCTAATACGTTATCTTAGAAAGGTTGGCAAACCAGCAAGAAATTTTTCTTTTCAAAAGGGTTTATTAGAATCCTCCCTAAGCATAATCCTAGTAAGAAAAGTTAACCTATATCATTGGAAGTCACTAAGCTTTTTGCATCTAAGTTTGGACAATAGATTAGCATTTTTATCTCTGAATGCTATAGTCAAGATAAAAGTAGACACAGCATCATGAATAGGTCTTCCTATTTGGTTAAGAATAAGTAGACCTTCATCATCAGTTTGGATAGCACGAAGAATATCAAGTTATTGTTCTTTAGTAAAATGGTAATCCCACCAACCTTTCAGTTGGCTGGAAAACAAGCTATGATAAGTTCAGCAATGAGCCTATCAAAGGTTCTTGTTTGGGCTTTATAAGCATTTAATGCTATAGTTATTCGTTGAAGAGAGTTCAATATTTGGTATTCAGACATACCATCTATACTCCATTCATAGACAAAATTAGCATAAAAATAGGTTGTACAAGGGTATTGGGCTGACCATCAAGCTCAAGTTCAGGAAGCATTCAGTGATGGAGTTTATATCTTTATTGAGAACACTAATAGTCTGGTTGACAAAGGAGGAGTATCAAGAACATTAGGTTCTCTAGAACTTGATGGATCAAGCCTACTGAGCTATTCTCTAATTGCATGTAGGAATTCAGTATGTTACTCCTAATTTCCTATTGTGCATTAGTAGAGATCTTATAAGGTTTGAACATAGGGTTCTTGAGTTTGTTATCAGTTATTGCTAAGGTTCCTAAAGAGTCAATGGGTTTTTGGGTTTAGTTCTCAAGTCTAGATAACTACCTACATTATGGAGATGGACATTGGTAAAATTATTTTAGGAAACTATTTTTTCAGGTTTGGGAGTTCACTATCCTGTGGTTTTTTATAAGGACAAGCTTTTATGGTTTCATTGCCTACAGAGATCTTAATATTTCTCATAGGAGGATGTTCAGACTCTATTTGTTGACCATTTGATGCATCCTAAATAGTTACCTTTTTTCTCATAGTGATAGGGTTCAAAACTTTAAAAAAATATGAAATATTATTTTTTGAAACATATATCTCAAACCATTCAAAAAATAATATATTGACTTTATTGGTTTCGATGAAAATGTAAAATTGATTTTGAAGATCATTTCTTTCTTCTAAGAAATGCTGGAAAAACCAATTTCTTTTTTCTTTATTATAAGATGCATAAAAATCTTTATGTAAAAGAGCTTTATCAGGGGTGAACTCTTCATCTAAAATAGATAGCTCATGAGCCATGTTCTTTGTTATAGCTGAAGCAGTAGGAGAGGCAGGAGGAGAAGGATTTTCTTCTTATCTGGATTCAATATAAATAGGTCTGGCTATATTAGTACTATAATCCACATTTTTGGTGGAGGAAGAAGGTAGATCTGAGGTACAATATTGAGCAGGGATATTATAAGGTAGATTTATAACTGGTGGTAAATTAGGGTAAAGATTTGTCTAATCTCTTTCTTAGGGTAGGTATATGGTTTTTTGTTGGATTTTTGGTTCAGTATCTCCTTTTAAGATCCATTCTTGGGGAAGAGTAACTTGGCTCCATTTTATGGGTTTTGGGATGACAACATTGGCTTTAGTCATATCTGTTTAGAGAAGAAGAGTTTCTTCCCTTTTGTTATGAAAATGGCTTTTTAGTATGGAATGTAGTCATCATAACTTTAAAATAAACTTTAAAAATAATTGCAACTGGAATTGATCCGTCTTCCATAACATAGTTATGGGTCTAGATTTGTAAAACTAGAGACTTTAGAAGATTAGAATCATTAAGAGAAATGGCAAATTAGGGTAGCAGTCAAATGATATAGGGCCTCAGTAGAGACTGGATTCAACAGTTCCTAAGAGACAATCTTGGAAGTTCTTGAATCTTATATCTCTAAGATCATCAAGGATAGAGGTGTTAAGACCTTATCTATTAAAGGGCTTTATACCGACCTGAACAAGACCTATATGAATATACCTGAAACCCTTATCTTTATGTTTATCTAAAGAAGTGGAAGAAAGTAACTTTATGTAATCCTGAGACTTAGAAAGCTAGATATCTCTTTCTTCAGTTTTAATGACATAGTCAAATTTGAAGAGATTAAGTTTAGGATTTTTGTAGACATGATCTTTCTTATAGTTTATGAGCTTAAAGTCATCTATGCATTTATCAAAGTCTTCAATAGTGATCTCATCATTATTGACTATGTTCTTTTGAGCTTTGTCAAAAGATGAAGCAGAGGAAGAAGAAGAAGAAGTGGCTCTACTAAAACTTGGGTTCATGGTAAAGGAATGGCTACAGAGATAGGTTATTCAACTACAAACTCACTGGCTAAACCAATGGTTTTATAACCCCTCTAGGGACTTACTATACAGACCACCTATGACCAAAGGACTTGCTGAATAAACTACCCAATAGACATTACTATAACATAAAATAATTCCTATTCAAATCACTCAACCCCCTAAGCTTTGATACTACAAAATGCTAAGGATCAAAGGGTGTACTATTCATGTGTATGTATGCAAAGATGACAAATGAATGAAATCACAGTGCTGGTCTCACACTCCAGTCACAGGCTAGACACGAAGGTTACCGAACCAAGATATAACAAAGATTTCATAGAGTTTTTAATATTCAAGATCCTAATTGCTTAGGCAAGCATAGAGCATACATTCTGCTACTTAAGAACTATATATGAAATGGAAATTAAAAGAAAGTTGTAAAGAAAGTAAATAACATAAAACAAATTAAAGAAAGTCAATAACATAAAAATTTAAAGATATATATAAATCTTACGAAGAAGAATTTTTCTCTTTATATTCCAAGTAAAGGGAAGGTTATAGAGTTTTATTTCCAGAAAATAGCAAAGGAAGGTTATAAAGTTCTATATCCAGAAAATAGCAAAGGAAAGAAGATAAAACTATATTCTATCTTTTGTAGAGATACAAACTTTAGAGCTATATGTTTTCTAAAAAAATTTCTCTCTCTTAAAACTTGTATATCATGTAGGAAGGGGAGAGGCTCCTTATATAGAGGCTTAAGAAGGAACAAGTCCTAAAATTATAGGGAAAACGGGCTAGACACAGGAGTTAGTGGAGTGGTTCTAATCCTGACACTAATCCCATCCTTTATCAGTCAATTTCTAATTGTGACACCCAAATTAATGAAGGGCTCTGAATCCTAAGAGGCCTGGGGATGTAAAGGAGAAGTTGCTACATAATTTGCTAGCAAATTATGGAGAAGTTGCTGTAAAGGAGAAGTTGCTACATAATTTGCTAAAGGTTCTAAATGCTCAGACTAGATAAGTTGTTATATAATTTTGAATTGTTCTTCTTTTGATTTTACAGCAGCGAGAAGTGCATTAGCATGTGATTTTTGAGCCATAAAGGTAGACTGTGCTTGAGTTTGGGCATGAGAGAAGCAAGGAAATCCACATTATTTGAGCAAGTATGTTACTGGTTGTTTAAAAATTTTTTTAAGGGACTTTATAAGAAGTTCACCATTTTACTTTAAATTTCCTTTGGAAGATAGTAATACCATCATTAGTAAAAAAATCAAGATATCACTGTGAAACCTAAGGAACAAAGAATTTGGAGCAATAAAGGCAAAGAAGGGAAATTTTTTTCTTAAGGAGAGAAGGTTTATAATGGGAGGAGAAAAGATTATATCCCTGGTGTATATCAGAAGGGAGGATATCAACAATGGATCCATAGTTATTCCACCAATGAGTGAACCATGCAGGGAATTTAGATATATCAGCACGATCACTCTAAAAAATAGCCATGTATGCATATTATATGTATTTTGGATAAGAAAAGAGTTCAACCTTGCTTGTTAATAATCCCAATAGGAAAATGAGTAGCAAAATCTAACTTTGAGTTAAAGTTAATAGGGTAGGCTTTTGGCTTGAAAAGTTCTTATCCCCGTTCAGAAAGGTGGAGGACATTGAGAATTTTACAAGTTTAATAAGAAGGCTGGGTATAACCTTTATGATATAAGTGTTTAAATTCTGCAAAACTAGAGTATTCCAAAATATTTTGATAATATTCTTGGGGTTTGGAAATATCCCAAGGTTTAAAAAAACCAATTTTTTGAAAAATGATTTTGCATAGTAAGAAAAGGATCTTTATTGAAAAATCCATCTTCGATAGTTAAAATATCTTGAATATAATTCTTTATAAGAAAATATGAAAATGGAAGCTTTGATTGTGATAAAACAATTTATGAACTGCTTTGAGTAGTTATAAGAGTTAATTCATTTTGAGAAAGGGTTTTAGAAGAAGAAGAATCTCCTTTCTTAATTTTTGAAATAGGTTGAGGAGCTTTACCTAATAAACCTTTATTATTGTTTGTCTAAACAATGGCTGGAGGCTGGAGAGTATTCTACATTGCTTTAAGAAGTTCAGGGGATTGGGAGATAGAATCAATCCATAACTGGATTTGGGAAGCTTCGTCAGAATTAACTATATTATGTTCTTAGCTTACTATATCAAACCATGAATTTATAGGCTTTTAATCAGAAAGAAGAGGAGGAGGGATAGAAGATGTTTTAACTTTATCTTTATCTTTTTGTTTTTTACGGACCATCTTTATCTATTTTGTAAAAATTCTCTAGTCAGAAAATCTAGTAGTGAGTTTTTATCCCCTTGAATAAATTCTATATCAAAATCAAAAATACTTAAAATGGCTTGCCATCTTCCAAAAAGATGTCAAAACAAATTTTTGGAAGATCGCAGGCCATTTTAAGTATTTTTGACATCTTTTTGTAAAACTTCTTTAGCATATTTACAATTAATGTGAAGCAAAAACTTTTAATTGAGTAAATCAGATTGAAACTTTGATATGCATATGCAAATAGAAAAAATTTCTCTTTTAATGGTGGAGTAGTTTCACTATGTATCATTTAAGTGACTTGAAGTATACTGGACAACTACTTCCCACCCTTTTGAAACTTGTTTCAGGATACCCCCATAACCTATGCCACTGGCATTAATTTCAACAATCTTAGGAAGATTGGGCTCAGCAAGATGTAAATAGGGAATTTCAAGGATATGTTTCTTAATATATTGGATCACTCTTATATGTTTATCAGTTCAAAGGACTGGATTTTTCTCTAATCGATCATGCAAAGGTGTAGCGATCCTATTAATATTAGGAAAAAAATCTAAAACATAGTTTAGACTTCCTAAGAACCTTTGTAATTCGGCTTTATTAAGATTTTTATCAGGGAATTTACTAACAAATTCTAAGCACCTCTTGATGGGAACTATAGTACCACAGCAAATGTAATGTCCTATAAATCTAACTTTGGTTCAAAAAAGAGCTATTTTCTTGGCAGACACAATAAGTCCATTTTGTTTAATTATATAGAGGAAAGTCTTTAAATGCTTGAAATGTTTTTCAATGGATTTTGAGCAAATAAGCACATCATCAATGTAAAAAATGCAAAATTCAGAATTAGGAATGAATATATCATTCGTTATTCTCTGAAATTCTAAAGGTGTATTTAAATGGCAAGGTTTAGCACGCGCCTAAGATTTTAGCAACCGTGACACTGTTTGGGCTCAGGGCCCTAGGGAACACACTACTATATCACAAAGACATAGTGTGGAGATAAGGAGTCACCACCCAGGGTAATAATTGGGACAAATTACTTTAGTGGTACTCAATTCTCTAAAAGAAAGTTAGCACCACAACCAAGAAATTCTGGGAACATAATACTAACTTCTCTTTGTCTTGTGTTCATTTAGGATTACTTTATGAATTATTATTTCATTCTTTAATTACATACAATTTTATTAAACCCTAATTTGAACACCCGTCTAACCCTAAGGCAACTAATCATAAAATCACATATAAAAAAAGCATTCACACAATATATAATGTCCCTCAGTCTAGACTAAGTTAATTTTATTTAAAAGTTAGCTAATTATGCATTTTATTTACAAGTGAAGTGGGCTAACAATGGACCTACATTTTTTTCAATTTTAGTGAACCTAAGTCTATTTGTTTTAACTTATCTAAGGAAATGGGCTTAAGTCTATAAAATTTTAAAGGAAAAGTTGAATTAGTGGACCTAAGTCTAACTTGATTTTATTTTAATTGAAATGTGGGCCTAAGTCTATTTATTTTAAAATTAATGAAATTAAATGGGTTTTAAAGTCTAAATTAATTTTAAAAGAAATAAAAACACTTTATTGGGCTAGGCTAAGTCTAAATTGATTTTATTAATTAAAGTGGGCCTAAATCTAATTAACCTAAAATGGGCTTACATTGATTTTAATTAATTAATGGACCTAAACCATTTATAAACCTATTTTAAGTGAATTGAACCTAATCGTGGGCTTGGGCCAAAAAGGATCAAATAAACCTAAAAATAAGATCCAAAACAAATAATATATCAAAACAAATCAAATAAACAACTGTACGTGATTTTTCTAAAAATCCCTAAATTAATTTACATACAACCCTAACTTTCATCTATTGCCATCATTGATTTTAATTCAATTTTACCAAATTATACCTAAATTACTAATCAATCTTTAGTGCAGAGAATTAGAATTCCACTATTTTCCCACTATTGGGGCTATTACAACCTACAATGCAGAGAATTAAAAGGAAATTAATTACAACCTAGAAATAATAGATGAACAAATAACACAGAGAAATTAAAAAAATCCTAAATTCTTTGGAGTTTCACAAGTTTTGATCCATCACATTCCATGGATTCTTCAAGATTGTTGTTCAAATACTGCACCATAACCAATCCTCATTCCTGGAGCACCAAAGAATAGAAGCCAAAAATAAAGACAAAAGAACAAAATTTACTTAGTAATCAACTCAATAATTAAAACAAAGATATTGAATTAAAAGAAAAGAAGAGGAAAAGAAGTGAAAAGGATGTTGTGCAGATGCAATTAGATGGCCCCTCAGACTGTGATTTTCACCGTTTGGAATTGGCTCTGTAATGTCTCTTTCATGATCTCTAGACTAAAAATAGAACACAATTTTATTTGGTTTTCTAGGGTTTTAAAAATCAAAAGTGAGCAACTGAGGTTTTTGGCCTCCTATAAAGAACTAGGCTTTATAGGCTCCAAAAAAAAAGAAAAAAAATCTTTGTTACGTTCAATAAAAATCAATCTTAACCCTTTTTTATAATAATTTTTCTCCCCCAAAAAAAAGAAAGGCCCCCTGAAAACTTCTCCCTCGGCTTTTAACGCCAGGGAGCTAACCTTTTTTGCACGAACACAAGGTTTGGTTGCGTAGCACCAGGAAGTTCAATATCTGGGATTTTGATTTTTTTGATTTTTGAAAACACAAATAGGATAGGATTCATTTTGAACAAAGTTTGGAGACTTCTTTAAACATACAAAGTGGGACATGTGTGTTAATTACCTCTAATTAACTAATCAGAAAAAAAGACTGAAATTGCAAATAAAGAGAAAATATCAACGTAACGTCGGCCAATATGTAGCAAAATGCCAATTGGCATCTGTCTAATGTCGATCGGCATTAGGTCAAATACTTATTGGCATTAGGCCAAATGCTTAATGGCATTTGGCTAATGTCAATTGACATTTGGTTGAATATCAACCAGCATTTAACATGCTAAAGCAAATTTCCAAAAAAACCTCCAAAAACTTGATTTTTTCCAATTTAAACCCTAAAACTTATAATTCTTGCATACTTTAAAATGTTATAATTTAATCCTTTAAATCAGAAACATCTACATTAAAGATCAATTTCTTGATTAATTTCATTATAAGGGCTTTCGTCGCACGCATGCATAATTGCATCGCGGAATCGGGTGCTTACAATTGCCCCCTTTATCGCTGTTTACTTGAAAAATTACGGTAAAGCAATAGAAGTACCCAATTTCAAAAGAAAGAATCAGGATACTTAATTGTATCCTAACTAACATATCTATACTTAAATTGCTTGTGCAATTTTAAGCAGGATGTTATGTTTTATGTTTTACCATATTTCTTGTGGAACGTTTAGTGAAACATATGCAATGAATCTCGCTATATTCTCTATAGGATGTTTAGCATTTATGAATTTCATTATATTCCCTATAGGACATTTAATGAAATATGCAATGGTTTTCGCTATATTCCCTATTGGACGTTTAGCAATTATGAATTTCGTTATATTCCCTATAGGACGTTTAACGAAATATGCAATGACTCGCTATATTCTCTATTGGACATTTAGCGATTATGAATTTCATTATATTCCATGTGGGACGTTTAATGAAATATGTAATGGTTTTTGCTATATTCCTTATGGGACATTTAACGATTATGAATTTTGTTATATTCCCTGTGGGACATTTAATGAAATATGCAATGACTATCGCTATATTCCATGTGGGACATTTAGCGATTATGATTTAGAAAAAATGCACTATAGTTCCTATAGAACATTTAGCAGCAACACCATAACTACTGTGTAGTGTCTAGTGATTTAAAAGATTTAAAATACTGATGCTATGACTGCTATGTAGCACATAACATATTGAATTTGAAATTCATGTTATGACTACTGTGCAGCGCATAACAAAATAACTTGAAATTCTTATTACTGCTTTTGTGTAGCATATAACAAAAAAGAATTTTGAGATTCTTGATTTAAACGATGTATGTAAAATGCAAAAATTGAATTCTATATTTATATTCCATATTATGTACTTGACTGAGAATTCATAATAAATACAAATAAATGTATACAATTAATGATGTGGATTTTGATGAATTAATTAGAAACTAGTTCTTAATTAGAATGTAATTGTGGACTGGATTGCAAAGAAATAACTTGAATTTAAACGCAAGCATATCCAAAGGACTAAAACGGACATTTTTCATTTTATTTATTACTTCCCTTTTGCATATCTTATGCATTCCTCATTCTTTCTTCATTTTCTTTCCTTTTCATTTCCTTTCTTTACATTAATTTTCATTTCTTGATCATCTAACGTCCAATTTGCAATCTGTTAGATCCTATGGCTGACCCAAAATACAAAGTACGTAGGAGAGCAAACATTCCAGTATACCTAGCCATTCAACCCCTCCATTTTCCTCAGAAAAACCTCAGACTTCGAGAAGACTCTTCCATTCTTCCTTTGACTTGCCTACACCTCCATAGGTGTACAGATGTTGGTAATGAGGTAACATTTCCTCATTTCTACTTATTCTTGCAAAAAAATTTCCACACCCATGTAGGTGAGCTGACAATTTCTCCTATGAGTTTTTCTTCCATTACTGGGATTGCCTTTAGGGGTGGTCTTGTTCCTTTCAACATTCGCTATTGCAATCTGCCTGAAGACGCATGGATTCAGTATATGTATGACTTGATTAGGTTCATTCTGATATAGAAGAACCAAAAGAATGTTATTCTTTCATCTTTAGTCGAGGGATTCAAACGTCTTCTTGCTACTACCCCTCGTTAGATTGCTCTAAAGGTGAGGTGTCTTCTCCTGATTCTGCTAAGCACAACCCTTTTCTACGAGACTGGTCATAAGGTCATCATTACTTTACTTGGCCCTCTTCGTGACTTAGGTCGAGTTACTACCCTTGACTAGGGTTCTACTACATTATCTTATCTTTACTATAGACTAGATATTGTTTGTAGAGGTGTTGTAACGATGTCTGGCTTCTGGCATGCCTTGCATGCATGTCTTCTTTTCATTACTTGTCACTATCCCTACTTTCTATATGCCTTGCTTATTTCTTTTTCTTTTTTTTTCAGATATGGAGTATAGAGATTAGGTTAATTAGGGGCTTTAATGCAATCAGTTTTGATAGGAGTCTCCCTCTGATGCAGAGATGGGGCTCCTCCTATTTAGCCAGCGTCGGGAGCACTCTTCAGGCCTATCGTGATCAGCTGAATACCGTCGAGTGGTACCTAGTAAAAAAGAAAATTCATTAATGTTTCATCATTTAAAAAATAAAATTTAATTAATATGATTTTGCAGATTAATTCTGATTAGTTGGCGGGAGCTGATAATGTTCAGAGATATGACATCATGGCTGGTGCAGTACGACTTGAGTTTATAAGGATTCTGCTTCCTAACTATAGTTGTCAGATGTGGTATCTGGAAGAGCAAGTTTATCATTGGTCTCGTGGACCTTCTCGATGTCACATTCCTTCTAATATCCTTCCTTTGATGCTACGTAGCTCACATCTGAAAGGTTCAGAGCTGACAAAGTCACTTCAGAGATATGATGCTTCGACCTTCCTCGAGCGATCAGGACATTACCAAGGGATTCCTGGACTAGATTCCTATTAACCATGCTGAGGTAATTTCTTATCACTTCTTCTGTTCCTTTTGGAATTCATGCTTTATTCATTCTTTATTCTCAGCTCGAGGAGATTGGCTCTCCTATTGATGAGGTGGTGGAGGAGGAGACTGAGACTACTCAGGGGACTGAGACCGTTCCTGAGTCTGAGACTGTTCTTGTTGCTAATATTGCTCTTGATTCTGAAGGTCCTAGGTCCAAACCTAGCCATGCATATTCTGCTCAGCATATTAGGACTAGTCATATTGGAGCCTTTAATGGTGTTACTCTTGGTGATGTTTCTCTCCCATATAGGTCCATGTTCTACTGGGCTCCTACTATTCAGACTCCTACTATTCAGACTCCAATTGAGCAGCAGATGCATTTCAACGATGCTCAGCTTCCTAGCTTTTCCCCAGCGGATACTTCTTATATGAGTCCATTTGACTTATTTATTGCATCAATATGTACACTTGATACTGATATTAGTAAAATTTTTACAAAATAGGTTCCCCAAACACAGGCAGAGTACCTGTTTAGACTTGCCTCGTCTCAAAGATTATTTACTATACAAGTCACAAATAGTTGGCAAGTAAGTATATACACTGAGAAAATGTAGAATGTATGCATGTAATGATGTTTTCCTAATCATAACAGAGTTATACTAGTGATCTGGAGCACGAGATTGAGAGGCTTCAATAGCAACTGGCCAGTTTGAGCTTTGATCCATATGGTATAGGGCCTTCTTCTATTAGACCTCGAGCTACCTATCATCATGATGATCCTAGTAGAGGATGGAGCCCATGGCCTTATTCTGGAGCTCGGGATGACTAATTCAGATTATATGTATTTCTTACTTTTATTATACTGTCCATGTTGTACTTTGCTATGTTCTTATGTACTTTGATGACTTGAATGGATTTCAAATTTTTCCTTTTCCTGAATTAAACTTGGATAAATAGATGCCCCTAGTTTTTTTTTTTTTTTTTTTGCATCATCTTTATCTAGCTATCCATTTATCTTTATCTAATTTTATTATCTTTATCAATTATCTAATTATCCACTATCTTTATTATCTATTATCCTCATTTAAGTTTATCAGGAAAGGAAAATCTGAATGATACTCAACCTCAAACTCTTTCCTATATAAACAACCAAAGAGGTCTTATTTTATTATTCTTTTTCCTTTTCTCTCTTTGAGCATGACTCAAGCCTCTCTCCATCTGATGAAAAGGTTTCTTAAGAACCTCAATGGTGATGATTGGAGCAAGCTTTTGCCCTTTCATGTCAAGCCTGTAAAATCTCTCCAACACCTAAAGATAAATGACAAATTTCTACATGATGCCACCTCTTTCTAGAGTTCTGTAGATCATGTTTTCAGGTTCAACGTTTAGGAACTATGTCCCATGATTGAAGAATTTGCTACTATTCTAGGATATCCATTTGATTCTACTACAATTATTGCTCTACCTGACTTAGGTATGAAATTCCCAAATAAACTTGTAGCTTTCTTTGATATGCCCCACGATGATATTCATCTTCTTGCCCATAACCCTGGAACTATCAACTTATCTTCCTTAATTACAGCATGTGAGACTAAAGACAAGAATAGTGCTGCTTGGACCAAAACAGTTTCTTTATGTATTTATGCCTAATTCCTTTTAGTCTCTTCCCACGGAGACGCTGATACTAGGATTGTGAGTATTCTGGAGCAACTAGAAGCTGGATCTGACCTTATGCCAGTTATTCTTGCTGAGACTACTATTGGGTTAGATAACTTCCAGACCCTTCACTGTCTTTCGGACAGTTTAATTCTCCTTCAAGTATGTAACTCATGATTTTTTTAGCCTTAACTTTTTTCTAAATCACCCTTTTTGGGTTTTCAACTTAGTAGGCTTGCCCTAATTTTTCCCTAAGCCACCCTTTCGGGTTTTCAACTTAGCAGGCTTTTAATTATTTTCTCTTTTACTTTTTTCAGATTTGGCTATAAGAGAAGTTGAGCTTACTTGCTACTCTTGCCAATCCTTTATCTTATCAACCTTAACAGTTGTAATCTCGCCCATTGAAGATGAAAGATAAGCACACTATAGACCAATGGATTGATTGGCTAAAGGGGATCATAGATTTTGAGATCACATGGGTCTACCCTTGGTGGAGACTGAAGTTTATGACCATTGAGTTGTATGATCACTGTGTTCCTATTCTAGGATAGTGTTTCTCTTCCTTCTTCACTCATCTATGCCTTTGTCGCCAGTATGGTCACCCACAGTTCATTATTACTATCATGATTGATTTTGAAGGTTTTCCCTTAAGATAAGATTTTCTAGATAAGATTAGGAACTTATGGCCTCGCAGGTCTCTTAAAAGGAACATACTTTGGGATGCTGATAAGACCACTAATGACAATTATAAGACTTGTGTTATGATTCAAGCTACTAAGCCCCCTCAGGATTTTCTAGATACAAAAGGACTCAAGCTTTACATTAAGAGTCACAGAAGAAGAAACAAAGGCATAGTTGAAAATGGTCTCATAGAGTTGCTTGGACTTTCATGTTATGTTTTCCTTTTTAGCACTTATGCATTATAAATAAGATAGCACATGCGACGTCAGACAAAGCTTCTATTTCAATAAGATTCATTAATTAGGGCCAAAATGAGTACATTTGCGACATCATATAATATAACTACCGTTATCAGCTAGTCCTATCGAATTTTCTAACTGAATATTTTTTGCTCACATTTTATTTCCCTAATTTTTCCTGACTAGCCCTTTGCAAGTTTTCTAATCAGTGGGATTACTTTTTTTTATTTATTCCCTAATTTTTGCCTGTCAGCCCTTTGCAGGTTTTATGGACAGCAAGAATGTCTTATCTTTAGCCTGACTAGCCTTTATGGGTTATCTAGTCAGCAGACTTTATTTTCTTTATACTACTTTTATTCATTTTTTATAGGTAGTATTTCTTAAGGCGATCCAGATTAACAGGCTCCATGAACTTGTTCCCTTCAAGATCTAATATCTTAGCAGCTCCCTTAAGTAGAACCGATTTGACTAAATACGATCCATCCCAATTTGGTCTAAATTTTCCTCTCGGATCAAACACCACAGCCCTAGACTACTTAAACACCATGTCACTAGCTTTGATCTTTCCAGGCTTAACCTTCTTATTGAATGATCTCGCTAAGCTTCTCTGATATATCTGAGTGTGGAATAAAGCATCCATCCTTTTCTCATCCAAAGATACAAGGTGATTATATCTCTTTCGTGCCCATTCATTCTCAGATGTTTTAGCTTCCATGACCACTCTCAAGGACTTGATTTTAGTTTCTATAGGCAAAACTGCTTCACAGCTGTACATTAATAAGAACAGTGTTTGGCCTGTAGCAGTTGTAGTCTTGTATCCCCATAAGGCGAAAGGAAGAAATTCATACCAATCCTTATAAGTCTTAACCATTTTAGAGAGGATCTTCTTGACATTTTTATTAGCCACTTCCACTGCTCTATTAGCCTGAGGATGATAGGGTGAAGATTTATAGTGCTCAATCCCATACTTCTGTAATAACTCTACTATTTTTTCTTGAAATTGAGCCCCATTATCTATCACAATATGATGCAGAACCCTATATCTGCAAATAAGGCTCTTCTCAATGAACCATGCCATCTGTTTTTCTTTTAGAGTGTTGAGGGATTCCGCTTCTACCCATCTCAAAAAGTAATCAATTGCCACCACTATGTACTTATGCCCATTTGATGCTATTGACCTTATTTCTCCTATAATATCAATCCCCCATGCTGCAAAGGACCAGGGAGATGATAAGCTATTTATCACCATAGGAGGAAGGTTGTTAAGATTCCCATAAATCTGGCACTTATGGCATTGTCTTACTACTCTGATGCTAGTCCTTTTCCATACTCATCCAGTAGTACCCTTGTATGATTATCTTCTTTTCCAGGATTATCCCATTAATGTAAGAACCATAAGTTCTTTCATCACCTCTTCAACTTCATCTTTCCTGAGACATATGAGCTACATTCTATTCGGCATTCTTTTGTATAATACTCCATCATGACTTGTATAATTTCATGCAAGAACACGAAGAGCATATCTCTCCTTTGAGGTTACTTCATCTAAATACTTTCCTTCTTCAATGAACCCCTGAACATCATAAAACCAAGGCTTTTCTTTAGGCCCTATTTGAATATTCATAATTTGCTCACCCCTATAACACGGAGCTCTTGACTTCATGATTACTAAAGGTTTCATAGCCAATCCAGTCGTACTATCCCACATTAAAGAAAGTGTCGCTAGTGCATTTGCCATTTGATTATCATCCCTTAATAAATGGATGAAAAGACACTTAATAAAGTTCTTTATCATAAGGCTTCAACTTTTCCTCTTTTACTTCCCATTCTTCATTAGCCTGACTGATGACCAACATTGAATCTCCATATACCAAAAACTCTTTTGTGCCAGCTACCATGGTTGCCTCTACTCTATAGATACATGTTTCGTATTCAGCCATGTTATTTGTGACCTTAAAATCTAACCTTTTGGCCATTGGTATGGTTTCCCCTTCTGACGTAACAAGAATCACTCCTAATCCAACTCCTTTATTGTTTACAGCTCCATCAAAATAAAGCTTCCACTACTAATGTTCTACAACTGCTAAATTCTCATCTGGAAACTCCAAATTCCACTGTTCATCACCTTCTACTACATTTTGAGCTAGGAATTCCTCTACTGCTCTTCCCTTGATTACTTATGTAGTAATGTACTCTATGTCAAATTCAGTTAGGAGTACCAACCATCGAGACATTTTTCCAATTAAAGCATATGCTTGAAATAGATATTGTAAAGGATCTATTTTTAAAAGAGCCTGAACCTGATAGGATTGAAAGTAATGTCCTAATTTTCTTATTGCCTAAATCATTATTAGACATGTCTTCTCTACCATATCATACTTTTCTTCATATGGCAAAAACTTCTTGCTAAGGTAATACACTGCATGCTCTACTCCATCCATTCCCTCTTATGCTAACATTGCCCCCATTGCATTCTCTTCTAAAGCCAAATATAGGATCAACTACTTACCTTGTCTTGATGGTTTCAGTACTAGTGGATTGGCGAGGAATTCTTTAATCCTATCAAAGGCCTTCTAACAATCATCATTCCATTTAACCGACTGATCTTTCCTTAAAAGCTTAAAGATAAGGTCACAAATATTAGTAAGTTTTACAATGAACCTACTAACATACTGCAACTTGCCAAGGAATCCTCTCACTTCTTTCTCTATCTTTGGTGCTGGCATTTCTTAGAAAGCTTTCACCCTATCTGGATCCACTTCAATTCCTCTGCTACTCACTATATGTCCTAGCAACTTTCCTGAAGTAACCCTAAAAATGTACTTCTTTCGGTTGAGCCTCAGATTGCATCTCTCAATTCAAGCCAAGAACTTGTCTAGAGCTTCAAAGTGTCCTTCTTTTGTTTTTAACTTGATTATCATGTCATGGACGTATAATTCCACCTCCTTATGCATCATGTCATAGAAAAGAGCAGTAGTTGCCCTTTAATAAGTTACTCCTGCATTCTTTAGTCTGAAAGGCATCACCTTATAGCAATAGGTCCCCCACTCTGCGATGAAAACTGTCTTGATCTTGTCCATGACTACCATCATTATCTAATTGTACCTAGAGAATCCATCCATAAAAGAATACATTGCACTCGTCATCACGCTATCCATTATTATGTCAATATAAGGTAACGGGAAGTCATCTTTTGGACGTGCTTTGTTTAAATCCCTAAAGTCTATACACCTTTGCACTTTACCATCTTTCTTGGGAACTGGTACTATATCTGCCAGCTATTGAGGGTAATCTACTACTTTTAGAAAATTGGCCTGTATTTGCTTAGTAATTTCCTTTGTTATCTTTTTGGTCCACTCTGGTCTTAGTCTATGCAATTTTTATTTAATCGGTTTAATTTTTGGATGAGTTGGAATATGGTGCTCTGCTATCTCCCTATCTAAACCCGGCATATCTTCATAATTCTAAGCAAATACTACCTTTCTTTTTATTAATATTCACTCAAAATTTTCCCTCTCTTCAGGAGTTACATCATGTGATATAGAAATGTTCTTTGTATTATTATTTATGCCCATGTTAAATGAATCAAATTGAATTGAATTAATGTCAAACATGTATGAATGATCAAAATTATAATGCACATCACACAAGTAAGCAAAATTAGCATTCATATTATTGACCATGGGAAAAACAACATCTTTGTCCTCATAAAACCGGACGTTATTACATCAGTTTATTCATAAAAAAACATTATTAAAGCTATCACTAATAATGGTGGCTCAATCTTGGGGGTGGCTCCTCTTCAAGTGGTAGACACAGCAGCTCCTCAACAGTAGTATCACCCATCCACTCAGCTGCTTGCTTTATAACTTCCTCCTTGTTGCCTGCTATTAGATTCTCCATAATATGTTCTTTGAAGATTTCAAATCCAGGGATATCCTTTCCAGCCACATTGACTGATTCCTTAGTGCCCATATAGTATTTATCGTCCCCTATCTTGATGAAGTTCTCGCTCAATGGCCCAATTCTTCCCAAGGGTTTTTTTCTTTTTGCCTTCTCCTTCTTTTGTGCCCTTCTACTGGTAGGTCTTATCTTAGTACATCCCAATCCTTTTATGTCATCCTGGATCTTAAAATCCAAGAGCTTAGGACTTCCTTGCTCATTCTTTCCCAACCCTCGTCCGGGTTGATAATTCATGCTCTCCATCATTTTTGCAACTCTAGGATCCATTTATGTCCTATTAAATATTCCAACAACTTGGAAACTAAGTGGAACACATACTTACTTCTGCTTTTCTAGTATGGCTGCCACAGCTACATTGGTTCCAACTTCTATAGTTACAACAACTCCTTCGTGATGGAATTTTATCTTCTGGTGCATAGTCGAGGGTACTCCTCATAGAGCATAGAACCACAGCCTACCCAATAGCAAAGCGTAGGTGACAAGAATGTCAAATACGGTAAACTCCATAGTTGACTCCACATGTCCTATTTTAACCAAGGCTTGGAATGTTCCCTCTACATTCCAGGGCTTGATTATAAGGTTTGAATCTATCAGGTCATCAACTTTCAGACCCAAATTATGTAGAATCTTTAACAGACACACATTGATAGCATAACCATCATCAGCCATCACAAAGTTAGTTCGTTTCCCCTTTTACTTCAGCTAGGATAAATAGCATCTTATTATGATTTATTCCCTCCAAAGGCATATCATCATCTGAGAATGTTATTAGCCCATGCTTCTTTTCTATAATCTTTGCTACCATGGCCTCAGGTATAGCTACCATTTCAAAATTCATATTCAACAGAGCTTTAACAAGAGCTCTTCTATGGTTACCTGAATGCATCAACAATTCCTAAATGCTTACATTGGCCTTAGTTTTTTTTAATTGTTCTAAGATTAGGTCATCTTTCTACTCTTCCTCTACTTCTGCCTCTTCTGTTTATTCTCTTTCTATGACTCTCTCAATTTTCTTTTCAGTTGCCTTGTAATTCTTTCCACTTCTAATCACATGGTTTACATTAGGGTTATTGCTCCACACATCAAAGCCAGTGGAATTCTCCTCATCAGAGTTATACTAGATGTCTATAACTCCGATCATCCGATCCCTTTTCCCGTCTTTCCATACTTCCACTGTGCATGTTTCTTTCCCTTTCAACTTCTATAAATTAAGCTTGCCCATGTGTTGGCTTAGCAGTTCTTCAACCTCTTTATAAGATTGATCGGGAGCTAAGGATTCCTTATCATCTTCGAATTCATCACCCTAACCTATAGGTACAATCTCTTTTAAGGATATATTACTTGAAGCTGGCTTAGAGTAGAACACTCTATAGTCAAACTTGCCCGAAGGTTTCCCCAATAAATCTTTAACCCCTCTTGAGGGTTGTTTGGGGGTTTCAGATTCTTTTCCTTCTTCCATTAGCTCATTATTAAATTCATTACCCCATCCTGAGGGCACTATTGACTCAACAGGGATATCAGTAGAGGGTGTCTTGGAATACTTTGTAGTCAAACTTGTTAGAGAGTTGTCCCAGTAAATCTTCAACTCCCCTAGAGGCATCAAGAGATTCTCCATTGGCTATAGGATTTAGGTTTTCAAAAGAGTTTAGCACTTCTTCTTTGCTAACTCCCAAGTTAATCATCATGGTGGCTAGTGGTGGGACATTTCGGTAGTCTTAAAAAGGGTTATTTTTAGTGTTTGGATTAGAGTTTGATTTTTCAGGGTCTGTGATTTTTTAAAGTCTATTAGGTTTTGGATTTTGTGTTTGAGGTGGATACAAGTATCTGTGGAGTGGCTGGTTACTTGGTAAAACTTATAACAATTGTTAGGATCATAACCTGGGACATTTGGGTTAGGTGGTTTGAAGAAGGTTAAGGGTCGAAGTAAGCCTTTTTGGATTAGTCTTTCTAGGACTTTGGAGAGTGGCTGGTTGAAGTTGGAGAATCTCTTGGGTTATTGAACTGCACGTACTTCCACCGCTCGACTAGTACTTCCCTATTGTGTACCCCCAATTGCGTAGTTTCTGGTTCCAGTGCCTCTAGAGCTTATTTCCTTATCATTTTCAGCCTCTTCTGCTTGTAAATTGCCATCATATAAGTTTATGAATTTTTTGGGGTTCATCATTTGCAATCTCTACCAGATTAGGTGACACATTCCGGACTACCATCCTAACCTGATCCTTCTCAACTAGGTTTTTTTCATTAACCCTACTTTATTCATGAAATAAGTTAAGAAATCAGAAAAAGACTTATTGGATATCTGTTTAGTCAATTCCAAATCCCTGATGGATACTTCTAATCTAATATTGTACTCATATTATTTTAGAAAAGTCGTACATAATTCCTTCCAATCAACCCTGATAGATTTCTCTAACCCATGATACCAATTTACAGTCATTCCCTCTAAAGACAACATAAACAACCTAGTGATCACTACTAATAGGGCTTTAGTAGTGCTTATAGTTGTAGTGTATTGACTCAGATGAATTCTAGGATCTCCAATTCCATCAAACTTCTATAGTTGAGGCATTTTGAATTTTTCAAGCAACTTGTCACCCTCCATTTGCAGCATATCATCAAAGTCGAATGAGTATCCTATGCCTTGTCCATAAATTAGGTCTTCCATTTTAGACATTTTCTGGGTCAGTGCTTACATCTGCTTGGACTTAAGGTCTTGTACCAGTTCCAGTGATTCTCTTTTGGCTTTTTCTAACAGGTAATTCTTAATAGCTTCCACTTTCATATCAACGACAGGTGGATTTCTAGCAACAGGTTGCCCCTCAGCATTATTAGCAGCAGGTGGAGCATTTACAGCAGGTGGGATAGCAGCAGTAGCAGGTGGTTGTTCAAGTGCAGGTGGTGGTATAACAGCAGTAGCAGGTGGCATCAGTGTAGCTAGAGCTTGTCTCAGTTCATCCTACATCATAGCCCTCATGTCATCCATCAGAGCTCCTTTAATGTCTTTTAAGGTCTAGTTCCCTCCTTGTTGTTGTTCCATTTCTATGGGCTCAGTTTGGGTTGGTTAGCTTCTAAATAGAGCAAGTTTATAGGACTTCTCTCTAGTTTATCTAGCCTATGAAGGATTTCTTTTGCTAGGGCTTTAGGACTCTGACTTGCTCTTTTTAGTCTACCACCTTTTCATCCCCAAATATGAGAAGACCCAGATGAATCTATGATGGCTGCAAAATAAGGTGTTAGTATGATGGATGAAGTGCATGTATGCATGATGCACGTGCTATGCAACAAGTAGCAAGCAAGCAAATAACACGTAATAAGTATCAGGAAACAATCAATAGGCAACATGCAAGCATAAACCTTCCAACCTTATTCCTCCTACACACGTGTTCAATGGCGAGTTTCTTTTCCAAGGATTTTTAGTCTTGGCCTTAATATCAACAGGGGATATTAGGGACTGATGCGCATGCCAAATCTCTATTAAAGCAATAAAGGCATAGAAATAGCATTTCTAGGTATAAAGGTCTAGCCCGACCTTTCAAGTGGGTTTCAAAAGTATGGGTCTGGGCTTTTATAAATAGAAATACCTCATGACAAATCAACATACCAACAATTTAGGTAAATCCTAGGGGAAATTACATGTAATATCCCGTATTTTTAAACATTTTTATACTGCATCGGGATATGCAGTGTTAATAATTCTATTATATAATATTGATATTTCATGAGCTTTTATTTAATTAAAATTGAATTTTTAATTTTTTATTATTATTTTAAGTGCTTTACGTAAAATTTTCCCGTGACTTGCATTTTCGGGGAAATTTTCAAGTAAATAATTTACTATTAATTATTTTAAATAGATTTCCGGACTTGCATGCACTCATATATATTTTTAAAATACTAAATAAAATATATATGTGTATTTATTTAATTAATTAGGGTTTAATTAATTACCCTAATATTTTATTATTTATTTATTAGTTTTATTGTTATTTAATTATTTTTATTTATTATTAAATTTTAAAATATTAAATTATATGTGTGTGGTGTATATTTAATGTGTGTAATTTAATATTATTTTAATATATAGTATAAAGTAGATATATATACATATATACATTTAATATTAACTAAATTATAAAGTTTGGATTAATTACAACTTTACCATTCGTTCTTCTTCTTCCTCCCGACCATTCCCCATCACCGTCCGCCGCTGCTACTGCCGTTGGTGTGCCACCTCCTTCCTCAGCCTTCCCCGCTGCCTGCTGCAGCTGTTTCCGATGTTTGGAAGTCATTTTTGCCCAGAGAAGCCGAAACTTGAGCCACCGTCGTTCACGACGTTTTCAGCCACCATTTTCGATACCATCAGTCTCTTTCTTCTCCTTGAGCTCTAGTGACTGTGATTCCAAGCTTTGTTTCACTTAAAATGGTCTTGATTTGCTTAGGTTTCGATTTTTTGGGTTCTTGATTTTTTTGAACTTCAATTTGATTGATTCATGAAAAGTCCCTTAACAAAAATTGATCCTAGTAGCTTGATCTACATGTGTGAATTTTTGTAGAATTTTTGGAGATTATTTTGATTTTTGGGTATTTTTGAATATTTTAATATTATTTTCTAATTTTTGAAAATTAATTAATTAAATTATGAAAGTGTGTTTTATGATGAATATAGGTGTTGAAATGAATTATAGAAATTTATTTGGAATTTTTATGAATTTCTATGTATTTATTTTGAATTTAATTAGTTTATGTAATTTTGAAAAATAGGGTTAATTATGTTTTTAATTGAAATTAATTATTTAATTGAGTTTAATTATTGATATTATTGATAAATATGTTGAAAAATTTAATTTTGTGCAATTATATTATTTTTGGTGAATTTTTGGAGTAATTTTAGTATATTTATATATGTAGGGGTATTTTGGTAATTTTATCCTAAATTGACTAAAAATGTAATTTAATTGGTTTTAATAGTTATTTAAGGTATAAAAATGATTTCTACAAATTATTTAATATTTTTAATTAATTAAAACTATTTTTTGTGAATTATTTTCAATTATATATATAATATACGATTTTTCTAAATAAAATGAGTTTTATCGGTTTTTACTGTGTTTTAAGGTTAATTATGTAATTTCTACTTATAAAATGTATTTCTGTGATATAAGGGCATTTTTGGTATTTTTATATTATTCTGTGATTGTGGACCCCGGTCGGTAAACTGTAGATTGGAATCCGATCGAGGGGTTGTGGATGTGTTTTGTGTCTGTTTTTCGAAGTGTGTTTCTTTGCAGGGTCGGCTCTACTCTTTGAGTAGAGAGATGTCCATTTTATAGGGGAGGTTCTATCAAATTTTTGGTAGAATTCTTGTAAAACGTGATGTCCGGTCGAACCCTAATTTTGATTCTGTGTCCAATATTCTAGATCGAGTTCCTAAAGGCCCGTCGGATCTATCTCGAGGAGCGTACTAAGTGTGAGTTACTATTTTATATATATATGCTTTAGGGTGCATGATTTAGAAATGTATGTTTTGTTTTGATTAAATATGCATTAATAATTTGATTAGTATTTAAGTTTATTTTTAGTTTATTTTTGGTTTATCTTTGGTTTATTTTTGGTATATTTTCAATTATATGCATGTGTTGCTAATAAATTAAGTTTAAAATGTTTTTCAATGTATGACTAGTTTATTTTGTAATCTATATGGATTTCTTTGACATATATATACTCGAAATATACATGGTTTACTTCTAGTATATTTTTAGTATATATATGATTTATGTTGCTATTTATTTTAAATTCATGCATCATTTACTTGCGAATGAATGTTTTATATTTATTAATGAAGGATATTAATAGAACGTGCTACCTAGTGGGCAGCACTAGGACCGAGTACGTACCGGTACGCTTATAGCATTTAGGCTATATTACTAACCAGTTTGAGGATATTGATTGGAATTGATTTATTTGATGTGTGATGTGATTTGGGTGTGATTGCTAAAGCTCGGTTGACTTAATGTCTTGGGGCCAATCACACTGACAGTCAGACTGCTGGAGCTCGATTGACTTAGTGTCTCGGGGCCAGTCTACTGTCCAAATGGATCAAGTGAACATATTTTGGAATAAATGAGCCTGTATGGCTAGAGTGTTGTCTAACACTGTTAAAGGTTACGATATTATAGGGTTCTATTTGATCCTTCATAAACTGTGACTTTCAGCAAAATATATAAAATGATTTTAATGGATCTGTGTGTATTTTCCTGTATATATATATTTATATATGTACTATTGACTGTATGCATTGTCATTTAGTATTCATGTATATATATTATAGTAATTCACTCAGTGAGGTCTGACTCCCCTCCGTTGACTATTTTTCAGGAGAGTCATCGTCTTCGGACCATAGTAGCAGGCCTGTACACCGGATTTCTTCTACCCCAGCTTCTCTTTGTAAACTGCTTATCTGAGTATTGAGTTTTATTTTATGATTTAGACACTGCAATAGTTATGGTTGTTTTGGAGATTTGTGTATTGTATTTATATGAGATATGTATTTTGAGAAATTGAACTGGATGTGTATTCAAAGGATTTATCTATATATAAGATATGGATATTATTTTGATATTTATAATTTTATTTCCGCTGCATTAAGTGTTGTTATTATTGTTATTGTATGTTTTATTTTATTTTTAGGCTTGCTACGGGTTCCGGATTTGAAAGAATTCCCATTCCCTAGCGCCGGTCATGGCCCCTATTTTGGGTCGTGACATTACTAAGCCATTATATATGGTTAAGGTCTGGTAAGAAGTCAAGGTTCCCTTAGCAAGATGCCCTCCATTATGGACTTCAGTCATAGGCCAAGGTTAGAGGGGCCCGGCATCCTTTACCAACTCGAGAGAAGACCACCCCCCTTTAGGACTTGGGTTATAGGCTTTGGTCAAATGAGCTTGGTAATCTCTCTTGAACCGAGTTAAGGCTAAGAGTGATGGTTAGCCAATCTATAACCCTATGAAGCTAGAGGAATCATGGAATCATAAACCAATGCCATCGGGTAAATATGTACATGCAGAATGAATGAAAGAATAAAATAATAATTAATAAAATGATCCTAAAGAACACAAGTAGAATTAGTATCTCTTATCCCTAGTGGAGTCACTACTATAGATAGTGGGGTTTAGCGTGTGCCCTAAGATTTTAGCAACCGTGACACTGTTTGGGCTCAGGGCCTTAGGGAACACACTACTATATCGTAAAGACATAGTGTGGAGATAAGGAATCGCCACCCAGGGTAATAACTGGGATAAATTGTTGTGGTGGTACTCGATTCTCTAAAAGAAAACTAGCACCAAAACCAGGAAATTCTGGGAACATAATACTAACTTCTCTTAGTCTTATGTTCATTTAGGATTACTTTATGAATTATTACTTCATTCTCTAATTACATGCAATTTTATTAAACCCTAATTTGAATATCCATCTAACCCTAATGCAACTATTCATAAAATCACATATAAAAAAAACATTCATACAAGGTGTAACGTCCCTAAGTCTAAACAAAGTTAATATTATTTAGAAGTTAGCTAATTCTACATTTTATTTACAAGTGAAGTGGCCTAACAAATGGCCTACATTTTTATCAATTTTAGTGAACCTAGGTTTATTTGTTTTAACTTATCTAAGGAAATGGGCTTAAGTCTATAAAAATTTTAAAGGAAAAGTTGAATTAGTGAGCCTAAGTCTAACTTGATTTTAAAGCCAGGGAGCCAACCTCTTCTATGCAAACACAGGGTTTGGTTACACAGCACCAAGAAGTTCAGCGTTTGGGATTTTAATATTTTGATTTTTGAAAACACATATAGGATAGGATTCATTTTGAACTAAGTTTGGATACTTCCTTAAACACATAGAGTGGGAAACATGTGTTAATTATGTCTACTTAACCAACAAAAAAAAGACCGAATTTGTGAAAAAAAAAAGAGAAAAAATTAGCGTAATGTCGACCAATATTTAGCAAAATGTTGATTGGCATCTGTCTAATTTTGATTGGCATTAGGCCAAATGCTGATCGGCATTTGGCTGAATGTCAACCGACATTTGACATGCCAAAGCAAATTTCCAAAAAAAACTTCCAAAAACTTGATTTTTTCCAATTTAAACCTTAAAACTTATAATTCTTGCATTTAAACTTTAAAACATTACAATTTAATCATTTAAATCATGAAACATCGACACTAGAGATCAATTTCTAGATTAATTACACCATAGGGGCTTTCGTCGCACGTATGCACAATTGCATCAAGGAATTGGGTGATTACAATGCATTTTTCAAACCAAATGGCATGACATTCGATTCATATTGTCCAAAAAGGACAGTGAAAGTAGTTTTATATCGATGATCTTTATGAAATTGTATTTTCCAAAATCCTGATTTCATGTCAAATTTTGAAAATACAAATGCAAAATGAAATTTTTAAAGAAGATCTTTTTTGTTAGGAATAGGATATCGAATCCATTCTAAAGCTTTATTTAAAGGTTTATAATTAATAACAAGCCTTGGGATACCTCTTTCTATTTTAAAAGCTTTATTGACATAGAAAGTTGCATAACTCCATGGAGATTTGGATTTTAAGATTAATCCTTTGGATTCAAGATCCTGGATTTCTTCCTTATAGTGGCGTTTCAATTCAACATTTATTTGAATTGGTCTAGACTTAGTAGGGATATTTTTCTTATTAAATCCTGACTCATAAGGCAAGTCAACAATATGCTTTTTTTTTTTCCAAAAAGCATTTGGTAAATTAGAACAAACCTCTTTTATCACAATATCATGAAAATCATAAATCTTTAATGTTGCCATATCAGACTTTAACTGTTGTTCATTTTTTTAAAAATGAACATTTTATCTTAAATCATATAAGTCTGTCTCCTTACCCTTGATTAAAGCATTAATTTCATTCTTTTAAATAGAATGAGTTTTAATAAGGTTAAGGGATTTAGTTCTTGGTTTTGCTAAAAAAGGAAAAAATATATGAACTTTTTCATCTTTATAATCAATAGAGTTATAAGTGGTTAAATAGGGAGTTATCAAATCAATGAAAGGTGTCCCTAAAATCACCATACAACTTGTATTAGAAATGAGAAGAAAAAGAGTTTTCAAAAGAAATCCATTACTAGAAATACTAGCCTCAATTTTACCATTTACATGCATTTTTTAATTATTAACAGAGGAAAGCTTTTCTATGGTATGTCCTTAAAAAAGATGTGGAACTATGTCGGTCTTTATGTAGTTTAAATTAGCTCCTATATCAAACAGAGCTATGGTATCCAACTCAAAATATTTATAAAAAATAATGGTGATCTTTATAAGATATTTTCTTGAGGTGATTTGGTTTAAAGCACAAAGGAAATCTTAGGGGACTCTCTCAAGATTAGTAAGGAATCCTAGCTCTAGATCCTTAGTTTCATCACTATCACTAGGCTCTTTAGCTAATTTAGTGATAAGAAATTGGATTAATTCAAAATCCTTTTGTTATTTGTCTTTTAATTGCCTTATCTCAGACTTTATGGTCTTGATATCTCCCTGGAGATCTTGGATGTCATCTTATGGCTTTTTACTGAGTTTCTTTCTATTGAGAATAGTAGTTAGATCATATATACCTGTACTGGTAAAAGGTAACTCAATGTTCATAGGTTCAGGATCCCTTTTTAGAGATTGCCTAAGTTGTTCTAAATACTTTTTCTAAACATTGATATGTTGAATGACATCTAGAATTGGGTTTCATTCTCTAATGAGCATATTGAGTTGTTTTATTTCTATATTAGAATCTATACTAGAATCAGAAAAGGAGGAGGTGGCAAATTCATCAATTTGGGGAGTTAAGAAACTTTAAAAGTTGGTTTCAGTATCTATAAGAAGAGTTATGAGCTTATTCAGGGTTGCTTCTTCTAAGTCTAATTCATGGAGTTTTTTACAGACCTTACAATATCTGAAGATATGTCCCTTTTTTCCACACTTATAGTAAGTAACATCTCTCATATTAGTTTTCTTAACTTTATCAGCCTGTGGTTTTCTAGAAGTCTTTCTATAAGGTTTCCTATAGTAAGCTTCTTCCTTATCCTTTTGCTTGGAGAATTTCCTAGTTTTGGAGGAAAATTTCCTAGATGAAGGTTTTAAGGATTTCTTACTGAAATCTCTTACAGGAAGGATTCTGGGTGAAGCTATAGTCAAATTGTTTGTAAAAAGATCCTAGTTCCTGTCCGGTCTTTCTCATTTCTTTTTTTAAATGTTTTTAAAGTTTCAATTCCTGACAGATCTTAAGACCTTCACGCTGGATGGTGCTAATCAATTCACCATAGGCAAGCTGACTATAAGGAATGATATAGGTTCCAAAAGTTTGTCTAATGGTATTTCTAACACGATCTCCTAGAAGGGTTAGCAAACTAAAATGAAATTTTTCTTTCCAGAAGGGTTGATTAGAATCCTCCCTAAGCATAACCCTGGTAAGAAAAGTTGACCTATACCATTAGAAGTCATTAAGCTTTTGCATCTAAAGTTGGACAATAGATCAGCATTTTTATTTTTAGGGTGAGAAGAGTTTCCTATAAAGTGGAGTGCTATAGTCAAGATAAGAGTAGACACAACATCTTGAATAAGGTTTCCTATTTGGTGAAGAATAGGTAGACCTTCATCATTAGTTTGGATAGCACAAAGAATATCAAGTTATTGTTCTTTAGTAAGATGCTAATCCCACCAACCTTTCAGTTGGCTGAAAAAACAAGCTATGATAAGTTCAGCAACGAACATATCAGAGGTTCCTATTTGGGCTTTACAAGCATTTGATTCCATAGTCATCTGTTGAAGAGAGTTCAATATTTGGTATTCAGACATACCATCTATATTCCATTCATAAACAAAATTAGCACTAAACTTTAGTTGGATAAGGGTATTAGGTTAACCATCAATCTCAAGTTCAAGAAGCCTGGTCTATAAATATTCATAATGAGGAAAAGGCCAACGAAGTTTAGCAATTTTAGGAGTCTATGCTTGGAAAGTATCTATCTCAAAGAGGGATTTTATATCTTTATCAAGAATACTAATAGTCTAGTTAACAGAAGGAGGAGTATCAAGAACAATAGGTTCTCTAGAACTTGAAGGATCCAGCCTACTGAGCTATTCTCTAACTACATGTAGGAATTCAGTATGGTTACTCCTAATTTCCTATTGTGCATTGGTAGAGATCTGATAAGGTTTGAACATAGGGTTCTTGAGTTTCTTATTAGTTGTGGCTAAGGTTCCTAAAGACTCAATGGGTTTCTAAGTTTGGTTTTAAAGTCTAGATAACTATTTACTTATGTTGTGGAGATGGACATTGGTAAAGTTATTTTGGGAAACCATATTTTTCAGGTTTTAGAGTTCACTATCCTGTGGTTTTTTATAAGGATAAGCTTCTATGGTTTCATTGCCTATAGAGATCTTAATGTTTCTCAGAGGAGGATGTTCAGACTCTATTTGCTGACCATTTGATGCTTCGTAAATAGTTACCTTTTTTCTTATAGTGATAAGGTTCAAAACTTTAAAAGGATATGAAATATTATTTTCTGAAACATATATCTCAAACCATTCAAAAAATAATATATTGACTTTATTAGTTTGGATGAAAGTATAAAATTGATTTTGAAGATAATTTCTTTCTTCTAAGAAATGCTGGAAAAATTAATTTCTTTTTTCTTTATTATGAGATGCATAAAAATCTTTATGTAAAAGAGCTTTATCAAGGGTGAACTCTTTGTCTAAAACAAATAGCTCGAGCCATGTTCTCTGTTATAGCTAAAGTAGTAGGAGAGGTAGGAGGAGAAGGATTTTCTTCTAGTTTGGGTTCAATATAAATAGGTTCGGCTATATTAGTACTATAATCCACATTTTGGATGGAGGAAGAAGGTAGATCTGAGGTAGAATATTGAGCAGGGATAGTATAAGGTAGATTTATAACTGGTGGTAAAGCAGGGTAAAGATTTGTCTTATCTGTTTATTAGGGTAGGTGTATGGTTTTTTGTTGGCAATTTTCTTATGGATCATTATGGTATGGTAGATTTATGACAAATGGGATCTATGATATTCTTCCTAAATCAAAGGATTCTGAAATCTCGTACTGGGAAAAGTTTTATCAAAAGAGATTTTTACTATGCCATCTTGGAACTAGGTGATATGCTTTATTTGGGTATTGGGAGCAGGTGTTTCTTCCTGTTGGATTTTTGGTTCAATAGCTCCTTCTAAGATCCATTATTGAGGAAGAGTAACTTGTCTCCATTTTATGGGTTTTAGGATGACAACATTAGCTTTAGTCATATCTCTTTGGAGAAGAAGAGTTTCTCCCCTTTTGCTATGAAAACGGCTTTTAGTATGGAATGAAATCATCATAACTTTATAATGAACTTTAAAAACAAGTGCAACTGGAATTGAACCATCTTCTATAACATAGTTATAGGTTTGGATTTGTAAAACTAGAGACTTTAGAAGATTAGCATCATTAAGAGAAATAGTAAAATTAGGGTAGCAGTCAAATGATATAGGGCCTAAGCAAAGACCGGATTCAACAGATTTTAGGAGAGAATCTTGGAAGTTCTTGAATCTTATATCTCTAAAGGCAGTAAGGATAGAGGTTTTAAGACCTTCTCTATTAAGGGGCTTTATACCGACCTGAACAAGACCTATATAAATATACCTGAAACCCTTATCTTTACGTTTATCTAAAGAAGTGGAAGAAAATAACTTTATGTAATCCTGAGACTCAGAAAGTTGGATATCTCTTTCTTCATTCATAATGACATAGTCAGATTTGAAGAGATTAAGTTTAGGAGCTTTGTAGACATGATTTTTCTTATAGTTTATGAGCCTAAAGTCATTTATGCATTTATCAAAGTCTTCAATAGTGATTCAATCAGTATTGACTATGTTATTTTAAGCTTTAGCAGAAGAGGAAGCAGAGGAAAAAAAAGAAGAAAAAGAAGAAGAAGTGGTTCTACCAAAAATTGGGTTCATGCTAAAGGAATGGTTATAAAGATAGATTATTCAACTACAAACTCACTGGCTAAACCAACAGTTTTACAGCCTCTCCAGGGACTTACTACCAAGGCCACTTATGACCAAAGGACTCACTGAATAAACTACCCAGTAGACATTACTGTAACATAAAAATAATTCCATTATACAGAGATGATAGATGAATGAAATCATAATGTCGGTCTCACACTCCAATCACAGGCTAAACACACAGGTTATCAGACCAAGATGCAACAAAGATTTCATAGAGTTTTTGATGTGCAGGATCCTAATTACTTAGGCAAGCATAGAGCATACCAATTACTACTTAAGAACTATATATGAAATAGAAATTAAAAAAAAGATGTAAAAGAAAGTAAATAACATAAAACAAATTAAAAGAAAGCTATAAAGTAAGTAAATAACATAAAACTTTAAAGATATATATAAATCTTATGAAGAAAAAGTTTTCTCTTTATATTCCAGGTAAAGGGAAGATTAGAGAGTTCTATTTCCAGAAAATAGCAAAGGAAGGTTATAGAGTTCTATATCCAAAAATTAGCAAAGGAAAGAAGATAAAACTATATTCTATATTTTGTAAAGATACAAATTTTAGAGCTATATCAAAAGAGAGCTACATGTTTTCTAAAATTTTTTCTCTCTCAAATCTTGTATATCCTGCTGCAAGGGGAGAGGCTCCTTATATAGAGCTTAACAAGGAGCAAATCCTGGAATCATGGGGAAAATGGGCCAAATATAGGAGTTAGTGGAGTGGTTATAATCCTTACACCAATCCCATTCCTTTATCTATCACTTTCTTGTTTTTTATGAAGAGAGCTCCCCACCAAGTCCTAGATGTGAAAAGCGAGTCCCCATCCTTATGGAATAATGGAAGAGAGAGGGATGAAGGCAGTAGGTGGAGCAGAATATTTGACATAAAAGTCAAATTTGCTAGTGGTTGTCTGAGCAAGTCCTAATGAGCATAATTTGAAGGATGACCTAGAAAAGAAAATAATTAAAATACTTTTTTTTAATAAAAGACCTAACTTTTGCATGGGCCATCCTGAAAGGATTTTCAACCCATCTGGCCAAAAAAATACAATATTTACAAAAGGCTTTATAAGCCTGTGGGCTTTATAGAAGGAAGAATGCCAAAATAGTAATCTTCATTATTATTACCTAAATCAATGAAGGGTTCTAAATCCTGAGAGGCCTAGGACTATGAAGGAGAAGCATCCTCGGACTGGATGAGTTACTGTATAATTTTGAAATATTCTTCTTTTGTTTTTGCAGCAGTGAGAAGTGCATTGGCATGTGATTTTTAAGCCAGGAAGGTAGACTATGCCTAAGTTTGGCCACAAGAGAAGCCAAGAAATCCATTGTCATGACCCAAAACAGGGGCCATGACTGGCGCTAGGGAATGGGAATTCCTTCAAATTCGGAACCTGTAGCAAGCCTTAAAAAAAATAAAATAAAAGCATGTAATAATAATAACATAAATAAAATATCTTGCAGCGGAAATTAAAATCTCATAGGTAATAATATAATCCACCAACTAATTTAATAAAATAACTCATCAAATATATATAATATCTTTCAATACACTTTTTCGTTTCAATCCTTTAAAATACAAATCTCAAACAAATATAATACATACTGCTCATTAAAATAACTACTGCAGTGTCTAGAATACAAAATAAAATCAGGTAAGCAATTTACATAGTAAAGCCGGGGTGGAAGAAATCCGGCATAAAGGTCTGCTACTGAGGTCTGAGGACGAAGACTCTCCTGAAAAATAATCAACGGAGGGGAGTCAAACCTCATTGAATGAATTGTTATAATATATATACATGCATAACTAAATGACAAATGCACACATTCAATAGTATATATAATAAATATATATACAGGCACATACACACGGATGCAGCAAAATCATTTTATATATAAATAATGAAAATAATATCTATTTATAAAAGATCAAATAGAACCCTAAATGATCACAACCTCAAACAGTGTTAGACAACACTCTAGCCATACAGGCTCACTTATTCCAAATAAATTCACTTGTTCCATTTAGACAATAGACTGGCCCTGAGATACTAAGTCAACCGAGCTCCAGCAGTCTAACTTTCAGTGTGATTGGCCCCGAGACACATGGTCAACCGAGCTCCAGCAATCACACTCCCAAATTATATCACACATCAAATACATCAATCCGATCAATATCCACAAATAGGTTAGTAATTTAACCTAAATTCTATCGTCGTATTGGTACGTACTCGGTCCTAGTGCTGCCCATTAGGTAGCACATTCTATTGATATCCTTCATTTAAAATAAATCCATACATTCATAAAATAAATGATGCATGACATTAATTAAAATAACAATATAAACCATATATATACTAGAAATATACCAAAAATAAACCGAGTATATTTCGAGTATATATACGTCAAATAAATTCAATTTAATTATAAAATAAACTAGAAATAAACTATATATATACTTAAAAACATTTTAAGTATAATTCAATAATAAAACATAGTATCAGATTTAAAATATACCAAAAATATACCAAAATATACCTAAGCAATTATTAAACCATTTATAAATATTTCATAAAATTAGAACATACATTTCTAAAAACATGCATCCTAATACACGTATATATAAAATAATAACTCACAGTTACGTGCTCCTCGAGACGGGTCCGATGGGCCTGGTCCACTAGGCCTCAGTCTCGATGCAACTAAACAAACAAATGACAATACAAAATTAGAATAATTCTAACGTAATTCTAGAGACTCGATCTAGAATACCGGATATAGAATCAGAATATGAATTCGACTGGATATCACGTTTTACGAGAATTCTATCAAAAATTCGACAGAACCTCCTCTGTAAGATGAGCATCTCTCTACTCAAAGAGTAGAGCCAGTCCTGCAAAGAAAATACACTTCGAAAATATACAGCCACACAACCCCTCGGTCAGACTCCCAAACTACAATTTCACCGATCGATGTTCACAATTCACGAGGTAAACACAGAACACATGAAAATTCTAGAAATACCAAAAATACCCTTGAATAATTAAAATATAGTAAATTAAATATTTAAAATACTGAAAATAATTATTTCACTGATAATTACCATAAAACCCTAATTTAAATAAAATATTACTAAAAATCCATAATTCTCATTAAATTCATAAATATTGACCAAAATACATTTTAAAACTCTAAATTACACAATTAATCCTGAAACATATTAGAAACCGATAAAAACTCATTTATTTAGAAAAATAGTATATTATATATCATTTGAAAATAATTTACGAAAAATAGTTTTAATTAGTTAAAAATACTAAATAATTTATAGAAATCATTTTTATACCTCAAATAATTATTTACACCAATTAAACTAAATTTTTAGCCAATTTATTACCAAATTACCAAAATACCCCTAGTTATATATAATTTCACATAAATCACTATAATTATACAATAATTTACTAAAAATAATATAATTACTCAAAAATTAATTTCTCAACATATAATTCAATAAAATCAATAATTATACTCAATTAACCAATTAATTTCAATAAAATACATAATTAACCAAATTCTCTAAAAATCACATAAACTAAATAAATTCATAATAATTATTAAAAAAATCATAAAAATTAAAAATAAATTTCTAAAATTAATTTTAACACCAATAAACACCATAAATCTCAATTTCATAATTTATTTAATTAATTTATGAAAATTAGAAAATATTAATAAAATAATAAAAAATTCACAAAAATCAAATAAATTTCCAAAAATTCCAAAAAAATTATAGGATGTAGATTGAGCTACTAGGATCAATCTTTATGAAGGAAGTTAGCTTGAATAATAAGAATAGAAGCTCAAAAAAATCAAGAACTCATATAGGCTGAAATTGAAAATTAGAAACCTAGGAAAATCTAGACCAAATCAAGTAAAACCAAGCTTAGAAATGGACTCACCAGAGCTCAAGGAAGAGATTAAGACTGGTGGCACTCAAAACTATGGCCGGAAACAAAGTGATCGGAGCTAGCTTCAATTCTCAGGTTCTTTAGCTTTTCACGGCCAAACGACGCCAAAAAAGGAAAGTAAGGGTGGAGGAGGGAGCTTAGGAAGGAGGAGGATGGCTGGGAGGCACTCCGTCGGCATGAGAACGGAAGTTGCAGCGGTGGAGGAGGAAGAAATGCGAAGGGAGTGTTTGGGGAAAAAGAATGGCAATTTCATAAATATTTCAAACTTTCATTTATTGTGTGTATATATATATATATATATAACACACATTATTTATTAAAACTATATAATATAAATTTAATTAAAAATAAACCCTAATTATTTAAAAGTGCATATATACATGTATATGTACGTATATTGATACGACAATTAAAATCGCGCATGGACTCATGCAAATTCACAAAACTGACCAATATAATTAATAATTATTTATTTAAATTTTAATTTCCCCAAAAATAAAACTCTCGAAAAAATTTTACATAAGAGACTTAAAATAATTAAAAAATGAATTTAATAAATAATAAACTAATTAAATAGTCAAATATATATATGAATTATTAACACTGCATATTCCGATGTAGTTTAAAATTATTTAAAAACTCGGGATATTACATCCATGTTGTTTGAGCCAGTCTATTATTGCTTGTTTAGAAATTTTCTAAAGCACTTTATAAGAAGTCCACCATTTATTTTAAATTTCCTTTGGAGGACAGTAATACCTTCATTAGTAAAAAAGTCAAGATACCACTATGAAATCTAAGGAATAAAGAATTTTGAGCAATAAAGGAAAAGAAGGGAAAAAATTTTCTCAAAGGGAGAAGGTTTATAGTGGTGGAGAAAAGATTATATCCCTGGCATATATCATAAGGGAGGATTTCAGGAATGGGTCCATAGTTATTCCACCAACGAGTAAGCTATGTAGGGAATTTAAATATATTAGCACGATCACTTAAGAAAAATAGCCATGTATGGGTATTATAAGTATTTTGGATAAGAAAAGAGTTAAATCGTGCTTGTTCATAATCCCAATAGGAAAATGAGCGGCAAAAGTCTAACTTTGAGTTAAAGTTGATATGGAAGGCTTTTGGCTTGAAGAGTTCTTATCCCCATTCATAAGGGTGGAGGACAATGAGAATTTTGCAAGTTGAATAAGAAGGTTGGGTATATCCTTTATGATAAAAGTGTTTAAATTCTATAGAACTAGAGTATTCCAAAATAGTTTGATAATATTCATGGGGTTTGGAAAGATCCCAGGGTTTAAAAAATCAATTTTTTGGAAAATAATTTTGCATAGTAAGAAAAGGATCTTTATTGAAAAATCCATCTTCGATAGTTAAAATATTTTGAATAGAATTCTTTATAAGAAAATCTGAAGATAGAAGTTTTGATTGTGATAAAACAATCTGTGAATTATTTTCAGTAGTTACAGGAGTTAAATCATTTTGGGAAAGGATTTTACAAAAGGAAGAATCTCCTTTCTCAATTTTTGAAATAGGTTGAGGAGATTTACCTAATAAACCTTTATTATTGTCTATCTAAACAATGGCTAGAGGCTAGAGAGTATTCTGTGTTGCTTTAAGAAGTTCATGGATTGGGCGATAGAATCAATCCATAGCTGGATTTGAGAAGCTTTACAGAATCAACTATATTTTGTTCTTAGATAACTATATCAAACCATGACTTTATATGCTTTTTAGCATAAAGAGGAGGAGGGATAGAAGATGTTTCCACTTTGTCTTTATCTTTCCATTTTTTGCAGGCCATCTTTATCTGTTCTATAAAAATTCTTTAGTCGGAAAATTTGGTAAAGAGTTTTTATCTCCTTGAATAAATTCTATATCAAAATTAAAAATACTTAAAATGGCCTGCCATCTTGCAAAAATCCTGACTCATAAGGCAAGTCAACAATATACTAATTTCTTTTCCAAAAAGCATTTTGTAAATTAAAACATACTTCTTTTATCACAATATCATGAAAATCAGAAATCTTTGATTTTACCATATCAGACTTTAACTATTGTTCAATTTTTTAAAAATGAACATTTTGTTTTAAATCATATAAGTCTGTCTCCTTACCTTGATTAAAGTATTGATTTCATTCTTATAAACAGAATGAGCTTTAATAAGGTTAAGCGATCTGGTTCTTGGTTTTGCTAAAAAAGGAAAAGATATATGAACTTTTTCATCTTTATAATCAATAGATTTATAGGTGGTTAAATATAGAGTTATCAAATTAATGAAAGGTGTCCCTAAAATCACCATGTAACTTATATCGAAAACTAGAAGATAAAGAGTTTTCAAAAGAAATCCATTATTAGAAATAGTAGCCTCCGTTTTACCATTTATATGCATTTTTTAATTATTAACAGAGGAAAGCTTTTCTATAGTATGTTCTTGAAAATTATGTGGAACCATACTAGTTTTTATGCAATTTAAATCAGCTCTTGTATTAAATAGAGCTATGGTATCCAACTCAAAATCTTTATCAAAAATAATATGATCTTTATAAGATATTTTCTTGAGGTGATTTAGTTTAAAGAACAGAGGAAATCTTTGGGGACTTTATAAAGATTAGTAAGGAATCCTAGCTCTAGTTCCTTAGTGTCATTACTATCACTAGACTCTTCAGCTAATTTTGTGACAAGAAATTGGATTAATTTAGAATCCTTTTATTATTTGTCTTTTAATTGCTTTATCTCAGACTTTATGGTCTTGATTTCTCCCTAGAGATCTTGGATGTCATTTAATGGCTTTTTACTGAGTTTTTTTCTATTGAGAATAGTAGTTAGATCATATACACCTGTACTGGTAAAAGGTAACTCTATGTCCTTAGGTTCAGGATCCCTTTCTAGAGATTTCCTAAGTTGTTCTTAATACATTTTCTAAACCTCAAGGTCATTGATATGTTGAATGACATCTAGAATAAGGTTTTATTTTATAGTGAGCATATTAAGTTGCTTTATTTCTATATCAGAATCTATACTAGAATCAGAAGAGGAGATGGTGGCAAGTTCATTAATTTAGGGAGTTAAGAAACTTTCAAAGTTGGTTTTAGTATCTATAAAAAGAGTTGTGTGCTTATTCAAGGTTTCTTATTCTAAGTCTACTTCATGGTGTTTTTTGGAGATCTTACAATATCTGGAGATATGTCCTTTTTTACCACACTTATAACAGGTAACATCTCTCATATTAGTTTTCTTAACTTTATCAGCCTATGGTTTTCTAGAAGTCTTTCTATAAGGTTTCTTGCAATAAGCTTCTTCCTTATCCTTTTGCTTGGAGAATTTCCTAGTTTTGGAGGAAAATTTCCTAGATAAAGGTTTTAAGGATTTCTTACTGCAATCTCCCTTACAGGAAGGATTCTGAGTGAAGCTATAGTTAAATTATTTATAAAAAGATCCTAGTTCCTATCTAGTCTTTCTCATTTCTTTCTTTAAATGTTTTTAAAGTTTCAAGTCCTAACAAATCTTAAGACTTTCACATTGGGTGGTGCTAATCAATTCATTACAGGTAAGCTGAATATAAGGAATGATATGGTTCCAAAAGACTATCTAATGGTATTTCTAATATGTTCTCATATAAGGATTGGAAAACCAGTAAGAAATTTTTCTATCCAAAAGGGTTAATTAAAATCCTCCCTAAGCATAACCCTAGTAAGAAAAGTTGACATATACTATTGGAAGTCACTAAGCTCTTTACATCTAAGGTTGGATAATAGATCAGCATTTTTATCTTTAAGGTAAGAAGAATCTCCTATAAAGTGGAGTGTTATAGTCAAGGTAAGAGTAGACACAGCATCTTGAATAGGGTTTCCTATTAAGTCAAGAATAGGTAAACCTTCATCATCAATTTAGAGAGCACGTAGAATATCAAATTACTGTTCTTTAGTAAGATGGTAATCCCATTAACCTTTCAGTTTGCTGGAAAAACCAACTATAATAAGTTCAGCAACGGACCTATTAGAGGTTCCTGTTTGGGCTTAACAAACATTTGATGCCATAGCCATCAGTTAAAAAGAGTTCAATATTTGGTATTCAAACATACCATCTATATTCCATTCATAGACAGAATTAGCACTAAACTAAAGTTGGACAAGGGTATTGGGTTGACCATCAAGCTCAGGTTCAGGAAGCCTGGTCTACATATATGCAGAATGAGGAAAAGACTAATGAAGTTTAGCAATTTTAGGAGATTATGCTTGGAAAGTATTTGTCTCAATGTGGGAGTCTATATCTTTATCGAGAACACTAACAGTCTGGTTGACAAAAGGAGTATTAGGAACATTAGGTTCTCTAGAACTTGACGAATCAAGCCTACTGAGCTGTTCTCTAACTGCATATAGGAATTCAATATGGTTACTCCTAATTTCTTGTTATGCATTGGTAAAGATCTTATGAGGTTTGAACATAGGGTTCTTGAGTTTCTTATCAGTTATGGCTAAGGTTCTTGAAGACTCAATGGGTTTCTAGGTCTGGTTTTCAAGTCTAGATAACTGTTTACATATGCTATGGAGATGGACATTGGTAAAGTTATTTTGGGAAACCATATTTTTTAAGTTTTGGAGTTCACTATCCTGTGGTTTTTTATAAGGACAAGCTTCTATGGTTTCATTGCCTATAGAGAGCTTAATGTTTCTCAAAGGAGGATGTTCATACTCTATTTATTGACCATTTAATGCTTCCTAAATAGTTACCTTTTTTCTCATAGTGATAGGGTTCAAAACTTTAAAAGGATATGAAATATTATTTTATGAAACATATATCTCAAACCATTCAAAAAATAATTTATTGACTTTATTGGTTTGGACGAAAGTGCAAAATTGATTTTGAAGATCATTTCTTTCTTCTAAGAAATGCTGAAAAAACCAATTTCTTTTCTTTATTATAAGATGCATAAAAATCTTTATGTAAAAGAGCTTTATCAGGGGTGAACTCTTTGTCTAAAATAGATAGCTCATGAGCCATGTTCTCTATTATAGCTGAAGCAGTAGGAGAGGTAGGAGGAGAAGGATTTTCTTCTTGTCTGGGTTCAATATAAACAGGTTTGGCTATATTAGTACTATAATCCACATTTTTTATGGAGGAAGAAGGTAGATCTGAGGTAGAATATCAAGCAGGGATAGTATAAGGTAGATTTATAACTGGTGGTAAATCGGGGTAAAGATTTATCTGATCTATTTATTAGGGTAGGTGTATGGTTTTTTGTTGGTAATTTTCTTATGGATATTTATGGTATGGAAGATTTAAATGGGATTTGTGATATTCTTCCCAGATCAAGGGATTCTGATGAAGATGTATTAAAAAATCTTACACTAAGAAAAGTTCTATCGAAAAAGAGTTTTACTCTGCCATCTTGGAACTGGATGATATGCTTTATTTAGGTGTTGGAAGCAAGTGTTTCTTCCTGTTGGATTTTTGGTTCAGTAGCTCCTTCTAAGGTCCATTCTTAGGGAAGAGTAACTTAGATCCATTTTATGGGTTTTAGGATGACAACATTGTCTTTAGTCATATCTATTTGGAGAAGAAGGGTTTGTCCCCTTTTGCTATGAAAACGGCTTTTAGTATGGAATGCAGTCATTATAACTTTATAATGAACTTTAAAAATAAGTGCAACTGGAATTGATCCATCCTCCATAACATAGTTATGGGTCTGGATTTGTAAAACTAAAGACTTTAGAAGATTAGCATCATTAAGAGAAATGGTAAAATTAATGTAACAGTCAAACGATATAGGGCCTAAGCAAAGACTGGATTCAATAGTTCATAGGAGAGAATCTTGGAAGTTCTTGAATCTCATATCTCTAAGGGCAGCAAAAATAGAGGTGTTAAGACCTTCTCTATTAAAGGGCTTTATACCGACCTGAACAAGACCTATATGAATATAACTGAAACCCTTATCTTTATGTTTATCTAAAAGTGGAAGAAAGTAACTTTATATAATCTTGAAACTTAGAAAGTTGGATATCTCTATCTTCAGTCTTAATAACATAGTCAGATTTGAAGAGATTAAGTTTAGAAGTTTTGTAGACATGATCTTTTTTATAGTCTGTGAGCTTAAAATCATCTATGCATTTATCAAAGTCTTCAATAGTGATTTCATCACTATTGACTATGTTCTTTTAAGCTTTGGCAGAAGAGGAAGCAAAGGATGATGAAGAAGTGGTTCTACCAAAAATTGGGGTCATGGTAAAGGAATAGCTACAAAGACAGGTTATTCAACTACAAACTCACTGGCTAAACCAACGGTTTTACAGCCTCTCTAGGGACTTACTACTGGGACCACCTGTGACCAAAGGGCTAAATGAATAAACTACCCAGTAGACATTACTATAATATAAAAACAAATACTTGTTCAAATTACTTAACCCCCCCAAGCTCTGATACCATAAAGGCCAAGAATCAAAGGGTGTACTATCAAAGGACTTGCTGAATAAACTACCCAATAGACATTACTGTAACATAAAAATAATTCATGTTCAAATCACTCAACCCCCCCAGACTCTGATACCAGAAATGCCAAGGATCAAAGGGTGTACTTCAAGAATAGGTAGACCTTCATCATCAGGTTGGATAGGACAAAGAATATCAAGTTTCTATTCTTTAGTAAGATGGTAATCACACCAACTTTATATATATATATATATATATATATATATATATATATATATATATATATTACAGTCCGCGCAAAGCGCTGATTCATGACTAGTTAACTAGTTAGTTACTAATTAATGAGAGATTTTTGCCTATAAAAAATGGGTATATTGCACCAATGGTATCTTAAGCATCTCAGTAAGCAGTCTAATCATTTTGTAGACCCTAAAAAGTAATTTTTTATTTTCTCATTTTCAATTTTGTTCTCTTTAGTAATTTTGTTTTCTAGAACCTACAAGATTAGTATACTGCTTACTGTGATGTTTACGTAGTAAATATATTGAGAATATGTTTATTCTGACTGTCACATATATTAAATTTAATCAAATATATTCGAGATATTTTAATTTAGAATAAAAATAGAACTTCAGTAACAGAAAAAAAATTAAAAATTTGGTACCAAAATTATATATGGCAAAGTTAAGATATTATTGCTGCAATAAATCCTATAAAAAATTATTGTTCTATACAATTAAATTTATTATATATTTTTTAAATATTTAATATATAACCTATAAAAAATATAAAAAATATTTTTATATTAAAAATTTATTTATATAAATAAAATACACATGGGGTACATCAATTTATATATTTATTAGTAATTAACCAATATTGCACGTCCAAACAACAGTCGCCACAAGTGTTGAAAATTCCAAACGACTCGAAGGAGAACAGGAGGCTGCAAATTCACCCCCTCATCTATATATATATATATTTGTGCATGGCAGGCGCAGCACAAGGCCACAGGCACAGCGTTCTGATCGATTTCAGCATGGCAGCTCCATTCATATAATCTCTGTTTTTAGTTGCCAAATTCATTATAAGCATCATGTTATTATATTAAATTTTAATATATGAATTTAAATTTAATATATATATATATTAATTGATACTAGTAATTCTATTCAGTTTTTCAGGTACCATCAAAATTATCATTAATATTTTTCAGTTTCTTATAAATATCAACACTAGAGACATCTATTAAATTTTAATAATATTTAATTTTTAATTATGTAAATATATTTTATTTTTAAAATAATTTAGTAATAATATTGAAGTAATCTAGTATTAAATAAATAATATGTATTTAAAAATTTTATATTTAATTAATAAATAATTTAAATTTTATGATTAACTAATAAATTTTATATATTTAATAGTAAAATACATTATATTTAAAAAAATTAAGATGTTGAAAAATTAAACATATTATTTGCTTTTTAAAACTTGGAATACATTTGTTGGTTTGGTATTTTTATACAAATAAGAAGTTAATGAGGTAATAGAATCCATTAACAGGATCATCTAAAATGTTAGATTAGCACCTTAAGTTTAATGTTGATTGAAATTAATTCAAAATTTTATATTAAAATAAAAATAGGCTAAATTTAAAAAAATTATTTTTTTTTAAGCCAAAAAAAAAAAAGGAAGGAGGACCCGTGTGAATTTAAGTCCTAACTTGCGTGACACGCTCTGTACAAATTTCAGGTTTTGGAAAATTTTGGCCTTCTCAAGTCAATGAATGTTATAGCCCTAAGGCAGTGATGCACACGCACCAGACACGTCATACTTGTAAATACTCAAAAGACTAAGATCATAAAAAAGAAAGCGGGACCAGCAAACAAAGACCCAAAAAATTATTTTTTAATTTTTGATATTATTTTAGTATGAATCACCGATATTCGGTACTTATCGAATGTATATATTATTTTAATATATTATATAATTATAATGAAAATTAAATAAGAAAATAAGAAAAAAATAAAAATATTATTGTAGTTTTTTGGACTGAAATTTAATAATAATAATAATAATTGATAGAGACCGACATATGAGTCAGGAAATGGACACTACTTTTTTTTTTTCTTTTACTCTTTTGCACCAAAGCATATCAATGTTTCAATTTATCTGTTTTCTATATGTAATTATTGTAGTTTTAAAAAAAAAACTAATGTAGTTTTTTTTTAAATAAATTTGGGTGTAATCTAGTTACTGTGGCTTTTATAAAGTAATTTTTAGTTTATTTTTTAAAAAAAAAACTATTGTAATTTTTTAAAATAAATTTGGGTGTAATTTGGTTATTTTTATTAAAAATAAAGTAACATTATGATTTAACACACTTTCATTTAAAGATAAAGTAAAAATAAAATCACCTTATAATTTCCCCATAAACTTATAAAAGCATTTCAAAATGTAATTATTTTTCCTAACCCGGCGGAATGAGAATTTAAATAAAAATCAATGGGTCAAGCACGTAAAATACGTACACTAATCAATAGGTCAACTCAACAATTTTATTAAATAACCGAATAAAATTACTGTAATAAGTTTTTAAATTTCTTTTTTTATAAATTATTTAATTAATTTATAATATGTAATTTATTAAAACTTTGGGTGTCCTGGAATCAAAGCACGAAATTTTATTAATAATATTGAAGTAATCTAGTATTAAATAAATGATATGTATTTAAAAATTTTATATTTAAATAATAAATAATTTAAATTTTATGATTAACTAATAAATTTTATATATTTAATAGTAAAGCAATTCTTAACCAATAATATCTATTTGAAAAAATTTTAAAAAAATTTTTAAATATCATTAGCCAATTAAAAAAATAAAAAAAGGCCCGTGTGAATTTAAGTCCTAACTTCCTGACCTTTTTGGGAAATTTTGGTTTCGTCAAGTCAATGAATATTATAGCTCTTGACCCTAAGGCAGCGTGGCACATGCACCGGCCACGTTATACTTGTAAATATCCAAAAGCCACTAAAAAGATTTTTTTTTTTTTTTTTTTTTTGGAAAGACCTTGGAAAAGCCACTAAAGATCATACAAAAGAAAGCGGGACCAGCAATCCAAACAACCAAAAACCAAGCCCTGCTCTATCATGCATGTTCATAGACCTTGGAATTGGAACAGAGGAGAGGATGTAGCATCACAGAACTATAAGATTTTAAAAAAAAAAAAAACAATTAAATTTATTCATTATGACATGTTAATTAAAATTATATATTTAAAAGATAAATAGAAACACTTAATTTTATTTTCATTATAAATACAACTTTTCATTTAAGGAAAATTATTTTTAATTTTTAATTTTTAATTTTTGATATTATTTTAATATAAATCACTAGTATTCAACGCTTATCAGATTTTTTATATTATTTTAATAAATTATGCAGTTATTATAAAAATTAAATAATAAAATAAGTAAAAAATAAAATAAGAATATCATCTATTTAAATTATTTAAAGCAAAATATTTTTGTAGTTTTTTAAACTGAAATGTAATAATAATAATAATAATAATAATAATAAAAGTAAATTGTAATTTTCTCTGTATTTTATTCTATTATACTATTTTATTTTTGATATTTAAAAAAATATTTATTCATCCTTATATTGATAATTAAATAAAAATTAATGGGTCAAGCATGCACAATACATACACTAATCAACAGGTCAATCCAAATGTGACTATATTTATTTACTATTCCCTTTTATATATATATAATTTAATTGTGCAAGATAATAATAATAATAATAACGAAAAAAAAAAAAACAATCCCTCTGCATTAAGGGAAAATTGGTCTCTATCAGTCCATCAATTCTTGGAATTGTTTAATCTTTCTTATCAATAAAAAAACCGTGTTAATTAAGGTTGAACATTCTAATCTTCTTGACGTTGGTGTCAATATGTACTATACAAATTCCAGGTTTTGGAAAACTTTGGGTGTCCTGAAATCAAAGCACGAAATGTCTTGGCTCCTTCGTATCTGTAATAACTAACCAATAATAGCCTTCACAATTAGGGAAACAATGGAACTCCCAGGCTATGGTTAACACGCTTCTCTGAATTCATCAACAAATATGAAGAAAAATGTAATATTTACAAACTTTTAGGTTGAAACATGTGTAACACTATAAACTTTACCAAATAACATTATTGAATTTCTGCAACACCATATGAAGAAGACTTGCTATATATAAGTCTACTTAATTAGTAGACTTTGACCGCTTAATTAGCACGTATATTATATATATGTGAATTGTGAAGGTTTGAGAAGCAAATAAAACCTCACATCAACACAACACCAAACAAAGCTATGTTGATGCTTACTTTAATTGCCAGGTTTACTTTCTTCCTTACTTTTATGGCTGCTTTACTAAGTAGCCTTACTCAACCAACAGCAGCGTCTCCAATCAAATTCAATTCATCCTCCTTGCATTTAGAAGCTGAGGCCCTCCTCCAAAGTGGATGGTGGTGTCATGGCTACGTCAACACTTCCTCAAATCATTGCATATGGCTTGGTATTACTTGCAACCGAGTTGAGAGTGTGATCCAAATCGAATCGCCTCCTTGGCAGTGTACCCAAGGATCAAGTCTTGAAAAGTTGAATTTCTCTTATCTCCCAAATCTCATTCGCCTTGGTCTCAGTCAACAACTATTTGCTGGAAGCATCCCACCTCAAATAGGTGTGCTTTCCAAGCTCAAATACCTTGACCTGTCACAAAATTCTCTAACAGGTGAGTTGTCTTTTCACTCGCTTGCCAATCTTTCCCAATTATTGCAACTTGACATTTCATGGAATGAAATCAGTGGAATTATACCTTCAGAAATTGGGAACTTGAAGAGTTTATACTATTTCAGCATTTCCGGAAATAACTTCACCAGTCCAATCCCTTCTACTCTTGGCAATCTAACAAGTTTGGAAAAGATTAATCTTAGTTACAATCTCATTAGTGGTCCAATCCCTTCTACAGTTGCTAATTTAACCAGATTGAAAACCCTTGTTCTTTGTAGAAATTTAATTGATGGCTTTATACCGCCAGCAATTGGAAACTTGAAGAATCTTTCTTATTTGGACATTTCTCAAAATAAGCTCATTGGTATACTCCCTTCTACTCTTGCTAATTTGACAAAATTGGAAGCCCTTTCTCTTGATGATAATCAAATCTATGGATCAATACCAACAGAAATTCGAGGTCTGAAAAATCTTCATTCATTCAGCATAAAAAACAACCTCCTATCTGGATCAATCCCTCTAGAGATTGGAAATTTGACGATTCTTTCTTTCCTAGGATTGAGCAATAACAATCTCACTGGTCCAATACCTTCATCTCTTGGTAAATTGACCAGATTGGAGGAGTTGTTGCTTGATTCAAATCTGTTAAGAGGATCCATGCCATCTGACCTTTCTCAACTATCTGCCCTGTCTCATCTTGATCTTTCAAGAAACCGAATTTCTGGCCTAATTCCATTTGAAATCGGAGCATTGTTCAATCTAAAGCAATTAGATCCCATAACAAACTCAGCGGTCCCATCCCAACTCAACTTGGAAACCTTGAGCTATACGCTTTGAATTTGAGCATCAATTTGATCAGCGGAGAAATACCTCCAACGATTGGAAACATAACATCTCTGAATCAGTTGGATCTGAGCCACAATTTCATCCACGGAGAAATACCTCCCACAATTGGAAACTTAACTTTTTTGTTCCAGTTGGATCTCAGCCACAATAATCTCTCCGGACAGATTCCAGATTCTGTTGCTTGCTTGCGGGTATCCATCAATGTGGAAGGTAATTCTTTCCTGGCTCAAATTCCAAAATGTCCAAGTTATAGAACTTCCCGATTATCAAAAGGCGATGATGAATTCCAGAGTTGCTGTCCACCACATAATGTCAACAGAGCCTTGCGTTCCATGAAAGCATGGCTTCCCATTGCCACCTTCGTTACCACCTCCCTGATTCAAGGATTTCTATTCCTTTCTCGCAATGCCCATAATTTGCAACATGAGAACCGAGCAGTGAAGAATGGAAAGAACCGAGCAGCGAAGAATGGAGATATGTTTTCTATATGGAATTATGATGGAAAAATTGCTTTTAAAGACATCATTGAAGCAACACAAGACTTTGACATCAGATATTGCATTGGCACCGGGGGATATGGCAGTGTTTACAGAGCACAACTTCCTAGCGGCAAAGTTGTTGCCTTGAAGAAACTCCACCGCATGGAAGCCGAAGACCCAGCTTTTGACAAATCTTTCAGGAATGAGGCGAAGGTGCTGTCAGAAATACGCCATAAGAATATTGTCAAGCTTCATGGGTTTTGTCTGCACAAAAGATCCATGTTTCTGGTTATTGAATACATGGAAAGAGGAAGCCTGTTTTGCTTCTTGAGAAATGATGCGGAAGCTGTGGAGTTGGATTGGACTAAAAGAATTAGCATTGTGAGGGGCATTGCACATGCTTTATCATACATGCATCATGATTGTTCCCCGCCTATTGTTCATCGTGACATATCTAGCAACAACATTCTGTTGAACTCTGCATTGGAGGGTTTTGTATCTGACTTTGGCACTGCTAGACTCCTTTCTCCTGATTCATCCAATCAAACTCTTCTTGCTGGAACCTATGGTTACATTGCTCCAGGTAAAAAGTTGTTTTTTTTTTTTTTATGTATATAAAAATGAGAATTGAAGTATTTTTGGGAGATTTATGTATGCGATGAATGTTATGTTATTGTTTCTAATATAATTTTGTTTGTGGATAGAACTTGCCTACACAATGGCTGTGACAGAAAAATGTGATGTTTATAGCTTTGGAGTTGTGGCACTGGAATTGCTGATGGGGAGACATCCAGGAGATCTCCTATCGTCATCAGCATCAACTGTGCAAAATGCAATGATGCTTAATGAGATACTGGACACACGACTGCCACCTCCAAGGACTAGAAGTGACATTCAAGATGTAATCCGCATTGCTTTAGTGGCATTTTCTTGCTTAGAAGCCAAGCCAAAATCTCGACCTACAATGAAATTTGTTTCTAAAGAAATTGTTTATCGCAAGAGACTGACAACCAGTGCTCTCGATTCAATTTCCGTAGCAAAACTTAAGAATGGTGGCATGCGTGCAGTAGGTCCAACACAACAACAATGCTATGAGGGTGAGGGCCAGCATGAGTGTCAGATTGAAATGTCAGCTTTGGTCTCAAATTGGACATATATTTCTACTTTAAAATCTAGAGACAAATAAATAGAGTAGAGAACTCACTTTTCAACTGATTTATTCGTAGAAATAATACCAAAAGCCACCAAACCAAACCTCCTTTTATTATGGAACTCACCCATTAATGCTTTATTTGAATTCAATCAACCAGCTTGAAAATGATTCCCCATTCGTAGTAAAAAAATCATGACCAATGTTATTTTAAATTGTTTTCTTAAACAAATCTATAAAATAATTTTGATAAAAATTTTCTTATTAATTAGTGACATTAGAGTTTATTTATGCAATTTTATGTGGCGAATTTTCAACAATTTTTTTAATGGGGTAAGTATAGTCTTTGCTCATAGGATTCTACTTTCATAAATAATTAAGAGAAAAACAAAACTTTTCAGCTTACCAATTCTTATTTAATTTTTATAACACTTTAAAAATAATATAAACTTTTCTTCTTGTTTGGAAAATATAAGATTATCTTAGTATATATTTTATCCTTTATATAAGTTAACAGAAAAATGTGAACGTGTATTATTTTTTTTTATTTAATTAATATACAATGAAACAGCCAACTATTTATTTGTTCGAAGATTTATTTTTGTTCTTATTTTTATATTTTTACGCATATTATAAACTTAATCTTCAAAACTTATAAGATAAAACTAAAAAAAGATAAATTCTCCCTAGTGAAGGTTAGTTACTTTATTATTTCATTGTGAGGATTTTTAAAATATAAGGTTTGAATTATACTATTATTAATTTATAAAATTTATAATAAGAAAGAACTGTCAATTATTTTCTATTGTATTGAAATCATAAAATTTCTCCATTAATTAAAATTAATTCTAATAGAAATTATTTTTACAGTATCAGAATGCGATTTATGTATTTCATTATGTTCTTACTAAAAAAATAATTTGTTATTTTAATGTTAATCTAGGTGTACTTAAGAACCTTTGCAGATCAGATACGTGTTATTGTTATATATATATATATATATATATATATATATATATATAATGACATTTATGCATTGAATGATTTTTTTTTTTTAATTACATACATAACTTTATATACAGGGCATAAAAATAGAGTGAAAAGTGTAATAAAATATTTACATGTAAATAGAAAGGAAAGTTTAAATTAGTTAGTTATATAAAGGGATAATTGCTATTTCTCTCCATATTTTATCATATTATATTATTTTATTTCTAATATTTTAAAAAATATTTATTTATTATATTTTATTTTTTAAAATAATTTCTAAAATTTTTATTTATTAATTTAATTTTTTTTTTACAAAATTTATTCATTAATAATATGTCTAGAAATATTTTTTGCTTATAATCTTAATATTTACAAATTTTTTAAAATTATTATATTTTATATAATATTTTTCAATATATATACACTTCAATTGTTTCAGTTTTTTCAATTTTTTACCTTTAAAACTTAATCGATTAATCGACTTTTTATACTAATGGAAACCGTAATTAAACTTGTAAGTTCAGATTGGTTCGGTTCAGTTAATCAGTTTTAATCGATTTCTGCACCCCCCTTAACTATCCACATCTTCTTCTTCTTCTTCTTCTTCTTCTTCCTATCTTTCTTGTCTTCTTGAACTTCTTCTTAATCTTTCTCTTCTTAAGTTTTGCACAATTATTCTTGAACTTTGCTATCACGATCCAAATCGAAGAGTTATGACCGGCGCTAGAGAACGAGAATTCTTTCGAATCCGAAGCTCATAGCAAGCATTAAAAATAAAAACACATGCAATAATAATATAAAAATATGCCAGAATTAAAAATTTATTTAATATAAAAATAAATCTTTATTTTATAATATAATAAAAATATTTTATACAATATTCGAATACAAAATCTCAAACTACAACACACTTCTATCGCAATAATACTACTACTGTAATTCTAGAATACAAATAAGAGTTCATATATAAAATTTATATAATCTAGTCGGGGTTGAAGAAAACTGATATAAAGTACTACTGGGAAAGTCTGAAGAAGAAGAAAATCCTATAAAAGAAATATTGAGAGGAGTCAGATCTTACTGAGTAAATTATTATAATATATATACATGCAACCTAAAGTCATATATAATCAAGTATCAATATAATAATATACATATACATGTATTTCACACATATGCTAAAATCCACTTTTATATATAAAATAAATGCAGAAAAAATTTATTTAAGTGAATGATCAAATAGAACCATAAATATTACGCAACCTTAAACAATAAATCTCACTAGCCAATAGGCTTACTTAATTCCAAATTAATTCTCTTTTCCATTTTTTGACAGTAGACTGGCTCCGAGACACTAAATCAACCAAGCTCCCGCTGTCTCACTATCAGTGTGATTGGCCCTGAGACACTAGGTCAACCGAGCTCTCACAATCACACTACTCTCTCACCACAATTCTCAATAATCGAATAATAAAGTTTATCATCAAATGATTTCATAATCTAAACCCTAAAATCTAATGCACTGGTACATACACAGTTCTAGTGCAGCTCACTAGGTGGCATATTCTATTGATATCCTTCATTAAATTGTATACTTATTGGAAATAATAAAATGCATAATTTAAAACATAATGGCATCCATTTTAAAAGAATATACAACTTATATACTAAACATATGCCACAAGTATACCAAAATATACCAAATATATATTAGAAATATACCAAATATATGTGTCATATATATACCAAAATATACCAAACGTATACCAAATATATACATAATCATTTAATAAAATAATTCATGTTTAAATACATAATGAAAACACGAATGCTCATAATCATGTATCCTATATGAGATGCATATATAAAATAATAACTTACAGGTTTACGCTTCTCTAGACAGACTCGACAAGTCTGATCCAATAGGCCTCAATTTTGGCACAACTATAGAAAAATAAATAATAATAACAATATCAGAATTGAACTCCTAATTCATACTTCTAGGAATTCTAAAGAAAGACTCGATCTAGGATACGACTCAATCTAAATTCAAAAACTTAGGATCAACCCGATGTCACGTATTATGAGAATTCTACCAAAAATTCGACAAAGTCTCCTATGTAAAATGGATGTCTCTCTACTAAAAGTAGAGCTTATCCTACAAGCAAACACACTTTTAAAACAACAAATGCACAACACATCGAATTGGGATCCTGAACTACACAATTCTCAAAAATCAATAATTAATAATAATAATAATAATAATAATATAATAAAAATCATTAAAATCCATAACATTAATAATAAACCACAATAAAATTTATTTAAATAACAAAAACATTAAAACTAATTATTATCTTTCAAATTAGTTAATAATTCTCAAATAAATTATATAATATTAATAAAAATCCAATTTTTTAATTATTCAAAATTAAATAGTAAAATTCAAAATTAATTATTTAAATAGTTCAAGTATGTAATAAAAATAGTTTGAAATTCATTTGATCACAAAAATAGTAAATAAATTTATTATTTGAATATATTTTCAAAAATTATTATTAATTAGTTAAAAATAGTAAATAATTCGTAAAAATTATTTTAATGCTTTTTATTATTCCAATATTATTCAAAACATACTAATTAATAGTAATATCAATTAAAACACCAAATTCACTAATTTATATTAATTTTTACAAAAATTAATTTTTCACATAAACTTTCAAAAATTCAAAATAAATAATTAGATCAAAATTTTTATAAACTTCCTTCACAAACTATATTCCAAATATTCTATATAATTTATTAAAAATAAGCAAGAGTCACTGGAACAATGACTCGTCGGAAAATTCAAAACCCAAAATCAAAAATAATTCCAAAAAAATCCAAAAATATATATATTTGGAAAGCTTAAGGTACATACAACAATATTTATAAAGGCATTAAGCTTAAATCACAAGAAATCAAGCTCAAAAAAAATGAAAAATACAAAGTTGACCTAAACTAAAATTAAAAAAAACTCACAATAGAGACGATCTAAGCTTGAACCGAGCTTAGAACTAACTTGCCCAAACCATGAGGGTTCAAAAGAGCCTGGGATCACAAGCTCTCGCCACCAAAATCGCCACCGACAATGTGATAAAGGGTTGTTGTTGTTGCTACTGTTCTTCGTGTTTTTCGACGTCAGGAGGTGCGCTGAAGGTGGCGGAAGGAAGAAGAGAAGGAGGGGAGGTGATGATGATGGATGGTGGTGGTAGGTGGAGGCCGGCAGTGGCGATGGCTTGGGTGGTGGCTCTGCAACTTGCAGGAAGAAGAAGAAAATAGGAAGGAAAGAAAAAGAAATAAAAGAAGAAGAAGAGAATACCCGAAAAAAATGTCTTGACTTTCCCGTATATATATATATATAACACCACAATAACACAAATATAGAATAATCATACTAATAATAATAATAACAACATTAATATTTTTAAATAATAATAACTTCCAAATAAATTTCTCTACGTAATAAAATATTTAACATAAAATAAATAACTACTATTCACAACAATAATGATAATAATATTAATAAATGACTAAATAATCATATACATACTAAAATTAAATTACACACAAATAATTATAATATATAAAAATTTAAAATATTATTAACACTGCATATCTCAAAATAATTGTTAATAATTTAAAATAAAAGGTCATCACATTTGCATATTAGTACATGCAAATATTTATAATATGTACTTCAAAGTAAAATAAAATGATTTGAAAATGAAGAGATAAAGTTTGCAAATAAATGAACACTGAATAAAATATATTAATATTAAAATAGCATTGTTGAGACAATAGATAGACTTCAAAGAGATAAGTTTATCAATAATTTTTTAGAGTGTTAATGGTAGGTTATAGAATTAAAAAGGTGTCATATGACATTTCAATAAGAATTTAAGTTATAAAGGAAAAGGAAGTGATAAAGTTTTTGAAAAAATGAACACTAAATAAAACACATTAATGAAGGGTCAATTTGTGCAACTCTTCCATCTTCCGGACATCAATAGAGCGAAAGAAACAAATGGAGACAAAAAGAGGGAGAAATTGAGAGCTTAATGTATGTTAAATACATGTGTTAAAATTTTATTTATATATTTATATAAATAGATCGAGAGTTTTATAATTCATAATCAACAATCTTTATAATTAACATCAATCCTGTGAAGTTATAAATTTGTTTTCATAAGAGTTTAAGTTTAATGCAAGAAAATGAAAATATTTCCTAACAATTGCGCTTTTAAAATATTATTTTCAACTCCTTTTCAATGTTAAAAAAAAAATTTTTGAAAAATTTTTACTCTAGGACAATATTCACTTTTTAATGTTTTAAGATTTTATTTATACAATTTTTATTTTTTAAAAGTAAGTATTAATTAGTCTTTCAGAACCGGATATCAATTGTGAAATATGTATGTATTTGAATTATATGAATTAATATATCTTTACAAAATTATTATAGTTTTTTGAAGGATATGTTCTATCTCTAATCCAATATGTATCGTGTATTCTGTACAATTAAAAAAAATAAAAAAATAAAAAGCATGTGATGACCCAAAGAGTATGTTGGCCATTGGAAATCCGATCCGGTCCTGATCTAGTGTTTGTATTGTACAATTAAAAAAAAAGTGCTAATTGGTTAATAAATTAGTTTTATGTTGTCTCTGACTCAATATTTATTTTGTATAATTTAAGAAAAAAATACTTTCTAGTTAATAAATTAATTGTTGAAATATCTTTAAAACTCCTGTAACTGGATTAGTTGTTAAAATATCTTTACAATTTCTGTAGTTATACCATAATCTCAAGTTGAGTGGATTCTAAATATAAATAATTTAGGATAAAAAAACATAATGATTAACCATATCCAGTCATACTCACCCAAATTATCACTAAATTCTATTATCTTTTTACATTTATAAACTATAGGCAAATTTTGTGAAGGATATATATATATATACCTTGATCTTTGTGACAATCACATTAATGGATCTGTTCCTTCAGAAATTGGAAACTTGAAGAGTCTTTATTTTTTAAGCATTTGTAAAAATAACCTCTATGGTCCAATCCCTTCTGCTCTTGCTAATTTAACCAATTTGGAAAGGTTTGATCTTCGTAGCAACCAAATTGATGGCTTCATACCTCCAGAAATTGGAAATTTGAGCAACCTTTGGGAGTTGAATTTGGATGGAACTAGGCTCAGTGGTACACTCCCTTCTGTTCTTGCTAATTTGACACAACTGTCAAGCCTTTTTCTTTTTCACAACCAAATCCATGGACCGATACCTCCAGAAATTGGAGGTTTGGTGAGTCTTGGTTTGTTGGACATGCATGACAACAAGCTCACTGGCACAATCCCTCAGGAAATTGGAAATTTGACATTTCTTTCTGCTTTAATCCTGAGCAAAAACAATCTCACTGGTCCAATACCTTCATCTCTTGGTAAAACATTGGTTACGTTGTTTCTTAATTCAAATCACTTGGGAGGATCCCTCCCATCTGAGCTTTCTCAACTATCTTTCCTGTCTGATCTTGATCTTTCAAAAAACCAATTTTCAGGCTTAATTCCACCTGAAATCGGAGCACTATTCAATCCACAAAAATTGGATCTTTCCAATAACAAACTCAGCGGACCCATCCCTATTCACTTAAAAAATGGCTCCAATTTAGTATCTTCGTCGCTCAGCAACAACCATTTGAATGGCAGCATTCCCCTTCAACTTGGAGACCTGCACAAGCTAGAAAATTTGAATCTGAGTCACAATTTGATCAGTGGGAAAATACCTGCCACAATTGGAAACTTTACATCTTTGAGGAAGTTGGATCTCAGCCACAATAATCTCTCAGGACAGATTCCATATTCTGTTGCTTGCTTGCCAGGCATCCAAATCAATGTGGATGGCAATTCTTTCCCAGTTCAAATTCCACCATGTTCACCTCACAACAATGAGCCATTATCTGGAAGGAACAATAGTTCAAAATGCGATGGTGATTCCCAGCGTTGCTTCACTCCACATAGTGTCAAAAGAGCCTTGCACTCCATGAAAATATGGCTCCCCATTGCCATCTCCCTTGCCTTCTTGATTCTTGGATTTCTGTTAATTGCTTGCAAGGCCAAGACTTTTCAACATCAAGACCAAGCATTGATGAACGGAGACATGTTTTCGATATGGAACTATGATGGGAACATTGCTTTTGAAGACATCATTGAAGCAACTCAAGATTTTGACGACAAATGTTGCATTGGTACTGGGGGATACGGCAGTGTTTACAGAGCAAAACCACCTAGCGGCAAAGCCATTGCCTTGAAGAAACTCCATCGCATGGAAGCCGAAGACCCAGCTTTTGACAAATCTGTCAGGAATGAGGCAAAGTTGCTATCACAAATACGACATAAGAACATTGTCAAGCTTCATGGGTTTTGTTTGCACAAAAGATCCATGTTTTTGGTTTATGAATACCTGGAAAGGGGAAGCCTGTTTTGCATTTTGACAAATGATGCGGAAGCTGTGGAGTTGGACTGGACTAAAAGAATTAGAATTGTGAGAGGCATCGCACATGCTTTATCATACATGCATCATGGTTGCTCCCCGCCCATTGTTCATCGAGACATATCAAGCAAAAACATTCTGTTGAACTCTGAATTGGAGGGTTTTGTATCTGATTTTGGCACAACTAGAGTCCTTTCTCCGAATTCTTCGAATCATACTCTTCTTGCCGGCACCCATGGTTATATTGCTCCAGGTAAAAACTTGCTTCTTCTTCTTCTTTTTTTTTTTTTTTTTTTATGTATATATAATTGAAGTAGTGAAGCACCAGTTAGATGCAATGAATCTTATATCATTGTTTCTTATATAAGTTTGTTTGTGGATGGAACTTGCCTACACAATGGCCGTGACAGAAAAATGTGATTTATATAGCTTTGGAGTTATAGCATTAGAATTACTGATGGGAAGGCATCCAGGAGATCTCCTATCATCATCTGTCAAAAATGCAGTGCTCCTCAGTGAGATATTGGACACGTCTGCCACCTCCAATGACTAAAAGTGACATTCAAGGTGTAATCCACATTGCTTCAGTAGCATTTTCATGCTTAGATGCCAACCCAAAATCTTGACCTACAATGAAATTTGTTTCTGGCAAGAGACTAATCGCCGATGCTCTCCATTCAATTTCTGTAGCAGAGCTTAAGAGTGGTGGGCATGTTTGCAGTAGGTCCAACACAACAACAATGCAATGCGGGTTAGGGCAAGCGTGAATGTCAGATTGAAATGTCAACTTGGGTCTCAAATTGAACTTCTGTGTGAGTACTGTAGAGCATGTTTATCTTTTTTTTGGAGTAGTCCCTTGTGGTTCTACCATCTGTGCATATTAAAAGTTTGGTGATAGGTTTGAATTTTCATAAATGTGATGTAATTCTGCTTTTTTTTCCATGTCATTTCAATTCCTTTCCATGTACTTCCGCTTTCAAAATTGTGCATCTTTTGCTAGATGTTGATGATAGTATAACTCACTTTTCAACTGCAATAGCAGATCACCCACTATTCTAGACATACAGAAGAAGCAATATAGTGTCAGTTCTTGATCAATTAAATGTAGGATATAAAAGAGACCACATAGTTCAATAGAACAGTATTGAACTAAGGGTGCTGATGAACTCCTGCTACCACTAAAATTACAGAATACAACGTAACTACATTACAGTCAAAAGGTGTAAAAAAAATTGAAAGAATTAAAAAATCACTACACATTGCCTAAGGAAACTTAAACATCAAAAGCATAAGAGGGCAGGAATCTTGAGACAATATCCTCAAGAGGTGTACTAGTCAAAAGGTGTACTAGTCAAGATCAGAAACAATATCCTCAAGAGTCAATGTAAAGCCACAAGAGAAAGTAAGAGTTGGTTTCGTCTTTGGCACAACCATAGGCTCAGCTTCACCGTTCAGAATCTGCAGGACTCTTCTCATTGTTGGCCTCTCCATGCTATCTGGGTTCGCACAGCTCAGTCCTACGAGTAACAGATTCCTCATTTCTTCCTCCACAAACTCTCCATTCAATCTTTTATCAGCTGCTTCAACGATGTTTCCCTCGCCATACAGTCTCCAAACCCAGTCAACTAAATTTACCATTTTTTGGCTTTCTGGGTCTCTCTCAATTGGCCTCATGCCACAAGCCAGTTCAAGCATCACTACACCATAACTGAAAACATCAGTTCTTTCTGTTGCTTTCCCATAGTGAAGATACTCAGGAGCTAAATACCCCATTGTTCCAGCAGTAAGAGTCGAAACAGGACTCTTATCACGATCCATTAGCCTTGCCAATCCAAAGTCACCAAGCCTAGCATTAAAATTTGCATCTAGCATTACATTACTGGTCTTTATGTCTCTATGAATCACCTGCTGCTCGCATTCCTGATGCAAATAAGTCAAAGCAGAGGCCAATCCAATGGCGATGTTTTTTCGATGAGACCAAGTTAACAGTGTGCCATGTTCAGATTCTTCGTATAGCATTTTATCAAGGCTACCATGTGGCATAAACTCATACACAAGCAACAACTCATCCTTTTCGACACACCAGCCCTGTAACTGAACCAAATTCTTATGCCTCAAACAAGCAATAATCGACAATTCAGCAAGGAAATCAGCTTTACCTTCATGGGAATGCTTTGATCTCTTCACCGCAGCAACGTTGCCAGTAGAAACAAAGTAAGCTTTATAAACATTCCCAAATGCACCTTTACCTATTATTCTACTTGAATGAAACCCCTTTGTAGCTGAACTGAGTTCTTTATAACTATATTCCCTTGGCCCTGCCACTAGTTCTTCTTTAAGGCTCCTCGCTGTCTTCATTTTCTGCCATTTCTTGATAGAGATATATCCAAATACAACCAAGAATGCACAAAAGAAAGCAGGTCCAGCAATTCCAAGACCCAAACCGAGCCCTTTATTATGCTTATCCACAGACTTTGAAATTGGAATAGCTGGTGTAGTAATCACAGAACTATCAGACACGTTATGAGGATTTTTCGGCCTCGCCGGAAGAAACCCAGAAATTTTAAACCTCCAGCTTTCAATCAAGTGAAGCTCAGTACTACCTTCTGTAGAACCAGAAAAACCAACATACATAAACTCTTTAAGATACCCAGAAAGATCTATACCTACAGTCAACACAGGTTTATCTGGCTTCAAATCAGTATAGCTCAAGAAAACTTTCAAGACCCTGAAATCATTCTTGTAATCAATCCAGGCAGTAATCGAATTCCCACTTTTCAAATCAATATCTTGCAACGTTGGATCAGCAGTCTTGATTGAATCAAGACTATCAATATCTAAACCAACATGATTATCATTTGGGTCATCAAAATGAGCATCAAGTCTAGTATCAAATTCAATGGCAACAAAGTTATTCTTGGTCAATTGAGAAGAATTAACGAGACCCAAGAACCCACCTGGACTACCAAGAGTTATATTATCTTGTGAAAGAAAAAAGGTTAAACCATCACCAAAAGAGCTCGGATTAACATTAGTGATGGAGAAAGTGAATCTTGTTGAAAAAGAAGCAGTGACATTAGATTCTGGATCAAAGAAAGGAATTGGGTCGTTGTAAATTACAGTACCGGAGCTAGAAGAAGGGACGGTGACATCACGTGTGAGGCCAATGGAACCATTCCGGAGATAGGAGTCACCAAGAAGAGTGAGGTTCCGGAGAGTTAAAGTAGAGAAATCGAAACCAACATTATTATTTGCTGAAACAAGAAAAGGGTTTTCTTGGAAGGTGAAAAGGATAAAGAGAAACAAGAAAACAAGAAGCTTTCTTGATGGTGTCAATGGCATGGTTAATTAGTGAATGAAGATGATACTATTCTTGATTGATAGCAAATGGGTATGTTTTTGTTCAATTTTTGTCGAGAGTTTAATGGTGATAAAGACTGAACAGTGGAGTTCTTGAAGTTGAATTCATGAGAAAAGGAGAGTGTGAGGGAGATGGAGTTGGAGGTGGTGGGAAAATGGGGTTTAAACGGTTGGAAGACATGGGCGCGTGGGTGATTAAAAACAAAACAAAAATAAATAAATAAATAAAAATTAAAGTAGGGCATATAACGGTTATCAGGCATAAGATAGTTGCATTACATATAAAAAACGACAGCGTTTTGAGGTTCTTAGAGGGACTCAGTCAAACTTGATAATGAGATCTGATCAGGTCTGTGTGAGCAGAGTATGCAATTATCAAAACTGACCGTTTTATTGAAGATGCCTTCTAATTATTGGATGATCGATGACTCAAAGCTTGTGGCTTGTTGGCTTTTGATCATGTGTCACTATTTATGCCACGTTTTACTTTTCAATTTTTTTTTGGTAAATGACCATAGAAATTTTTAGGGCACTAAATTTTGGAGTGATTTAGTAATTATTTTATGATTTAATTTATCTATAAAACTAAATTTTATTTTGTAATTAATGAATAACTAAATGATTTTTTTTTTTTGCACTTGTGATTTGGGGGGATGGGTATCCTCAAATTGAAAAGAAGGGATTGATTGTTAATTATTATATTTAGTATTTTCAAATTTATTTTCTTCCAAAAATAAAGAGTCTTACCACCTGAAGCAGGCTTGTAATAGGCAAATGATCTGAACTTCACAAAATTCCATAAATTATACTATATTCTTGGTTAGAGTTGTTAATCATGGACGGTGGAATATCTTTCAGCAAAAAGGAATCAAATTCGTCTTTAAATATCATTTTACTTTTTGCATGGGTTTATTAAATAAAGGTTTAATAATTTTTTTTTCAAACGATGTTTAATAATAGGTTTGGAAACAAAAGATTGCACTTATTTGCTTTGGTGTGCGAGTCATTTTTAGAGCCGAATAGAGATATGAATTTGTATTTTAGCTGATTCAAACAATGACAGCAGGAAGCCATGTGATGCTTGGGTCCAAGTTCTAGTTCACTAATAATACAAATGAAAAATGGTACTACTACACGTCAGTTAGCCGTTAAAAAGAAGAAAACACTGCCCATCTCTGAATATAATCCAAAAAATGCTTAGCCCACTAAAGAATGCGGAAGATGACAGACCAAATGTTCACGAGAAAACTTTTTTAAAATACATAGATGTAATAAAATGGAATAAGATTAGCCGGCTAAACAGCTAACAAGAGCAGCAATGACAAACTGAAAACATCAACAATTCCTTGTACAAAGATGCGATGCGTATTGTATCAACTGAAACAATTATCACATTTAGGTTGCTATTCCATCTCTGTATGCTTCATTTCAGTTAGGCGTTGGCGCTGCTACCCTCTGATACTGGCTGGAACATTGTTTCCCTGTTATAAGGTTTAAAGGGTCTAGTGACTCTAGTCTACGATTTGTAGTACATGGTTAAAAGACTGGTAAGGCTGAAGGTTGTGCTTGAACCTATCAGGAAGAGGCCAACCATCTCTCGCAGCTAGGTGGATAGCATCATCCATCTGATGAATTCTCCAGCTCGTTCGTCCAATACCTCTAAGAAAAAGATGCCCCGTTGAACTTTTACCATTGCTTCCCCATTGTGACACAACTACTCAGAATAATGAAATTCATTTTGGACAGTCCAAGAATCCTGTAGTCTAAAGATCATAATTCTTTTTGGTTACCATATATGTTAACATAGCTGCTCTAATTGGTCGCTAGCTAGATAAATTGTTAAGTTTCAGTTCTGATGTACTCTCGACTTGACAATACAAAAATAGTGTCTGTACATTTTTTATAAATTTACAAGCTTCAATAATAAATGTGCAAAAAGGAATTCACCTGCCCCTCAATCCCTTCAGAATGCTCTTTCAAATCTGTCATTACAAATAAAAAAATAACCCTAATTATTTGCGGATTTCCAGGGCATCTAATAAACAAATTTAGCTTCCTTGTCTACGTCTACAATACCAAATGTTTTCTCGTGAATAAAATTTCAGGCTGAAATTGAGAATAGCAGAATCTGTAGTAACGCCAATTAAAGTTTGAAGTTACGCGTTCTTTTACCAATAACATACCAATGAAAATTTGAACGACTCATCATAAACTCCTGGCCTAAAGGACATGGATTTTAGTAAATCCACAACCTAAATCCGTTCGTGTGCATGGCCATTCTAACGCTAAAACTGTTATCTTTCTCATTTTTCTCTTCATAAAAAACTGGCCTAAGGTTGGGCAGTTTAATGGCACTCCCAAGCTACCACAATGAATGAATGAAAGATAAATGCATCCAAGTAAATGCCTAGGGAAATTGCTGATGCAAATTCCGTTGCTACAAAAGAAATGACAACAGGAGAAAAGGATAAATGGCAAGATTCAAAAAATAATAAAACAAACCTTTTGGCAGGCAAAAAATGCTCTTAACCATATTGAAGAGCCAAAGCAATGAAAATGTGGTGCTGTCCAAGAATGTGGGCAAGCGGACTATTTTTGCTGAAGCCTTCTGGGCAACAGAACTGCAAAAATGGAATTGTATTTCAGTCCATAATTATATAACACAGTGATGTCATTCTGTCCAGTGAACTCACCTTCAGATATACTACAAAAGCTTTCAGGGGGAAAAACTGATTCTGGATCTATTCTTTGCTGGGATGAAACAAGTGCCAGTTGACTTTTACTGTAGAAAGCAAACACTAATTACTGGATATTCCATAAAGAAAAGCAGAGAGATTTTCCTGGCTAAAAAGACAACATAAGACATGATTCTAGCAGGCAATATAATTAAGAGGAAAAGAAAAGAAGCGGAAGAAAGAAAGCCATTGTCATCTCTCCAACAGCACCAAGGGTTAAGGAGGAAACATTGAGATACTGCATTGCTGCATATGCGATGTGAAGTCTTCTATGTCAAACAAAGGTACAGACAACATTAGTATGTTGCATTTGAGATAAATTTGATCACAAACCTGGCCCATAGAGGGACAAATTTACTGTTTCGTACATCCTCATCTTCATCCTCATCTTCATCATCAGAACCTTTATATGGAGAAATTTCATATGATTGCTCTTGAGTTATATTGGAAATTAAGCTGTCACTCTCACTTGCTTTGCGAATAGAGTCCATTACCTAAATAGTTATGCAGACTGAGCATGAGCATACATAAAGATATAAAGAAAAAGGTAAATAATCAACAAGCTAACCTCCTAGTGGATAGTCATAACTAATAAGAAGCAAGTACTCTTTCCTATTTTGGCTTAAAATCAAAAGCAACTGTAATAATGCAAATGCTCCATCATCCATTCTAAAATTGGCACTCTTCTTCCCCTTGCACTAGGAGTAAGTCAAGAGAAACACTCTCAGCACGTGATGTTTAGAGTAAATCCCACTTTAAGACTCTTATTTGGAATCATTTAGCCAGTAACGGTTTGGAATCATCTGTCCAGAAAAGACCATAAAACAAAATGGACTGCAAAAGCATTTGATATCACAAGACAACCAAACACTTCTCTGTGTAGATGCAAGTTGCACTAGGAATTACTTGCAACTTTGACACAATTTCGAACAACTCCAACTTTATGAACATGTGGTCAATATTCTAATAAAAAACACAAAAATGATATTTACCTTTAAATTATCTCCACAATCACTTGAACCCTTGCAGTTTTCAGGAATGACACTAACATTTGTGTTGTCATTTGTTGACACCTTGGTAGCTGTAGGTTCAGTCGGAGGCACTTTCCAAAGACTGTTGTCACCCTTTGCTTTTTCTATCTTCTCCTGCTTTCCAAATCTGGCCTTTGATTCCTTCCTCTCATGTGCCTTGTCTTCCTAAAATAGACATTCCAGTAAATTAAAATATTCCTAAAACACGAAGCCCAAAGTCACGTTTATGTCATATAAGAGCACTAGAAACCATACTGGAGCTTGGAATTTTACTTCTTTCTCTGTTTTCTCTATGTGCAACTTTTTCTCCTGTGCTAGCTGGTTTCTCTTCGCTTCCTCAACACGCATTTTTTTTCTTTCTTTCTCCTTCCTTTCTTCTTCTTCCCTCTGCCTTTTCTTTGCTGCCATATCAGCCTCCTTTTTCTTTTTTTCTTCTTCTTTCTTTTTTTTCTCTAGCTCCAACTGCCTCAGATTTTGTTCTTCCATCTTAGCTCGCTCAAGTTTCATGGCTTCCTTCCTCATCTTTCGTTCATTCTCCTTCATTTCTGCATTCCTCTTTGCAGCCTCGGCTGCCTCCAAGGCCTTCACTTTGATGTCCCTCTTTCCTACAACGAAGTATAAACAGTTCAAATGTGATTATCAACGCATAAACGATTTGTAAGTTAAACACGCAACATAATAATGCTTTGTTCAAGTTCTCACTCACATGCATTTGGCAATTAAACCAACTTAAGTATTAATAATAGTACCAAGAAGGTAAAAGAAAAGACCATTAACGGATAAATATTTACAGGGTAAACAAGAAAGGCAAAAGAGAAGACTTGGAAGTTACCAGTAATGACAGCGGCTGCTTGTTTTTGTTGCACAAGTGGGATAAAGGAAGTAATATTTGACACTATATTGTTAGGTTTAGACTCTTTCTCTTGTAAACTTGGTCCTCTGGGACCAACTTTTCCAGATAACTTTGGCCTGCTAAATCTGCTATGAAGTGATCCATTGCCTCTTTTAAAACCGTCGCCTCCAAGGGATATGTTATGGTTCTCTTTGTCCTTACTAGTAAATCTTCTTTTATTGCTATTCTTCTTTCCCAACTTCATTTTGGCCCTCTCACAAGTGCCACTGACACTGACTTCTGTGTTCATAGAAGCAAGACTACCTCTATCACCCTGCATCTCAGCTTCACATACTGAGGTTAGAGAAATTGGAATTTTTGTGATGTCAGCAAGTGACTCTCTTTTGGCTGAGTTAATCACCAATTCTGGATCAATGCCTTCCATAAGTCTGTCAGGCACACCATCCGTTGTCTCATTTTCTTCACTGATGCAGGGAAGCTCTGGAATTGAGCTCACTCGCTTCCCAGAACTGCCAGACTTCAGTGGGATTCCGTCCCAAAACTTCCCAACCGGAGACACACAAGGTTTTGTAATATCCCATGCAGATTGGGCATTAGAAAGTGGAAAGGAAATAGAGTTGGATCTTCCAAGGGCATGGTTAACTCCCTCGTCTAAGAAACTATAATTGGCACCAAGTTGCTCACTCCCGTCACCATTCATATTCAGCTGGCTTCTCAGTTCAATACCCTCTAATAGCCCATTTGGGATAGACTGATACATGTTGAGGGCTTCATGTAAGCCATATGTTGCTGAAAAACGAGACGATGGTGTACGCAAGCAAGTGGATTTGCAAAGCCTCTCCAGAGCGCTAGCACGCCCAAGTTCAGTTGGCGGAAGATCCAAATTTTCCAAGTTCATTTTCTCATTGGCTGTGCATGGATGAGCATCATCTGTTTCCATAACAAAACCTTCAAACTCAGGCATAGTTTGAATAGTGTCAATCACATATTGGCTAGGAGGAGAACCAGATGAACAATATGACAAGTTTCCCTTCCTTTCAAGGTAGTATTTATTTTCAGGCATGGCATCTTCAGTATAATTCAGAAGTTCTGCATCTTCCAATTCTAATCCATTTTCAACTTGAAATAAAACATGGTTCTCTTCTGCAGTGTGCTCCCCTGTAACTTGGTTCTCCTCTGCATTGTCATGCTCTACCACATCAAAGACGGTGCTAGCAGGATCTGTCACTTCAGCTTTCTCTGACAAACAGCCTTGAGAAACTCCAACAGCCAAACTTTTTGAATTTGAGACAGCAGGCACTCCTTCTTCAAGCATCAAAGAAAAAGAAGACCTAGCACTTCTGTCCATTCCTTCCAAGATAATTTCAACCTGTCAAACATATATTTTGCATCAGTGCTCAAAACCGGGGGGGGGGGGGGGGGGTAACCTCAGTAAAACACAAAAACAAGGAAGCTTTTCAAACCAGCAGGGACTCCCACTAAGTAAAAGTTGACGCAATATTATAATTTATTTCCGCACACGGATATTATATTCTTCTGCTCTAATGAGTAGATGATAATAATAAATATTTACAGGACCACCATATCCTATGATTTCAAGACTAACTACCATAATTATACTACTCAATTCTACCCTCATAGAGACAGAACCATGCTTTAGCAAGATAACTTGTATGACAAATACAGGAAGGAAACAGCATCCTTCTGATTGTCAAGTGGCAATTGCATGAGTTGCCTGATTTTGCATGATATTTTTTCCTGTCCATTGGCCATTAAATTAATGATGTTCAGGCTAAAAAAATGTAGACCACTTTCCTAAGATTATTTCTCAGCAATTTTCATCTAATGAAAATGCACATGACACTCTACAGCTTGATTTTTGAAGGGGGGTGAAGTGATGTACTGTTTTTTTTAAATCTAGACAGCTAAGAAAACAGAACAATTATGGCAGCACTATCTTTGTAAACAGTTCTTTAACTGATACCAATGAAACTAATGAGTTTCAGAATCTGCACTTAGAAAAGATACCTCATCAACTTGCGGCTTAGATGATGAAAGCTCAGGTTTCTCTACTGTTTGGTGCTCCACACTCCTGTCTTCAGCTGGGCTCTTGACAACATCTGATTGCACAGAATCTCCCTTCTGAAACATATAAAATTATTCAGTTTTTCAGATTCAATTCAGATGGCCTTCTTGGAAAATCACATTTATACATATCCTAAAGGATTCATATATGTACTCACGTGATACACGTGCCTTGATTGATATGACTTTATCTTTAGGCTGGGAGAAGCAGAAAAGGCATTAGCAGCTTGATCCCCAAGTTTTATTCGTTTATGCTGAGGCCAAGAACCCATGAAGTAGGAATCTGCTTCTTGATTTTGAGAAATGAACCACTCCATTTTCTGCTGCACAGATATGAGAATACTGCTGCTGTTCATGTGACCTTCAGATAAACCTTCACAAGATTCCCTAGAAAATTCCTGCTCCTCCAACAGTGGCTTCTCAATAGACTGCTTAAGCTTTTCATAGTAACTAACAGATGTTACTTTCTCCAATACATCTGTACAATGTAGCGAGGGAGAAAGCCGTTTATCTGCATCTTCTTGTTTATTCTGCAATGCAGGATCACAAGCTTCAAGCAAACGGTTATCCTCAACATCACTAAAATCAAGTTGCTTGGGATTCACATGCATAGCACATTCATTGTGCAGCCGTGATTCAAAAACTTCTACACCATATCCGGCATCACCTGGGTTAGACACATCAGCAATAGAACAAGAATCAACTAAACCATTACCATCTGTATCAGTTTCAGGTATAATGCCTTCAGTACAAGGCAGGACCTGATCATTAAATTCTGCTCCTCTAACCAAAATTGATGGTTGAGGTGGTTGTGAAGATCTGCCAAAAGACTGTGCAAGTATAACATCACCATCCTTAACAATATCAGAAGAGTTGTCCAGGTTTAAGAACTCATTAACATTATTGAGTTTCTCAACAGAAGAACTCGTTATTCTATCGCAATACGCATCACTTCCTGCATGGATATTCTGGCATTCTCTTACTTCTTCAACCCCAGTACTTTCATCAGCAATATCTAAAGGCTTAACCAATTCAGTTAAATCATAAACATGGTTGGAGAGCTGCTTCAGTCCTGTGCTATCACCACAAGAGTTATCGTGACCCAAACATTTATTCACATAACTAGGTTGTTGGCTATAGCTTGAGCTTCTGGAACTTGTAATTCTCCCAACATAAGTTTTGCTTCCCTTTTCTTTGATTTCTTTATCCTTTGTTTTTGATTTCCTTGATCCATAGCTTCCATTAGAAACATCAGGTGAAGACTTGACCAATTCCAATAAGCCACCAACAGAGATAGGCTGCTTTTCTGATGATTTATCAAGAATCTCTTCATGTCCCTCAGGGAGACAAGAAGAGTTGCCTACCTCCATAGTCTCCTTCACCATACTGGTTTGAGATATAGAACTCCTAGAGCTTGTGATTCTGTCAAAGCAGACAATGCTATTTGCTTCACCGCCCTTGCAATCAACCACATTTGCTTCTTCTGCAATACAATTTTCATTAGGAAGAATGGAATGATCAGCCAGCTCTGAAATCTCATTCAACTTGCAAGACTGTTTTGTTAAATCTTCCACACACTTACTGCCATCTTCCTTGGCAATGTAGGAAGAGTCACTATTATTCCTAGGCTCATTCAGAAAGCCATCCTGTTGGACAGAACATCCAGACCCAACAGTTCTGCCATTACAAATATCACTATTCTTCTCCTTTCCCCCACATTCACCCATTTCTGCCTCTTCTTCTTCTTCACCACAGCTTCGATTATTTATATCAACAACCTTAACCAACTCTGATTCATCAACAACTTGGTCATACTGCAAATAACTAATTCCACACCCTATTCCTTCACTAGTGTAACCACCACCATTTTTATTTTTATATTCATCACATAACCGTGATTTGCTTGCTTCTGCGCTATTTCGAAGCCGGAGAGCCCTTTGCCTACATTTTGATCTTTGAATCTTGATCAATGATTGTGCATGATCCACATCATCATCCAACACTCTTGCACCAGCACAATCTGGTGGAGATGTAATACTAGCATCCAACTCGGCAAAACCATTGACTGCAATATTATCATTGGGAAATGGGGGCAAAACAGACAACCTATCACCTGCATTGATATCATTGTTGGAAGCACCAACATCTGTGACGGAAGCAATCGGTAACTCCTTATTGTAAGCAGGAACAATGTACTTCTGGTATAGAGAGTAGTGACTTCGCGGAAGTAAAAGTTCTGATATAAGATCCTCTTTCTTGAACTCTGCGTACATAAAGAATTAATGTCCTTAATTGAGCTGAAACCATAACCTTAAGAATGATACATCCCTCACTTGAAACAAAAATAGTAATTTTCAACAAAACACTAAACCTAATCAGCAAGAATCACAGTTTTAACACATTTATGCGAAAAATCACCAAAGTTGTTCCAATTTTTGCTGATTAACGCAGAACTAAAACCAAATCAGCAAAAATCAAAGTTTAATTAATTTTCCAACTAACCATAGATATTTGCGCTATAAATCACCAAATTCGATCCAATTTTGCTTCCAAACACAAAATTAGATCCTAGTCAGCAAAAATCACAGTTTAAATCGCCAACTAACAATGCATTTTTATGCTAAAAGACGCCAGATTCATCAAATTTTTGCTTCAAAACACAAAATTATTCCGGAAAAACTCGAATAAAAAAACAGGAGCAAGAGAGAGAAAGATTACCATTTGGATTTGAGGAAAAGGAAGGGAAAGAAGGGGAGAAGAGCCAGGAAGGAGGGACAATTCCGTCAATAAGGCATTTGGAAGCGAGATGCTCGTCAAATTGCTCAGTTTGGTTCTTGACTTGTTCGATTATTCTCTTTTTTCTGTCGAAGATCTGTACGAACAGCTTCTCTACAGTCGTCGCCATTTTTTCAAACCTTTCCTTCTTCGTTTCACTTGGTTTGGTTTCAGAGTATCATCGCCATTAGAGAAAGTAATTGAAATTGTAAAAAAAAAAAAAAAAAAACAGAAACGGAATCCGAGGAAATGTGTGCGAGTGTGAGAGAGAGTACTGTGAGGATGGAGATGACTGTTGATGGACGGTGAAGATTGGATTGGCAATGAGCGCGGATCGAAATTCAAATTTCGGTATCTACATTAGTGGACCCCTGGACCGAGTTCGGGTCGGATCACCTTTATTTTTATTTTAATTCCCTTTCATATAAACGGTATCGTTTCGCTATGCTGACCTGACCAATCAGTCTCTTCCACTTTCCATTCGCTAAAAACCATTCTTCTGCTGTTTCTGCTTCTTCTTCAACTTCAACTTCTTCTGAGGTGCAAGTCATTGATAACAATTTTTTGGTTAAAGTTTAAAATTAATAAGCTTTGATTCTCTTTTCCATAGATATCATGGATCTTGAATTGCCTATGAACAAAGTATCCTTTGAATCATGTTCTCCACGGTAAATTCACTTCACTATCCTTTTTCTTTCAATCAATGTCTATAGCTAATAATTAAGTTCTCATTAATCGTAAATTCAGGGATAATGGTGATGACAAGAAGATGAATGTCGTTCTTGTAGCTACTGGCAGTTTCAATCCTCCCACTTTTATGCACTTGCGTATGTTTGGTAAGCTATTTTGATTCAAATTACGGCTTCTGATCGGTTAAAGTTTGTTTCTTTATTATTAAATTAATTATCACGTTTACCTTTGGTGATTAGAGCTAGCTCGGGATGCTTTGCGTTCAGAAGGGTACCGTGTTATCGCAGCTTATATGTCACCTGTTAGTGATGCCTACAGGAAGCCCGTATGTATTCTATTTCTTGTTTGTTGTTCCTGTAATGAACTATTAATTCTATTTCTTGCTTTATTTATCATCAATTAGCCTTGATGACGTAGTATTAAATGATTAAAAACAAGATTTTATTTGATTTGATTTGATGGTTGTTTAAAGGGGCGGTTATTATATATGCTGTGCTAAATTTTGCTGAAATAGTTGACCTTGAAGCAAGAATGTATTATCAGTACTTGTTAATTGATTCCAGAAACATTGTATATTATGAAATCAAGGCAAGAATCAGACTTCTTGGCTTTTAAAAAAAGATAATATTAAAATTATCTAGATTTGATATTGGGTGCCCATGTGATACGAGAAAGTTTCATTTGGCTAGATGATGGGTTCTTGTAAACGTAGTCAAATTAGTACTAATTAATCAATTGTTTTATTTGACTGCTTCATCAATCCTTTGATCTTGCTTCAAAAAATTGATCAACGAAGAAATTGGTTAAATGTTTCTCTTTATTGATATTAAAAAACTTACGTATTTTATTTCTCATATATATATATATATATATATATATATTGATGTTATCTCCTAAGTGTTAAGATATGGAAGTGATTCTTATTTACTTGCTTTATTTATCATCAGTTAGACATGATGTTATAGTATGACATTAAAACAAACTTTGATTTTATTTGATTTCTTGGTTGTTTAAAGGGCCTGGTTTCTGGAGAACATCGCTTGCAGATGTGCAAATTAGCTTGTGAAAGTTCTGATTTCATAATGGTTGATCCATGGGAGGTACTAAATTTTGGTTGTTTCCAAGCTTTATTCTGAGAAATCTTTTCTAAACTTATAAGTTGCTGCATAATTGCTTCGTTATATACTTATTTTGATTCATTGGACGTCATGCTTGCTCATATTGTTCTGCTCTTCGCCTTAAAATGTTTATGCAGCTGAAATTGATTTCATATTATAAAACCTTTTGATTTCATATTCTAAGACCTTTCTTTCAGGCAAATCAAAGTGCCTACCAGCGTTCATTGACTATCTTGAAAAGAATTGAGAGTTGTTTTATTGATAGACATATATCACGGGGTAATATTAATTTATTCTCTGACTGTTTAAGAAATGTTCTGGTCTTAAGATGTTATGTAGCTGTGTAGTATTACTTTGTGCAATATATGTATTCAAATGCTTAGTTTGTGAAACAGAATGACGCTAATGAATCTTTCCCTTTGCTCCTTCTAGGATCCCTTAAGGTCATGCTTGTTTGTGGTTCTGATTTACTCCAATCTTTTAGTATTCCTGGATTTTGGATTCCTGAGCAGGTACACACTCTGTTCCACATATCTTCAGCAGTGTTGGTGAGCTTTTAGTATATATGAATGTAGCTCCATTCATATCAAATAGTAGTCTATAATATCAAGTTATAACATGTTTAATATTCTATTGAAGCATGTTGTTTGGCTAGAAGGTGCTGATTTGGCAAGTCCACCATTAACTTAGCTTTTTATTGATCACAGGTAAGGACTATATGCAGAGATTATGGAGTGGTTTGCATTCGCAGAGAAGGGCAAGATGTTGAGAAAGTAATATCTGATGATGAAATTTTAAATGAAAACAGGGTGAGTGTTAATTTTGATTGTGCTGCCGTGTCATCAATATTCATGTTATTTGCTAGTTTTATGTTTATTTTTTGTTTTTCTAAATTCAACCAGTTGTTAAAACCGAGGTCTTCTATTCCCTTTATATTTGTTTTCAAGCCAAAGTCTTTTTCCCGGGTTGGGCATAAAGATATTGATCTAGTCAATTCTGGGTCAAGTTTTGAACTTTGAAGAGGAATCTGAGTCTCCCTTTATATTTGTTTTCAAGCCGAAGTCAGTTTTCTTGGTTAGGCATAAAGATATTGATATAGTCAATTCTGGGCCTAAGTTTTGAACTTTGAAGACGAATCTGAGTCTAAGCATTGTGTTTATAAGAGCTTCAAATTAGTCTAAACTTCAGAAGTTTGACTAGTTGAAAACTGATAGAATCAAGTCTCCTTTCTTGATGGGTTCAACAAAATGGTGTATCACTCATTTTCTTTAATTTAACGCATAAGAGCTCTGTCGATGCTTCTTGCAGGGTAACCTCAAAATTGTGGATGAACTCGTACCAAACATGATTAGCTCAACAAGAATGAGGTAAAAAATTATTGAGTCATTGACAGAATTAAATACTATATTTAACCACCCATTTACAGTTTCTCAATTTTGTTCTTACATTTCAGGGAATGCATTTCAAAAAGGTTGTCCATAAAATATTTGACTGTAGATGGGGTGATCGACTACATTAGAGATCAACGTTTGTACTTGAACTCGAACTCTAATGAAAAATGATGTTCCCTTAATCATCATATTGGAATTGTATGTTCAATTTTGTTTCTATTTGAACTCCAATGAGAAATAATGATCTCTCTTAATGATATATGGAACTGTATACTTCAATTTTATTCTTTTCTGTAATAAAGTCCTAATAATTCAGCTGAAAGGGCAATGATTCATGTAAAACAATAATTATTTGGGATAATGACTTATTCAGTCCTAAAAGTTACAATGATTGTTTAATTAAGTCCTATAAGATTTAAGTGTATCAATTGAGTCCACAAATTTTTTAAAAATTTCATTGTTAATCCTAAGGCATCAACTTTAACAAAAATAGATGACGTGGCAATGTATTGGCAAAAATGCTAATGACATGGTAGTCATCCCTTAAAATCATTGGACACATTGACACCACATAAATATATATGAAATAAAGTAATAAAGGGGAAAAGAAGTTTCACACTAAGAGGGAAAAATTCTTGCCTCTCTGTAGAAATGGTGGATTTGGGTGACTTTTACTAAAAAGGAAGAAAAAATAAAAAGTCAGAGATAGATGAAGAGTGAAAGAAGACACAAAAAAGGAAGAAAGAAATTTGAAAGTGAAATATTGCAAGGACTTGGAATTGACAATCTGAGAGGAAGTATCAATTTCAGCATGAACTGCAATTGTGGAAACGTTGCTATTATAAGGACGTCTTGGACACATAAAAATCCCGGAAGAAGATTCATAACCTATAACAAGTCAGAGGAAATGGAATGTTAAATTTTTCTTGAAATTTTAATCTCATCTTCATTATTGATTTGTTGATTTTGGAGGTGTAGGATGAAATTAGATGTCATTTTTTTGAATGGGTTGATCCGCCAATATGTGTGAGATCAAAGCAAATAATCCCAGGCTTATTGAAGAGGATGAACAACAATGAGAATGAGAATGCAAGGTTGAAGAGAACGAATAGAAAATTGATTATATGTTTGACCATTTCTTGTATGATGATAGCAATTATATGGTGTAAGTGAATAGTTACCTAGAGGAAAGAAGATGCAATGAAGTGCAATAGCTTAAAAGAAGATGAAATTAATTGGGATAGCTTAAAATGGCAACCTAGGCTATTTTAGGTTATGTAGTAGTTTAATAAAAAATTATGTTGTTGGTTAGTAATATAATCAAAAGCAGTTAATTTTGTTGTTTAGCTTGTAAGCGAAGCTCAAATTTTATGTAAGTTAATTAGATATTGAAATATGTTGTTTATTTATATTGAAATTATTTATGTCATATTATCCTAAAATCAAAGCAAGAACCCTCAAATGTGTGACAAAAATTTTGTGTCTGAAATCCACAAGCAAAAAATTTGTAAAGGAAAATAAAGGTTTTGAGTTGAATGAAGTTGTTCTATTGTGTTGTTTAAAAGAACAAGTTTGTAGCACAATGCAAAAAAAATGATCCAAAATTGCCAAAATATACATCATTTAAGTTGCAATTAAGAGCTAGTAAACATAATTTTTTTATCCTTATCAAGGATTATCAACATAATAAAAAAAAGTATTTGAGGCTATCAAATTAGTTTTTAATAAATCAAAACCTGCCTAATTTCCTTAATATAAAATCTAATAGATTTTTACTCATCAACCTCTAATTTTTGCATAACAATAGCAACATACAAAATGATCCCAAAAAACAGAAGTTATGTCAGCTTTGCATATTAGTTTTTTACTCATTCACTTGCGACTCTTGTGTTTGGCACAATTCTTGTGACATATGCACCTCTTGAGGACACTGAACTTGGACATCTAGAGTATATTATAGTGGAGCATTGACAGTAGCAATAGTCTGATTTGCACTTGCACTTGCAGTTAATTTACCACTTAAAGCACTATGATGAGTCACTACTCTCCCTCTCCAAATCATGGTTGGAGAATTATGAAATTTACTTTTATAATTAATGAAAGATGCATTTTTATTCCCAGGCTACAAATCATAATTGCATCAATATTCTATAATACCAAGTAAAAGTTGAAAATATGTAAAAAAAAATTAGTAATCTTATATTCAAGATGGTTGAGTAAGTATTTCTAAGAGTGTGCACTCCATAACCGTCAGCTGACTTGGTTTTCTTCTCTTGTCTTGTCAACTTATCAATTGATATGTACAACTCAAAACTTGCCTTTCTTTTGGTTGATGCAACTTCTTTTGTCATGTTAGTAGTTTGTTTGTAGCTCTGACACACATCCAAAAGTGCTTTTCAAATTCCTTGCCTCTGTGATTTTTTTTTCAATTGCTAAGAAGATGCCTTACACACCACATTCTTTCTAAATCAGGAAATAATTCATATAAGGATGGTTGAAACCCCTGAAAAAATAAATAACAATTAGGTTAATAATAAGAAGTGCAAATTTTTTAAAATGAAAAACTTATTATAAACATCAAACTAGCCAATTTACCTTACACTGATCAGATATAAATGTCTAGCCAGCTCCTCTGCCAATACTAATGTCATATTGTAGTTATTCAATAAACCATATCCAATTATCCTTGTTCTTGACAGTCACAACTCCCAAGCTAATGAAAATTGAAAGAGTCCTAAAGGGGGGTGAATAGGACTATCGAATAAAAATGAGAAATTAAAAGAATTCTTTACAAGAATTGAATGGAAGAATGAAGAACACAAAGATTTAAGGAGTTTGGATTCAATAACAATCCTATGTCTCCACCTAAATTATCTCCAAGTTAGGATTTTCAAACACCCACAATCTTATTTATAAAATTGAGATTACACAAGAGTTTTATGGCTCACTCTTACAACCTTACAACTTGAGTTTTCAAGGCTCACTCAAAAACCAAATTCTAAGTGTTTCAATGGATAACACTTAAATCAATTCCTTTAGAAATAAATCTCACTTCCCTTTTAATCTATCTCAAAATTTAAGATGAAAAGAAATTCTATTTCTAACACACAACCAACTCTCACAAGAGTTTAAACAAAGAAATGAATTTTAAAGGAATTTTTTAGACCTTAATTGAATGCTTGAATGTATAAAATGAATGAGTAAGTTTCTTAACCTCAAAACAATCTTTAGAGGTTATATTTATACTTGAGAAATCCAATTATAGCTATTGGAAGCAATAATTTCGTTCCCACCATAATTCAAGTTCATTTGAATGAAAATTTGGATTGTTGAGCTAAATTTAGTCAGGTCCTGATTAGGATATCATTCGTCCCGATTGGGACTAGCACTATATAGTTGTTACTAGTCATTGCCTTTAAAATCTTGCCTTGATCCCTATCGGGACATGCATTGTGCCAATCAAGACATTCAATCCCGAGCAATGTCCCCATCGGGACATGAGATCGGGATGGGTTCTGTCCCTTTTGCCAAATTTTGCTCATTTTAATCCCGCTCAGGACTACTTTGGTCCCAATTAGGACTTCAACCAAAATTGTAACTTTTTGTGCAATTTAGTCCCTATGATGAGTCTGATCGAGATAGTACTTGCAATAGCTTTCTAGAATCATTTTTCTTTAATATTTCATCCAAAATGTTCATAAGTTATAACACTTGAAACAAATATATTAGTTGCTCAAAATTAAATTTGTTAAAATCAAATTCCATATTGCTTAACTTGCTAAGGTCAATAATCTCCCCTTTTTGATTTTGAAAATTTATTTTGAGTTTAATAAAAAAAATATAATGTGAAGTGTGTAAACATTTTATAATAATGAATATATGAAATGAGAACAAATATATTTCTTTATTTCTCCCCTATGTTTATGGACATGATAAAAAATATAAATATCATTTCTAAATTACATATAATATATCATGATTATGGTTTGTCAAGGCATAAGAGGAATGTTTGAGAATGTGAAGGAAATAATTTCAAACATATGCAATGCATCACAAATAGTACATACATGATTTATATATAGCTTAACTAGTCAATTAATCATGTGGCACTTAGCATATTACAAAAAATTTATTGTTCTATCTCCCCCTTTGCTAGACAATAAAGGAAACAAAGGACCATAAATCAAAACAATGAGAAAGCAAAGATATTAAAAATCTTTATGAAATAAATATGTCATTTATTTAATGTTCTAAAAAATTTGATATTAAGGACACACTATTATATAGTTATGTCACTTATACAAACACATCTTAAACATAATAATTAACTAAGTATACATGCAAACTCTTTTTAAAGATCAAAACAATTCCTAAGAGGAATTAAATGAAATGTTGCATGTAATATAATTAAATAATCATGTTTAAACACAAATATTAAACTCAAATATTTTCTGCCCCTTTGTTAAAAGTCAAAAAGAAATTTAAATCACTTTAAAGACTATAATTAAAAAAGGAGAAATTGCATTAATTAATAAAAAGATGCAGTACAAGGATAAAATACTAAAAATAATCAAAGCATAAACTAAGATAGAATGAGCCTAACACAAACACTAACAGATAAAGGCTCATATACCAAAAATAAATCAAAAATTAAAATAAACGAAAATACAAATAAAAGCTATTCTTGAGGAGGGAAAGGAGGAGGAGGAGGAGGATAGTTGCATGTGTAGTCTTGTTGCTCATAGATGTGATGAACATCATGTTGAAGATGAGCAATATTTGTATCAACTTGATTGAAGTGCATATTGAAGTTAGTCTCAACTTCATCAAAACGAGCATTGAAGTTGGTTTCCATGAGAGACATGTGCTTAAAATTTTGCCCAACCCATTATAGTTCATTCTCTTGAGCTTGTACACTTGAGGTTCTTTCACTTCTAGTTCTCTTTCTTAGAGGAGCAACTTGAGGTTGAGGAATTTGTTCTTCTTCCCCTCGTCCCTCTTGTTTATCTAACTCTTAAAACATAGCTTCAATGTTCTCACTAGCACCAAGGTCATGTTTCTAAACCCGAACTCCATTAATAGATGTAAATTGTTTGTAATTTTGAATAAAAGTAGCATCAAGAAAAAGAGGTTTGTTAGAAAGAAGAGAATCAAGATTAATATTAAAGAATTAAGCTAATTTTATAATAATCCCACTAATGCAAATAGCACCAATTTAACTATCGCTACTTAGCCAAATTCTCCATTGTAAAAATCTTCCTAAAGAAATATTCTCATTATTTTGAAGATAATAAAGTATAAAAAGGTCATCAAGAGAAAATACTTCATTAGAAAGAGCTCTACCATTAATTGAATAAATGAGGAAGCGATGAACATACCAAATAGATTTAGATTTGATAGAGGAGGCATTGGTGTGTCCAACGGAGAATTAAGGTGCATTAGGAGCCTTAATATGATCCCAATAGGAAGTAGCAATCCAATGGGATCTACTTGAATATGTCCCTCTTGTGAAAACCCTAAAAGAGTATCAAACTCTTGATAAGTCATAAAGTGATCTCTCCCCCCCCCCCCCCAATTTAAATCTCATAGAAAAATAGAGGTTTTCATCATAAAATTTTGCAAAGAGAAGAGTAAAAGATGAGAGAAATTTAATAATGAGAGTAAGATAAGAAGGAAAAGGAGAAAAAGCAAAATAAAAAATCCCACCTTAGAGTAAAAGTTCTTTAACTTTACCATAACAACTAATGGATTTAAGAGGTTCTTGATGCATGAATTGTGAAGGAATGAAAGCCCTTTTTTAAAATAAAGACATCCTCTCTTCTTGATTTCTTGAGAGGAATAAGAAAAAGGAGAGTGAGTCCTTTTTTGTTTGTCTTTCTTTAAAGGAGGAGCTTGAGAAGATGAAGAGACTTTACTAGGGTTTTTTGGAGCCATATTAAGAGAGTTTTAAAGTAGAATGTGTAGAGAGAAAAGAGTTATTTTGAGATGAAAAAATCAATTGTGAATAGAGATGTGTTTATAGGCATGAGATTAAGATTTGAACTTATGTGGAATTTGAATTTGAATTTGAATTGAATAGGAACCTAAAATTCATTCCTGATTGTGATTGGAGAGTTAAAAAGGCAAAAATTTTAAACTTCCTAATCCTGTCAGGACATGCTTCCATCTCAATTGGCACATACAGTCCCAAGCAATGTCCTGATCGGGACATCACTCGGGATTAGTTCTATATAAAAACATATAATTAAAGAATCATGTTCATGTCTCGATCAAGACATGATTTGGTCTCAGGCAAGACCAGGGTCCCTTTTCAAAAAGTTTCAAAAAAAGTTACGAATAGGTCCAAAAAGATTTTTAATTAAGTCCTTGCAATATAAACTTGCATAATTTGAACAAAATTGATGAATTTTGAAAGAGATAGACGAGTAAAAGAGTTAGACTCATTTTAGGAAATATTTTATTTTTATTAAAATAACTAATTAATTTAATGAAAATTTCATAAATTAATCATTAATTTTGTAAAATAAAAAGAATAAAATCAAATCAAATAATAAAAAAATCAAATAAGCATTATCATATTCCAAACATAAACAAAAAATAATCTTAAGGTTCTATCAAAATCAAGATAAATTAGAACCATTAATCATGCCAAGTTCATGTTTAATGAAGTTCAATATTTCTTCATTGAGAGGTTTTGTGAAGATATCAGCAAGTTGATTATATGTATCAACAAAGTCAAGTAAGATATCACCAATTTGAATATGATCATGCAAGAAATGATGTCTAATGTCAATATGCTTAGTTTCAAAATGTTGAATAAGATTCTTACTAAGGTTAATAGCACTTGTATTGTCACATTTGATTAGAATGTGATCAATTTTTATACCATAGTCCAACAATTGTTGTTTTTGCCATAAAACTTACGAACAACAAAGACTTGTTGTAATATATTCAGCTTCAATAATGGACAAGGCAATAAAACTTATTTCTTACTAAACCAAGAAACAAAACATTATCCTAAAAATTGACAAGTTTCAAAAGTGCCATTTCTATCTAATAAACTACCAGCAAAGTTTGCATCTAAATAACTAATCAAGTCAAAGGAAGAACTTTTAGGATACCAAAGTCCTAAATGCATATTGTACCATAAAGATATTTTAAAATTCTTTTGATAGCATTCAAATGAGATTCTCTAGGACTTGATTAAAATCTAGCACACAAGCAAGTAGTAAATATAATATCGGGTCTACTAGTAGTTAAGTAAAGAAGGGATCCAATCATACCTCTAAAGCTTTTCATTAACCGATTTGCCATTCTCATCTTTGTTTAATTTAATTATAGTGCTCATTGGAGTTTTGTTTGTTTTAGTTCCACCCATTCCAAATTTCTTAAGAATGTCTCTTACATATTTGGTTTGGTTGATGAAAATTCCATCTTTACATTGCTTGATTTGAAGTCCAAGAAAGAACTTGAGTTCTCTCATCATACTCATCTCAAATTCTACTTGCATTAGGTTAGAGAATTCCTCACACAAGCAATGGTTATTATCACCAAAAATAATATCATCAGCATAAATTTGCACAATTAATAAATCATATTTGGATTTCTTTATAAAAAGAGTTGTGTCAACCTTTCCTTTAAAGAAACCTTTCTCTAGTAAAAAGTTACTTAATCTTTCATACCAAGCTCTTGGAGTTTGTTTTAATCCATATAATGCTTTTGAAAGTTTAAACACATGATTTGGAGAATCAAAATTTTTAAAACCCGGAGGTTGTTCAACATATATTTCCTCTTTAATAAAACCATTTAAAAAAGTACTTTTAATATCCATTTAATAAAGTTTAAAATCCATAAATGATGCAAAAGCAAGTAGCATCCTAATAGCTTCTAAACTTACAATCGGGGCAAAGGTTTCATTATAATTAATTACTTCCTCTTGATTATAACGTTTATCTACTAATCTATCTTTGTTCCTAGTTATGACACCTTGTTCATTCATCTTATTTATAAACACCCATTTGGTACCTACAATAAGATGATGTTTAAGTCTAGGAACCAAGGTCCAAACCTTGTTTCTCTCAAATTGATTTAATTCTTCTTGCACAGTAAGCACCCAAAATTCATCACACAAGGCATCATCAACATTTTTGGGTTCAATTTGAGAAATGAAAGCTAAATTAACAATAGCCTTAAGTTTATATCTAATAATTACCCCTTTTGTAGTGTCACTTATGATGAGATCTTGAGGATGAGGTTTCTTGAATTTTCAATCCTTTGGAAGTTCATCCTTCAAAGTAAGTTAAGATGTCTTTTCAATATCCTCCTTGCTTGAACCTTCAAGTTCCAAAGGCTTACTAGCATTTTCTTCTTATGTATCCATAATCTCATTGTCACCTATAAGATTATCAACACCACAAATAGCCTTTCTAGGATCAAGTGAGTTTGATTCATCAAATACAACATACATTGATTTTTTAACTACTAGAGTTCTCTTATTAAAAACTCTATATACTTTACTAGAAATAGAATAGCCTAGGAAAATTCCTTCATTGACTTTGGAATCAAATTTCCCAAGATTATCCTTGATATTCAATATAAAGCACCTTCATCAGCTTTAGGTTTTCTATTGTTCCATAGTTCATAAGATGTTTTGTTTAAAATTGGTCTTTTGAAAACTCAGTTTGAAATATAACAAGATGTGTTAACGGCTTCAGCCTAAAAGTATAGAGGTAAATTATACTCATGAAGCATTGTTCTAGCCATTTCCATAAGAGTTTTATTTTTTCTTTCAAGTACCCCATTTTGTTGAAGAGTTCTAGGAGATGAAAATGTATAAGAAATATCATTTTCATTACAAAATTTTTTGAAAAATTCATTTTCAAATTGGATTCCATAATCACTTCTAATAAAAAATTTACAAAAACCTTTTTCTTTTTTAACTCTTTTAGCAAAATTTTCAAAAGCTTTAAAAGCATCATTCTTATGAGCAAGAAAACATATCCAAGTAAATCTAGAGTAATCATCAGTCAATACATATGCATAGTGCATTCCACCAAGACTAGCAACTCTAGTTGGTCCAAACAAATCCATATGTATTATAGATTCCTGATTCGATCGGTCCGTGTTAAGGGACAAATTAAGGATGCTCGGTTTGATCGTCTCATTGTCAAGCCCAATAACGAGAATGTGAAATTTGGACACAAGAACAAAACCTGAATCTCCAATTGGAAATGGACTTAAAAGCCTAAAAACCTCAAAAGCCCAAGACTTAGCCCAATTATTAAAAAATAACTCGGGCTCGCTGGGCCCAACACAGGCCTAGGCCAAAGGGGCATCACCTCGGTGCAATGAGGCAATTGCCTTTTTGGTAGTGACTGCAGAGGCAATCGCCTCATCATAGAGGCATCGCCTCTGTGAAAAACCACTAGTAGCTGCAGCCATAGTGGCCAAGTGGTGTGGACCCCATACCCTCAGACCTGATTTTGCGTAAAGAAGAGATTTTTGAGGGGTAGAGAAAGGCAATAGGGGTTCATGATGGGCTAGAGAACCTAGGGGCATGGGCAAGGTAGTGGATAAAAATAAAAAGGGAAGAGGAGAAAAAAGAGAGGGGAGAACCCATTTTTTCAAAAGAAGAAAAAAAAGAAGGAAAAAAGCTCTAAAAAATACAAAGAGACGTTCTTGAGGGAAAAAGGAGGATCCAAGCCAAAGAAGTTCATTTTCCTTAGGAGAGGAAAGAGGAAAGCTTATGTTAAAATGGAAATTATACTCTAGTGAGGATCATAACCAAAGATACACCTCTGAGGGCCTATCATTTTAGTAAAAACCTACATTTAAATTCAATAACTTCATAACTTCATCATTTTGGTGCTTACTTTGCATGTGACTAAGTTGTTAGTATAATTCAGGTATATTTTAGGTTTATTTTTTTTGTTACACTACTTCATTTATATAATCCATTAAACTATTGCATGTAGTTATAAATTGGCACCTGTTAGATACATGTGTGCACGTATTACTTTCTTAAGGTAGAAGTTTGATTAATTTAAGAGTCAAGCTAGATGTAGACGGCAAGTTTAGCGCGTGTCCAAGATTTTAGCAACTGCGATACTATTTAGGCTCAGGGCCTTAGAGAACACACTAACCACTGTCATAAAGACATGGCGTGGAGATGAGGAGTCGCCACTAAGGGTACTAATTGGGACAATTTGATTGGTGGTACTCGATTCTCTAAAAGAAAATTAGCACCACTACCAGGAGATTCTAAATACAGAATACTAACTTCTCTTAGTCTCATGTTCATTTAGAATAATTTTATAAATGATTATTTCATCCTCTAATTACATGTAATTTTATTAAACCCTAATTAACATCCATCTACCCAAAAAGGCAACAAGTCAATAAAATTACAAGTAAAAGTGCACTCAAGATCATGTTGTCCCTAAGTCTAAACTATGTTAATTTTATTAAAAAGTTAGCTAAATCTACATTTTATTTACAAGTGAAATAGAATAACAGTGGGCCTACATTTTATTAATTAATGAGCCTAAATCTATTTTTTAGTCTTTCTAAGATATGGGTTTAAGTCTATTCAATTTTAAAGAAAAAATAAATTAGTGGGCCTAAGTCTAACTTAGGACACTCAATTGTATCCTAAGTGATGGATTGATGCTCAAATTATTAAGCAAGGTGTAGTGTTTGATAAGTCGTACTATATTTCCCGTGGAACATCTAGTGGACTTTGTGCAAATGAGTTTCGCTATATTCCCTGTGGGACGTTTAGCGATGATAAGTTGAAAACTTGCTATAGCTCCTGTAGAACATTTAGCAATGATGAATTTTGTTATATTCCCTGTGGGACATCAAACGATGCACACTATATTCCTTGTGGGATGTCTAGTGTAGATGAATTGAATTTTGTTATATTCCCTGTGGGACGTCTAATGATGCACACTATATTCCCTGTGGGATGTCTAGTGTAATTGAATTGAATTTTGTTATATTCCTTGTGGGACGTCTAACGATGCACACTTTATTCCTTATGGGACGTCTAGGGTAATTGAATTGAATTTCGTTATATTCCCTGTGGGACGTCTAACGATGCACACTATATTCCCTATGGGACATCTAGTGTAATTGAATTGAATTTCGTTATATTCCCTGTGGGACGTCTAACGATGCATACTATATTCCCTGTGGGATGTCTAGTGTAATTGAATTGAATTTCATTATATTCCCTGTGGGACATCTAGTGTAATTGAATTGAATTTTGTTATATTCCCTGTGGGACGTCTAACGATGCACACTATATTCCTTATGGGACGTCTAGTGTAATTGAATTGAATTTTGTTATATTCCCTGTGGGACATCTAACGATGCACACTATATTCCCTATGGGACGTCTAGTGTAATTGAATTGAATTTCGTTATATTTCCTATGCGACATCTAATGATGCACACTATATTCCCTATGGGACGTCTAGTGTAATTGAATTAAAAACTTGTTATAGTTCCTATGGAATGTCTAGCAATGAGGAATTGGAAAGTTTATGTTATAACTATTATGCAGTACATAACATAATGAAGGTTATGACTACTATACAGCATATAACATAATCATTTGAAATTCATATCATAGCTATTGTGCAACATATGAAACCTTTGATTGAGATCATGCATGTAAAATGCAAAAAATGAGTTCTATAATCTTGTTCTGTATTTTGTATTTGACAGAAGATTCAGAATCATAGATTGATTATGCAGTTTTAATAATTCAATGAATTATTAATTTGATGAATGTCATGATTTAATTAGGAACATGTTCCTAATCAGAATGCAATTATAGACTAAATTGCAAGAAAGAAAAGATAGATAAAAAGTAAATAAATTGGAAGGATTAAAATGGATATTCTCCCTTTTATATATTCTTTCCCTTTTGTCGATCACTTCACTTCTCTTCCCATTCTTTTCTTCTTCTTCCTTTTTTTTTTCAATTGATCTTGATTTTCTTTTCTTGATTTCTTCACCATCTATTGTCCGATTTGTAATCTTTCTGATCCTATGGCCTCCTCGTCATGCAGAAAACATAAGGGAGCTGAGACTTCAGAATGTTAGAGGATTTTGCCTCTTCATTTTCCTCAGAATAATCTGGAACTTCGAGAAGACTCAACTATCTTTCCCTTGACTCATTTACATACCCACAGGTGCAGAGATGTGGGTAATGAGTTAACTTTTCTTTCTTCTATTTATTTCTGCAAAAATACTACCAGTATAATCAGTAATTAGAGTTAGTTGCAGAGGAGAGATTGACATTAACATGTATATTAGCCAGAAATTAATATGAAAATGCATGATAAATTGAAATTAACTCTGAAAATATGAAATTTGACTCTCGGGTTGTCAGAATGGAGGATCGAATGTCTGGAATTCTGGTCGAAATTCCAAATTTCGGATCAACCGGGTTAATGCCAATCGGTAATCACATTGCAGATCAAAAAAAAAATTTAACTAAAAAGGCAATTAATTAATTAATTAACTAATCAAATCCTTCAATTTAAATTCTTTGATTAATTAATTAATCTTTCAATTAATTAGTTAATATTTTCCTTTTTGAAATTGAAATAGCATCCGATGAAGTTCACGGGCTGTTTCAATCTAAATCGGGAATTATTTCATGGTCTGCCAGAGCAAGTGACACATCTGATTTAAGCTTTTGGATTTAGGCATTTCATTACTGCACTTCCAACTATTCAAGGTAGATTTAACTGTTATTCTTTGTTTGCTTTGATCGAGCGATGGATGGATACTACCCACACTTTTCATACTCGTGTGGGTGAGCTGACCATTTCACCTATGAGCTTCTTTGTTATCACCAGGATTGCCTTTGGAGGATCCCCAGTTCCATTTGACATCAGCTATTGTTGTCTTCCAATGCATGCACGAAGTCAGTACGTGCAAGACTTGATCTGGTTCACCCCAACATAGAAGAATCGGAAGAACGTTCTTCTTTCATCATTAGTTGAGGGATTCAGACGCCTTCCTACTTCGACTTCTCATTAGATTATTCATAAGGCAAGGTGTTTTCTCTTGATTTTATTAGGCATGACCCTCTTTTATGAGACCGGTCATGAGGTCAGTATCGCTCTGTTGGGTCCTCTTCGTGACTTGGACCGAGTTGCCATATTAGATTGGGGATCTGCTGCACTTGCTTATATTTATTATAGATTAGACACTATCTGTAGAGGTGTTGTCATGATGTGTGGCTTTTGGCACGTCTTGCATGTATGTTTTCTTTCATTTGATCTCTACAGTTTTGTTCTTCTTTACCTTTTCTGATATGTTCTTTTTTCCAAATCTGGAGCATAGAGATCGGTCTGATTCGAGGCTTTAATGCTATCAGTTCTGATAGGACCTTTCCTCTGATGATGAGATAGGGTTCTTCTCGCCTTGCTAGCAACAGGAACACTTTGCAGACATATCGTAGTCAGTTGAACACTGTTGAGTGGCACCTGGTAAAGAAAAATAAAATCATTAGTATGCTATAGTTTAATAGAAATTAGACTTAATTTACATAAATTACAAATAAACTCTGATCGGTTGGAGGGTGCTGAGGACATCCAACGATATGATTTCATGGTGGCTGCAGCTCGCTTGGAGCCTATGAGGATCCTGCTTTCTGGTTATGGCTGTCTGATGCGGTATCCAGGGGAGTGCATATATCGTTGGTCTTTCGGCCCTTCTCAACATCGCATTCCATCTGATGTCCCTTCCTCTATGCTCTGCAGCTCTCATCTTACAAGTTCAGAGCTGAGGGATGCACTACAGAGATATGCTGCCTCAAATTTTCTTAAGCGTTCTTGACATTATCAGCAATTTATCCGTTAGAGCCTCCTGGAGCATGTTCCTATTGACGATGATGAGGTAATTTCTCATTATTTCAGCTTCTATTTCTAGAACCTATGACTCTGTAATATCCCGTGTTTTTAAAATATTTTTACACTGTACCGGGATATGCAGAGTTAATGATTTCTGTATTTTATATGATATTTTTACGAGTTAATATGTATTTTAGACCTATTTTAATTACGGTGTATTATTTTCAGTGTTTTACGTAAAATTTTCCCGGGACTTGCATTTCCGGGGAAATTTTCACGTAAACAACGTATTATTAATTATTTTAAATGTGTTTACGGACTTGCATGAACTCATGCGTATTTTTAAATTATTAAATAAAGCCTGTGTGTATAATTATTTAATTAGGGTTTATTATTATTACCCTAATATTTTATTAAGTATTTATTTATTTTATTGTTATCTAATTAATTTTATTTAGTATAAATTATTAAAATATTAATATTTTTATGTGTGTGGTGTATATTTGATGTGTGTAATTTAATATTATTTTAATACATAGTATAAAGTATATATATATACATATATTTGTCAAAAATCAAAAAGTTTGGAAATTACCATTTTGCCCCCTCCCTCTCCTTCTTCTCTCCCAATCGCTCACCCTCACTGCGCCTCCCATTCTAGCACGCCGGACCGCCCCTTGCCGCCACCAGCTGCCGCCAACCTCCTTCCCCTTCCTTCCTCTTCCTCTCCGACGTGACCAGGCCGCCGGAAGCCCGCTGGAACGCCCGGAATCCGCCATGGCAGCAAGTTGAGCTTTTTGCCGTCGACGACGATTCCGGCCACCATTTCGTGCACCGCCGGTCTTCATCGACTCCTTGAGCTCCGGTGATTCCAATTCTAAGCTCCTTTCGGCCTGAAATCAAGTGGATTTTGAGGTTTGAGCTAAAACTCAATTCGGTCACATTAGGGTTTTCGATTTTTCTGAGCTTCGAATTGATTGATTCATGGAAACTTCCTTCACAAATGTTGATCCTAGTAGCTTAATCTACATGTATGAATTTTTGTAGAATTTTTGGAGATTGTTTGGATTTTTGGGTATTTTTGAATATTTTAATATTATTTTCTAATTTTCGGAAATTAATTATTTAAATTATGAAATTGGAGTTTATGGTTAAATTAGGTGTTGAAATGAATTATAGGAATTTATTTGGAATTTTTATGAATTTCTAAGTATTTATTTTGAATTAATTGAGTTTATGTGATTTTGAGAAATTAGGGTTAAATGTGTTTTTATTTGAATTTAATTGGTTAATTGGGTTTAATTATTGATATTATTGATAAATATGTTGAGAAAATTAATTTTGGGTAATTGTATGATTTTTGGTGAATTTTTGAAGTAATTTAAGTATATTTATATATATAGGGGTATTTTGGTAATTTTACCCTAAATTGTCTAAAAATGTAATTTAATTGGTTTTAATAGTTATTTAAGGTATAAAAATTATTTCTACAAAATATTTAGTATTTTTAACTAATTAAAACTATTTTTCATGAATTATTTTCAATTATATATAATATACGGTTTTTCTAATAAAATGAGTTTTAATCGGTTTTTATAGTGTTTCAAGGTTAATTATGTAATTTTTACCTATGAGATGTATTTCTGTGATTTAAGGATATTTTTGTTATATCTGGAATTATTCTGTGTTTGTGGACCCCGGTCGGCAGATTGTAGTCTAGAGTCCGACCGAGGGGTTGTGGATGTTTGTTGAGCTTGTATTTCGAAGTGTGTTTCTTTGCAGGGTCGGCTCTACTCTTTTGAGTAGAGAGATGTCCGTTTTACAGGGGAGATTCTGCCGGATTTTCGGTAGAATTCTCGTAAAACGTGATGTCCAGTCGAACCCTAATTCTGTTTCCGTATTTTAATACTCTAGATTGAATTCTAGGATTTCTGTTAGGTTTATTCTGATGTCAGTTAATTATTTCTTGTTTAGTTGCGCCGAGACCGAGGGCTAGTGGACCAGGCCCGTCGGACCTGTCTCGCGGAGCGCACTAGGTGAGTTACTATACTATATATATATATGCTTAGGATGCATGATTTAGAAATATATGTTTTATTTTGATTAAAAATGCATAAACATTATGATTTGTATTTAAGTATATTTTTGGTTTATTTTTGGTATATAATAAATTATATACATGTTTTATTAATAAAATATATTTAAAATATTTTTAAATATATTTCCAACTTAATTTATGATTTGATTGAATTCATTTGACATACATATATTTGAAATATACCTGGTTTACGTTTGGTATATTTCCGGTATATATATGGTTTATATTGTTATTTCATTTACATTCATGCATCATTTATTTTTTTGAATGAATGTTTTACATTATTAATGATGAAGGATATCGATAGAACGTGCTACCTAGTGGGCAGCACTAGGACCGAGTACGTACCGGTACGCCTATAGCTTTAGGCTATAATACTAAATTATTTGTGGATATTGATTTGATTATGATTATTGATATGTGAGATGTGGTTTGTGGGTGTGATTGTTGGAGCTCGGTTGACCAAGTGTCTCGGGGCCAATCACACTGGCAGTCAGACTGCTGGAGCTCGGTTGACTTAGTGTCTCGGGGCCAGTCTACTGTCTAAATGGATTAAGTGGATATATTTGGATAAGTGAGCCTGTATGGCCAGAGTGTTGTTTAACACTACTTTCTGAGGTTGCGATATTCTAGGGTTCTATGTGATCCTTCATAAACTGTGATTTTCAATAAAATATATAAAATGATTTTATTGCATCTGTGTGCAATTGCCTGTATATATACATATTATATATATATTGTTGATTGTATGCATTATCACTTAGTGTGTATGTATATATATTATAGTAATTCACTCAGTGAGGTCTGACTCCCCTCCGTTGACTATTTTTCAGGAGAGTCAACATCCTCAGACCTCAGTAGCAGGTCGATACGCCGGATTTCTTCCGCCCCGACTTCTTTATGTAAACTGTCTACTTGAGTCTTATTTATTTTATCTAGACACTGCAGTAGTTGTGAATTAAAGTATTGAATTTCGTGTATTTTATTTTAAAGGAGATGTATTATATTGAAACTGGATTTGTATTAAAGAGATTTTATATATGTGATGAGATGAGTTTTGATTTAAATCCAGTTGATATGGGTAATATCATTATATTTATGATTTTTATTTTCCGCTGCATATTATATGGTTATTGTTATTGCATGATTTATTTTATTTTTAGGCTTGCTACGGGTTCCGGATTCGAAAGAATTCCCGTTCCCTAGCGCCGGTCATGACTCCTGTTTTGGGTCGTGACAGACTCACTCCTTCTCTTTACAGTTTGAGGAGGTTCACTCTCCTGTTGATGCCTATAAGGAGATTGAGATTGCTCTAGAGACTGAGATTGCTCTAGATATTGAGAGCCCTGACCCTGGACCTAGTCTTGATCATCATGCTCAGCATGTTGGGTCTAGTCGCGATGGGGCCTTTATCAGTGCTACGCTTGGTGATGTCCCTCTTCCAGACAAGTCTATATTCTACTGGACTCCTGCTGTTCAGGCTTCAGTTGAGCAGCATATGCAGTTTGGTGATGCTTAGCTTCCTAGTTTTTATTCACCATATGCTTCTCATGTGAGTCTGTTTACTTTATTTCTTGTATGGATCTATACACTTAACATTGATATTAATAAAATTTTATAAAATAGATTCCCCAGACATAGGCAGAGTATCTATATGGACTTACTTCATCTCAGAGATTATTTACGATGTAGGTTACAGACAGTTGGCGGGTAAGCACCCTCACTAAGACAATGCAAATATATGCATGTAATGCATATGATATGGTGTTTTCAGTGTATGCAGATCTATCCCAGCAGTCTAGAGCGGGAGAATTAGATGCTTCGTCGATAGCTTGTAGACTTGGGCTTTGATCTGTATAGTGTTGGGACTTCATCTACTAGATCTCCAGACACTCATCATCATGATGACCTTACCAGAGGATGGAGCCTATGGCCTGATACCATATGAATGATTTAGAGTTTCTGTATTCCTAACTTTCTGAGTGTTTGTATCTGACTGCTCTCTATTGTACTATTATTTTTATTCCTGTACTATCTCGAACATTGTTAGATAGAATTGAAACAGTGTTTTGCACTTTAATGGATTTTTTTTAATAACTAATTAAAAAAGATGGTTAATGAACATTATCTTTTTTAATTAATTATCCATTTATCTTAATCCTTCTCCAAGACAGATAATATTGGATAGACAAACAATTAAAAGAATGGATTATCTTCCCAATTATCTATTTATCCCAATCCTTCTCAAATTCTATCACCTTATCCACATCTTTCTTTGCTACCAGAATCCTTTTCCCACATGAACTCATCTTCTTTCCCTATATAATACTATTCAAGGGGAATTCTCCTTCATTCTCTATACCCTCATCATGACTCAAGCATCTCTTCAAACAATGAAGAAATTCTTAAAAGTCTCAATGGTGATGACTAGAATAAGCTTTAACCTTTCCACATCTAATCCTTGAAATCTCTTTAGCACCTGACTATCGATAACACTCTCCTACATGCTGGTTCTACCTTCTGGGATGTCAAGGACCAACTATTCAACTTTAATGGGCAAGAGCTTTGTCCAATGATTGAAGAGTTTGCTGCTATTTTGGCATGCACATTAGACTCGACTGCTATGATAGCCCTTCCTGATTTGGAGATGCAATTTCCTAGCAGATTGGTTACATTCTTTGATTTGCCCCCATCTAATATTTACATATATATGCATAACCTTGGGACATCAATGTTTCTTCTCTGATCACCGTCTGTGGGACTCGGGACAAGAACACTGCTTCTTGGACTAGAACAGTTGCTTTCTGTTTATATGCTTAATTTTTGCTAATTTCTCACCATGGGGGTGCCGATACATGCATTGTCAGTATTTTATAACAGGTAAAGCTTGGAGCTAATCCTATGCCAGTTATCCTTGCTGAGACCATCATTGGGCTTGACAGTTTTAAGACTCATAACCGTTTCTCAGGCAGTTTACTTCTTCTTCAGGTGTGTAACTAAAGCTTTTATTTTTATTTTATTTTTGCCCTAATTTTTGCCTAAGCCACCCTTTCGAGTTTTTAACTTAGCGGGCTTTTATTTTATTGTTCTTATATCATTTTTTTTTTTAGATTTAGTTACATGAAAAGCTGAGCTTGCTTAATGTACCCCTCAATCCTTTGACTTATCAACCTCATCAGCTACAATCTCATCCTTTAAGAATGAAGGACAAATGTTCTATGGACCAATGGGTTAACTGGTTGAAGAAGATTTCAGATGTTGAGATTACATAGGTCTGCCCTTGGTGGAGATTGAAGTTCATGACTATTGAGCTGTATGAGCACTGTGTTCCTATTCCCAGGCTGCACTTCTCTACCTTTTTTACCCCTTTATGCCTTTGTCGTCAATATGGTCGCCCTCAGTTCATCATTACTGTTCTGACTGACTTTGAAGGCTTTCCTTTAAGACAAGATTCTCTGGATAAGATTAGGAGCTTATGGCCTTGTAGAGCCCTTGAACGGAACATACACCTGGATGCAGATGTTACTACTGATGATGATAATAAAACTTCGGTTATTATCCAAAAGATAGAACCACCAGGATTTGCTAGGTACAAGAGAACTCAAGCTTTGTATGATGGGTCACAAAGGAAGAAACAAAGACATTACTAGATAAAATGGTCTCATAGAGCTAGTTTTAGGCTTTCTTATGTTTTGTTAACCTTTCAAGTACTTATGCTTTATAATAAAGAAGGATATGCAAAGTTTAACAAAACTTCAATTTCAATTTCATTCATTAATTAGGGCCAAAATGAGTACATTTAATACACCACATGATATAACTCCTGTTATCATTTAGTCCTCATGGATTTTCTAACTGAATATTTTTCGCTCACAATTTATTTCCCTAATTTTTGCTTGACTAGCCCTTTACGGGTTTTCTAATCAATGAGACTATTATTTTTTTTATTTATTTCCCTAATTTTTTCCTGTCAGCCCTTTGCGGGTTTTCTGAATAGCAGGAATGTCCTAACTTTTTCCTGACTAGCCTTTTCAGGTTTTCTAGCCAGCGGACTTTATTTTCTTTATTATACTTTTATTCATATATTTTTTTTACAGGTAGTACTTCTTGAGGCAATCCAGATTGATAGGTTCCATAAACTCATTCCTTTTAAGATTTGATATCTTAGCAGCTCCTTTAGGTAAGACCGATTTGACCAAGTACAGTCCTTCCTGATTTGGTCTAAATTTACCTCTCGGATCGAACACCATGGCTCTAGACTATTTTAGCACCATATCTCCAGCTTTGATCTTCCCAAGCTTAACCTTCCTATTGAACGCCCTTGCTATCCTTCTTTAATATATCTGAGTGTGGAATAAAGCATCCATCCTTTTCTTATCTAGAGATATTAGATGATCATATCTTTTCTATGCCCATTCATTCTTAGTTATTTTAGCTTCCATGACTACTTTTAAGGACTTAATCTCAGTTTCTATGGGCAAAACTGCTTCACAACCATATACCAATAAGAACGGTGTTTGGTTTGTGCCGGTTCGAGTTATAGTCCTATATCCTCATAAGGCAAAAGAAAGATATTCAGACCAATCCTTGTAGGTTTTAACCATCTTAGAAAGGATTTTCTTGACTTTTTTGTTAGCCGCTTCCATTGCTCCATTAGCTTGAAGGCGATAAGGTGAAGATTTATGGTGCTCAATCCCATACTTTTGTAGCAACTCTGCTATTTTTGCTTGAAATTAAATCTATCACAACATGATGTGGAACCCCATATCTGCAAATAAGGCTCTTCTCGATGAACCGTGCCATCTGTTTTGCTTTCAGAGTGTTAAAAGATTTTGCCTCTACCCATCTCGAAAAGTAATCGATTGCCACCACTATGTATTTATGCCCATTTGATGTTGTCGGTCTTATTTCTCTTATAATATCAATTCCCCATACTACAAAGGGCCAATGGGATGCTAAACTATTCAGCACTGTTGGAGGCATGTGACTAAGATTCTCGTGGATCTGACACTGATGGCATTGTCTTACTGTCCTGATATAATCCTTTTCCATAGTCATCTAGTAATACCCTTGTCTGATTATCTTCTTAGCTAGAATAATCTCATTCATATAAGAACTGTAAGCCCCTACATGAATCTCTTATATCACCTCTTCAACTTCATCCTTTTTGAGACACATGAGCTGCATCCCATTAGGCATTCTTTTGTATAATACCCCATCATGACTTGCATAGTTATGTGCAAGAACATGAAGAGCATATCTTTCTTTTGAGGTTGCTTCATCTGGATAAATTTTCTTTTCAATGAACCTTTGGACATCATAAAACCAAGGCTTTTCTTTGGGCCCCATTTGAACATTCATAATCTGCTCACCCCCATAACACGGAGCTCTAGAGATCACTAAAGGTTTCATAGCCAACCCAGCTGCACTATCCCACATTGAAGAAAGTGTTGCAAGTGCATCGGCCATCTGATTATTGTCTCTGGATAGATGGATAAAGAGACATTTGGTGAAATTCTTCATTAAGGCTTTCATATAGTAAATATAAGGCTTCAGTCTTTCCTCTTTTACCTCCCATTCTTCATTAGTCTAATTGATGACTAACATTGAATCTCCATAAACCAATAAATCTTTTGCTCCAGCTGCCACAGCCGCCTCAATCCCATAGATACATGCTTCATACTCGGCCATATTGTTTGTGACCTTGAAATCTAATTTCTTTACCATTGGTATGATTTCTCCTTCTAGTGTAATAAGAATCACTCCCAATCTAGCTCCTTTGTTTTTTACAGCTCCATCAAAGTAAAGTTTCCACTCCCGATGCTCTACAACTGCTAAGTTCTCATCTAGAAACTCCAAATTCCACTGCTTTTCATCTTTGATTGCATTCTGAGCTAAAAATCCTGTTACTACTCTTCCTTTGATTACCTTTGTAGTAATTTACTCTATATTAAATTCAGTTAAGAGTACCAACCATCGAGACATTTTTCTAGTTAAAGCCGATGCTTGAAACAAATACCTTAGAGGGTCTATTCTTAAAACAGCTTGAACCTAGTAAGATTGAAAATAATGCCTTAATTTTCTCATAGCCCAAATCATGATCAAACATGTCTTTTCTACTAAATCATATTTTCCTCACATAGTAGAAACTTCTTACTCAAGTAGTACACTGCATGCTCAATTCCATCTAACCCTTTTTGTGCTAACATTGCCCCCATTGTATCCTCTTCTAAAGCCAAGTATAAAACCAATGGCTTACCCTGTCTAGGTGGTTTCAGAATAGGTGGATTAACAAGATACTCCTTGATCTTATTGAAAGCTTTCTGATAATCATCATTCCACTTAACTGGCTTATCTTTCCTTAAGAGCTTAAAGATAGGGTCACAAATGTTAGTGAGTTTTACGATAAACCTACTAATAAACTGCAATCTGCCAAGGAATCCTCTTACTTCTTTCTCCGTCTTTAGTTTCAGCATTTTGTGGATGGCTTTCACTTTATTCAAATCCACTTCAATTCCTTGGCTGCTCACTATATGTCCTAACAGTTTCCCTAAAGTAACCCGAAAAATGCACTTCTTCAGGTTGAGTCTCAGGTTGTACCTCTCAATTTGGGCTAAGAACTTGTCTAAGGCTTCAAAATTTCATCCTCTTATCTCTGATTTGACCATCATATCATCCACATACACTTCAGCCTCCTTATGCATCATATCATGGAAAAGTGTAGTAACGGCTCTTTGATAAGTTACACCTGCATTCTTTAGTCCGAAAGGCATCACCTTGTAATGATAGGTCCCCTATTCTGTGATGAAAGCTGTCTTAATCTTATCTATGACTGCCATCATGATCTGATTGTACCTGGAAAATTCATCCATAAAAGAATACATTGCATTTGTTGTAGCGCTATCCACTATTACATCAATGTGAGGTAACGGGAAGTCATCTTTTGGACAGGCTTTATTCAGATCCCTAAAATCTACACACATTCATACTTTGCCATCTTTCTTAGGAACAGGTACTATATTTGCTAGCCATTGAGGGTATTCTACTACTTCTAGGAAGTTAGCCTGTATTTTCTTGGCAATTTCCTCCTTCATCTTTTTTGTCCATTTTGGTCTTAATCTGCATAATTTCTATTTAACCAACTTGGTTTCTAGATGAATTGGAATGTGATGCTCTACTATTTCCCTATCCAAACCTGGCATGTCTTTATAAGTCCAAGCGAATACTACCTTTTTTTTTGTTAATATTCTCTCAAAATTTTTTTCTCTCTTCAGGAGTTACATCATGTGATATAGAAATGTTCTTTGGATTATCATTTGTGCCCATGTTAAATGAATTAAATTGAATTGAATTAATTTCAAACATGCATGACCGATCAAAATTATAATGCACAGAACTATCAGGATGCACATCACACAAGTAAGCAAAACCAGCATTCATATCATTGACAATAGGAAAGATAACATCTTCGTCCGCATAAAGATCGGACGTTATTACATCAATTTCTTCATAAAAAACATCAATGAAACTATCACTAATGATAGTAGTTAAGTCTTGGGGTGGTTCCTCCTCAGGTGGCAAACACAGCAGCTCCTCAACAACATCATCACCCATCCTTTCAGTTACTTACTTCATGACTTCCTCTTTGTTGCTGGTCACTAGGCTTTCCACAATCTGCTCCTTAAAGATCTCAAACCCAAGGACATCTTTTCCAACCACATTAATAGATTCTTTGGTGCCCAAATAATACTTGCCTTCCCCTGGCTTGATGAAATTCTCACTTAGTGATCCAATCCTTCCCAAGGGTTTATTTCTTTTTGCTTTCTCCTTGTTCTTTACTCTTCTACTAGCCGATCCTACCTTAGTATATCCCAAACCCTTCGTATGGTCCTGGGTTTTAATGTTCGAAGGCTTAAGACTTCCTTGTTCATTCTTCCCGAGCCCTTGTCCAGGTCGATAATTCATGATTTTCATCATTTTTGCAACCCTGGGATCCATCTCATTAAATATTCCAACAACTTGGAAACCAGGCAGAACACACACTTGCTTCTATTTATCAAGTATAGCTGCCACAGCTGCATTGGTTCCAGCTTCTATTGTCACGACATCTCCTTCATGAGGGAATTTTATTTTCTAATGCACTGTTGAAGGTTCTCCTCCCAGGGCATGAAACCATGGTCTTCCCAATAATAGGGTATAAGTAACAAGGATGTCCAGTACAGTAAATTCAATAGTTAACTCTACAGGCCCTGTTTTGACCAAAGCTTGAAATGTTCCCTCCACATTCCTAGTACTGTCATTATAAGCTCTGATTATGAGGTTTGAAGCCATCAAGTCATCTACTTTCAAACCTAAATTAGGTACGATTTTTAGTGGGCATACATTTATAGCTGAACCATCATCCACCATCACAAAGTTGGTTCTCTTCCCTTTTACTTTAGCTGGGATAAATAATGCCTTGTTATGATTTCTTCCCTCTAAAGGCAAGTTATCATCTGATAATGCTACCAACCTATGTTTCTTTTTTGTAACCTTTTCCACCATAACTTCTGGAGTAGTGGTTGTTTCAATGCTCATGTTTGATAAAGCTTTGACAAGAGCCCTTCTATGGCTGCCTGAATGCATCAGTAATTCTCAAATACTGACGTTTGCCTTAGCCTTCTTGAGTTGTTCCAGGATTAGGTCTTCTTTCTTTCCTTCCTCTACTTCTTCATCTTCTATTTCTTCCCTTTCTGCTACTCTTTCATTTTGCTTTTCTGCTGCCCGGTAATTCCTCCCACTTCTAGTGACATGATTCATATTTGGAGTATCACTCCATACATCGAAACCACTTGGGCTTTCTTCATCAAAGTCATACCATATGTCAATAACTCTAATGATTCGGTCTCTTTTCCCATCCTTCCATACTTCTATTGTGCATATTTCTTTTCCTTTCAACTCCCTCAGCTTGTCCGTATGTTGGCTTAACAGCTCTTCCACCTCTTCTTGGGACATTTCTAGGGTTAAGAATTCATCTTCTTCAAACTCATCACCCCATCTTGTCAGCACAATTGATTCAATGGGGATGTCAGCAGAAGCGGGTTTAGAATAGAATACTCTATAATTGAACTTGCCCGAAGGTTGTCCCAACAGATCTTTAACTCCTCTTAGCGACTACTTGGGAATTTCAGGCTCTTCTTTTACTGGCTTATCATCAAACTCATCTCCCCAACCTGACGGCTTAATTAATTCAATAGGGATATCAGTAGAGGGTGGTTTCGAGTAGAATACTCTGTAATCAAACTTGCCCGAAGGTTATCCCAACAGATCTTCAACTCCTCTTAGCAATTGCTTGGGAATTTCAGGCTCTTTTCTTACTAGCTTATCATCAAACTCATCTCCCCAACCTGAGGACTCAATTGATTCAATAGGGATATCAGTAGAGGGTAGTTTTGAGTAGAATACTCTGTAATCAAACTTGTCTGAGTAGGGATCCCAATAAATCTTCTACTCCTCTCTGTGGTTGTCCGAAAGGTTCTTTATTAGGTATGAGGTTGAGGTCCTCAAAGGAGATTAGCACTTCTTCTTTGCTAACCCCTGAGTTGATCACCATGGTGGCTGGTGGTGGAATGTTTCGATAATCTGGGAAAGGGTTATTTTTGGTGTTTGGCTAGGAATTGGAATTCTCAGGGTTGATGATTTTTCCAAAGTCTATTAGGTTTTGGATCTCATGTTTTAGGCGAATGCAGGTATCTGTGGAATGGCCAGCTACTTGATGAAACTTATAGTAACTGTTTGGATCATAGCTAGAGAGATTTGGATTCGGGGGTTTGGAAAAGGTTAAAGGTCGGAGCAAGCCTTTTTGGATTAGACTCTCTAGGACTTTGGAGAGTGGTTGGTTGAAGTTGGAGAACCTTCGGGGTTGCTAAACTACACGCACTTCTACAGCTTGACTAGTACTTCTTTATTGTATGCCCCTAGTTGGGTAGTTTCGAGTTCCTAAGCCTCTAACAGTTTTCTTTTTCTCACTCTCAATTTCCTCAGCTTGTAACCCATCATCATGCAAATCCACAAAGGTTTTGGGATTCATCATCTGTAGCCTCTCGACCAAATTAAGTGACACATTACAAACTATCATTCTAACTTGGTCCTTCTCAGCAAGCTTATTTTTCATCATCCCTGCTTTATTCATGAAACGAGTTAAGAAATCAGAAAAAGACTCATTTGATTTCTGTTTAGTCAACTCCAAATTCCTAATTGACACCTCTAATCGAGTGTTATAATCATATTGCTTCAAGAATGCAGTACATAGTTCCTTCCACTCAGCTCTAACAGACTTTTCTAACCCATGGTACCAATTTATAGTCATTCCTTCCAGGGACAGTACAAACAACCTAGCAACTACTGATAATGGTGTTTTAGTAGTGCTCATGGTTGTGGTGTATTGACTTAAATGGATCCTTGGATCTCCTTTCCCATCAAACTTCTATAGTTGAGGCATTTTGAATTTTTCAGGCAGCTTATCTCCCTCCATTTGCAGCATGTCATCAAATTCAAAAGAATATCCCATTCCTTGTCCTCTAATCAGCTCTTCCATCTTGGACATTTTCTGAGGCAATGCTTACATCTGCTTAGACTCAAGGTCTTGAACCAATTTAAGTGATTCTCTCTTCACCCAATCTACCATGTAGTTTTCAATGTCCTCCATTCTCACATCAGTAGCAGGCACATTTCTAGGAGCAGGTTGCCCCCCAGCATTGTTAGCAGTAGGTGGAGGAGCTACAGCAATAGGTGGAGCTCCTATAATAAGTGGTTGTTCAACAATAGCAGTAGATGGTTGTTCAACAGTAGATGGTTGTTCAATAACAGTAATAGGTGGTTGTTCAAGAACAACAGCAGGTGGTTTTCCAACAACAGGTTGCATAAGTCTGGCCAGGACCTTTCTTAATTCATCTTGCATCATAGCTTTCATGTCATCCATCAAAGCTCTTTTAATGTCCTCTAAGGTCCACATCTCTGATTGTTGTTCCAGTTCAGTCTGTTCAGTTTAAGGTGGTTCAGTGTAATATCCCGTATTTTAAAATATTTTTACACTGTATCGGGATATGCAGTGTTAATAATTTTTGTATATATATTACGATATTTTTACGAGTTGATATGTATTTAAAACTTATTTTAATTATTGTGTATTATTTAAAGTCCTTTATGTAAAATTTTTTCGGGACTTGCATTTTCGGGGAAATTTTCACGTAAATAATTTATTATTAATTATTTTAAATATATTTTCGGACTTGCATGAACTCATATGTATTTTTAAAATACTAAATGAAGCCTATGTGTGTATACATTTATTTAATTAGGGCTTAATTTATTACCCTAATATTTTATTATTTGTTTATTAATTTTATTGTTATTTAATTATTTTTATTTATTATTAAATTTTAAAATATTAAATATTAAGTGTGTGGCGTGTGATTTTTCCCAAATATTTTATTAAAATTATTTTTTTATTTATTTTTCTTTTTTCTTTTTTTATTCTTCTTTTTCTTTTCTTTTTCTTTTCTTTTCTTTTCTTTTCTTTTCTTTTCTTCCTTCCCGAGCCCGACCCTCCTCCATCTTCCTCTCCCCGCTGCTATTCCGATCACCGGCCATCAGAGTGCATCCCCTATATGTCGCCGTCTTCTCCAGCTGCTCCGCCGCCCCTAGCTTCCTTCCCCGGCGCCGGCTAGCTCCAATTCCTCCATTTTCGGCAGAAAGCTTCATTTCTTCACACCTCATGATTCCGATCACCGTTTTGACACCGTCGGTCTCTTTCTTCTCCTTAAGCTCCGATGAGTGTGATTCTAGCTTTGGTTTGAGCTGAATTGGCCTTGATTTGCTTAGGTTTCGAATTTTCAATTTTGGCCATTTTAGGGTTTTTGATTTTTTTGAACTTCAATTTGATTGATTCATAAAAACTCCCTTCACCAATGTTGTTCCCCTTAGCTTAATCTATACGTATTAATTTTTGTAGAATTTTTGGAGATTATTTTGATTTTTGGGTATTTTTGAATATTTTAATATTATTTTCTAATTTTCGGAAATTAATTAAATAAATTATTAAATTGTGTTTTATGATAATTATAGGTGTTGAAATGAATTATAGGAATTTATTTCGAATTTTTATGAATTTCTATGTATTTATTTTGAATTTAATTAGTTTATGGAATTTTTGAAAAATTAGGTTAATTATGTTTTTAATTGAATTTAATTGGTTAATTGAGTTTAATTATTAATATTATTGATAAATATGTTGAGAAAATTAATTTTGGATAATTATATAATTTTTGGTGAATTTTTGAATGAATTTTAGTATATTTATATATATAGGGGTATTTTAGTAATTTTACACGAAATTGGCTAAAAATGTAATTTAATTGGTTTTAATAGTTATTTAAGGTATAAAAATGATTTATACAAATTATTTAGTATTTTTAACTAATTAAAACTATTTTTCGTGAATTATTTTCAATTATATATATAATATACGATTTTACTAATAAAATGAGTTTTTATCGGTTTTTACTGTGTTTTAAGGCTAATTATGTAATTTCTACTTATAAAATGAATTTCTATGTTATAAGGGTATTTTTGGAATTTCTAAAATTATTCTGTGTTTGTGGACCTCGGTCGGTAGACTGTAGTTTGGAGTTCGACCGAGGGGTTGTGGATTTGTTGTTGTGCCTATTTTTTGAAGTGTGTTTCTTTGCAGGGTCAGCTCTACTCTTTGAGTAGAGAGATGTCCGTTTTACAGGGGAGGTTCTGTCGAATTTTCAGTAGAATTCTCGTAAAACGTGATGTCTAGTCGAACCCTAATCCTGTTTCTGTGTTTAATATTCTAGATCGAGTTCTAGGATTTTCTGCTAGGTATTCTGATGCCTGTTATTATTGTTTGTTTAGTTACACCGAGACCGAGGCCTAGTGGACCAGGCCCGTCGGACCCATCTCGTGGAGCGCACTAAGTGTGAGTTACTATTTTATATATATGTGCTTTAGGATGCATGATTTTAGAAATATATGTTTCATTTTGATTAAATATGCAAAAATAATGTGATTTGTATTTAAGTATATTTTTGGTCTATTTTTGGTACATATTAAATTATATGCATGTTTTATTAATAAATTATATTTAAAATATTTTTAAATATATTTCTAGCTTAATTTGTAATTTAATTGAATTTATTGGACATATATATACTCAAAATATACTTGGTTTACTTTTGGTATATTTCTAGTATATATATGGTTTATAATGTTATTTTATTTAATTCATGCATCATTGATTTGTGAATGAATGTTTTATATTATTAATGAAGGATATCAATAGAAAGTGCTACCTAGTGGGCAGCACTAGGACCGAGTACATACCGATGCGCTTATAGCATTTAAGCTATATTACTAACCAGTTTGAGGATTTTGATTGGAATTGATTTATTTGATGTGTGAGATGTGATTTGGGTGTGATTGCTGGAGCTCGGTTGACCAAGTGTCTCGGGGCCAATCACACTGACAGTCAGACTGCTGGAGCTCGGTCGACTTAGTGTCTCGGGGCCAGTATACTGTCCAAATGGAATAAGTGGATATATTTGGAATAAGTGAGCCCGTATGGCTAGAGTGTTGTCTAACACTATTTGAGGTTTCGATATTCTAGGGTTCTATGTGATCCTTCATAAATGATGATTTTCAATAAAATATATATAAAATTATTTTACAGCATCTGTGTGTATTTGTCTGTATATATACATATTAGATATATACTGTTGAGTGTATGCATTATCATTTAGTATGCATATATATATATATTATAGTAATTCACTCAGTGAGGTCTGACTCCCCTCCGTTGACTAATTTTTCAGGAGAGTCATCTTCTTCAGACCTCAGTAGCAGGCCTGTACGTCGGATTTCTTCCGCCCAGGCTTCTTTGTGTAAACTGCTTCTCTGAGTCTTGGGTTTATTTTATCTAGACACTACAGTAGTCGTTAAATATTTAAAGAGATGTTGTATTATATTTGAACTAGATTTGTATTAAGATTTATATATATGAAATGATGAGGATTTGATTTAAATCCAGTTGGTGCATATGTTATTATTATATTTATGATTTTTATTTCCGCTGCATTAAATATTGTTATTATTATTATTGCATGTTTTATTTTATTTTTAGGCTTGCTACGGGTTTCCGGATTCGAAAGAATTCCCGTTCCCTAGCGCCGATCATGGCCCCTGTTTTGGGTCGTGACATTCAGCTTCTAGAAATAGTGGATTGATTGGACTCCCCTTTAGTTCTCCAGTCTATGAATAATGCTTTGAGCTATGGACTCCGGACTTAAATCAATTTGGGCTTAAGTCTATTCAATTTTAAACAAAAATTAAATTAGTGGGCCTAAGTCTAACTTAGTTTTATTTTAAGTTAAATGTGGACGTAGGTCTATTTATTTTAAAAGAAATACAATTAAATGGGTTGAGCTAAGTCTAGACAAGTTTTAATTAACTAAGTGGGCCTAAAATCTAATTAACCTAATGGGCCTAAATTGATTTTAATTATATAAAAAAACCTAAATCATTTTTTTAAGCCTATTTATTAAGCGGGTTAGACCTAAACGTGGGCTTGGGGTCCAAAAGGATAAAAACATTAAAAAAAAACAAGCCCAAAACAAATAAAACACAAAAAAATGGATCAAATAAACATTACAGTGATTTTCTAAAAAAAATCCTAAATTAATTACATACAAACCCTAATTTAAGCTACTGCCACCATTGATTTTAATTGATTTTTACCCAATTGAACCTAATTACTAAACGATTTTAAAGTACAGAAAATTAAATTTTTCACTATTCCCACTACTGAGGCTATTACAAACTACGTACAAAATTAAGATTAAATAATTATACACCCATAAATTAAAATAACTACACAGAACACCGAAAATGAAAAAATAATAAATAAGAAATCCTAAATCCTACTGGGAAATAACATAAATTCTTCCATGGCATTCCATAGACCTTTTGCTCAATTTAAATATTGGCAATATCCTCCTCAATCCACATGCACATAACAAAAAAACAAGTAATCAGATTAGTAGTGAAATTAAACAATAAAAAAGAGAATAACAGAATAAAAAATCGTAAAAGAAAAAATAGAAAGAATAAAAATGACATAGAAAAAAACACTGATGATTTAGATGTTGTGCAAATGCCCCTTTTTGGCCCCTTAGATTAGGATTTTCACCGTTGAAATTGAATTGTTTGTTAATTTTTGACTGGGACTTGATTGCTTTTAAAGACATTGATAGTATCCAAAATTGGGGTTTCTTTTGGAAGACCAAGGTATGTGCAAGGTATTCTTCACGTCTAAATTTTAGGGTTTCTACTTTTTTTTTCTCTGAGTAAAAATTCTCCAAAAAAAATCCTCTGCCAATCAAACAACATTTATTTTTCTTTGATTTCAAAAAAAACCTTCTGCATTTAAACAACCTTATCAGATAATTATAAAGATAAAATTTAAATTTTCAACCAATCAAAACGCTGAAAAATCAATAAAAATACGCAAAAAAATCAACTTTTACAAGTCGAAATTGTGTAATGTCGACTGGTATTGTGCAATTTCGGTCGGCATTATGCAACGCCGATTGGCATTACACTAATGCCGATCGGCATTACATAATGTTCACTTCACATGCTCTTTCCGCCTTTATACATAATTGTTTCATTGTATAATGATAATTATTTCAATTATTTAAGGGTCTCTTTAGTTAATAACATGAAAACCCTTTTTATAACACTATTTATAAATATTGTAATATATAATATCGTGTTTTGTAAGAGGAAACTAATCATATGTTATTGCAGGAATTACTTGATGATCCACATCATTGAGTAGTCACTATCATTAGCTAATTCCTTAGACCATCGCGCTTGTGTAAATAGTTTATTAATAGTTTACTTTTGATATGTGTATGGTTTATTTTCTATATATTATTCTTTTATTTTTTCTAAAAGAGTTGTAATCCCTAATCCCGCTCCCCGTTTAATTCAAATGTATGGTTGTAAAGTATTACTTGTTTTATTTTTTGTTGAATGTTGGGACTTAAAAGCATGAAATTGGATTAATGTGCAAACTTGGACTTAACTATAAAATTTGGCAATTATCCAAAGGCAATTACAATACTGTGGTAATAAAGAAATAATTGAATAACTAAAGGTAATAATGCACAAAACATAAATGGAGGCCAACCGCAAGGTTGGGTGAGCATTCAAATACTCATACCCAATTTTCAAACCCATTCTCTGACGACGGCTTCTAGGAACCTCCTTGGAATTTAGTTGTTGTACAGTGTGTCTCTGCTTTTATTCTAGTGGTGACTCCATCTCCGAATAGGCCAAGACCTATATCGTATTTCCAAGTAGGCCTCAAGCCCACACAGTGCCATGGTCGCCAAACACTTAGGCGGGCGCTAAAACCTGCTGCCTACATGTATAAATTCAAGTGGTCTAGAAGTTAAAACTACATTTTTTAGCTTAAATAAGGACTTGAATTATTTTCCCTTTTGGCAAGCATCACATGGTTTATCCTTAGTGAATTTAAGCTTAGGTAAACCAATCATAAGTTCAAGTTTACAAAGATCATTTAAAAGCTCAAAATTTGCATGTCCTAATCTTCTCTGCCATATCTATGTGTCATGGAAAATAGATATTAAGCATTTTATTTCTTTGTTGTCAATTTTATTCAAATAAATGAAACAAACATTGCCTACTCTTTCACCACTAAAAATAACTTTATTTTCATCAAGACTACTAACAAAGTAATTTCTAAGATATAAAGTTACTTTATTTCCTATATCACATAATTGACTTATACATAGCAAATTATTTTTAAGTCCATCATCAAATAACACATGATGTATAGATAAGGATTGAGGATTACCTATTTCTCCAATGCCAATAATTTTTCCTTTTGCATTATCTCCAAAGGTAATATATGCTTCATCCTTAGCATCAAGTTTGTTGAATTGCTCCTTGTCTCCTGTCATATGCCTTGAACATCCACTATCAAGATACCACTTGCTTTTTGTTCTTATGGATTTCAAGCATACCTACACAAAAAAATTTAAGTGTTCTTTTAGACCCAAACTTTTTTTGGTCTAGGTTGATTAGTTTCAAGATAATTTGAAGGAAGTAAATTCATGTGTAGTCTTCTATAGAAACATACATTGTTAGTATGTCCTTTAATCATGCAATATGAATATACAACATTTTCAAATTTATTTCTTCTAGGATGATATATTTTTCTAGTGTGTGCAACATGCCTTGAGTGTTGTGTGTATCTCCTATTATTTTGTGTCATTAAGTAAGACATGCATTGGCAATGGTGATGTGTATTTCAATAAGTTTGTGCAACATGATAATGTTCATTGTGTTGTGTAGCATGCCTACTATAATTATGTCTAGTGAACATATAAGCATGCTTGAGTTAAGGTGCTCTAGTTTAAGCCTTACCTTTGTACGTTAATGAAGGGTGAGTTTTATAAGACTTTCCCTTATTATTTAACATATAAGATCTTTTAGCTTTAAAAGCTTTAGTATCATTTGATTTGGAGGTTTAAGGAATGAAATCATATGAAGCTTTTACAAAATTTATATGTGATGAAGATAATGAAGACATTTCTTTCTTATATCCAATTCCATGGGTATCTCCATAAAATTTTTAAGAGTCAAGAAGACTATCTAAAGTTTCTTTTCCTCTCTTAAATTTAGCAATGGAATTCTTTAATTCTAATATCTCCTTAGAAAGCTTATAATTTTAATCATTTGCTTTATTAAGTTAATCTTCCAAAGAATTTGAAGATTTAGTATTACTAAGAAGTTTTTCGTTCGATGCAACAAGTTTAGCAAAATCATTTTTTAGACTTTCAAATTCTTTAGTTAAGCTAGCTAACTCATGCTTATATTATTTCTTCTTAGATAATAAATTTTGCATTTAACAAGTAGTTTGCTCACAATAGAGCTCTTATCATCATTATCATCACAATAATCATTAAAATCATCAAAGGAAGAATAATAAGTAGATAGTACCTCATTTTTTTTCAATGGCCATGAAGTAAAGATTGGCCATTTCTTATTATTCCTCTTCCTCTTCGGATTTGGAGGAATCATCCCAAGTAGCATTGAATGTCTTCTTTTTATATTTTGCTCCCTTGTTCTTGAATTTGAGTTTGGAACACTCACTTCTAATGTGTCCTGGTTTCTTACATTCATAGCAAGTAACCTCTTTGGTTTTCACTTTCCCATCTCCTTCAAACTTCTTATTAAAGTCCCTTATTCTTGAGAAATTTTTCTTTCTCAAAAACTTCTTGAAGTTCCTAGTGAGCATGGCAATGTCACCATCTTCATTACTAGAATCTTTAATGTTTTCCTCTTCACTATCTTCTTGAAGAGCTTTTAGATAAATGCTCTTTTTCTTTTCTTCTTTCTCTTCTTGTTCTTCACCTCTTTGTTTGATGGTGAGCTCATGTTGTCACAACCCAAAACAGGGGCCATGACTGGCGCTAGGGAACTGGAATTCTTTCAAATCCGGAACCCATAGCAAGCCTTAAAAATAAAAAATAAAAAACATGCAATAATAATAATAACATAGATAAAATAATTTGCAGCGAAAATAATTTTCATAAATAAAATAAAATAATGCTCCATCAAACTCGTTTAAATAAATAAACTCATTCTTATATATATAAATAATCTTTTGATACAAATCCCAGTTCAATCTTTAAAATACAATCTCATTTAAACATGGTACATAAATTTTACAAACGACTATAACTACTGTAGTGTCTAGATTATAAAATAAAATCAAGTGAGCAGATTATATAGTAAAGTCAGGGCAGAAGAAATCCGACGTAAGGGTTTGCTACTGAGGTCTGAAGACGAAGACTCTCCTGAAAAATAGTCAACGGAGAGGAGTCAGACCTCACTGAGTGAATTGTTATAATATATATACATGCATAGCTAAATGACAATGCACACATTCAATAGTATATATAATAAATATATATACAGGCAAACACACAGATGTAGCAAAATCATTTTATATAAATATTGAAAATAACATCCGATTATGAAGGATCAAATAGAACCCTAAATGATCGCAACCTTAAACAGTGTTAGACAACACTCTAGCCATACAGGCTCACTTATTCCAAATAAATTCACTTGTTCCAATTGGATAGTAGACTGGCCCCGAGACACTAAGTCAACCGAGCTCCAGCAGTCTGACTGTTAGTGTGATTGGCTCCGAGACACTTGGTCAACCGAGCTCCAGCAATCACACTCTCAAATCACATCACACATCAAATAAATTAATCCGATCATCATCCATAAATAGGTTAGTAATAAAGCCTAAATGCTATCGGCGTACCGGTACGTACTCAGTCCTAGTGCTACCTACTAGGAAGCACGTTCTATTGATATCCTTCATTTTTAAATATAAAACATACATTCATATAACACATGATGCATAATATTAAATAAAATAACAGCATAAACCATATATATACTAGAAATATACCAAAAAATAAATCAAGTATATTTCGAGTATATATACGTCAAATAAATTCAATTTATTTACAAAATAAACTAGAAATAAACCATGAATATACCTAAAAACATTTTAAAAATAATGTGTTTATAAAACTAGCATATAGATTAAAATATACCAATAATATACCAAAAGTAAACCTAGGTAATAATTAAATCATTTATGCATACTTTACTAAAATAAATCATACATTTCTAAAAACATGCATTCCTAATACTAGTATATATAGAATAACAACTCACAGTTATTGCGCTCCACGAGACAGGTCCGACGGGCCTGGTCCACTAGGCCTCGATCTCGGTGCAACTAAACAAACAAATGACAATACGACATTAGAATAAATCTATCGAAGTTCTAAAGACTCGACCTAGAATTTTAGACACAGAATTAGAATAAGAATTCGACCGGATATTACGTTTTACGAGAATTCTACCGAAAATCCTACAGAACCTCCCCTGTAAAACGGACATCTCTCTACTCAAAGAGAACAGTCGGTCCTGTAAAGAAACACACTTCAAAAATATACGCAGAACACAATCCCTCAGTCGGACTCCAAACTACAATTCACCGACCGAGGTCCATAATTCACGAAATAATATAAAACACACGAAAATTCCAAAAAATACCAAAAATGCCCTTCAACACTCAAAATATAGCAATTTAGATATTTAAATGCTAAAAATATTTATTTTACCGATAAATACACAAAAACCCTAATTTTAATAAAATATTATTAAAAATCGGTAATTCTCAACAAATTCATAAATATTGACCAAATTACATTTTATAAATTCAAATTACATAATTAACCCTAAAACTTACTAAAAATCAATAAAAACTCATTTATTTAGAAAAATCATATATTATATATAATTTGAAAATAATTTACGAAAAATAGTTTTAATTAGTTAAAAATACTAAATAATTTGTAGAAATCATTTTTTACCTCAAATAACTATTAAAACAAATTTAATTAGATTTTTAGCCAATTTAGAGCCAAATTACCAAAATACCCCTAGTTTTGTAAATTCCCTAAATTAATCAAAAATTCACCAAAAATAGTATAATTACTAAAAATTAAATTTCTCAACATATAATTCAATAATATCAACAAATATACTCAATTAACCAATTAATTTCAATAAAACACATAATTAACCTAATTTTCCCAAAATTACATAAACTAAATAAATTCAAAATAAATATATAAAATTCACAAAAATTAAAAATAAATTTCTAAAATTTATTTCAACACCTAGAAACATCATAAAACACAATTTCATAATTTATTTAATTAATTTTCGAAAATTAGAATATATTAATAAAATAATCAAAAATTCACAAAAATCAAAATAATTCCCAAAAATTCCAAAAAAAATCACAGAGGTAGACTAAGCTACTAGGATCAATGTTTATGAAGGAATATTTCATGAATCAACCACATTGAAGCTCAAAAAAATTGAAAATCCTAGTAGGCCGAAAATGAAAAACCAAAACCTAGGGAAATCTAGACCATTTCAAGTGAAACAAATCTTGGAAATGGACTCATCGGACCTCAAGGAAGAGATAGAGACCGGTGGGGCTTGAAACGGTGGCAGGAAAGTCATCGATTGGAGCTAGGATCGATTTCAGCCGCTCTCACAAATTCCGGCCAAACCACACCAAAAAAGAAGGCTCTAGATGTTGAAAATGGCTAGCAAGGGAGGTGGCACACCGAAGGGCACAGTGACGGTGAAGGAACGACGAGATCAGCGCCGAAAATGGGGAAGAAACCGATCGAGGAAGAAGGAGAGGGAGTGGCAATTCCATAAATAACTCAAACTTTATTTTAGTAAATAATAATATATGCATATATGTATATATATATATCTCACTGATATTATTTCAATATATATATTAACACACACAATAAATGTCCACCACACACTTTAATAATAATAATATATACACATATACATATATACACATATTTATTTAATTAATATAAAAACTATATAATATAATTTAATTTAATTTAATAACCCTAATTTAACTTTAAATGCATGCAGTCGTAAATATATTTTATTGACACTTTAAAATCATGCATGAACTCATGCAAATTCATTAAACCGGTTAAAATAATTAATATTTAATTATTCACGTCTTAATTTTCTCAAAAATAAAATTCCCAAGAAAATTTTATGTAAATATCTTAAAATAATATAAAATAATTAAAAATGACTTTAATAAATAACAAACTCATTAAATAATCATAAATATAAATACAAATTATTAACACTGCATATCCCGATGCAGTTTAAAATTATGTAAAAATCCGAGATATTACACATGTGTTAAGAGCTTACCAATTACCACATCAGTTGATATAGTGGAGAGGACTTGAGCTTCCTCAATTGTAGTAACAGGAGATTCTCAATCCTTCTTAAGTAGGATTCTTAGAATCTTGTTGTTTACCTCTTCATTGGAGAAATATTTTCCAAGTTTCTTGAGGGTTATGAGGAGAGCATTGAAATGGTTTGTCATCTCCATGATTGATTCTTAAGGCTTCGTTTTAAAGAGTTCATATTCATACATATGAAGTTGAACTTTCTTACTTCTCACTTGTATATTTCCCTCATAGTGATTTTCCAAGATCTCCCACATTTCCTTAGTCGATATATAATGTTGTAGTTTGTCTCCTTTTTATCTTGTCATAGAGCATAATAGAGTAATCATAGCCTTTTTATTTTTATGATTTTCTTCCTGTTGATCAATGCTCCATTGGTTTCTTAAAAGAGTAGTCACTACACCATTAGTGAAAATTGTAGGTGGTTCCTAACCTCTTGGGACAATGTCCTAAAGTTTGATGGAATCACAATCAAGATATAATTCCATTTTGAACTTCCAATGTGGATAATCACTACCATTAAAGAATGGTCTAAGAGAAGAGATGTTTTGTGATTCACTCCTCATAATCTTGTATTTTAGCAATGAAGTACCTAGAATTCAAGCTCTAATACCAATTAAAAAAGTCCTAGAGGGGGGTGAATAGGACTATCGAATAAAAATGAGAAATTAAAAGAATTCTTTGCAAGAATTGAATGAAAGTTGAGAAGGAAAAATGAAGGACACAAAGATTTAAGGAGTTCGAATTCAACAAAAATCCTACGTCTCCACCTAACTTATCCCTAAGTTAGGATTTTCAATCACCCATAATCTTATTCATAAGATTGAAATTATACAAGAGTTTTATGGCTCACTCTTATAACCTTACAACTTGAGTTTTCAAGGCTCACTCAAAAACCAAATCCCAAGTGTTTCAATGGACAACATTTAAACCAATTCCTTTAGAAATAAATCTCACTTTCCTTCTAATCTATCTCAAGATTTAAAATGAAAAAAAAAATTATTTCTAACACACAACCAACTCTCATAAAATTTTATATAAAGAAATGAATTTTAGAAGAATTTTTAAGAGCTTAATTGAATGCTTGAATGTATAAAATGAATGAGTAAGTTTATTAACCTCAAAATAATCTTCAAAGGTCATATTTATACTTGAGCAATCCAATTATAGATGTTGGAAGCAATAATTTCATTCTCAATATAATCCAAGTTCATTTAAATGAAAATTTGGACTTTTGAGCTGAATTTAGTTAGGTCCTAATCGGGATATCATCCATCCTGATTGAGACTAGAACCATATAGTCATTACTAGCCATTACCTTTGAAATCTTGACTTGATCTCGATCGGGACATTTAGTCCTGAGTAATGTCCCTATTGGGACATGAGATCAGGATGGGTTTCATCCTTTTTTCCAAATTTTACTCATTTTAGTCCTGCTCATGACTACTTTGGTCCCGATCAAGACTTCAACTAAAATTATAACTTTTTATGCAATTCAGTCCCTATGATGAATCCAGTCAAGATAGTACTTGTAATAGCTTTTTAAAATCATTTTTCTTTAATATTTCATTATTATTTTGACTTCCCAAATTTCCCTAACTTATACACACTTGAAACAAATATATTAGTTGCTCAAAATCAAATTTGTTAAGATTAAATTAAGATTGTTTAACTTGTTAAGGTCAACAAAAACATTTGATTGTTTCCATCTCTACCAACTGCTGTCAACACCTCTCCCTTTACAACCCCTTTCAAAAATGCTCTATCAAATCCAATGACTCTCCTACAACTAGTTAGGAAACCTTTTTTGCACTCATGAAATGATATATCTATCCTCTTAAATGTGTTATCATCATTGGTTTTCAAAATTACAGTATTTCCTTCATGTGATCTTTGAATCTCTAAAACATATCTTAAGAGTTTAGCAAATTCTTCCTTTGCATTACCTTTTAACTTGTCATAAACAAGAACCTTAGCTCTCTAACACTGCAACAAACTAAGCTTAATTTAAGTTCCTTTTGCACTGAAATTTATAAGTCAAGCATTCTTACTGTCGGAACTACATCAAACTTCTTAATCAAAAAATCAGCAAGCTTTTTATATATTAACTTACTAATCTGATTCACCATAGTGCATTGATGCTGATCTACGTAAGATATTACATGAAATATACCACTTTTAACATCCTTTACACCAACAATGTACCATTGACACTTAGGCTTCTTACACCTCATCCTAACATAAACTTGTGTGTTCTTGGTATAGATCAACTCTTTTCTCTCAAGTATTGAATCCCTAGTCAAAGCTTCTGCAAACTGATTTTCCTTTTTAAATGTCATTCCAGTAGTAAAAATAACTTTGTTACTCTTTAGATTGTATACAAGAAATTTTCTTTTCTTTCTACCATCTGTTACTTCAAGTTCTTCATTTGTATCCATAAAACTAAAATTAAATGAACTAATGTAATCAGTCTTGTACCCTGCCTCATCTGCTTAAGCTGCCTTTTAAGCCTCAGCTACCTTTTAGACCTCAGCTATATCCTAAGCATTAGTTGTATCCTGACCATCAATTGCCTTATTAGCTACATCTTCAACTCTTCTATCCCTCCTATTGTCACTGTTATTCTGCATGTCATTGTATTTGTCATATTTGGATATCATTTTTTCCAAGTTCTTCAAATTATTTTGAGCTTGTTGCAACTCTATATCATCTCCATTAAACATAAATTCTTTATTAATCTATATATATTCTTCTTCTTTTGAGTATTTTTCACTAACTTCATTTATTTCTTCAACCTCTATCTCATTCTCATTTATATCAACTGCACCTAATTCACCAACCTCATTTACTTTTTCAACCTCTATCTCATTAAGTAAATTTGTAAATTGCCATGTATCCTTAACGTTTACATTCACTGTCCTCTCATTTAACTCATTAGCATCCACATTATAACAGTACCTACCACCACTTGTACCTTTTTCATAATTCACTCCAAAACTTTTCTCAAAGTAAATTCTAGAACTACTTGCACCATTTATACTGTTGTCATTCACAATATATATATCACATTCTTTTTTCTCATTTACGACAGTCAACAACTGACAAGTTGATTAAATATTTCTAAAGGACATTATTTTTCTGAAGTACATAAATACCTCAACCAAATCACCATTATAAATATTTCTGAAGTACAACTTCAATGGCTCATTTTGTTTTAGTTCAACCTTTGCATGGTGCAGCAAGCACCAGTAACCTAACTTGTCTGTGTCTACTACTTTATTAAATGCATCTCCTCCTTTATAGGTATTATTTAATAGCTTTCCACCATAATGCCAAATTAGGCAAGCATCAACCATTTCATTAACATACTAACTGTCTACAAATCAAAACAGAACCACAAAGCAAATAAAGAAAAGAATAATTGTAATGATCCGAACCAAAAGGCACGTGATCAGCACTAGGAAATACAAATACATAAAGCAACCAAAACTCATAGTAAGCCTTAAAAAAATTTTGCGAAAAAGAGACAATACACTTAATAATAAAACCATTACTTGACAATAAAATCATAATAAGTGCACCAAACCAAATACATAAATCAAACATTCTTCAATACAATATATCAAGTCAGATAAAATCATAATACAATTAATACAAGTTTTTTAATTAACTACTGCATTATCTAGAATTCAATTGTACAATACATATCAAATAGAACTACACAATAAAGCCGGAGAAGAAGAAACCCAACGTAGAGAAGAAGGACAAATCTCAAACTCTCAAAATCCTTAAAAAACAATATTGAAGGGAATCAAACCTTACTGAATAAGATAATAAAGAAAGCTGTATAGTTTTGAAAATCCATTAAATAAAAAAATAATAAAAATAAAATAAATTTTACTATTATTAAAATTAAAGTATTTAAAATTTATTTTCAAATCATTAACTCTTCAATCTCAATTAAATATGAAGAATTTACAATAAAACTTCTTCAAAATAAACTATTCTTTATTTAATAATTTAGAAGTGAAAAATCTTAGAAGAACCCTACTCCACAACGTTTAATAGCCACTTGGCTCACTTAACCATAAGACTACCAATTCCCAAGAGCTAAGCATCAACTGAGGCACGAGCCATAGTCATTCACTTATTCCAATATTTTATTAGTGGTCCCCGAGAGTTAAGGCATCAACCGAGGCACTCATTCCAGTAACCAAATCATAACATTTCCAATAATCACTAATGGTCCCCTAGAGCTAAGGCATCCACCAAGGCACTCGTCCCAATTAATCAATTATAAACTTTGGATTCATCTCAATCTCTACTAATGTGCACACAATACTAATGAAACCCATCAGATAGCCCATTTTACCAGTAGTTTTTCAAAACTAATATATAATAAAAATGTAGCACAATTTAAGAAAGTTGCAATTTATAAATCAAATAACATAAAATAAAATAATCCCAATGCTAAGCATAGGCTAAAATAACATAACTTAAATTTCATGTAAGCATAATACTATCTTAAATTTTATAAAATCGCTATGTGCAGAAAATACATGCACACAGTTCAGTTTATTAACTTATAGTTGGAGTGAGCTGGTTGGCAGTTCTGCATCCACCTATTGTTGGTAGTTCTCGCTCCAATATACTCTCAAATAAAATAATATTTATTCAAAACATGCTTAAGAAAAATAATTAAAAATTTATAGAAATTTTCAAAAATCCCAAAAATTAATAAAATTTAAGAAACTCATAACATACTCGAAATTAATCCTAACGAAGACTCGATCTAAAGAACGACTCTTAAATGACTCAACGGTTAAATAGAAATGTACATATATCATGTTTTACAGGAAATCTATCGAAATTTCGGTAGAATCTTCTCTGTAAAATGGACATTTCTCTACACGAAATAGAGTCATTCCTATAAGAAAAACACTACTATACACCACACAACACCACACTTAGATCGGACTCCTAAACTACACACAAATTTCCGACCGAGATCAACAATAACACTACCACAAAATATATATAAATTATAAAAATATATAACAAAATATTTATAAAAATTAATTGGACTAATTAAATAATAAATTCTTTTTAATAATCAATATATACAAAACTCATTTAACATAATAATATCTATACTTAAAAATTATTATTACTTAGCTAAAAATAGTGATTAATTCATAAAAATTATTTTAATTCTAATTATTACTCAAAAATTATCCAAAACATAATAATTAACAATAATTTTAATTAAAATATAAAATTTACTTATTTATACTAATTTTTCCAAAAATTTAATTTTTACATAAACATTCAAAAATTCATAATAAAAATTCGGTACACAATTTCAACAAACTTTCTTCACAAAATATGCTTAAAATAATTAATAGAATTTATTAAAAATATAATATTTTTCCCAATCTCGGAATAGTATGGATGAACAGTAACCCAAGCCTTGAAAATTTAAAATTTTTAGAAAAATAAATAAAAATAATATTTAGCTACCTCACAACCTCTACAACACTTAATCTCAAAGCATCAATGTCTAATAAAATCAAATTAACACTTAATTAAACAAAATTAACCTAAAATTATTTACCAAAAATTGAGTTTTATCTGAGAGTTGTTTAGGTGAATCGGTTTAGGGGAAATGAAGCCCAAGCAATAAACTTCTGATCAAGACTGGAGTTGACCCTAGACATCGCAGTCCAGCACTGAGGAGGGAATGAGGGAAGAGGAAAGAGGGGGAGGTATTAGCTGGCGAAGGCGGAGGCGACGTCTGGTGGTGGCGCAACAAGCAAAGTCAGCGGTGATGGTGGCTTAGGCGGTGGGTGGCAATGGTGCACGTTATTGGTCATGTAGAGAAGAAGAGGGAAAGAAGGGAAGGGGGAAGGAAAGAGAGAGAAGAGAGGGGAAGGAAAATTTTCTTTAGATATATATATATTATCAAATAGTAAAAAGCAAAAAAGACAACAATAATAATAATATATTAAATTACAATATCTTCTCCAATTATTCTAACCTCAAAATATATATACATATATACCATTGAAATATTAAAGTGTATTCAAATACACTAAATCAATATCAAAATTAAATTAATAATATTCAACACCAAAATTTAAATTTAATTTCACTAATAATCAAATATTATAATTTAATAAAATAATTATTAACGTTGCAAATTTCAGAATTTTAATTTAATAATTTATAAAAAAAATTCAAGTTATAACAACGATATCAATACTAAATCAACATATGCACATAGATGCACTTGGCACTACAAATGTACACAAATGCGCTTAGTACTTTAATCAATTATTAACTACACAAAAAGGCAATTTTTTTAACCTACATAAATGCTAAACCCAATTTAAACCCTTCTTTTTTATATAATCAATTTTAACTAAATAAAAAATATTTCATAACAATAAAATATAGTGCATAAAAATTAAAAAAAATAGTGCACCTTAAGCACCAAAAACAAAAACTTAAGTTACATACCTATTGCTTAGAAAACCACTTTTCATATCTCCACATCGATAAAATAATTCATTTTCTTTAGACCACAACACACTTTTCTTCACTCCAAAATAGAAAAAGCCAACAATTTTTTTTCAATGGACAAAGAAATTGTTTTCTTTGGACCACAACAAACTTTTCTTCACACACTTTTCTTTGGCCAAAGACATCAACATCAACTTTTAAGTACCAAAAGTGTATCTATCCTACTTTGTTTTAAATTACTGTTCAATAAGTGTGTACACTAAACAAAACCCTAATTTTTTGGTAGTGGAATTATGACATGGCCAATTATACAGTGATTTTAAGGGATGTGTCTAGTGATTTTAAGGGATGATTGCCATGTCATTAGCATTTTGGCCAATACACTGCCACGTCATCTAATTCTGTTAAAGTTGACGCCTTAGGACTAATGATAAAATTTTTAAAAGGTTTGTGGACTTAATTGATACACTTAAATCTTATAGGACTTAATTGAAAAATCACTATAACTTTTAGGACTGAATAAGATATTATTCTTAATTATTTATAGGAATAACAACACTGTTAGTCTTATAAATTATATCATTTTTACAATTAAATCCTACAAGAATATTTTTTTACAATCAAGTTCTATAAATTTTAAAAAGATTTTCCGTTAGTCATATTCATCCGTCAAAGCAATTTTTCGTTAATCAACTTTAAAATCAAATTTTTTTTTACATTTTAGTCCTAAAACTATTCAAAAAATGTAATTTTTGATATTTTACATAATAATATTTTTATTTATTTGTTTATGACTTATTCTATTATTTAACTTTTATAATAACTATATAACTCACTAAAATAATTTCTTAAATTATTATTTTATTAACAATGATAAATAAAATTAATGAAGTATTTTTAATCATTTTTAAATATAAATTTTAATTAATATATCTTAAATGAATAAATTTTTTTTTTATATTTAGATAAACTCAATTCGTTTTGTCAATGTTATAATTTTTTATATTTTAGAAATATTTCTTGAAATTAGGCTATTTTACAGAAAAACATTTGAAGAATAATATATTTTAATTAATAATTTTATTTTTTATATAAAATAAAAATGATTTTAAGATAAAAATAGATGAGCTTTTTGAAATCTAACACAAATCATAATATTGATAAAACTAGATGATCTTTTCCTTAAAAAAAATATTTATTCATTTATGACATATTAATTGAAATTATATATTTTAAAATAATTAAGAAATATAACTATTTTTATTTATCATTGACAATATAACTAATCGTTTAAGAAAAAATATATTTTTTATTTTTTTAAATTATTTTAGTGAATTATATAGTTATTATGAAGGTTAAATAATAAAAAAATTCAAAAATAAAAATAAAAATATTATTTATGTAAAATATTAAAATGAAATTTTTTTTTAATAATTTTAAAATTGAAATGTAAAAAAAAATGATTTTAAGGGTTGACTAACGGAAATTATTTTGACTGACAGATAGAATTAATGTAAAGTTTTTTAAAAACTTATAGAACTTAATTGTAAAAAAAAAATTATTATAGAAATTAATTGTAAAAATAATATAACTTATAGGACTAGCAGTATTATTATTCCTTGTTTATATCATCGTTGATGCTATGTGCTAATGAAAGAGTGATTTAACTACTATTTCTTTTCAACTATTTGTTTGAAACTTATGTGTTGTCATAAAAAAATTTTAAAATTATTTTTATTTAATTTAAAAGGAGAATTATTTCTTCTGTATAACTCATAAATATTCAAATTATTTAACCTCCTTAAATAATAAACAATTGTTAATATGAACTAATACATATTAAGGGAATAATAACAATATACGTAGAGATTCTAAGTCATAGTAAAAACAGATAATTAAAAGCAGCAAAATTTGAATTAGAAAAGTAATTGAGTAACCATTATTGTCTCTATCCAACATTGCCAGCCTACGCCAATTCTAGCAACAGCAAGCAACAAAGAAGAGAAATAAAAGGTACAGTATTGTTTGAGTAGCTAGTGCCATGCATCCAGTCCTTAGTTAGCTATATATATTCATATTCTTCCTTTTTTTAAATATATAGTTTTCTTTATTCCTTTAGTTAACCGAACTTCAGGCACCTTTCGATTCTTTTTATGGCTGTAGCTACTTAAACTGAGAAAATGGATCAAATTGGAGAAAAGTGTTTTGAGCAGATGAACCACCAGAACCAGAACCAGAAGAAGCACCACCAGCACCATCAGAAACATCCCTGTAATACCCACCAAGCATAGCAGAGTCAAATATTCCTGGAGGAGGAGGAACCATTGGAAAAGTAGGCATAAAAGGGGGAGTCATCCCAAGATTCCCATAGTCCACAACGCCGACGTTGCTGCGCTTGAGAATAGGCTCACGAATGGAGCCACGCTCATTCTCCATTTCGCGGTAGCGGTTGAGGAAGAGAGTAAGAGGCTCAACATAGTCATCAAAACCAAGCTTTCCCATAGCCCAAATGACATCCTCAGCAGTGATAGTCTTGCGCTGCTCGCGCTGGCACCTGTCATTGGCCTCACCAGTAATGAAGCTGATGTATTCAGAGACGCATTCCTGAATGGTCTCCTTGGCATCATCAGAGATTTTAGCATGGGCTGGGAGGATCCTACGCATGATGCGAATCACATTGGCTATTGGCATGTACTGGTCCTGTTCGCGCACCATGCACTGAGTAGGCTGGTGGTTCTGGGAGGCTTGCTGGGGTGCAGCAGTTGAGTTGTTGTGGACGTTGGGATTGCTAGGGATGAGAGTGCCTGGAAGATTGAAGTTTGGAGAGTTGTTAGCCTGCAATGAACTTATGCCTGCAGGAATCAAGCAAATAGCGAAACCTCATTGATCAATACTCATTTTTCAGTCTTGAAATAAAAAATTTTTTGGTATATAAAAAGTATTTATTTACAAAACTGTTAAATATATTTGAGAAGAAAAAAATATATTTTTTAATACAATTAATTTAATTTCATCTGAATAAAACCAATACAAGCATAGATATATAAGCACATGTCGGAAATAGGTGTAAATTTCATCTGCTGTGGGTGGGTATACTTAAAAAAGAAGCATCATTGCTGTAATGCAGTTTCGCTCTTCTGTCCATTTTGATACCAAATCAGGAAAAAAAAAACGACAGAAGCTTACCAAAAACGACAAGACAATAAGCAAAAAAGAATAAATGCCACTTCATGGCCCACGTGCCTAAGTAAGACCCTGTAGGGACCCACATCAAAGGAGACAGGTGGGGCACACACTTAAACAAGAGCAAAGACCGGTTGGGACAAAGTCAAAGGCTTTCTCTTCCCGATGTCTAGTATCCACCATTACAACATCAACAAGAAATCTTTCAAATTCATATACGTGAGTTCAATTCAATTCTTTTTTTAAAAAATAATTTTGGTACCCTTTTAAAATATATTTCATATAAATTTCTTTTAAAATTAAAATATATATATATTATAAAATTATTATTATTTAAAATTTTTATATTTTAATCAATCCCACTTCATCGTTATAAAGCTATAAAAATATTTTTTATCTAATAATTATATATTTAAATAAAAAATATTTTTTATCTAATAATTATTAACATATGAAAAAATTTTAAAAATTGTTTTTTATTATTTATTAATTCTTTTTCTAAAGAAGAGGAAGCTATTGATCAACTTTCTGAGTGAGTCAGCAAGTGTTACATGCATGCATGCCACGTCACTTGACTAATAGATACTTATTAACAATAATAAGGCACAAAAGGCAAAAAAAAAATTCTCAAAAACATTATTCAGAGAAAAAAAATCATAAGAAAAAAACAGAGAAGCAGAAAAAAAAAAAAAAAAACAGTGAAAGACAGCCGTTACTGCAAGCTTTTAGCTTTCATGTCAAAATCTGCTTAAAAATGGGGAAAAAAAATAGCTATTTCTATAGAACAATTTCCAGGACCATGTATCAAAAATCAACATAAGTAAAAGGTTTAATTTTGTGGGATGGATGTTCAAGTCTTTTCTTTTTATTTAAAAAATGGAATAAAAGAATACGATCCAATTCATAACCCTTTATTTAATAACACTCTATTAAAATTAATTTATAATTTTTTTAATAAAATTTTAAAAACAGTTTCGATCCTCGTCTTCTGTAAACAAAAATCAAAAGATAAAGTAAATGAAGATAATTCTTGCAAAGGCAAAATAAAAATAGCTCATGCATGCGATCTGCTAACAATGGAGCAAACAAACCCACATGGATCTTAGATATATATATGCATACCATTGATAAACATATGATGCAAAACAAACAAAACAACACAAAGCAAGAAAAGAAAAATCACAACTCACAACAAATCCCACGAAATTCTTCTTCTGTTTGGCCAAAAGAAAAGATAAAAAAAAAAATTACTTCAAAGTGCAACAAAGAAATCAAAACAAACTAATGGGTGTTAGTGTACATATATATATATATATATATATATATATATATATATATATACTCATATATAAAGATCGAACCAACCATTATATGTGCATGATTACCAGAGGTGGTGGAAGGAGAGGGGACTGTTGGGTGTTTTGCATGCCTGCGATATCGATGGAGCCTGCCTCCACGTTCCATTACACCGAATTGTTTTTTTTTTTTTTGGTATATGTTTTGTTTATAGTGTCTTCAATGGGGGCAGCTAACGCTACTTCAATACTGGTTTCATTTTATAGGCTGCTCAACACCAAAAAAACTACACTTGGCAAACCGGCGTTTCTAACGAGGAAGCCAGTGTAGCCGGTTAAAACCCTTCTCTCATTGGCTCTTTTCTCTTGCCTTTACCGGATGAAACAGGTGGCCAGTCAACCCCACCTCAGTCTATTTTCATTTATTTGGCCATTGGAATTTTAAAAAATAAAAATAAAAAACAGTAATTTAGGGTTGATTACGAGGTCAGTAATTAAGGGTTTGTTTTGTTTATTTAATTGCAGCCTGAGCAAGTATCTATGGTGAGTGAGAAACTGTGCATCCAATAAAACTTACCATACTTTGATTACTTTCCCTTTGAGTTAATATATATATTTTTTTAGTTTCTTCTTTGCCAAGTTAAGTTAGATTACTATCTAATAATATTAGGTTAGTTTAACCCTTTTTTGGGGGTAATATTCCATGTCCCTCTCATTATCACACCAAAATAAATTTTTTATTTCTCTCATTTTAAATATTTGGTTAGAAAAAATAATGTCCTTTATACATTTCTCATATAATTCTTAATAGTATTGATTATATTGGTATAGCTATATTCCATTTGATTAATTCCCTATTACAATAACTTATTTAATGGAAGTCATTTAACTAAAACCATTAAGCAAGAATTAATGTACTAAAAAATTAAAATGAAATATATAAGTAGTTCCCATTGGGAAAAAAAAAAAAAGTTTAATTTTATGGTGAAATATTTTGGATTTTTTTTCTTGATAATTATATTTTGTCGTCTTCTAAAACTGAATCTTAATAATTCTCCATATTAAGATAAAATATCGTCCAATTAAAGTATGTCAACTAATTTGACACCTTAAATAATGTTGGGTCGGAATATTTTTGAATTTTAGTACGTTTAGAATTATTCAAAAAAACGTGGCAACTGTTAGACAGGACTTCATGATTATTGTGATATTTACTTTCCATATATATTAGATGAGTACAATTAACGGCGTTGGTTTCACCTACCTCGTTTTGTTTTCAAACAGTATCGAAAAAGATGTTAGATATATATATATATATATATATATATATATGCTCTCATTCATATATGATCCTAGCGATTATGGTTTAGATATTGAACAAGAGTATAAATGGTATACTCCACTATAAGAAAATGATTATTTTCAATTGGATATTAATTAAATTATCTCAAGTACACTAATGTCATTGAATTGTATGAATATGAGTACTAATTAAAATCACTTGATTTAAGAGGTAGAGAATGATTTATATGAGAATGTAATTGTTCAAGAGATCTGCATACGACATAGGTTTTGCACAACGAATGTCACCTTTATTTGCTCTTCATCACAACATTAATGAAGTTTAATTTACTTGAACATTTTCATTTTCACAACAACAAAAAAAAATCTATATACACATAAACATAATTAAGAAATATCATAAGTAAATAACAATTATATAACTAATTAAGAAATAGTTAAATAGTCACAATTCTTAATATGTATTTTAAGATATAAAATTCGAATTATATCAAATAGTGAATTAATATTTGAATCACATGAATTTTCTATTAATTAAAAAAAAAATTACAATTATATATACAAAATCAACGTGAGTCCAGCTAGAGATATGGCAGAATCCATTAATTTGTTTGAGAACAACCCCTCGAAAATGTATTCTAGCAAACTTTAATTTATTACTGTAGGTCCATATTGCTTTTAATTTTTTTTTCAATTATTTTAAAAAAAAAAATTGGCTCTAACATTACATGTCTTTAAAACATGACTAAATAGACATATGTAGAAACTACACATCAGCCATATGTTAAAAAAGAAAATAAAAATTCTTAGTATTAATTTTCTGTATGAAACAAACAAAGGCCACAAAAAGCCACTACAACCGACTTTGTCTCCATTATTTCCCACTTTTTTCATAGTTATCCCGAGCCCGACCCGAATAAATTACTCCATTTTTCTTTAATTTATGCTTCAAGCTACAACCCTTTATTTTATTTTTTTTATGTTTGTCACTATTTATAAGTGTGAATATAAATACATTAGTCTAACCAGTTAGTTTCATTTCTTTGTCAATTAATACCGTATTGTTTGTAAATTGCATATATTATATAATATTAGCTTATTGGTACCAAAAAAATTACAATTTTTCGATTTTTTTGCATATTTATACGAAATTTTAAAATTTAATAAAACTAGTTTAATTTGAAATATTATTTATAATTTTAGTATAATTATTATTTAATTATAAATTAATATATAAAATATATACATGACATTTGAGGTGAATTAGCTAATATCTATTGTTATAGTTTGACATTCATATGAAAACGTAAAATAAGTAAAAAAAAAGATATGAATATAGTATTTATAAATGAAATAAATTTTTTATTTCCATTTTTATATTTTCTTAAATTATTTAGGTTGAAGTCTAACTAACTATTATAATTAGTATTTAATTAAATGATGTTGATGTGAAAATTCATTAAAAAAAAAATAGAAATTAGCTACTTTACCTTAAATGTCATATATTCATCAAATCAAGTTGCAATTGTGCTAAAATTGTAAATAATTTATTAAATTGGGTAAAATTTACCAAATTTCAAAGTTCAGTATAAAATTGCAAAAGGTAAGAAAGGTTATAATTTTTTACACTAATATGCTTACAATATAAGAGTAGCCTTTATTCTTTTTAGATAAACTTGAGGATAGGTTTAATTTTAAAATTTTTAAAAATATATTTTTTATTTAAACTTGTCATAATAAAGGATATTCATTTTCTAAAATATTTAGAGCTAACTTAAATAAAATTTTATAAATTAAAAATAACTTATCTATATTCGGGATATAGATTATATCTGACCATTAAAAATATAGCACGTATTTTAAGTATTTATACTTTTTTTTGGACAATTATCATTTATTAGTAGCTCATAATGTCATGATTATTCGTATTTTAAGTATTTAGATTTAAATTATACAAAAATATCACATGCACATATCAAATATCATCAATAAGTATCTGTCTTAAATATCCAATTGATATAGAAAAAAATTTGAATTTATAAATCAAATCAAATTTGATTATCGATTGGCTTTGATTATGATAGAAATTTTAAAATCATCATATTTCCATTTAAAATTATCCATTAATATGAGTAAATTTTTTCAGTAATTTATTCTTGACTGAAAATTATCAATGGACAATTATTCTTCGAAAAAAAGAAAGTACACAATTGAATGCAACTTCAAATAAAGAATTTAGATAGTAGTTCAAAAATTAAGCCCTTTAGATCTCAAGCTACATTCATTTTGCCCACTCCTCCAAACAGGCAGAACAAGCATCCAATAGGAAGTAATCAAAACAAATCCAATTGTTAGTAGATTTGTAGCAACTGAATTAAACTGTTTCCAACCATCAACTCTACCCAGATACCTGAAACCAGCCTCAAACACAATGCAAACCCCTTGTAAAACAAAGAATTTAGCAACTTCCCAAGTGGGTTTCATCCCACAAGTGATATAGTAAAACATAAGCTCATGCATTATACCAGAAACCACTAGTGTTGTAATTAAAGCCAGAACTTTTGCTGGCCCAAATCCAACAATACCCTTCAAGCATTCTTGGGTTGGATTATAAATTTTGTCCTTAAAATATTCGAAGACAAACGGTTCCACCTTCTACCCCAAAAATCTTGTAATGAAGTAGCTAGATAAGGCTTCTTGAATAGCTCCATTAGCTCAAATCTTGCCAAGCTAGCACCATAAGTGAAAGAAACAAGACCCCATAATTATGCATAGACCAAGCATGAGTTCTTTATTGTACTTTTCTTTGTACATATAAAGATTGGTAACTATTGCTAGTACGAGCAATCCTAGTGCTGGTTTTGGCAAAGAGTTTAGAGCTCCATAAGGGTTTTCTTTGATTTTGATTGGAAAAATAGAGACCAAAGTAAAGTCTATAAAATTTTCACAGACCATAAGAGAGCCTTGGTTGAAGCAGAAGAGCAAGAGCTTGAAAGAAGTGATCCAAGTTATGAAGTAGGATGATATGCCTCTAACCAAGCTAGAGGAAAAATACCAAGGAAAGACATAAAATGTAGAATACAGGAAAAAGGGAAATGACCCTTGAGAAGCCTTTTGGTGCATAACTAGCCAAGAAATAGCAATAAGCTAATGAAGCTAAGAGAAGAGCAATTGGATTGATGGAGTTGATGATTTCTTGTTCCATTTTTTTTGGCTCTCTTTTGGATAAACTAATGAATTCATCTGTCTCCAATTTTTATTTGTGGTCTACGTTTAGACAATGCAATTATTGTGCAGCTAAAACAATGCGGTCAGCCATATTTTGCATTTACAACTGCACCTCATTTCTGGAGAAGTTTGGTGCTTTTGGACCACACCTTTTTTTTTTAACAAAAAAGGATTACAACTGGAAATTACACTATATATATAGAGAGAGAGAGTATTAAACTTACCAAGCAGTGATAATCAAGAACAAATATCTTAATGTTGTACTGCTAATACTTGAATCTATAATCTAAGGGTCATGAGCCTCCATCTTAATCATTCAAGGTAGGTTTCATTGGCTTTTGGACCACACCAATTAAGAAACATAAATGTGACTCCATAATGTTGATAAGATGCTAAGGCAATTTTTATAATTTTTAACCTATATGGTTATGGAAAATCCAATTAACGGTAAGTTTAATAAGTGGTAAAAAAAATTATTTAAATATAAAAATAAAATTCAAATTTTCATTTTTCATGTTTTCCTTTCGTTAAATCATTTAAATTTTATCAATTGATAAAAAGAAAAAAATTGCTTATGAATGAAATTTAAGCCTTCTCTCTCATCTGGCTTTTGTTCTCCTATCTTTCTAAAACCACTCACAATACCACTTATGTTCTGAGGGCTAAAAATTATCTCCTCTATCTCCTTCCTTCCCTTTTCTTCCCTAGCCAACAAAGTAAATTTCGTTTTTTTTAGTTTTCTTCCTTCTCTTTAATTTTTAGTTTATTTTGATGATATGCCTCCTTTAGATGTTAGATCTAGTTGGAGTTTGGTGTCTCTTTTTTGTTCTTTAAGGCTGAAGTTAAAGAGTTTTTAGGATTTAGCTGTTTATTTGCTGGCATAAACTCATCCCTTTCGGTCATATAATTTGATATGTACTTGTGTGGCTAAGTGTTACACAGGTAAATTGGGTTCAACATTATCATCATCTAGGGGTTATACAGTACTTTTATGACAGTATATTGGTAATTCAACTTGATATAATCCTTGTTTTGCTAGAACGATTATTGATTTGAAAATTTTATAGAGCAATGCATATTAGTTTGTATTGTTGTATATTTTATTCTATTGTAATTTTATTGTACTTTTCTTCCCAGAGAATTTCTCATTTCAGACCCAAAAATATCCAATTAAGGGTAAAGAGGAAGTGATAACAAATGAGATGTGCTTGTCAGATTAATATCAATTCATAAGTATATGAATCAAATTCTTAAGAAACCAAAAAACTGAAATTTTATTTAGTATTTTGAATGAAAGTACAAATATATGGGACTTTTACCCTTTAAAAGTAATGAAAAATCAACTCTTATTTTAATTGTCCCCATGAAAAAGATGATGTGCCAATACTTGGAAAAGTGTATGATATGAATTACCATTTTTTTTTCTCAATAATGAAAAGATATTTCACATCTCAAATTTCAAGAAAAAATATATATATAACATTTTTATTACAATGTCTATCATAGCTGCAGAAGCCTCCAAACACTCTTTGTAACACCATTTAAAACACTACACTCACACCCAATTTGACTGCTGCAGAACAAATATGAACACCTTTCTGAACCAAGAAATATGCACATTTTACTTCAACATTACCTTAACATCCATATTGTCCCATTCAAGGATATGACTCTGCCCCAGAGAAGCTCCCACACACAGCACTTTTTCTTTTAGCGTGCACTACATAAGTAGTTATGACCTCAAAATTTGTTATGTAACTGCAGGTGTGGAGACTGAGTGTAATATCTAACAAAATTCACTCGGTCACTACCTCTGCAAAATATGTCTTTTCTATTACATATGTATATATACAACCAAATACAAGTCCCTACACTTTTAAAATCTTGACTTGCGCTTTCGGCTATTTGATCGCTTTCGAGAAGTCTTGATACCATTTATACCGCATCCTCTCAAACTTTTCACATCATTGTTACTTATCAAAGTATCAGCTTCAAATGCTTTGATGTTGGTTACAATGGCATGGACTGTTACCTCACTTTTGGGTGTTACCTCACTTTTGGGTGCTGTAATAGTCTTTCTCTCGATCACTGTATTTTGACCACAACTGAAATTTTGAATTGCATTTGCTCTTAGATTTTGAATTGCAATATCCTTTTCAAGGTTAAAGGAGCCATTCGAAACCTGCATAGCAGTAGGGTAAAATTTTCTTAGGCTTCTTTCAGCACGTAATTTGAATGTCACAGCTGCCTTAAATTTTCATTCTACTTGAGAACATTGATCAGGAGAAAAAAAAAAAAGAAAAGAAAAAAAAGGAAAATCAAGGATTAAACCATGCAACACATGCCTCTTTCACATATACATGCTAGCTCTCCACTGCAAAACTCTACACATTTCATCCACAGGAAAAAACATAAAATGATATGTTTAATGAATACACAAGTAAATCCATGTCGCTTCTTACCTCAAAACGAAAAGGGACATTGATTTGGGTGCATAGACAACCGCAGCCATCACTTAAGTTTAGTTTCAAGAAAATTTCAAATGTTTCTGTTGTCACAGTTCTCCTGATCAAACAAGTAAAGGAATTGTAAGGGGGAAGATCATCTGCAACAAAAAAATGGTCAAAAAATGTGACATTCAACGCTAGAAGCCAAGATTATATTATATAATGTCATTGATTACTATCATGCACAGCTAGGAAGCCCCCAAAACAAACTAATAAATTTATGACAATCACACAATTGCATAGAAAGCATAGAAGACACAAGCACAAAGCAATTAGATGTGGCCCATAGGACTGGCGATTTCAAAGATATCAAATTTTCCATTAACATTGATTGTATCTGAAATGCCCATGGAAATGGCACATGGTTCAACACAATGCTAAACATTACACTCTCATCAATATGTTCAGAAACAGCAGCGCACTAAAACCCTATTTAGTTCATGGGAATAGAAGAATTAGTATATAAACCTTCATTCACACTCAGATATTTGTCAACTTGGAACAAAGGAAATGAGATTGAGAAATTAGGAATAGAGTGGCCTCAATTACCTGCTTTCATTTGTTCTCATGCTTCATTCTTACAAATCAAATAACTTAAATGCACACGTTAAAAAATGGGAGAATTGAACAAACCTCTTCAAATTAAAAGGCTGCTCATGTAGCATTGCTTCTTTATACTTCTGTGTATCTGAGAAGGTAACCTAGGTAAAGCACAAGTTTTATAAGCTGAGTCTGTTAATCCATTAATCAGTTCAATTTAAAGTCATATTGCTAGTGCAGTTTCTATGTATTTTAATAAGAGAACTGAATTGAGGAAAAGTTTATCAGAGGTGTTGCTCCAAATGGTAAAAGAGAACGGAATTTAAGTTCACCTCAATGGATTTTATGAATGGCAGTGTAGCTTTCAGTGAATGTACGCTTGCAATCCGGAGTGTCCAATTCACAAATCTTTCATCTGTCAAGCAGATGGCTTACATCAAAAAGTTTCTCCAGACTATAAATGCATTTCAATTAAATGTTTCATACAAAACCTCTGACAATTAGCTTGGATGATCATTTCAGTGAAAGAGGAGAATAAGAAGTTTAATGTTTTGGAATTTCATGTCTATTATAAACAATAAAAATGATGCACGGCTCATTCTAAGATAGTAAACACATCCAACATGTACTAAAAGGCTAAATTAAAATCCCAACTGCATGTATTGAGAAATAGATGTTAAGCACAGGCTTTTCAAGCCAAACAGGGGCTTCTTTCATATAAAATAGAGAACCAAGATTTTTTTTTTTTGGTCCAGATCATGGAAATTACATGAGATTGCTTGAATTCAGGCTGTGTTTGTCACATTAGGTTGGCACCATAAAGATGGCCCAATAAGAGTGATGGCATTAAACTGAATCTATGTTGGAATGCACATAAGGCATGAATTCAAGACAGTTACCTGCACTCAAGGACTGAGTTAAAATAATCTGGAGATAATCAATCCTAACAAATGGAGGAATGCGCATACTCAGGAAATCCATGACTCCTGCAATAATCTGTTCTTGTTCAAATATAGACAACGGATGGCAAATACCAAAGAAATGTCAGAATGTAATTATACGCTTGTTAACAAGGGTGAAAAAAGATATACTTATTTTTTATGTAAGTATGAAACAGGCTGATAAACTTGAGAAATAACAAAATAAAATTTTACAGAACACTGACTGATACTGTCACCATATAATAATTCTAAGCTTTTCCAATGCGGGGTACACTTAACCACAGAAGAAAAATAAAACAGATGGAAAACATGGGAAAAAAAAGATGGAAGAGGAAAAGATAATCTAAGAAAAGAAATCACCTTATCTACAAACCCATGGATCACCAAACTAGCTTTCTTGTCCTTCGGAGTTTTCTGTAAAGTTGAATATAATAATCACATAAATGAAACATGCCATTCTAACATATTAGACCAACAGAACAGAGAGTAACTAAGCAATTATGCACCAATTGTCCATTGATTCTTCCTTGTAATAAGTATACATACATGCACAATACTCACAAACAATTCTTGCTTGTAGTAAGATAAATTATCTCCATAACATCAAGGTATGGTTAATTTCTACAAAGTACCAGAACAACACCAAAAGAAAGTATAAAAGCAATTCAAGTCAAACAGAACATGTTCCATGAGAGAGCATTCTGCCCATCTGCAAAGGACTGGATATCATGAATCAGGCAACAATCACATTTTGCAGTGGCAAGTATCCTGAATCAATATTTTGACTGCAGTCAGTATAAAATAGAATTTCAATAGCATGGAAAATTTTTTTAAATCTTATCAGTTCCACCATGCTTGATGATACAAAAAGGGAGTCCACAACATTTGAGACAGTGGCAGTAGTGGCAGAGCTAAAATCATATTTTTGCACCTTTTCCATATTCAGGTAAAGATATCTATCTTTCCTCTGACACAAAATTTTATCAATTCTTTCTACACTTGTGTCTTTTCCTCCTAACTATCAATTTTTTCGCCAAGAAAGCACATTTGACATGTGTCCTGAATATTCGAGTTTCACCTTTACGAACCATTATCAATTTATGATAGCAAAAGATGACTTCCAAACAAAAAGAAAAGAGGAAGCATAGTTTCAATGGCTCACAAGGCATGCTTAGAAGCAGTTAAAATTTGACATGGAAATTAAAAAATGCCATTCTTGACAGAAAATTAGTAAAGGAGTTCTCAGTCACTATGCAAGAACAGGTTTCTGAAGAGAAATTTCAAGCAAGAGTACTACATTTTATCAAATTCCAATTATGATCTGGAACACTGGAATGTAATGAACGTAAATGCACTTCTACTATGGAAATTATGAGCAAACTGAATATGCAAATATAGAAAAAAATACCTGAAGATTAACTATTACAATCTTCCCCCCACCTCGGAGACATTTCAGGGGCAGATTGCATGCAGGAGTTATCTGCAAACTGCACATAGTAGTCATGTCACAACAAGAAAGATATTTACAGCAGAGAGGAAGACACAGTAACAATAATCCCATTCCCTGTTGGAAAAGGACTAAATGACAAATTCAAGAATTGATTGCAGATTTAAAGTTTCACAGAACATTCACAGGCAGTGGACCAGCATTGAAAAATTAATAATAGCATTAGCTAGACAAACTTTGACCAGATCATATTCCTTTCCACCCTTCTATATGCCAAATGTGCACGCTAAACTTTTTTTTTCAAAATTATTTATGTTATTAGTGGTTTCACCAACATCTGAGAATCCATTTGAATCTAGAGAGCAAGCTATAGGCAAAAAACATATTCATATATTTCCATTTTCCTGTTGTCAGCATGATATTTCATATATTTCCATTTTCCTGTTGTCAGCATGATATGGACATTATGGTGCATGTGTAATTGACCTTCCCTGCCTAGTGCTTTAGTGTATAAAATATGCTCAAGATCACATGTTTATAAGATCTTGTAGCAACCAAAGATCTTATTGAATTGAATTGGGTATAAATTATCTTATTGAGTTGAATTGGGTATACATTGGCTAAGGTAGTTTAAGAGATTTGTTTGATTACATAAGTGAGTCTCCCAAGGCATTGGGCACACATGAATCTCACTTTAGCTTTGTGCTCTTACTGCTTATGTGCCCAGAGAAGGAGAAAAATATACAGACAGACAGAGATAGAGAGAGATTGTTTGATTTGTTGCAGGGCTGCAACAACAATATATTAAATGAAGGATGGCTAAAGAGTGATATCTTTGATTATAAATCTCTAATTTCATGAGAACTCAGCTGAAAAATTGCACATTTCAAACACATTTACCAAAGGTAAATCAGGTACAGGGCTTTGAGGAACCTGGTTTTGCTTTATCAAGGGACACAACAAAGAGGCAAAATATTGTGACTTGACTAAATCAATTAGGCTTGCTACTTGAAATTTTGAAGGGACACATGCACAATTTCTTTCTCATTTTTTAACAAAGCAAAGAAGAAAAAATCTAAAGAACTACTTCAAAGCTGTCTGGTAGGCATAGTTATGATTAAGATTGATTAAGGTGGTTTAACATCTTGTTGGAAATTTGCATGCAATCAAATCCCAAAATGACAAATATTTCTAGATATTTTGGAAACAAAAGACAGTGTTTAAAGTAAGAAATGTTACTTTCAAATAGCAAACACTTGTTACCTTGTCCCTAAACATAATACAAGATCACTCATCCTGCAGTGCTTCTCAGCTGGAAGCATCTCTTTTGGGGGTAATGCATCCTGCAGCGACAAAGGGAGATTCTCAAAAGCAATGATTTTAATTGAACTTATAAAATGCAAGGGAGCAATCAAATAGTTCTCTGGTTTCTTCAGACTAAAACATAAGATCCTGAATTTGATTATATGGTCATGACATTTCCAGAGTTAGCAATAACTCAAAAGATTCTTTAGAGTATCTATCACCACGACATAATCCTTCCATAAGAGTACCACAGGACTGCTTTTAAATTTCCACATGTATGCTGTAGGCTTGTAGCTGACCCCAACATGCTCTATACATAAATTGGTTGTTTCACAAGTATCCCTATCAACCCAAAGTCTTCACCAAATTTTCTAAACCCAAAACCTGCACTAAATTTTCTGGGCATTGCATAGATATTTATTCACACTTAATTTTCAGGATGCAAATATATTTATTCCGAGTCTATTTTCAGTGACATGAAATGCCTCCCATCTAGTACCATCAAAGAAAATATGCATGTGCTTGTTGACCACAGAATTCAACAATCTGGATACAAATCTACGGAGAAAAAGTAAATCACCAAACTATATATCAACTTCACTTCAACAGAGAAGAGATTTTAAAAATAAACAGTGGAACATATAACAGTTTAAAATAACTGATCCAATTCGGTCTACAGACCATAAATTCTCACATTATCAAAAGTTATCTATATAATTTGTCATATCCCTTCGAAATTTGATGCTTGTTAATATAACTTGCATATTCTACTAACAGAATCCACCTTGAGATAGAGAGAATAATACCTCCCAGTCAAGAACCGTATCCCTTAGTTTTGCTCCACATTTCACAGCAGAGCAGCGACGTGATGTCTCCTTCAATCCAATAGATTCCACCTCAAATCCCGGAAATACCTTCACAAGTTTTATAGCAATACTCAATACTGTACATAGCACACTTCCTTAATTGAAAGCAAAAATACATTAACAAGTGAATATTCAGTAAAACCACTTCAACAATAACTATGCCAAGAGAAAAGATCACATATTAAAACAAGAACAAAGATTGTAGTCAAAATCAGTTCTTACTCAGCTCCACATGAAGGACAAGTTTCCATGAAAGAGTCACCATGCAACTCAGCAAGTTTCTCCCTCGGGATTCCTGACCGAAGATGGATGCCGTCAACATTCTAGCACAAAAAGGCCAACGGCAAAAGGCAGAATCAAGAAAGTAAGTTCATTAGTTTCTGAATAAGCATAACACTGACTCATTTGGAGATAGCAACTGTAAGGAAAAAAATTAATAAATGCAAAAGAAGGCCCCAAACGATTGAGGCTAGCACATTCAGATCATATATAAACCAGAAAACAAATTGGTGCACACTTAAATGCCCCAGAGAAAATAATGAGCAATAAAGGTGAATGTGGGTCTACAATATCTAGCTCTTTGAAACAACAAAAAATAAATCTCTTTCTCTCTCTCCACTTCCTTCCCTCTGCTCACCACCACTCGTTCCACAACTCCCTCCCCCCAACCCCCCCCCCCCAAAAAAAAATACACAACCCAACCCAACTCCTCCCTCCCCAGTGTCCTACATGCACACATGATTTTAACCTAGACATGCATGAAATATAATGACCTATTTGGGAGGCAGACTTTACATACAAGCTAATGAATTTCCCTAGAATCAACATGTTATGTGGAGCACAACTAAAACATTGAGAAAATAAGTCCTACCTGACTAATGATGAATTTTACAATACCAGCTCTCTCAAGTTCAACCAAAGCCATATGAGTCATGCTTGGCATTGCTCGATGAAATGGCAGAGATGCTTGGGGTAAAGGTTTGCCCTCGCGCTGCATTCAACCAAACAGAGTTAAAGGAACCATGCAGTGAACTTAGACAACATTAATATAGATAGTTAAGCCAGCAAAAGAAGCACAAAAAGGAAGACAAGAATGTTTAGCAGAAACACAAAATTGATCTATCAAGAAACAAAAGGAAAGTGAGTCATTCACTGATGACTAAAATGCCTTCCAGCAAAAATCTTTAGTATTAATCCTTGTTCCTGACTCCTGACAAGACAGTGATTAAAATGTCTTCCTCAAAATCTTATTTGTAAGATTCCATGAAAAGGGAAAATGCTCTATAAATGCAAAGCAACAGATTAATAAGTTTCAAATTGGTCTAAAGATTTCACCTCCCTTGATCAAACAATTGAGTACAATTTAATCAAAGGTAGTGAATCTAAGTGAAGAAGCACTAATTGATATAGGTGACTCTTGAAAGAAAAAAATTGAGTTCGTTAGACTCCTGACTACAAAATACAAAATTTTCACCTGCAATGTCCAGATTCCCTTGGGGCCTCGAAAATCAGGTATCCCACAAGAAGTTGATATTCCTGCCCCGGTAAACACCACTAGATGCTTACTCTACAAATGCAATTAAAAAACTTAAAGATGCTATGGGATTAAATAGCATAAATTTTATGTGCAATGGAAAATATAAGCGGATTTTGGAGGATAACCTTTTGTATCATCTTGGCAAGTCGTTCAATCTGCCAAATCAAAATTAAAGCATGTAGAAATTATCAAGTAAGATATGAGAAAATATATCGTAATATATCTCCATTATATATATATATATATATATATATATATATATTGAACGTTGGGTACAAATGAAATGCAATACATAAGCAAGATTCATATGTCACTAATTAACATTGTTGAATGTAAAATATCACATTAAATTCAGACTTTACCAAATTTATCTAAATTCAAAGCTGATAAGAGCACTAAAATTGAGATATTCCAAATAATTTAAGTGAAATAGGTAAAGAAATTCACTCTTAAAGGATGCACTTATGGCATGATAAAAACCACTCTGCTTTTCTATTGCTTAGAAAGCATCAAAAGCAATGAAATGTTTGTTGATGATTAATAGTCTCCACTCCCTTACTTCTCCATATCAACCTAGTAAATAACAATGTTCTCAATCTTCCCTATCCAAATATAGAGAGTGAACCTTGCAAGGGAACAGCCACTCCATTCTAACAGAGAGGTCACAAGTTCAAACTACAGAAGTAGCCTTAACTTAGTGTATCTTACAGAATATATATACCCTCCCCAAAGCTAGCAGTGAAGCTCATGCACTTATATTAGATATACCCATTCTTTCGTACAAATGCAGCATTAAGACATCACTTTGTTCACAGTTGTTCAAGCTACAAATCCAAAAGCCTAGCAACCTCACAATTAAAATTCTCCTCTCCTATTTTGAATCCGAGTTAACTTACTATATTGACAACTATAGGAATGAGTTTTCACATAATGCCCTTCTTCCATATAATCAAATAAGTAGAAGAAAACAGAAAACACTTAGGATAACATCTGGTGACCAAGAATAAATATGGTAATGAGAATAATGTCGCTCCCTCCATGCAGGTATAAAAGTAAAATTATTAAAACCTTCTCATTATAGCGTTCTAACTCCTATTACCTATATTTCAAATTACCAAACTACCCAATGAATAAAAATGAAAGCAGAGCCCCACTGCAATTCTGTTAATCCTAATCACCAAATGCAGAAGCTTTACATCATATAATACTCCCTAGCAACAATTAATAAAAAAAACTTTACACAATAAAAGACGAACATGATGTTCAAGGATATTGATAGTAAATCAGAAGTTTCAACATCGTCGCATTACAGCAAAAAAAACTCACTTCCAAACAAGCCTAAGGACTTTATATCTTTGAACACTATGATTCACTCCATCAGTTTTGCCCATTAACATTATCATGCATGTCAATGATTTAAACCATTTAAAAAATAAACTCTTAACAGACTAATGTAATCCAGCTCAAGAACATATTAAACAAGTAAAACCCAATTTAAAACATATCAAATGCAGGTTCCAAGAAATTTGGATCTCATCAAACAACACTAAACAGCACTCAAAACAAAGTTTGAAAAGCAAACTGCTGCTAAAGCCCTAAACTTTCACCAAGTAACATCGATAGTGAAAGGCTATTCAGTTGATCATTGAACAAACACAATAAGACAGCAAAAACAAAACCGAAAAGAACCCATTTTTATGGAAAGTGTGAAAAATCAGAAATTTAAAAAAAAAAAAAAAAGACATACTTTGTCCTGCAAAACATGGGATGAGTCGAAAACTTCTGCCATTCCAACATTACCCACATCTTCAATGAAGGAAAGCTTCTGAGCATAGCCCAAAGACATGGCTAATTAACCGTAACTGTGTTTCTCTCCAAAACCCTTGTAAGAAAGTTGATCAAACAAAAAAAAATTGTGAAATGAAGAGAACGAAAGAAGAAAGCTTTTTTATGCTTCTTTTTTCTATTGCTCACAAAAGCTTTTTATAGCAGCATGTATACTTACAATACATATTTGCTTCTTTTAAGAAGACCCCTTTAGAAAGCCCAAATAATTTCAGTTTTTTTTTTTTTCAATTTTTCCTCTTATCTTACATGACATGAATTAGATTAAAATTTTACACAAATTAATTTATATAAAATTCTAACTTAATAAACAAATAAATATGTAGTTTGTAATTTTTAAATATGATGCAAAATTATTGGCTTCATTTTAATTAAATTGCTAAAATTTTTTCTATAATTACATAAATATTGATTTGTATTTTAATAATATTCTTATTTAAACCGTATCATTATAAAAATTATTTTATATATAATCATATTAAATTAATTATTAAAATATTCATACAAATTTAATAAATTTTAAATAATAAAAAAATTATTTTTATTTTTATTTCTTAAACTTACTTGCATATATTACACGTTTGTACTAAAAAAGCTCCGTATATAATTATATTTTGTGTAATTCGACAAGGAGAAATATTTGTGGTGAAAATAGAGAATTTGCAAGGTATGAACTAGTTATTTTCCATGTGGTTTTTAAAAGGCAAATAGCAAAGATGGATAGGGATAGGTAGGATTTTTTTTTTTTTTTTTTTTTTTTAAATAACAGGTAGGATATTACATTATAGAACCGACAAAAACAAAGCATTACCAATTACGGCATTTTCATATATGGTAACTGTTGCTGACAACTAACAACTAAACCAAACTATTTTTTTTTTAAAAAAAGAAAAAAAAACTATATACATATAGAGGATAATGGTTCACCTTACGAGTCACAAGGTGAACAGCAACATTTTACCGTTATATTCTTTATATATATATATATATATATATATATATATATATATAATTATATAAATAAATAAATAAATTAGTTATAATTTATAAATATTTATATTATGACATAACGGTTCTACTTTATTATAAATTATAAATTTTATTATTTTAATTAATGATTAAAAATTAAAAACTCTTACTACAATATAAACATTTCTATATATATAAATAAAATTAGAATTGTTTAATTATTTTTTATTTAATTATAATTATTAATTATTTTTATATATCAATATCCATAATATAAATCAATAACTATTATTAAATAAATATTAATCTAATGGTTATAATTTTATTTATATACTTAGTTTATTTGTAACAATATTATATATTAACAGCAAACTATTACAAATAAACTAAGTTAACTAAAGGATTTATGGATAATATGTTTGATAGCTTGTTGCAGGGATCGTCTTGTTTATAAGGTGTTTTTGCTGATGGATTTTATTGGTTCACAACCAAGAAGCCATCAAAGATCAAAGGAAGAAAGTTTAATAGACAAAGCTCACTTCTCTTACCATACCCAATCATCATCCATCTCTTGTTTGCTCTCCTACACAAATGGCACTATATCGAAGTCATTGTTGGGATGATGAGTTTTCAAAAACTCACCTTTGAGCTCTTTTACTGTTTTATGCAGCCATGGCCGCTTCTGCACCCGGCTCTACTATTGATGGAGTTCCACTGCTTTAGTAATTTTAAGTTGTCTAGGAAGAAGATGATTCCTTATAGATATGAGCTGTTGATATTGAGTGTATTTATTGTATATTTTTATTCTGTGCGTTTAATCAGTAAATTAGAATTATGTTTGTTCAAAAAAATAATTTTATTTATATATATATACATATTTGTACTAAAAATGACTCAAAATTAAAATTAAAAAAAAAATTAATTAGCATTGAAAGCAATATAGGAATTCTAAAAAATGTGTCATATATATAATATATAAACTCTTGAATTTTTATGTGAAAGAAGATTGAAATGGGCTTGAGCTTTACGTTATCATCATATTTGCACAAATTTCTTCAGCCCAGCCCATAAAGATTTTTTTTTTTTTTTTTACCAAGTAGAAATGAGGAGGGAAAACAGAATTACAGATTGATTCCCGGGGGAATCCATATCGTGCGACATGGTTGGTATTATAGGGTCAATTTCAAGCCAAATAAATTCTGCCTGTTAAGGCAATTATGTCTGCACACTCATTTCAGCCACACACAGGTTCAATGCTTAGCTAATTTTTAAGGTATTTCATTTCAACACAAGAAAGGCATAATTATTCAAGAATTAATGCAACACAAAACTTTCCAGAAATCGCTCCCAACCCATTTACTATTCTCAATAATCAAGATAAAAAATAATAAGACTCCTCTTACCAAAGTTTTCAAACTTATATATTATCTATATACAAGGTAATTATACGTTGACGATAATTAAAACACATAATTACAGTCTTTTTTGCCATGTTGACAACCTATACATACGCCATAATCGAATCCCACAAAAATAGGAGGCAATCATAACCATCTAATGTTGTCAAGTCTGATTACTCAATCAGATTTCTTGCTCAACCAATCAATGTCTTGGTGCCGATTCTATTTATCCATCACTTAGCTTCTTAGCCAAGTGTTGCACACTCCTTATGCTATCCAAGTAACTATCTTTCCTCTTAGACAAGGCAATCACATGCTGCCATCAAAGTCACCATACATTGTATATATGTATAAGACTCCTCTTACCAAAGTTTCATGCTTCCCGCATTTTGACATTGCTATGTCAAGGAACAATACTTAACTCAAAGCTCAAGCAGCTGATACTTGGCCACTAGGTCAAAAAGCAAGATATCCCATAAGAATTTGTGTATTTATGTTTTTTTAATATATAATTTGATAGTAAATACATGCAAGCAAAGTTTAAATTGGATTAAATATCAAACTGAATTGATCAAATTCAGGCCAAATCAGATTTTATTTTTTAAAATTTAAAATTGAAACGAATAAAAAAACTGAACAAATTAAAATATATATAATATATGTTGATAGTAAATCGTCTATATTATGTACTTTGGCAGTGCCAGCATATATTCACACAAGTTGTGATGTATGTTTTGAGATCATCATTTCATATTTGATTCCATCCGACAAAAATTAAATCGAATTTCCACTTAAAATTTTATTTTTTATGAGCATTTGGTTCAAAAATCAATTTTATTTTGTTTGATATATTGAAATAAAACATTATTATTGTATTACAATTGGAAAATTTGAGATTCATACTAAATTAATGTTTAGAATATACAAGTGTTTCTCAAAATCTGGAGAAAACAATAAGCTTAGATAGCAATTTATCCTCTAAGCTAAGCTTAGGAGCAATGAAAAATTCAACTTAATAAAAATAACTTTGCAGTGACTGTAAGGATTTAAATTTTCATATATTAAATTAAAAAATTTAAATTTAGGATATTTAGTATTAATAATTATTTTTATTTTATATTTTATTTTAAGATTAAATATTATTTTAATGTTAATAAGTTAAATTTAGTATTTATTAGAGTATTTGAGTAAATTATTATAATTTATGATTAAAATTAATTGGAAATAATTTTATTGTTTAATGAATTATATTATTTTGTCCTTTATACTTATATAATATATTTTTTTTCTTTCATTTTTCTTTTTCTTTCTCTCCTTCCTTTTTATTTTATTTTCTTCTCTTCTCCTTCTTTCCCGCGCATAGCACCATCAACCATTACCACCCACAGCCATCACCACCACTTCAGCTCATTGCGCTACCTCTAGTAAGAGTCCTCGCCACGACCACCAGCTCCATGGTCACCGAAATTCCTCCCTCCTCTCCCATTTTTCTATTTTCAACCATTTTTGGGGGAGAGTTTGTCGAAGCCGATTTCGACAACGACAATCCTCACCGGTGGGTGCGAAACGATCCTCTCCTCTTAGGTAATCATTCCCCTCAATCAATTTAAATTTGCCACACCGGTAAGGACTACAATTTTGAGAAATTAATTCTAGGTCTTTTTTTATTTAAATTGTGAAATTGAATGTCTATTTGAATTTTTTTGATTTATGTTCTTTAGGACTGATTATTATATGCATTATGAGGATTCCAAAAATAATTTTTATGAATTTTTAGAAATTTTTTAATTTTTGGGTCTCGGGGCTACTATTCATAATACTATTCCTGAGCCGAAATTTTTTATATTTTTAATAAATTTTATTTTAAGCAAGTTTTATTATGGAAGTTTATTAAAATTGTGTACCAAATTTTTATTACAAATTTTCAAATATTTATGTCCAAAATGAATTTTTGGAAAAATTAGTATAAATTGATAAATTTTATGGCGAATTATGATGTTTTGGATAATTTTTAGGCTATAAATACTATTAAAATAAATTTTTATGAATTTATTCCTTTTTTTAGCTAATTATGAGTAATTATCGAAACAATATTCGAATAAAATAGTATTTATGATTTTTATGATTTAAATGAGTTTTTGGTTGCTTAATTATAAATTGAATAATTTATTAAATTTTTTGATAATTAAATGTTATTTAATTTCAAAAATTTGAATAAGGACCTTTATAACGAAAATTGATTTTAATGTGAATTTTATTAATTATTTTATAAATAAATGTCTTTTATGCTTTATTTGTGTAAATAAATTAATTTTAATATTTAAATGAAATTTTATTGATTTATATGGCGATTTGTGAAATTTATTCTCAGTTTGATATTAAGTGTAGTTCGGGGCCCAATCCGAGATTTGGAATTGTTGCGGTTATTTGAAATATTTTTCTATGCAGAGTTGGCTCTATTTTTTTCACGCCCTGAACCCAAAAGGCACATGACCGGCACTAGAAAATGGGAAAGTATAAAGCTACCGAAACCCGTAACAAGCCTTTAAAAAATTAAATAAACAAGACGAATTTAAACAATACTATAAATAACAATTCAAAACAAAACCCAATACTTATATAAAACCAATATGTATCATCATACATAAAATATTGCTACAATATTAATACAATATAATGCCATAACACAAGATGTTCAAAAAATTTAACTACTACCATAGTGTTCTAGAATGCTAATACAGATACATATATCAAGTTGACCTATACAATAATACCAGAGAAGAAGAAACTTGGTGTAAAGGAACATGTCAAATCTCGAACTCCCAAACTCTTGAAAAAAATATTGAGGGAAGTAAAATTTCACTGAGTAAGTTAATAAAAAGAATTATATGGTTTTAAGATCCCCATCTTAAAATAATAATAATAATAATAGATTTTTATTATTATTAGGAATAATGATAATATAATTAAAATGTCATTTTAAAACACCCAAATACCCAAGCTCATGATAAAAATATGGAGAATTTACAACAAAACCTCTTCAAAATAATATATTATTTATTTAATAATTTATAAGTGAAAAATCTTGATAGAACTCTAAACCATAAATCTACTAGCCACTTGGCTCATTTAAATCCATAAGACTACCGGTCCCCGAGAGCAAAGACATCAACTGAGACACCAGTCGTAATCATTCACTTAATCTAAAGTTTTACTAGTGGTCCCCGAGAGCAAAGACATCCACCAAGGCACTAGCCTCAGCAAACAAATATAACAACACTAAAATCATCATTAACGGTCCCCAAGAGCTAAGACATCCATTGAGGCACTTATCACAGTTAACCAATCAAAATTTTCGGATCCATCACTCAATCTCTACTAGTGTACATATGGTTTTAACGAAATCCGTCAGGTAGCCCATTATACTAGTATTTTTCAAAACTAATTTATTAATTAAGAAACTATAGCACAAATTTAAGAAAGCTATAATCTATGCTTTAAATAATATAAAATAAAATAAAGTAAATATAATACTAAGCATGGTCTAACACAATATAGCTTAATTTTATGAAAAATAAAATATCTCAAATTTCTATAATTCGATATGCATATATATATAATAAACATAAGCAATTTAGTTTATTAACTCACAGTTGGAAAGAGTTGGCTGACGATTCTACGTCCACCTAAAATTTACAGTTCCCGCTCTGGTATCCTCTAAAATAAAAATAATATTTATTTAAAATATGTTTATACTAATAAATTCAAAATTTATAAAAATTCTCAACACCCAAAAATTAATGAAATTGAAAAACTCAAACAAAACTTCGGAAATATCCTAACGAAAACTCGATCTAAGGAACAACCCTAGAACGACTAAATGATTTAAGAAAAACACACCAATGTCACGTTTTATGAGAAAATTATTAAAATTTCGGTAGAGTCTTCTCTGTAAAACGGATATCTTTCTACTGAAGTACAGTCATTCCTGCAAGGAAAATACTTCTACTCGCAATACAGTTACACACTCAGGTCGGATCCCCAAACTACGCACAAACCCTGAAAGAGTCCTAGAGGGGGGGTGAATAGGACTATCGAATAAAAATGGAAAATTAAAGGAATTATTTGCAAGAATTGAGTAAGAGTAAAGAAGGAAGAATGATGAACACAAATATTTAAGGAGTTTGAATTCTCAAATAATCCTACGTCTCCACCTAACTTATCCTCAAGTTAGGATTTTTTAATCACCCACAATCTTATTAAAAAGATTGAGAATACACAAGCGTTTTATGGCTCGCTCTTATAACCTTACAATCTTGAGTTTTCAAGGCTCACTCAAAAATCAAATTCCCAAGTGTTTTAATGGCTAAACACTTAAACCAATTCCTTTAGAATAGAATCTCACTTTCCATTTTCTAAACCCAGAAAATAGAAGAATAAGAATGTCTATTCTAATCACTCACCAACTCTCATAAGAGTTATACAAAGAAATTTTTAGAGCTCAATTGAATGTTTAAAAAATAATGAATGATGCATAAGTTTTCTTAACCTTTCAATTGAATTCTAAGTTATGTTTATATAGAAAAACACTCAAAAATGTATTTATTGGATGTATCAATCATGTCTCCAACGTTTAGAATTGATTTTGAATCAATTCTTGAACTTATGGCAGCTCAAGGGCTGTTCACGAGCGCCTCACGAGTGAACAATGCTTGTGAGGGGAGAAAAAATAGTCGTTGCCTTCAAAAATTCCCGTTGGAATGATGTCAAAGGTGCGCTCATGAGCAGGTCATGAGCCACCAGCTCGTGAGGAGCACTACCATTTTTTGGCAAAGATGTGCTCCAAATGCTCCTTTGACGGACTGCTCATGATCACTTCTAAAGATGCTCGTGAACGGGACTGAAGACGATCGATTCAGCCAAAACGTTCTTCATGAAAGTTGTAGATAATTGTCTTATATTTCCATAAAACTTTGAATCACCTCATTTGGATATCTATAGCTTAAGATATTTCTGAATTACATAGAGCTATGCAAACTGAAATGCAAGCTGCATATGCTGACTTCGACTGAAGATTTTCATACACAAATGAACTTGGATTTTGATGTTTAAGTAAAATTTGGAAAGCTTGAGATGTCTACTTCATAAGTTAAGAATCTCATTTTCACATTTAAGAGCTCTAAATGAGTCAAAAGTCTTCTTCAATCTCAGAGGTTCAATCAGCCCGAAAAGTCACTATTCACCCAAAAGTGTATATGTTTGGTATATGTTTGGTATATAATTCCCTACATACTTAATTAAAATTATTAGTATAAAAATTGTTTATCAAAGTCCAAAATTAGGAGTTTGATCATGCAAATGGTTAACAAACCTTGACTGAGATCAATAAAACACTACCACCAAAACTAATTTAAATCATAAAAATACATAGCAAAAATTTATCAAAGTTTAATTCAGTTATAAAATAAATTCTTTTAAATAATAATATATAAAAATTCAATTTTTTCATTTAATCCAATAAAATTCTTTATTTAACATATAATATATATATTTAAGAATTATTACTTATAAAATTCCAAAAATTCATAAAAATGTATTTTATTACTAATATTAATTAAATCAGCCAAATAATTAAATACTATAATATTTACATACATTATATTATTTTTGGAAAAATTTATCTAAAATTGATAAAATATATAAAAATACCAATTTAACTAATAAAATTATTTTATGTCTTCTAAAAATCAAAATTATCATTATACACAATAATTAACTGTCACGACTCAAAACATGGACCATGACCGGCGCTAGGGAACAAGAATTATTTCGAATCCAGAATTCATAGCAAGTCTTAAAATAAAATAAAACATGTAATAATGATAATAACATAATTAAAATATTGTGCAGTGGAAATAAAATCACAAATATTAGAATAATAATCCACCAATGATATTAAATCGAACATCCTCATCTCATATATAGATAATCTTTTAGTACAAGTTTCAATTCAAATATTTGAAATACATAACTCACACAAATATAATATATAAACTCCACAACTGTTTACAACTACTGCAGTGTCTAGATTATAAAATAAAACTCAGGTAAGCAGTTTACATAATGAAGCCGGGGCGAAAGAAATCCAGCATATGAGTCTACTATTAAGGTCTGAAGATGATGACTCTCCTGAAAAATAGTCAACGAAGGGGAGTTAGACCTCACTGAGTGAATTGTTATAATATATATACATGCATACTAAATGGAAATGCACACAGTCAAATATATATACAATAAATATATATACAGGCAAATACACATAGATGCAGCAAAAACATTTTATATATTTTACTGAAAATCACTGTTTATTAAGGATCAAATAAAACCCTAGAAAATCGTAACCTCAAACAGTGTTAAACAACGCTCTAGCCATACAGGCTCACTTATTCCAAATATATTCACTTGTTCCATTTGGACAATAGATTGACCCTGAGACACTAAGTCAACCAAGCTCTAGCAGTCTGACTGTCAGTGTGATTGACCCCGAGACACTTGCTCAACCGAGCTCCAGCAACCACACTCCTAAATCACATCTCACATCATATAAATCAATCCAATCAATATCCACAAATAGGTTAGTAATGAAGCCTAAATACTATCAGCGTACCGGTATGTACTCGGTAGTGTTGTCCACTAGGTAGTACGTTCTATTGATATCCTTCATTTATATAAAACATACATTCATAAAATAAATGATACATGATATTAAATAAAATAACAACATAAACCATATATATACTAGAAATATACCAAAAATAAACCAAGTATATTTTGAGTATATATACATCAAATAAATCCAATATAATTACAAAATAAACTAAAAATATACCATGAATATACATAAAAACATTTTAAGAATAATTATTTAATAAAACATGCATATAGTTGAAAATATACCAAAATATACCGAAAATATACTAAAAATAAACCTAAGTAATAATTAAATCATTTATGCATATTTTATCAAAATAAACCATACAATTCTAAAACATGCACCCTAAAATATATATATATATATATATATATATATATATATATATATATATATATATATATATATATATATATATATATATATATATATAATAACAACTCACTGTTTATTGCGCTCCTCGAGATGGGTCCGACGGACCTAATCCATTAGGCCTCGGTCTCAGTGCAACTAAATAATCAAACGACAACACGACATTAGAATAAATCTAACGGAAGTTCTAAAGACTCGATCTAGCATACTAGACATAGAATTAGAATCACAGTTAGATCGAATATCACGTTTTACGAGAATTCTACCGAAAATTCGGTAGAACCTCCCTTGTAAAATGGACATCTCTCTACTCAAAGAGTAGAGCCGGTCCTGTAAAGAAACACACTTTGAAAATAGACACATAATTCACAACCACAATCCTTCGATTGGACTTCAAACTACAATTCACCGACCGATGTTCACAATTCATAGAACAATTACAAAATACTGAAAATACCCTTATATAATAAAAATACATTTTTATAAATCCAAATTATGTAATTAACCCTAAAACACATTAAAACCCGATAGAAACTCATTTATTGAGAAAAATCGTATATTATATATATAATTTGAAAATAATTTATGAAAAATAGTTTTAATTAGTTAAAAATACTAAATAATTTGTAGAAATCATTTTTATACCTAAATAACTATTAAAACCAATTTAATTACATTTTTAACTAATTTAGTGTCAAATTACCAAAATACCCCTATATATATAAATTTACTAAAATTAGTCAAAAATTCACCAAAAATAATATAATTACTCAAAATTAATTTTCTCAACGTATAATTCAATAATGTCAATAAATACACTCAATTAACCAATTAATTTCAATTAAACACATAATTAACCTAATTTTTCAAAATTACATAAACTTAATAAATTCCAAATAAATATATAAAAATTCACAAAAATTACAAATAAATTTCTAAAATTTATTTTAACACCTATAATTACCATAAAACACAAATTCATAATTTAATTAATTAATTTTCGAAAATTAGAAAATATTAATAAAATAATAAAAAATTCACAAAAATCAAAATAAATTCTAAAAATTCCACAAAAATTCCAGAGTATATATTAAGCTACTAGGATCAAATTTTTTGAAGAGAGTTTTCTTTAATCAATCAAATTGAAGCTCAAAAAAATTTTAAAACCCTAATAAGCCGAAATGAAGAAATTGAAACCTAGGAAAATCTAGACCATTTTAAGTGAAACAAAGCTTGGAATCACACTCACCGGAGCTCAAAGAGAAGATAGAGGCCAGCGGTGTGGAAAATGGTGGCCGGAATCACTGTGATTGACGGTAAGGTGGGTTTTGGCCTCTCTTGGCTTTTTCGGCCAAATCACGCCGGAAATGATGGCTTCAAGCATCAGGAAAGCCTGGAGGTGGAGGAGGAAGGCTGAGAGCCACAACGATGGCAAGAAAATCAGCTTAAAACGGCCGAAAATGGTGGAAGGGCGATCGAGAATGTAAGGAAGGATACGATGGCATAATCGTAATTTTGGCAAACTTTTAGATTTTGATAATATTTCATGTTTATATGTATATATATATATCCACACTATAAATTATTATATTATATAATCTCACACGCATTTAATACTCACCACACATATATTTTAATATATAATACACATATATAATTAATTAATTAATATAAAACTATATAATAAAAATTAAGTTAATTAATTAAACCCTAATTTAATTTAAATAAATACACATATATACATTTTATCTATCACTTTAAATTATGTATGAGTTCATGCAAATTTGTAAAACTAGTCAAAATAATTAATATTAAATTATTTATGTCTTAATTTCCCCGAAAATATAATTATCGAAAAAATTTTATGTAAAGAACTTAAAATAATTAAAAATAATTAAAATGACTTAATAAATAACAAACTCATGAAAATAATCATATATATATATATATATATATATATATATATATATTATTAACATTGCATATCCCGATGCAGTTTAAAAATATCTAAAAACTCGGGATATTACATTAACTATAAATTTACTAAAAACCCAATTAAAATCAATTTATACAATTTTTCTCAAAAAAATTCATATTTCACATAAACCTTAAAAAAATTATAACTTAAAATCCATAATTTATTTTAACAAACTTCCTTCACAAAAATAAACTCTACAAAATATATAGAATTGAATAAAAATAAGAAAATTTCAAAACCCAGGACTGTGTGAATAGTAACCGAAACTCGAAAATTTGAATTTTCCAAATAATTCCAGAAAATTAAACAAAAATTATCCTTGAATAGCTAATGATCTCTACAACAAGATTACTAAAGGAAATTAAACCTAATTCTGAACCAAAAATTCAAAAAAACAAAATATGAAAATACCCATAATTATATTTACCTCGATTCCCGATGATCTGGACGGTGGATCACCGATCCGAGGGTAGATTCTTTAAGCTTAGGAGGAGAGGAACGCATAGGTATCAAGCACTTGGCCGAAGGATGTCGGAATTGATGCTGAAATTCAAAGCAAATCCAACTAAACGAAGAAAGAGAGGAAGAAATGGACGGCGTCAGTTGTTGGGCGATGTCAGGCAGTACTAGTGGTGGTTCGGACGGTGACTGACAGCTTGGCTGGCTAGCGAGGAGGAAGCAAGGGATGGACAGAGAGTGACGGGTAAAGATAAGAAGAAGAAAGTGAAAATGAAGAAAGAAAAAGAAAAAAATAGCCAAAGTCACATTTTTGGTACTACATGCATTCTTTATATATATATATACACTTATCAAACAACTTATTATAATTTATACACACAAATACGTATTCATTTCCCAAAATAATAGTATTAAAATAAAATAATACACTACTAATAACAAAAATAATCATAAATAATTAATTTTAATTAATAGTAAAATTCATAATATTACAACTTTTATAAAAAAAATATCCGTTTTATAAAGAAAATTTTGTCAAATTTTTAGTAAATTTTTCGTAAAACGTGACATCATATTTATTTTAACAGAGTTGTATTTTAATTGAATATATCCTTAGAAATCTAGAAATTGTAAGAGTTATGTTTTTTAATTCCGTTTTTATTTTTTTTTTTTCTTTAACCGAATCGACTGATAGAAGTCGAGTACGACTACGCAGAAGAGCGCATTCAACATGTAAGTTAATAATTGAACTGTTTATAGGAAAATATCTATAATTATATTAGCATATTTATATTAAATTTTCACGTGGTTAGTACTTTTTATTTTATTTTATTATAATCTTTTTTGTTTATTTTTATTTATTTATTTTAAAATAAATTACGGTGGAATGGACTACCTGATGGATTTCATTAGAACCGTGTGCATTCCGATAGAATTGAGAGTGGGTGGTGAATGTATGTGGCTCGATGATACTTTGATCTCAGACATGATTTATATATATTACTAAGGTTGGTAGTTCGGTGATGTTTTGTTATCGGGAACTGTAAGTAAATATTGATTTAAGTGAATTGACTGTGGCTGGTAGCTCGATTGATGTTTTGCTCTCGGGAACCGGCAGTCTTTGGATTATAAGAGAGCCGAAATACTATTAGATTTGTGGATTAAGATTCTACCTAGTTTTCTTATAAAACATGATTTAAGAAAGTTTTTTTTTATATTTTATAAAATATTTTATGATTTTAAAATACTTTATTTCAGTAAAAGATGATTCCAATAAAAATTAAATATTTTAAATTTTAAATTTCTTATTTTCATAAATATATTTTAAATGAGACTTTTATACTATATACGTTTCTTTTATTAACTTATTCAGTGAGATCTGATTCTCCTCAATTATTTTTTTTCAGGATCTCGGGAGTTACTTGTCTATCAACCTACCTTACGTTGGGTTTCTTTTTCTTCGGCCATTTTATGTAGGTTTATTTAAGATATATTATCATTTTGTATGAATTTAGTTTTAGAATATCGCAGCAGTAAAAATGGTTAAATATTATGTTGTATTCTGTGAATTGACGTATGTATTAAATTTTGTACTAAAGATTATTTTTATATTTTATCGAAGATTGCTTTGTATATTAATTCATTTGTGTTATTTATTTTTATATAAACATTTCATGTTATTTGTCTCTATTTTATTGAAAATTTTCTTTAAAACTTATTATAGATTTCGAGTACTTTATATATTTCTATTTTTTAGTACCGATTACATATCCCTTTTGGGTTCAGGTAGCGACAGTGACATTGAAATTGAAATTGACATCTGAACTTATAAAATTAGACCAATTACCTTCAACTTCTTTCAGAAAATAGTATTATGCCTGAATGAATATTTAACTATAATGTGCAAGGTTGAAATAGGGTGAAGTGTTGTTCATATAGGAATAACTAAGAACTTGGAGTTATATTGATTAGCAAGTGTTACATTTTCAACTAGAGTGAACACTTATGCGCAACAGGTCTGAGAGAGAGTGTGTGGTAAAATGGAATTTTCTAAATCATTTGTCTGATAATATGAAATTTTCTAGTGATAATAAACTAGCTTAATATTTGTATGCTATTTTTAGTATTTTTCCTTTATTTATAATATTGACATGAAAACCTTTAAATAAATTATAGATTTTTTTATCATACATGGAATGGAAATTGGGGAGTACTAATAAGGGGAGCACGAGGTTTTGAAGTTGAACCTAGAACTTCACAATGTCTGTGTTAAGCAAATTATATATTTTTTTTAATGTTAGTTTAATGGGTGACATTACCTCCAAAGAGGCTCTGTCTTGTTCTAACAACTATCTATTGCAATAATCAATGCTAACTGTGTTCGAACAACTATCCAGTACTTGACCTAGACAGTCATGTACTGGTTCATAAATTGAGCCTTTTCACCATAGCTTAAGACAAACAGAGGGAGAGGATTTTGGACAAGATATAATATTTTTATGAAGTACGCTATTCCTGATGATATCATTATCATCGAGGATAGTCACGTAGCAGAACTTTACCAGGAAGCCATGAGGGATAAAATGGTGCAGAAATTAAAGTTACGTTATTCATCTTATTGTGGTTTAAAGTTACTGAAGAGAAGAAAAGAGAATTTATTGTGATCGTTAAAGAAGAAAGGTAAATGACATGATATGGGAGAGGTAGGAAGGTTGGAATATCCAACCCTATTCTCTACTAAATATTTTAACTCAATGTTTTATCATTTTTTTTAAGTGGATTAGGCAAATTATAGATTATAATAATATATATTAAACTTGTTTTAAAATAGTTCATATTTTTATATAAACATTAATAGTCATTTTCAAAAATATTAACCAAATGTATTACTTATATTTTATTATTAAAATAAAATAACGAGCAAGATAATTGATAATATAAAAAAAATGCAATCATTTTGCTTTACGTGTATATATATATATATTTTAAAAAGAAATAAGAGTAGAGAATAAATTATTATTATCATGGAGCTTTTATTTGATATTTTTGTCTTCGGCGGCCTCTTCCTTTACTTCATAAAATAATAATAATAATAACAATAAGTTTTTTTTTTTTAATTTTCATGCCGCCATTGATGCTATTTGGAGCTCACTGATTATGTGTTGGAAGGAATCTAATCATACTAAGTTGCGAAAGATCAATCATTATCTTCATAATTAAACCATGGCCTTAGGAAATTCATTCCTAAACTTTATATGATTAACTTTTTACACTATTCAATTTTATTATTTTCTATCTAATTTCTAAACTTTTATCTTAAATCTATTAACCCTTAAAATAAACAAAATTAGCATATTTTATAGACAAACATTAGTATGAATAAAAAAAATTATATGCACCGAAACAAAATTTAACATAAGAAAATACTATGATTGAAAAACATTTTTTTATTTTAGTTTTTTTACATTATTTTAAAATTCATTTTAGCATTTCCTAAGTTTAATAGCATTTGAAATTGAGTATTTGTCCACTATGTTATTGCACACATGATTTAATACAATTATAAATTTAAAAATGTAATAAAATATAAAAGGTTATTTCTATTCCGCCATAGAAGCCAACAGGCAGTGCCAAAGACCAAGCCCCACTTCAAATCGAAACTAATGTTCAAGAGATGCTGCAAATTCTTCAAAAGCTAATCCTTACAACTGAGATTGAAGAATTGGATAAAAGATGATGCAGGAACTAATCGAAGCCACAGTTGTTCAGCTACCTTAGCACATGGAGAATATTTTCATCCCCTTGCCCATATATCTCGCATCTCAGATCAGCAACCATATGACGGCGGACTCGTTCCAAGTTAGTGAGCAGCTTTCCACGAAGACATAGCCACAAGAAAACACGAATATGCTCCGGACATTTCCATTACCAAATTACCTTCTACCTAGAGTTACTATGTGATTGGGAATTAGCAGTGATAGCTTTGTAGGCAGACTTCGCTGAAAAAATTCCACTTGGAGAATGGATCCAATACGTCATATCCTCACCGTCTGTTGACACTGGGGGTTTAATAGTGGCGATATACATAAGTACCGAAGGTGAAAGAGTCCATTGGACTTTTTGCCAATCCCAGCTACCATTGTCATCTGCAAACTGGCTCACTGTCCAGTTTATCATATCCGAAGGGATCTCAACTATAGCCAGTCCTTTTAAGGCACACCGCAGATGAGTCCAATTATCTACCCAAAATCAAATCTTTCTCCCATTACCCAGGCTCCAGCCTACACTGTCCTGAACCAAGTGCCAGGCTTTACGGACACCTTGAAAATGTATGGTTTTTAAATCCATAACAAATAAACAATAAGGATTATAAATGGAAAATAGCATAATCTATTGTTTGGTTTTCCATAAATATAAAAATTTATAAGAACACATTGATTAATCAAATACGAAAAAAAATTCCCCTTCAATTTTATTTATAAAGCTCTTATAGAAATAACGTTTTTATATAAGCTTAACAAGCCACAAAATTTAATCAATATCATACTTATAATTTTTAATTTTTAACACACGTTTTACTCTAATAAAGGCCGAATAGACTCAAGTTTATTGATGTTAGTTTTATGCGATACTTTGAATCACTCAATTTGGATATATATTGAAAGATATAGTCAATACTGATTCACATTTAGTTTATACAGCAGATTTGCAACCATTGTGCGACATAACATATGATTTATAGCATCACGGTGCTTCCTATTTTTTCCCAAATCAAAATTGGCATTCTACACAAAAGTTATAGCTCTATCTCTCAACTTATTTTTATAACATTCTGAATCCCCTCGATTTATAACATTTGAATCGTCTTGATCCAAGTTCGATAGCATGAGATATGCTCAAAATACTAAAGCTTATAATATAAATGTGAATTGATGCAAATTGAATGTATCTTGAAAAAATTGGCTTAGTGTGAAGAAACAACTTTGAAGAGATTTAGTATCACAACATTAAGGGTCATTTACACTTGTAGTACCCAATTTTAACACTTAATTCCATAATAATACTTTAACATTTAATTAGTCACTTAAAATTCTCTAATATTTAATTCGAATCTCTTAAACTACTACCCAATATTATTTACCGGTCACCGATAATGATGCGGAGCTTACATGGCTAGCTATCTGTAATTTTTTTTACCAACTAATTTCTACGCATCAACTTCTTAGAGAAACTCTCTTTTTTCTTTCTTAAAATAATAATAATAATAATCTCACCTGGAAATCCTCACCTTCCTCATCATCATTCTTGTTTTCTCCATCCACTTTTCCTCCATTAGCATCTCCATCTTCTTCTCCAATTAATCAAATATCCAATCAACAAAAAAATATAGCATCAATAAGAACAATAACCTTCCATTTCCGGTCATGTCCATCCCATCGAATTTGGGGATTCTTGAATTAAAGGAAGAGTAGAAGAGGAGGATTTGATTAGGGTTGGAGAAAGGAATTATATTGAGGAGTCTAAAGAGGTAAATAAGGAGAAGGAGACGAGCTATAAGGAGATATAATATGCTGGCAAAACAAGTGTGTTCAGTATGCTCCTAGTATGTGTTTTGTATCCTAAATTTGGGTGAATGTTGATTCGGTAAGTTGCAGTTGAGACTCAATTTTTAATTTTTTTTGAAATTGGAAGTTCCCTAGTATAGATAATGTGTTCACTCAAATTGGGGAACTTTCAAAATTGATTATTGAAGATAATTTTAGTTTTTTTTTTTAAATTATAGCTTTTTTCTTTTTTGTTTTTGTTTGGATGAGGCCAAACTTGCTTTTTTGAGAATCAGACAGGTTTCTTTCAGAGGATGTCCGTTGGGTTAGAGTAAGAATTTATTTTCTATGAGATATGGATCTAAATCTTTGGGTGTTTAATGTGATAGACATGGCTGGAAGAAAATTTGGGTGTTTGACTAATTGGAGAAGAAAATGGAAATGCAAATGGAAAAGTGGATGGAGAAGAAGGGAGTGATGATGGAGAAGGTGCAGGGAGAATTTCAGGAAAGATTTTTTTTTTTTTTTTTTTTTTTTTTTTTTTTTTTTTTTTTAAATGTAAGGCAATGTGGAGCAAGGAAGGTCGAAGCTGAGGTAGAGAAATTTCCAAAAAAAAAAAAATTGACACATCAGTGACCACATAAGCTCCATCTCATAATCGGTTACCGAAAAATGATGTTAGATAGTTTAGTGGGATTCAAATTATATGTTTGGGAGTTTTAAGTGATCAATTAAATGTTGGGTATTATTATTGGATTAAATGATAAAATTAGGTATTACGAAAGTAAATGACCCCAACATTAACTATGTAAAGTTTTAGAGGTGATGGTATGCATTCAACCCGATTAATTTTAATTTTTATAGGAGGTTATTAAACTTTTTGAATTCTATAATTTTAATTTCTATTTTTCTGTTATAAAATATCAGTTTTAATTATATAGATAAGTTATTTGTAACACACGATAGTTATTATATTACGGTCTAATTTAATAAAAATTATGATATTATACTGTCACGTCATTTTTTTCGTAAGATTATTTATCATAATTTTAATTTATTTACACTCAATCTTATAAAATTATGATTAAAAGTCTTATAAATAAGGTGATATGACAATGTGGCATGATAATATTTCTTGAGTTGCACTATAGTGTGTCATATGATTTAAATTAGTTGAAATTGTTTTACATAATTTCATTGTGTGATTAAAATTAATATTTTATAATGAAAAAGATAAAAATTGAAATTATGAAATTGAAATAAAATTTAATATTAAATTTGTTAACTTCTATATAGTTTACCTGAATGCATTCAGCCATTGAACCACTATGTTTTTCCTGTTTTGATATGCATTAAGGTCTCTATTGCTGAATTGTAGCCACATTTGCTTAAGCCTTCTCATCTTTATAATTGAAGATGGAACTGTTATAAGTACTGTGCTGTTGGCTCTCTTCTTTGCAATTACAAAGCAAAGGTTTGGGTGTTGGGGCTTAGGGTAACTCCGATGGGTATGCAAATCTTCAGATTTGCGTCGTTGGATTTTGGCTTGGGATGGTTCAAATTTCATGCCAAATTCAACAATAAATTTACATTTTCAAATTTCATATAATTATTTATATTAATTACATATATTATTAATTATATTCACATGAATATATAATAACATAAAAAAATATTATAAGCATTATCAAAGATTACATAAATTTTAAAATATCACACAATTACTAAAAAAATACATAAATATTAAAAATAATTTTGTGCTCGACATAAATAAATCAAAGATAAAGATACTCATATTATACTTTGCAATACACTAATAAAACATTTGTGGGAATAATATAGTAATTCACTGCACTGAATGCATTATAATGCTTTAAGTTATTTAATTTTATGTGTTTTAATTAAATAAATTCTGATATTTTATATTAGTGCATTTTATGGTTACTTGGTTAATAACGATAGAATTTTCCTTTTATATTATTTATTATTACATCCTAATATTTATTTTACCATTATTTTTACTCTATTTTAGTTGCAATTATATAAAAATTGAATCAACATTATTCATAATTCAACTAAATTTTGATTAAAATAATTATTTATATTTTATTTATAAATAAATATTAATAATATCTAAATTGGATGAATATGTAAAAAAAAAGTATGGGTGTAATTTATAAATATAATAAAAAAAAGTAATAAAAATAATAGATATAAAAGAATATGCGGAGAATATTATTTTTAGTGTAAAAATTGATGTTATGAATTAAATATCAAATTACAGTAAATATTAAAAAAAAAAGATAATGTAAAACTTACGCTAAATTTGTGTTTTGTGTTGGAGATGGTTTTAGTAATTTTTTTTTTCATTAATGCATATGGTATAGGAAAATTTCTTTACAATTATATTTTATTTAAAAATAACGTCTATATATAGTTATAAAAAGTTAAGAAAAGTTAAATCAAAATAATTTCTCTTGTACAACTATGGCAGATTTTGGTTGTAAAATTTTGCATTATTGGAAAAATCATAAGCATTAATCATTCAATCAAAAGAAAAGTTACTAAATCATTTATTAATTATAGTTTTTATTTTAAACTTGTAAGTACCAAAATATATACTTCAAGACTATAAGCAGATCTCAGAGCTTGCCCGTAATTATAGATGAAACTTCTATTCCAATCTCCTATTTTCATATAGTAAATTTATCAATATTTTATCTTCTGATGTCTACTATGAAAATTAAATTTATTAATTTTTATCTTCTATTTTTTATTCTGAGATCTGCTTCGTATTGCACAGTCGGTTCATACCTATTTTTTAATGTAAAAATTTATGAATTAAATTCAAAAATTTGTAATGTTATAGAAATATTTTTATTATTTAATCATTTAAATTTGGGCTTTTTTTTTTTCCGAATAACGAAATATTCCCATCAAGAAGATCCATAAACTGCACAAAAAAATGTGTTGCATGTGCTAAATGAAGCCTTCTTAATTTATCCCAAAATTAAAAAAGAAAAAGAGCCAGAAATGGCAATAAAATATCCTTTTTTTTTTTTTTTTAGATATCTGAATAAACGTGTTGTGAAATCGAATGTGTCCTTGTGGTATGAATGGGTGTGCTATCACTGATATATATTATAAATTACATCTGTCCCATTTACAAATCACTTAAAAAGTAATTAATTATTAAAAAAGTACTTTTATATGAATTAACTGATTGATTTTAATAATCATACATCCAAGAATACTTGGATGCTTAAATTAATCTCCAGTGTAAGAAGAAAGAAAAAAGTTAGGATAATATTTTCTATATCTGTAATATAGGAGATATAATATTTTTTATTTCGAATCATATAAATTTTATAAAAGATATAAAATATAAATTTTATTAAGAGAGAAAAAATATTTTCTGTAAAGCTCTTCAGCAATTGAATCAGCTCATAATTGTTATATTAATTATATTTTTTTACATATAAAAATTAAAATAATTTTAAAATAAAGAAAAATTATTTTTTTATTATAATTTTCAAGTGATAAATATTTTTTTAACGACTATTTTTTAAAATAGAGAGGATAGGAGATTTAAAGCCTTCATAGCTGAAACTAATCAATTATAAACGAGTGATTTTAAATATATTTTTTTTCCCGTTAAGGGCGATACCTTTAGGAATTGAATATGTTTGTGTATGGATTGTGTCGGTTAATTTTTTTTTTTTTTTTAAAAAGAATTATTATTATTTTAAACCTAAATAGTGATGTATCCTGAAAAAGTGAGGAAATGAATGGAAAATGGAGAGGACACATCACATTGTTGACAGAGTAATACGACAGACAGAGAGCAGTGTGGAGGCAATTTTCCCAAGATATGATCTGGAATTCTGGACCTGTCTGACTTTTTTGTCGGATCTTTTCAGAAAGTATGGACTAATTTATTAACTAACTAAATTATAAGGGAGTTTTTTATAATTTTAATTTTGATATTTGTGCACATATCATAAAATTTTTAGGACCAATTTGATCATTATTACAAAATTTACAAGATAAATTAACGGAAAAAATGTTAAAAAGGGCAATTTAAACCTTCCAAAAAGTTTAAAGATCAAATCCAACTGTAACCCTATTACTTTTTCTTTAATGGTTCATAAAAGCAGACATTGCTTCTATTGATTAATGATTATTATCGATTAATATGATTCGATACCTCTATTATTGCATAGCTCCATAGTTAGCTCACATTTAATTATTTTGTTTCTTATCAAATACACATGGTTCACATTCGATGAATTAAATAATGGCAAAATTGATCTAGTCAAAAAGATTGTTCTAGCTTTTTTTTGAAAGAGATTGTTCCAGCATAAAATGTGTGATTACTTACACTTATAATTTAACTTCGAATACTATTTTATCTATAAAAAAGAATTAATGAATATTAACTTATACAAATATTAAAAATAAATAAATATTATTTTAAATATTAATCATGAATTAGTGTAATAGATTAAAATATAAGAGATACATAGAAACTCATTCAAAAAAGGTAAACTCATTCGATACGATATTAATCGATCTGTGTTCAAGTCCAATCACTTAAAGTTATTATGTATTTGTCAAAATTTACACCATTTATATGCACATGGATATTTGCTTTAGCTTATCTAATTAGCTGATAGATAAGTATTTAATGAGGTTCTTAAATCAAAGCTAATAATTGTTTTTATTCAAAATAGTTACTGATTTGATTAATTTCATTTTAAAATTTTTTTCATCAGTCAATAGCTGATTTAAATTTATTTTATATATAAACTATATTACCCTCATTAAAAATAATTAATAACAACTAGCTTATCTTTAAAGTTGATTTTTTTTTTATAATTTATAAAGAAATTATATTAACAAGATTCACATTTTAACATAATTTTCAAATAGTTTCTATTAATAATTTTAATAATAAATAAAGTGAAAATGATAAATTATTGTATATTACTACTTATATTTTTTTATATATTTTACATAATTAGAAAAATATATTATTAAATTATTTATCAGTAATTTATATCTTTAATAGTTATTTGATATACTAATAGTAACAACTAATATAATTTTATCAAATTATTCATATATATCAAATGCTAGCTATCAGTTATTATAAATAACTAACCAAATAGACCCTATTCCATTTATATTTTGGTCTAAGAGTGTTGGCTTTGATACCATAACCATTTATATCATTATAAGCACACTATTTATATTTATTTTCCGGTCCGAGAGTGTTGGCTCTACTATGCAAGTAAATTTTTAGGCACATGTGAAAATATGAATGAAATTGAACCATTTAATATAAAATTAATTGATATATGTTAAGATTCAATCTATAGTTTTACATCACTATACACTTGAAATCTTAAAGTGACGGATAAATAGAGTTGAATTTATCCAAAATAAAACCAATTAACAATAAATTGTGTTAAGATTCAATTTGCATCATTTATATATAATTGAAGTCTTTGAATCCTTCGTCTCCTACAAGTGTCATGCTAATAATGAAATGGAAAATCATCCCATCTTAAATGGCTTAACGACATCTTCATAAGTTTGGATTCTATAAAAAAGCAAACCTTTGTTTTCAAAATCTTATTTAAACAAAGTTAATCTCCTTTATCATTTAATTTGAATAAATAAATGTTGATATAAACATTTTTCTTAATTGTACTAGGAAGGTGGATTAAATTTTTTTCTGGCAAGTTATCCTCGGTTAATAACCTATATCATCAATAAAATGATGAAGGACTAGTAAAATGCAATTCAAAATAATTAAAATAATTTGTTATATCTAATTTGAGTGTCTTTTTATATTATATTTAGTGTGAAAAATTGTAAAAATTAAATTGAAATCTTTCTATTTATCAAATATCCTATGAGTTCATTAGAAAAAAAGTCAATATATATCTTATATATTTCATTTAAATATACGAATTAAAAAAATAACGTAAATAGGCATTAGGTAAAGTAATAAAATGGAAAATTGTTGGACCAAGATGAAAAATGAAAAATAAAATTCAAATTTCAATTATTTTTTTTTTGAAAATTTGTTGTCATTATGATTAATTTATAAGTGGGAGAATATTATTTTTGTTGTATAATTATGATTAATTTAGAAGTGGGGAATATTATTGTTCTTGTATATTATGATTAGTCTATAAGTGGGGAAAAATATTTTTTGTTGTATACCACATGTTCTTGGCCATAGACAAGTCCAATTATTTGCTATCTGTTTGGAATTCGATTTATTGAAATTCATTTAATAAATAAATAACTTGAATTTAAAATACGTAAAATTTAAATTATAAAACTCGTGAATAAATTAAAATGAAAACTTATAAATTAGCTTATAATTTTAATATATTATTAATTTAATATTAGATATAATATATAAATTTTTATACATAATAAATATAACAAGTATTTTAAAATTATATTATTCGAATAAAATTTATTAAATATATTATAATTTATCTAGTAAATAGTTTATTTTAATTTATGAATAATATATATATATATATATATATATATATATATATATATATATATATTAAATGTTGAGTTTTAAATTCATTAAGTTTAAAATTAGATAAGTGTCCATCTTCATAATTCTACATTCACTTTTAAATGCTTATGTGTTGAATAATTAAAATTCACAATATCTTTTCATAAAAAAAAATAAAAAAAAACTTCTCTTATTTTAAAATAGACATATAACATATTTCATTTTATGTAAAACACTCTAATTTTATTACATTTAAAACATTATTATTTCTTCTCATAAGAAATTATCTCTTTTACTCTAATTAAAAAATCACTCTTTTATTCAACTAAAAACGCCTTAAAAAAGAAATTTGTAACTTCTCAACCATTTTCTGTTTTTTATTTTAATTATTCAGTTATTATTATCACTATACATATTGACGAATATATATATATATATATATATATATGCTCCTAGTAAAAAATTATCAAAATAACTTTTTGAGTTCTCACTTTTATATTTGACTAATTTGTAGTTTTTAATTATTTTAAAATATATAAATTATTTATAGTTCGCATAACGCAAATTGATAATTAAAGATATAATAAATTTAGTTCAATTATAAACCAATCAAGCCCGAGTTAGTTTTGATTCAACTCCACTAAGTTCATTTGCACTCCATCACGTGTGTGAACTAAAAAAAAGGCTAACAATTAAATAAAAAAGAAAATTTTTATTTATTTAAATTATATTGTATTCAATAATTATTGAATATTTGATAACTGTTTGTATTTCGAATAAAAATTACATAGAATAGACAAAAAATTTTCAAAAAGGATTGATCATAAGACAACAACCTTGTCAAATGATCACACATTATTTAAAGAGGGTCCCAACAGACAACATTAAAAAATTCATGCGGAGGTTTTGGTTATCTGCCACTATAATCACATTGTAGTTTTGCCTCATGCAATGCGTCTTCCCACCTATCATTATTCTTTGCACACTCTACTATAAAATGACCACTTCTCTTTTCAAATTCCAAGCCATATCTGTTCCTCACTAAAAAAAGTGAGTTACTGGCAATCTTAGTGATGTATTATGTTCTCTGTTGTTGGGTGTTTCTCTAATTCTTCTTTCTTTTTTTTTATTAGTACCAAACTTTATGCTCAAGCTCGAGCTTGATGTTAAAGTGTGTTCAGTGTAGTGTTTTTTATTGGTTATTCTGTAATCTTCTTCAGTGCAAATTTTGATGCAAAGTTTAAAATTTTGTGGGTATTATCTTAATGGGTATTCTCATTTTTCATGCAGGCTTGAAGAAAAATTGTTTGTTGTAGTTAGAACAATGGTTGGATCAACCTCAGTTTCTGCTCCAAATGGAAAAGGATTTATCAATAACGATAATGGTGATTTGCTTCCTGCATCCAATGATTGTTTTGGAGGTGTGATTGTTGATTTGAATAAAAAAATGGAACCTCAAGTCTTTCTTGTCAAGCTCAGAGCTTCAATTTCAGCTTGGAGGCAACAGGTTATATATATCAGTATTACTGGATATATATGTTTCTGAATGAACTTATCATAGATGAAAATAGTTGTCTACTATAATGCTGAATGTGTTCTTCTTTTTTTCTTGATTTAAATTTTTCAGGGAAAAAGGGGAGTTTGGATTAAATTGCCTGTTGAACATGTGAATCTAGTAGAAGTTGCAGTCAAGGTAATTACATACTTTCTGCTTCTGTCAAAAGAAACGTAGTGGTGACTACAAGGGTGATACCCAGATGCTTGTCCAATTATTCCATAATGTTAATCATTTAGATTCAGTGCGTTGTGTGGATCTTACATTGATGAACTATTCAAATGTTGGAATTCATACCCAGTAACTTGGTAAATGCTGCAAACTATCTCAATAAACACCTCATGTTGGATCTGTGATGCATTACGTTTTCCTGAGATAGAATCAGAATCGAAACCTACATTTTAGCTAGTCTTTTCTTCTTCCTGTAAAAATTTGTTTAGATGTTTCCCTTCCTGTGTTTGGTATTGTACTGTCTGTGTCTGATTTTGATTTCTGCAACTGCTCATAAAACTACTACAACAATAAGCTGCAAGTTATTGATTTCTATTAGTACATATGTTATACTGATGACAGGAAGGATTCTCATATCACCATGCTGAGCCAAGTTACCTCATGCTTGTTCACTGGATTCCTGACACTCCAAGCACCATTCCTGCAAATGCTTCACACACAATAGGTGTTGGTGCTATTGTCTTGAATCATAAAAGAGAGGTATTTACATACATTTTCCTTCACCCTTCTTTTTTTTTTCCTCTGAGTCTATATGAAAGTCCTAATACATGGGATTTTCCTTAAGATAAGCATAGTTTAACCATTTGCAAAATAACTACTGCATAGACTATTTCAGAAGTAAACTCTTGTAAAGAGACATCGGTGTCCATATACTCCAGTCAATGTCATATATAATTATGGCAAATCCACTGTGGAGGAGATGTAGTCAAGTCTGGGCTTCAGTATGTCATTTTCACATTTTTGTTCTCATTCCTTTCCTCCAAAAAGTCAACTCGACTGCTGATGTGATAATAGTTCGTAGTTAGCAAGCTAATTTTCATGTGATGGCTATATGTGATGTTTGATATTTGATGCACAGACACAGGCACAAGCAAATGTAATACTCGCTTACATGTGTCTTTGTTGTTAGATACTTGTTGTCCAGGAAATGACTGGTGAATTTCAAGGAACAGGTGCATGGAAAATCCCCACAGGAACTGTTGATGAGGTACATGCACAAAACCAGCAGTTATGTTTTGTTTCACAAATTAATCCACTTCACTAACCATTAGATAATCTCTTTCGACACATAGGGCGAGGACATTTTCGTGGCAGCTGAAAGAGAAGTAAAAGAGGAGACCGGTGTAAGTGATAAATGTGTTTCTGATGTTTCTGGTTTATGTCATTATGGATCTGTTTCCTAAGACTTGGTATCTTTTCCTGCTCAGATTGACACAGAGTTTCAAGAAATTCTAGCATTCAGGTATGCTTGTTTTTGGTTGTATACCTCTGCTGTTTCTCAAAACTATGCAACTGTTTCTATAATCATGCCTTCGCATTTTCTCTCACATTTCTGTGGCCTTAACTTACAGGCAATCGCACGATGCATTCTTTGGGAAGTCAGATATATTCTTCATGTGCATGCTCCGTCCAGTGTCTTTCCAAATCCAGAAGCAAGAACACGAGATCGAGGCAGCCCAGGTAATTCCAGGCAATAACATAGGGCACTGCTTCTTAGGTAATTATGTTTTAGTTTGTTAATGTGGTGCCCAGCTGAATACCTGTAAGCACAAGAAAACCTCTGGGATCTTTGATCCACAGGATCTCCAATGCTGACTTTGTATCTGTGCCTCGTGTGTTTTCCAGTACGCATTCTGTTCCAGTTATCTTGAATAAAATGTGCCTGAGTATCTGATGAAAGTGTCAATTTTTTTCTATAGTGGATGCCAATCGAGGAATTTGCAGATCAACCTTTTGCTCGGAAGCACAGACTTTTCAAGTATATTGCTGAACTATGCCTGGCAAAGGCAGACAGAGGTTATGCCGGACTTTCTCCGCTGCCTACATCATTGATCTTCAAAGACCAGACAAGTTATTTGTACACGAACGTCCGAGATTTGAAGCAGATATGTGCCATTGATCGCCAGTTGAAAACACTTTAAGGTTGTTGCAATATCTCTCGTGCAACTTTAACACATTAAGGCTGATCTTTCTGCACATTTTAATAAGAGAAAGCACATGCTTGGAACCTGAAAAAAAAATTCCAAGGCTCCAAGTGTTTCTTTGAAGGTCAGAATGTCGTAATAAGTCTGTTGTTAGAAGTGCTAAATGACCTTTGCTGAGGCTTATGTAAATGCATATCATTTCAATGCAAGAGGGTTTATTGTTCAGTTTTTCTTCTGTGGTGGTGCTTTTTTCTCTGTTTTGAATTGAGCATTGGATGATTATTTGCATTCTAATTTGGAAGATTTCTCTGGTATGAAACTATGTCTAGAAGCAGAATTATTGGCTTTAGACATCAAGTACTAAATTCTTAACAAACAACAGCAATTCTCAGTTCTTTTGCTCCAAATGAACCTGCAAATGTGTGCAATTTTGTAAAGAGCGTCAGCATTACCATCATCCTTGAATTACTTCATAACTGCTGGCCACCGCCTGATTACAGAAGGATTGGATGTTTTTTTTTATTTTTTCCTTAACATTGTACCTATATTAGGACTTTTGAATGGAGAAATTATGGTGGAGTGGAAGATTGAACCCATCACTTTTATCAATGTTTGGCTTCCTTGCAAGATGGTAAACCATCTATCCGTAGGTGGATTAAACCATAATTTAATATTATATATTTTATTCTTATAAACGTTTAATACGATATTTTTAAAGAAAAATAATTACCAAACCTTTCTTACTAAGTGTTTTTATTTTAAATTATAAAATATATAAATTTTATATTTTTAAATTAGAATTTTACTGAAAAAATAGTCAAATGGTAACCCTTAAATATAGTCCATATGTGACCTCTCAATTAAAAATTTCCTAATGACCATAAAAGAGATGAAATTTTTTCTTGAAATGCAAGGAAAAAAAGGGGTTAACTTAAAAATAATATTTAGAACTTTTCCTGGTCCCCACGTGGAGAAATTATACTATGACTCGCCATTTCCATGTCACTTATAAATTTTTTATCATAAATATTACAAATTAAATGATAGGTTGACGTTATAAAAAATAATTTTTATTTTTTAAAAGATTTTTATTTATTTAGAATGGATTAAATTTATAAAACATTTTTTTTTTTTTGAGTTACAAATTTAATCTATATAATACACTAAAAAAAGTAGCAATGATTTTCCTTAATTCATCTAAAACGTAGGGTAAAATATGGTTCAATGCATTTGATAGAAAATAAAATTTGATCCCAATCTCACTAACTTTTCGAGACAGTAATTTTCACCTTCAATAAATTGAAAGACTGAATATTTAATTAAAATGATAAAAAATAACTTAATAATATTGATTTGACCATCCAATTATCAAAGATCACCATTATTATAAATTTTTTTTCTTTGAAGACATTATACATTATACCATGAAATTCTAGCCATTAGATAGTTTTTTTTTTTTTCATCATTTCTTACGCACTTATGAAAATGACAAATTAGAAAGGGCATTAGCTTTCCACCTCCTACTATCTAAATCAATCATATAAGAAAACCCAATAAATCTTGGAAGAATTGTTATTTTTTCTAATATTTAAAAGACATTTACAAATTTATATACTATTTTATTCTTATAAAATGATTAATAAGTGTTAATTATTACAAATATAAAAAATAAATAAATATTTTTTTAAATATTAAAAATGAAATAACGTAATAAGCAAATATAGAAGGAAATAACAATTATCCCAAAAATCTTTCATTCTTTAAAGCAAATGTACACTTTGGTTAAACATTCCAAACTTGATGGCCAAAATTGCAAAACTTATGGTGAAAGAAAATGGCCAAAAAGCTAATTCTTGGGGTTATTTCAACATTACATACAAGTTAAGGGAGCAAATTGTGACTTTAGCCTCAAAATCTGACAAAAAGGCAACTTGGGCAGCAGCAATCAGTGGATTTTCGTCATCAGCCACTTTGTAGTTTTCCCGCATTCATCTTTCTTTATTCTTTACACACTGTAACTTAACTCTACATTTCCTCTCTTTCCAAAGTCCAATCAAGTTCAGTGTTCACTACAACAAAGTGAGCCAATTGGGTTCTGATTCAGCTGGTAATCTTAGTACTGTAATATAATATACCTTCTTTGTTGTTTAGATAAGTAGCAGTCTTTGTGCCCAAACTTGAGCTTGAACTTAAAAGAGCTTGGTGTAGTTAACTGTAACATAGTGTTTTTTTTTTCTTTTTCTTGTTTTCTTTGTAAAGATTTTGATGCAAAGCTCAAAGCTTTGCTGGTGTGTTTTCATTTCTGAATTAGCTCAAGTGGTGGTTTTGTTATGCTATGTTACGTTTTGCTGCTAATTTGGATAAGCAATCTTAATGGGTGCTTTTTTATTTTTGTACTTTATGCAGGTTGAAGAGAAGCGGTTGTTGTAATTAGAACTATGGTTGGATCAGAGTCAGTATCGGCACCGAATGAAAATGGTGTTATCAGTAATACTAATGATGACAACGATAATAATGGTGATTTGCTTCCTGCAACTAATGATGGTTTTGAAGGTGTAATTGTTGATTTAAATGAACAAATGGAACCTCAAATTTTTCTTGCTAAGCTTAAAGCTTCTATTTTGGCTTGGAGGCAACAGGTTGTTATTTATTTTATTATTCTTGTAAGACTTTCTTCAATAGTGCTTATCAGCAGTGAATAATTGCTTGCCCTTGATTGTACTAAAGTTTTTTTTTTTTGGGTTGCAGGGAAAGAGGGGAATTTGGATTAAGTTGCCTATTGAACTTGTAAATCTTGTAGAAATTGCAGTCAAGGTGATTACTTTCTGATTATGTGACATGAAACAGTTGACTACAAGGGTTCTTATCTAATTATTCAATAATTTTGACCCTTAGATTCAGTCCTGTGTGGATTTTCCCTGGATAAACTATGATGCATTAGATGAAGTATTTCACTCAAATCAATCAGATCCAGAATGGAGACCCAGATTTTAGTTGGTCTCCGTTAAAATTTGTATGGATAATCCCTTTTTCAGATTCGTTACTGTGCATTAGAAGTTAAAAATAATTGCCCTGTTGTCCTTGGAAATTAGTTGTCAATCAGGTTTTGTGTTTTCAGATTCCAATTTGCAGAAACTTAGATTGAGCCATGAGCAGAAATTGCAGTTTTCATTTTGCTTTTGCTATTTTCTAAGTGAGGGGAAGAAAAGAGTCAATGACATATTGAATTTTATTTTCTTTCATGTTATTTTCATTATTTCATTAATATGCTGTTCATAGATTTCCGCTGTGGCTCCAAAAAGACAACATGAAAGGCCAGATATTGACCTCTATTAGTGCATCTGTTATTCTGATGACAGCAAGGGTTTTCCTATCACCATGCTGAGCCAAGTTACCTCATGCTTGTTTACTGGATTCCTGACACGCCAAGCACCATTCCTGCAAACGCTTCACACCGAATAGGTGTTGGTGGTATTGTCTTGAATGATAAAAGAGAGGTATTTTCCTAAGTTTGTCCTAATCTGTCTTGGCTTTTTTCCTCTGCTTTTACTTTGTTTCGTTGAGTAATTTTCTTTCGTCTTCTTATTAAAACACATGTTGACTTTACTTGCATCATTCCTCTCCTCCAAAAGTTGATTCCACCTATGATGCTAGTATAAGTTTTTGTTAGCTTCTTTCCTTCTCTCGCCTCTTTGTTGTTAACATAAAGAATCTTTGTGTTGTGTCTGTCTCATCAGATTGGCATATTTTGCAAAGGCACTTTTCTTTCTGGCGATTGCAAAAAAGCCACTGAATTTTTTCGTATACATATATTCTGAGGGCTATATTGTCCTTCAGTGATAGTCAGAAGATTCTGATTCAGTCCTTACAGTCTCCAGGATTTATATGGGACTGGGTGCAAAAGTTCACTTGATTGTAGTTCCAATAGCCTAAAACGTATTTTGGATGGCAGAATAGAGACAAAAATGGTCCATGAAAGTGATTGTTAATGGAGCATTTGGTTACATTAAAACTTGGAAGATATTATAATGCTTTTCATGTGATGGCTACCTGTGATATTTGACACGCACTTATGAACTCGCTTATGTATCTTTTTGTTCTTGAATGGGGAATCCTTTTGCTTGTTAGATACTTGTTGTCCAGGAAAAGAGCGGCCAATTTCACAAAACAGGTGCATGGAAGATCCCCACTGGTGCTGTGGATGAGGTAAATGCATACCATGCGCTGTCATATTTTGTTTCACAAAATCAATACATTTTATTAACCATTTAGATGGTCTCTTCAAAATTTAGGGCGAGGACATTTTTGTGGCAGCTGTAAGAGAAGTGAAAGAGGAGACTGGTGTAAGTGATAATGCGTTTCTAATATTTCTAGCATTGCCAGTGCAGATCTGTTTTTAAAATCTCATGTTTTTTCTTGCTCAGGTTGACACTGAATTTCAAGAAATTCTAGCATTCAGGTATGGTGTTTTTGGCTGTTCATCACTACTTGTTCTTAACACTACATAGTTATATCTTAACTAGTCAGCTGTGGATAGACAAGTGATATAACATTGCCATATTATTCGTGACTAGGATTTCTTCTATTTTCTTAGCCTAGAGAGAAACCCCACTTGCGACCATTCAAATTGAATATGATGAATTTTATAAGATGCATGGTCATCTTTGGGAAGTGGCACAAAAATTATCTCACATATTTATGACCTTAACTTACAGGCAGTCGCACAAAGTATTCTTTGGGAAGTCGGATATATTTTTCGTGTGTATGCTGCATCCATTGTCTTTTGACATCCAGAAGCAAGAACTAGAGATTGAGGCAGCCCAGGTAATTCCAAGCTATAATATAAGGCACTACCTCTTAAGTGATCAATTTTTTAGTTTGTTCAAACATACTGATATATTCAGAATTCACTGGTTTCTATAAATTCACCGTTTCTATTATTCTTAAAACACAGTAAACTTGAAATCAGCCAACCTATCATTTGAAGTATTTCTTAGCCTATTTGTCAGCTCCAAATTGATGAACTTGATATGCAAAGAACTGATGGAAAATATGCGAAAATTTTATGCATTAGAGCAGTCGCCACTCTTTATTCATCATCAATGACTCGTAGTGTTTTTACATTTATTGGTGTTGTATACTTGCAATTTTTTAATTCCACCATAGTTTATAGTTTTATTGCTCTTTTTTTTTTTTTTTTTAATAAGCAGAGGATTTTATCAATAATCCAAGAAAACTTAGCATAATTATGTGAATTATACCCGAGATGATAAAGCATTATTATTATAACTTGTCAAAATGAAATTCTTATCTGAATATTAAACCCACTATCTATTCTCCATCACATTAGAAGAATCATAAGCAGAATTGAATTATGTTAGCTTCATGGTAAAGGGACCTCTTATCTGGGGCCAGCCATTGCTGATTCTGTATATTGTATTCATGCCTCGTGTTTTTCTTGTTGCTTAGTTGCCATTTTGTTACAGGAGTTCCTCATTTTGTGTTATCTTGTAGAATATGATGGTCTCAAGAACTGATAAAATTTGCCAATTCTCTTGCACAGTGGATGCCGATAGAGGAATTTGCAGCTCAGCCTTTTGCTCAGAAGCATGGACTTTTCAAGCATATTGCTGACTTATGCTTGGCAAAGGTGGACAGAGATTATGCTGGATTTTCACCAATACCTACATCATTGATTTTTAAAGACCAGACAAGTTACTTGTACACCAACATCCGAGATTTAAAGCAGTCAAGTTCTGCTGATCCCCAATAGAAAGCAGGTTCATTTTGTTGTACTATCTGTGGTGCAACTCTATCATTCAATTTATTAATGCTTAAACTGATACTACTGCCCATTTTAATAAGGTAAAAGCACATGCTTTAAACTGAAAAATTCCAAGGCAGTAAGTGAAAAGGATGTGCCTTTTTACTTAATTGTATGTGAAGTGAAAAGATGAATAATTTCTGTCTTATTGTTCTTCTACAATCATTTTTTTTGGAAGATTTCTCTGCATTTAAATGTGGTCATTGAGATGGGATTTTGTTACATGGTCGAAGTTGGCATCCACTTGTTTGAATCTTGCAAGTAATAGATGCTGAAATTTGTACTGCCTATCAATCAATCTGTATGCACTGACCATGCTTGCATCATATGCATATCTATTGTCACTTGTCTAAGTTGTGCAGCTTGTAGACCGCTTCTACATAAACATGACAGGTGGTCTGCCATGCGGCACATGCAGTTTTGATTAGAGAAAAATAAAAATGAAACATGCGAAAACCAAATTAGAGTCTTAAACAAAGGTGTAGATCTGCAAATGTTCTTATGTCTTCAGAGAGCCTCTATATTTCAAGTTCTTTATAGCTCTTCCTCAAGTGTGGTCTGCTAAGGAGAAGAAGAAAAGTATGCCATTAACGAAATTTTGTTTCCTTTTATTAGCACTTCTGCTTTCAGTCTTGCATCCTGAGCATGCAGAGTCGAGGAAACTTTTCAGCGATGACTCATTTCCTTCACCAATCGGTTGCATGAATTGCTCGCTCTGTCAAACCCAATGCCACCCCCCTGCTCCACCACCGCCCCTTTCTGGGTACCCATTATATGGACCACCTCCGCCACCTTCTGGGTACCCAACATATGCACCGCCACCTCCAGTCAATCAGTATCCTCCATATGGCCCTTCACCACCTCAAGTCAATTGCTCACAATTCCCAGCTCAGTACCCCCCTCCGTATGTTTTTGGATATCAGCCTGTTGTACAGAACTATTCTGTAAATTCTTCACCACCTTACTTCCTTTCAGTTATGTTAATGGCAATCTTCATTTTTGCTCTGCTCTAGATTTGCATGCTTTGAGGACTGCCAAAAATCTGTCAAACTTGCATTTGTAATAAAAGCCTTCCTTACAGGCACAAGGCTGCTTCTTTTCAGTGTTATACATATGAAACTGTAATTTTAGTACCTGTTCACGTTTAGGTTTCATGATCAAGTGAGTACATAAACTATCAGATATTGCTTTGTTAAAAGCCTTTTTTAGATATTACAGCGCTACTATTTTCAGCTTTACTATGTTCTTTTTGTGCTTCTGTTCTTTTGGGTTTTTAGCGTTTTACCTATAGAATTGCACTTTTACTTCTGAGCATGATGAGTTGTGAGACAGGAGTTGTGGAGGGTGCCAAGTAGCAGAAAGGGCATAGTCCTCATCCCCACCTGGCCTTGTGAATTGCATTTACTTGGGGAGTGACCGTTATTTTTAACTTGGATCTTAGTTTGTTTCTCTTTCGCCCTAACTTGATGACATATTGTCAACTTTAGCAGAAATTTTTATTCATCTTAAAGCTGCTGGCACTGAAGACAACATAAATAAGGCAACAATATTTGTTCCCTTGTAATTTAGGTGAATCAAAGGGATCATAAGAGCACTACTGATATTGCATGAGATTTTTTGGTTTTGATTAAGAGGTTTTAGGTCGATTAACCTTGTAATTTAGGTCGCTCAGGATATCATTTGATTAAATGTGGATGGCTGCAGTTCCTTTACAATGTTAAAAATAATCAAAGCAATTAAGGTGATGATACTTTACATGTGTGATCATGTGAAATTCCACAAAAGATGCATGTGATGAGAAAAGAGGGTGTTCGGGAATTTGCAAAATCATGCATCCCTAAGTCATTTTAAATGAAATTAACATTGCTGAAATCATCATCACATGGGCATTTCTTTGTCGTTTTACATAACAGCAACTAAGAAACATGAATTTAACACTTAAAAAAAATGGAAGGAAACATGCTCTCATTCCACTCAGATAACTTCTTGTAGTCTACTTGCATTTAATCTTTTGCTCTTTTGAGAGTAGAGCCTTTGTGACTTTTTCTCTAGCCAATGTGGTGGCATTGGGAAATTTCCATTTCAATCGTGTAGACAAATTAAAGAAACTAAAAGACAAGAGTAAAGAATTCAGTGAGATCTATCATATCATATCATATCATATAGCAAATCATGGAAGAAAAGTTGCACACAATAGCTTTTATATTACTATTACAAAATCTTCCTGATTTGACAATAACAGTGTGTAATCAATAAGATCTACAGCATCTATGACAAAATACAAATCACAAACCTTTGAAAATCATCTTCAAAAAAAAAAAAAAATGCCACACTGAAAACTAGAAGAAACTAAATCCTCAATCAGTAACTAATAAGCCAAAGAAGAGCTTGATTTATTCCCCACCCAACTTGGTGAAAAGGAATGTTGAACAACTTACAGCATCAAAAGCCCTGAGCACAAACTTATCACGATGGCAACAAGGGCTCCAGCATAAAATCTTGCACCAGCATTGTCATCGCCTGTTAGATCTGCTGGGTCAGAATCGGATGGCGCATCGGCTGGTGAGTCTGAAGGTGCTGAAGTATCATCTTTATTAGATTTTGGTGCATCTGCTGCTTCCTCTGGAGCAGGGGCTGGAGCAGGAGTTGGTGCTTCTGCTTTGAACAACTCCTTAGGCAACAAGACCTTGTCAATGGTAAAAATAGCAAGAGGTTGTTGATCTAGTAAAGTCTCAACTATTTTAGCTGTGACGCTTCTTGTCTTCAATGTTACAACCTCACCATCATTTTGCACTGTGAAATCAAACTTCTTTGCCCCATCAGTAGCCAAAGTGTTCATGACACCATTGTTGGATTTTAACATTGATAAAGACTGGTATATAGGCACACCAAAGAATTCAAGAAATGACACTTTGCCAGCAGCTGTTAAGTTCTTGAATTTTGGTAGAAAGGCTTTGAAGGGATCGTCAAGAGGGCAAAATACTGTCAACCCTCCATCAATAGTGTCCTGAAATTGACAACAACCAAAATTCATCAACATTTCATTTTTAACAAAAAGGAAAACTTACTCCATTGTTCAAACATATGTTGCTCTGCTCCTGTTTCTGTCTTATTACATGGACCATTGCTAGAGAGTTTATAATAAATCTGTTCCTCATTTTTGTCCACATATAAGAGTTGGTGCGTTGCAGTGGCACTGCTCCCAACTCCAAAATTGCCTGCCTTTAAGAATTTTTGGTATCATCCTAAAGTTGATTCAAATTTACTCACTGTTTTTTTGCTCCCATTACAGCCATTATAGCAAAAGAAAAGCTCGCCCCAAATAAAGAAAAGCCATCAAAATTAGAATTCACAAAATTAATGTCCACCTTAATTAATTATCTTCAATAGCGACATAAAACTAATTCCAATTCTTAAACAACATCCTATGTCTTTAATAATAAGTCCAAAATCATCATTAACAAAAGGCAAGCATGTATTTTTTTTTTTTAAAAAAAAAAAAAGTCTCCAACTGGGATCCACCTCACAGCTCTAGAGACAAACTCCATTCTTATTTACCCAAAACTCACTGCCAAAGGCTTTTTTTTTGTTTCACCAGTGATATCAAGATCCCAACAACTGTATGTACTACGTTCAAACTGGAGACACAGAACAGCTTCTACTGGCTGATCCCGTCAATTGTTGGTAAAGGCAAAAGATTTTTAAGCTAACATTGTAAAGGAATGCTAATTAGAGTGGTAGATCCAATTCATCATCACTTCTAACACTAATTCAACTTATCATTCTCCTAAAAACGAAAAAGTACTGAACTTTATGCTCTAATAATATGCAACAGACAAAGGCAAAAAAACAAAAAGCGAATCAATTATCACCTGATAAGTCTTTGAAGCTTCAGGATTTGCCAACAAAGTATCAGCGAAAAACTTACAACCATGAGCAGACATTATATCAGTCAAATTCATCTGACTTGGCTCAGGTGTAGGTGCAGCCGCCACTTCAGACGGCAAAACGTTACTAATCTGAATAATAGAGATGTTATAAGGCACTTCTTCTACAGACTTGACAAAAAAAACATCAAGATTCCCATTATTATCCTCAGGACCAAACGCCACTTTCCCTCCTTTAATATCGGTGATATTAACAAACCCAGATGAACCAGGAGCTGATCCGGTGGCCTGAAACATGGTGGCGGCAAGTGCAGTTCCGTTAGTTATCTGGTGCAATTTCTTGGCGCCAAAGTAGTCTAAAAGAACGTGAAGCGATAGAATGTTCTTGATGGTGGAGATTGATGGGTGTTTTGAGAGGAGTGCAGACATTGCGGTGTTGTCAATGGCGCAAACGGTGATGGTGGTGCGGCGGTTGATCTCGTAGGCCAGGTGAGTTTCTGTGAGGTAATGGTTGAATGTGGAGAATGACGGGTGGGAAGCTAGGAGGCGCGTGATGTTGTGGGCATTGGTAAAAGTGGTGGTGGTGGTGGTGGCGGCGGCGAGGATGAAGAGTAAAGAGAGGAAGGTCCGGAGCTGCATTGCGGCTGTTGTGCGGCGGGGAGAGGAGTTGAAGTTAGGAGTTGGTGCTAGCAGCAGCAGAGAGAATAGGACAGTGAGAAGGAGAAGGTGCGAGTGGAGAGATCTTAGAGTAAAAGCTCTTTATATTTGGTCTTGGGATTTTATTAATTTACAATATGAAACCATCGTCGCTTTTTCTTTTTTAATTTTTTCGAAAAATTTTTATTTAATCCGAATGCACCCACTCCATCTTAGAAAATTAAAATTAGGAGAAAGTACGGATGGGGAAAATTCAGCAATTTAAAATTTTCAGACCTGTATTATATTTTAGAGATTTAAAAAATAAAATTTTTATATTTAATTTTAAAATTTTTATATGATACTATTTCATTTTTGGGATAGTTTAATATGAAAATTGAGTTTTATCGAAACATATAATATGATATGATTTAAAAAGGAAATTCAAAAATTTATATAATGAACAAATTTATATTATTAATTAAAATTATATTTATTATCCACAAATCAAAATGAAAGAATTTTTGGTAATTTATAATAATAATAATAATATTTATCTATATTATATTTTAGAGATTTAAAAAATAAAATTTTTAGTATTAGTATTTAATTTTAGAATTTCTATATTGATATTATTTCATTTTTTGGGATAATTTAATATGAAAATTGAGTTTTATCGAAATTTGATATGATTTAAAAAGGAAATATAAAAATTTATGTTATAGACAGATTTATATTATTAATTAAAATTATATTTATTATTCACAAATCAAAATGATAGAATTTTCGGTAATTTATAATAATAATAATATTTACCTCATTATTTTTAAATAATATCAAAAAGATGAAATTACTTAATAACAATAATAATTAATAAATTATTAAATATAATAATAGCAATATATTTTAATTAATAAAAATAACTTATATTTTCTTTTTTTAATAAGATTATTACTTACTTTAATCAAAATGACATAGTTTTAGGAAAAAATATGTTGTTTTGGTTATTTATAATATATGTCTATATATTATTATGTAGCAAAATAATAATTATAATATTACTATTTAGCCCATTAATTTAAAATAATATCAATAATATTATATTGCTTAATAATAATAATTAATAAATTATTAAATATAATAATATTATTTAGCTCATTAATTTTAAATAATATCAATAAGATTTGAATACTTACTAAAAATAATAATTAATAAGTTATCAAATATGATAATAACGACATATTTTAATTAAAAATTATAAAATTTGAAATTATATAATGTTAATTTTCTTATTTAAATATTTTTAGTTTAAATTAAAATATAATGGTTATTCCACATTTTTACTTGTTGTTGATAATAATAATAATAATAATTTTCTCATATTTTAAATTTAAAGTGTATTGGAATGGACATTTCACATTTTTTATTTATTAATTAAATTATTTGAAACTAATATAATGTTAATTTTTTATTTTTATATCTTAAGTTCAAATTGTAATATAATAAACATTTCATATTTTGACTTATTAATTGAATAATAGTAGTAGTAACAATGATAATAATATTAATAAAAATAAAAATATTTTTTAACAATTTATTTATTATATTTTAATCACAAAACATATTAATTTTTATCATATATTATTAGACATATGTATATTACTTGACAATACAATTATTAGTATATACTTAAGTTACTACTTAATACTTTTTATTATTATTTATGTATTACTTATTAAATTAATATTCGGTATTATATTTGATTTTTGGTTTGTTATGGTTCTCGATTCGTTTTTTTATAAATATCTAGTATTGTGCCAAATTAGTCAAAAAATTCGGTTTGGTTTGAAGTTAAAATTATTTGATTCAGTATGGTTTTAATACCTTTTAGTTCAGTATTTTTTTTTCTCATGCTCAACCCTAATTAAAATGTATCATATGTACATATTACGTATTTATTAGTTATGTATAAAATATTTAAAATATATGTAATGATTCATAAGTACGTAACATTTTTAATATAAGATAGATACTTAATTATTAGTTTGTTATATTAGTATAAAATAATTAGTGAGATTTTTTTTTTTTTTTTTTTTGGGGTTTCTCATCTTTGGGGTTAATGAGAAATTTATGAGCTTTTGTCTAGTGTCCTGAAATGGTCTCTTTTACAGTGACTTTATTTTGGTGTGAGCAATAGCAAAAGAGCAAGAAAGCTTTCAATAATTGAGCTTTGCTTATACCAATTGAAAGCCTTTTTGGTAGAGAAGCCAACTTTTGCCTGGTTATCATTATCACTGTGTCAAGGTTAGTATTTGAGCTTCTTGATTAGTGTCTCTTCTTGGTAATCTTATAGAGATTAAAATAAAAAAAAAAATAGCTTGCAATAAAATATAGAGAAAAGCAAGAAACTTTATAACAAGCCACAATAATTGAGGTTTACCAATACAATAACCTTTTGGGTCCAACATAATCATTTCCCTTTTGCTTATTATTATTACTATTATCATTTTTATATTTGATATTTGAGCTCAAAATTAGCATATTGAACATTGAGCTAATTAGGGTTCCACTTCAATTAGAATAACAACCATAAATCCTTGAGAATTTTCACAACAACAACAATAATAATATCAATAATAACAATAACATTTCATAATATTAATTATGGACATAGTTTATATAATATTAATTCACACTATATGCTCTGTAATTTTCCATTTTTTTTAAATCTCTGCTTTGCTATATACTCTGCATTAAACATGAATAATTTATTTAGTGCAGTGACATCTTCTTTTATTACAAAAAATAAAAAATCAGATATCGTATATTTATTCTCACCCTTTAACCGACATTTTAATTAAAAAATTAAAAAAATGAAAATTCTACTTGACTTATGACATTTTTATTGATAAAAAGCTTTTTTTTTTTTTTTTTACTCATTTTTAGTAGTCAGGTTAGAATTAGGAAATGATAAAAAAATAATATAGGCAGAAAGCAATAAGTGGAGCCTGCAAAGAAGGGTGTGCATGCAAAGGGGTACAGACTTTGAGGGCAAAAATTAATTGAAATGATACCAATAATAGAAATACTAAAAATAAAAGAGTGAAGGAAGCATAAAATAGAGAAAACATCTCACATGGCCTTAGCATAACTTGATCAGAAATTAAAGTACTAAAGTTTCGATTTCTTGCTTCTGCTATGCTATTTTCTTTACAGCTCCACATCACAATTCAGAAGCATATTATATATACTTATACCATTAATTTTATATAACAATTCTCGCCGATCAAGTTCAATTTCTCGCCGAAAAGAGATTTCAAATTTAATTTCTCTCCAACATATTTAGCTACCTAAAATCTCATTTTTATTATGAATGTGAATGAACAATATATTGCTTGTGAATGAACAATATATTGCTTGTGAGAGAATAGTACTCAAATAGTGAAAATAAAATCTCTATATAAAGGGATTGAAATTCATTAATGAGTAGATTAAGAAGAAGAAAAGATAGATTACTCTCCAAATTCTTTCAATATTATAGTTCTCTAAATTCTCTCCAAACTCTTTCTAAATTCTCTCAAAATCATTCTACTATAAAATATTTTTCTTCTAGTTAAATACTACTAAATTCAAGTTTAGTTCTATAACAAAATAAGTAATTCAATCTTTATTTCACAACACGTTATCAGCACGAGGAGCTCTCGATCAAAATAATAAGGTACATATTTCTTAATATTTAATATTTATGAATATATTAGTTGATTATATATTATCATGGATGGCTATGCCTCCTACTAATTTATATATTTATATTTATTTCTTCAATCTAACTTTATATTAATTGTTATTTTTATTTTGTTTTACTAACTACACCATTGATGCAAATATTGCTAGAAATGGTTCTAACCTTATGGATGGCTATGCCTCCTACCAATTTATATTTATGCACATTTATTTTTTTTTATTATTTATGTTAATGGAAGGCTATACCCCATTTTATATTAATGGACGGTTTTGCCCCATATTTATACATATCGTTATGTTAATTCACTTGCTATAAATAATCATATCAACATTATTTATTGATTTTACTTTATACAATTTATTTCTCAATATATTATATTAAAAAAAAAAAAAAATTTCTAACGGCTATATTTTTATTACCAACGGTAATATAACGGTAATAAACGGCTATATTTTTCATTATAAATAGATGAGCTATAAATGTTATTCATTCACACAAATTCATACATTTTCTCTTTCTCTCTTTACTCTAAATTGTAAACATGATTTGGTATATTTATATTTGTGTTTTGATCATGACTATTATAATTGTTTTAGGAATAATTAATATGGAAGATGATTTTCTATTTGATATAATTTCAAGTATTATTGTATCATTTTTTGTACCACTATTATTTCTTGCAATATTCATTCATGATATAATTAATTAGTAAATTCTGATCATGTTTGATTTTTTTTAGTAGTCATCAAATTTATGAATTCTAATTGAGTTATATTTTTTTTTATTAGTTATCATAATGACAAATCTAGCAAAGCTTGAGTTCGTTGCTCTTGACATCACGGGAAAAAATTATATGTCTTGGATTCTAGATGTAGAAATGCATCTTCAATCAATGGGGTTAATTGATACCATAAAAGAAAATAATAACACCTCATTGCAAGAAAAGGCCAAGTCTATAATTTTTCTCCGTCGTCATCTTGATGAAGGATTAAAATGTGAATATTTGACTGTCAAAGATCCAAGTGTTCTTTGGAAGGATCTAAAAGACAGATATGATCATCAAAGAGATGTAATACTACCAGTAGTCACTGATGAATGGAGAGCTTTACGCTTTCAAGATTTCAAAAAAGTGAGTGACTATAATTCTGCAATGTTCAGAATAGTATCACAATTAAAATTCTGTGGACAAACAGTCACAGATGAGGATATGCTGGAGAAAACTTACTCCACATTTCATGCATCAAATGTTACACTGCAACAACAATACAGGATGCAGAGATTTAAAAAATATTCTGAACTAATTTCATGCCTACTGGTAGCTGAGAAAAATAATGAACTCTTGATGAAAAATCATCAGTCCCGTCCCACTGGCTCAATAGCATTTCCAGAAGCAAATGCTACAAATTATTCCAGATATAAAAATTATAATAGCCGTGGACGTGGGAGAGGTAGAGGTCGTGGACGTGGAAGAGGTCAATTCTTTGGCCATGGTCATGGAAATAAATATAGTAATACTCCACAACAAACTCAGACTCAACCTCAAAAGAAGTTAAAATCAGTCATCAGTGGTGTTCAAGAAAGGCCTCAATATAAGTCTGAAACTGTGTGTTTCAGATGTGGTAGTAAAGGACACTGGTCACGAATTTGTCGAACACCACCACATCTTTGCCAACTTTATAAGGCATCATTGAAAGGCAAAGAAAAGGAAATAAACTTCAATGAGCATCATACTCATGTTAATGATACAACTCATTTAGATGTTTCTGATTTTACTGATGATTTTACTGACAATGGAAATTGAGACATCTATAATTTTAAGTATATTGTTATTACTTATTTGATTCTGAAGAATATGTTATTGTTATGTATGTTATTTTTAAATTAAATAAAATGTCCTACTTTATAATTATTTTATGTTTTTACCTTAATTGATTAATTTTGTGTTTATCTATTTTGAAGTTTAATATGGATTGTACTCAACATAAAGACAATATTGGAGATCTCTGCATACCAGATAGTGGTACTACACATACTATCTTGAAAAATAGAGATTATTTCTCTGAAATAAAGCCCACAAAGGCAGTTGTAAAAACAATATCAGGTCCTGTAGATCTGATTGAAGGAATTGGCAAAGCTAAATTTATGTTACCAAATGGAACAAAGTTTATAATTGATGAAGCTTTGTTTTCACCAAAATCAACAAGAAATTTGTTGAGTTTTGATGACATATATCGAAATGGGTGTGATACCCAATCTATTACTATAAATGGTAACAAATATTTAAATATAGTTTCCTATGAATCAGGAAAAATGCAAGTATTGGAAAGACTGCCAAAACTCCCTACTGGATTGCATTACATGCATATACATGTAATTGAATCAAATATGGCAGTAAAAGAAAAATCTTATGATCCTTCAATAATAAATTTATGGCATGACAGATTAGGTCATCCTGGATCAGTAATGATGCGAAGGATAATTGAGAATTCACATGGGCATCCCTTGAAAGGGCAAAGAATTCCTCAATCAAATGAAATGCCATGTACAGCTTGTTCTCTTGGAAAATTAATCTTGAGACCTTCACCATCTAAAATTCAAAATGAATCACCTATGTTTCTTGAAAGAATTCAAGGTGATATATGTGGGCCAATTCACCCACCATGTGGACCATTCAGATATTTTATGGTATTAATTGATGCATCTAGTAGATGGTCACATGTTTGTCTATTGTCAACTCGTAATGTTGCATTTGCAAGGTTGCTTGCTGAAATTATTAAATTACGAGCACAATTCCCTGATTATACAATCAAGAGGGTAAGACTTGATAATGCTGGTGAATTTACATCTCAAGCATTCAATGATTATTGTATGTCTACTGGGATCATTGTTGAGCATCCCGTTGCCCATGTACATACTCAAAATGGTTTAGCTGAATCATTGATTAAACGACTTCAGTTTATTGCTAGACCATTAATAATGAGAACAAAGCTTCCCATTTCAGTTTGGGGACATGCAATCCTACATGCTGCTTCATTAATTCGCATCAGACCTAGTGCATATCATAAATACTCCCCACTACAATTAGCATTTGGTCAAGAGCCAAATATTTCCCATCTCAAAATTTTTGGTTGTGCAGTATATGTACCCATTGCGCCACCTCAGCGCACAAAAATGGGTCCTCAACGAAGATTGGGAATTTATGTTGGGTTTGAAACACCCTCGATTATTAGATATCTTGAACCTCTAACTGGTGATGTTTTTACAGCACGTTTTGCTGATTGCCAATTTAATGAGGTTGTTTTCCCAACATTAGGAAAAGGGGAGAAAGAAGTGAAAAGGGATATTTCATGGAATGAACCATCATTATTGCATCTGGATCCTCACACAAAACAATGTGAATTAGAAGTGCAAAAGATTGTGCACTTACAAGCAATTGCAAATCAATTGCCAGATGCATTTACTGATACAAAAAGAGTGACTAAATCATATATACCAGCAGCCAATGCTCCTGCTCGTATTGAAATTCCAGAAATAAAATCTGAGAATAAAGACACTCATGAGTCTAAAACACGCCAGAAGCGTGGAAGACCAATTGGTTCTAAGGATAAAAATCCTCGAAAGAGAAAGGGAGTAGATAATCATATTGATAGCGAGGAAAATATCCCTGAAGAAATAGAAAATAAAGAAAGTCATGAAACATTGTCATATACTGTTGCATGTGAAATCATAAATGACAAAGATGATCCTGAACCAAAATCAGTCATGGAATGTCAAAATAGGCATGATTGGATAAAATGGAAAGATGCTATGCAGGCTGAATTGGACTCACTAAACAAACGAAATGTTTTTGGGCCAATTATTCCTATGCCTAAAAATGTGAAACCTGTAGGATACAAGTGGGTCTTTGTACGAAAGAGAAATGAGAAAAATGAAATAATAAGGTACAAAGCTAGACTTGTAGCTCAAGGTTTTTCACAAAGGCCAGGAATTGATTATGATGAAACGTATTCTCCTGTTATGGATGCAATTACGTTCAGGTATCTGATTAGCCTAGTAGTTTCTAAGAAATTAGAAATGCGTCTTATGGATGTTGTGACTGCTTATTTGTATGGATCACTTGATAGTGACATTTATATGAAAATCCCTGAAGGATTTAAAATGCCTGAAGCATTAAGTACAAAACCCAAAGAAATGTATTCGATCAAGCTCCAGAGATCTTTATATGGGTTAAAACAGTCTGGGCGCATGTGGTATAATCGTTTAAGCGATTATTTGATTAATAAAGGATATGTGAGTAATATTATTTGCCCATGCATTTTTATTAAGAAAACAATATCCGGATTTGTGATTATAGCTGTATATGTTGATGATTTGAATATCATTGGAACAGAAAATGAGATCCATGAAGCAACAGTATACTTAAAGGAAGAATTTGAAATGAAAGATCTTGGAAAAACCAAGTATTGCCTTGGTTTACAAATTGAGCAAATGCACAATGGGATATTTGTGCATCAATCAAATTACACAGAAAAGATCTTGAAACGCTTTAATATGGATAAAGCAAATCCTTTAAGTACTCCAATGGTCGTTAGATCACTCAATATTGAAACTGATCCATTTCGACCCTGTGAAGAAAATGAAGAAATTCTTGGTCCTGAATTTCCATATCTCAGTGCCATTGGAGCTCTAATGTATCTTGCTAATTTTACTAGACCTGACATTTCTTTTGCAGTTAATTTATTAGCGAGGTTCAGTTCAGCTCCAACAAAAAGGCATTGGAAAGGGGTCAAACATATACTTCGATACCTTCGAGGAAATGTTGATTTGGGTTTATTTTATTCTAACAATTCAAAACAAGAATTGATTGGTTATGCAGATGCAGGACATTTATCTGATCCTCATAAAGCGAAATCTCAAACAGGCAATGTGTTCACAAATAATGGAACTGCAATTTCTTGGCGTTCCCAGAAACAAACGCTTGTCACTACTTCCTCAAATCATTCTGAAATTATTGCACTACATGAAGCAAGTAGAGAGTGTGTGTGGCTTAGATCAATGACACATCATATTGAAGAATCTTGTGGTTTTCCAGTCAACAAAAGTCCAACAATTTTATATGAAGATAATGCAGCATGCATTGCACAGTTAAGGGAAGGATATATCAAAAGTGATAGAACCAAACATATACCTCCAAGATTCTTTTCATACACTCAAGAGCTAATAAAAGACAATTATATAGATATCAAGTATATTCAGTCTAGCCAGAATTCAGCTGATCTTTTCACAAAGGCACTTCCAACTGCAATCTTTAAAAAGCACATTCACGATATTGGAATGCGACATCTACATACTATGTGAAGGAAGATTATACATATCAACTTGAGGGGGAGAATATCATGCACTGTACTCTTTTTCCTTAAGCTAAAGTTTTTCCCACTGGGTTTTATTTAGCAAGGTTTTAACGAGGCAGTTGCAAAATATTGTTATTCAAGGGGGAGTATTATGAATGTGAATGAACAATATATTGCTTGTGAATGAACAATATATTGCTTGTGAGAGAATAGTACTCAAATAGTGAAAATAAAATCTCTATATAAAGGGATTGAAATTCATTAATGAGTAGATTAAGAAGAAGAAAAGATAGATTACTCTCCAAATTCTTTCAATATTATAGTTCTCTAAATTCTCTCCAAACTCTTTCTAAATTCTCTCAAAATCATTCTACTATAAAATATTTTTCTTCTAGTTAAATACTACTAAATTCAAGTTTAGTTCTATAACAAAATAAGTAATTCAATCTTTATTTCACAACAATTTTATAATAGTCACTTCATATAACTAATGTGGCTTTTTTTCCTTTCCATTCAAATGATATTGAATTCTATATCACTTGCCAAAATAAATAAATAATTTTATGTGATAGTTAAAACTCACATCAGAGAATTATGGATGCTCAATATGGAAGAAAAGAAGGTACACATAGTGTGATATGTTGGTATTTTCTAGATTATTCTAAGTGATAGAACTGATAATATTTTGGGCTGATTATATTTTAATCTTTATAAATATTACTAAAATTGAATTGGATAAGTTTAGAAAGTACTTTATTTTTAAAAAATAATATTTTAAATCTCAAATGTAAAATTTTTATTTATTTTTTTAAAAAATATTAAGTAAAATTCACACTGGAGGCGTATAATAAAAAATTTTATTTGAATAAAAATAAGAAATATTTATATTTATACCTAAAATGTGGCCCCTATATTATTTTATTCAATGAATGATATATATTGTTAATGACGCATTAATAATTTAATATTAAAAATATAAACCACATATTATATATACTGTTTAGTTTTCATTTTTTGAACAATTGGGAGGTTAGGGAGAATAAAAGATATAATCCATGATTTTATCTTACAATGTTCATCACTTAAATTACTAGATTACAAAAGAAGGACATATATACCGTTTAATTTAGAAAAAGAAAGAAAATTTAAATTTATTTTATTTAATAATTAAATTTATAATATACGCACGTAAGTAAATTTTTATTATTAATTAAATAAAATAAATTCAAATTATATTGGGAGATGCTTCAGCCTTCATTTCAAGCCCTTGAGATTGGTTTTTTTTAAAAAAACAGTAAGATCATATGATATGATCAACAGTACAGTAGTGACAATTATTTTTTTAAATTGATAACGATAAAAATTAAGTTTATACCAATGATTTCATGGGGTATTTTGATTTCATAGTTGATGCAAACAGATGAGGGTATATTAGTAGCAATGTGGAAAATTTGGGGGTTGTTGAGAAAAAAGAGCAGGTCCAAACAGAGTCTTGTGATGCGTGCTCTAAAAATAACTGCCGCGCTGTCACAGACAAGCCATAAGATGCCACGTGGAAAAGGTCATCAGGAGAATCGACCACCGACAATCTTCGTTGGCAGCTGTTATTTTGACGGTTACGATTCTTGCGAATCTTATTATATGCTAACTTTAATATTAATAATAATCTTTTATTTATTTATTTATAATGTGCCTCTTTCTTCTCTTGCATCACAAATCACAATACCAACATTTTTGTTTTTCCTTAACTAAGATTTGTTGATACTATAAAATATTTTTGCACAACAATACCAACAAATAGATTAAATCATGCAAATACTCAAATTATGAATGCTATGAGAAGAGGAAAACACCAATAAAAGGCTACAAGATTTCGAATCTTAAACTTTATAATATCTGTATTAAGATTTTGAACATTTAGCTAAAATATCAGTGGACACTCAAAGTAATAATTCTAGAATCATTATTCATATGTGTATATATATTGTTTTAACATGATATTTTTATAAATTATTAAATTAATTTTTTAGATATACAGTATTACTAAATATTTGAAATTTTTATATATTATGATTATTTTTGCACATCATCTCTCCTCTTTCCTTCCCTTTCCGCTATCAACAACAAGCTTGAATCCCCCCTGTTTTTCCATCAACAAAGTAGCAGCCAACAACATCATCGACAATGGTTTCCAATAGAGTGAGCTTGCGGTTCCAGGTTTGTTCGACTCTTTTCGGTCAGAACAAGTTGAATCTTCGATCGTTTTAAGCTTAGGACATCTGGTAATTGTTTTATACTCAAGTTTTAGTTTAGGTCAATTTAGGTTTTGATTTTTTTTTTTTTTAGTTTGAAATAGTTTGATTTATGCTTAATTCCTTTAGAAATGTGGTTGTGTGCATTAAGAGCTATCTAAATATATTTTTGTTTGATTTTTCTAAATTATTGGAAGAATTTGGATTTTTATTTTCCAGTAAGTCACTGTTTTGGTGACCCGCGCCTAAAAATTTTAACATTTTTAGAAATTTTTTTGAATTATTTAGATTATGGTTTGTGAAGGAACTTTGGTGAAATTAATTTTAGATTTTTAGTTATGAAGTTATTTAGTTTATGTATAAAATAGTATTTTTGAGAAATAAGGTAAATTTTATTAATTATATGATTTTTATTGAAAATAATGCTAATTAGTATATTTAATATAAACATTAAGTTTTAGAAATGAAAAAATAAATTTTTACAAATTTATAGTAATTTTGGTTAATTTTCAGAAAATATTTAATATTATGGTAATTTTTGGAAAAATTTAGTAAATTTTGTATTTTAATTGAACTTATTGTTAAATAGAGTGTTTTGGATAATTTTTGAATAATAAATAGTATTAAAATAATTTTTACATATTATTTACTATTTTTATCTAATTAATAATAATTTTCAAAATTTTACTTAAATAATAGCTTAGTTATTACTTATATAATAAAAATGAATTTTTAGTTATTTTTATTATATAATTGAATAATTTAAATAATTAATTGTACTTTATACCGTTTAATTTTGAATATTTGAAAAAATAAAATTCTTATTAATATTATTTAACTCTATTCAAGATTTTATTAAATTAATTTGAAAATAAATTATCTTTAATGTTTTTATTATTCAAATAAATTGTATTGTGGTAATCTTATTGATTTTTATGGATTTTAGCAATTTTTAATATTTATTATTACATTATTGATTTTTGTGTATTTTGATTTTTAGTTAGGTAAAATATGTAGTTCGGAAGCTCAACCCGAGAAGTTGTGATATTGAGAATATTGAAGTGTGTTTGTGTGCAGGATCAACTCTATTTTTAATAGAGAGACGTCCGTTTTACAGAGGATACTTTATCGAATTTTTGATAGAATTATCGTAAAATGTGACATCAGGTCAATTCTGAATTTTTAATTTTTGATCGAGTAGTGTCGTAAATTGAGTCATTCGTTAGAATTTCTAAAAGTATAAAATTAGGATTTTGATTCTAATATTATTATTATTTATTTATTTTCTATAGTTGTGCTAAGACCAAGGCTTACCGGATCAGGTCAGTCTAATTTTTTTAGAGGAACGCACAATTGTAAATTATTATCATATATATGCATTGTATATAAAATATATATTTGTGAGCATCCATATTTTTATAATGTAATTAAGTATGATTTATTTTATTAAATGATTATATATATATATGTTTTGGTATATATTTGGTATATTACTTTAAAAATGGATCTTACCATTTTTAAATTATGCATTTCATTATTTTTAATAATTATAAGATTTATTTGAATGATAGTAGTAGAACGTACTACTTGGTAGGTTGTACTATGACTATGTGCATATTAGTGCTATAGATTTTAGGGTTGATATTATGAGATATTTGATATGAGATTTGAATAACTAATTATTGAGATTTGTGGTGAGAGAGTGGTGTAATTGCGGGAGTTTGGTTGATTTAATGTCTTGGGGTCAATCACGTTAACAGTGAGACTGTAGGAACTGGATTGACTTAGTGTCTCGGAGTCAATTATTATTCAAAAATGAAAAATAGAAACATTTTGAAATTAAGTGAGCGTATTTAGCTAGTGAGATTCAGTGATCAAAGTTATAAAATATTTTAGGATTCTGCTCCGATCCTTTACCAAAAATAATTTTTTTTGTATCTATTATTATATAAAAATGGATTTTAGTACCTATATGAAATGCATGTATATATATATTATTATACTGATATTTGATTATAGTTAACTTTATGTTGCATGTATATATATTATAATAATTTACTCAGCAAAGTCTGATTCTCCTCAACATTTTTTTAAGATCTTCTACTTTTAACCTCCCATGTAGTACTATTCGTTAGATTTTTTTTTCTCCAACTAATTTATGTAAATATTGAATTGCCATCTTCTTGTATTTTAGTAATCACTGCACTAGTAGTGTTATTATTGTTGTAGTGTGTTGTAATAATTAGAAATCTTATATTCAAGTATTGTGCGAAAATATTTTTATTATGTTATGATATAAAGTTTTCTATTTTATAATAATAAAGTTTTTTATTTTGACATATTTTTTAATATATTGTACAAAGATATATTTTAAGGCTTGTTACGGGTTTTAGATTCAAAAAAACTTTATTTTTTAAGATCGGTCATGACTCCATAATTTGAATTATATATATATATATATATATATATATATATATATAGGTGAAATAATATATAAAAAGACAAATGAATTTGAATTTTTGAATGTTTATTTATAAGTTACCAAAGGCGGAATTAGGGGGCCAGTAGCGGCCACTGCTCCCTAATGAATAAAATTCCAAAAACTTTTCATATATATTTTTAATCACAATTTGAGAAAATTCTATGGTAATTTTATTTTTTTAATTATTTTTATTTTATTTTATATTTATCACCAATGATTGAGGATGTATTTTATTATTTAAGGATAACTATTAAGAAAGTGTTTATATTACTGCCTTCTCAAAATTTGATTGATTGCCTCTCTAATCCTCATATATTGAATTTTTTCTACATAATATGTGTATAATTTTTTTATTTGAAAAAAAAAATTGAAACTTTGCCCCTTTCTATCTCAAGATGTTGGTCCCGCCACTGTAAGTTAAAATATAAAATATTGAAAAAAAAAATCATTTATTAACAATCATATTCATTTTTTTAAAATTTTTTATGGTAGAAAAATAATGTTAGATAATAATAATAATGATAATGGTTCATTAGGCTGATTATATAATTTTAAAGTCTGTTATTTCTTAAAAGAAATGTTAAATAAGCATAAAGAATTTCAGGATTAACTTAGTTGATTTCAGGATTAATTTAGTTGATGTATAATTGATTAAAAACTTTGATGCATAGGTGATTCGGAATCCACATTGAAAGTTCGGGATCCAAATTAAAAGTTTGCAATTGTGGGTGTCTGTTAATATATATGTTTATGTACTTCATTTAGTCAGCAATTGCCTAAATGATAATGCATAAATAATAAGTTTTTTTATAAAAAAAAATTAGTAATAATTGTAGTTGGTCTGTATATATATATGTATGCGGGTGTGTGTATGGCTAGATGAATCATTGTATGCTTGGAAATGCTTGTGGGTCAATATCTTCGTACCTACTACCATCATAAGATTGGAAGCACAAACATGGGCCAAAATGTCAACAAAAAGATTATGTGTGTCCAATTCTTTGCAGCATTTAAGCACCAAAACTTTGACAATGAATCAAGCATTAGGTTTGCATAATTTTAGGATTAAAAGGGCTTTTCCTCTTTTCGATCTGTGTTCATATTATCTTCTTTGATTTTGTTTTTTTATGACCTAAAAGCATGCCTTTTTAAATAAATTAATAATAAGAAGGGGAATTTTGATGTTGATGTGTGAAGTGGTTAACAGTATTCATGTCTTATTATTATTTAATCAATCACAATAGCAAAAAAATTAAAAAAAAATAAAAAGTTGATAATGACTAACCAAAAAGAAAAAGAAAAAAAAAATAGTGTCTGTGCGTATCCATCAGAATCTAGCACATAAAAATATTTGATGAATGTATGTGTTTGTATTTATGCTAATGCTGCTGCTGACTTTGTGGCAGATAAATTTTCTTTCTTTTTTTTTTTTTAAGTCGGTAGGTTGGTCCTAGCCATTGCTAATGTTGCTCCTGCTCCAGGGAGCAAAATTAAAGTGGGGACATAGTGACTCATTCTATTTCCTGGAGAGGAATATATTACCCAATATCCCACAGTTGATTTTTTTTGGCTAAGTTGATTTCAAATATAAATATTTCAAATCATATACATATATAATTATGTGTTATTTTAAATTTTTATTAAATAAATTATTAAATTCACTGATTCTATCATGGGACCAAAGCATTAATAAAGGTCATGAATTCAACTTCCCCACTCCTCCATAATTGCACTCAAATTATTTATACATTAAATTTAAATATTAGTCATGAAAATTGAAGTAATAAACTGGACAAGAAATCTAGCTACCGCTACAACTCAATAAATTGAGACCACTTTTCAAGTACAATATCAGATCATTTCCCTGAGTTTGTCGGACGAAAACTGTTAGGTATTAGCTCCATGGACAGCCAGTCTATTTCCAGGCAGAGAAACGACCCCCAAGTTCTAGCAGAAGTGATGACTCATTATCTTTTTCCAAGCTATTCATTATACAAGTTAGGTAGCTATGGTGAGAATCTCTGCATATAACATCAGGAAGTTATTAACTTCCCTGTTTAGCTTTGGTTTTAGTTTGGACATCACATTGAAGCCCAATAGCAGTTCCGGGCGTGATTTAAAGTATAAAAAATTGGTGTGGGCGTTTGGCCCAACCGGATCCATATTCGTTTCATGTTCACCAGTAGATCAGAATTCAGATGGAGATCATTTGGTGGCTGATCTGGTGCTGCACATTTTGTATCCAAAGCTCAAGTTCTCAAAGCTTCTACAGCCACCATGCTTCATGGCTACAATAGAACATGCCTACCTATTTGTGCAGAAACTCAGTAGCTAATGCCTATCTATAAAACAATACAACGGCACCAACCAGCAACATCAAAGACCATCAATTCCTGAAAAGAATCAAAGGGACTAACGTACCTGCCTTGTAACTGATAAATGGGAACTTGATATTGGGAATCAAGGGCCTGAGATAGAATTAAACCATGTATTCCGGAATGATGCTACCTCCAATTTTCAAAATTTTTGCCTATGGACACATGCATTATCATCATCTACTAACAACTCAACAGCTTCAAATGATTTGGCCACAAAAAATAAAGTTCATTACTTACTGTATTTCAATCAAACTATGAATGGAAACCCACATTAAGAAGCTACTGAAGAAAACATAAACAGTAACAATGCATTCAGAATTACTACATTTCCTACCATCACACATGATAACAACAACTCAAATGCTAGTTTAATCACAAACAATAACAACAAAGATAGCAACAATTGTATGATCAGCTTTCTCTATTTAACAGAACAAATTCATTACATCAAAGCGATAAACCTCCCCTCAAATTTGGGTATATTTCAAAGAACTTGCCTATCAGCAGCTTCAGCAACAATAGGCAATCTAGGAACTTGACCCAACAGACAAGAACTAGACCCATAAATCAAACAAACTAAAAGAAACAAGAACACAGTACTATCCAAACTCATTACCAAATCCAAACCCAATCCATCTCTTGGATTAAAACCCCTTTCCAACAAATCAGGAAAAATCAAAAGAACATCAAGCACAATAGCTTGCATGGTATTAAACCTAACATATCTACTAAAATTATTATTTCTTACAACAACAAAGTATAGGGTTAAAAACACTAAAAACCCATTTAAAGGAAAGCTTTTAAAGACTCTTATAGCCGGTACCAATGGCTGGATTAGTGTTTGAATGGGAGAGAATTGGGTTATTACGTATTTTCCATATTGGATTCCATCAAAGAATGGGTAAAAGTAACAGACCGCTGAGATAATTCTGTCTCCTGCGTCTGCTGAATCACTGCCGTTGGATTTGGCTATGATGAATGCCTTTTTGGTCTGGGTTCTGTGGGATTTTTTCACCAAGAGAAGAGATGGGTTTTTGAAAGAGATGACAAAGGGTTTGTGGGTGAGAGAAGTTGGGGTTAATGTGGAGAGAAGAGCAGACATGGCTACTGTTCTCCGTGAGCTTGAAACACCAGCTTTTGAGATAGGGTATACTTTCAGTCTTTTTATCTGGTATAAAAAAACACAAAAAAAAAAAGTTAAAAATCTAATTTTCATACGACGTCGCATTCGGCTCTACTTGCATAACTGAGTAGATTTATAATAATGGAGAAACAATACTAAAAGTGACTTAAAACATTAGTAAATGAAAGAGATGATGGACCATGATGAATCAACACTTTTGCAAATCACAGCATTGTCATGTCAACTTTGGAGCTATAAATCCTGCTTAATTTAATTTTTTTTAGCAGATAGTTTAATCTTCATCGAACTCATTTAAAAATCCTGCTTTTCTGTGCCATTCGAGTCCTGCCCTTATGCTATGGAAGTTTTCCCTTACTAAGCTAGTTTTCTCATGCCATAGCTTATAGCTAATCAATTTGCAATGACTTGTACACTATGAATCAGCATTATAAGTGGCCAGCCAGTTGATAATTGTACCTTACTTTTGGTAAGTTTGCTCAAGTTGTTTACGTTAAAGTGCAATTTTTTTTTCAATAACTTGATTTAATTTTATTCCATAAAAGAGAGCAAAAAGAATGGGAGATTGAACTTACTTTCCATAATTGGATAATATTTATACTTTTTGTCATTTTAAATACTCATGGGGACTATATAGATTCAATTTTTTGTTTCGCCATCCTAGTCTAGTTTATCTTAGCATAATTGTCCCATCCATGTAGTAAAGCACAGAATCTTCCCAAAAACATGTCTTGTCTTCGTTCTTTCTCCTCTCTCTTGACATGATCTTGCTTGCTTCAATATCTTCTGACATCTACCAATGCAAACATCAGAAGCAACAAAGTGCTGAGAATAATCAAAGCATTTTCAATAAAGATCTCGTTGTTCTGGTTACGTAGTTTTTTAATAATTTATACAGGAGCTCAACAAGAAGTTAGCTGGAGAAAAATATATGCAGATTTGGTAACCCTATTGATGATTGGTAATAACTCAACAACAAAGTGCAACCTGCAATGTAACATCAATAGGAAAACGATAGCCAATTGTGCACTTGGGTTCCGACGCAATCCCATGAGGGAAGAGATGAGCTTTATGTTGGGTTAATAATGATATGATCATATAAACCCAGCTCCAAAAACACTCCAGTATGGTGTCGTCGAAGATAATCCAGATCAGCTTCAATCACGACAGGGTCATCAGGCGATAGGAAGAACTATTAATGAATTCACACAAGACAATAGAAAGTAGAATGCAAGACAGCAAGGACATCTAGATAGCAGGTGGACAATGTCTACGCATTCAAATGTAACATTATCATACATAAGATCTACATATAAAACTGGACCAGCTAGAAGCACAATAGTGAGGAATTTGCCTAGGCACATTGGTACCAGAGGCTACTCAAATGAGGATGGCAATATGGCATATCGATATTTGTAGCTACAGAGTATGGATTGATCATTGTGCACTAGCTAAACTGCTGTGACAAACTTATTAATGCTTTATCAGGATTAACATCGACATCCACAACAATATTAAACAACTATATATTGCATCATAATGAAGCTATGTTGATGGGTCATAGTGATGACTTCTTTAAAACAAGAATATGCTCGTCGTAACTTTTTTGGTGATGGTCTGACTCAGAATAAATAGGCAACTGAACCAGTGATTAATCATCAATAACCAAACTATTCCCAGTAAATATGCAGTCTAAAAAGGAGTAAGATGAGTACATTCCTCGGAAGAGGTAAGATAGCTAAAACAGAACGCATATATATAGGTTGAATGACTGATGTCTTTCTGCACATATCTCAATAATTTTTCAATTTATGAAGTTGAGTACAAAGAGGATGCACACGAACTTTAATTAGCACCTGATCAGACCAATCCATCGATGGTTGGCTGAGTGAACAGCTCCCTTAAGTTTTCAAATATTTACTTCTTATTAAGGTGACAAAGTATGAAACCTCACCAGCAGATGAGGAGTGGAAGATCTTGAATAGATCAGAGGGGGATATAAAGCTCAATGGTGCTTATTTTAAACCTTCTGGTGAAAAAGGTCCAGCAAGCTACATAAAAGCATCGAGCATGGTAGCAAGATCAGCTTCACTTTTGACAAGTATCTTCCCCTTCTGCTGGAGTTCTTAATTGTCAGAGAGGGCAACAATTTTAGACACAGGCAAATGAAAATCTGCTTTCATTTTTGAAATATAACTGTTATATAAATTTTGAACTAAACTTTAACTGCTTTAAATTCCACTGGTATCCATTTCAGGTCTTGTACAGACAACAATGATGTAATGATAAATCAGTAAAGACTTGGAATTTACATCCTTTTACTATCCCCTATGCCAGAAAAAAATTTCATAGGGGTAGAGATACTGCTATTCTTGACAGCTTTGTAAGAAAATCATGGTTAGAACAGGTTCAAAGGTAACTTACAGATCGGTGCTCATCTTTCTAACAAAAGGAACAAAATTATTCCAATTTTCAACTGCAAAAATTTTATCATTCATTCTGAAATAAGTAAATGACCTTACAGCTTCTGCCTGTGGATGATAACAGTTGGCAACTATTTGCCCAAGTCCCTTCTGCAAGAAAGTGTCAGCATGGATTATGTTATGAAAGAAAAAGAAACAGAACAACGGAACATATGCATACACTGACACGCTCACATACTTTCATGACATGAAGCATCGGAAAATGAGAGAAAAATAACAAAAGATATGATAAATAATAATTCTGTCATCATCTTAATAAAACCAATTAAATATGTTGCACGGACACTTCAATTAGTAAGTGTTTCCCCGTATCCGTATCCCCATTTTCCTATATCCGTGCTACCTAGACACTTTAATTTATAAGGAAACACTTCAATTAGAAGCCGTTTTCCCTTGTCCATATCCCGTATCCCCGCATCTGTGTCTGTGCAACTTACAGTACAAATGGCCTTTCATAGAGCAGAGGAGGATGAGCATATATATGTATTACTGATGACCAAAGTAGTCACCATCTTGCTACACTGAAAGCCCCAATGGGATAAAGAACTCACGAAAAATCCACTAATTATTGGTTCTTCAACATCTATTCTAAACAAAGATGCAAATTGGGCTATTCTGTACAAATCCAAAACAAGACTTATTATCTTTCTCATCTTCTGGTTTAACTATGAGATAAAAAAGCCTTTTCCACAATTGTATGATTCAAGCAATTGTTCTATGAAAAATATTACAGAATAGTGGCAAGAATTCACTGGATGGTTTTTTTCATTACAATGATGTTGCAACAAATCTTCTGTTAAGGTTGACAAAAAAAAAAAAAAAGACTTGCTAAAAAAACGTGAATTCAAGTTTGACAATAGCATCATCATACAGGAATTTCTAACGGAGATTGGTCTCATACATTAACAACCACAGTATTAACATAAAAATATCAAGTCAGTTCTGGTAACTCCTTTAATGGTAACTGTTCATCTGACAATGCTACCTTAACTATCACCACTCTGAATCTTGACAGACATTTTCATGCATGCTATCCAAAAAGCAGTAAAGATTATGGTAAACTCCATGAAACTAAACCAAGCATTTGACTTGTCATAACCCTGAGCCTCCAAATACAACTAATCTATTGAAGTTAAAACTAAATGTGGTTTATTGATACTTCAACTACAGTGTATTTTGTTTATCCTCTCTCTTCCAAATGACCTCCAGAGAAACCTCTAGGCATCTTTATAAGACAGCATTATGTATCCAAAGAAAAGGAATTTATGAAAAGATGAGGAAAAACTAAAAGCAATAGAGAATTTAACATGACCAGAATGAAATTTACCTGATCAAATCGTTCACTAGTATTTCTTCCAATCAAATGTATTCTTTTCTTTGCAACTGTCCTTATCTAGGTAAAAATCAAATTAAGTCAATAATGGTCATGTAGTTCAAATTGATCAGTCAAGTCCGAAGAAAATTCAAAAACATGGGTGTAATTGATATGGGAATACACGTAATTCAAAAGTACAGGTATGAGGTATCTCAAATCTCACAACTACGGAAAACAAACTAAATTTTATTCACAGAGAAAGAACCCACACCTGCTGAAGTAACCCCTCGGGACTGCAACAATAGGCCTGTGGGGTTTCCCTATCCATCATTTCTAAGCAACTGCAACAAAATAATTTGACATGTAAACTGGTTAATAGAGATATATCCAATAAGGCAAATAAATTCCAGCACACAAAAAAAAAATGGTGATCTGCCAACAACATAATGCAGTAAAAGTAACTATGCAATATACATGTCTTTCCACATGAGTGACTTAATATACACTAACCACTTTCACAATATTGCAATGACACAACCCAATGATCAAATGGCTATAACACAAGCTTCCATCAATATCACCATATTAATGTGGATGCAATAATTATAACATTCTTTTGTATTCTGTAATATTAGAAATGAAGAATCTCAAATCTTACGAAATATGCAGAGCAGCTCCATGACGAGACAGCACAGAAGCAACTGGATCATAACCATCTCTTAGAGCTGTGTTGTAATAGCCAGCTGTAAGTTCAGCAGGATGTGAAATTGTTTGGTACCACCAATATATTCCGCCAATTTTAGCCACTAAAATGACTGGATTTTGTTCGTTTTCTTGATATTTCTTCAGCACATTGGCTGCCTTTGCCAGAATAGCATCTGCATGACAAATAAGTTTACCACTATACCATTCCTGCAAAGAGAATTTCACTGTCAATATTTATATGTCCTGGACAGCCCTAAAATTGGCTTCCATTACTCAGTGAAGCAGAGAACACTTCATAGAACTTATGGTCATAAAAGGTGATTTTTCCAAATTCACAAGCTAAGTTCGTCAAAATGGAAAGTCCATCTCATAATTTCACATTTCCAATCCTAGTTAACTTGGAAAAACGTAGACTATGGGTGATGTGCTGCGATTACGTAGAACTTGTCATCTAATAGATACATTTTTTTGTTCTTCCATTGATGCCTCTTAAAATAATCTATAAAAATATGTCAGACAAATTCTATACCACCCTTATGTAGAAATGATAGCTCTGTATCTTCAACTAACATTTACGGAGTTTTTCTAGAAGTTCTCAATATATTAGTTACATTAATGCAACAAGAAAACTTTCAAAAAATAGCGAAAAAGATCAAGAACATATCACAAATTCAAAGTTTCAAAGATTATGTCTATCTTTTGAGTTGTTGACTAATAGACAACACACTAGCACGAAACCCCTCTTAAAACCTAAGAGGCTAAGACAAGTGAGAGTAGCTGCATGAATGCTTTTTGTACATTGTGTTCTATTCATTTCCAAACTCCACCATGTCGGATATAAATTTTAACTTAATGGCAGATCTATGTTAGCAGTGTAATATGCATATCAAGACAAAAGAGAAAGGTTTTGGTGGACTGCAACCAGCATATGCTACTAATAGTATCACTTATATAAGTTGATTCAATTTGAGTCCCAACTAGGAATCCTCACACGGAAAATTAAACTAGGTTAGTTCACAGGAAACGTACTAGGAAGAAACGGCCATAATCAGAAAGAAAGCTCTCCTGTCCGTCTTCAAAAAAAGGAATACCAGGCGGAAGACTGTTGTAACAACCAGCATTTTGAGGTCCTCTGTCTCCCCACTGAGGCTTCCCTTCCTGACAAGCAACCATCTTCAAGTCTTCCATCCTGAGAGCAAAACAAACACATAAATCTAAACCATTGAGTTAATATAATAGGATGATAAAAGAGCTTGACATACATGTACTTGTCATAACATTGGAATTCACCAATTCCAGGGAATTTCCATCTACCTCCAGAAGGATGTGCAGGATACCTGCATGGCATTATCCATGACAAAATTTTATAATCATCTCAGACTTTTGGTCATAAAACAAAAACATCAGAAGTACCTAAGTTCTCCAGAAGGACCAAGACCAACACTTATTTCTTCAATTACACTTCCAATAAATGAATCAAATTTGTTAACAAAACTGAGCATCAAGTCTTCGTAGCACTGGAGGGCAGTCCGGCCACAAAACAGAGGAAGTTCATCCACTCCTAGTGTAAGATAATCGTCATTGGGAAATCCATTTTTATCCTGGTAATATATATCCCTATTGTGATCACCAATCTGGAAAAAAAGCAAAAAAATCATCTCTTCATGCTATTAGTTGAAAAAGTAAACTCGATTAGAATGCAATTGAAATCCAGTCTAACATATATTCCTCTTTTTTAGTAAAACTTCATACATCAGTGACAGATTCAAATAAATCAGAGAAAGACCATGGTATAGGATACCAGAAAATGGTGGTCCGAAAAGTTACATTCATCTGTTTTACATCCTGTGTTAAAAGAAAGCCATACAACTAGAAGCCCTGTGATGCCGGTACAATTCACTGAAATAATTGCATTGCAACGGTTTGCCCTATTATCACCTTCACCTAGCAAAAAATAAATAAAGAAATAGAACAGACCTCCAGAATCCACAGCGGAAGAGTCACACCCCCATTTCTAGTGGACAGGTGAGTGTTTGAATGAAAACACAACGCAACATGCAACTTCAACCCTGCTTCAGATACCAATCTAAAAAGCTCTTCATAAAGAAACCAATTATATTCACAAGGTGAAAAACGCTCGACAATTCCCCACCAAACCTCTACAGCAATTCCATAGACACCTGCCAACTTGAGTGCTCTTAAAGATATGGTTAATGCCTTGATTCTGAAACCAAAAAAAAAAAAAAAGCAATACATAAAATGTTTAAATGCAGGACCAAAGAGAAGAAGGCATAAAAAAAGTGAACTATTTATGTAGGTTGTGATTGGAAACTCTAAGAATGCAAAAAAAAAAAAAAATCAATTATTAAAAAGACTGAATACTTTCTTGTCACTTTTAGTTTAATTTCATTTCTTTCAAAATGCCTTACTTTTAAAGTTAAAAGAATTGAATTCTAGCAACTATATGACCTTTCCAAACAGGAGAATTAACTAAATATAACTCAATTTCAATTGAATTCTAGCATTTTTGGACTTCTTAACTCTATGGCAAACTTAAAGAACACAACAGCCAGCATTCAAATGCTAAAAAATCCCTGGGTTGCACATTAGAAATCAAACCTCAAATTCAGATAATGCACTACTGTGAAGCAATAAATAACAAGCACAGATACATGATAACAAAACTTACTTTCTAATTCTTGGACTCCCAGTCGAATCAATACCTAGAATATCCAAAGGCATCATTACAAATACAGGTACTCTCTTATGCTTTGATGATTCCAATATTGCTGATCTTGATTTTTCCCTTGCATCCATGCTGCATCAACACATATACACACAGCACATTCACCATTAAATTCCATTACAAAATGGAACTATGCACACAAACCCAAACAGGCAAATTTGAGCAACAAAACAATACAACTCGAACTAGAAACCTATTGATTAGAAACTAAAACATGCATTTTAAAACAAACAATCAATTAGAACTTATTGATTATGACAATCTCACACTCCATAATAATTTACAAATAATAATTACTTAATTAGGCAAGGCAAAGACATGAATAAATGTATCATCAACAGCTAAAAACTAAACCAGGAAACCAAACAGAAAGCGAAGAAAACGGAGAGGGAGAAATGCGAAGAAAGCGGAGACCTCAAAATGCGATAGCTTCCACAGAGAGATGGACAGCGAGGAGGTTTCTTGAAGAGAGGGATCATCGAAACGTTTCGGAGATTAGTAACTCGCGTTTTTCTCTTGTCAGGGAAGCTTATCTCTCTAAACGCGTAATAGTTTCTTCTAGTAGCAGTCGAAGAAGTGCTGCTAGGGCACCTACTGGTGCTGCAGGTGCTGGTGCTGCTCCGAGCAACTCCGCCGTCGACTGCCATGATTACGGCGGTGATGATGACGATGATGATTTGTGCAGCGCTGCTTCTTCTTGTGCGTTCTTTTGTGTACTAGAGAAGGAGAGAGATGATGGCATAATTTGTTATGTGGATTTGATCTGTTTGATCGTTAACCGTTTAAAATAATTATTTCATAATTATTTATTTTTCTTTTAGTTATATGCCTTAAATTTTTTTAGAAAAATATTGTGTCTCTAATTTCTTATTTTTAACAAAATGATTATTTTTTTTATTAAAATTACAAATGTTTAAAATTCACCAAATCTAATTAACTCGATTTGATTGAGAATAAAAAATAATTAATTTAATATGATTATATACACCACAATTTAAATTTAAAATATTATTTAAATAATAATAAAATGATGATTTTTTTTTTATTTTTATATGTTATATATTTATGGGTTAAATTTTTGCTTTTTGAGTGAATTCTACTTATATGTAGGCCATTCTCACATTTTAGTCTTATGTATGATGACTAAAATCTCTTAAAAATTTTGTCTAAAAGAAATACATAAATTCCTTCTTAAATTTTCAAACTACAATAATCCCTTTACTATGATAGCATATACAAGCATATATTATATTATAGGATTCTTTTACTACAATTTTTTTTGTTTATTGATAAAAATTTAATTATACTTTTGTTCGGATTATATATTATATAACACACATTAAAAAAAAAACATATTTCTTTATAAAATTATAATAATTTTATAAAAATGTGTTAATTCATATAATTTACCTACAAAATTCACCAAATTCTTTTATTATGTTTTTCTTTTTGTTTATTGATAAGAATTAAGCTACAATTTTCCTTTTTCACTAGTCATTTTTTAGAATTATTTTTAAAATATTTATGGTTAATATATAAATTAATGTATTAATATCTTTATTATATGAACACAAGCACACATATATTTATACACATGCATATAATATCCTTGCATTTTGAGAAATATGCAAATTTTTAACAGTTAAAAATTTATGTTTTTTTTAACCTAGTAGCTATTTTTATGTCACATTGGAAAAAGGTATAGGAGAAAACAGAGGTTAAATATGCATTCTCAATCGATATATATATCATATGCTTTAGTGGTTGGCTATATAAAGAAACTAAAAGTTAATGTTGTTGGTTACAAAATAAATGTGATAGAATTAAGTGTAGTAACTTATTTCAAAAAGAAAAACAAATTAAGTATGTAATGCATTATATAGTTTTTTTTTTTTTTTTTAAATTGAAAAGTCATGTGATTTTAGTATTGATGGATTATACAACATAGATCAGTTCTCCTCTTTAAAATCGATGATAGTAAAAATTAAACTATATATCTTAAAATACTTTTAGAGAGAAGTTAATACTTAATTACTCCTTACTAGTTACTTTATTTTTAACAAAGTAAGTTTCACTTATTTTTATAATCACGATTGGATTATGAAATATACTCTATCTTTTGTGGTGTTAAATACAAAGAAAGAGTAAAGTATTTACAAAACAAAGTAGAATCTCCCCAAGTGTAGTACCTATAAGGAAATAAATATTAATTAATAAGAAATTTATATACAATGAAGAGATGTAGGGACTTTACAAAACTGACTGATAAAAATATAATCATGATTTTGGAAAGTCCAACGTGGATATAGTTGTCTTTCCTCAAAAAAAAAAAAAAAACATGGATACAGTTATCCAAATGGATAACCATTGAAGTAGCCATTGAGAAGTGTCAAATTTTTTTTTTTTTTCAAATTGCATAATGATTGCTTTCTCACTTAAACATTTAATTTGCTCAATCTTAATTTCTGGTAGAATGGTCGAAGTTTCGTAATTATTATTATTATTTTTTTTGAACAATTCATAATTAGTATTTGGTGAACTCTTAAGGGTCATTATTTTCAAAGTAAACGTAACTTCTTATTAATCATTAAGAGAAATACAAGTAAAAAAAAATGATAAAGTTATATAGTCTTAGTATTTTGCCCTTTTTTTTTAACCACAATAAAGGATATATTTATATTAATAATTAGAAGTACATGGACCAACACATTGATGATAGGCCAACATTGATGATATGTACAATTTAGTGGGCTAATATAAAAATAGAGCCCAATTATATTTTTTTTAGGGAAGTAACCCTAATTTGATAGACACTGGAGATAAGAGGCCAAGAGACGGCGGCATTGACAGTATCAGCTACCAGAAGTGGTGCATCTACCTGCCGGATTTGCTTGAGCAGGAAGTGCTCTGGACTAAGATTGATAATAACATCCACACACAGCAACAACTGTAAGCCAATAAGAGAGGAGAAGATCAAACGCCAAACAACGACAATCATCTTCCACCTTCACAATATGTTTGTACAGCCTTTTTGTGGTTATTTTCCGTTGTTTTTCGTTTTAAAACTAACCAAATTTCTATTTATAATTTTTTATTAGTTAAGCTCTTATGGTGTGACATATTCTAATTTACTATAATATATGTTAATTTGTTATTTCATATCATGTATGTTGACAGAGGTTTTAAAATTATATTTTGATCAAATTTATTTATCAAAATGGTAAAATTATAAAATGAAATGTCAAACTGACAAAAAATAATAAATAAAATGAGACATATATATATTACGTTTTTATTTTTTTTTATTCATTTTAAATTATAAACTATTTTATTTTTAAATAATAAATAACTTATTAATAATGCTCCACGAGGGCTCAATACCTCCTACCCTCCCCAGTGTAAATCATTTAAAAAATATATTTATATATACTTTATTTAAATTATTTAATTTTGATAAGCTAATACTAATTAGGTGTAGTTTATGGTTATTTTATTTTTTAAAAAGTAAATTTTATTTTATAAATATTCACTATTATACACTTTTATTCTATGGTAATAAAAATAAAGTAAAAATATAATAAATAAAAAATATAATCACCTTAGAATTCTTCTATCAATGGGATAATTACTATATACACCTTGTATTTAGGCATAATACACTACTTTGTTCCTCGCATTTTCTAAAAATACATTTTTTAATCCTTGTATTTTGGTGAAATAAATTAAAAAGTTCTTAAGGTATTATTACCGTTAAATGGACATTAAATGGTTGTAAAATGACTAAAATAGCCCCTTTTAATTTTTTGACCTAAATGAAGCTGTGAGCTCCTACAGCTGGAAGAAAAACGCGATTCAAAATGTCCTAAGCTCCTTCATCTTCTCAGCTCAACTTAGAAACTACCTTCCTAATCTCAGATAAAAATTTGTTCATCTTTTTAAATGTTTCTTCGTTAGCTTTGACCTTCATTACCCTTAAGCTTCATTTGTTAAAGTTATCTATACCCGACATGCATTGAGGATTATAAAGCTCATTTCGAAGCTGAAACTAAAAAGGTAAGGAAAAAAATAGTAAATTAAACTCTTTTCGAAGTTGAATCAAAGAGTGGTTGACTAAAATAATATTTTCAATGGTAGAAAATTATAAAAAGTTGACAATGGGAATTAGGGTTTAAATTTGGAGAAAAGAGGGTTGTGTTATTTTATTGTTCAAAAGTGTTCAATGATGCTTGTAATTCCTTTTCAACATTGGGCAAGACATGCATTCAATGATTCTTCGAAGTATGATGACATAACAAACAATATGACCAAATCATTCAATGCTTGGGTTGGAAAGGTTAAAAGTCTTCTAATAGTTCGCATTGTGGATTCAATTAGGCAAAAGAGCATGGTTTGATTACACAATAGATATGCCAAGTCATGTAGTTGGAAAGGACAGATAACACCAATGGCAAAGAAAAAGTTGAAGTAGATAATAAAAGAATCTAGGAAATGTTCATTATTGCTAGGTAACAATGATGAATATGAAGTGCTTGATGGGAAACCAAGATATGCTGTGAAGTTAATGGATGATACTGTATATATATATTTCTGTTTAATTAAAGAGTTTTGTTTCTTGAACAGGATTACTTGGAAAGGGAAGGTAGCCAAATTCACTTACGAAAGGGACTCTGCCTCAAGAAGTGTAATAACCTATATTTTTAAATTAATTTATTTTAAAATGAGATATGTAGTATTAATAAATTCAAAAGTTATGTTTTATTATTTTATTATTTTGTGGTTAATATTTATTATTCTATGTTTAATTATAATTTTCTATGTAAATATATTATATCGAAACTTATTATTTTGGACAATTAATTTACATTATTTATATTTACTACTTTGAGTAATATTATTACAATAATATTTAACCTAGTGTTTATTATTTTAATATTATTATTTTTAATAAATTACATTATTTGTATTGTTATTTTATGTGTGTGTATTATTTGTTATTGTGTGTTGTATATATATGTGTGTGTGTATATATATATATATGTATATAATATATGTGTGGTGGAGATTAGTACACATGTGTATATTATATAATTATAATATATACATACATTCAAACATATACAAACATAAACATATGCATATATACTTAAAAACATAGAAACTTCCCGTAAATAGCACTGTGCATCTTCCCTCCCCCGCACGTCCCGATCCTTGCCCTTCACTGCGCCTCTCTCTCTTCCAACCAGTCACCACAATCTTCCCCGACCTTCCCCTCACCGTCTGCTCATCGGAAGCTCGTCGGTGTTGTCTGTTTTTGAAAGAGGCTGAACCTCCATTGATTCCAGCCAATCTCCTTTTTTGGCCACTGTTCTTCGTGATTCTAGTGTCTTTCTCCTCCTCTAGCACCGGTGAGTACTAATCCAAGCTTAGTTTAAGCTTTAATCCCCATTTGTTTGAGTTTTGTTGAATTTTTTATTTTTGAGTTCTAGGATTTTGAATTTTTTTTTAGCATGATTTAGCTTGAATCTTGCAAACTTCCCTTACAAAAGTGATTCCTAGTAGCTTAATCTACCTCTACGAATTTTTGTTTGATTTTTGGAATTTATTTTAATTTTTGTGAATTTTTGAATATTTTATTATTATTTTATTAATTTTCATAAATTAATTATTAAAATTATAAATTTGGTATATTTAGTGTTATTAATTTTTATTAATTTTAGAGTTGAGATTATAATTTTTGTGATTTTTATGTAATTTTTATAATTATTTTTATATTATGTCAATATTGGATAATTAGGTTTAAGTTGGGTTTTTGTTAAAATTATGGTTTAAATATGTGTTTTAGTTAATATTAGTAATATATATGTTGAGAAAATAATTTTTATGCATTTATAGAATTTTTTAGTAATATTAGTGTATTATGTGTATTTTTGAATTATAAGGGTAAATACATAATTTTGTTAAGATTATAGCTAAATAATATATTTTAGTTGATTTTATAATTATTTAAGGAACTAAAATGATTTTTACAAATTATTTACTATTTTTAACCAATTAATACTAATTTTCAAAATTTGTTTTCAAATAGTATATTATATATTATTTTGGTAATAAAAATGGGTTTTTAGTAATTTTTAATATGTATTTAGGATAATTATGTTATTTAAATATATAAAGTGAATTTTTATTAATTTATATTGAATTATCGAGAAATTGAATTTTTAATAATATTATATTATTATTTCAGAATTTTTATGTAATTATTGAGGAAATAATTATTTTTGGTGTTTTAATGTTAAATATGTTATATTTAGTTATTTTGAATTATTTAATATATGTTTTAATATATTTATTGAATTATTTGTATTTTTGGTGAATTGTGAACCTCGGTTAGGGAATTGCGTAGTTTGGGGTCCCAACTGAGGATTGTTTGAATTTTAATATTCAAAGTGTGTTTTTTTTGTAGGACCGACTCTACTTTTTAGTAGAGATATGTCCGTTTTATAGAGAAGGTTCTGCCAAATTTTCGTAAAACGTAACATCGGGTCAATTATAATTATGTGTTCTGAATCTTAGATCGAGTCTCTTTAGATGTTTAAGTTAGATTTATTCTGATTTTTGTAATTAATTGATTTGTTTAGTTATGCCGATACCGAGACCTAGTGGACCGGGCCCATAAGACCAGTCTCGAGAAGCACATACCTGTGAGTTGTTATTTTATATATACATCGCTCTTAGGTTGCATATTTTAGAAAATACATGTTTTAAATGTATATTTATTCATAATTGTTTTATTAAATGATTAGTATACCATAGGTATATTTTTAGTATATTTTAGGTATATTTTTAAATAAATGCATGTTATTTTTATTGATTTATGCCTAGTATGTTTTAAGTATATTATGGGTTTACTTTTGGTATATTTCATGATTTATTTAAATTTATCTGACATATATATACTCAACATATACTTAGTTTATTTTAGGTATATTTCTAGTATATATATGGATTATTTTGTCATTTTGAATGATATTATACATTATTTATTTTCTGAATGTATGATTTATTTTAAATGAAGGATATCGATAGAACGTGCTACCTAGTGGGCAGCACTAGGACCGAATACGTATCGGTGCGATAGATTGTAGGGTTGAATTACTAAATTACTTGTGGTAATTATGATATGATTGAGATAATTTGATTGATTTGATTGAGATGTGATGTGATTAATGGTGTTATTGCTAGAGCTCGGTTAACCAAGTGTCTCAGGGCCAATCACACTGACAGTCAGACTGTTGGAGCTCGGTTGACTTAGTATCTCAGGGCCAGTCTACTGTCCATATGGAATAAGTAAATTTATTTGGAATTAAGTGAGCCTGTATAGCTAGAGTAATATTATTGTTGATCGAGGTTGCAATTACATAGGGTTCTATTTAATCCTTCATAAAATTATGTTTTTCAGTATTATATATAAAGTGATTTTCAGTATTTGTGTGTACATGCCTGTATAAATATTTATTATATATATTGATGACTGATTGTATTTGACATATAATAAATGCATGTATATATATTATAACAATTTACTCAATGAGGTTTGACTCCCCTCAGTTGACATTTTTACAGGAGAGTCTTCTTCTTCAGACCTCAGCATTAGACCCATTCGCCGGACTTCTTTCGCCCTGGCTCTTTTTTGTAAATTGTCCACTTAATTATTTTTATATTGTACTCTAAAAAACTGTAGTAGTCATATTTTAGTATTCGTAGTGAGTTGTATTTTATATTCATTGTTATAATTTTAATTCAAAGGTTCTCTCTAAATATTGTATTAAAATATTTATTTATGATATGGAAGAGATTATTTTATTACATTAGTTGATGATTTTAATTATGATGCATATTTTATTATTATTATTGCATGTTTTCATTTTTAAGGTTGCTACATGTTCCGAATTCGAAAGAATTCCCGTTCCCTAGCACCGGTCATGACTCCTAGTTTTGGATCGTGACAAGAAGATTGCTAAGCAAGAAAGGAGTACTCTTCTATTTGGTTTAGGATTCCTATCTCAAGAGGAATCCTACTCTTTTAAGGTCTGAATATCACTATAAATAGGACCTCATACCTCTCATTCTCAATCATCTTATTCTCTCATATTCTAATTATCTCTTGCTTTCTCTCTAAATTCTCTTTCTGTTCTCTGACTTAGGCATCATAGTGTTTGTGGGGATCCTCCCCACCTCTCACCTTGCCCTTTGTTGATTATTTACAGAGTCTTAAGCTCAAGAGTTCCAGAAATAAGTTATCAAGTGGTGCCGTCTATGGAAACTTTTACGAAAAAACCATTCATATACCTGCTAAGTTAAGACATTAATACCATGACTTCCAGCCCACCTTCAATCTCGACTCCTGAAACTAACATTAATCCCTCTGCACCCATTCCTTCAATTAATCTATCAATACCTCTCCTAACAGCAGTGCTTCCAGTAACTTTTCAGTATGCCGGAACTTTATTAGGAAATATGCATTTACCTTTCAGTAATACCCAGGGAAGGCCAGCTTCGGGCCTTGACTTTTCATATTATGCTCCATTACAACACTATTATTGTCCAATACCTTCCGTACCTTTTCTAAGCCTAACAGATACACCAATTATTACCATGCCAAACCTAAACACTATAACCCAAACATTCAATCTCAACCAAACTAACAAGGAAGTCATGATACAAAATATCCAAGCTCAGATAGCTTTAATGCAACAACAACTGGACACTTTAATTCAAAGTGGCAACTCTGAACCGACTCACATAGACAATAACACAACACCTTAGGAGGTACCAGAGATAAACAAGGGGAAGGGTAAAGCGCCAGAAGGGAAACGTAGTTCAATAATTCTAACCCTTGATGACTCAAAGTTAACTTTAAAGGTAGAAGAGGTTATACACAAAGCCTGTACGAGACCAAGAAAGGAGGATGAATGTATTATGGAAGGCAAAACTCTATTGATAAGAAGGAAAATCTAGACAAAGATCCCTACCATGTTCAGAATCCCACCACTTGATTAGTATGACGGAACCGAAGATCCTGTCAACCATATATCCGTGTTTAGAATAAGGATGTTGCTCCGAAACATGAATAATGGAATCATGTGTAGAGTCTTCCCAAGCACAGTCATGAAGAATGCCCAAAAGTTATTTCATCGACTCTTGGAGAACTTCGTCACCTCTTTTGAGGATCTGGCAGAAAAGTTTTGTACCAGATTTATCACCAACATTCCCCCTACCAAAAACATTAACAATCTTTGAATATGCCTACAAGAGGTTGACGAGTCTCTACGAAGTTATCTTGATCAGTTCAACAAGGTAGCCATGCAAATTGAAAACCTTATGGACAAAGTTTCCATAGAAGCTTTAAAAAATGGCACTAGACTCAGAAAGCTTAAAGATAAAATAATGATAAAGGAACTTAGCACTTTTAAGGAAGTAATGGCTATGGCGGTCAAAGATGGATGAAGATAGAAGGATGCGAAGGGAGGAGGAAAAACCACCAACTAAAGATAAAAAATCAAGATCCAGACGAGCAAGCTTCCTAAAAATAAATTTTAAAAACTTGGTAGAAAGATTTGACAGGGAAGTAGATAAATTCATACCTCTAAACACCTCTCAATCTAGAATTCTTATGTGGGTCAAACAGAATGGTGTTGGAATTACCCCAGCTAGGAGAATAAGCCCAAGCTAAAGGTCCACGCAAGTTAGGGGACAATATTGCTAGTATCATCGAGAATATGGGCATGACACTGAGGCTTGCAAAGAGCTGAAGAATGCCACAGAAAGACTATTGCAGAATGGTAAACTCAATAATTTTACGGACACATCCAGAAGGAGCAGGAACCTAGAAGCCCATGTGTAAGACAGGTAAAAAGTAAAGAAAGCTCGGAATGATCCAGCTGGTATTATTAACATGATTATTGGTGGAGAAAACGCTGAGAATAAACTTAAACAGAGCCAAGGAGAAAGGCCAACCATTAAGAAAAGAGAGATAATGTTCAATTCAGATGATGGTTTGCATGTTCGCCATCCCCATTATGATGCCCTGGTGATAAATGCATGCATAAACAATTATTTAGTAAAAAGGTTATTAGTGGACAATGGAAGCACTATTAATGTGTTGTCTTGGAATGCTTACAAAGCAATGGGAGGCTCTGTCACCGACTTAAAGGCCATCCATAAATCCCATTATAAGCTTTTATGGAGGAACTATACAGCCAATGGGAGTTATGGAGTTAAATCTAGAATTTGGAAATCGAGACGATGAAAAAATGAAAGTTATTAAAACCTTATTCAATGTGGTGCATCTCCTACTGACATACAATAAAATCATAGGGCATTCGACGCTCTTTGAAGCAGATGCAATCACCAGTATCCAACACTTAACTATGAAAATTCCAGTCGAGGGTGGAGTTCTCACTATCTATGGAGATCAACATATGGTCAGACAGTGTTACCAGATGGTCATAAAGCCTTAGATGGAAGCCTTCCCCCTAAAAGTATAGGAAATAGAGAAACAAGGCGCTGGACCACAACCGGTTGATGACACCAAAACATTGTAAATTATTGACAGGAAGGCGATGAAGATTGGTAATGAGCTTGACTATGACACCAAGGAAGGAATAAGGGAAGTCTTCACTAGACACTTGGAAGACTTTGCCTCTCGGGCATCTGAAATAACTAGGGTAGATCCCCAGTTGCTTGTCATAGCTTGAACATCAAATTAGGGGTGAAGCCAGTGATCTAGAAGAAAAGAACTTTTACATACGAGAGGTAGAGGATAATCGCTGAGGAAACAATGAAATTTTTAGAAGCCAGGTTTATCAAGGAAGTTACTAATCCAGAGTGGGTGGCCAATGTGGTACTTGTAAAAAAAGCGAACAAAAAGTATAAGATGTGTGTGGACTATACTGACCTTAATCGAACATGCCCCAAGGACAACTACCTATTGTTGGGTTTTATGATTCAAAAATGCAGTGGAAATTTAAACTTTTAACCACAAACCCTAACCCGGATCCAAGTAATTCAATTAATTAATTTAAAACTAGGTTTTCAAATCTTACCACAAATGTAGAAGAGGCAAGACTGTTGGAAGGCAGAGAGAAGGTTCACTCCGGTGACACCTTGCCTCGAGCTTTTATTTTTGTTAGTTCGGATCAAGATGTCTCCAAAAGAATCCGTCCTCCATAAGCGTCCACACAAATAACCATTGATTAAAAATGAAAACTTTATATGCTAGCACTTCTCTTGATTTCTCATAAATCAATAACAAAAACACTCAGTGTTTTAGTTTTTCTAAGAGGAGAAAAACGAATTACAAGTGGTGGCTAATAATTGAGTTAGTGAAACCCTAAAGAATATAACATATTTATAAACCTCTAATTAGGGTTTCACTTACCAAAATAACTTTTTAGTAATTTCTCAATTATTATTATTCTGATTTTATTTAAAATTAAATCAGATATAATATTCCATTTATTTAAGATAACATTTACCTTAAATAAATAAATAAACTATTTATTTTTTTCCACAAAGCATATTTGGGCTTCTCAAACCCATATCTATTTTTTTAGGCCTATTCTAAGTGTGTGACCCTGTAGGTTCATATGACATTGGCAGTAGGCCTTAAATCTCTATTTAGGCCTACAAGTCATAAGTGGCCTCTAGCAAGACATTATGACTACCCAAGTCATATGAAATCAATAATCTGACATAACCTAATTTATAATAAATATTGTAATCCCTTTGTCATATGATTTCTTGATTGAATATGAGGCATAGTTTCTGTCATCCCTATATAATTTAGTTATATTATTTATTGACTCTAAGTAGACTAAGAATGATAACTCTTTATCAATTCACTTTAGCATGGCCATGCATTTTCCTCAGTCTATCTTATCAAGGGACCCTTAGATATCTTACTCAGATTAAATGAGGGACAAATTCCTTCTCAATCACTCATATTCCTCACATAACTCATTTCATATCCAACAACAATCTATTTAATCATCCTGTTAAAAATAATGTTAGATTATGTCAAAATATATAATAGTTATGTAGAAATCCATGATGATTTCAAGGTCAAAGGACTAAATCAATATTATTATGATGAGAATTATTTATGACAATTATCTATGTAGTATTCTGATGATGGATCAATCCAGTACATTATTTCCCAAATAAGTACCTGTGAGTTAACTTAACATCTCATATTCATGATTAGTAAAACATAATCATCAATCAACATCATACTAGCCATAACATATTGTTATGAGTAGGGATACTTTGAATAGAACTCATATTTAATCTAAGGGTTTTACTATCAAGTCACATACTTGATGACCTTAGTAAGAATTGACTATTCAAGTAATTATCATAACACAAAATGATAATGAAAAATTCCTCTTTATTAACTAAAATGATAAAGTCAAAACAGGGTCATACATGATTGACCTAGTGCATATCACTAACACCTACTGCTTATAATTGACCAGCTCGTAGACTCCATTGCCAGCCATGGACTATATAGTTTTATTGACGCGGTGCAAGGATATCACTAGATACCAATGAAGTGGGAAGATCAGGAGAAAACATCCTTCATCACCCACAAAGGCTTTTACTGCTACAAGGTGATGCCTTTTGGATTGAAGAATGCCAGAGCAACATATTAAAGAATGATGAACCATGTACTTTGGGACCAGATTGGGACAAATGTGGAAGTATATGTGGACGACATTATTATCAAGAGCAAGAATGCAGAACAACACCTGACGGATCTGGATTAATTTCTCCAATTGTTGAGCGAATATAGGATCAAGCTAAACCCAAAAAAAAGTGTCTTCGGAGTCAAAGCTGGCAAATTCCTAGGATTCATGATATCCCATAAAGGTATTAAAGCCAACACAAAAAAATGGATGTTATTCTCAAAATGAAAGCCCTAAAGAATATCCATGAGTTATAAAAACTAAATGGCAGAATCATGGCTTTGTGACGTTTCATTTCATGCTCAGCTAGATGGTATCTACCACTATTCTAAGCGTTAAAAAATGTAATATCCCGTGTTTTTAAAATATTTTAAACTGCATCGGGATATGCAGTGTTAATAATTTTTATATATATTTATGATATTTCATGAGTTGTTATTTAATTAAAAATTGATTTTTAATTGTTTTATGTTATTTCAAGTACTTTACGTAAAATTTTCCCGGGACTTTTATTTTCGGAGAAATTAACACGTAAATAATTTAATATTAAATATTTTAAATAATTTCATGATTTTGCATGAACTCATATATATTTTTAAAGTACTAAATAAAGTATATATGTGTATTTATTTATTTAACTAGGATTTAATTAATTACCCTAATTTTTATTATTTATTATTTAGTTTTAATATTATTTAATAATATAAAGTATATATATATATATATATATACATACATATGCATATATTATTTAAACAAAAAAATAAAGTTTGATAAAATTACGAGTTTGCCATCGAAGCTTCTCCTTTTTCCCCGATCACGTCCCATCGCCAACCACCGTCTGTCACGCCGTTCCCTTGCCATCGGTGTGCCTCCCGGCATGCCACCTCCTTCCCTAGCCTTTCCCGCCGCCAGCAGCTCCCTATTCCATCGCGGTTTGGCCGGAATAAGCTCGAGAAGCCGAAACTTGAGTCACCGTCGTTCATAGCGTTTTCGGCCACTGTTTTTGACACCGCTGGTCTTTTTTTTCTCCTTGAGCTCCGGTGAGTGTGATTCTAAGCTTTGTTTCACTTAAAATGGTCTAGATTTGCCTAGGTTTCAATTTTTGCAATTCGGCCATTTTAGGGTTCTTGATTTTTTTGAACTTAGAATTGATTGATTAATGAAAAATTCCTTCACAAATGTTGTTCCCCTTAGCTTAATCTACATCTGTGAATTTTTGTAGAATTTTTGGAAATTAATTTGATTTTTGGGTATTTTTGAATATTTTATTATTATGTTCTAATTTTCGAAAATTAATTAATTAAATTATGAAATTGTGTTTTATGATAAATATAGGTGTTGAAATTAATTATAGAAATTTATTTGGAATTTTTATGAATTTTTATGTATTTATTTTGAATTTAATTAATTTATGTAATTTTTGAAAAATAGGGTTAATTGTATGTTTAATTGAAATTAATTATTTAATTGAGTTTATTTATTGATATTATTGATAGATATGTTTATAAAATTATTTTTGTGCAATTATATTATTTTTGGTGAATTTTTGAATGAATTTTAGTATATTTATATATATAGGGGTATTTTGGTAATTTTACCCTAAATTGGCTAAATAAATTGGTTTTAATAGTTAGTTAGGGCATAAAAATGATTTCTATAAATTATTTAGTATTTTTAACTAATTGAAATTATTTTTCGTAAATTATTTTTAAATTATATATATAATATACGATTTTTCTAAATAAATGAGTTTTATCGATTTTTACTATGTTTTAGGGTTAATTATGTAATTTCTACTTATAAAATGTATTTCTATGATATAAGGGTATTGTCGGTAATTTTGTATTGATTTGTGAATTGTGGACCTCGGTCAGTGAACTGTAGTTTGGAGTTCGATCGAGGGGTTGTGATTGTAATTCTGTGTCTATTTTTCTAAGTGTGTTTCTTTGTAGGGCCGGCTCTACTCTTTGAGTAGAGATATGTCCATTTTACAGGGGAGGTTCTGCCGAATTTTCGATAGAATTCTCGTAAAACGTGATGTCCGGTCGGATTCTGATTTTTATTTCGTGTCTAATACTCTAGATCGAGTTTCTTGGATTTTCTGTTAGGTTTATTCTAACGTCTGTTATTATTATTTTTTTAGTTGCGTCGAGACCGAGGCCTAGTGGACCAGGCCCGTCGGACCCATCTCGAGGAGCGCACTAAGTGTGAGTTACTATGCTCTATATATATGCTTTAGGGTGCATGATTTAGAAATGTGTGTTTTATTTTGACTAAATATGCATAGATAATGTAATCAGTACTTAAGTTTATTTTTAGTTTGTTTTTGGTTTATCTTTGGTTTATTTTTGGTTTATTTTAAATTTTATGCATGCTTTATTAAACATTTATATCTAAAATGTTTTTAAATATATATTTAGTTTATTTTACAATTATATTGGATTTATTTGACGTATATATACTCAAAATATACCTGGTTTACCTTTGGTATATTTCTAGTATATATATATAGTTTATATGGTTATTTTATTCAATTCATGTATCATTTACTTTTATGAATGTATGCTTTATATTTTAATGAAGGATATCAATAGAACATGCTACCTAGTGGGCAGCACTAGGACCGAGTACGTACCGGTACGCTTATAGCATTTAGGCTATGTTACTAACCATTTGTGGATATTGATGGGATTTGATTATTTGATGTGTGAGATATGATTTGGGAGTGTGATTGATGGAGCTCGGTTGACCAAGTGTCTCGGGGCCAATCACACTGACAGTCAGACTGCTGGAGCTCGGTTGACTTAGTGTCTCGGGGCCAGTCTACTGTCCGAATGGAACAAGTGAATATATTGGAATAAGTGAGCCTGTGTGGATAGAGTGTTGTCTAACACTATTTTGAGGTTGCGATTTTCTAGGGTTCTATTTGATCCTTCATAAACTGTGATTTTCAATAAAAATATATTAAATGATTTTATTGCATTTGTGTGTAATTGCTTGTATACATACATATTATATATACTTTTGACTGTGTGCATTGGCATTTAGTATGCATGTATATATACTATAGTAATTCACTCAGTGAGGTATGACTCCCCTCCGTTGACTATTTTTCAGGAGAGTCATCTTCCTCAGACCTCAGTAGCAGGCCTGTGCGCCGGATTTCTTCCGCTCCAACTTCTCTATGTAGACTGCTTACCTGATTTTTATTTTATAATCTAGACACTGCAGTAGTTAAGGTCGACTGTGAGATTGTTATATTATATTTGTATAAGTTATGTATTTTAAGAATTTGAACTGAAACTTGTATTAAAAGTTTATTTATATATATGAGATGAAGATTTGATTTAATTTCATCTAGTGTAAATATTATTTTGATATTTATGATTTTATTCCGCTACAAATTATGTTATTATTAGTATTGCATGTTTTATTTTATTTTTAGGCTTGCTGTGGGTTCCGGATTCGAAAGAATTCCCGTTCCCTAGCGTCGGTCATGGCCCCTGTTTTTGATCGTGATAAAAAATTTCAAGAAATTTGTTTAGACTGCAGACTGCCAAGTGGCCCTTGAAGACATTAAAAAGTTCCTATCCTCACCACCTCTACTCAGCAGGCCGATCCCAAATGAAACACTGTGTTTATATCTTTCGGTAGGTCAAGAATGCATTGCTTCGGTGCTAGTAAGAGAAGAAGAGTGCCAACAAAACCTGGTATTTTACATCAGCAAAATGCTCCTAGGATCCGAAGTCCGGTACCGAACGCTAGATAAGCCGGCTATGGCTATTGTCCATGCATCCCAAAAGCTTCGACACTACTTCTAGGCTCATCCTATCATTGTCAGATCCCACTTCCCTTTATGGAAAATCTTATAAAGGCCTGAGACTTCGGGCAGATTGGTTCAATGGTAGTATTACTTAAAGAATTCAACATCGATTATAAGCCCAGTAAGCAAGTGAAAGCCCAAGCGTTAGTAGATTTCATTCAAGAAATGACACCGGAAGACCTCCCAAAAATACTTGCATATCGAATGGAAGCTCTATGTTGATAGAGCATCCTCCACTCAAGGATCTGGCGCTAGAGTGATCCTCAAGGGACCACATAAAATCCATATTCAATATGCAATTTGAATAGAGTATAACGCAACTAACAATGTTGCGGAATATGAGGCACTCATCATAGGATTGAAGTTGGTTGCCGAAGTTGGAGCCGAGCACCTCAAAATACATTCAGATCCTAGTTAGTAGTAAATCAAGTTAAGAAGACATTCCAAATCAAGGATCCAAGCATTGCCAGTGTAATGACCCTATTTTTTTAAATTAAATGATATTATTTCGAGCTATGCAATATTAATAATTATAAATTTTAATTGTGTATTACAAATACTAATTATGTATTTTATTTTAAGGGAATTATTTATGTAAAAATAATTATTTTACGTGAGGTTATTATTATTATTATTATTGTTGTTGTTGTTGTTATTTTTGTTAATATTAATGTATTTATTATTGTTATTAATATTATTATTGTTACATTATTCTATTATTATTATTATTATTATTGTTATTATTATTATTATTATTATTGTTGTTGTTGTTGTTGTTGTTATTATTATTATTATTATTATTATTATTATTATTATTATTATTATTATTATTATTTTATTATTATCAAATTTGGTTGAAGGGTAATTTGGTAATTTCATAACTAATAAAAAAAAGGTACAAAAGTTAATTTTTTCGGGTCTCTCTCTCTTTTCCTTTTCTTCTTCTTCTTCCTCTCCTTCTCACCTCTCGATCACAACCAGCAGCCACCATTGGACTGCGTCTCGCCACCATTACCCACCGCCATCCCTTCCTCATTCATCCTCCTTGCCTTTTGCCACTTGAGGATAGCCGGACCACCACCTGGAAGTGCAGAAATGGCAGCAACAATAGGAGAAGCTCCATGCCGGCGTTCTCATATTCGGCCACCTCAACTCGCATCGCTGATCTTGTTCAACTCCTGGAGCTCCAGTGATCACGATTCTAAGCTCCCTTCTAGCTCAATCCTCCTAGTTTGAGAGTTATTTCAAGTTTTTCTTTATGTGATTTTAGGGTTTTATTTATTTTTAGATAGTTGTTGATTTATTTGTGAATTTTTGTTTTTGAATTATTGTTCTTAGTAGCTCAATCTTGCTAAAAACATTTTTTGTTACTTTTTTTGAGTTGGTTTGAATTTATGGGTATTTTTTATTATTTTAATATTAAATATTAAACATTGAATTATTGATAATTATGTTAATTAATTATTTTTATTTCAAATTTAGTTAAATTTGTGTTTATTATGTGAGTTAATAATTTTAGAATATTTAAAATAGTTTTTTGGTGAATTTATATAATTTTTAGGAATATTAATTATATTATGTATATTTTGAATTATTGAAGTAATTGTGTAATTTCTTGATAATTATAGCTAAATAATATGTTTTAAATGGTTTTAGAATTATTTAAGGTACTAAAATGATTTACTATTTTTAACTAATTAATACTTATTTTCAAAAAATATATTATTTACTATTTTGGTGATTAGATGGATTTTTAAATACTTTCATTATATAATTAAGTTATTGAGTATATAAAAGTCAATTTTATTATTATATGTTGAATAATTGAAAATTTTGATTTTTATTAATAGTATATTATTATTTGATATTTTTAGTTAATTGTGGTGAAATAATTATTTTTAGTGTTTTAATGTTTAAATATATTATATTTTGATATTTTATTAATATTTGTGGGATTTAATGGTTTTTAATTTATTTATTATTGTTTATTTGTGAATTGTGAACCTCGGTTGAGAATTTGTGAAGTTTGGGGTCCCAACCTGAAGTGTTGAGCTTTGTGTGTTAGAAATGCGTTTTTCTTGTAGAATCGGCTCTACTTTTTAGTAGAGACATGTCCGTTTTCCAGATGAGGTTTTGCCAAATTTTTTGTAGAATTCTCGTAAAATATGACGTCGGGTCGATTATGAATTTCTATGTCTATATGAATTTTGTATTCTTAGATCGAGTCTCTTTTAGAAGTACAAGTTAGGAATTTATTCTGATTCATTATTATTTATTTAATTGCACTGAGATCGAGGTCTTTTGGACCGAGCCCGTCGAGGCAGTCTCAAGGAGTGCAAACTTATGAGTTATTATGCTATATATGCACTGTATATAGGATGCATGATTAAGAATTTTCAAATTTTCATTATATGTTTAAATGTGAATTATTTTATTGAATGATTTTGTAGATTTTAGGTATACTTTTAGTATATTTTGATATGTTTGCTTTATATGTGACATATATATGATAGTATATTTTAACATATACTCAATATATTTATTTGATATATTTTTGGTATATATATGGTTTATTTCATTATTATGAATGCCATTGGTGATTTAATTATACGTTATTTATTTTCCATATATATGTTTATTTTATTTGAATGATATCGATAGAACGTGCTACCTAGTGGGCAACACCACTACGACCATGTACGTACCGATGCGATAGATTTAGGGTTGAGTTGTGAATCACTTGAGATGACTTTAATTTGATTGATTGATTTTGAGATTTGATATGATTGAATAGTGTGGTTTCTGGAGCTCGGTTGACCTAGTGTCTCGGGGCCAATCACACTGATAGTGAGACTGTTGGAGTTCGGTTGACTTAGTGTCTCAAGGTTAGTCTACTATCCAATATGGAATAAGAGAATTAATTTGGAATTAAGTGAGCCTATATAGCTAGAGCAGTATTATTAATTAAGGTTGCAATTTAAATAGGGTTCTATTTGATCATTCGTAAATAAATATTTTTTCTAGTATTTAAAATATATAAAGTGATTTCAGCATCTATGTGAGATGTTTGTATATATTTATTATATATACTGATGATTGATTGCATATGACACTAGGAGGTGCATGTATATATAATATAATAATTCACTTAGTAGGGTCTGACTCCCCTCAGTTGTTGATTTTACAGGAGATTCTTCTTCTTCAGACCTCAGTAGTAAACCCATCCACCAGACTTCTTTAGCCCCGGCTAGTCTATGTAAATTACTTACCTAATTTATATTGTACTCTAGAAAACTGCAGTAGTAGTTGTACTTTGTATCTGTACAATGGTTTTAATATTAGAGACCTTTCTCTGAATATTGTATACAAATATTTATATTTTATGATATGACATTTGAATATTTATTTTTATATCGATTTAAGTTTTTATTTTGGTGTATTTTATTTATTTATTACATGCTTTTATTTTTAAGGCTTGCTACGGGTTCCGGATTAGAAAGAATTCCCGTTTCCTAGCACCAGACATGACTTCTGGTTTGGGTCATGACAAAGTTGGTATTAGAGTGAAGTTTGTATTAGAACCCTAGGTTATTAGTGTTGTGGACCTAGATTTTCTGAGTTGTGTTTTCTTTGAAACTATTGCAGTTAGTTAGGTTTGAGTATGTCTTCGATAAGTTTTCCTTGAATTAGTATTTCACGTAATCCTTAGGTTGTTTAAATCTTTCTATTTGTCTTTTCAAAATGAGGAGGAGAGCACGTGTCGCTCCACCAGTCGTTAAACCCAAGGATGATGAGTCCTTTTAGGATGAGGTTTTACCTCCTAAGCTGCTAGTAAGGCACAAAGGTCGAGGTAGAGGTAGACCTCAAGGGGTGGCAAGTCACTGTAAATAGCGAGAGCTACATGATGAGGAACCTGTACAACCAGAGTATGAGGATGTAATGACCCATATTTTTTTAAATTTTTTTATTTTAAAATGAGATATGCAGTGTTAATAAAATTTAAAGTTAAATTAAATTATTTTATTTTTATTTTACTATTTTATGATTAATTAAAATTATTCTACATTTAAATAAATTTCCTACGTAAAAATAATATTTTTGGGTCGTTTAATTTGCAACATTATTTTAGTATTTTTATTCTATTATTGTTTTATTAATTTTCCTAATTATTTTATTGATAAATTATTTTATTAATTGTATTATTATTTTATGTGTGTGTAATATATATATTATTATGTGTATAATGCATGCGTGGTGTAGATTTAAAGTTACCTATTATTATATTATAAAAATAAAGCTTTATTTAATTATAATATAAAGTATTATACATATAATATTATTTAAACATACACACATACATGCATGCATATAACACACACATACCTGCATGCATTAAACGTGGACCAAGTGAAGGAAAAAAAAAAACTAACTTACAGAAGTAAGAAAAAAAACGTTGCCTTACTGTCACCTTTACCCCTCCCCATTTTGTCCCATTCTGATCCGGTCAGAGTGCCTCCCCCTCCTCTGGCCAGTCACCACCTTCCTCTCCGACCTTCCCATCATCGCCTGCACGTTGGAAGCTCGCCAGCGTCGCATGTTTTTGAAGGAAGCCGATTCTGCATTGTTTCCGGCCACTCTCCATTTCCGATCGTCGTTCTTTTCATCGCTAGTCTCTTTCTCTTCCATTGACACTGGTGAGTGTGAATCCAAGCTCCCTTTAGCTTAAAAACTCGATTTGGTTAGATGTTGAACAATTTTTAGATTTCGGTTCATTAGGATTTTTAATTTTTTTTAGGGTGTTAATGGTTGATTCATGAAAAAATCCTTTACAAATGTTGTTCCTACTAGCTTAAGCTACTCCTATAATTTTTTGTGTGATTTTTAGAAATTATTTTAATTTTTGAATATTTTATTAATTTTCGTAAATTAATTATATAAATTATGGAATTTTGATTTTTGGTGTTATTAGTAGTTATTATTAATTTTAGAGTTGATTTTATAATTTTTGTGATTTTTGTGTAATTTTTTTAATTATTTTAGGTTTATGTCAATTTTGGAAAATATGGTTATATATATATATATATTAAGAAATAATTGGTTAATTATATGTTTTTGTTGATATTATTGAGATATATGTTGAGAAAATATTTTTTGTGTATTTATATCATTTTTATTGAATTTTTGAGTATTATTAGTATATTATTTTTGAATTTTTGAATACTAGGGTTAATTGTGTAATTTGATGATAATTTTAGTTAAACACTATGTTTAATTGGTTTTAATATTATTTGAGGTATAAAAGTGATTTTTACAAATTATTTACTATTTTTAACTAATTAATACTAATTTTTCAAAATTATTTTCAAATAATATATTATATACTATTTTTGAAATAAAATGGATTTCTAATAATATTATATTATTATTTAGGGTTTTTAAGTAATTATTGGAAAAATAATTATTTTGATGTTTTAATGATAAATATACTATATTTTGATGTTTTGAGGGTAATTATGGTATTTGTTGATTTTTAATATATTTTATTGTATTATTTGAATTTTGGTGTATTGTGAACTTCAGTTGGGAAATTTTTATAGTTCGGGATCCCAACCGAGGTGTCACGACCCAAAACAGGGGCCATGACCGGCGTTAGGGAACGGGAATTCTTTCGAATCCAGAACCCGTAGCAAGCCTAAAAATAAAATAAATCATGCCATAATAACAGTAACAATATAATATGCAACGGAAATAAAAATCATAATATCATAATATCATTTTCATCACTGGATTTAATCAAAATCCCATCACATATATAATAATCCTTTTAATACAAATCCAATTTCAACATAATACATCTCTTTAAAATAAAATACATGAAATCCAATACTTTAATTCACAACTACTGCAGTGTCTAGATAAAATAAATAAGACTCAAGTAGACAATTTACATAAAGAAGCCGGGGCGGAAGAAATCCGGCGTATCGACCTGCTACTGAGGTCTGAAGAAGTTGACTCTCCTGAAAAATAGTCAACGGAGGGGAGTCAGACCTCACTGAGTGAATTACTATAATATATATATATATACACACTAAGTGATAATGCATACAATCAACAGTATATATATATGTATATATACAAGCAATTACACATAGATGCAATAAAATCATTTTTATATATTTTATCTGAAAATCATCTTTTATGAAGGATCACATAGAACCCTAGAATATCGCAACCTCAGAAATAGTGTTAAACAACACTCTAGCCATACAGGCTCACTTATTCCAAATATATCCACTTAATCCATATGGACAGTAGACTGGCCCCGAGACACTAAGTCAACCGAGCTCCAGCAGTCTGACTGCCAGTGTGATTGGCCTCGAGACACTTGGTCAACCGAGCTCCAGCAATCACACCCAAACCACATCTCACATATCAAATAATCATAATCAATCAATATCCACAAATAAGTTAGTAATATAGCCTAAATACTATAGACGTACCGGTACGTACTCGGTCCTAGTGCTGCCCACTAGGTAGCACGTTCTATTGATATCCTTCATTCTTAAATATAAAACATTCATTCACAATAAATGATGCATGAATTTAAATAAAATAACAATATAAACCATATATATACCGGAAATATACCAAAAGTAAACCAGGTATATTTCGAGTATATATATATCAAATACATTCAATCAAATTATAAATTAAGCTGGAAATATATTTAAAAACATTTTAAATATATTTTATTCACAAAATATGCATATAATTTATTATATACCAAAAATAAACCAAAAATATACTTAATGTAAACTTAAGAAATAATCAAATTATTTATGCATCTTTAATCAATATAAAACATGCATTTCTAAATCATGCATCCTAAGCATATATATATAATATAGTAACTCACCTAATGCGCTCCACGAGACAGGTCCGACGGGCCTGGTCCACTAGCCCTCGGTCTCGGCGCAACTAAACAAGCAATGAATAACTGACATTAGAATAAACCTAACAGAAATCCTAGAATTCAATCTAGAGTATTAAAATACGGAAACAGAATTAGGGTTCGACTGGACATCACGTTTTACGAGAATTCTATCGAAAATCCGACAGAACCTCCCCTGTAAAACGGACATCTCTCTACTCAAAAGAGTAGAGCCGACCCTGCAAAGAAATACACTTCAAAATACAAGCTCAACACAAATCCATAACCCCTCGGTCGGACTCCAGACTACAGTCCATCGACCGGGGTCCACAAACACAGAACATATTCCAAGTATACCAAAAATATCCTCACAACATAGTAATACATCTCATAGGTAAAAATTACATAATTAACCTTGAAACACTATAAAAACCGATTAAAACTCATTTTATTAGAAAAATCGTATATTATATATATAATTGAAAATAATTCCCGAAAAATAGTTTTAATTAGTTAAAAATACTAAATAATTTGTAGAAATCATTTTTATACCTTAAATAGCTATTAAAACCAATTAAATTACATTTTTAGACAATTTAGGGTAAAATTACCAAAATACCCCTATATATATAAATATACTTAAATTACTTCAAAAATTCACCAAAAATCATACAATTATCCAAAATTAATTTTCTCAACATATTTATCAATAATATCAATATTTAAACTCAATTAACCAATTAAATTCATATAAAAACACATTTAACCTAATTTTTCCAAGATCATATAAACTTCAATAATTCAAAATAAATACTTAGAAATTCATAAAAATTCCAAATAAATTCCTATAATTCATTTCAACACCTAATTTAACCATAAACTCCAATTTCATAATTTAAATAATTAATTTCCGAAAATTAGAAAATAATATTAAAATATTCAAAAATACCCAAAAATCCAAAAAATCTCCAAAAATTATACAAAAATTCATACATGTAGATTAAGCTACTAGGAACAACATTTGTGAAGGAAGTTTCCATGAATCAAGCAATTCAAAGCTTAAAAAAATCGAAAACCCTAATAGGCCGAAATTGACAAAATCGAAACCTAAGCAATTCTAGACCATTTTAGCTCAAACCAAAGCTAGAATCACACTCACCGGAGCTCAAGGAGAAGAAAGAGACTGGCGGTGTCGAAAATGGTGGTCGGAATCGACGTGATCGACGGTGGATCGATTTTCGGCTTCTCCGGCCAAAATCGATCTCCAGACGCCGGAAACGGGCTCCTCAGGCCGCGAAATTGGTCGGGGAAGATGGTGGCACACCGGACGGCACACCCACGGTGAAGGAACGGCACGGCAGCGACCGGAAATGGAGAAGGGAAGAATCGGGAGGAAGAAGGAGACTCGGGGGCAAAATGGTAATTTTCCAAACTTTTTGATTTTAGACAAATATATGTATATATATATACTTTATACTATATATTAAAATAATATTAAATTACACACATCAAATATACACCACACACATAAAAATATTAATAATTTATACTAAATAAAATTAATTAAATAACAATAAAACAATTAAATACTTAATAAAATATTAGGGTAATAATAAACCCTAATTAAATAAATATACACACACATGCTTTATTTATAATTTAAAAATATGTATGAGTTCATGCAAGTCCGTAAATATATTTAAAATAATTAATGATACATTGTTTACGTGAAAATTTTCCCGAAAATGCAAGTCCCGGGAAAATTTTACGTAAAACACTGAAAATAATATACAGTAATTAAAATAGGTTTTAAATACATATTAACTCGTAAAAATATCATATAAAATACAGAAATTATTAACACTGCATATCCTAGTACAGTGTAAAAATATTTTAAAAACACGGGATATTACACGAGGGTTGTTTGAATTCTGAAATTAGAAGTGTATTTTTCTTGCAGGACCGGCTCTACTTTTTAGTAGAGAGATGTACGTTTTATAGAAGAGGCTCTGTCGAATTTTTGGTAGAATTCTCGTAAAATGTGACATCGAGTCTAATTCAAATTCTGTGTCTGTCTATGTTTAGTAATCCTAGATCGAGTCTCTAGAATTTAAGTTAGATGTATTCTGATTTCGTAATCATTTTTATTGTTTAGTTACATTGAGACCGAGACCTAGCGGACCAAGCTCGTCGGACCAGTCTCAAGGAGCGCATCCCTGTAAGTTGTTAGTATATATATACATTGCTTTAGGTTGCATGTTTTAGAATTATATGTTTTAAATGTATAATTTTGCATGATTGTTTTATTAAATGCTTAAAGTATATTTTAGGTATATTTTTAGTATATCCTAGGTATATTTTGAAATAAATGCATGATTTACCTTTGATTTATGTTCAAATTATTTTTAAGTATATTATTGGTTTATTTTGAGTATATTTCATGATTTAATTGAATTTATTTTACATATATATACTTGAAATATACTTAGTTTATTTTAGGTATATTTCTGGAATATATATGGTTTATTTGATTATTATGAATGACTTTATGCATTATTTGTTTACTTGAATGAATGATTTATTTTAAATGAAGGATATTGATAGAACGTGCTTTCTAGTGGGCAGCATTAGGACTGAGTACGTACCGGTGCGATAGATCGTAAGGTTAAACTACTAGCTTATTTGTGGAAATTATGATATGATTGATTTGATTGAGAGGTGATGTGATTGATGGTGTGATTGTTGGAGCTCGGTTGACCAAGTGTCTCGAGGCCAATCACACTGACAGTCAGACTGCTGGAGCTCGATTGACTTAGTGTCTCAGGGCCAGTCTACTGTCCATATGGAATAAGTGAATTTATTTGGAATTAAGTGAGCCTATAAGCTAAAGTGATGTTATGGTTAATTAAGGTTGCGATCATTAGGATTCTATTTGATCCTTTATAAACTGATGTTTTTTCAGTATTATATATAAAGTGATTTTTAGCAATTGTGTGTACATGCTTGAATATATATTTATTATATACATATGATTGTTTGCATTTGTCATTTAGTAATGTGTGTATATATATTATAACAATTAACTCAATGAGGTTTAACTCCCCTCCGTTGACATTTTTACAGGAGAGTCTTCTTCTTCAGACCTCAACAATAGACCTATCCACTGGATTTCTTCCGCCCTGGCTTTATTATGTAAATTATCTACTTAATTATTTATTATTATACTTTAGAAAACTGCAGTAGCTGTATTTGTAACAGTAGTGAGTTTTATTTATTTTGCTGTATGAGATTTTAATTCAGATGTTTATTCTGAATATTGTATTAAATTATTTCATGATATGAAAGAGTTTATTTTATCATATTAAATTAAAAATTTTAATTACGGTATATTTATTTTATTATATTTATTGTATATTTTTATTCTTTTAAGGCTTGCTATGGGTTCCGGATTCAAAAGAATTCCCGTTCCCTAGTGCCGACCATGGCCACAAGATGGAAGAGCTGATTAGAGGACAAGGAATAGGATATTCTTTTGACTTTGAGGATATGCTGTAAATAGAGGGTGACAAGCTACCTGAAAAGTTCAAAATGCCTCAACTGCCGAAGTTTGATGGGAGAGGAGATCCAAGGATTCATTTGAGTTAATACACCACAACCATAAGCACTACTAAAGCACCATTGTCAGTAGTTTCTAGGCTGTTTGTACTGTCACTGGAAGGAATGGCTGTGAACTGGTATCATGGGTTAGAAAAATTTGTTAGGGGTGACTGGAAGGAATTATGTACTGCATTCTTGAAACAATATGATTACAATACTAGGTTGGAGGTATCCATCAGGGATTCAGAGTTAACTAAACAAAAATCAAATGAGTCTTTTTTTGATTTCTTAACTCGTTTCATGAATAAAGCAAGGATGATGAAAAACAAGCTTACTGAGAAGGATCAAGTTAGAATGATAGTTTGTAATGTTTCACCTGATCTAGTTGAGAGGCTACAGATGACGAATCCTAAGACCTTTATGGATTTGTATGATGATGGGTTACAAGCTGAGGAAATTGAGAGTGAGAAAAAGAAAAATGCTAGAGGCATGGGAACCCGAAACTACCTAACTAGGGGCATACAATAAGGAAGTTCTAGCCGAGCTGTGGAGGTGCGTGCAGTTCAGCAACCCCGAAGGTTCTCCAATTTTAACCAACCACTCTCCAAAGTCCTAGAGAGGCTAATTCAAAAAGGCCTGCTTCGACCCTTGACCTTTTCCAAACCCCTGAATCCAAATCTCCCTGACTGTGATCCAAACAGTTACTACAAGTTTCATCAAGTAGTTGGCCATTCCACAGATACCTGCGTTCGCCTAAAACACGAAATGATAGACTCTGGAAAAATCACCGACCCTGAGAAATTTAATTCTAACCCAAACACTAGAAACAACCATTTCCCAGACTACCGAAATGTTCCACCACTAGCCACCATGATGATTAACTCAGGGGTTAGCGAAGAAGAAGTGCTAAGCTCCTTCGAGGACCTTAATCTTATACCCAATGGAGAACCTTTCAGATAACCACAGAGAGGAATGGAAGATTTATTGGGCCAACCCTCAGGCAAGTTTGATTATAGAGTATTTTACTTGAAGCCACCCTCTGCTGATATCCCTATTGAATCAATTAAGCCCTCAGGTTGGGGAGATGAGTTTGATGATAATTCGGTAGAAGAAGAGCCTGAAATTCCTGAGCAGCCACTAAGAGGAGTTAAAGATCTGTTGGGACAACCTTCAGGTAAGTTCAATTATAGAGTATTCTATTCTAAGCCCGCTTCCACTAACATCCCCATTGAATTGATTGTGCCTACAGGGTGGGGTGATGAATTTAAGGATGAGCCTTTGGCTCCTGAATAGTCTCAAGAAGGAGTTGAAGATTTACTGAATCAATACTTAGGCAAGCTCAATATGGAAGATCTGAAAGGGAAGGAAATATGCATAATGGAATTTCGGAAAGATAGGAAAAGAGACCGAATCATTAGAGTTATTGACATCTAGTATGACTCTGATGAAGAAAGCCAAGCGGTTTCAATGTCTGGAGTGATGATCCTAAAGTGAATCATGTCACTAGTGGGAAGAATTATAAAGCAGCAGAAAATAAAATAGACGGAGTAACAGAAACAGAAGAAACAGAAGATGCAGAGATAGAAGAAGAACAGAAAGAGGATATGATTTTGGAACAGCTAAAGAAGGCTAAGACAAATGTCAGCATTTGGGAATTACTGATGCATTCATACAGCCATAGAAGAGCTCTTGTCAAAGCTCTATCAAATATGAATATTGAAACAGCAGCTACGCCTGAGGCTATGGTAGCGAAGGTGATATAAAAGAAACATGGGCTGGTAACATTCTCAGATGGTGACTTTCCTTTGGAGGGAAAAAACCATAACAAGACATTATTTATCCCAGCTGAAGTAAAAGGGAAGAGAACCAACTTTGTAATGGTGGATGATGGTTCAACTATAAATGCATGCCTGCTAAAGATCCTGCTCAATCTGGGTCTGAAAGTAGATGACTTGACGATTTTAAACCTTATAATAAGAGCTTATGATGACAGTACCAGGAATGTGGAGGGAACATTTCAGGCTTTGGTCAAAACAGGGCCCATAGAGTCGACTGTTGAATTTAATCTATATTGGACATCCCTGTTACCTATGCCCTGCTATTAGGAAGGCCGTGGTTTCATGCCCTGGGAGGAGTACCTTCAACTATGTACCAGAAAATAAAATTCCCTCATGAAGGAGATATCGTGACAATAGAAGCTGGAACCAATGCAGCTGTAGCAGTTATAGTTGATAAACATAAGCAATTGTGTGTTCCACCTGGTTTCCAAGTTGTTGGAATATTTGATGGGAGTGAAATGGATCCCAGGGTTGCAAAAATGATGGAAAGCATGAATTATCGACCTGGATAGGGGTTCAGGAAGAATGAATAAGGAAGTCCTAAACCCCTGAATATTAAGACCCAGGACCATACGAAGGGTTTGGGATATACTGAAGCAAGACCAGTTAGGGGAAGAGCAAAGAACAAGGAGAAAGCAAAAAGAAATAAGCCCTTGGGAATAATTGGACCACCAAGTGAGAACTTTATCAAGCCAGGGGAAGGCAAGTATTATCTGGGCACCAAAGAATCTATTAATGTGGCTAGAAAGGATGTCCTTGGGTTTGAGATCTTCAAGGAGTAGATTATGGAAAACCTAGTAGCCAATAACAAAGAGGAAGTCATGAAGCAAGTAACTAAAAGGATGGGTGATGATGCTGCTGAGGAGCTGCTGTGTCTGCCACTTGAGGAGGAACCACCCCAGGACTTAGCTACTGTTATTAGTGATAGTTTTATTGATTTTTTTATAAAGAAACCGATGTAATAATGTCTGGTCTTTATGCGGACGAGGATGTTGTTTTTCTTATGGTCAATGATATGAATGCTAGTTTTGGTTACTTGTGTGATATGCATCCTAATAGTTCTGTGCATTATAATTTTGATCGGTCATGCATGTTTGACATTAATTCAATTCAATTTGATTCATTTAACATGGGCACAAATGATAATCCAAAGAACATTTCTATATCACAGGATGTAACTCCTAAAGAGAGGAAACATTTTGAGAGAATATTACCAAAAAGAAAGGTAGTATTTGCTTGGACTTATGAAGACATGCCAGGTTTGAATAGAGAAATAGCAGAGCATCACATTCCAACTCATCCAGAAACTAAGCCGGTTAAACAGAAACTGCATAGATTAAAACTATAATGGAGAGAAAAGATAAAGGAAGAAATTGCTAAGCAAATACAAGCTAACTTCCTAGAAGTAGTAGACTACCCTTAATGGCTAGCAAACATGGTACATATTCCTAAAAAAGATGGCAAAGTACAGATGTGTGTAGATTTTAGGGATTTGAACAAATCCTGTCCAAAAGATGACTTTTCGTTACCTCATATTGATATAATAGTGGATGGCACTGCAGCAAGTGCAATGTATTCTTTTATGGATGGATTTTTTGGGTACAACCAGTTAATGATGGTGGTCATGGACAAGATTAAGACAACTTTCATCACAGAATGAGGGACCTATTATTACAAGGTGATGCCTTTCGGACTGAAGAATGCAGGTGCAACTTATCACACTTTTCCATGATATGATGCATAAGGAGGTTGAAGTGTATGTGGATGACATGATGGTCAAATCAGAGATAAGAGGAGGACTCTTTGAAGCCTTAGACAAGTTCCTAGCCCGAATTGAGAGGTACAACTTGAGACTTTACCTGAAGAAGTGCATTTTTGGGTTACTTCAGGGAAGTTGTTAGGCATATAGTGAGCAGCTGAGGAATTAAAGTGGATCCGGATAAAGTGGAAGCCATCCATGAAATGCTGACACCAAAGACGAAGAAAGAAGTAAGAGAATTCCTTGGCAGGCTATAGTATATTAGTAGGTTTATCGCAAAACTCACTAATATTTATGATCGTATGTTTAAGCTCTTAAGGAAAGATCAGTCGGTTAAGTGGAATGATGATTGTCATAAAGCTTTTGATAAGATCAAGGAATATCTTGTTAATCCACCTATTCTAAAACCACCTAGACAAGGTAAGCCATTGGTTTTGTACTTGGCTTTAGAAGAGGATACAATGGGGGTAATGTTAGCATAAGCAGGGTCAGATGGAATAGAGCACGCAGTGTACTACTTAAGCAAGAAGTTTTTATCTTATGAGAAAAAATATAATTTAATAGAAATGACATCTCTGATCATGATTTGGGCTACGAGGAAATTGAGGCATTATTTTCAATCTTATAAGGTTCAAGTTATTTCAAGAATAAACGCTCTAAGGTATCTATTTCAAGCATCGGCTTTAACTGGAAAAATGTCTCAATGGTTGGTACTCTTAACTGAATTTGATATAGAGTACATTACTACAAAGGTAATCAAAGGAAGAGCAGTAGCAGAATTCTTAGCTTAGAATAAGATCGAAGGTGAAGAGCAGTGGAATTTGGAGTTTCCAGATGAGAACTTGGAAGTTGTAGAGCACCGGGAGTGGAAACTTTACTTTGATGGAGCTGTAAACAATAAAGGAGCTGGATTGGGAGTGATTCTTATTACACCGGAAGGAGAAACTATACCAATGGAAAAGAACTGGATTTTAAGGTCACAAACAACATGGCCGAGTATGAAGCATGTATCTATGGAGTCGAGGTAGCTATGACAACAGGAGCGAAAGATTTGTTGGTTTATGGGGATTCAATGTTAGTCATCAATTAGGCTAATGAACAATGAGAGGTAAAAGAGGAAAAGCTGAAGCCTTATATCTGCTATTTGAAAGCCTTAATGAAGAATTTCGCCAAATGTCTCTTTATCTATCTATCTAGAGACGATAATCAGATGGCAGATGCACTGGCAACACTTTCTTCAATGTGGGATAGTGCAACTGGGTTAGCTATGAAACCTTTAGTGATCATGAAGTCTAGAGCACTGTGTTATGGGGGTGAGCAGATTATGAATGTTCAAATGGGGCCTGAAGAAAAGCCTTGGTTTTATGATGTCCAGAGATTCATCAAAGAAGGAATTTATCCAGATGAAGCAACCTCAAAGGAAAGATATGCTCTTCGTGCCCTTGCTCGTAACTATATAAGTCATGATGGGGTATTATACAAAAGAATTCTGAACAGGATGCAGCTCAAGTGTATCAAAAAGGATGAAGATGAAAAGGTGATGCAAGAGATTCTTGCCAGGGCTTGCGGTTCTCATATGAATGGGATAATTCTAACTAAGAAAATACTCAGACAAGGGTATTATTGGATGACTATGGAAAAGGATTGTATCGGGATAGTAAGATAATGCCATCAGTGTTAGATCCACGGGAATCTTAGTCACATGCCTCTAACAATGCTGAACAATTTATCATCCCTTTGGCCCTTTGCAGCATGGGGAATTGATATCATAGGAGAAATAAGACCGATAACATCAAATGGGCATAAATACATAGTGGTGGCAATCAATTACTTCTCGAGATGGGTAGAGGCAGAGTCTTTCAACACTCTGAAAGCAAAACAGATGGCACGGTTCATTGAGAAGAGCCTTATATGCAGATATAGGATTCCACATCATATTGTGATAGATAATGGGATTCAATTTCAAGTAGAGACAGCAGAGTTGTTATAAAAGTATGGAATTGAGCACATAAATCTTCACCTTATCGCCCTCAAGCTATTGGAGCAGTGGAAGCGACTGATAAAAATGTTAAGAAAATCCTTTCTAAGATGGTCAAAACATACAAGGATTGGTCTGAATATCTTCCTTTTACCTTGTGGGGGTATAGGACTATAGCTAGAACTGCTATAGGCCAAACACCGTTCTTATTGGTATATGGTTATGAGGCAGTTTTGCCCATAGAAACTGAGATTAAATGAGAATGAATGGGTGAAAAAGAGAAATGATCATCTCGTATCTCTATATGAGAAAAGGATGAATGCTTTATTCCACACTCAGATATATCAGAGAAGGATAGCAAGGGTGTTCAACAAGAAGGTTAAGCTTGGGAAGATCAAAGCTGGAGATATGGTGCTGAAATAGTCTAGAGTCATGGTGTTCGATCCGAGAGGTAAATTTAGACCAAATTGGGAAGGACCGTACTTGGACAAATCGGTGTTACCTAAAGGAGCTATTAAGATATTAGATCTTGAAGGGAATGAGTTTATGGAACCTATTTGTAATAACCCTGGTTTTTAAATTATTTTATTATATAACGAGATATACAGTATTAATAAATTTGGAAGTTATATTTAATTATTTAATTATTTTATGATTAATTATTATTATTTTATGTTTAATTATATTTTTCTATGTAAATATTTTATTTTGAAACTTATTATTTTGGATATTTAATTTGCATTATTTATAATTCTTATTTCATATAGAACTATTGTAATAATATTTAATTTAGAGCATTGTTAATTCTATTATTGTTTTATCAAATTCTATTATTCATTTTATTAAAATTATCATTATTATTAAATGTTATTTTATGTGAGTTTAATTTGCATGTGTGTGTTTATTATTATATGTGTGAATATATATATATATATATATATATATATATATATATATATATATATATATATATATATATATACATACACATGCATGCAATAATGAGCACATACATGCATGCATACCCATATATTAAACACCAAACTTACACAGAAACATTCAACAATATATACATTCACGCAAGAATAAGAAATTAACACAGAGAGTTTATCTCATTCTCTTGCGCAACCCGTTCCCTAACCTTCACTGTGCTTCCATCACTTTCGGCCACCGTTTCTTGAGCTTCTGGTCTCTATCGACTCTCTAGACTCCGATGAGCATGAATCTAAGCTTAGTTTAAGCTTTCATCACCTATTTCTTCAGTTTTGTTGATTTTTAGTTTATGGAGCTTTAGGGTTTTTAAATTTTTTTAAGCTTGATCTTGATGAATCTTGCAAACTCCCTTCACAAACTTTGTTCCTGAAAACTTAATCTACATGCTGTAATTTTTGTAGAATTTTTGGAATTTATTTTAATTTTTGTGAATTTTTTATTATTTTTTTAATATTTTCTAATTTTCAAAAATTAATTAATTAAATTATGAAATTATGTTTTATGGTGATTATAGGTGTTGAAATTAATTATAGGAATTTATTTTTAATTTTTGTTAATTTTTATATATTTATTTGGAATTTATTAAGTTTATGTAATTTTAAAAAATAGGGTTAATTATGTGTTTAATTGAAATAAATTGGTTAATTGAGTATATTTATTGATATTATTGAAATATATGTTGAGAAAATTAATTTTGAGTAATTATATTATTTTTGGTGAATTTTTGGATTTATTTTAGTAAATTTGTATATATAGGGGTATTTTGGTAATTTTATACTAAATTGGCTAAAAATGTAATTAAATTGGTTTTAATAGTTATTTAGGGTATAAAAATGATTTCTACAAATTATTTAGTATTTTTAACTAATTAAAACTGTTTTTCGTAAATTATTTTCAAATTATATGTATGTTATACGATTTTTCTAAATAAATAAGTTTTTATCAGTTTTTAATAAGTTTTAGGGTTAATTATGTAATTTGGAATTATAAAATGTATTTTTATTATTAAAAGGGCATTTTTGATATTTTATAATTATTCTATGAATTGTGAACCTCGGTCGGTAAATTGTAGTTTGGAGTCTGACCGAGGGATTGTGGTTGTGAATTTGGTGTTATTCCAAAGTGTGTTTTCTTTGCAGGACCGGCTCTACTCTTTGAGTAAAGAGATTTCCATTTTACAGGGGAGGTTCTGCCGGATTTTTGGTAGAATTCTCGTAAAACATGATGTCCGATCAAATCCCTATTCTAATTCTGTGTCTAAAATTCTGGATCGAGTCTTTAGAATTTTCGTTAAATTTATTATGATTTCATATTATCATTTGTTTGTTTAGTTGCGCCGAGACCGAGGCCTAATGGATCAGGCCTGCCGAGTTTGTCTCGTGGAGCGCTAACATGTGAGTTATTATACTGTATATATATGCATTGCATATAGGATGCATCACTTAGGGTTTTTATTTTCATTTTATGTCCTTAAAGTGATTTAAGTTATAATATTTTTGGTATATCTAGGGTTGTACTTTTGTATATATATATGCATATTAAATAATTATTGATGATATTTTGGTATATGCACATTAAACATTTAAGTTTATGTTTAATACATTTTAATATATATGCATGTTTAAAATGTACATTTAGACATAATTATTTTATTAAATGATTAGTATACTTTAGGTCTAATTTCAGTAGATTTTAGGTTTATTCTTAGATAACTGCATGCTAAATTATAAACCTACACTTAAATTATTTTTAAGTTTATTTTTGGTATATTTTTTGATATATTTCCCCAAATAAATGCGTGTTTTATTATTAATTCAAACCTAACACATTAGTGGTATACTTAGGGTATATCTTTTGTATATTTAGGTATATTTATAAGTAAATGCATGTTATATTATTGATACACACTTAATTGTTTTTAACTATACTAATGGTTTACCTTTAGTATATTTCATACTTTATTTGGCATATATATATATATATATATATATAAATATCCGAAATATACTGGGTATATTTTAGGTATATATATATATATATACGGTTGATTTTACTATTATGAATATTGTTTTACATTAATTATTTTCAGAATGAATGATTTATGTGAATGAAGGATATCAATAGAACGTGCTTCCTAGTGGGCAGCACTAGGACCGTGTACGTACCAGTGCGATAAATAAGGGTTGAGTGAGAATTAATTTTGGTGATTATAATTAACTTGATTGATTTGACTAAGATTAATAGTATGTTAGATAGTGTGATTACGGGATCAATCACACTGACAGTCAGACTACTGGAGCTCGGTTGACTATATGTCTCGGGGCCAGTCTATTATCCATAGTGGAATGAATGATCTATTGGGTTGACTGAGATGTGAGGTAATAGATAGTGTGGTTGCTGGAGCTCGGTTGACCAAGTGTCTCGGGGCCAATCACACTAACAGCCAAACTGCTAGAGCTCGGTCGACTTAGTGTCTCGGGGCCAGTCTACTGTCCAAATTGGAATAAGTGTTCTGTTTGGAATCAAGTGAGCCTGTATGGCTAGAGTGATGATAGGGTTGTTTGAGGTTACTATTATTAGGGTTCTATGGATCCTTCATGAATTTAATTAAATGTTTTCTACATTTTGTACATTTATAAAATCAAAGTTTGACATTTGTGTAAATTGTGTGAATTGTGTGTATATACATATATATAATAATGCATGATTGTTATGGTTTAGATTGCATGTATATATAGTATAATAATTCACTCAGTGAGGTCTGACCCCCCTCAATTATTTTTTTCCAGGAGATCCTTTATCGTCATACCTTAGTCGTAGAGTTCGTCGTCGGTGTTGTTCAGTCTCGACTACTTTATGTAAATGTATATTCTGAACTCTGATTTGTATTCTAGAAATTGCAGTAGTAGTGTTATTGTATCAGAAAAGTATTATTTTTTTTGATATTAAATACTCTAAGAATCTATATTTGAACACTGTACGAATATGTATTCATTTATAAACGGATTTGGAGTATTTATGTTATATATCGATTCAAAAATTTTTAATTTTGTCGTGCTTTTAATTATTTATCTTATGATTTTATTTTCTTAGGCTTGCTACGGGTTCTAGATTTGAAAGAATTCTTGTTCCCTAGCGCCGGTCATGACTCCTAGTTTGGGTTGTGACACTGTTAATCTGGATCGCCTCAAGAAGTACTACCTGTATAAAATATGAATAAAAGTAGAATAAAGAAAATAAAGTCCACTGGCTAGAAAACCTAAAAAGGCTAGTCAGGTAAAAGTTCGGACATTCTCGCTGTTTAGAAAACCCGCAAAAGGCTGACAGGCAAAAGTTAAGGAAATAAATTAAAAGAGAATGGTCCCGTTGATTAGAAAACCTATAAAGGGCTAATCAGGCAAAAATTAGGGAAATAAAATGTGAGCGAAAAATATTCTGTTAGAAAATCCATGAGGACTAGCTGATAACAAGAGTTATGTCATATGATGTATTAAATGTACTCATTTTGACCTTAATTAATGAATGAAATTGAAATTAAAGTTTTGTTAAACTTTGCATATCCTTCTTTATTATAAAGCATAAGTACTTGAAGGGATAACAAAATATAAGAAAGCCTAAGACTAGCTCTATAAGACCATTCTTGATACGAATCCTACCTATAACAGAGATAGAACACGCATCCAACTTTGAATATTAGCCCAAGGATCATCAAGGATAGTTGTGTTGATGGAGCTAAACCCCTTGCTTATTAAATTGAAGCAAGATACTTAGCTATTATAAGATGAACAATCACACAATTCTAAGTCTAATCTAACTTAGCAATTGTAATGAAAGGTAGAAGTGAAACAATTCAAGTAAACGTGTAAAGTTTCAAAAGAACAAAGTTTAAGGAAAAACCTCACTTTTAATATTTCAATGCTTAAATTCGTATGTCATAGGGTTAGCCCTTATATAGGCATGTAAACAACCTAATCCTTGAAGGAAAAGGTTCTATTCCTTATTCCCAAAGATACCTATATAGGAAAATCCTTAATTAAGGAGATTTCCTTCAAAATAGGACAACTAATGACAACTCATCTTTGAAAAGTCAAAATTGACAACTCATTATAAGTCATGACAACTAAGAAAAATGATAACTTATGACAACTAAGAATAGAAGCATGCCATGTCACATGTTGACCATTGATCCTTGGCTTTGACTTGTTAACTATTTGACTTTGAATTTGACTTGGAATATCCTTGAATCTTCTCATATCTTCTAGAATCTTCTTGAATCTTCCTTATTGACTCCAAAATAGAAAAAAACAACTTCCAAATTCGTCCAATTCAAGCTAATTAATTTCAGAATAGGAAATTAAGCTAATTAGCTTGAATTCTTCATCATGTGGCTCCAAGCTTGTACTTGTAGTCAAATCCACCAACTTGCTTGTAATGTGAAAGATAAGCAAATTCAATGCTTGTTTGAACTTCTTTGTCCTTGATCTTGTCATTGGTCCTTCATAATGCAATGGATCACTTGGTTTAATGGGCTTGCTTAGCTTGGTTGCATCAATTCTATCTAGTGATGTCTTTGTTTCTTCCTTTGTGACTCATCATACAAAGTTTGAGTTCTCTTGTACCTAACAAATCCTAGTGGTTCTATCTTTTGGATAACAACCTAAGTTTTGTAATCATCATCAGTAGCAACATCAACATCCAGGTGTATGTATAATATCCTGAGTTTTTAAATAATTTAAAATTGAATCGGGATATGCAGTGTTCATAATTTTTATATGTATTTTTTATTATTTAATTAGTTTATTGTTTATTAAAGTCATTTTTAATTATTTTAAGTTTTTTACGTAAAATTTTACCGAGAATTTTATTTTCAGGGAAATTAAAACCTAAATAAATTATTATTAATTATTTTAGACGGTTTTGTGAATTTGCATGAGTCCATGCACGATTTTACGTGTCGTATTAAAATATATACATATACATGCATATATGCACATTTAATTAATTAGGGTTTATTTTTAATTAAATTGATATTATGTTATATAGTTTTAATAATTAATATGTGTATATATATGTATATGTATATAGATATTATTAATTATGTGTGTGGTGAATAAATATTGTGAATATAATATTCATTTATTATTATAATATAAACTATAGTTATATATACATATTTATACATATAACACTTTACAAAAACAAAAGTTTACAATATTTATGATTTTGCCATCGAACCTTCCCCTTCTTTCCCGATGACCCATCTCCATTTCCGATGACTGCAACCTTCATTTATTTCCATCGGTGTGCCTCTCAGCCATCCTCCTCCATCTCCAGCCCATTCCGCTGCCCTTAGCTCCCTTTTTCGGCATTGTTTGATCTGTTTTTCCCTAAAAAACCGAAACTTGGTTCCAATTCCGATGACAACGATTCTGACCATCGTTTCAAGTGCCACCGGTCTCTATCTCTTCCTTGAGCTCTAGTGAGTGCATTTCTAAGCTTGGTTTCACTTGATTTGGTCTAGATTTTCCTAGGTTTCCAATTTTCAATTTCAGTCAACTTGAGTTCTTGATTTTTTTGAGCTTCGATTTCAATGATTCAAGAAAACTTCCTTCATAAAGATTGATCCTAGTAGTTCAATCTATATGTGGTAATTTTTGTGGAATTTTTGGAAATTATTTTGATTTTGTGAATTTTTGATTATTTTATTAATATTTTCTAATTTTCGTAAATTAATTAATTAAATTATGAAATTATGATTTATGGTGTTTATAGGTGTTAAAATGCATTTTAGAAATTTATTAGTAATTTTTATGATTTTTGTATAATTATTGTGAATTTATTTAGTTTATGTGATTTTTAGAAAATTAGGTTAATTATGTATTTTTTTGAAATTAATTGGTTAATTGAGTATATTTGTTGATATTATTGAATTATATGTTGAGAAATTAATTTTTGAGCAATTATACTATTTTTAGTGAATTTTTGAACAATTATAGTGAATTTGTATACAGTAGGGGTATTTTGATAATTTTATCACTAAATTGGCTAAAAATTTAATTAAATTGGTTTTAATAGTTATTTGAGGTATAAAAATGATTTCTACAAATGATTTAGTATTTTTAACTAATTAAAACTATTTTTCGTAAATTATTTTCAAATTATATATAATATACTATTTTTCTAAATAAATGAGTTTTTATCGATTTTTAATATGTTTGGTTAATTATGTAATTTGGATTTATAAAATGTATTTTGGTTAATGTTTATGAATTTATCAAGAATTATCAATTTTTAATAATATTTTATTAAAATTAGGGTTTTTATGTATTTATCGATAATATAATTATTTTTAGCATTTAAATTTCTAATTTGCTATATTTTGAGTATTAAAGGGCATTTTTGGTATTTTGGCATTTTAAATGTGTTATGTGCATATCTCGTGAATTGTCAACCTCGGTCGGTGGAATTATAGTTTGGGAGTCCGACCGAGGGGTTGTGAGACTGTTTTTATTCGAAGTGTGTTTCTTTGCAGGACCGGCTCTACTCTTTGAGTAGAGAGATGTCCGTTTTACAGGAGAGGTTCTGCCGGATTTTCGGTAGAATTCTCGTAAAACATGATATCCGGTCAAATTCTTATTCTTATTCTGTGTTCGGTATTTCTAGATCGAGTCTCTAGAATTTCGTTAGATTTATTCTAATTCTGTATTGTCGTTTGTTTGTTTAGTTGCACCGAAACCAAGGCCTAGTGGACCAGACCCGTCTCGTGGAGCGCAATAACTGTGAGTTGTTATTTTATATATACGTGTTTTAGGATGCATGTTTTAGAAATGGATGTTTTATTTGTATGAAATATACATAAATGGTTTAATAAATGCTTAGGTATATTTTAGGTATATCTTCGGTATATTTTTGTCACGACCCGAACCCGAGGGCACGTGACCGGCACTAGGGAATGGGTAGGCATAAGGCCACCGAAACCCGTAGTAAGCCTAAAGGAAAAGAAAATAAAACCATTCACATTTTAACTTTAATTAAAAACAGAACATATTATCAAACTGATTTTTACTCAAATTACACAAATTTAATTGTTTAACAAAAATATGATTCAACATCTCATATTATAAATTGAATTTATGTCATATACATAAATGTATTTCGTACAGATAAACTACATAATTTAGTTAAACCATACAAATCTTTAATACATATACTACTGCAGCAACCTAGATTAGTACACAGTACAGCTTATAATGACCTACGTAAAATAGCCGGTGAAGAAGAAATCCGGCGTAGAGGTAGTCTGAGGTCGAACTCCCAAGCTCCTGAAAAAAATAAATTGAAGGGAATCAGACCTCACTGAGTAAGTCAATAAAAGAGCTGTACGGTTTGAAAACCTTTTTGAAAACTATATATATTTATAGTGAAAATATTTTATAATATATATAAGTATAGCTTTTGGAAAATCTCAGTAGAACCCTAAACCCAAGTCTAATCGGCCAACTGGGCCCACTTATTCCAACTAGACTACCGGTCCCCGAGAGCAAGGGCATCAACCGAGGCACCAAGCCGTAGTCATTCACTTAATCCAACTATATGGCTCTGGCGGTCCCCGAGAGCTAAGGCATCAACCGAGGCACCCATCCCAGTCCATTATTGACTTTCCAATCACTGGCGGTCCCCGAGAGCAAAGGCATCTACCGAGGCACCCGTCCCAGTTTAACATTCATCAATCATACAGTTATCGGATCCTTTTCTCAATCTCTACCATGTGCACATAGTCCTGGTGAGGCCCACCAGGTAGCTCGTTCTACCAAAATTTCTCAAATCGATTTTGAATAAATAAAATGCATTTAAATCGTAAATAATAGCATTAAATTAAATAAATCATATAATCAATATAATAGAAATACGAGCGCATGCATTCTTTAAATAAACACACGCACAGATCATTTTATCGACTTACAGGATGAATGTGAAGGCTGACGACCACGCGTCTGCCTCGGTCTCACAGCTTCTGCTCCGATATGCTCTAAAAGAAAATAATGAATCGACTTTTTAAAACATGACTAAGGAATCGAAATCAGGAATCAACAAAATAATAAAATTCCAGACTGACTCGATGAAAACCGGACGAGACTCGACAGACAGGAGTTAACCTAACTAACGGTAGGAATTTTTACGGATATCACGTTTTACGAGAAAATCTACCGAAATTTCGGTAGAGTCTCCTCTGTAAAACGGACATCTCTCTACCAAACGTAGAGCCAGACCTGCATAGAAAATGCACTTCCAAAATACACAACCATCCACACTCGAGTCGGGCTCCCAAGATTACAATTTGCCCCGACCGAGATCACAACTCAAAAGTAGCAAAATTGATAATATTTATTCTCCAATTATACACATACTAAAATAAATAGCATATATAAAATCTCAATTATCCAAAGTTAAACAATTAAATTTGTATTTCATCACCAACAATTATAATTATAATTATCATCCACATTAAAACCTTTGCAATATATTAAATGAATATATATATATATATATATATTGAAAATTGGACATTTGAAATTTTACACTACGTAGGAAATTATATCAATTAATTTATAAAATTTATCTAAACCCTTTAAATACTAATAAAACTAATTAAAATATATGTTTATCATATTTAGTGTAAAATTACATTTTTACCCTTAGTATATATATATAAATTACATAATGCTATATATATATATACACAAAATTTTCCTTAAAATTATCTACCTTACCCTAAAATTGATTTCAACACTTAATATCACCAAAATGTCAATTATCATTATTATTTGCTATTTTTATAATTATTTTTTTTTTCGAAAATTCCCAAAATAGTATCAAAATTTTCAAAATTCACTAAAAATCAAAATAAATACCAAAAATTTCAGTAAATTTTATTTCACTCAAAATAATTATTAACAATCTCCCTTATTGCTAATTATAACTAAATAACTATCTAAATAAACCAAATAAACATTAAATAAATTCTGGAAATTCAATTTAATTATCAAAAATTCAAGAAAATTAAAAACAACTTCAAATGCATGCTAAACAACCCTAATTAGCCTAGATTTACCAAGATCAAAGGAGGAAATGGAAGGATTTGGGCAAGTCCTACTCACCTTCCAGCAGCCGGACAGAGCAAGGGAAAGGGAAGACCTGCCTGCTGCCGGAGAAATGGGAAGGTGGAGCAGCTCAGGAGGAAACGATGAGCAGCTCGACACCACCAGGAGGAAGCACGGCAAAACTGGGCAGAATGAGGAGATGCAGAGCTGCTGCTGCGCGAGGCGAGGGAGGAGCTGCTTCGCGTGGAAGAAGAAAGCAGCTGCTTCAGCCCTCCAGCAAGCTTCTCCCACGGCGGCAATGGCACCCTCAAGCAGTGATGGAGGCGGCACAGTGAGTAGGAAGGGCAAGGATAGGGAGGAGGGGCTCAGTTCTATTTCTTCTCCTGCCAAAAATATACATATACTCATATATATATATATATATATATATATACACACTTTATTATAAGTTAATGTATACATATATATATACTATGCTTATTATACTACATTATGACTATATACATATATACTTTATATATCATATATAAATATACATATATATATACACCATGTACATTCAAGTGTGATAGTGTACCTATGTATACATTTATATAGTCATATATATATATGTATATGTATGCAAACATATGCTACATGAAAATATATACATATATTTACACGAGTATATAATTATACTTTATACTATATTATATACATATGTATATATATATATATATATATATATATATATATATATATATATATATATATATATATATATATATATATATATATATATATATATACATGTGAAAAGATATGCACATTTAAATTAATATTTAACCTAAAATATAATGTTAACAAAATTTTATACTTTAATAGAATGCAAATTAACTATTACTAGTACTTCTCGAGAAAAATGTGTCCCTTAATATTCAAATAATTATATATATGTATGTAGGGTATTACAGTCTCTCCTCCTTATATGAATCCGTCCTCGAATTCAAGAAAAGAAAGAAAAGAGGAATTACAAAGCTAAGAAGGAAAAAGATACGGGAAGGAAACTCGCATCTCGGCTTCAGTTTCCCAGGTGCAATCTTCTGCAGAATGCTTACTCCATAACACCTTCACCATCGGTATCTCCTTAGTCCGCAGCTGTCGAATTTGGCGATCCACAATCACCACCGGGGTACTCCTCGTAAGTCAAATCGTCGCTAAGCTCTACGGCTTGAGGTTACAACACGTGAGACGGATCAAGGACGTATTTCCTCAACATGGAAACATGAAATACAGGATGGATTCTCGATAGCTCTGGTGGTAACACTAGCCTATACGCCACTTCACCCACTCTAGACCGAATCTCAAACGGTCCAATGTATCTAGGAGCTAACTTACCCTTCTTGCCAAATCTCATAACTCCTTTCATTTGAGACACCTTCAGGAACACCATGTCTCCCACCATAAAGGATACATCCTTCCTCCTAGGGTAGCGTAGCTCTTCTGTCTACTAAAGGCTGTCTTCAATCGCTGCTGTATAATGGGGACTTTCTCTGAAGTGATCTACACCAATTCTGGTCCTGTTAACTGCCTCTCTCCAATCTCCCAACACAAAGGTGATCTACACTTCCTACCATATAGTGCCTCATATGGAGCCATCTCAATGCTAGCATGATAGCTGTTGTTATAGGCAAACTCAATCAGTGGCAAGTGTGAATCCCATTATCCTCCAAAATCCATTACACACATCCTCAACATATCTTCTAACGTCTGGATGGTTCTCTCTGACTGACCATCTGTCTGAGGATGGAAGGTCGTACTGAAATCCAATCTGGTACCCAAGGCCTTGTGTAGTTCTTGCCAAAAGACTGAGGTAAAGGTGGCTCCTCTATCCGACACTATGCTCACAGGTACTCCATGTAGACAAACAATTCTACTGACATAAAGTCTTGCCAATCTATCAGTAGAGTACGTCTTCTTTATAGGTAGAAAGTGTGCTGACTTAGTCAACCTGTCAACAATCACCCAAATAGCGTCATAACCTCCAGTAGTTCGAGGTAGTCCAGTCACGAAATCCATGGCTATCATATCCCATTTCCATTCAGGAATTGGCGTAGGTTGCAACAGTCCCGAGGGTCTCTGATGTTCAAGCTTTACTTGCTGGCAAGTCAAGCACCTGGATACAAAATCTGCAATATCCTTCTTCATTCCATTCCACCAGTATGTATCCTTCAAGTTATGATACATCTTGGTAGAACCCGGATGAACACTATACGCAGAAAAATATGCTTCTTCCATAATCTCTTTTCTCAAGTCATCCACATCTGGCACACAAATCCTAGTGCCCAACCGCAATACACCTTCTCTGTCAATCACAAAGTCCCGTGACTGCCCTTGTTGCACTTCATAGATGATTCTCTGCAACTGAGAGTCTCTACTCTGAGCTGCCTTAACCCGATCCAAGTATACTGATCGTACACTGAATTGAGCAAAAAGGCACTTTCGGGTAACTTTCATCTGCAATCCCCGATCAATCAGTCCATGCAACTCCTTGATAATGGGCCTTCTCTCTGTGCTAATATGGGCAAGGCTGCCTGCTGATTTTCTACTCAAGGCATCCGCAACAACATTCGCCTTGCCTGGATGATATAAAATAGAGCAATCATAATCTTTAAGGAGTTCCATCCATCTCCTCTGCCTCAAATTCAAGTCCCTCTGCTGGAAAATATATTTCAAGCTCTTATGATCTGTGTATATCTCACATGTCACTCCGTACAAGTAATGCCTCCATATCTTCAAAGCAAATACCACAGCTGCCATCTCTAAGTCCGTGAGTAGGATAGTTCTGTTCGTGCTTCTTCAACTGCCTCGAAGCATAAGCAATCACTTGGCCATTTTGCATCAACACACAGCCCAATCCTACTCTGGAAGCATCACAATATACTGTATAACCTTCATCCCCAGAGGGTAAAGTTAGAATTGGTGCCGACGTCAACAAATTCTTCAATAATTGAAAATGCTCTTCGCATTTGTCCGTCCATACAAACTTAACATTTTTCTGGGTCAACCTTGTCAAAGGTGCAGCAATTCTAGAGAAGTCCTTCACAAATCTTCTATAATAGCCTGCTAGACCCAGGAAACTCCGTACCTCCCTAACTGTAGTCGGCCTTGGCCATTCTGTAATAGCCTCAATCTTCTTAGGGTCCACATGTATGCCATCTCGAGAAACCACGTGGCCTAGAAATGCCACTTGATACAACCAGAACTCGCACTTTGAGAATTTGGCATACAATCTATGCTCTCTTAAGGTCTGAAGTACCCTTCTCAGATGCATCACATGCTCAGCCTCACTCCTAGAGTAAATCAAAATGTCATCAATGAAAACTATCACAAACCGATCCAAGTATGGCCTGAATACCCGATTCATCAAGTCCATAAAGGCTGCTGGAGCATTAGTCAACCCAAAGGACATTACTAAAAACTCATAATGGCCATATCTTGTTCGAAAAGCTGTCTTGGACTCATCACCTCTTCTGATTCTCAACTGATGATACCCAGATCTCAAATCTATTTTAGAGAAGCATGTGGCACCTTGAAGTTGATCAAACAGATCATCGATCCTCGGAAGTGGGTACTTGTTCTTGATGGTGACTTTGTTCAACTACCTGTAGTCGATACAAAGTCGAAGGCTACCATCTTTCTTCTTCACGAACAACACCGGAGCACCCTAAGGCGATGTACTGGGTCTGATGAAACCCTTATCAAGCAACTCCTGCAACTGCTCTTTCAGCTCCTGCAGTTCAGCTGGTGCCATTCTGTACGGTGGCATAGAAATAGGATCCGTACCATGTATGACATCGATACAGAACTTTATCTCTCTGTCTGGTGGTAATCCTGGTAATTCTTCAGGAAAGACATCCAGAAATTCACACACCACTGGCACCTGATCAATTGCCACATTCTCCTTCTCAACATCTCTTACCATTGCCAAGTATCCCTGACAACCCCTTCTAAGCATCTTCCGGGCTGTAATGACAGAAATGAGATTATGAGGCATGGAGCTCCTTTCACCTTTGAAACAGAATTCTTCTTCACCTGGAATCCTGAACACCACTTCTTTCTCTCTACAATTCACAAAGGCATAATACCTCGACAAACCAATCCATGCCCAGAATGACATCGAATTCCAGTACGTCGAGCAATACTAAGTCCGCCAATAGTTCTCTAGCATCAACTGTCACCGGACACTAAGGAAAGAAAACATCTGTCTCTAACTCGTCACTAAGAGGAGTCGAAACAGATAGAGGACAGGACAACCTAGAAGGCTGCCACTTGATTCTCGAAGCGAACACAGGAGAAATGAAGGAATGTGAAGCACCGGGATCAAACAACACTTTAGCATCGCATGCACAGACTGAGAGAGTACCTGCTACCACTGCATTCGAAGTCTGAGCATCTTGTGGTGTCAAAGTGAACACTCGAGCCTGACCACGACCTGCCTGCTGAGAAGTCAGAGGCTGCGCAAAACCACGTCCGCTAGGTCTACCAACTGAACCTCGACCCTGCTGACTCATAGTTTGAGGCGATCTCTGTTGTGGCTGTGTGGCTGCTCGATACTGCTGAGGCATCGAATAGTAGGGCTGAGCTATTGAGGAAGACGAACCCTGAACGTACGGTGACTGATATCCAGAGTGGGGACAAGCTCTGGCCAGGTGTCCAACCTGCCCACACCTAAAGCAAGCACCCGTCAACATATGACACGGCCCCTGATGAAATCGTCCACAACTCGCACAAGCACTAGCTCCAGACCCAGAACTACTCTGCCCGGTACTCTGCCCACTACTGCTGCTACTAAGTCCTGCACCGAATCTGTGACTCCTGCCGGTTCTCCTGTTTGAAGCATATCCATGTCGGCCAACTCTGTGAGTCCTGGACCTCCTACCACTCTGCTGAGAACCACCCACAACCTGCTGACTCAAACTGCCGATGTGAAATGCTGGCTGCTGGTACCCGGGAGCTACACCATGACCACTACCCCCCGATCATATAAGGATCCATCATGGTGCCCTGGCGGATATGTCGCCTCTCAATCAAACGGGCCTCCTCAATCACACTCTCTAGGGTGCGGTCCTCAGTACGCATACCAATAAAAGCGGGTCCTAGTCCAGTAACATACAGCTCCACAGCTCTATAAGGGTCCCTCCTGATATCTTCTGCATGTCAGGACAGTCTATTAAACTCCCTGGTATAATCCTCCACTGACCTATCGCCTCTAGTGATGTGGAGTAGCTGCCACCTGTAGGCATCTCTGGTGGCTGGAGGACAGAAAAATCTCAAAAAGCGGTCCTTAAACTCTGGCCAAGTCAGCTCGTGCATCGATGGCTGAATCGACTGCATAAACCAATCCTGAGCAGCTGCCTGCACCGACAACTCCACAATCATAATCCTCTGATAATCCGTATGTCCAGTCCTGGTGCGTGCCTCAATCGCATTAATGAAGTCTAAGGCATCACCCGTACCGTCGAAAGAAACTCTACCAATCCGAGAGTAAAGGAGGGCTGCTTCAGTGTCTGACATCCCCTGGTTCCTTTGCTGAAGCATCTCCTGTACAAGGGGCATCGCCTGATTCAATGCTGCTAGACCCTGATTAATCCCTGCCAGTCTAGCTGCAAAGGCTGTAGGGTCAACAGCTGGGGCTTCAGGCTCGACTGGTTGCTGATCAGGAATCTCAGCTGCAGCTACCCTGGCTCGACCTCTACCTCTACCTCTGCCCCTACGACGTGGAGCAGGAAGGGGAGCCTCATCGTGCACAGACTGCTCATCTAGCCTAAGGGTCGGATCAACATCTGGGTCGGTACGTACACGCCTCATTCTGAAAGGAAGACAAGGAAAATTGAGTTCAAAACGGGGTAAGAATATTTAAAACAACGCGGAATTAGAAACCATACATCTCAAGACAATTATCAACCTAAAGCTGCAGTAGTTACATAGAAAGACAGACATAGACAATTAATCGAACTTATGCTCTGATACCAACTTTGTCACGACCCGAACCCGAGGGCACGTGACCGGCACTAGAGAATGGGTAGGCATAAGGCCACCGAAACCCGTAGTAAGCCTAAAGGAAAAGAAAATAAAACCATTCACATTTTAACTTTAATTAAAAACAGAACATATTATCAAACTGATTTTTACTCAAATTACACAAATTTAATTGTTTAACAAAAATATGATTCAACATCTCATATTATAAATTGAATTTATGTCATATACATAAATGTATTTCGTACAGATAAACTACATAATTTAGTTAAACCATACAAATCTTTAATACATATACTACTGCAGCAACCTAGATTAGTACACAGTACAGCTTATAATGACCTACGTAAAATAGCCGGTGAAGAAGAAATCCGGCGTAGAGGTAGTCTGAGGTCGAACTCCCAAGCTCCTGAAAAAAATAAATTGAAGGGAATCAGACCTCACTGAGTAAGTCAATAAAAGAGCTGTACGGTTTGAAAACCTTTTTGAAAACTATATATATTTATAGTGAAAATATTTTATAATATATATAAGTATAGCTTTTGGAAAATCTCGGTAGAACCCTAAACCCAAGTCTAATCGGCCAACTGGGCCCACTTATTCCAACTAGACTACCGATCCCCGAGAGCAAGGGCATCAATCGAGGCACCAAGCCGTAGTCATTCACTTAATCCAACTATATGGCTCTGGCGGTCCCCGAGAGCTAAGGCATCAACCGAGGCACCCATCCCAGTCCATTATTGACTTTCCAATCACTGGCGGTCCCCGAGAGCAAAGGCATCTACCGAGGCACCCGTCCCAGTTTAACATTCATCAATCATACAGTTATCGGATCCTTTTCTCAATCTCTACCATGTGCACATAGTCCTGGTGAGGCCCACCAGGTAGCCTCGTTCTACCAAAATTTCTCAAATCGATTTTGAATAAATAAAATGCATTTAAATCGTAAATAATAGCATTAAATTAAATAAATCATATAATCAATATAATAGAAATACGAGCGCATGCATTCTTTAAATAAACACACGCACAGATCATTTTATCGACTTACAGGATGAATGTGAAGGCTGACGACCACGCGTCTGCCTCGGTCTCACAGCTTCTGCTCCGATATGCTCTAAAAGAAAATAATGAATCGACTTTTTAAAACATGACTAAGGAATCGAAATCAGGAATCAACAAAATAATAAAATTCCAGACTGACTCGATGAAAACCGGACGAGACTCGACAGACAGGAGTTAACCTAACTAACGGTAGGAATTTTTACGGATATCACGTTTTACGAGAAAATCTACCGAAATTTCGGTAGAGTCTCCTCTGTAAAACGGACATCTCTCTACCAAACGTAGAGCCAGACCTGCATAGAAAATGCACTTCCAAAATACACAACCATCCACACTCGAGTCGGGCTCCCAAGATTACAATTTGCCCCGACCGAGATCACAACTCAAAAGTAGCAAAATTGATAATATTTATTCTCCAATTATACACATACTAAAATAAATAGCATATATAAAATCTCAATTATCCAAAGTTAAACAATTAAATTTGTATTTCATCACCAACAATTATAATTATAATTATCATCCACATTAAAACCTTTGCAATATATTAAATGAATATATATATATATATATATATATTGAAAATTGGACATTTGAAATTTTACACTACGTAGGAAATTATATCAATTAATTTATAAAATTTATCTAAACCCTTTAAATACTAATAAAACTAATTAAAATATATGTTTATCATATTTAGTGTAAAATTACATTTTTACCCTTAGTATATATATATAAATTACATAATGCTATATTTATATATATATATATATATACACAAAATTTTCCTTAAAATTATCTACCTTACCCTAAAATTGATTTCAACACTTAATATCACCAAAATGTCAATTATCATTATTATTTGCTATTTTTATAATTATTTTTTTTTTCGAAAATTCCCAAAATAGTATCAAAATTTTCAAAATTCACTAAAAATCAAAATAAATACCAAAAATTTCAGTAAATTTTATTTCACTCAAAATAATTATTAACAATCTCCCTAATTGCTAATAATAACTAAATAACTATCTAAATAAACCAAATAAACATTAAATAAATTCTGGAAATTCAATTTAATTATCAAAAATTCAAGAAAATTAAAAACAACTTCAAATGCATGCTAAACAACCCTAATTAGCCTAGATTTACCAAGATCAAAGGAGGAAATGGAAGGATTTGGGCAAGTCCTACTCACCTTCCAGCAGCCGGACAGAGCAAGGGAAAGGGAAGACCTGCCTGCTGCCGGAGAAATGGGAAGGTGGAGCAGCTCAGGAGGAAACGATGAGCAGCTCGACACCACCAGGAGGAAGCACGGCAAAACTGGGCAGAATGAGGAGATGCAGAGCTGCTGCTGCGCGAGGCGAGGGAGGAGCTGCTTCGCGTGGAAGAAGAAAGCAGCTGCTTCAGCCCTCCAGCAAGCTTCTCCCACGGCGGCAATGGCACTCTCAAGCAGTGATGGAGGCGGCACAGTGAGTAGGAAGGGCAAGGACAGGGAGGAGGGGCTCAGTTCTATTTCTTCTCCTGCCAAAAATATACATATACTCATATATATATCTATATATACACACTTTATTATAAGTTAATGTATACATATATATATACTATGCTTATTATACTACACTATGACTATATACATATATACTTTATATATCATATATAAATATACATATATATATACACCATGTACATTCAAGTGTGATAGTGTACCTATGTATACATTTATATAGTCATATATATATATGTATATGTATGCAAACATATGCTACATGAAAATATATACATATATTTACACGAGTATATAATTATACTTTATACTATATTATATACATATGTATATATATATATATATATATATATATATATATATATATATATATATATATATATATATATATATATATATATATATATATATATATATATATATATATATATATATATATATATATATATATATATATATATATATACATGTGAAAAGATATGCACATTTAAATTAATATTTAACCTAAAATATAATGTTAACAAAATTTTATACTTTAATAGAATGCAAATTAACTATTACTAGTACTTCTCGAGAAAAATGTGTCCCTTAATATTCAAATAGTTATATATATGTATGTAGGGTATTACAGTCTCTCCTCCTTATATGAATCCGTCCTCGAATTCAAGAAAAGAAAGAAAAGAGGAATTACAAAGCTAAGAAGGAAAAAGATACGGGAAGGAAACTCGCATCTCGGCTTCAGTTTCCCAGGTGCAATCTTCTGCAGAATGGTTACTCCATAACACCTTCACCATCGGTATCTCCTTAGTCCGCAGCTGTCGGATTTGGCGATCCACAATCGCCACCCGGGTACTCCTCGTAAGTCAAATCGTCGCTAAGCTCTACGGCTTGAGGTTGCCACACGTGAGACGGATCAGGGACATATTTCCTCAACATGGAAACATGAAATACAGGATGGATTCTCGATAGCTCTGGTGGTAACACTAGCCTATACGCCACTTCACCCACTCTAGACCGAATCTCAAATGGTCCAATGTATCTAGGAGCTAACTTACCCTTCTTGCCAAATCTCATAACTCCTTTCATTTGAGACACCTTCAGGAACACCATGTCTCCCACCATAAAGGATACATCCTTCCTCCTAGGGTCAGCGTAGCTCTTCTGTCTACTAAAGGCTGTCTTCAATCGCTGCTGTATAATGGGGACTTTCTCTGAAGTGATATGCACCAATTCTGGTCCTGTTAACTGCCTCTCTCCAATCTCCCAACACAAAGGTGATCTACACTTCCTACCATATAGTGCCTCATATGGAGCCATCTCAATGCTAGCATGATAGTTGTTGTTATATGCAAACTCAATCAGTGGCAAGTGTGAATCCCATTATCCTCCAAAATCCATTACACACATCCTCAACATATCTTCTAACGTCTGGATGGTTCTCTCTGACTGACCATCTGTCTGAGGATGGAAGGCCGTACTGAAATCCAATCTGGTACCCAAGGCCTTGTGTAGTTCTTGCCAAAAGACTGAGGTAAAGGTGGCTCCTCTATCCGACACTACGCTCACAGGTACTCCATGTAGACAAACAATTCTACTGACATAAAGTCTTGCCAATCTATCAGTAGAGTACGTCTTCTTTATAGGTAGAAAGTGTGCTGACTTAGTCAACCTGTCAATAATCACCCAAATAGCGTCATAACCTCCAGTAGTTCGAGGTAGTCCAGTCACGAAATCCATGGCTATCATATCCCATTTCCATTCAGGAATTGGCGTAGGTTGCAACAGTCCCGAGGGTCTCTGATGTTCAAGCTTTACTTGCTGGCAAGTCAAGCACCTGGATACAAAATCTGCAATATCCTTCTTCATTCCATTCCACCAGTATGTATCCTTCAAGTTATGATACATCTTGGTAGAACCCGGATGAACACTATACGCAGAAAAATATGCTTCTTCCATAATCTCTTTTCTCAAGTCATCCACATCTGGCACACAAATCCTAGTGCCCAACCGCAATACACCTTCTCTGTCAATCACAAAGTCCCGTGACTGCCCTTGTTGCACTTCATAGATGATTCTCTGCAACTGAGAGTCTCTACTCTGAGCTGCCTTAACCCGATCCAAGTATACTGATCGTACACTGAATTGAGCAAAAAGGCACTTTCGGGTAACTTTCATCTGCAATCCCCGATCAATCAGTCCATGCAACTCCTTGATAATGGTCCTTCTCTCTGTGCTAATATGGGCAAGGCTGCCTGCTGATTTTCTACTCAAGGCATCCGCAACAACATTCGCCTTGCCTGGATGATATAAAATAGAGCAATCATAATCTTTAAGGAGTTCCATCCATCTCCTCTGCCTCAAATTCAAGTCCCTCTGCTGGAAAATATATTTCAAGCTCTTATGATCTGTGTATATCTCACACGTCACTCCGTACAAGTAATGCCTCCATATCTTCAAAGCAAATACCACAGCTGCCATCTCTAAGTCGTGAGTAGGATAGTTCTGTTCGTGCTTCTTCAACTGCCTCGAAGCATAAGCAATCACTTGGCCATTTTGCATCAACACACAGCCCAATCCTACTCTGGAAGCATCACAATATACTGTATAATCTTCATCCCCAGAGGGTAAAGTTAGAATTGGTGCCGACGTCAACAAATTCTTCAATAATTGAAAATGCTCTTTGCATTTGTCCGTCCATACAAACTTAACATTTTTCTGGGGTCAACCTTATCAAAGGTGCAGCAATTCTAGAGAAGTCCTTCACAAATCTTCTATAATAGCCTGCTAGACCCAGGAAACTCCGTACCTCCCTAACTGTAGTCGGCCTTGGCCATTCTGTAATAGCCTCAATCTTCTTAGGGTCCACATGTATGCCATCTCGAGAAACCACGTGGCCTAGAAATGCCACTTGATACAACCAGAACTCGCACTTTGAGAATTTGGCATACAATCTATGCTCTCTTAAGGTCTGAAGTACCCTTCTCAGATGCATCACATGTCAGCCTCACTCCTAGAGTAAATCAAAATGTCATCAATGAAAACTATCACAAACCGATCCAAGTATGGCCTGAATACCCGATTCATCAAGTCCATAAAGGCTGCTGGAGCATTAGTCAACCCAAAGGACATTACTAAAAACTCATAATGGCCATATCTTGTTCGAAAAGCTGTCTTGGACTCATCACCTCTTCTGATTCTCAACTGATGATACCCAGATCTCAAATCTATTTTAGAGAAGCATGTGGCACCTTGAAGTTGATCAACAGATCATCGATCCTCGGAAGTGGGTACTTGTTCTTGATGGTGACTTTGTTCAACTGCCTGTAGTCGATACAAAGTCGAAGGCTACCATCTTTCTTCTTCACGAACAACACCGGAGCACCCCAAGGCGATGTACTGGGTCTGATGAAACCCTTATCAAGCAACTCCTGCAACTGCTCTTTCAGCTCCTGCAGTTCAGCTGGTGCCTTCTGTACGGTGGCATAGAAATAGGATCCGTACCATGTATGACATCGATACAGAACTCTATCTCTCTGTCTGGTGGTAATCCTGGTAATTCTTCAGGAAAGACATCCAGAAATTCACACACCACTGGCACCTGATCAATTGCCACATTCTCCTTCTCAACATCTCTTACCATTGCCAAGTATCCCTGACAACCCCTTCTAAGCATCTTCCGGGCTGTAATGACAGAAATGAGATTATGAGGCATGGAGCTCCTTTCACCTTTGAAACAGAATTCTTCTCACCTGGAATCCTGAACACCACTTCTTTCTCTCTACAATTCACAAGGCATAATACCTCGACAACCAATCCATGCCCAGAATGACATCGAATTCCATACGTCGAGCAATACTAAGTCCGCCAATAGTTCTCTAGCATCAACTGTCACCGGACACTAAGGAAAGAAAACATCTGTCCCTAACTCGTCACTAAGAGGAGTCGAAACAGATAGAGGAAAGGACAACCTAGAAGGCTGCCACTTGATTCTCGAAGCGAACACAGGAGAATGAAGGAATGTGAAGCACCGGGATCAAACAACACTTTAGCATCGCATGCACAGACTGAGAGAATACTTGCTACCACTGCATTCGAAGTCTGAGCATCTTGTGGTGTCAAAGTGAACACTCGAGCCTGACCACGACCTGCCTGCTGAGAAGTCGGAGGCTGCGCAAAACCACGTCCGCTAGGTCTACCAACTGAACCTCGACCCTGCTGACTCATAGTTTGAGGCAATCTCTGTTGCATACATATATATATATACACACACTTTATTATAAGTTAATGTATACATATATATATACTATGCTTATTATACTACATTATGACTATATATACATAATGCTTTATATATCATATAAATATACATATACTATATACACCATGTACATTCAAGTGTGATAGTGTACCTATGTATACATTTAGTCATATATATATATATATATATATATATATATATATATATATATATATGTCTGTATATGTATGCAAACATAGCTACATGAAAATATATACATATATTTACACGAGTATATAATTATACTTTATACTATATTATTAATATGTATATATATATATATATATATATATATATATATTATATATATATAATATATATATATATAATATATATATATATATATATAATATATATATATATATATTATATATATATATATATATACATGTGAAAAGATATGCACATTTAAATTAATATTTAACCTAAAATATAATGTTAAAAAAATTTTATACTTTAATAGAATGCAAATTAACTATTACTAGTACTTCTCGAGAAAAATGTGTCCCTTTAATATTCAAATAATTATATATATGTATGTAGGGTATTACAATTTTAAATTAAATGCATGTTTTATTACTGAATTATTCTTAAATGTTTTTAAGTATATTTATAGTTTATTTTATAATTAAATTGAATTTATTCGATATATATATACTCGAAATATACTTGATTTATTTTTGGTATATTTCTAGTATATATATGGTTTATATTGCTATTTTATTTAAAGTCAAGCATCATTTATTCATGAATGTATGGATTTATTTTTAAGTGAAGGATATCAATAGAACGTGCTACCTAGTGGGCAGCACTAGGACTGAGTATGTACCGGTACGACGATAGAAATTAGGTTAACTTACTAACCTATTTGTGGATAATGATCGGATTGATTTATTTGATGTGTGATGTGATTTGGGAGTATAGTTGCTGGAGCTCGGCTGACCAAGTGTCTCGGGGCCAATCACACTAACAGTCAAACTGCTGGAGCTCGGTTGACTTAGTGTCTCGGAGCCAGTCTACTGTCCAAATGGAATAAGTGAATTTATTGGAATAAGTGAGCCTGTATGGCTAGAGTGTTGTCTAACATTATTTGAGGTTGCGATCATTTAGGGTTCTATTTGATCCTTCATAAATGGATGTTATTTTCAGTATATATATATAAAATGATTTTGCTACATCTGTGTGATTTTGCCTGTATATATATTTATTATATATACTATTGAATGTGTGCATTGTCATTTAGTTATGCATGTATATATATTATAACAATTCACTCACTAAGGTCTGAGTCCCCTCCGTTGACTATTTTTCAGGAGAGTCTTCATCTTCAGACCTTAGTAGCAGACCCTTACGCCGGATTTCTTCTGCCCCGCATTACTATGTAATATGCTTACTTGATTTTATTTTATATTTTAGACACTGCAGTAGTTGTTTTAGTGAGGAGTATGTTTTATATATGTATGAGATTTGTATTTTAAAGATTTGAACTAAGATTTGTATTAAAAGTTTATATATATATGAGATGATTCGTGTTATTATATTTGTCAGTGGATTATTATTTTATTATTTATAAGATTTATATCCACTGTAAGATATTTTCTTTATGTTGTTATTATTGCATGTTTTTATTTATTTTAAAGGCTTACTACGAGTTCCGGATTCGAAAGAATTCCCGTTCCCTAGCGCCGATCATGGCCCCTATTTTGGGTCATGACGTATGTTTCGTTCAAGGGCTCTATAAGGCCACAACGTCCTAATCTTATCCAGAATCTTGTCTCAAAGGAAAGCCTTCAAAGTTAGTCAGAACAGTAACGATGAACTGAGGGTGACCAGATTGACAATAAAGGGGTAAAAAAAGTAGAGAAGTGCAGCCCTGGAATAGGAACACAGTGATCATACAACTCAATAGTCATGAACTTCAATCTCCACCAAGGGCAGACCCATGTGATCTCAGCATCTGAAATCTTCTTCAATAAATCAACCTATTGGTCCATAGAATGTTTGTCCTTCATTTTCAGAGGACGAGATTGTAGCTGATGAGGTTGGTAAGTCAAAGGACTGAGGGGTACAATAAGCAAGCTTAGCTTTTCCTGTAACCAAATCTATAAAAAAAAAAGAAAAAAGAAAAAAAATATAAGAATAATAAAATAAAAGCCCGCTAAGTTGAAAACCCGAAAGGGTGGCTTAGGCAAAAGTTAGGGCAAGCCTGCTAAGCTAAAAACCCGAAAGGGTGGCTTAGGCAAAAAGTTAAGGCAAAATAAATAAAAGTTTTAGTTGCATACCTGAAGAAGAAGTAAGCTGCTTAAAAAACGGTTATGAGTCTTGAATCTGTCTAGCCTAATGATGGTCTCAGCAAGGATAACTGGCATAGGTTAGTCCCAAGCTTTACCTGTTTCCAAAATACTGACAATGTATGTATCGACACATGGTGAGAAACTAACAAAAATTGAGCATTATAAATAGAAAGCAACTGTTCTAGTTTAAGAAGCAATATTCTTGTCCTAGTCCCACAGACGGTGATCAGAGAAGAAAGATTGATGGTTCTAGGGTTATGTGTATACATTAAATATCAGTTGGGGGAAAATCAAAGAATGTAACCAATCTACTAGGAAACTGCATCTCCAAATCAAGAAGGGCTATCATAGCAGTCAAGTTTAATGTGCATCCCAGAATTGCAGCAAACTCTTCAATCATTGGACAAAGCTCTTGCTCATTAAACCTGAATACATGGTCCTTGACATCCCAGAAGGTAGTAGCAGCATGTAAGAGATTATTATCAATAGTCAGGTGCTGAAGAGATTTCAAGGATTAGATGTGGAAAGGTTGAAGCTTATTCCAGTCATCACCATTGAGACTTTTAAGAAATTTCTTCATGTTTGGAGAGATGCTTGAGTCATGATGAGGGTATAGAGAATGAAGGAGAATGCCCCTTGTATGGTCTTATATAGGGAAATAAGATGAGTTCATGTGGGAAAAGGATTCTGCTAGCAAAGAAAGATGTGGATAAGGTGATAGAATCTAAGAAGGATTGGGATAAATATATAATTGGAAGATAATCCATTCTTTTAATTATTTATCTATCCAATATTATCAATCTTAGAAAAGGATTAAGATAAATGAATAATTAATTAAAAAGAGATAATGTTCATTAACTATCTTTTTTAATTAGTTATTTATTAAAAAAAATCCATTAAGATGCAAACACTGTTTCAGTTCTATCTAACAGTGTTCGAGACAGTGTAGGCATAATAACAGACACGTAGAAAGTCAGGAATACAGAAACTCTAAATCACTCATTTTGAGCTCTGGTATCAGGCCATGGGCTCCATCCTCTGGTGGGATCATCATGATAAGTGTATAGAGGTCTGGCAGATGAAGTCCTAGTGCTATAGCGATCAAAGCCCAAGTCTGCAAGTTACCGATGAAGTATCTCGTTCTCCCGCTCTAAATCACTGGAACAGCAAGAGCCCAATAGAACATGGACTTGTTTGGAAGAAAGACATCACTAAGCATAGCACTGAGACAAAGGCCCCATCACGGCTAGTCCCAACATGCTACGGACTAGGCCTAGACTCAAACCTCTCAGTCTCAAGGCCGGTCTCAGGATCAGGAATAGTCTCAATCTCTGAACAGTCTCAGTCTCTACATCCTCCACTTCAATAATAGGAGAGTGGACCTCCTCAAACTAAAAAAAAAGAAGTTATTCATAAATTCCAGAAAGATAATTGAAATCATTAGGAGATACCTCAACATCACCAATGGGAATCTGCTCTAAAAGGTTCTCCTGGATATACTGTTGATAATGGTGGGATCGCTCAAGCAAAGTCGAAGCATCATACCCCTGCAGTGCCTCCCTCAGCTCTGATCCAACAGATCAGAACTCCATAGCATAGAAGTAGGAATACCAAAAGGGACACGTTGCCTAGTAGGTCCTGCAAACCAGCGATATACTTGCTCACCAAGATACCATATCTTGCAACCATATCCAGGAAGTAGAATCCTCAGTGTCTCTAGCCTCACTGCACTAGCCATGAAGTCGTATCACTGGAAATCATCAGCACCTTCCAACCAACTAGGATCAACCTACAGATTTTCATTTTCATTAGCTAAATTAAGTTTCACTAACTAATACTAATGATTTTATTATTTTTCTTACCAGGTTCCATTCTAAAGCGTTTAGATGGTCACGGTACATCTGAAGTGTGTTCTTGATACTAGCAAGGCGAGATAAACCCTATCTCTGCATTAAAGGCAAGCTTTTATCCAAGCTAACAACACCAAAACCTTGAACTAGCCCAAGCTCAATACTCCAGATCTGAGAAAGAAAAGGAGTTAGTAAAATCAAGAGAGGGGTTAGGAAATATGCAAAATTAAAGGCAAATAAGAATATACATGTAATGCATACCAAAAGCCACATATAGTCACTGTGCCTTTGCAAACAGTGTCGAGTCTATAGTAGAGATAAGTAAGTGCTACAGATCCCCAATCAAGAGTGATGACCTGGTCTAAGTTACATAGGGGGCTTAGAAGAGCAATGCTCACCTCATGACCAGTCTCACAGAAAAGAGTAGTGCCTAGTAAGATGAGGAGGAAACATCTCGCCTTCTGAGCAATCTGGCGAGGAGTAGTAATGGGTAGACGTCTGAAGCCCTTAACCAAAGAGGAAAGAACTATGTTCTTATGGTTTTTCCATACTGGAGTGAACCCAATCAAATCTCACACATACTGACTCCGTCTATGCTCTGGAAGACTGCAATAGCTGATGTTAAAGGGTACAGGAGTCCCTCCAAATGCGATACCAGTAATAGCAAAGAAACTCATAGGTTTTATCATCAACTCGCCTACAGGTGTATGGAAGGTGTGAGTGGTGTCCATCCACCTCTCAATCAATGCAAATAAGGAATAATGATCTGATCTACCTTGAGCAGTTGGAAGAGCAGCAATGAAACGTTTAAAGCCCGAGGCCCAGATGATCTATGTCACATTCTATGTCCAGAATTTAAAGTTTGAGTGGTTAGATGCATGTGAGAACAGTTTCCAGTTGCTAAAGGAGAAGTTAACCACAGCTCTAATTTTGGCTTTGCCTAATGGAGTTTATAAGTTCATGGTGTATTGTGATGCCTTTAGAGTTGGCCTAGGTTGTGTGTTGATGCAGAATAGTAGGGTGATAGTTTATGCTTCGAGGAAGTTGAAGAAGCATGAACAGAATTGTCCTACCCACAACCTAGAGATGGCTACAGTGATATTTGCTCTCAAGATTTAGAGACATTATCTGTACAAGGTGACTTGTGAGATTTTCACTGATCACAAGAGCCTTAAGTACATTTTTCAGTAGAGAGATATGAATCTGAGGTAGAGGAGATGGTTAGAACTCTTGAAGGACTACGGCTGTGAGATTCTCTATCATCCAGGCAAGGGTAATGTGGTAGCAAATGCCTTGAGTAGGAAGTCCTCAGGTAGTCTTGCTCACATCAGCATGGAGAGGAGATCATTGATCCAAAAGTTGCACCAGTTGGTGGATCAAGGTTTGATGATGAAGATGAGTAGATCTGGTGGACTGTTAGCTCAGTTTAGAGTTCGATCTGTGCTGAGAGATAGGATTAAGGCAGCTTAAGGCTGAGATCCTATTCTAGCAGAGCTTGCAGAGAATATCCGTGCAGGGAAGTTCACTGATTTTACACTTGATGATGAAGTTATTTTATAGATCAGTGGTAGGTTGTGTGTTCCTGATGTGGATAATTTAAGAGAAGAGATCCTTGAGGAAGTATATTCTACAGCCTACAGCGTACATCCAGGTGTCACTAACATGTACCACAGTATCAGAGATTTGTACTGGTGGGATGGATTAAAGAAGGATGTAGCTGATTTTATTGCTAAGTATTTGACATATCAGCAGGTGAAAGTTGAACATTAAAAGCCTTATAGGAAGCTTTAGCCACTTCCTATTCCTATGTGGAAATGGGAGAGAATTGCTATGGATTTTATGGTTGGTTTACCTCGTTCTAAGGATGGATATGATTCCATCTGGGTGATTATGGACAGGTTGACCAAGTTTGCTCATTTCTTGCCTGTGAAAGCCATTTATTCTATAGCTAAATTGGCGAAGCTATATGTTAAGCATATTGTGTGCCTTCATAGAGTACCTGTGTCCATTGTATCTAATAGAGGTTTAGTTTTTACCTCTCATTTTTAGCAGAAGTTGCAAGAAGCGATGGGCACCAGGCTTGATTTCAGTACAGCTTTTCATCCTCAGACAGATGGTTAGCCTGAGAGGATGATCCAGACACTTGAAGATATGTTGAGGATGTGTGTTTTGGATCTGGGAGGTAGCTGGGATGATCATTTACCATTTGTGGAGTTTGCATTTAATAACTGCTACCATAACAGTATTGGGATGGCACCATATAAGGCTTTGTATGGAAGGAAGTGTAGATCCTCTCTGAGTTGGGATGAGATTGGGGAGAAGGCGTTGACTGGACCTGAGATGGTTCAGGATATTGCTAAGAAGGTTATTGCGATTAAAAAGAGACTAAAGACCGCAGTTAGCAGACATAAGAGCTATATGGATCTAAGATGCAGAGATGTGGAATTTCAAGTTGGAGACTATATGTTCCTGAAGGTGTCTCCGATGAAGGGTGTAATGAGATTTGGCAAGAAGGGTAAGCTAGCACCGAGATATATTGAACCATTTGAGATTCTGGAGAAAGTGGGCATGGTTGCATATCAGTTGGCTCTGCCTCCGAGTTTGTCTTAAGTGCATCCAGTGTTCCATATCTCAATGCTGAGAAAATATATTTCAGACCCTTCACACGTGTTGCAGCCTGATAGTATGGAAGTGAATGAAGACCTGACATTCGAGGAGGAACCTGTTGCGATAGTAGACTATCAAGTTCGTCAATTGCGTTCGAAGTAGATTCTGATGGTCAAGGTGTTATGGCAAAGCAACAATGTGAAGGAGCACACTTGGGAGACTGAAGCAAAGATGGGAGCTTCTTATCCCTATCTCTTTCCTCGATGATTCTTATTTCTGTTCTTTTTTTTTTAATTCGATGATGAATTCTTATAAGGAGGGGAGATTGTAATGACCTTGTTTTTTTAAAATTAAATAATATTATTTTGAGATATGCAGTATTAATAATTTTAAATTTTAATTGTGTATTACTTTTGTTAATTACTAATACTAACTAAGTATTTTATTTTCAAGGAATTATTTACGTAAAAATAATTATTTTATGTAAGGTTGTTATTATTATTATTATTATTGTTGTTGTTTTTGTTTTTGTTAATATTAATGTATTTGTTAATGTTATTATTAATATTATTATTGTTACATTATTCTATTATTGTTATTAATATTATTATTAAATTTGGTTGGAGGGTAATTTGGTAATTTCACAATTAATAAAAAAAGGTACAAAAGTTAATTTTTTCAAGTCCCTCTCTCTCTTTTCCTTTTCTTCTTCTTCTTCTTCTTATTCTTCTTCTTCTTCTTCTTCTTCTTCTTCTTCTTCTTCTTCTTCTCACCTCTCGGTCATAACTAGCAGCCACCGTTGGACCCCCTCTCACCACCATCACCCACCGCCATCCCTTCCCCCTTCTTCCTCCTTGCCTTCTGCCACCTCAGGACTACCGAACCGCTACCTGGAAGTGCAGAAACAACAACAACAGTAGGAGAAGCTCCACGCCAGTGTTCTCGTTTTCGGCCACCTCAACTTGCACCGCCAATCTTGTTCAACTCCTGGAGCTCCGATGATCACGATTCTAAGCTCCTTTCTAGCTTAATCCTCCTAATTTATGAGTTATTTCAAGTTTTTATTTATGTGATTTTAGAGTTTTATTTTTTTTAGATAGTTATTGATTTATTTGTGGATTTTTGTTTCTGAATTATTGTTCTTAGTAGCTCAATCTTGCTAAAAACATTTTTTGTTAATTTTTTTGAGTTATTTTGAATTTATGGGTATTTTTTATTATTTTAATATTAAATATTAAATATTGAATTATTGATAATTATGTTAATTACTTATTTTTATTTCAAATTTAGCTAAATTTGTGTTTATTATGTGAGTTAATAATTTTAGAATATTTAAAAAAAAATTGGTGAATTTATATAATTTTTAGGAATATAAATTATATTATGTATATTTTGAATTATTGAATTAATTGTGTAATTTTGTGATAATTATAGCTAAATAATATGTTTTAAATGGTTTTAGAATTATTTAAGGTACTAAAATGATTTACTATTTTTAACTAATTAATACTAATTTTTAAAAAATATATTATTTACTATTTTGGTGATTAAATGGATTTTTAATTACTTTCATTATATAATTAAGTTATTGAGTATATAAAAGTGAATTTTATTATGATATGTTGAATAATTGAAAATTTTGATTTTTATTAATATTATATTATTATTTGAGTTTTTTATTTAATTGTGGTGAAATAATTATATTTAGTGTTTTAATGTTTAAATAGATTATATTTTGATATTTTATTAATATTTATGGGATTTAATGGTTTTTAATTTATTTATTATTGTTTATTTGTGAATTGTGAACCTCGGTTGGGAATTTGTGAAGTTTGGAATCCCAACCCGAAGTGTTGAGCCTTGTGTATTAGAAGTGCGTTTTCTTTCAGAATTATATCTACCTTTTAGTTGAGAGATGTGCATTTTACAGATGAATTTTTCCCAAATTTTTGGTAGAATTTTCATAAAAAGTGACGTCGGATCAATTCTGAATTTCTGTGTCTATCTTAGTTTCATATTCCTAGATCGAGTCTCTTTTAAAAGTATAAGTTAGGAATTTATTCTAATTCATTATTATTTATTTTTTTAGTTGCGTCGAGATTGAGGCTTTTTGGACTGGGCATGTCGAGTCAGTCTCGAGAAGTGCAAACTTGTGAGATATTATACTATATATGCAATGTATATAGGATGCATGATTAAGGATTTTCACATTTTCATTATATGTTTAAATATGAATTATTTTATTGAATGATTTTGTATATTTTAGGTATACTTTTAGTATATTTTGATATATTTGCTTTATATGTGACATATATATGATAATATGTTTTAACATATACTCAGCATATTTATTTGATATATTTCTGGTACATATATGGTTTATTTCATTATTATGAATGCCATTGATAATTGAATTATACATTATTTATTTTCTATATGTATGTTTATTTTATCTGAATGATATCGATAGAACGTGCTACCTAGTGGGTAGCACTACTAGGACCGTGTATGTACCGATGCGATAGATTTAGGGTTAAGTTGTGAATCACTTGAGATGACTTTGATTTGATTGATTAATTTTGAGATTTGATATGATTGAATAGTGTGGTTGTTAGAGCTCGGTTGACCTAGTGTTTCGGACCTAATCACACTGACAGTGAGACTGCTGGAGCTCAGTTGACTTAGTGTCTCGGGGCCAGTCTATTGTTCAATATAGAATAAGAGAATTAATTTAGAATTAAGTGAGCCTGTATGGCTAGAGCGGTATTATTAATTGAGGTTGTGATTCTATTTGATCTTTTGTAAATAAATGTTTTTCCAGTATTTAAAATATATAAAGTGATTTCAACATCTATGTGAAATGCTTGTATATATTTATTATATATACTGATGATTGATTGCATGTGACACTAGGAGGTGCATGTATATATAATATAATAATTCACTCAGTGAGGTCTGACTCCCCTCATTTGTTGATTTTACAGGAGATTCTTCTTCCTCAGACCTCAGTAGTAGGTCCATCTGTCGGACTTCTTCAGCTCCGACTAGTCTATGTAAATTACTTACCTGATTTCTATTGTACTCTAGAAAACTATAATAGTAGTTATACATTGTATCTGTAGAATGGTTTTAATATCAAAGACCTTTCTCTAAATATTGTATGCGAATATTTATATTTTATGATATGACATTTGAATATTTATTTTTATATCAATTTAATTTTTTATTTTGGTGTATTTTAATTATTTATGGATGCTTTTATTTTTAAGGCTTGCTACGAGTTCCAGATTCGAAAGAATTCCTGTTCTCTAGCACCGGTCATGACTCCTGATTTGGGTAATGACAACTAGATACGCGGACAAAGTCATGCAACTCTTGAAGCAAATTGAATAAGAGGTGGGCCAGTAGGAGATCTTCCAGATACCCAGACATGAAAACTCTGAGGCCGACCTCCTAGCCAAACCAGCAGCTGAGGACAATCAAGCATTTAAGGGTATGAAATTTACCGAAGTACTGACAAAACCCAGTACCAAAGACCCCGATATCTTAGAAGTGTGGGAAGTCTCAAAATGGATGCGATCGATAGTCCAATACCTGGAACATGGAACGCTTCCTAAAGATAAATTGAAGGCTTGAAAACTGAAGATGAAGGTAGCCTACTACTCTATCCACCACGGGGAGCTTTACAGGAAATCCCTTTAACACCCATGGTCCAAATGTGTATCCCCAGAGGAAGGAAATTACATACTCAGGAAAATCTATAAAGGAATTTATAGAGCGCATGAGTCCCATTACACACTAATAAGGAAAGCGCTACTTTAAGGATACTATTGGCCCACCATGTCTAATGATGCCCAGAAGTTGACTCAAGAATGTCATAAGTGCCAGCAATTCGCTCATCTCAATCACAAGCCCTCCCACCTCCTGCATCCAATTGGCAGCCTGTGGCCCTTTGCCATGTGGGGAATGGACATCCTGGGTCCTTTCCTGACCTTCACTTCATAAAAAAAGTTCTTAATTGTGGCTATAGACCATTTAACTAAGTGGATAGAAGTGGAAGTAGTTCCAACCATCACAGAAGTTCAAATCCAACATTTCTTCTAGAGAGAAATCATCTGCAAATTTGGCTTACCCCACACCCTGATCATGGACAACAGTAAGTAGTTTAACAATGAAAAGTTCAGAGGTTTCTGCATAGACCTTGGAATAAAGCTTCATTTCACCTCGGTAGCTCACCTGTAAATGAATAGGCAAACAAAGGTCACCAACAGAACTATCATGTAGGGATTAAAGAAAAGACTTGATGAGAAAAAAGGGAAACTGGGTCAATAAGCTTAATAACGTAATTTAGGCTTACAGGACCACCCCCAAATCATCCACAGAGGAAACACCATTCAGACTAACTTATAGCATGGACGCGGTAATACCAATAGAGATTGGTTCACCAAGTTACAGGCTCAGCCACTACTTTGATTAAAACATCAACAACATTGATGCCCGGATATATCTGGACCTACTAGAAGAAAGATGAGAGTGGACGTCAGCCACAGTTGAAGCACATAGGTAGAGGGTAAAACGGTATCATCTCCAATGTAGTCACCCAAGACAGTTCAAAATAGGCAACTAGGTACTCAGAAGCGCTAATATTGGCAAAGGCAACTCTAACACTGGAAAACTGGGTCCAAATTAGGAAGGCCCCTATCAAATCTCAGAACATACATCTAAAGGGGCATATAAATTAAAAAATAGAGAAGGCAAAGAACTGCTACAATTTTGGAACTTGGATTACCTCTAGAAATACTATCAATAAATGTACTCATAATGGTATTAAATAAAGTATATATTCATTGAAGAAATAATCATCTTACAAAAAGTTTGATTACCAAAAAAAATAATGTTTCTCTATTCTACTAATTGTATGTCTGAACCATCAGGTTCGGAGATGGGAGGGGGAACAATATTAGCAGCACTGATAGGCATAATGGGCTCTGCAGAAGGCCCTCCAATAGATTCAGAAACATCTCTTGTACGAAGGGAAGTTGCCTTTTGATGAGCATCCTCTTCAGCAACAATCTTCACTAGGTCAACCGACGTTATCCGATCCAGCTCCGCCAAGTCTAGCTCTGGATTTTGAGAGAGCATGATCCTCCTACACTCAGACCTGTAGGCTTTAAGAAATCCTCCCACCATGCTCTAGTAGGATCTTTTATCATTTTCCTGAGATTTCTCGACCTCAAATAGCCTCTTCTCTATATTTGCGATATGAGAATCCTGCTCTTCAATCCTTTTAGTCAACTGACCTTGACTATGCTCCAGATCAGCAATTTCTTCTAGCTTACCTCAGCCTCAAATTTTGCCTTTGCATATTTGGTCTAGCAGAGCTCTAGTGCTGCCTTTACGTTATCCACCTTTTTCTCAAAATCGATGGCTATTGTTTCGACCTCTGTCTCCTTCAGGTTGTACTGGCTTTTAAGGTAGAAATACTTATCCTTTGCCAACAGAAAGGCTTAGGTCATCTGTGAAAAGGGAAAATTAGTGTCACTTAATATAAGAAAATTTAAAAGTAATAAAGAAATGTCATTCACTTACTTCTAGGGAATGACCAATCATTAAACCGAACAGCTCTTCCAAACCCTCCTTAGACCAGTGCTACATATCTGATGGTAGCCTCAGCGACTCCACATATTGGTCTCGAACCTAAGCGTTTAAGATGCTCGGTGGCTTTATTTTATTCAAGATCCATCCCCTCACATTTGGACACCTGGATAACCTTGGATGTTAGATGTATATCTCCTCATCCAGCTCCTCAGCATCTGAACCTTGATCGATTAGCCATCTTTTCTATCGACCTTCCCTACCAAAACAAGATAATCTGACTACAGCTTTTTCCTTTCGATTGATGATCGCTTCCTCAGATGTTGTAAGAGCTTCAAGCTCTGGAGAAGGGGAAACCTGTACTTCTTCTTGGGCTGCTGGTTCATCAGCTAAAGGTGAAATTCCGTTTGCAAAACTACAAAAGTCAGTCATCTACAATTGCAAAAATATAAAGCAAGTCAGAAAGATACCTCTCGACAATCCAAATATAACAAAAAAGTGAACATGGTGTGGATAGACTCTCCACAGGTATCTTTTGGATACGTCCTCAGCCAATCGAGCCTCGGCTAAGCCATCGAGGTGTAGCTGTAAAACCATCTCTGTATCGTGATCGGGTAATCTCAGAGGCCGTCTTACCCTGTGGCACTCATAATATCACATTCACTGAACATCTAAGAAGTCTACAGGGTGCTCAATAATAAAAAAGTTATGCCTCTACTTCTTATGAAAATTTGGAAGCTTTATAAACAGACTGTGGTTGGGAACGGCTGACAGGGAGAACATTAGTTCTCCCTTCTTCCTAGTTAGGCTATATAGGTACCGAAGGACATCTAAGTCCGGGTCCTTACCCTCTTCATGCATTAATTGGATAAACCCAGTCAAAATCCGATAGCTATTAGGGTAAAGTTAGCCGAACGCTATGTTATATCTATTCATAAATCTTTTTACGAAAGGATCTAATGGAAACTTTAAACCCCCGTCTAGTTGGTCAAAATATACCACTAGCCTACTGAGCCTTAGCACAGGGGTATAAGCCCTAAACTTCTTATCTATGGTATGGACAATATAATTGGCGAGAATGCAGAACCGCCTCCGATACCACCTCAACAGTTCATCATTTATTTTAGACACAAACAGGTTAGAGCTAACATGTTCCCTCAGTGCCATAATACTATCTATGAAAAGGAAAAGCACACGAATGAAAAAGAAAAAAGGAAGAAAAAGGGGAAGGATAAGATCACCTGGTTGCAAAATAAGGGAGTCACGGCAGAAAAAGCATAGTAGCAGTGGCAAAGCAAATGCGACATCGGCAAAATAAAAAAGCAAAATGCGTCAACTTAAAGGGATATTTATAAACCAATAGAAGGCTCTAGAACAAACTATTAATTACCCTCATTATTACTTCGTTTCTCCCCACATCATTAAGGGCAGTTTAGGAAATGACAAACCCATTAATCGAGTAGTCATCATGATGGCAACAGAAATGTCTCATCTTCTGACACACGAAAAAACGCATTGGTTACGCAATTTAAATTTTAAATATCTAGGCATCAAGGTGACATAGCTGTTACCTACCCCGGGCACATCTTTGCTAGCTATTTTTTCCAACTCGGCATAGTAAGATCCAGCATCGCCCTCCAGCAATTGAAGTTGGCTCCCTCATATCACTTATATAGTACTGAGGTTCTGAGCATCCATGCCTCATGCATTAAGACCAATAACTGAAGCTGGCATCCTCAGCTCAAGTCATTCCTATAGTACTGAGGATAGGCATCTGAGCCATACTTGCAGCACACTCAGACTATCTGGCACTCGGGCTATGCTTCTAATGCACCGAGACTATACAACACTTGGGCCGCGCTTCTAATGCACCAAGATTAAGTCTAGTGACTAAAGCTGGCACCCTCATGTAGCTTCTATAGTACTGAGATTTCGAGCATGTAAGCCTCACGTCCTTACACCGAGTGTCTAAGCTTTGCACATTAGTCCGGTGACTGAAGTTAGCATCCTCAGTTCACTTTTATAGTATTGAGGTTCGATACTCAGGTTGTGCTTTTAATGCACCAACCATCAAAACTCCAATGATGACTGGTTCCATCACGTCACTTTCGCACTGACGGGTTAATCCATTACATTCATTTTTGTAGACTTTGCGCACTCCAAGTTCCAGATGACATTTCAATAATGTCATGGTTTCAAGACTCGGTACCGAGCAATACCTTCTTCCTATGACTAAAGCTGGCCACCTCAGCTCACTCTTCCATGTCACTATGCAGTGACTAACCACTTTCACTCTATATAGAAGAATAAGTGTTCTATCATTTACATACTCGGATACGTCGGACATATATATCCGGACAAACCCGCAAGGGGGGAGACTTTTGATACCGTATATATATATTACTATTTAATTAAAGAGTTTTATTTTCTGAACTTTGTTACTCAAAAAGGGAAGGTAGCTAAATCCATTTACGAAAGGGACTCTGCCTCAAGAAGATTCCTAAGTAAGGAAGGAATACTCTTCTATTTGGATTAGGATTCCTATCTCAAGAGGAATCCTACTCTTTTGAGGTCTACATATCACTATAAATAGGACCCTATACCTCTCATTCTCAATCATCTTATTCTCTCACATTCTAATTGTCTCTTGCTCTCTCTTTAAATTCTCTGACTTAGGCATCGGAGTGTTTGTGGGGATCCTACCCACCTCTTACCTTGCCCTTTGTTGATTATTTATAGGGTCTTAAGCTTAAGAGTTTCGAAAATAAGTTATCAATGGAGAAGAAATGCAGTTGTTAATTTTAGGCTGTTACAGGCATGCCTTGTAAGCATGCAGCTCTATGTATTAGATATAAAAGAGGGAATATTGAAGAATACTGCAATAAAGCTTTTCATATAAAGACATACCGGGCAATATACAAAGGAGTCATTCATCCTTTGCCACAAATTGATCTCATTGAAGTTGATCTCAAAACATATATCTTACCATTGAATTTGAAGAGAAATTTAGGCATACCTCAAATAGAAAGAGTTCAACAAGCTGATAAAGTAGGACCCTCCACTGTTAGGAAGAGATTATGCACCATTCGATGTAAGAACTGCATGCAGTTGGGCCACAATAAAAGAACTTTTCAGCAAGCCCCTGTAGCATCAAGAGTAAGAGTAATATGAAATTTCTTTTATTTTGATACATCTCATTTATTGTAGTAATTAAAATGTGACTTTTGGTTGTATTCAAAGTGCATCAGGTAGGGGTAGTTGAAAGGGGAGGACTGCCAGAGGCAGTACTTATAAGGGCACACTAAGATCCTAAGCTGATGGTGTTCAAAGAGCAAGGAGTTCAAATGCTTCAGTTATGAATGCAAGCCAAGTAAGTACATCTACAACTGGTGTACAAAATTGAACAAAAGAATACTTCTTTTTTAGGTTTTTTGTGGTTGTATAGTTGATTATAACAACTTTGCATATGTACATGTTAAACTCTAATTGATGGCTTATATTTTTTTATGGTTTTATAGAGTTAGACATATAGCACAATGACTTATGGCTAATTGGTTTTTTGGTGGATATACATCATTGGTTCAAGGTATTTTTTGGATGCCAATGTATTGTTGATTATTGTACCTTATCATTAGATTATTTTGAAACAGTGATCGATCTTCACGTATAATTGATCATTATTACATAATGGGAAACAAGTTTATTTATCATTGTTTGCTATTAAATTTACATAGGTTTATTTATGATACTTATTCACACAGGTTTTCCATTGTTCATTTTAGGGATGAAATAATTAATTAATTTCATCTTCACAGGGTTGATTTAGTGTAATATAAATTAACTGAGGGGTGTTTTAGTTCATTTAACTATATTGTTCATTTCACTTAAATTAGAGGGTTGATATAGTCTTATTACAAAATGTTAAATTCTCACATTAATTGAACAACAATGACAATCTCATAACACATAAGTTAACTACATAAAATGCCCTTCATTGATCTAGAAGTTCTTCATAAAAAGTACATTTACTCTAATAAAAAATTACATAAAGAGAGCTGTCATTACACATCTCAACCTTCATCATTAGTGCATTTAATCCCTAACCTCCACCCAACCACCCCACATTAAACCTATAAATTTTTCAAGAGAACAGTACAAACAAACATATACAAAATACCAATACCTTCACCACTAAAGATCTTATAAAACCCATAGCAAGCTCAACACCCTCTATTTTTTTCATTAGAATCTTATTCTTAGCCTTCAATTCTTCAACGTCTTCCTTCAAATCATCAAGATCCTCAGCATGAACTCTATTCCTCAACCTTGAATCCATTATGCAATTGTTATGACTTGTGGCAAATGTTGAAGCCGGAATGCACCATCCAAGAAATGACCCACATTTGTTATCTTTATGGTAATAAAACAACTTGTTCTTATTGTCTTCTGATTCTGAAATTTTTATACCAGCTCATCTCTTGCATTTGCAATTCTTATTCAAATATCTTACTGCCCATCTATAATTGTTGCTTGAACCATTGATAGCCATCTCACAAGCTGAACCCTAGTTTTGTTTTTTAAAAAGGATATGAGGAAGAAGAAGTTAAAAAGAACTATTTTCTTATTTTTAAGTAGCTATCAGTCAAAGGTTAATTTTGACCTTCTTTTTTATTTTTTCTATTTAACCACTGTTTTTTGGTTTAATTGTCAAAAAAATCCTTACAAAAAAACTATTAACGAGTATAACTAAGTAAAATACATGGATTAAACAAATGTATTTTTAGATTGTGGATTAATTATTAATGGAGGCCTAAACACACAAAGTATATATAGTAATCCATTTATGTTTTTACATTAATGAATTAATAATTAGCAAATGAATTAATTTGAATTTGAATATAAATCAAGTGGATATTTCACTAGATTTTGTATTAAATATAATCAGGTTAATATGAATATTTATCATCCAACAAACAAAAAAAACTACAATCAGGTTAATAATAAGTAATAATCAATAACTGAAAAAAAAAATATTACAAATAAATATGAGTGATAATAATGTGGAAAAATAAACTAAAAATAATTAAAAAATTTCTAGATCACCACCAAACCCAACACGCACCCAATACACAACAACCCACTTAAAAGAACCCGACTTTCATATACGGATCCAGTACCCGAATCATCGTTAACCGGGCTTTCAGCAGTTTCCGGCGACAAACTCGCTGGAGGAGGGCTCGGTGGACTGCTTGTGGAAGGGAAAACCATTGGAGCCTCTACTGGTGGGGCTGAACTCGAAGGAATACTAGGCGAAACCTCTGGTGTCGCTGCAGTAACCGGACCCTCCGAGACTGGCGGGCTAGAAACGGGAGCCGAAATTGGAGCGATCTCTGGAGTTGCAGTGGGAGTGGAAACAGGGGATGGCGGAGACGATGGGGATGAAACTGGAGGAGACCCACTTGGAGATGGGGCAGTGGCAGTGGGTGGTGGCGTTGTGGGAGTGATCGATGGTGTTGGCGATTGTGCGGGTGATTTTGAAGGAGAAGAAGAAGAGGGAGATGTTGATGGAGCAGGACTGCTACTTGTGGGTGGAGAAGAAGATGGAGATGCTAATGGGGAAGCAGTACTACTTGTGGGTGGAGAAGAAGATGGAGATGTTAATGGGGAAGCAGTACTACTTGTGGGTGGAGAAGAAGATGGAGATGCTAATGGAGGAGAAGTGGTTGGAGATTTAGCAGAAGAAGAAGGGGAAGGTGATTTTGTGGTTGATGATGGAGAAGGTACAGGGGCATTACTGTTGTCTGCTCGGACAATAAACGAAGTAGAAATGCTTATTACAAGAAAAACAAGAACAACAACATTACTGTTTCTTCGAAGCATCATTTTGAATTGGGTTTTCTTGAAACTTGTTAAAGCAGGAAAGACAATTGGCCAAAGAAAGAAAGTGTTTTTGCTGCTTCTGTAATGGCTTTTTTATATTGAGAGTGAAGAGGAGGTTTCGACAGAGATATATAGAGAGGCGTGAAGGAGGAGATGATGTGGGTTTTGGTTATATTGAGAAGGACAGTGGGAACCAGAAAAATGTGACCGTTGGAATTGAATTGGTGGGGTTTTGCTTTGTGACGGCTACAGAGAGGGCTGAGTTAAAGTAGCCGTTACTTGGAAGGACGTGACTGGTCCGACTTCTTATTGTCTGAAGAAGTGTAAAAAATTTTGCATAAAGTATACTTCAATCACCTTTTTCCCATGTTTTTGTAAAGTTACTGTGAGGTACTAATGATTCGTCGAAAAATAATGTTTTTTTTTTTTTTAGCAATTTTCATGAATATTATAATATTCCACGAGTTGCAAATTGTTTCAGATGAAAGACCAATAATCTTCACAGATCTTCATTATAAAAGTTCAAGTATAGAGAGGGAATTTTCATGTTCAAGAGTAAATAGTTGATGAAAGGCTAGCTGCAGAGAGTAATCACTCAACGGCCTTATTTTGCCAGCAATTTGGCACTTAAAAATTACTGTTGATGGGTTGGAGAAAATTTCTTCTACCTCCTCGTCCTTTTTTTTTACATGTCATAGAGGAGTAGTGCAATTAGAAAATAAAATTTTATTAATTTAAAGATATTACATTATTTACCAATATTTTAAAAAATTTTACAAAAATATTACAAGTTTTAAACTTTTTTAAAAATACCAACGTATCTTAAAAATTCTAAAAAATACCACAAGTATTTAAATTGTTTCAGAAACAAAAAATATACATAATATATACTCTTTTTATTTAGAAAAATTATTGTTTATGTTATTAAAAATTTTAAATTTTCTTCTGCTTTATGAGATTATAGAGATAATTATTTATGCGAACTATTTCTTAAACGTTTTATAAACAAAAAATATATCAAATATATACAAATATGAAACAAATAGAAAGTGAATTTTTTTTTTTTTTTTATAGAAAATGATGTAGAAGTAATACCCACGTAAGAAGCATATATTCTAAAATATAAGAAACATATACGAAACAACAATCGCATTGTTTTTCTTCAATAATTTGTGAAGTACATTCATGTTGTCAAAAAGTTATAATCAGGCTGAATAATATTATAAATTAAATGGAATAATTAAAAATGACAAGATTGTATTATGTGGCTTCATCGCTTTTTACTTTCAATCGGTTTGAGATTGTTTCAAACTTTTGAAGTCAAAATTTTCCGTTCATTAAGCATTGTATCTTAATTTTATAACCCTTTCTTCTTTTCTGCTAATTGCTTCGTTACCTACTAAACCATGTCCTTGGCAGAAACCCGCTTCATCACAACTTCCGTCTCTATTATAACTGATTAATTAATTAATCACTTGGGTCTTTGCTTATAAATCTTAGTAAGCTCTACTAAAAAACATTTTAGGTCCATACAGTAATATTACAAAATTAATTTTATTACACAAAATACTTTATACTTTATGTATTTTACGTTTATGATACAACCATTTCATTACGTTCATTGTTAAAAACCGAGTCTTAATTATATTTATTTCTGAATAAATATAATATATTACAACTTGAACACATGTATAAAGTGTGTCTTATTTTTTCAAAATTGAATGTGACATTTTAATTTTATTCAATTTTGAATATTTTTTGTTTATTTTCACTTATGTTAAGTACATAAAACAATTCACATACATTATCAAAAGCCATCTTAAATATATATAAAATTTCTACAAACTGTCTTTCTTAAATATAATATATATTGTATGTATTCAAACGACAAATTTTATAATCATACGTGAAACAAATCTCCTAAAAAATATAAATATATGGACAATAAATATATTATAGTATAATGAGTTTACTTTTGACATATTATTGGTTTCTAATACACTTTAAAACATCAAAACAAAAAATACATATATGCAAATAGTAAATATATAATAGTATAATTTAAAAAAATTATATATCAACAACTATAATAATTAACTCTAATAATTTTATTGAACTATCAGTATTCCAAACAAAAAAAAGTTAATTATTTATATATTCATATGCAATTATTAATTATAATTAAATTCATTTTTTATATTAATTATAATTATTTATATATTCATAAATCTCCACAATTGATACAACAAATAAAAAAATTATCATTTTTCTTCATTAAATTTAACATAATAAATTATTGGAGAGAAAATTTTAATCTACACTTGAAATATGAAGACTTAGAAATTTTGTATATATTTTTGTCAATTTAGAATATTTATGTATATTTTACATTTTGATACAATATCTTCATCATAGTTATCATTAAAAACTGACTTCTGACACAATTTATAGTTGTAAGAATGGAACATTACTAGTTTTCATTTATTACAATGGAGAATATAGTGAAAATTATATTTTTAAAATGGACAAACATCAATAGACACCCTAACGGTTACGCGGAATTCCTAATGCAAGGAAGACTTTTCAAAGACATGACCGAACCTAATTCACTGCAGTAGTTTAACAAAAAAAAACACAACTTTGAAAACTAGGGCCATAACTCAAACAACTAAGCCCTGACACAGAACTCAGCTCTGATACCAACTTTGTCATGATCCAAACTAGGAGTCATGATCGGCGCTAAGGAACGAAAATTCTTTCGAATCCGGAACTCGTAGCAAGCCTAAGAAAATAAAATCATGCAATAATTAAATAAAAATACGACAGAATTAAAATTTTTCAAATCAATATTAAAGTAAATTCTCCAAATCCTTTCATAAATGTATACATATTTGTACAATGTTCAAATACAATTTCTCAGAGTATTTAATATCCAAAAAAAATAATACACTTCCAATATAATAACACTACTACTGCAGTTTCTAGAATACAATTCAAAGTTCAGAATATACATTTGCATAAAGTAGCCAGGACTGAAGAACACCAGCGAGGAACTCCACAACTAAGGTCTGACGATATGGGATCTCCTGAAAAAAATAATTGAGGGGGGTCAGACCTCACTGAGTGAATTATTATACCATATATACATGCAAACTAAACCATAACAATCAGGCATTCTTATATATATATGTATATACACACATTTCACACGAATGCCAAACTTTGCTTTTAAAAATATACTAAATGTAGAAAATGTTTGTTTTAATTCATGAAGGATTCATAGAACCCTAAATAATAACAACCTCAAACAATCCCATCATCACTCTAGTCATACAGGCTCACTTGATTCCAAATAAAACACTTATTTCAATCTGGACAGCAGACTGACCCCAAGACACTAAGTCAACCGAGCTTCAGTAGTCTGACTGTCAGTGTGATTAGCCCCGAGACACTTGGTCAACCGAGCTCCAGCAATCACACTATCTATCATCTCACATCTCAATCAACCCAATAGATCATTCAATTCACTTATGGACAGTAGACTGGCCCCGAGACACTAAGTCAACCGAACTCCAGCAGTCTGACTGTTAGTGTGATTGGCCCCGCAACCACACTATCTAACATACCATTAATCTTAGTCAAATTAATTAAATCAATTATAATCACCCAATTTTAACTCTCACTCAATCCTTATCTATCGTACCAGTACGTACACGGTCCTAGTGCTGCCCACTAGGAAGCACGTTCTATTGATATCCTTCACTTCGAATAAATCATCCATTCGGAAAATAATTAATGTAGAACAATATTCATAATAGTAAAACCAACCATATATATATATACCAAAAATATACCCAGTATATTTCAGGTATATATATATATATGTCAAATAAAATATGAAATAAACTAAAGATAAATCATTAATATAGTTAAAAATAATTTAAATGAGTAACAATAATATAACATGCATTATCTTAAAAATATATTTAAATATGCAAAAGATATACTCTAAGTACACAAATCATTTAATAAAACATTTATGTATAAATATTCATTTAAATACGTGTTTGTGTTTAACATATATTCACAAATATACTAAAAATAAACCTAATTATCTAGTATGCATATATCAAAAATAAACCCTAAATATACCACTAATGTGCTAGGTTTAATTTAATAATAAAATATTTATTTATTTGGAAATAAATAAAAAAATATACCAAAAATAAACTTAAAAATAATTTAAGTGTAGGTTTATAATTTAACATGCAATTATTTAAGAATAAACCTAAAATCTACTAAAACTATACCTAAGGTATACTAATCATTTAATAAAATAATTATGTCTAAGTGTACATTTTAAAACATGTGTATATTACTCAAATGTATTAAACCTAAACCTAATTGTTTAATGTGCATATATCAAACTAACATGCATAATTATTTAATATACATATATATAAAAATGCAACCCTAGATATATCAAAAAATATTATAATTTAAATCATTTTTAAAACATACAATGAAAATGAAAAATTCTAAATAATGCACCCTATATGCAGTGCATATATATACAGTATAATAACTCACATGTTAGCGCTCCACAAGACAAACTCGACGGGCCTGATCCGTTAAGCCTCGGTCTCAGCGCAGCTAGACAAACAAATGACAATATGAAATCAGAATAAATTTAACGAAAATTCTAAAGACTAGATCTAGAATTTTAGACGCAGAATTAGAATAGGAAATCGGACATCACGTTTTACGAGAATTCTATCGAAAATCAGGCAGAACCTCCCCTGTAAAACAGACATCTTTCTACTCAAAGAGTAGAGCCAGTCCTGCAAAGAAATACACTTCAGAATAAACACAGAATTACAACCAAAATCCATCGGTCGGACTCCAAACTACAATTCACCAATCGAGGTTCACAATTCACAGAATAATTATAAAATACCGAAAATGCCCTTATATAATAAAAGTACATTTTATAAATCCAAATTACGTAATTAACCCTAAAACATACTAAAAATCAATAAAAACCCATTTATTTAGAAAAATAGTATATTATATATAATTTGAAAATAATTTACGAAAAATAGTTTTAATAGTTAAAAATACTAAAAATTTGCAGAAATCATTTTTATACCCTAAATAGCTATTAAAACCAATTTAATTACATTTTTAACCAATTTAGTGTAAAATTACCAAAATACCCCTATATATATATATTCACTATAAATGTTCAAAAATTCACCAAAAATTATATAATTACTCAAAAATTAACTTCTCAACATATAATTCAATAATATCAATAAATATACTCAATTTACCAATTTATTTCAATTAAACACATAATTAACCCTATTTTTCAAAATTACATAAACTTAATAAATTCCAAATAAATACATAAAAATTCACAAAAATTACAAATAAATTTCTATAATTCATTTCAACTCCTATAATCACCATAAAACACAATTTCATAATTTAATTAATTAATTTTAGAAAATTAGAAAATAATAATAAAATAATCAAAAATTCACAAAAATTAAAATAAATCCCAAAAATTCTAAAAAAATTCCAGCATGTAGATTAAGCTTCCAGAAACAAAGTTTGTGAAGTAAGTTTTCATGAATAAATCAAATTGAAGCTAAAAAAATTTTGAAACCCAAAATGACTGATTTGAAGAAATTGAAACCTAAGCAATTCTAGACCAAATCAAGTGAAACAAATATTGGAATCACACTCACCAGAGCTCAAGGAGAAGATAGAGACTGACAGTATCAAATTTGGTGGCCGAAAAGTGTTTGGTCGGAGCTAAGTCGATTTTTAGCTCCTTAATGAAAATCCGGCCAAAACTCGCCGGAAAAGAGTGTTTCAGGTGGTGGAAATGGTTGGAGGTGGAGGAGGAAGACTGAGAAGCATAGTAATAGCAAGAAAACCAGCTTGAAAGTGGCTGGAAATGGAAGAAATATGGTGATGGGCATTTTGAGAAGAAGAGTGACAATTCTGTAAATAAAGGGAAGTTTTGGTTTTTGATTAAAAAAATTATGTATATATATATATATATTCACACTATATATTATAATAATATAAAATTTCACACACATTAAATATACACCACACACATATTTTAATATGTTTAATAATTTATAAACTTAAAATTAATTAATACAAAAATTAAATAATAAAATTAAGGAAATTAATTAATCTCTAATTAATTTAAATAAATACACATATATACATTTTATTTTAGCACTTTAAAATTATATATGAGTTCATACAAATTCATAAAACTAATCAAAATAAATAGTATTAAATTATTTACGTGTCAATTTTTCCGAAAATACAATTCATGGGAAATTTTACGTAAAATACTTAAAATAATTAAAATTAGCTTTAAATAAACAACAAACTCATAAAATATCATAAATATATATACAAAAATTATTAACACTGCATATCCCGATGCAGTATAAAAATATTTAAAAATTCGGAATATTACAGTAAGTGATTGGAATACAATTTCAAATGCATTAAACTTTGAATATTTTTCATATACTTTTAATTTATTTTTCATATATAAAATAATTTCTTATACTTTTATTTTAGCCTCATGAAGAATACCTAATAATGTCATTATATTTTTTCAACTGTTTATATATTCAATGATATTTATTTCTAAATAAAATAATGTATTATAATTGGAAGACATGTACTAAATGTCTCTTATTTTTTAAAAAATGTGTTTTATATTTCAATCTTTTGTTTTTTTTCAAAAATATATTTTATATTCCAGTTTCATTAAATTTCAAATATTTTTGGCCTACTTTCTATATATTATTTTGTTTATTTGTGTATATTTTTATTTTATTTTTCATATATGAAACAACCTCTTACATTTTTATTCGAATATTTTTAGCTTACTTTATGTGTATTTTTGTTTATTTTTTGTATATGAAACAATCTCATAATTTTTTATTCAGTTTCATGAAGAATACTAAAACAATCTCATTATATTTTTTTATTATCTTTGATTATTATTAGTCTCATGGCTGCTATGTTCACGGTTTTATTTATACTAACTGAAATATAAATTCCAAAAGCATGAAAAATTGAAATATTTTTTGTATATTTTTCATATATTATTAATTTATTTTTTGTATATGAAACGAACACCCTAATATCAACCTAATATATGCGCACACAAAAATTTATATTTCAAAATATTTTTCTAGGATAATAAAACAAAAAAAAATTATACATTTAGAATTTCAATTTTTTTATTAAAAATTAATATGATTGTTATAATTTAAATATATTATTTATAATTTTTTAATTTTTAATTTAATTTTCACATATAAATGAAAAAAACTAGAACTTTATGTATCATTTCTATATGCAAAACTCTATGTTTCAATATATATTTTTATATATTATTCAACATTAATATGTAGATGCTATGCATACAATTGATAACCGTCTTTTTAAAAATATTTTATTATAATTTTTTAATAATTCAATTTATCAATAATAATAATAATAATAATAATAATAATAATAATAATAATAATAATAATTATTATTATTATTATTATTATTATTATTATTATTATTATTATTATTATTATTGAAGATAATAGTGATTTTATAGCCACTATACTTTGATTATTACATTTTAGGAAAGAAAATTAATTATTACAATGATTTTATTATATAAGAAAAAGAAAATTATGAAGCACTCGTGTAGGCGGCGGGGTTTAATGCACGTCTAAGTGTTTGGCTACCACGGCACTGTGTGAATTCGAGGTCCACTAGAAAATACGATATAGGTCTTGGGCCTATTCGGAGATGGAGTCGCCACCCGGATAAAAGCCGGGACATACTATACAGCAACTGGATCCCACGGAGGTTCCTAGAAACCGTCATCAAAGATCGGATTCAAAAACTAGGTATGAGCGTTTGAATGCTCACCCAACCTTGTGGTTGGCCTCCGATTGTGTTTTGCATTTTATTACCATTTAATTAATTAATTATTTCTCATTTACATTCAAAGTTGCACTTGCCTTCATTTACTTTCCAAATTTTATAGTTAAGTCCGAGTTTGCACATTAATCTAATTTCATCTTTTTGAGTCCCAATATTCAACAGAAATAAGATAAATAATAATTTACAACCATACAATCAAAATTGAATGGGGGAAGGGGATTAAGGATTAAAATGCTTTTTAGATCAAATAAAAGAATAATATACAGAAAATAAACTAAACATAAACCGAAAATAAACCGATAAAATAACATAAATGCAGTACTATAAAAGGGATAACTAGCAAAGGTGACTACTCAATGATGGAAATCATCAAGTAATTCCTGCAAAATAACACATAGTTAGTCCTTCCTTTCGAAAAAAAATGAAATCACATATAATGATATTTACAAAGAGACTCTAAAAAAGGGTTCTTACATTATGAACTAAAGAAAGCATTAAACAAACAAGATGAACATCATCATGCAATGATGCAAATGTGTTTAGGGTCAAAAGGGGACATACCGAAGAGGACATTACGACAAATGCCAATAAAAAATGAAACAGAAAGTAGATTAAACTTGTCAATGTAGCAATCGCCTCATTAATGAGGCAATCGCCTCAGATTGCCTTATTGATAAGGCGATCGCCTCATTAATAAGGCGATGCCTCATCAATAGGATCTCTATATCTCTGAGTCAAAAAAGCATAAAACACACATATAAAAGGGAGACTTCCTAGAGGCCTGTCAATTAGGTGATCGCCTCATTGACAAAAGGCGACGCCTCTTCCTGATCAACAGGCCGTTCTGACTCTCAAATGTTCAAACTTCTACCTTAAGTAACAATACATGCATATACACACTCTACAATCATCAAACTATAACTACATGCAGAAGTATTCGAAGATCACGTCAATAAAGTGGGATATTAAGTAAGATAAACTAGAAATATACCTAAAATACACTAATAGCTTAGTCACGCACAACCAAGGACACACATACTGAAAAACATGTTAAGTTTGAGTGCAAGTTTTCTACCAAAATGAGAGGCCTTCAGAGATGTTTTGATTGTAATCTTTGCTAGGAAGAGATTTGTACTTTTGACACAAACTTCCTCCTTCTTCTCTTGAAAAAGTGGACTTTTCCTTGCCTCAATCTCACCTCCTTTCTTGAGGACATTTTTCTCTTTGCTTTCTTTATTCTCCTTTTTTTAGAGCCCCCTCCTCTCTTTTTTTCTTTCTTTTTTGTCCTTCTTCTCAATAATGGCCTCTCCTTTATTTTCTCTTTTTTTTCTTTTTATTCCCTAGCTTCCCTATGCCCCTAAGCCTTCTAGCTCATCATGAGCCTCCCTAGCCTTTTTCTCTTCCCCAAAAATCTCTGTCTCATACAAAAATCAGGTCTGGAGGCTGGGGCCCACCCCACTTGGCCACCATGGTTGTAACTGCATTTAATACAGCTGCAAGTGGGTTGCCATAGAGGCGGTGTCTCTTCGATGAGGTGATCACCTTATTGGCAGCTGCCAAAGAGGCAATCACCTCATTGCACTGAGGCGATGCCCCTTTGGCCCGGGCCAGGCGGGCTTGGGCCAATTTTGGATAATTGGGCTAGGTTTTGTGCTTTTTAGGCTTTGAGTTTTTAAGTCCACATTCCATTAGAGATTCAGGTTTCAATCTCATGTCCAAGTTTCACGTTCTCATCATCAGACTTGACAACAGGCCGATCAAACTGAGAATTCCTAATTAGTCCCCTAACACAGGTCGATCGAATCGGGTGTTTATAACTTGTTAAGTTGAAGTATTAGTAATAAATTTTTTTATTACTTGCATAAGCAATGGTAGTTTATAAAATTATTTTTTATTTCTCTAGATTTGTTTTTTTCATGTTACTTAAAAAACATAAAAACCAAATTAAAAAAAATAATAAAATCACTTGTATTCCTAAAATCATTAGTTTGTAAATAAATCCAACACTAATATTATAAAACATTTAAAAAAATATTGAAGGTTAAAAGTATAAGTAACAATGAAAGAAAAAAGAAGAGGAGAAGGAAAAAAAAAAAGAGAAAATAAAATTAAAAACAGAGAGAGAAAGGAAAAAAGAAAGGGAGGAGAAAAAAATAAAAGAAAAAAGGAAAAAATAAGGGAAGAGGGAAAAAAAAAAGGAGAAAATAAAAATAAAAAGGGAAATAAAAATGGAGGAGAGAAAAAAATAAGAAGAAAATTAAAAAAAATGAAGTAGGGAAAACAAGAAAAAAATAAAAATTAAGGAGAAAATACAAAAAAAAAAAGAGGGAAAAATAAAAGAAAGGAATAAAGGAAAAATAAAAGAGGTATAAATGATTTTTTTTTTTTACCAAAGTTCTAGGGGAGAGGAGGAGGGAGGATTTGAACTCCTCCCCTAAGATGTCAATTTTGTAGATGAGATGATCTTTTGACCGTGAAATTATTTTAAAAGAATAGTACATTAATGAAATAAAAAGGGATATGGATGTAAATAATGAAAAAAGGATAAATGTAAACATAGTGTCCCAATTTTTTTATTTTTTTATTTTTACTATTTTGGTGTTTGAATAATTTTTTTTTTTACAATTAGGTGTTTGAACATGTAAAAATTTTCTAAAATGATGTTTCTAGTATATTTTACATATTAAAATATTTATGTGTCTTATTTTAAATAATAAATTGACTTAAATACCATTTTTTGTATAAACTTTATTTTTGTTAAATAAAAAAAGTATTTTTATTTACCATAGTAAATTAAAAAAATAAATATTTTTTCCTTTTTCTTTTATTAATTATAGTGTTTGAATTTAAATTTTTATTCATGATTTTATTCAAATAAAATTTCTATTTATTTTAAATTTATTTTATTGTTTAATTATAATAAATAAACTTTTACTTGTATTTTTATTTTAGTTAAATTGTATTTTTCTTTTCACCATTTCAGTTTAATTTAAAAATAGACTTAAATATTTTTTTTTTATTTTTCAATAATAAAGTTTAATTATTTTATCTTACTTCAATAATATTATGTATAATTTTCTTTTAAATAAATAAATAAATATATATATATATATATGTGTGTGTGTGTGTGTGTGCGCCGGCGCCTTTGGCCCTTTTCAATGATTTTGTGAGCTTGTCAAGTGTGTGATCTTGACTTCTAAACAAATGCTCTAGGGTAGTTTAAGGGGCTTAAAACTACTAGGTTCTTAAATTAACTGTAGAACACTAGTTAAATTCAATATTGAAAATACTTAATTGAAAGAAAATGAAGAGATTGCATTGAAAATAAAAATATTTATAGAGAACTGAATTTGAAAAACAAGAAATTCCATTGATGATTGTTTGGAATAACAAGAACTGTTAATGAAATTATCAATGTTGTTATGTGTAGAGATTGTCTATGTTGTTGATGATCCCCCCATTTGCTGTAGGAAACTCCTTTTATCTGTTGCCTTCTTCCTGATAATTAACCACTCCTTTTCCACATTCCTAACTTCTTCTCAACTTTTATTTCTTTTATAATTGTACATTTAATTATGTATATTTGGGTCTTGGGCTGTAGAATCTACGAGTTTTAATTTTTGGTACAAACATTTGCCCCCTTACATATAAATGGCTTGTGAATGCCTATTTATATGCATATTAGTACTGTTCATGATGTCAATATAGTAATCCTTAAAATTCTCCTTTTTATTTTTATAAATCTCCTTTGTATTGAAAAGAATGAGAATCATTGCAAAGAACCCTACCTATGGAGAGAACCATTGTAAAGGTTCACTGTTTTGAAAAGAATTTTACAGAGATCTTTTGTTTAAAAGAACTTTTGAGAAAATTCTACTGTACGACTTTTTGGAACCTTGAGAAAAAATAAGAAGAAAATTTTTTAAAAAATGAAGTAGGGAAAATGAGAAAAAAATAAAAATTAAGGAGAAAATAAAAAAAAAGGAAAAAAAGAAAGGAATAAAGAAAAAATAAAAGAGGTATAAATTTTTTTTTTTTTTTTTACCAAAGTTCTAGGGGAGGAGGGAGGGAGGATTTGAACCCCTTCCCGAAGATGTCAATCCTATGGATGACATGGTCTCTTGACCATGAAATTATTTTAAAGGAATAGTACATTAATGAAACAAAAAGGGATATGGATGTAAATAATGAAAAAAGGATAAATATAAAAATGGTGTCCCAATTTTTTTATTTTTACTATTTTGGTGTTCAAATAATTTTTTTTTACAATTAAGTATTTGAACATGTAAAAATTTTCTAAAATAATATTTCTAGTAGATTTTACAGATTAAAATATTTATGTGTCTTATTTTAAATAATAAATTGACTTAAATACCACTTTTTGTATAAGCTTTATTTTTTGTTAAATAAAAAAAGTATTTTTATTTACCATATTAAATAGAAAAATTAAATATTTTTTCCTTTTTCTTTTATTAATTATAGTTTTTAAATTTATTTTTTTATTCATGATTTTAGTCAAATAAAATTTCTATTTATTGAAAATTTAATTTATTTTTGATTGTTTAATTATAATAAATAAACATTTACTTGTATTTTTATTTTAGTTAAATTGTATTTTTCTTTCACCATTTCAGGCTAATTTTAAAATAGACTTAATAATTTTATTTTATTTTTATTTTTCAATAATAATAGTTTAATTATTTTATCTTACTTTAATAATATTCAGTATAATTTTTTTAAAATTTAATATATATATATACACACACACATAAATATTTTAATCTGTAAGATATGTGTGTGTGTGTGTGTGTGTGTGTATATATATCTGTGTGTGTGTGTTTGCGCCTCTGACCCTTTTCAATGATTTTGTGAGCTTGTCAAGTGTGTGATCTTGACTTCTAAACAGATGATTTAAGGTAGTTTAAGAGAGGACAGTACTACAAACATTGAGAGAATATCAGCTTTATACTAAATTCTCAAAGTGTGATTTTTGGATGTAGAGTGTTGCATTCCATGGACATATGGTGTTTAAATATGGTATTCAGGTTGATCCACAAAAGATAAAAGCAGTGTCTGAATGGTCCAAATTGACATCAGTCATTGAGATTTGAAGTTTTCTGTGTTTGGCTAGGTACTATAAAAGATTTGTACAAAATTTCTCGAAAATTGCAACACCTATGACTCGCCTAACTCAAAAGAATATGAAGTTCGTATGGTCATATGCTTATGAGAATAGCTTTCTATTATTGAAGGAGAAGTTAACCATAACTCCAGTTCTGACTTTGCCAAATGGAGAAGACAAGTTCACTGTATATTGTAATGCCTCTAGAGTCAGCCTAGGTTGTGTGTTGATGCAAAATGGTAAGGTGATAGCTTATGTTTCAAGGCAGTTGAAGAAGCATGAACAAAATTATCCTACTTATGATCTAGAGATGGCTGCAGTGATCTTTGCTCTCAAGATTTAGAGACATTATTTGTACGAAGTGACTTATGAGATTTTCACAGATCATCAGAGTTTAAAGTACATTTTTCAACAGATAGATATGAACTTAAGGCAAAGGAGATGGTTAGAATTGCTGAAAGATTATGATTGTGATATTCTATATCATCTAAGTAAGGCTAATGTGGTAGTAAATGCTTTGAGTAAGAAGTCCTCGGGTAGTCTGACTCACATTAATATGGAGAGGAGACCTTTAATCCAAAAGTTGCACGAGTTAGTGGATTAAGATTTGATGATAAAAATAAGTAGATTAGGTTGACTTCTAGCTTAGTTCGAAGTTAGATTAGTGTTGAGAGATAGGATTAAGACAACTCAGAGCCGAGATCCTATTTTAGCAAAGCTTGAGGAGAATGTTCATGAAGGAAAGTTCATTGATTTTACACTTGATGATGAAGGTGTTTTGTAGATCAATGATAGATTATGTGTTCTTGATGTGGATAATTTGAGAGAATAGATCCTTAAATAAGCGCATACTATAGCTTATAGTGTACATCTAAGTGTTACTAAGATGTACCACAGCATCAAAGATTTATACTGGTAGGATGGATTAAAGAAGGATGTAGCTGATTATGTCTCTAAGTGCTTGACGTGTCAACAGGTGAAAGTTGAGCATCAAAAGCTTTCTGGGAAGCTTCAACCTCTTTCTATTCCTGAGTGGAAATAAAAGAGGATTGCTATGAATTTTGTGACTGTGTTACCTCATTCAAAGGATGGATACGATTCCATATGGGTGATTGTGGACAGGTTAACCAAATTAGCTCATGTTTTACTAGTTAAAGCTACTTATTATGTAGCCAAATTGGCTAAGCTGTATGTCAAATATATTGTGTGCCTTTATGAAGTGTCTATTTCCATTGTATCTAATAGAGGTTCAATGTTTACCTCTCGATTTTGGCAGAAGTTATAGGAAGCAATGGGCACCGAGATTGATTTTAGTACTGCTTTTCACCCTCAGACTAATGGTCAATCTGAGAGGATGATCCAAACACTTGAGGATATATTGAGAATGTGTGTAATAAATCTTGGAGGTAGTTGGTATGATCATCTACCACTGGTAGAGTTTACTTACAATAACAACTATCATAGCAATATTGAAATGGCACCGTATGAAGCTTTGTACGGAAGAAAGTGTAGATGCCTTTTGTGTTGGGATGAGATTGGAGAGAGAGAATTTACTAGAATTAAGATTATTCAGGATGCAACTGAGAGGGTTGCTTTAATCAGGAGAAGATTAGAAACCACAGCTAGCAGATAGAAGAGCTATATGGATTCAAAGCGTAAAGAAGAGGAATTTCAGGTTAAGGATTATGTGTTTCTGAAGGTATTACCAATGAAGAGTATAATGAGATTTGACAAGAAAGAGAAGTTAGCACTAAGATATATTGGACCATTCCAGATTCTTGAGAGAGTGGGCATGGTTTCATATCGGTTGGCTTTACCTCCGAATTTGTCTCAAGTACATACAGTGTTTCATGCCTCGATGTTGAGGAAGTACATTTCAGATCATTCACACATGTTGCAGCCCAGAGTGTGGAAGTGAATGAAGACCTGACGTAAGAGAAAGAACTAGTTACGATTGTGGATTATCAAGTTCATAAGTTGCATTTGAAGCATATTCAGATGGTCAAAGTGTTGTGGAGGAGTAACAATATGGACAAATACACGTGAGAGACTGAAAATGAGATATAAATGTCTTATTGAAGCTCTGTGACATCCATCTAAAGGAGTTTCATGAGAAATTCAAGCCTTAATAGCAGATATAGCTGTTCTATCTTTGCATGAACATCATTTTGTTTTTAAGCATATAAATAGATATGCAAATAAGGCAGGAGACTGGATCCTATCTTTGCATGAACATCATTTTGTTTTTAAGCATATAAATAGATATGCAAATAAGGCAGGAGACTGGATCCCTAAAAACGCTTTAGACCTCATTTGTTTGCCTTGGTTGTTATTTTGTATTCTAAAGCACAGGGGCGTTTGAATTAATAAAATCTTTGTTGCTAAAAAGTGTATATATATATATATATATTTCTACGTAAAAAAGTCTTCTTTTTTTTTTTTTGACCCAAAAAAACTCTTCTTTTGAATTGATCCATTTTAGCTTCCAAAAAAAAAAGAAAACAAAGAATTGATCCATAGGCTTGGGCTTTTTTAAGTTTTGATCCACAGACAAAACAAGGTAAGTGCGCATGAAACAGCGAAGCGCAGGTTAGCCACAGCAACTCATTAACCAGTACCACACTAAAGAAAATCCCAGAAATTTCCCAAATCACTTACAGCTTTCCAGATTAGGGTTTTTGTCTGCGTCTGTCTCGCGCTGTCTCCATTATTTTCAGACAGGACATCATTGATTTTCAATACGACGCCGTGTCTATTTCTATCACCTGACCCTTTAAAAGAACAAAGGAAAAGAAAAAAAAAGCAATGGAAGAGTGAGACGGCGCGGATCAGATGGAGCAGTTCCACCGTAACGAGGCAATTTCAGCGGTCGCTGACGACGGATTCTTAGGCGAAGAAGAGGACGACGATTACGAGGATCTTTACAACGACGTCAATGTTGGTGAGGGTTTCTTGCAATCTCTTAAAAAAAACGATGATTTAGGGTTTCAAAATCAAGATAATAGCAACAACACCAATAGCAACAGCAACAATGAGATTACTAGTTCTGAGAAAAAAATTGAAACACCTGCTGCTGTTGTTGCACAAAACCTTGGTGCTTCCGGAGAAACTAATGTTGTTTCTAGGGTTTCTGGTTATGAAAATCAGGTATTTAAAGGTGGTCCTCACACTGGCGTGTCCGGTGGAGGGCTTAGGGTTGAATTAGGGCAAAGTTCCAATAAAGTGAATGAGATAGATGAGAAGACTGGTAATATTGCTAATAACATTAATAATGATAATAGTAATAACAATAATAATGTTATTAGTAATAACAACAATGGTGTTAGTGGTGTTCAAGGGACTATTATGAGCCAGCAATCTCAAGTTGTTAGTATGGGAAATGTAGCTAATGAGGCTAATATGGCAAGGAATGTGAATGCCAATGTGAATGTGAATGCCAATGTGAATGGAGGAAGTATGGTTGGTAATGGTAACATTGCTGGTGGAGCTGTTGGTGGCAGCGGCAGTGGTGGTGGTGGAACAATATTGTTTGTGGGGGATTTGCATTGGTGGACCACGGATGCAGAACTAGAGGTGGAGTTGTGTAAGTATGGTGTGGTGAAGGAAGTTAAGTTTTTTGATGAGAAGGCAAGTGGGAAGTCGAAAGGATATTGTCAAGTTGAGTTTTATGACCCAGCTGCAGCTGCGGCTTGCAAGGAAGGAATGAATGGGCATTTGTTTAATGGAAGGCCATGTGTTGTGGCTTTTGCATCACCTTATAGTGTGAAGAGGATGGGTGAAGCTCAGGTTAGTAGGAATCAACAGATGGCTCAGGGTTCCGTTGGGCAAGGAAGGAGGGGGAATGTTAATGATTCGGTTAAGAATGGGGTTGTTGGTGCTACAGGTGGTTCTAGCGGTGCTGGTGGTGGTTCTGCTATTGCAACTGGTGGAAATTACCAAGGTGGAGATGGAAATAGAGGATATGGCAGAGGAAATTGGGGTAGAGGGAGTGGACAAGGGATGGGTGGTAGAGGGCCAGGTGGCGGTCCAATGAGGAGCAGGGGTGGTGGTGGGATGGGCGGGAGAGGTGTAATGGGAAACGCCGGTAGTGGGTTTGGTCAGGGCATTGGTGCTGCCCCACCTTTGTTGCATCCCAATTCAATGATGGGGCAGGGGTTTGATCCAACATTTGGTGCGCCCATGGGAAGAATGGGAAGTTATGGCGGCTTTCCTGGGGCACCTGCACCCCCATTTTCAGGAATTTTGTCCTCCTTCCCACCAGTTGGAGGTGTGGGATTGCATGGAGTAGCTCCTCATGTGAATCCAGCATTTTTTGGAAGGGGAATGCCAATGAATGCAATGGGAATGATGCCAACTACTGCTGTTGATGGTCCAAATATGGTAATGTGGTCAGAACCTAGTATGGGTGGATGGGGAGGTGAAGATCATGGTGGTGGAAGAGCTGGCGAGTCTAGTTATGGCGAGGAAGCTGCATCTGATCATCAGTATGGTGAGGTTAGTCATGATAGAGGAGGTTGGCAGACCACAATGAAGGAGAAAGATAGAGCTTCAGAAAGAGACTGGTCTGGATCTTCTGATAGAAGGTATCGTGATGATAGAGAAGCTGGGTATGACAGAGATGTACCTAGAGAAAAAGATATAGGTGCTCATGATCATGACTGGTCAGAGAGAAGGCATCGTGATGATAGGGATGTTGGTAGAGAAAGGGAGAGGGACCGTGAAAGGGACAGAGGACGTTCTCGAGATCGTGAGCGAGAAAGAGAAAGGGATCGGGATAGGGATAGGGACAAGGATCACGATCGTTATAGGGAAGACCGTGATAGATATGCTGACAGTCATAGGTACAGGGACCGTGAAATGGAGCACGATGATGATTGGGACAGGAGTAGGTCATCTAGGACTCACAGCAAATCAAGATTATCACAGGAGGAGGAGCATCGTTCAAGATCTAGGGATGCTGATTATGGGAAGAGACGACGGCTTACGTCTGAGTAACCTAGTTAATGACAATTATCATGGGAAACTTTTCTTTAGGAGCAACAATCAGAAAGCAAACAAACTCTATCAAGTTTATTGTGACTCTCTTGCAAGGGGTATTTTAGTTCCTCATTTTGCGAACAGCAGTTCTCAGTTCATTGTCTGAAGTTTCTTTGTATGCTTCTGCTTATGGCAGCATGGTGTCATTATCATGCAAAAAGAGTAAGTTGATTCTGTTATGCATCTTAATCTTGATTTTGTTCATGAGCAAACACACACATTTCTGTTGTTTGCATTAGTTCAGGATTCAGGGATATTCTCTGAAATTCATTTTCTGTAGCTCTCTGTATTACTCATAGCTTATGCATTTTAATCAGTAAATAGACATTATTTAAAATGTATCTTGTACTGTCAACAATTTTTCCTTAAGGAGATTGTACGTACAAGTTTGATGATAGTATCTTAAGTTTCCTTCTCTAATTGTAGTTTAATTTTTGTTCTGAAGGTCCTGTAGCATTGTTTTCCTTCCATTTGAACTGCATCTTTAATCTGAATGTGTCAAACATTGGCAATGTGTTGAACTCTAGTTTTATGTGTCTTTGACAATATTAGGTTTAATTCATTTTCTTTTTTTCACTTTCTTAGTGACTGGTAGATTATTTTGAGAGCAGCATGGATGGAAGTGGAGGTCATGTGCTCTTGGTGTCTTGAGTTCTGAACTAGCTGCTAACTAGCGTGTACTATGAATGTTAATTCATACTTAACTTTTAGGAAGGAAGTGCACTGCTTATAAATGTAAAGAATTTTTAATGTTTGAATTTTTCTTGTAGCATGTTCAGAGTAAAACAATTCTAGTTGGAGCTTGACTATTTGTGATAGTCTAAATAATAATTCACTTAGCATATTGAAAATAAGAGCAATCCTTTAATGTCTTTTGTAGATGTATTTTGTTGTGGACTCATGGTCTTCAAGAGCTGCACGGATGATTGCTTTTTTCCTTTGAACATATATGCCAATTGATATGTTGCTTGCTTATATGATGTATCATGAAATTCCCATTCCATGTAAATTCTGTTGAATGAGCCAATGAGGTTTCATCTTCGCACTCATCCACTTGTTTATTTTGAGTATGAACTTCTTAGCCATATATTTGGTGTACAATGAGAAGGCTATGAGTGTTTGCCTTTCACATCTAAAATATCATTGCTTAATGTGGTGCATTGTTGCTGATCTAACGAGTTGGTGCTTTTCTTCCTTTTTTTTTTTTACTTTGGTAAAACATGTTTTTCTTGTATTGAAATCTGTGCCCTTGTATGAGCATAAACTTTAGCATATTCACTCTGCTGCCTGAGAGTTTGCTGTGTCTGCATGTTTCTCATGTGTTTGTTTAACTTGTAGCTTAAAGGGCATATGATTTCAAGAGTCAAAGCTGTACGATGGAGTTCCAGGATTTACTGGAGATTATGAGGACATCAGCCTTCTATGCGAGAGACAATGCATGGCGCCTGCATTGATGTAGAAGTGGAACTTTTGGTTTAAGGTTATTAGCTTTCGTATGTCATTTATGTTTCAGTTAATTTAACACTTGATCAAACCAATGTTGTGGATTATGTAATGGCTTGAAATTGCGGAAGTCTGGATGTGGTAGATTATGCTAGACCTTTCTGTTTTGAATGTGATGTAATAGATAGGATTTAGATTAGAGGATGTTACTGATCTGCCTTTTCTCATTAGCTTGTTGTTTGTATCTTTTTCTTTTAGCTTCTTTTTTAGTTGTGAGAAATTTTCTAGATTGGGCATGCAATTTTTGTTAAGAAGTATACAGTATCTTTCATCATTTAGCTGATGGCGATTATTTAAGCCCTGAGAATTGTACAAAACGATTTTGTATATATGAACGTGGTAAATATAGAAAAATATGCAGCGTTTTTTACCCGCTTATAATGCTGCAGTAGTGTTTTTTTTGTTTTAGTTTTTTCCCATCTAATATGTTGTCTCTATATCATGTACCTGAAAAATAAAGAACAGCCTATTTCCCAGTCACTTCTTTGTGCCCCTTTTCTTGGGTTTTCCTGTATGCTTGCTAGAGTGTTTCGAGCCATTTTCAACATCTACTGCTTCCAAATTTTGTAAAGCTTTTGAAAGTTTCGTTATTTGGAACAATCTGATTTCATTGTCAAGGGTTTTTTTTTTTTTTTCTCAATGAATATGTATGTTTGAAGATATCCATCTTTCTTAAAGCTTTATCCTTCTACTCTTTCAGGGCTTCGTTCTTGCTTGTAGGTTAATGTAGATCGATGTTATGTGGTAGTTTTTAAAGCTTATCGCATGTGTTCTTATTCTGGAATTTACTTTTATGATTATGATTTTATGCGCATAACTACATAGATTACTTCTGTAATTTGAAATTATTTGAAGGGCGAGAATGAGAGGCATCATCCACCAAGCTATGATAATGCCTCCCACATTTCACACATGCATACTTACAGTTGGACAAGACTGCAGCTGCTGTTGAACCTCCAGCATTGCATCTTCCTGTTCAGGTTGACTGATATACACCATCTTTACCTTGTGACGTCAGTCAACTTCACTCTGCAACTCGGTTGCCTAGGTGGGAATATGTAGACATGTCCAATCACAATAATATTACAAAAATCGAACGAAAACTTTCCATTTTAACAAGATTTGAGTACCCAAGTTAAATTAGAGGGAAAATTACAATCATCCGTAACATTTATTTCGATTCTTTTGTTCATCTCTATATTTTTAAAAATCAACTAAATGTCCTTTTAAATTTGATTTATAAACTACTTTCTTTTTTTATAACTATTCTCATATTTATAATAAAAATGTTCAATTTTATTTAGTTAGCAAAAAGAAAAATTAATTAATAAAACTAAACATGAGAGGATTATTAATTAGTAAGTTTGACCAAATCTCTGGTGATTATAATTTTTCTTAGGAAAAGGTGCAAATTGGACTCTAAATTGAGCATTAAAGTTGACATTAAACTTTAATATATTTTTTTTATATATTTTGGACCTTAATCTCTAAAAATTCGTATAAATTGGACCATTCTTCAAAGAATTGAACCTTTCTTCAAAGAATTGTGCAATTAAGTCCAAAAAATCAAAATCAAGTTTAACTTTAATGTTATTAATAAAAATTAGTTCAAATAATAATGAAAATTGATGAAATTGGTTTCAAAATATAAATTTATGACGTTTGTAAATTTTTAAAATTTTTTATATATAGAAATATACTTGGCTAATTTTTTAGAAATTTTGAAAAATTAAAATTTTTTTTTCTATAAATAAAAAAATTTAAAAATTTATAATCAAATGACATACATTTAAATAAAAATAATAATAATAATTTCTATGCACTAAATAATTTTTTAATAATTTTTAAATCTATAAAAAATTTAAAAATGTATTAACTGTATAAATATTTTATAATTCTTTTTAAATATATATATATATATATATATATATATATATATATATATATATATATATATATATATATATATAACTTAATTGTAAAATTTTTAAATTTTTTAAAAATTTCTAAGTCTATGAAAAATATTTTTTTCACTTTTTCAAAATTTTTAAAAATTAAAAAATATTTTTTTAATAATAAATTTTTTTAAAAACTTCATAAATATATATTTTGAAACCAATTTCATCAATTTTCTAATTTTTATTAATCAACATTAAAGTTAAATTTGATTTTGATCTTTTGGACTTAATGGTAACAGTTATTTAAAGAGGGGCTAATTTCTTTTAAAAAAAATCCAATTTGTAAGAATTTTCAAAAATTAAAGTCCAAAATATAAAAAATACATATATTAAAATCTAATGTCAACTTTAGTATCCAGTTCAGGTCCAATTTACACCTTTTTCCTTTTCCCTAAATTAAAACAACAAAAATTGATCACACAACATACATATTCTCCATCATATGCATTTTCCCTTTTCCCTAAAAAAAAAAAACAAACATGTTCTCCATTATAATTATAGGGTATGCATATGCATAAACCCCATTCTTAAGCCTATGGGAACTCTACACGTGTAGGGTGCATCCGGTGATGTTGCACCTCATCATTCATCAAAAAAATCAGATTGCCTTTACATTATGATTCACCAATCAAATTATAGCAATATTGGCCCATCAATAAAAGCTACCTGGGCCTACCCAGACCAGCACTGGGCCCACTATACTCCGGCCCACCACGACCCATCTGATTATAAAACCCGCCACTACTGGTGCCGTACACGTGTCCTTGATACCCTCCATATGCGTCAACACCAAACCCACCTCCATCAGGAGGCACGTCTTTATCACGCAGCACAGCGTTCTTTTCTCCTTCCATTTCTCTAAACCTCTGCAAGTAAACTTTCAGAGGCTCAACGTAGTCTTCGAAGCCTAAGGTGGTCATGGCCCACAAGAGATCGTCGCCATTGATGGTCTTCCTCTTCTCTCTTTGGCACTTGTCGGATGCTTCTCCGGTGACGAAGCTTATGAACTCGGAGACACATTCTTGAACTGTTTCTTTAGCGTCTTTGGAGATTTTAGCGTTTGCTGGAAGTGCTTTTTTCATGATCCTGCTAACGTTTGCTATTGGCAAGAAACGGTCTTGTTCTCTTAGGGATGAGTGGTCGTTGCTGCTGGATGCGTTTGTTGGATTCTGGGTTCCTCCTGAATCGTTGTCTGAGTCTGCCATGAATAAACTTATCGAGGATACCTATACCTATATATATATTCAGGGTGCTTGCCGTTTCTTTATTTTTTTTTTTCTTAAATTCACAAACGTTGCAGCCTCTAGAGACAATTTTTGGAAAACTACATGAACATATGCATTTGATTATTGTAACTAGTGACGTAATATTGGAGGAGAGTTTTAGAAGATAATTGAAAAGAAAACAAGAATGAGAAGGGGAAAAGAAAGAATATTAATGACAAAAAGATTTGATATGAAGTTAAGAAGCCATGCATTTGTTTCAGATGCTACATGTACACACTAAAGATTCAAATTCAAGAATGAGAAGTATAATTTATCTTTACCCAAAAAAAAAATTCAATTCAAGAATGAGAAGTACACACTTAACTAGGTAGCCCATGAATTAAACTCAAAACTTGTTTAACGTACATGTTGGCAACAATCAAATGACAAAATGGCAAGCAAGACATACAAAAAAAGAAAAGGTATTTTTTAAAAAAAGCTAAGATTTTGGAGCCAATGATAGTTAATTAAACACAAAGAAGATGAAATCTTCTTCTACTGCTTCTACAACTATATAATAAGGTACCCATTTATGTTGTGCAAGAGCAAGAGCAAGATTTCAGAGCTTAAAGAGATTTATGGAAAGGTTTCAGCTATGGAGGAGAGGTGAAGTGGTGAGTGAGTTGCGTCCGTTTGATGGATGAGTTGGGTTTTAAATAACAGACTACGCACATTGTTATGCTATACCACGTGGCAAGTTAAAGACCGTTGTTTGTCGGATAAGTGTGCTTTGTGTACGTTCTGCATCGGTGCCGGAAGATTAGTTTAGAGGTTTTAATCTTAGCCGCTGATTGTCGCTATGTCCACGTGTCAGTTTGTTTTATCCGTTTTAGAGTAAAATACCATAGCTCCTTTTCTTTTCTCTTTTATTTATATATATATTTTTGACCATATTTATATATATTTTTTGAAAGGCCTTTTTTAAAAAAATTTAAATTTATATAATTTAAAAGGACATAAATATTTATTTGACATTTTATATTACAAACTTGATTGAAATAATAAATTTTAGTATATATATATAAAGAGTATATTCAATGATACTCTTTAAAATAGAAAGTATATTTTAGGTAATAAAGAGTATTTTAAGAAATTTTTCAATATAAAGGGTAAATAATTTTATTTAAATTTAATGCACTTTTTATATTTCACTCTTAATTTTTTTTATTTAGGGATGTGCATCAGATGGGTATGACCGAAATCCGATCGGATTTGGGAAGGTGAATATGGCAACCAAACCGAATCGAAAAGGATAAAAAATCAATCGGTTCGAAAGACCGAATTTTGTCAGTTAAGGTGGGTCGAAAAAATAGATTGGGCCCAATTGGGCTGCCCTAAATTATTTGAATAAAATTAAAATTATAAGCATTTCACATTCATTCTTATTCAATATTTTATGTCAATGTGCAACAACCTATTATGTGCACAAGTATATATATGCATTTAAATACAAAAATAATGCCTCAATGTCAATTAAAAAAATTAACTGATTACATATTAATGATTTTGCTATCTAAATTTACAAAATAACTCAATTTAAGTACAAAAAAAAAAAAATCCAAATTGAGTTATGTTGAGACTGCAATGTTTGACTAGTTCAACAAAAAATAATAGAACCAGTCTGGATCTGTAAAAAATATGAACAAGTCCTGCACATGAATTTAAACAATTAGTAAATATAATCAGTACAACTAATATAACAGAAATGCTAAGAAAAGAAAAGTAAAAAAATTAAAATAAGAATATATTAAGAAAGGCTCAGATTATAATGTTTTCAAGTCACAAAAAAATGAAAGCCAATGAATATTTCCAGCAACAAATAATTTGTCACCAAAGAAATATAGGCTAAAACATTCTTAAGAACTCAGCAACATTAGTGGAAGCATCATCACAGCCTCAAAGAACAACAATAATCACAAACTGGTTCAGTCAGAAAATGCACAGCCATATACGCATTCAAATGTAAAAGGGGCTCAGATTCTAAGTTTTGTATTCAAAGAAAAGAATGTGGCCTTATTTATAGCAACAATAAAAAGATAGTCACCAAAAAAATAGAGGCAAGCATTCTAACATAATTAGAAAGAATGGTGGAAGCATCATCATAGCCATATGCATCAAGTATGCAATGACACCAAAGGCACACCAAAAGTTGTGTATCACAAACAGGCACAACAACTCAACAATGACCAACAAACATAATATATATATATGTCAACATCATTCTGAGTTGTTGTAAACCAACTTGCAACACATCCAAACTTAGGCAGACCAAGTAGTGGTCATAATAGAATCCGACAGTCACTATGTAACAAGTTTTGAGAGGATCATATGCAAAATTAAAATGAAATGTTCAACATAATTATTGAAGACAAGTCAACAAAATGCAAGGGCAGTAGCTGTTGTAATTTTGAATTCACTTTTATAAAACAAGTATGCAACAACTGCCACTACCACTGCCACTGCCAAGTATAGTTAGAATTATTTGGAACTTGATGATGCAATAATAGGTCCAATGCCTACTTAGGGTAAATATGTGCATAAAATAGAAGAAGTTGAGTTATTATTAAGCACTAAGCAGCCAGAAGTGACAAGCAAATGAACAAAAACAACAAACACAGTAATTAAATATTAGTACCCTTTTCCAAATTCTCTAAATCTTCTATTGTTTCCTTAATGTTGATTGGCTAATTAAGCTTATCTTATGTGTATATCAAAGATTCTATAAGTTTAGGAGTTAAAGAACTCCTAAACACATCAAGGACCCTACCACCAGTACTAAATGCAGATTCTAATGTAACTGTGGAGATAGGTATAGTTAAAACATCGTGAGCCAATCTGGAAAGAATCGGGAACCTATCTGCATTAAGCTTCCATCACTAAAGTAAATTAAAAGGCCTCTTTTCCTCCAAAGTAAATTAAAAGGTCCCTTTTCCTCCAAAGTTGACTTATAAATATATATCCAATTCAAACCATTTGCTTCCACCTATTCTAAACTCCAATTTTTGCTTCTTAAATTGAAATTTTAGTTAAAGACATCTTTGATGTACAAGAAGCAACAATTACAGTCTCACTAGAAGCAGATAATGTGCAAGTTTGAGTGGCAGAATCAGTAGGAGCAGTAGATGCATAGAGTGCAACATAGTCATCAAATAATTTATACACAACAAATTTCACAGTAGAAAATAAACTTCCACTAATTGATTAACCGTATATCTTTCCTAATGAAAACTTTATAAATTCTAACTTATCTCTAGGGTCCAGCATATTCGCAATAAAAATCAATATATTCATTTTTTCTGGATCACCCCAATACTTATCAAATTTACTTTTCATTAATAAACCCATTAATCTATTATAAGGATCATTAGAGTTCATCCATTCATTTAAAACACAGAACATATCACATATTTCAGAGAAGAAAGTGTTGGAAGTGACATATAAGGAACCAAAAATTCGGAGGTCATTTCATAAAAAACTCTTAGAAATGCAACAAGTTGTTAAACAACAATTAAATCAAGATAGTTAAGAACTTCATCACTAAGATCAGCTTTGAAAGCTTATTCACATTCATCAAATTTTTTTAAAGACTTTTTCATATAAACAAGTAGTATGCAACATTAAATAATTAGAGTTCTATCTTATTAGCACATTTAGACACAAACTAGTATTATTTTCAATGCCAATTAACTCTATAAATTCTTTAAATTTGTTCAACCTAGATGGTGAATTTCTAATCCATCTAATTGCCTCCCTTACCCTCTTAACATAAATGTTGGACTCCTTAAACCCCTCACTAACTACAAGGTTCAAAATATATGCAATACATCTCATGTACATATATTTGCATCTCACTGAACTTGTCTCCTAACTAAAAAGTTTCTTTTTCAAAAAACTCATAGCAGTGTCATTTTTAGAAGCATTGTCAAGTGTAATTGAAAAAATATTTTTTAGCCCCATTCTAACAAATATAATTCAATTGCCTTAGCAATGTACTCCCCTTTATGTGATGTGACAGGGACAAATGATATAATTTTCTTATAAAGCTTCCAATCATAATCAATTAAGTATGTAGTTATGCACATATAGTTTACTCTTTGAATGCTAGTCCAAAAATCAGTTGTGAGGCTCACTCTTTGAAAATGTTCTTTAAAAAATAATTTTAGTTTAAACCTCTCATCAACAAAATGAGAATAGCAATCCCTATTGACTGTATATCTAGATGGAATTTTAAATTTAGGACATGCATCTGCCATAAACCTTTTAAAACCATCACCTTCCATAAATTTAAATGGTAACTCATATTATTAATTCAATGAGTGCAGTCCTAATATGATTTTGATCAAATTTCCAAGTACCAAGCACACCAACATTATTAGACAGATTAGAAGAAGGTTGAAGAGTTAAAAGTTGTTGCTTATTTTTTTTTAGGTGAGGGTTTTTTTTTGTATAAGATAATATGTGATTTCTACTAAAAGAAGTGCCATGCTTTTTGGAATCAAGAAAATTTTTTTAAAAACAATAAAGACACTTAGCTTCCATAGATTTGCCCATCTCATCCTTAATTTTCTCAAAGTGCTCCCATGCCTTAGAACCGAGCTCAATCTCCTTTCTTTTTTTCACAAGTGCTTTAGGTTGCTTATTTTCTTGCATCGTTGGCTACTGAGGTGGGTTAGTAGCAGTGGTAATGGCAGTTAGGATAGGGTTACTACTGCCACTACCAGAACAAGTAGCAGTGTCCATCTACCAACATAAAAAAATACCATAGATCATTAGTAGAGGTCCCATTCAATAGACAAAAGATTAATAAAAAACAAAATAAAATATTATACATAAGCTGACAAAATCAATAACAATACCTTTACAGAGATTGTTATTTGAACCAAACTTGAATGATAGAAAAATTAGAGATCACCAACAACTTCCACCTTCTAAAGTTTATATTAACAGACGACAACTTCCACCTTAGATGTCAATTTGAGATCTACACTTCGAAAAGGTTCCATGCATTATGCAATCAACAAATGAACAATAAAACACAACATAATATAAGCATATAAAAACCAAACAAAAATTATTTTATTTTGTAAATCAATTTTTTTTTAAACAGATCTATCATCTATGAAATAAAAAAAATATATGTTAAAAAAATATTAAATCTCAAAGATAAATATAAAAAATATAGTAAAAAATATATTATCTATACAATCGAAAAATCTATAAAAATAAAATACAAAAGCAGTGAAAAAGCCTTGGGGGGGTAAATAAGGCTAATGAGGGTTTTTGTAAAATAAAAAAAATTAAGGAATTAATCAAGAATTAAATGAATGTTGAGAAGAAAAATGAAGAACACAATGATTTAAAGAGTTCGGATTCAACAACAATTGATTTCTCCACCTAACTTATCCTCAAGTTAGGATTTTCAATCACCCACAATCTTATTCATAAGATTGAGATTACACAAAATTTTTATGGCTCACTCTTACAACTTTACAACTTAAGTTTTCAAGGTTCACTCAAAAACTAAATCACAAGTGTTTCAATGGACAACACTTAAAATAATTTCTTTTAGAATAAAATTTTACTTTCCATTTTCTTAAGCCTAAAAAATAGAAGAATAAGAATGTCTATTCTAATACTCACCAACTCTCACAAGAGTTACACAAATACAAAAATTGTTTAAGATAAAATTTGAGAGCTTAATTGAATGCATAAGAGAGAATGAATGATAAACAAGTTTTTTAACCCTTCAACTGAACTCTAAGGAGTGTTTATATAAATAAACACTAAAAAACATGGTTGTTGGATGTATCAAACATGTCTCCAATGTCTATAATTGATTTTTGAATTAATCTTGAACTTTTATTGCTAAAATGATGCTCACGATCGTGAGGAAGAAGTTTTGGCTTATGAGCGTCAGTTTGAGGATCGTTGCATTAAAAAATATCCATTTAATACTGTCAGGGGTGTCCTTATGAGTTGTTTTTTGCTCCTCAAAATTGTGAGGATAACTCATGAGGAGCACTAGCCATTTTGCTAAAAATGAGCTTCTAAGTCACTATTCAAGGTAAGCTTGTGAAATGCTTGTGAGCGGGACTAAAGATGATTGAATCATCATAAAGTTTCTTAATAAAAGTTATAGATAATTGTCTTATCTTTTCAGACCACTTTGAATCACCTTAATTAAACCTTTGTAGCTCAAGATATTGTTGAAATACTAAGAGTTGCGCAACCTAAAATGAAAGTTGTATATGCTCACTTCAACTTAAGGTTTGCATACCCAAATAAGCTCGGATTTTGACAAGTAAGCTTAATTTATAAAGCTTAAGATGTCTACTTTAAGAGTGAAGAAGATCATTTTCTCATTATAGAGCTCTAAAGATGTAAAAAAACCTCCTTAAATTTTAGAGATCGAATTAGCCCTGAAGACAATATATCCAAAATGTATATTTTTGGTATATAATTTCCTACACACTTAGTTGAAATCATTAGTATCAAAGTTGTTTGTCTAAGTCCAAAATTAGGAGTTTGATAATGCAAATGGTCAACAAAGAGTAATCAAATCAAATGAAAAAACAACTAAAATGAAAAATCTATAAAACATATATTATTTATACAAATGAAAAATCAAATAAATAATAGAGTTTACCGTTATAAAAATATGAAATAGAAAAAATATAAATAGTATACATTTTAAATAAATAAAATAAAATTTTTATACAAATCGGTTCAATATGAACATAGATGACCGATCTATAAAAAAATATATTGATTTATAAAAAATATAGTTTTTACCACTTACCATATCACAAGCAAAGGGTTCAGAGACTTTGCATGTTGATTTTATCTTTATCAAGTGTCAAAGGAGTGGCTTACTAGTTTCCACCTTAAAATCCCACATTAGAAATGAGATTCATAAACACATTGATGCTAAAAGTGTGAAAAAAAGAAAATTTTCACACTGCCTTTAACAAAATCAAAATAAAATCAACAATCAAATGAGATCTCTGTCACTCAAGATCATAAACTATGGATCTAAATAAATATGTGAAAATAGAGAAGATAAGACTAAAGCTTTAAACTCGTTTGACATGAGAGCCTATGAGAGGCTGAGACTCAAAACAAAGAGGGAAAGAAGAGACGAAACAGGAAAAATTAGGTTTAGGTTTTGTTTAAAGAGTGAAAACAAACTAGAGAAATTAGGTTTAGGATTTACTATAAAGAATAGAGAAGAAGAAACGAAAGGGAGAGGAGAAGTCTTTAGAGGAGCAGCAACAGTGAGAGAGAGGGGGAAGGGAAGTGATTTAGGCTTAGTGTTAATGAGGGGTTTATATATAGTACTAACCCTAATATTTAAAACAGTGCCATTTAGTGTTAAAGATTTCAAAAATTCAAACAGGTCGAATAACTAGATATCCACCCTGATTCGACCTTCCAAAATTTGACATTTAGCCACTCTTGAACCAAATCGCCCTCTTTGAATTTTGATAGACCAAACCAGTGGCACAATTTCGGTAGACCAAACCAGCGGCACAATTTTGGTTTGGCTCGAACGGTCTACTCGATTCAGTCAGAAAATGCGCACCCCTAGTTTTATCCTAGAAGTATTTAATATTAATTTTTGTAGATTGTGGGAAGAAATCTTTATATTTTACTCTTTATTTTGTTTTATCCTAAAAATATTTAATATTAATTTTTGAATATTGTGGGAAGAAAGAGAAAAAAATTAGGTAATAAAAAAAGTCAATAAAAATAAAGGGATATGTATGGAAAATAAAGTTGTATTAATTAACCTTTTGTATAGAGAGTGAATTTTGGCTCTCTAAATGTAGAGAGTCAAATTCACTCTCTAATTTATAATTTAGATTTACAAAATAGGTTGGAGTCCTAATTTTTATCATCACTTTTTATAATAAAGAGTGAGTTGAAAATGTTTTAACTTTTTAATTTAAAAAAATAAATTTTACCTCCTTGTTGTGGAAAAGTATGTATTATAATCATTAAAATTTTCCATTAATTAAAAAAAATATAGCTAGTTGATCAATTAATATAGAAAAAAATAATTTAATAATTAGTGTGGATAAAAAGATTTATTTGTCTCTTTTTTTTGGTACAGACTTTCAATATTTTGAACTTCAAGTTAGAAAAGAAAATAATACTCACTTAGTACATATTTTCTATATATATATATATATATATAATCTTGAATTCGAAATTATTTTTAAGGGAATTTAAATTTTTTAATCATTTAAATCAACATATGTTTAATAAATTTATTTGTCTGTTTAATAATTTGATTTCTCTCCTAAAATTCAACTTGTTTTTTTTAGTACATTAGAATATTGATATAGAATGAACCTTTAAATTATTCGAAAACATAATTAAATGTCAATATTTATTGTACCCATGAAAAAATATTCATTCTTCAGTGTGAAATTACAAATACTGAGAGTATTTGGAAAAAAAAAAAAAAAAGGATTTATACGGCCTTTAAAACTTGACCATTACGTGAACATATGGGAAATCTCGGATTCAAAACTTTTCTTTCCTACCTTTTATAATAATAATGGATTTATACTGGCAAGATACATCGATATATGCCTTCTCATGCATGCAATTGTAGAAAAATATCGATCGACTTGTCCAATTGGCAACTTGTGAAAGATACAAATATCTTCCTCAATTAATCTAATATGATATGAGTAAAGAAATTTAGAGAGAATATGGACACTAGCTACATCATCCATTAATTAACCCTTAAATTATAACCCTTCTCCATCATGTATTAATTTAGGATTATCCCTTTCCATTAAGTCAGCAATTTATATATACTATATTATATTTACCAAGTATTAACTATATCTGAGCTTCAGACCAATATATATATATATATGAGCTAATATATGATAAGGTCACAATGATATAATAATGAGATTATACAAAATTGACAACTAACATATACTATAACACTATATTTTCTTATTTGGTAGCTATTCTCATGTCACATTGAGAGAGAGTGCAAGAGAAAATGAAGATTTAAATTTACACCCTCAACCTATATTTGTCACACGCTGTAATTGTTAAACTACATAAAAGGAATGATATACACTGTAGATTGATGTTTAGTAAAACATTTTGACTAATATTAGATATACACATATACTTGTTAAATAAGGTATATAAAATTATATACACAAAATGAGACATGTTATTTTTTTATATCCAAATTTTTTATGATATAATTTTATTTTTGTTTAAAAAAAATATAATTTATTATGAGAGATTTTTTTTGCACATGAGCACTCAATATCTAGTATTCCGCAGAGACCTTGAAGGACGGTAAAGAACTACCTCAAGAGTTTTAAAGTAGTTACGTGCTCAGACCTAAAACTCGAGAATTCATTCACACTCTATTAGGTAAAATGTTTTTATTATATCAGTACTTAAAGGAGTTGACTTAATTGGTAATCAAAACTTTTAATTACTCAAAACAATAATTAACAGAAGAGAGTAAGTTGCTTTAAAAATAATTATCTTTTTTTTTTGGAAATGCTAAACATTATTATCAGCTAAACACAAGTTGACACACAAGCTCTTAACAACTTTAATTAAGTTTTGATTATTTTATGACCTTTTAATGACTAAAGGGAGCTTGAGTGCTCCACTAGTACTTCTGAAGTGGAGCATTTGTCTTCAAAATGCCAAGCTTTTTTATATTTTTAATTATTTTAGTTCCTGTTTGGATTTGATTAATTGCAGAAAAAGCTCACTAGCTTTTAAGTCATCCTCAATCCTTAAAAATTAAGTTTATAGCTTTCTCTTTTTTTTTTTTTTTAATAATGCTTTTATGCTTGGATGACAAGGCACAGTGCATGCAACTACTCAACCATGAAAAGGACATTACATTGTCAGCACTTGATTGGGGAAAAAAAAAAATCGGTGCAGCATGAGATCACATTTTGATAATAACAGCAATAAATAACAATCTCCAATCCTTATAATTTATTGGATTCTTGTAATGCAAAAAATCTTGGTGCTTTGAAGTGTTTAGGTCCCCCCGTTAAAAGCTCACCAAATTACAGTCAATACAACACTGAAGAGACAGTACATGTGCAAAGGCATGTATAGAACTGAAACTAGAACAAGAAGGTCCAATTCAGCAGTGCAAAAGTGGTTCTTAGGACTATTAGGTTATGATTGGATTATAATGAAAGTAAAATAAAACCGAAAGAACTCCGATAAGAGTAGAGATATGCATATGCATTTGGGTTTTAGGCCTAAACAATGATAGGCTAAAAGACATACAGAAGCATCCAAATTAAGCCAAGCCCTACCCATAAATAGTGTTGCATCTTTTAGATCAATCAGGTTGATCCCCAGGCTGGCAGCGGCAGGTTAACTTTAATATTATTAGCTCCAATTGGGCCTTTTTATTGCTTTGGTTGGTTCATTATTTGATTCAACACCCGCTATTTTCTAGCAAAAGTAAAGCAGTCTCCAGAACATTGAGCACATAAATTTGGCAAAATTGGTTAAGAAAAATTAAGGCCATCTTTAAGTGGCTATCTTTAACCTGCCATCAGCTTCCAAAGTTTGGAAGCCTAGCAACTTAATTAAGGCCATGTGCATACGCAGTAGTCTAGCATTTACATTTTTACAACCATAAGGCGATGTACATATGCAGCAGTCTAGCGTTTTCATTTTTACAACCATCCATGAGTAATGGCGAAGGCTATCAAGTCTATAGATTCCATTTCAACATTGAGTTGGTTTCAGCATCTCCTGCTCAAGGATTTGACATATTTCACATTACAGATTACTTTTTTTTTTTTTTTAAAAAAAAAAAGGGTCCCTCAACACCCTTTCCATTACAGCTTAATTCCAACAATAATTTCGCAAACATGGAGGTTTACATCAAGTTCAAAGAAGCCAAACATATTTTTGGTTTAGCATCAAGCGAAGCCATCAGCACAAAATTATTGCCAAGACCGACACTGTAACTAGGATCAAGGGAAATCAAAGATTGAGTTAAAAACAAGTCTAATTAGTGATGGAAATGTTAAAGCTGTTAAATTAAGGAGAAAAAATATTCCTACATCTTATGTAAACGTACACAACATATCCTATCGAAGAGCTTCAGTAGTTTCATCACCTCTACGTTTCCTAATACCCTAAATATTAGTTTTTGTGCAGAAAGAAAAGAAAAAGGGTACTAGTTTTGGCCTGCCAGCAAATTTAACACTAGAAAGTAAATTACACAGCTGGCTTTCCTGACAGACTAAAGAGTACATGTGTGCACAACTAAGTAAAAACTACATAGATAAAGCATAAATAGCAGCTGCACAGTTTTCTTGGAATCATGGTACAAGTTTTCAGGCTTCAACCTCTTGGCCTGCAGATTGATTTTCATCCTTCTCAGCATCTCCTTCGCCGTCTTCATCATCAGCCTCATCAGCTAGTTTGGTGAGCTCATCTTGGATGATTACTTTTATGGACGATTTCCTTGGCGTGAGATCAGTATCAAATTGCTTAGCTGAAATGCAGTCAAGTCATCTTTCAGGCAACCAGGAATTGAAGAATTTACCAAAAAATAAATAAATAAATAAATAATTATTATATTCATTCTAATGGTAACTGCACAACATTCTTGTGATGTTCAAATCCTTAACCCTTTTTTTAATGATAATTAAATCACGATGATGATAGCTTTAGCGGCAGAAAATTAAACTGCATTTGGCTTTTCCATTAAACCTACACTTACCCAGAAAATAAACAACTGGGCTATACTACAAGATATACTATTTCTTTCAAAGTATATGTCGCACAGATCAAAATACATGTCAAAACTTACGGCTAAGTGCTTTTTCATCCAATTTATCTAAGATAAAGGGACACCACAAAAACTTATTCAAACAGAAGCAATGAAGAATGCCATACCAAGTTGCTTCAAAATGTCAGTGAATGTAGCCTGCAAAAAGCAGAATACAAATTAATTGTAACGACAAAAACATTTAAAGAACATCTAAACATAACAACTATGAAGTGGGAAATGAAATTTGGCAACGTCCATTGCTAAAATGTGGTTTCGTCATATGACAGAAATACAGTCCACTACCATGCAAGAAGCACAACCAGTCCTAAATCTGCAGTTCCTTAAATGACAAAATGAAGCTTGCAATTACTAGTTTATCAAATAAGCTTCATTGCATCTTTATGTCTTGCTGATTTCTTGAGTACCTGCCTTGATGAAAGCTTAATGTAGATTTATGAAACAACAATGCTGTGCAAAAGACTAGAACAAAAGACATGGACATGTCTAGGAGATGGAACTAATCATAATAATAACGATGAATCTTTTAAGTTGCTCAGAAAGAGCTTAAAGAAGCCCATACAAACAATCATGCATTCAAGAGGGTTATTGCCCTTGTTAAATGGACTTCATAGGTGAGTCCAGCTTGCTTCTTTTGGTCAATCATGCAATCAAGACAGTCATGTTAAACAGACTTCAAAGGTAAATCGGCTAGCTTCTTTAGGTCAAAATATTAAAACAGTAATAATTTTGTAGCATCAGATCTTACTGTATTGAAATCCACTTCCTTAAGAATTTCACAAATGGCTTCTCTGAGCTCATCATCGGATGGCTTCAGTTTCTCCTCTTTCACTTTAGTCTTTTCCTTCCCTCTTGCAGCTCTTTTACCTTAATATCGAAACTAATTTTTAAGTATGATTTTCATAAGAAAAACTCCAGCTCATAATCTCCAAGTCCCTACACCAAGTAAGAAGAATTAACCTAAAAGCAAATAATAATTACCTGTTTTCTCCTTGGAAGGAGATTTTTTAGGAGTTGATGACTTATCCTTCACTACTTTTTCAGTTTTCTTCTTCCTCGAGAAAACCTTTGGACTAGCATCACTATCATCATCAGCTTCGGAGTGTTTTGATGAAGATTTTTTAGCTACTACTTTTGGTGAAGGATTGGATTTACTGGAAATTGCAATTTTTTTGGAATTAGCTTTTCCAGTTGATGCCATCTTTCTAGAGGAAGTTTTTGAGGCTCTTTTTCGTTTAACAACATCTTCTTCAGATTCCTCTTCGGATTCATTCTCCTCACTTTCAGAATGTTCAGACATTTCAGTATCAGATTTCTCTGGAACACCATTTTCATTTTCCTCTTCTATATTTTCTTCTTTCTCATCCTCCTCCTCTTCTTTTTCTTCTTCTGACTCATCTTCTGTATCAGGCGTAGCCTTTTTATCAGCCTTTGAAGCACCATCAGTCCTTTTTCGACTCTGTGAAATATGGTGTACAACATTAAAAGAGAATGAAATGACAAAATATATAATGACAAAATTACCTAGAACAAATACACAATGATCAAAATACACGGGCAAAAATGCCTTCAATCAAGTTTTTCATTATCATAAGTAGACAAGTGATAATCTGCAGCTTCATAAGTCCAACTTTTGCCTATCTTTCTATAGAAGAGCTCTCAGCCCAGCACATAAAGGATATGCCATAGCCCAAAATTTCAAAAGACTACTATGCAATTAAATGCAATGTATTTGCAGCATGCAAAATACAAGTTGCAAATTTTATTAAGTATGGCCCAGATAAGCAAAGTCCTTCATTAAGCTTCACAAAGCCCACCAATGAGTCAAAGGAGACTCCAAAAAGAAAGGAAAATTCTTTATTTTGCAGAGAAGATAGGTAAAAATGATGACAGCTAAGAGAACAGAATCCTCTTATATCCTTCCCAAAAGCAGAGATGATTGGACTTCTTTGCAAACATTGACAAAAAAGGACAATGCGATGGTGTCTCCTATTGATAATGATATTGTGGTCAATTTAAAATTTTCTTCACCAGCCATCTTATGCTGATTGATTTACAAAATAAATAATTTATCTAGCATTACCAGAAGAAACATACCTTTGCTGAACGTGATGAAGACATGCTCCCAGAGGCTGAGCTTTTGGTCACCCTCTTGCGTTTTTTGCTCTTACTTTCCTGATAATAAAATATACCTTTAAATCTTGAAGTAGGCATCACAGCTGATAAATATTTGTGCATCTTAGAAGTTGAGCTTGTAAGAAATGAGAAATAAAGGAAACAAACCTTGTCTTTTTCTGCAAGTAGCACAGTAGTTGTAGCATGAGGAGAAACCAAAAAGTCTAACAGTTTTGTAACAATATCTTCCTGCATGTACATTTCAAAGTCATTAAGAACATATCTTATTCAACCAAAAATAAAGGACAAGCTTTGATAGTTGACATTTAGGGCGCAAACTGAAAAAATTCAAAATGCTAAATCATGTTGCCTATGATTATAGTAGTCATCAAGCAAAGAGCATGTGACATCATAATGCATAACTACAAATCACTAGAGCTGTACAAGTGCAGTCACACAGCTTGATCTTCATCTCCAAGTTTGTCTATTGCCCATTACTCAATATAGAGCAGCAAAAGGAATGAATTGATTTATTGGCTTCAACACATGATAATTAAATATAATGTTGAGAAGATGACAGCACAAATCATGGAGTACAACCATTGTGGACCCATTAACAATTGATGCCAAAAAACGAGAAAAAAGTTAATAAACTTACCTTCCGTGTAGTAGTCTTGGCAATTGATATGTCAAGCACATCACAAAATTCCAGCAATTTTTCCTTGTTACACTTGTCAAATTTTTCTTTCACTTTACTCTTTTGCTTTTCCTGTAATAATGATAGAAGACCATAGAGAACCGTTCTATCAGGATACCAACATCAAAGACCATGCAATCAGTGACAAAGTGATAAAATTCCTTAAGCAGAAAGCAATTTCTCTCACAAATGCAAAATCGCTTACCTCGTTATCACGCCAAACAAAACCAGAGAACCGAGATATATTACTTTTGATCTGAACTGCCTGCAAATGCAAGGAAATTAAGTTGCATAAGGGAAAGGGATGCCAACTAATATGTAACTCTCTATCTCTCCCTAAAAATGATCTCAAAATGCAAATGCGAGGAAATTAAGTTGCATAAACGAAACGGATTACCTTCCCTCTCCTCCCAAAGAGAATTGTATGAAGCAGTTTAAAGGTATCATCAGTCTTCCTCCGGGATAACTTGAAAGCAACTGAGGAACAAACAAATTTAACGGTCATCTAACTATGACTTTGCCAATTCCAGAATGTCCTAAAACATAATTTATCAAAACAGCAGTGCATAAAATGAGAAATTCTAGAGAAATATCAACTAAAAAAAGAGAAGGAAATAAATAAAACAACATTATTTGTCCAACCACAAAAGCAAACAGTACAGGTTGCTTTTTGTGCAGATTTACATTTATTTAGAACCATAACTTCAAGAATTTTAATCATCGAGATTTTGCAAGTTAATGCATGAAAAATTGACACCTTTATATTCCATAAATTTCTTATCTTTCCAACTGGGACAATTGAGCTGCCAATGTAGGTTGTCTATCTTTTAGACATCTAAATCTTTCAGCATCCACAAAAGCAAACAAACACAAAGATGTCACCAAGGGTGAGCATACAAACCCAAAATCTAAATCGCACTGAACAAGAAAATATGGCTAAAACTGCCTCTGACAACCAACTAAGCAGGAACTAAAATCTAAAATGAAAAACCATACCATTAGGAATATCTTTCAGCGGCATCCCACTTCCCTGCAATTTTCAAGGCAAATTATGAATAATTGATATCCACACATGAAACAAAAATAGAAAGTTTCACTGCAAAGCAGAATTTGGATATAGATTTTCAAAAAAAAAAACACCTTTTCAATGTGGAATTCCTTGGAGGCATCTTTGTCAATAGTGGCCACCAGCCTTTCAACCACTTTTCTCTCACGTTGTGGTCTATTAGCAGTAGGGGTCCTTGGCTCTGGCTCCTTCTTCGCTTTCACTGCCTTCTTATTTTCACTTCTGGCCCTGCCACTCTTTCCTTTTGCACGTTTGTTTAATCCTTTCTCATTATTTTCTTTCGCCTTCTCACCTTTCTCCTTGGATCCAACAACCTTCTCCTCCAAATCTTTTTCAGTCTCCTCCTTTTCTTCCATCCTTGCATCTTCCTTTGAGCTGGTTTCTTCTTTAACTGTTCCAGTTTTAGATTCCTTATTTTCTTCTTCAGCCTCTTTATTACCTTTTTCTTCCTCTTCTGCCTGTTCCTCTTCTTTTTCTTCCTCTTCCACCTCTTCCTTTGCTTTTTCTTCCTCTTCCACCTTTTCCTTTGCTTTTTCTTCTTCCTCTTTCTTTTCCTTCTCATCTTTGCTGTCCTCATCCACTTTCTCAATGTCACCTTCCCCATTATCAACTGTATCTTCATCCATTGTTTTCACTTCATTACTTTCTGCTTCCTTTTCCTCAGTCATAACTTTACCAGATTTCTCTGGTGCTGAAGTCCCATTTGCTGCTACCTCATGAACTTCAGTGGCTGATTCTTTCTCACCCATTAGCAGTCCAATCTACGCCAAAAAGCAACCTTTTTGTTTTATCACCCAAAAATCCTGTTACATTAGATAGCAAAAAGCCATATTCATGAGAAACAATAATCACTACACACAATTCCACAAACCAGTAAAAACCAAAAAGGAAAAATTTAAGTTCACATAAGAAAATCTCAACAAGTAGAAAAGAATTTAGCGCCCCATTAGCTCTTTGGCAAATGATATTCCCATGCAGTTATACATAACAGCCCTGAAATGTACACTTAAATTTCCCATGCAAAAGCCGTATTTGTAAAATTCCAGTGAAACACACTTGTCCCGCACGTTACCGTCCAAAAGAAAAGGCCAGAAAGATAATCTCACAGCACAAGAAAAGATAAATAAATACATGAATAAATGAAGAAAAAAATAAAATCAATTAAAAGCAAACATGTAACTAGCAGCCCTATTAAAAAAGAAAACAAACTCTGATGCCTCATCTAACCAACATCTAGGATTAAAATATTAACAAAAAATGTCAACAAAAATGAGTAAAAAAATGTCAACAAAAATGAGCTAACAGGTCATACAAACCATAGCTACTACCAAAATCACAAGAACTCAGTTGGTCACATGACCTATAAGAGATTCAACAAATTCTTAGAAACAGAAAACAATAAAACACACATCCAAATCATGCATTTTTCCAGGAAAAAAAAACAGAGCAAAACCCATTAAGGATAAAAGCTTCAATCTCTGAGTCAAACCTAACCTCTTTTTTTTTTTTTATAGAGGCGTAAGAATTAAGCTAAATTAAGATTTAAAAATAAAAAAGAGCACTCAGTTAACTTCAATTCAGCAGTAATTCAAAATTCCCTGGACCCAATTTCGAAATCCCCTCAATTCAAAATCTGAAATTTACACTTCACTTTCAGCACGTTATCATCAAAACAAACAGAACACACACAAGGACACAAAAACAAACAAAAAAGATGACAATTCATATTCACACACACAACCAAAACCCTAATTCAAATCCGTACGATAATCAAACCAAAAAAACCCACCAAAAAGCATAATTCAGCGCAAATTTGACACGAAAATGAAATAAATAAGTAAAAAAAGAGCGAAAAAACAGAAAACTTACAGAGAATTTCAGAAACCCTAATCGGTTGTTCGATTTGAAAACCAAAAAAAAAGCTTAAAAGGCAAGTCTTTGAAGCTAACACAAACACACACACACTCTCCTCTTTATCATATTTCTTTTGAAGCTTCGATTTCTCGTTTAATGCAAAATTACAGAAAATAAAAGAAAAAAGAAACGAAAATGATTGGGAATTTCGGGGCTATTTATATGACGGACTTGAAACGCGGATTTAAAATGCAGTTAAATGACACGCAGGATAGGAGCGTCAGAAGTGATGGACGGTTGAGAGTTAGTGATGATTTGGGTTTTGTTAAATTGAAGGGATCTGATTTGAGATTCGTCCGCGTCCAAGTGAAGTGGCATCTTTTGGATGAGTTGGGGGCCCCATACTTTTTTAGTTTATAAATTTAAGGCAATATTAAAGTCAATATTTATTGTGGCAATTTTTTAATTTTTTTAATATAAAATTGTTAATAGAAATAAGTCAAGTGGACTTGCAAATTAATTATAATCAAATCAAAATAAATTAATAAGTTAAATTTGAATTCAAACCATTCAGATAGGCCATTGAATAGAATTTAAACTCTTAAATATGTTAATTTATAAACCTGTGAGACTAATTAAATTTATATATATTTATCATTTTATTTTTTTATTTAATATAATTATAAATATATTTTATTAAATTGAGATAGATTAGAGTTTAAATATTTTAAAATATATATTTTTAAAAGTTTAGAAATTTTATCTAATTAATCGTATATGAATTATTTAATTCATCTTAGTTCAAACTTCATAAAAAGCTATATTGAGTCCGAATTTCGAATTTAAAAATAGAGCCAAGCTATATGTACACTACAACAGTGGTACTGAGGTGAAATTCAAAAAAAAAATCTCCTTAGGATGTCGCGGGAATTCAAACCGGGAATAAAAATATATAATATAAATAAGTCAAATTAAATATGACTAAACATAGCCGACATAGGTTTTATTTTATTTTCTATAAATTTTTATTTATATATTTTTCATTTTTTACTTTATTTATTTCTAAAAAAGTTTATCTGTAATGTATATGAAAGAATTAAATCTATCATTTTAGTTCTGACATGATTAATGTTTTCAGCACGATTTTTTTTTCTTCATTTTGGAAGGGAGAGTTTCAAATATTAAAAGCTTAATTTTCAAATGTTAGGAGTGACATTTTTGTGATGTAACTACTCAATTTTTACCAATAATATCAATATTAGACATTTATTAATTTAATTAGTATATATATATATATAGCGCATTTGAGCTGATATAAATAATATTTCAGATTTTAACAATTTGGGGATTTCATTTTTGTATGGAGTAGAAAATTAATTAAAAGTAATCACAAAGTAAGATTGTGTGCTAACATAATCGTCATATGATTAAAAACGTCAAGTGAGAGCAGAATCATGACAGCAAATACACCACCTTAAAAATTAGGGATGTAAAATGTAAAAAAAAAAAAAAGCGAAAAACAAATTTTATATTATTTATCTATTTGAGATTATTACTACCATCATTAAGAAATTGACTCATGCAAAGTCATTACATAAAAACATTGTATGATAAATATTTATCTTGCATAATTCCATAATTAGAATAATGGTTAAAATGTTACGGAACATCTAAACTCACTCACATTTTTTTCTTTTTTTCAAGAACAATAGTCTTATAATAGTTGCAGAGCAATCACACCAAAAAAAACAAAAGTTAATTGGTCACTCGAGTTAGTTAGCAGGAATAGGATTACCTAATCCCAGACTTCATGAAGATGTTAGAACAGTTTTTGACGGCATATTCATTCTTATAACAGTTTTCGATTCAACTCTTCTGAAACATGTTTGACATGAAACAGTTTCTCTTATTTGCAGCATGTTACACCTAGCACACAATTGTGGTGCATTCAAATGCCAAGTGAACTGATTCTGAATAGGATAAAGAGATTGAAAGTCATTCGGTCATTTCCAACCCTCAACGCTAAAATAGAGTTTCTATAGTAATTTTTTTTCAATTCATTATATCATTTTTCACACTAAAAAAAATATTTTCTATATAATTTTTTTATATTTCATATTATAATATTTAAACATTTACCACATTACACCGATATTTATATTTTTTTAACAAATACATCATCTAATAATATATTTTAGTATTGATCAAATAATATTAAATTAATAAAGACCAAAAAATTAATATTGTTAAATTAATAATTTTTTAATTATATAACGCCATATTTAATACTTAATTACAAATAAAAATTAAAAATTACATATTACATTCAAAGATTAATAATAAAAGAGTATAATTTGAACAATATTTATACATTTGCATGTCTCCAAATTAGTATACTTCTCTCATAAATAGTCAATTAATACATTACGAAGTGCAATGTGTGTATCTTTATCCTTGATTTGTCTGTGTCGAGTAAGAAATTCTTGAAATCGAGTATTATTATCTACTACTATTTCAACTTCCGGTATTGGTGCTTCCATTGCATATGTAACTACTGCATTTAAATCACGTTCATCCTCGATGATCATATTGTGCATTATTATGCATATTGTCATTATATGATGCAGTACACCTTTTCTCCAATAACGGGTTGGTCTTGCCACAATTGCAAATCATGCTTATAGAACTCCAAATGCTCGCTCAACATCTTTTCTACATGCTTCTTCTTTCATGGAAAGATATTTCATTTTCGAAGTGCGTGGTTCATGAATAGTTTGTACAATGTTAGGCTATTTTGGGTATATAGAATAAGCTAAATAATAATCTATCTTATATTATTTTCCCTTGATAACATAATTAGCAGGAGGAGTAATATCTTATGTAAGATTGGAAATAATATGAGATGAATCTAACACGTTAATATCATTATTAGTGCTAGACTGTCACGACCCAAAATAGGAGGTCATGACCGGCGTTAGGGAACAAGAATTCTTTCGAATCCGGAACTCGTAGCAAGCCTTAAAAATAAAATAAAAGCATGCAGAAATAATAAAATAAGTAAAATATCTAGCATCAGAAATTAAAATCTCATAAGTAATAATATAACTCAAACTCATCTCATACATATAAAATCTTTTAATACAAATTCTCGGTTCAAATTTTTAAAATTTAAATCTCAAACATATATAATACATATTGCTCACTAAAACAACTACTGCAGTGTTTAGAATACAAAATAAAATCAAGTAAACAGTTTATACAATAAAGTCGGGGCGGAAGAAATCCAGTGTAAAGGTATGCTACTGAGGTATGAGGACGAAGACTCTCCTGAAAAATGAATCAACTAAGGGGAGTCAGACCTCACTGAGTGAATTGTTATACTATATATACATGTATAACTAAATGACAAATGCACACATTCAATAGTATATATAATAAATATATATACAGGCAAATACACACAAATGCAGTAAAAATCATTTTTATATAATACTGAAAATAATAACCATTTATGAAGGATCAAATGGAACCCTAAATGATCGCAATCTCGAATAGTGTTAGACAACACTCTAGCCATACAGGCTCACTTATTCCAAATAAATTCACTTGTTCCATTTGGACAGTAAACTGGCCCCGAGACACTAAGTCAACTGAGCTCCAGCAGTCTGACTGTTAGTGCGACTGCTCCCGAAACACTTTGTCAATCGAGCTCCAGCAATCATACTCTCAAATCACATCACACATCAAATAAATCAATCCGATCAATATCCATAAATAGGTTAGTAATTTAACCTAAATCCTATCGTCGTATTGGTACGTACTCGGTCTTAGTGCTGCCCACTAGGTAGCACGTTCTATTGATATCCTTCATTTAAAATAAATTTATACATTCATGAAATAAATGATGCATGACATTAATTAAAATAACAATATAAACCATATATATACTATAAATATACCAAAAATAAACCAAGTATATTTTGAGTATATATACGTCAAATAAATTCAATTTAATTATAAAATAAACCAGAAATAAACTATACATATACTTAAAAATATTGTAAGTATAATTTAATAATAAAACATGCATTTAATTTAAAATATACCAAAAATATACCAAAATATACCTAAGCAATTATTAAACCATTTATGCATATTTCATAAAATTTAAACATACATTTCTAAAACATGCAATCCTAAAACACATATATATAAAATAACAATTCACAGTTATGCGCTCCTTGAAACTGTTCCGACGGGTCTGGTTAACTAGACTTCGGTCTTGGCGCAACTAAACAAATAAACGATAGCATGAAATTAGAATAAATCTAACGAAATTCTAAAGAATCAATCTAAAAATACCGTACACAAACAAGGAATAGGGATTTGACCGGATGTCATGTTTTACGAGAATTCTACCAAAAATTTCGCAGAACCTCCCCTGTAAAATGGAGATCTCTCTACTCAAAAAGTAGAGCTGGTTCTGCAAGAAAACACATTTCAAGTATATACAGTCATATAACCCCTCGGTCGGACTTCCAAACTACGATTCTACTAACCGAGGTTCACAATTCACGAGGTATACATAGAATACATGAAAATTTCAAAAATACCAAAAATACCCTTTATATATCAACATTTATAAATTTAAATATTAAAACACTAAAAATAATCATTTTACCGATAATTACATAAAAACCTCAATTTTAATAAAATATTACTAAAAATCCATAATTCTCGATAAATTCACAAATATTAACCAAAATTCATTTTATAAATCCAAATTACATAATTAGCCCAAAAACATATTAAAAATCAATAAAAACTCATTTATTTATAAAAATAGTATATTATATATATTTTAAAAATAATTTTTGAAAAATAGTTTTAATTAGTTAAAAATACTAAATATTTTGTAAAAATCATTTTTATACCTTAAATAATTATTAAAACCAATTTAATTTAATTTTTAACCAATTTATTATCAAATTACCAAAATACCCCTAATTATATACAATAATTATTCAAAAATTCACTAAAAATTATACAATTACTCAAAAATTAATTTCTCAACATATAATTCAATAAAATCAATAATTATACTCAATTAACCAATTAATTTTAACAAAATACTTATTTAACCTAATTTTCCAAAAATCACCTAAACTAAATAAATTCATAATAATTCTACAAAAATCACAAAAATTACAAATTCATTTCTAAAATTCATTTCAACCTTTATAAACTCCATAAATCACAATTTCACAAATTATTTAATTAATTTACGAAAATTAGAAAATATTAATAAAATAATTAAAAATTCACAAAAATCAAAATAAATTCCAAAAATTCCACAAAAATTAAAAAATGTAGATTGAGCTACTAGGAGCAACTTTTGTAGAGGAAGTAAGCTTGAATCATCAAGGTTGAAGTTCAAAAAAATCGAAAAGCAAAAGTGGCCGAATTGGAAAAATTGCTCACCATCAAAATCTAGACCAAAACAAGTGAAACCAAGCTTAGAAATGCACTCATTGGAGCTCAAGGAAGAGAATGAGACTGGCAGTGTCCAATTCGGTGGTCGGAATCGGCTTGAACGGAGTTAAGCTTGGATTTCAGTTTCTCGACTAAGAAACGGCCAAATCATGCCGGAAAAAGGAGTAGCAGGCGGTGGAGCAAGCTGGAAGGGAAGGTGGCACACTGGGAGGCACACCGACTGTGAGGAAATGGAGTTGTAGCGGTGATCGAGAAGGAGGGGGCGTCAGGTTAAGGGAGAGGGACGAGTGGCACAAAATGTAAATTCACTAAACTTTATATATATAACTTTAATAACTTTTAATATTATAATATAACGATATTATATTCCAAAATAATTCTACACCACATGTTTAAAAACTAATATACATATATACATATATATATATATATATATATATATATATATCACATGTTAATTAATTAAAACTATATATAATACATACATAAATAAAATTAATAAACCCTAAAAATACTAAATATATATATATATATATATATATATATATATATATATATATATATATATATATATATATATATATATATATATATATATATATACGTATATATATATTAATATGATAAATAAAATCATGCATGAAATTATGCAATTTAATAAAACGGACTAACATAAATAAATAAATAATTATTTAGGTTTAATTTTCCCAAAAATATAATTTTCGAAAAAATTTTACGTAAGAAATTTAAAATAGTTAAAAATAACTTTAATAATTAACAAACTAATTAAATAATCAAATATATTTATCAAAATTATTAACATTGCATATCCCAATACAGTTTAAAATTATTTAAAATCTCAGGATATTACATAGGCATACCAAAATAAGCATGTCATATCCATAGATCATAATCTGCTACAACTTTTAAAATAATTTTTGGTAATCCACAACAACCTGCATATTGTTCGGCCCATGCTGCAGGATAATTTTTCCATTTCCAATGCATGCAATCTAGACTTTATAACATTCTAAGAAAATCACGTTGTTCACCAACATGGAGTAACCTAGCAATGTCACTAGCAGTTGGTGATCTAAGATATCCATTCGAAAAAATCTCCACAATAGCGTGACAAAAATGCTTTAGACTTTCAATTGTGGTTGACTTGCCAATTTTCACATATTCGTCAATTGCATTTACCGGTAGACCATATGCTAACATCCGAAATACTGTTGTTACTTTATGTAAAGTTGATAACCCACGTCTACCAAGGGCATCAATTTGTTGTTGAAAGTAGGCATCGTGTTGTTTTATTGCTTCTACAATTCGCAGGAATAAATTTTAAGACATTTGATATCGTCATTGAAATATATCATCATAATATCGTGGATTATCAGAAAAATAATCATTGAATGGATTACGATTTGTGACTTCACGATCGCCACAAATTATAATATGACCTGGAACAAATCCATGATGAGACACTTGGTGTTGTAGTTGATGTTCATAGTATGCAATAATTTTTGTTATTATTACATATCATATGAGATATCAAATCTTCTTCTTCTTCTTGTTGTGCAATGAGATTATTCATCATTGTAACATCATCTTCATCAGAAGATGAAGATGAATATGACTGATATGATGAACCACCAATATCATAATTCATTTTTAAAGTGAAAAGAAGTAAGTATGTTTTTTATGGAAGTTTATGATTACCCAACTTCCATATGAAATTATTTATATAACACAATTGTTAAAAATTACAATTTAGATGTTGATTCAATCTGATAGTTGAGATTATAATGAAATCAATTCAACGGTTTGGTGAGATTATTTCAGATAACCTTATCTAAATTAATTGAGAAGTGTGTAAAGATTATAAGATTGCAGTACCATTTAATCAAACGGTTGAGATTATGATGAAATTGATCCGATAGTTGAGTGAGAATAATCCAAGATGTACCTATCTGTATTTATTGAGACATGTGATAAAGTGATAACTTTCCAGTATCATTTAATCCAATGACTAAGATTAAAAGAAATTAATCTGCTGGTTGGGTGAGAATAATCCAAAATGTACCTATCTATATTTATTGAGACATGTGATAAAGTGATAAGATTGCAGTACCATTTAATCCAATAACTGAGATTAAAAGAAAGTAATCTGACGGTTTTATGAGAATAATCTAAGATGTACCTATCTATGTTTATTAAGACATGTGATGAAGTGATAAGATTGCAGTACCATTTATTAAGACATGTGGAAAAAATGAAATTTCATTAGTTTTTTACATTGCTATAAATAAGAGCCATATATTACCTCCATGATACACATCCTAGGATTATTCATCAAATAACTTCAATTGCTAACCATTGACGAGGCAATCCAAAATGTCTAGTCAAGCATCTAGTTATAGTGTTTATGAGGATGTGCTTCTATGCCAGGTTTACATGGAAATTTCTCAAGATCCATTATGGGTGTTCACCAATTTATAGAAAACTTTTGGTTTCAAGTGTGTGATAAGTATAACAATGAAAGGACTGACGATTGGGAGGAGTGTAACAAATGCTCTATGCAAGCTCGAATTCAAGCTATTGAAAAAGCAATCAGGAAATTGAATAGGTGCATCAAACAAGTTGAGAATATGAATTCAAGTGTTGCTTCAAGTGAAGATCTTGTAAGTATTTAGCAGTTAATATTAAGTATTAAATTTTTTAATATTGTATTCAAATTAACATTATCTTTATAACAATTTTGTAGTTACAGCGAGCAAAAATTATACTAACGCAAGATCCCCAATATAAAAAAGTTTCAAATTTGATTATATGTGGTACATTTTGAAAGATTTTGAAAATTTTAAAGATAACAATAATAGTCTAAGACAAACTTATCAATTACAACATTTCAACAATATTTCATCAGGATCCGAATATTTCCATTCCGATTCTCAAATATCGAAATCTCCTAAAGAGTCATCATTTTCTATTAATTTAGAAGACCATAACGTTGACGGTTCCTCAATTAAACAAAATAAATATTTTGAAGAGTCATCATTTTCTATATATATTAAATAAAATAAATATTTTGAACTAAATTGTTAAAAAATATGTCATACAATAAAAAAATTAGATTAAATTGAATATTTTAAAAGTTAAATATATAATTTAAATAAAAAAAAAAAAAACCTAAAATGCATCATGAACATGCTAATCGTAAAAATGCGTTTGGTATGTTCATTAAACCAAAAATCAATCCAATTATGCGTATGGGTTGAAGCCTAGAAACCTATATTTTCCCGCGTTGGAGATGGCCTTGTAAGTATATATTCAGCATTAGTAGCAATACTTAATGTCACATCAATTGATGACTGATTATTGTGATAGTACATGACCAATGACTTCAACAAATATGTGAAACTTAGGATAGTTTTTAAAACTAGAGATAAAACAGTAGGTACCAACTGATCCACTCACTAAGAAGACCACTTCTCAAACTGTGATTCGTGGCAATGTGGGTCTAACCAGTCTCTAGGAGAACCCTTTGACATATTGGGACTTCCTCTCCCACTGCCCACTAACTCTCTCAAATTCTCTAACTTATTTTCCCTCCCTGTTCCACTAATTCTCCTATCTGCTTCCTTTAGTTTCTGCTTGAACCGCTGTTTACGACCAGAATAATTCAGATCTTGCTGCTTTGATTGAGAAGGAGGAGCCCCGTGAGGTCCCAGGTATATGTCCTCTTCCTTTTTAGTCTGCACAAACAGGATAGCCAAACAAATTTTTTATATATCAACTAATTTAATGCAAAGCAACATAAAATCTAAGTTAGTACAAGTACTTTGAGCAACTACAACTATCCTCATTTTAGCTCACCTTTGGAGATGGAGGTTTTGATGGTTCTACTTCAAAAGCATCAGGCAAACCGTGATTTTGGTCTTCTATCCCCAAGCTTGGAATCACAAATCCATCAGTATCTAGCAGAAAACAAGCAAATTTAGAAGGATTGCAAGTGGGAAAGGTATAACTTGAACAATTTTGAGAAATTATAAGATGTAGATGCACAAATTTATGAACTGTCAATGAGATTTGAGATGGACACCTACCTCCCCATCTCAAAGACAATAAAATTCACTGTAATATCTGAAAATGAATCAATAAAATTCACTGCAACATCTTAAAATGAATATTAGTTAAAGAAAAGCACATTCAATATCCATTTATTGTTTCCTAAAGGTCAATACAATTTCCAACAACCATAAGAATAACAAGGACAAGCTAAAGAGTAATTAGCCAGGCTGTGAGCTTGCTGGTCTCTTCTCAAAAAGCAGACAATGCCTCTAATATTCCAGGCAATGATAGAGCACATTTTCACTTTGCATCCATAAGAAACACACATTTTCACTAAGGATTATATTTACCAAAAATACGAAAGGAAAAAAGAACTATGCAGGAAAGAAATTGGCAAGACAAAAGGAGGCCATGATAACACTGGTAAGAAATCCATAGAGTCTCTTGTTATCAGGAAGCATTCTTCAAGGTCTATCAATTTATTGTAACAACATGTTCTTATCAGGAAACATTCTTCAAGGTCAATTAATTTAGTTCAACATTCTTACAAGTAACTGTGCATAAATAGACACATGCAATAGACACAGCTTGAAGCATCCATTCATATGAAGAATTAAAAAAAATAAATAAGTAAACTTCTAATTCCAGAAATCTAAACAACTACAGTACGATGCAAATACTTGTGCTTAAGAGAATTAACTATCATGCCAAAGTCCAAACCCATCCATCATGCTGGCAGATCCTGCCATTAAGAAAAGGTAACCACCACAAAGATACAGATATTGGACCACTAGGCTACATATAATAACTGTCCATTCATATTGTGATCAATAACCTTACTACAAAGGATACTGAATGTGCTGTTATTGCCAATGCAACAAATTGGCAATAAAGTGCTATTATTGCCAATGCAATAAATTGCTGCATTCATAGCCTGGAAGCAACAATTGCCATCGCAATGAATTATCATAAGCAGTAATTATTGCAATTGTTGTACCAGCCCAAGCAATTGTTGTACCAGCCCAAGAAATTGTTGCATCTAGCTGCAATTCACAAGCAAATTCTTCAAATATCAATGTAACTCTCCATGCGTACGCTTCTTTCTCTTCACGTGAAATATACATACATATATATACTATCAACAACCTAGGCACAACCAAACTTCTCCTAGTTAGCCATATATTCTCTTCATTTGCTATTATTTGTCTATTATCAGAAGTCAAACCATCAGTTGTTAATTTTCCCATACTGCTCCTTGTTGTGAATTATTTGTAAATAAAAGACAATAATATAAATTAATCCACTGAAGAAAACAAAAGAAATTCAAGATGCTCAAATATCAAGTCATTACTTGGTCACACCATCATTGATTCATTGATTCTGTACCAAGTCATGGTCCTCATAGAAGCAATCTTTTTGCAGAAACAAATTTTGCTTGTTTTAGCTACAAAACAATACTGCCAGTTCTTCAAATTCAACTACTGAGCATCCGAAAATACTTCCACAATTGTAAAGTAACAAATTTCATTCTTTTTCTAAAAGTGATGACCCGTGTAAGAACTATCAAAGACATTACTCGATACTTAGAATCACACCCAAGTTGCCATATAGCCACCATATTCAAAATGTAAAATCAGATAATAAAACCAAATATACCAAATTCAACAAATCACACAAAAGCCTGAAAACACACACATACAACAAAAAGCTCCCTTTTTTCTCGGGAAACAAACAAAAACTAAAAGAAAGTGAGAGGGGAAATTTAAAGAAATACCCCATTCATCTTCTTGATCATTGAGTGGAGAAGAAATATGATGTTGAGAGGGGTCCATGAGACTCTGACGATCATGGATTTCAGTGGCTACAGGGCGCTAAAGCCCAGATTGGATCAGGATCAGACGGCAGAAATTTCACCAGCGCAAAACCCAATAAAACAATAAAAATCAGATCAGATATCGTGTAATTGTATTGTAAACAACATAAAGAAGAGAGCTTTATTATATAGAAAATGAGAATCTCTAAACATGTAAGATTTCGGTGCAAATTGAAATTGCACACAAATTCAATTTCAGTTAAAATTAAAAACCCTAACCCTAGTATCTAAGGTAATTGTTATTGACAAAATTACCCTCCCTTGTTTCAGCGGTGTCCGTCTTATTAGTAGATAGAGGGATTGAGGGCGGTTTTGTCATTCTGGGAATGATTCTGGTTCTGCGATGATTGGGTTGGGGTAAGTTTGATCTACGGTTGTGATTAATTTATTTTGATACATTACAAATTTTATTTTATTTTATTTTGCCTGAAAATAATGGTTGACTCTGATGGATTCGGTTTAAAAAGAAAAGTTTTCATATAAATTAATTAAAATTTTTTATTATTTAAATAAAAAATTTAATTATATCTCTTGAAGTATAATTTTTAACTACTAGGTTGTATAATTATTTTAGGGTTATTTGCCAAAAAAAAAACACGTCGTTTAGCTTTTTTATAATTTAATCCTAACTTTTTAATTTTGTCAATTTAAACTATAAATTTGCAAACTTTTACAATTCGAAACACTAGTGTAAAATCTGGCAAGTTGTTGCTTATGTGGCAATTGGAGTATATTTTTATTTGCTATGTCAGACACACAAGACTTTATTACCTATCGACAATGATCAAAACAACGTGTTTTAATTTATTAAAATGGTGAGTTTTGATGTGGGATAATTGTACATGTGATGTGACAAATGAAATATGTTTCGGTTGCCCCATAAGCAACAACTTACTGGATTTTCTATCGGTGTTTCGAATTGCAAAAGTTTGTAAATTTATACTTTAAATTGCCAAAATTATAAAGTTAGGATTAAATTGTAAAAAGTGCAAATGGTCGTGGTTTTTTTTTTTTTTTTTTTTTTTTTTTTTTTTTTAACAAATAACCTATTATTTTATAGTGAAATGTCTGAAATCATTTTTAACCTAAAGTGAGTTTCTTGATTATATTGTGTAATTCAATTTTACACTCCTTTTATTATAATTGCACTCCGTTTTAATTTTTATATTAGAGACAATAACTTTATTATCCTCCATTAAGAAAATTCTATTTTTATCAACTTAATCAATATTTTTAAAGCTTTGCTTTTAATTATTTTATTATATATTAATTAGTGCATATAATATTTTAGCAACAAATCTTACTAGCTATTTTTATTTTTTTTTAAAAAAAGGGATAGAGATTCTGCATAAATACTTTATATATATATATATATATATATATATATATATATATATATATATATATAATAGTAGACATCCAGTTCGATCGACTCATAATAGGGGGGTGAACTGTGAATGCTCGGTTTGGTCGACCCACAATGAAGCCTAATGATGAGAACTTGCGAAACTTGAATGCAAGAGAAGCCTAAAACCTCTTTGAAAATGGACCTAAAAGCCCAATTTTCTATCCTTATAGAGCCCAAGTCTGTTTTGGCCTAAAGGCCCAATTTTGATTCTGGGCCAGTAAGGTGATGCCTCAACGATGAGGCGCCACCTCTATGGGATGAGGTGACGCCTCATCGAAGAGGCGCCGCCTCTTCACTAGTCACTTGCATCTACATGAAATATAGAGGTGACAATGGTGGTCTAGTTGGTGGGGCCCACACTATTATAGGCCTGAATGTTGCGTGAAAATGAGACTTTCTAAGTAAGAAAATGTAAGGAAAAAAATAAGTAATTATGGGGAATGAAAAGTGAATGTCTTATCTAAGCATGGGTGGCTTAAAAGGGGATATTAGAGAGAGAAAAAAAGGGAGGTTAACAGCTCTTAGCAAGAAAAAGGAAAAAAGAGCTCTAAAGGAGAAGGGAGGGATGTTCTTGAGAAGAAAATAGAAAAGTTAGCTTGAAAATCAACTTTCTTGAAGGAAGAAGGAGGAAATCTTACATTTAAATAAAAATTTAGAGCAAAAACAACTTCTGAGGGCCAACTATTTTTAGAATACAAGCTTTATAATCAGTAATAATCTTCATTATTTATCTTGAGTCGTGGAGTTATAAAAGTCTTATTAGTTTACTTGCTTGTCTTAGATTTACATACTTGAATCTTGTTATATTCGTAGCATAATCATTTAAATTACTGAATATAGTCATTAATATTTAGTTATTTGCATGAGAAATTACTTTGCATGAAGGATCAAAGGTTTGACTAGTTATTTTATCTGATAATCGGGCGATGCCTCTTTAAATAGGCGCCACACCTTGGTCTTGAGGCGAAACAAAATCACCTCTATAACTAAGAGGTGATGCCTCATCAATGAGGTGTTCACCACATTGACAGAACCATGTGTTTTTATATTATTTTATCTTATTCGTTTCATGCATTTTTTAGATTCACATGTATTTTTATATTTCCACATTTCAGTTGTACTTATGTGATTATTTCACTATTTCATCTAATTAATGTCTGAGTGTTGTATCAATTCGATCAATAAATTAACTTTGTAGTTTCATTTTATAGGATTTTACGTATTCGTGACGCTAATACTTTTTTTATTACAGGATTTTAGGGTGAATTAAATCACTCGATCTTAATTCATATTCTTTTAGTTCACCTTCCTTTTCATTAGGTTTAATTCCTATTTATTATTGGTTTATTTGTCATTTATTTCCTTTCCTTTAATTTATCTTCAGTTTATTATTAGTTTATTTTCAGTATTTTATACTTTCTTTTGCATGTAAAAAGGGTTGTAACTTATTTCTCCTCTCCCCATTTCTTCGCTTGTGTATTTATTTATTTGTTGTTGCTTTTACGGATGTTTATAAATTATTACTTATAGTAGATGTTGAGTTTGTAAGTATGGAATTGGACTAATGTGCAAACATGGATTTAATTATAAAATGTGGAAATGGTTTGAAGAGAATCTTTATTGCATGTTAATAGGAGATAATTGAATAATTAAAGGTAATAAAATACAAAATACAAACGAAGGCCAACCGCAAGGTTGGGTGGGCATTCTAAAAGTCTATACCTAGTTTCCGAACCCGTTATCTGATGACAGCTTTTGGGAACTTCTGTGGAATCTAGTTGTCGTATAATGTGTCCTGACTTTTATCTGGGTGGCGACTCCTTCTCCAATTTTGGGCTACAAGCCTATTTTGTATTTTTTTAGTGGACCTTGAGCCTACATAGTGCTATAGTCGCCAAACATTTAGGTGCACGTTTAACCCTACTGCCTATAATAACATAAGATAAATAAAACATAAAGTAACATAACAAATTAATAAGATTATAAATAATCATTAGTGATTACAATATAAAAACTATTAAGTTAGAGTAATTTATTTGTATTCAAATTATTATATTTTTATTGTATGAGTAATTAAATAATTTCTTAAGTAAATATTGATTATTATGAAAAGTATATATTTATATTTTAATAAAAACAAAATATAATAATTTTGAATTGAGGGTGATTAATTTATTTATGTTGTCACTGAAAATAAAATGGAGTGCAATTAACAATAAAAAAAAGTGTAAAAATCCTAACCTATAAAATTCAAAATGTATAGTTGCCAAATTCTCTTGGCCATTAAATAAATAAATAATAATGTACATTTCATGCCTTTTTTTTAGTAACATTAGTAAACTTTAATTACTAAAAATAATAATACTTCATCATTAACATGACAAAACAAATTGCAATCAAGTTACATAAAACTTGATTTCTAACCTGAAATAAATAGTAACCTATATGTAAAATGAAGTTTATACCCATCACTTGAAAAGAAGGAAAAAAGTAGCATTACAACCTTTGAAGGGATTCACCTAAAAAATAGACTGAGAAGGTACAAAATTATAATACCCATTTGAAAAGGGAATGGGTGAGTATGGAGCTTGATCTTTGGAGAAACCAAAGCAAGAATTATAAATTCTACACAAGTTGGTGGCTTTGAATTTGTTCACCTTGACTATGACAATAGCAAAAGTTGTTGAAGGAATTTTTTATCATTCAGGTGGATTCAACCGATAAAATTCTCAATTTAGCTTCTTCTTTTCCTCCAAGCACAAAAAGATTATCACTATAAAAGCAGAGATTTGACACCCTACTATGACTTAAAAGCATCAGCCATAAATTTAAGAGGATTCTGGTGATATCTTGTAATGATATGCTTGTTACACGTGAATCAAAATTCATGTTTTGAGCTTCTAGGATCATGGCATCTATAAATTTTTGTACAAAAACTTCATCAATCTTATAGATCTATTAAAATACATTGTTATTTAGTGATAATAACTACAAACTATAGATGATTATTGAATCTTGAGGGGTAAAATGATCATTTTTCATAGTCACAAGTAATTAAGTAAAATTAAATTTAGCTTATGTATTTGACTATTTATATTAGGCTCAATTAAATTTGCAAAAATCTGATATGGGACAAGCAGTGATTAATGCATCATGACTGTGACAAAGGGCAAAAATGAAGATCAAATTTTTATGGCAAAAGCGGAAGTAGGTTTTGGTGTAAAATGATGGGAATCTTCATTATATATGGTTACAAGCAAATCCTAATCATCAAGAAAATTTTTCAACCAAAAATATAAAGATTGAATTTACAATTGTTTAAAAATTCCCAAGACCATTCATGACCAGTGTCACTAACACTGTTATGATCATGGCGATTTTGTCATGATCATGACAACCAACTCCAAAAAGTTACCGAGAGTTGTTATAACCAGTGTCACCACCATAGTTATAATCATGAATGCACAAAAATTCATATTTCTTCTTGGCACCTCAATAATTATGATAATGATGATTTTATCATAGTCATTACGACGTGCAGACCTACTTTTTCTTAGGTGTTTTAAACAGCCTTATTTGCATTTAATGCACCTTCGTTAATTCTTTTTCTCTTAAAGGGTTTAAAAATAACTTAGAACAAAGTTGGAACGAGTGAAGGAAGTTGAGCAAGCACATTAAGAGCCATCTTTGAGCATTTAATCTTGAATTTATTCTTGAACCACCTAAGCTTTTCATCTTTAACTCTTTTTAATCTCTTTATCTTAAAAGTGTTATTGTAATATCCCGTGTTTTTAAAATATTTTTACACTGTACCGGGATATGTAGTGTTAATAATTTCTATATATTATATGATATTTTTATGAGTTGTTATGTATTTAAAACCCATTTTAATTATTGTGTATTATTTACAATACTTTATGTAAAATTTTCCCGGGACTAGCATTTTCGGGGAAATTTTCACGTAAATAATTTATTATTAATTATTTTAAATACATTTTCGGACTTGCATGAACTCATACATATTTTAAAATATTAAACACCGTGTATACATATAATTATTTATTTAATTAGGGTTTAGTATTACCCTAATATTTTATTAATTATTTATTAGTTTTATTGTTATTTAATTATTTTTATTTAGCATAAATTATTAAAATATTAAATTTTATGTGTGTGGTGTATATTTAATGTGTGTAATTTAATATTATTTTATTATATAGTATAAAGTATATATATATACATATAATATATCAAAAAATCAAGTTTTTAGAAAATTACCATTTTGCCCCTGACTTCTCTCTTCTCCCTCCCGATCGTTTCCTCACCGTCCGACGCCTGTAACTGCCGATTTCTCACCGTTGGTGTGCCGTCCGGTGTGCCACCACCTTCTCCAGCCTTCCTCGCCACCTGTAGCAGCGGATTCCGGCACCTGGAAGCCATTTTTGGCTAGAGAAGCCGAAAGTCGAGCTAACGTCGTTCATGATGATTCCGGCAACCGTTTTTGACACCGCTGGTCTATTTCTTCTCCTTGAGATTCGGTGAGTGTGATTCTAGCTTTGGTTTGAGCTTAAATGGTCTAGAATTGCTTAGGTTTCGAATTTTCAATTTCGATCACATTAGGATTTTTGATTTTTTGAGCTTCAAATTGATTGATTCATCTAAACTCCCTTCACAAATGTTGATCCTAGTAGATTAATCTACATGTATGAATTTTGGTGGAATTTTTGGAGATTTTTTGGATTTTTGGGTATTTTTGAATATTTTAATATTATTTTCTAATTTTCGGAAATTAATTATTTAAATTATGAAATTGTGTTTTATGGTTAAATTAGGTGTTTAAATGAATTATAGGAATTTATTTGGAATTTTTATGAATTTCTAAGTATTTATTTTGAATTATTGAGGTTTATGTAAATTTGGGAAAATTAGGTTAAATGTGTTTTTAATTGAATTTAATTGGTAAATTGAGTTTAATTATTTATATTATTGATAAATATGTTGAGAAAATTAATTTTGAATAATTTTATAATATTTGGTGAATTTTTGAAGTAATTATAGTATATTTATATATAAGGGCATTTTGGTAATTTTACATAAAATTTGCTAAAAATGTAATTTAATTGGTTTTAATAGTTATTTAAAGTATAAAAATGATTTCTACAAATTATTTAGTATTTTTAACTAATTAAAACTATTTTTCGTGAATTATTTTCAATTATATATATAATATACGATTTTTCTAATAAAATGAGTTTTTATCGGTTTTTACAATGTTTAAAGGTTACTTATGTAATTTCTACCCATAAAATGTATTTCTATGTTATAAGGGTATTTTTGGTATTTTTGTATTTATTCTGTGTTTGTGGACCCCGATCGGTAGACTGTAGTTTGAAGTCCGACCGAGGGGTTGTGGATTTGTTTTGAGCTTCTTTTTCGAAGTGTGTTTCTTTGCAGGGTCGGCTCTACTCTTTTGAGTAGAGAGATGTCCATTTTACAGGGGAGGTTCTACCGGATTTTTGGTAGAATTCTCGTAAAACGTGATATCCGGTCGAACCCTGATATCGATTCTATGTTTAATACTCTAGATCGAATTTTAGGATTTTTGTTAGGTTTATTCTAATGTCGATTATTTATTGCTTGTTTAGTTGCGCCGAGACCGAGGGCTAGTGGACCAGGCCCGTCGGACCCGTCTCGTGGAGCGCACTAGGGTGAGTTACTATACTATATATATATGCTTTAGGATGCATGTTTTAGAAAAGTATGCTTTATTTTAATAAAATATGCATAAATGATTTAAGTATTACTTAGGTTTATTTTCGGTATATTTTCGACTATATGCATGTTGTATAACTAAATTATTCTTAAAAATGCTTTTATGTATATTTTGGTATATTTTAGTTTATTTTGTAATTGTATTGGAATTATTCGACTTATATATACTCGAAATATACCTGGTTTACTTTTGGTATATTTCTAGTATATATATGGTTTATGTTGATATTTTGTTGAACTTCATGCATCATTTATTTTTGTGAATGAATGTTTTATATTATTAATGATGAAGGATATCGATAGAACGTGCTACCTAGTGGGCAGCACTAGGACCGAGTACGTACCAGTACGCCTATAGTATTTAGGCTATATTACTAACTTATTTGTGGATATTGATTGAATGTGATTATTTGATGTGTGAGATGTGATTTGGGTGTGATTGCTGGAGCTCGGTTGACCAAGTGTCTCGGGGCCAATCACACTGGCAGTCAGACTACTGGAGCTCGGTTGACTTAGTGTCTCGGGGCCAGTCTACTGTCTAAATGGATTAAGTGGATATATTTGGATTAAGTGAGCCTGTGTGGCTAGAGTGTTGTCTAACACTGTTTTCGAGGTTGCGATATTCTAGGGTTCTATGTGATCCTTCATAAATGATGATTTTAATAAAAACATATAAAATGACTTTTCTGCATCTGTGTGAATTTGCCTGTATATATACATATTATATATATATTATTGGTTGTATGCATTGTCACTTAGTGTGTATGTTTATATATTATAGTAATTCACTCAGTGAGGTCTGACTCCCCTCCGTTGATAATTTTTCAGGAGAGTCAACATCTTCAGACCTCAGTAGCAGGCCTGTACGTCGGATTTCTTCCGCCCCGGCTTCTTTGTGTAAACTGCTTCTCTGAGTCTTGAGTTTTATCTTATTTAGACACTGCAGTAGTCGTTAAATATTTAAAGAGATGTTGTATTATATTTGAACTGGATTTGTATAAAGATTTTATATATACGTGATGAGTTGAGATTTGACTTAAATCCAGTTGGTGAAAATAATATTATGATATTTATGATTTTCATTTCCGTTGCATTTGATATTGTTATTATTATTATTGCATGTTTATTTTATTTTTAGGCTTGCTACGGGTTCCGGATTCGAAAGAATTCCCATTCCCTAGCGCCGGTCATGACCCCTGTTTTGGGTCGTAACAGTTATTGAGTGTGGGTTGGTGAGTGTTTAAAACCATTATTCAAAAGCTCAGTAGTGAGATTAAGTGAGTTGGATTAGGATTTTATTCACTTGTAAGTTAAAAGGATTGTTTTTAGTAAGTGGGTTTGAGTGTAAGCCATTGAAAATACTTGGGTTAGAGTGTGAGCCTTGAGAAAACACTTAGGTTTGAGTGTGAGCCTTATAAAAAACACTTAGGTTTGAGTATGAGCCTTGGAAAATAATTGGGTAACTTTGATTTAAGCTTATAAGGTTTTAATCTACACCTTAAAGTAGATTGATAGTGGATTAACATTTTTAACTTGTGGTTGAGGAGAGAACGTAGACTTTGAGGGCTGAACCTCTATAAATTTCTTGTGTTTTCTTTCTATTATCCTTTATCTTTTAGTACTTAAATTCTACTTTTAGTTTGCTTATTGTTAAAATTCAAAAATTTTTCATTTTGCTCAAAAAGCCAATTCACCCCGCTCTTGGCACTTGTGGAATTACATTTGGTATCAGAGATTTTGTCTCTATTCTTGAAGATTTAACCATCTTGGAGAAAAGATCATAGTCTCCACAAGTCAAGTTATTGCTACCCTCGACGTTCATGGTCTTAGTTACATAAAACCTCTATTTTTTTATGGTACCGATTATGTATATTGGAGAAATAAAATGGAGATGTTCTTGGATAGTGAAGGAGTTAATTTATGGGATATTATTTAAGAAGGTTGGAGTCCTCTAACCAAGAAAGATAATAAAGGCAATGAGATGATCATTCCTAGAAAGGAATGGAATGATGGACAATCCAAAGCCAACTTAAGAAATAGAAAAGCAATCACCATTCTCTATTGTGACTTGAGTAGGGAAGAATATAATGGAATAAAGCATTTAAGATTTGCTAAAGAAATTTAGGGATACTTAAAGACCAAGCATGAAGGTACTAGTGAGCCTAGTGATGATGACACCAATGGAGAGGTTGCCAACCTTTGCTTTATGGCGTTGGAGGAACGTTCAAGTAATGAGGTAACTCAAGACCTTGAATCTAATGATGAAATGTTATATGCTTGTGAAAAATTAGTGCATAAATGTGATAAATATTTATTTAGAATTAATTCACTTAAAGAAGTGGTAAAAACTCTAGAAGAATAACTTAAGATATTAAGGTCCTTTAATGAAAAGCTAACCAATTCATTGAATAAAAGTAATTCTAATAAAATTAAGATTGCAAATGAAAATGCAAAGCTTATTTAATAAAGCATATTTTTAGAAAATGAAAATGGCAATCTCAAAGTGTCAATATCTAGCTTTAATAAAGGAAAGGAAATTATTTATGGTATGATCTCTATGACTTTCACTCCTTTGAAATCTAAAGGTGGAATTAGTTTTAAAAATGCTTATATTAGTACTTTAAAAATTGTAAGCCTAAGCACTCTTATTACTAAAGGTTACCAAAAGCCTAGTCTTAAAACCAATGACCATAAAAAGTCTTATGGTAATAAGACTAACAAATATAGAGCTAAGAGCTCAAGAGGACCTAAGCCTAGGATACGTAATCATACTCATTCTCATGTTTTTCATAGTTTTAAAATGAAAGAGCACGCACCAAATGTTAAATGCCATTATTATAGTGTGATGGGGCATAAGAATTCGAAATATGTTGAACATTTGCATGATCAAATAATAATCCATCCTCATTTTGACTTTAACAAAAAATTTTGAATCATTAATGATCCTCTTTGAAGTGTGATTATAAGTATAGGCATCAAACTATACTTAATGAAAGCAAAATAATTTAACCAAGCCTTGGAACATGTTTGAGAACATTTGAAAACATAATTGAAGCCTTTAAAGACCTTTACATATGTCTTATAAAGCATAGGAATTGAACTAAGTCGAAAGGAGTGTGATCGAAGGCAAAACGGATAAGTTTTAGTAAGGACAGTCTATGCTCATGGTCTACCCTCACGGTCTACCCTCACAACCCATGTCTAACCATGAGTGTCTATGAGCAAAGTGGCTAATACACTCATGGTCTACGCTTATGACCATAACTCAAACATGAGCATCGCCAATAGACACTTTTGCAAGTAACGATTATATTTTTCAACGTTCACAACTCCGAGCCTATGCTCACGACCATGAGCATTTGAATTTATGCAAAAGCTGAAAATGCATTAAATGAAGAAGAAAGAGGTTAGGGATGAATTTAATGGCTTCAAATAACTATTTTTTACTCTCTAACTATAAATTGAAGATCGAGAACTTTCTTTAAGAAGTTACATAAGTTGGTTGAGCAATTAATCTCTTTGAAAAATTTTCTCCATACTTAAAATTCTCAATTATTTTTAAGTGTTGGTTGTGTGCTAGGTTAGCTCTCTTCTTCATCTTTTTTCTTGGGTTGAAAAAAGGAAGTGAGGAGTTAATGCTAGTGGTTTAGGTTCAAGTGTAAGCCTTAAAATACTTGTGATTAATTGTTGGTTAGAGCTTAGCCTTCAAAAGCTCATTGTGTTGTAAAGGTTAGAGTAGAGCCACAAAACTTTTATAAACTTAATCTAGATTAATAAGATTGGATTGGGTGTTAAAAATCCTAACTTGGGGATAAGTTAGGTGGAGATATAGATGTAGACAGCGGGGTTTAGCGCGCGTTCAAGATTTTAGCAATCGCGACACTATTTAGGCTCAGGGCCTTAGAGAACACACTAACCACTGTCACAAAGACATGGTGTGGAGATGAGGAGTCATCACCTATGGTAATAATTGGGACAATTTGATTAGTGGTACTCGATTCTCTAAAAGAAAATTAGCACCACAACCAGGAGATTCTGGATACAGAATACTAACTTCTCTTAGTCTCGTGTTCATTTAGAATAATTTTATAAACCATTATTTCATCCTCTAATTACATGCAATTTTATTAAACCCTAATTAACATCCATATACCTAAAAAGGCAACAAGTTAATAAAATTACAAGTAAAAAATGCACTCAAGATCACGTTGTCCCTAAGTCTAAACTATGTTAATTTTATTAAAAAGTTAGCTAAATCTACATTTTATTTACAAGTGAAATAGAATAAAAGTGGGCCTACATTTTATTAATTAATGAGCCTAAATCTATTTTTTAGTCTTTCTAAGATATGGGCTTAAGTCTATTCAATTTTAAAGAAAAATTAAATTAGTGGGCCTAGGTCTAACTTGGTTTTATTTTAAGTTAAGTGTGGACCTAGGTCTATTTATTTTAAAAGAAATACAATTAAGTGGGCTGAGCTAAGTCTAGACAAGTTTTAATTAACTAAGTGGGCCTAAAATCTAATTAACCTAATGCGCCTAAATTGATTTTAATTATATATATAAAAAACCTAATTCATTTTTTAAGCCTATTTATTAAGCAGGTTAGACCTAAACGTGAGCTTGGGGTCCAAAAGGATAAAAACATAAAAAACAAGTCCAAAATAAATAAAACACAAAAAAATGGATCAAATAAGCATTACAGTAATTTTCTAAAAAAACCCCCTAAATTAATTACATGCAAACCTTAATTTAAGCTACTGTCACCATTGATTTTAATTGATTTTTATCCAATTGAACCTAATTACTAATAGATTTTAAAGTACAGAAGATTAAAATTTTCACTATTCCCACTACTGGGGCTATTACAAACTATGTACAAAATTAAGATTAAATAATTATACGCCCAGAAATTAAAATAACTACACAGAACACCGAAAATGAAAAAATAATAAATAAAAAAATCCTAAATCCTACTGGGAAATAACATAGATTCTTCCATGGCATTCCATGGACCTTTTGCTCAATTTAAATATAGGCAGCATCCTCCTCAATCCACATGCACATAACAAAAAAACAAGTAATCAGATTAGTAGTGAAATTAAATAATCAAAAAGAGAATAACAGAATAAAAAAATCGCAAAAGAAAAAAATAGAAAGAATAAAAATGACATAAAAAAAACACTGATGATTTAGATGCTGTGCAAATGCCCCTTTTTGGCCCCTCAGATTAGGATTTTCACTGTTGAAATTGAATTCTTTGTTGATTCTGGACTAGGACTTGATTGCTTTTAAAGACACTGGCAGTATCCAAAATTGGGATTTCTTTTGGAAGACTAGGGTGTGTGCGAGGTATTCTTCACGTCTAAATTTTAAGGTTTTTTTTTGTTTGTGAGTAAAAACTCTAAAAAAAAAATCCTCTATAAAGAAAATCCTCCCCTGCATGCATGCAGACTCTGCCTTTAAATGCAGAGTCTGCACATATTGAACTTCCTCTAAAGGAGGAACCGACCTATCTGATCAAATAGCGTTTTGTTTTTCTTTGATTTCAAAAAAACCTTCGACGTTTAAACAACCTTATCAAATAGTTGTAAAGATAAAATTTGAATTTTCAACCAATCAAAATGCTGAAAAATCAATAAAAATATGTGAAAAAATCAACTTTTACGAGTCAAAATTGTGTAATGCTGGTCGATATTGTGTAATGCTAGTCGGCATTACACTAATGTCGATCGACATTAAATGCCAACTCTCTTTTTTTAATTACTGAAAGACCCCTGAAAAATTGACTTATTTGCATTCAAACCCTAAAAAATATTACAATTTAGTCCTTAAAGTCTAGAAAATATACAACTAACTTCAATTTTTAAATGAATTTCATTATAGGGGCTTATGTCATAATTGTGCACAATTGCGTCCTGAAATTGGGTGCTTACAGTAATTCAAATTGGGAATCAAACTCCTTAAATCTTGTGTTTTTGAGTTCTTCTTTTGCCCTCTCATTTATACTCTCATTTAATTCTTAATTAAGCCTTAATTTTCTTTTAATTTATAATTTTCCCTATTCACCCCTCTCTAGGGCCTCTTTTAACTAGTATAAGAGTTAAACTTCTTGGTACTTAATTGCAAGAAGGTTAGATCATGTGTAGTGAGGGTATGAACTTTTCTTCTTTGAGACCCTTCTTTGATGGGAGTGATTATTCCCATTGAAAGTTCAAAATGGAGCTATATCTTGATAGTGATCTAATTATATTATAGGAAGTAGTTTTTAATGGTTGGGGGACTCTTAATGCCATACTAGACAATAAAGAAATCCTCATTGATAGAACTAAATGGACATAAGAGCAAAGGGAGGCAAACAACAAGAATAAAAAGGCAATGACAATCTTACTTGCTTCCATGTCTAGGGAAAAAGGAGGGAAAGTTCAATATTACTTATCCGCTAAAGAAATTTGGGAGACTTTTCATAATCATTTTAAAGGCAACATTCAAGTGAGAAGTAAGAAGATTCAATTGCATGTATATGAATATGAGCTCTTCAAGATGAAGCTTTAAGAATCCATCACCAAAATGATGAATAGACTCAATGCCCTACTCACCACCTTAAGAAAGCTTGGCAAACACTATTGTAAGGAGGAAATCAGCACAAAGATTCTTAGGATCCTTCCCGAGATGAAGCTCATATATGAATATGAGCTCTTCTTTTATTAAAGAAGCTCATGACTTGTCAAAGCTTTCAACCGACATCCTTATTGGTAAGCTTTTAACATATGAGCTCACATTAAAGCAAAAGGAAGATGAAAAGGAGGAAAAAAAAGAAAAGAAGAAAAGTGTTGCTTTGAAAGCCTCACAAGATGATAGTGAAGAGGAGAGTCTTGAAGACTTTAGTGATGAAGATGGTGACATTGCAATGCTTATAAGGAACTTCAAGCAATTCTTGAGAAAGAAGAATTCCTCAAGAACTAGAGACTTCAATAAGAAGTATGAAGGCAAGAAGAATAAAGAGGTTACTTGCTATGAATGCAAGAAATCAGGTCACATTAAAAGTGAGTGTCCTAAGCTTAAATTCAAGAATAAGGGAGCAAAGGACAAGAAGAAGGCTTTAAAGCTTCATGGGATGATTCCTCTGAATTGGAAAAGGAAGAGGAACAACAAAAAGTGGCCAACCTTTATTTTATGGCTCTTGAAGATAAAAATGAGGTATAATCTACTTCTCATTCTTCTTAAAATAATTTTTGATGATGATAATGATGATGAGAGCTCTATTGTGAGCAAACTTATGCTTAAATTTAAAAGCTTGCTCTTTGAGAAGAAGCTTTACAAGCATAAGTTATTTAGCTTGATCATGGAATTTGAAAACTTAAAAAATGATTTCTCTAAACTTATTTAATCAAATGAAAAACTTACTAATGATTTGAAATCTTCAAATTCCTTAGAGGACTAACTCAAGAAAGCTAATGATGAAAATCTTATACTTTCTAAAGAGGTATTGGAGTTGCAGAATTCCAGCTCTAAATTCAAGATAGGAAAGGAGACTTTAGATAGTCTACTTGATTCTTAAAAATATCATAGAGATACTTATGGAATTGGATACAGAAATGGAATGTCTTCCTCATCGTCATCTCACATTAACTTTGTTAAAGCCTCATGTGATTCTACCCCCTTTACTTTTGAATCTCTTAAGACTCAAGCTTTCAAAGATAAAAGGTCTTATGTGTCAAATGGAAAAGGAAAGTCTCACATGACTCAACCTTTCTTGACACAAAGGGCTAAGTTTCAAACCAAAAAGTCCTAACCTAGACATGCTTATATGTACATTAGATACAACACTTCTAAGCATGCTACACAATCATCACAAAATAGACAATGTAATTGTCAATGCATGTCTCACACTCCTTCTTTGACATAAAGAAACCTTAGGAAATCCACACAACCACAACATAAAAGGCATGTTTTATACACTAGGAAATCATATGCACCTGGAATAAATAGATTTGCCAATGTTTAATGTATTTATTGCATGACCAAAGGTCACACTAGCAATGTGTGCTTTTATAGAAGACTACACTTGTAGTTGCTTCCTTTAGACTACTTTAAGACTAACCAACCTAGACCAACAAAGGTTTGGGTTCAAAAGAATATTTTAATTATGTTATGTAGGTGTGCTTGAAGTCCATAAGAATAAAAAGTAAGTGGTACCTTGATAGTGGATGTTGAAGACATATGACAAGAGATAAGAAGTAATTCAACAAGCTTGATGCTAAGGATGGAGGTCATGTCACCTTTGGGGATCATGCCAAAGGAAAAATTGTAGGCATTGGAGAAATTGGTAATCCTCAATCCTTATATATTCATCATGTATTGCTTGTTGATGGTCTTAAGCATAACTTACTTAGCATTAGTTAATTATGTGACATGGGAAATAAAGTCACTTTCTAGCCTAGAAATTACTTTGTTTATAGCTTAGATGATGATAAAGTAATTTTTAATGGTGAAAGGATTAACAATGTTTATGTTATTGACTTGAACAAAGTTGATAATAAAGGCATTAAATGCTTAATGTCTATTTTTCATGACACATGAACTTAGCATAGAAGATTAGGACATGCAAATTTTGAGCTCTTTGATGATCTTAATAGACATGAACTTATGGTTAGATTACCTAAACTCAAGTTCACTAAGGACAAGCCTTGTGATGCTTATCAAGAGGGAAAGTAATTAAAATCTTCCTTTAAACTAAAAAATGTAGTGTCCACTTTTAGGCCTCTTGAACTTATTTACATGGATTTATTTAATCCTACCAGAGTTGCTAGTCTTGGTGGTATGCCCTATGCATATATTCTAGTTGATGATTACTTTAGATACACTTGGGCGTGTTTTCTTGCTCATAAGAATGATGCCTTTAAAGCTTTTGAAAGTTTTTCAAAAAGGGTTAAAAAAGAAAAAGGTTTTTGTATTTCAATTATTAGAAGTGATCATGGAACCGAATTTCAAAATGAACTCTTCAAAACATTTTGTAATGAAAATGGTATTTCATAGACTTTCTCTTATCATAGAACACCTCAACAAAATGGGGTTATTGAAAGGAAAAATAGAACTTTAGTGGAAATGGCTAGAACGATGCTTCATAAGTATAACTTAACTTTATACTTTTGGACAGAAGTCGTTAACACCTTTTGCTATATAGCAAATGGAGTATTTAAAAGATTAATTTTGAACAAAACTTCTTATAAGCTTTGGAACAATACAAAACCCAATATCTCATATCTTAGAGTATTTGGTTGCAAGTGCTTCATATTAAACACCAAGGAAAATCTTGGAAAATTTAACTCCAAAGTCGATGAAGAAGGAATTTTCCTAGGCTAAGCTACCACTAGCACAACATATAGAGTCTTTAACAAAAGAACTCTAGTGGTTAAAGAGTCAATGCATATTGTATTTGATGAATCTAACCCATTTAATCCTAGAAAGGATGATTGTAGTGTTAATGGTATTGTAGATGAGTTCTTGGACATGAATTCAAGAAGATTATGCAAATAAACTTTTGGAACTTAAAGCTCTAATTAAGGAAGAAGTCCCCCACATTGAAGGAGGAACTTCCCAAAGATTGGCAATTTAAGAAAGCACATCCTTAATACCTTATCATTGGTGATGCTATAATAGGGGTAACTACTAGATCTCAACTCAAATCCATTGTTAATTTAGCCTTCATATCTCAAATTGAGCCCAGAAAAGTTGATGATGCCTTGAGTGATGAATTTTAGGTCCTTGCTATGCAAGAAGAGTTAAATCAATTTAAGAGAAACAAGGTTTGGACCTTGGTTCCTAAACCTAAACATCATCCTATTATAGGCACTAAATAGGTGTTTAGAAATAAGATGAATGAATAAGGTGTTATAACTTGGAATAAAGCTAGACTAGTAGCTAAAGGTTATAATCAAGAGGAAGACATTGACTATGATGAAACCTTTGGCCCATTATAAGGTTAGAAGCTATTAAAATGCTACTTGCATTTGCATCTTACATGGACTTTAAACTCTTTCAAATGGATGTCAAAAGTGCATTTTTAAATAGTTTCATTGAAGAGGAAGTTTATGTTAAACAACCTTCGAGTTTGAAAACTTTGAACTTCCTAATCATATGTTTAAACCTTCAAAAGCATTGTATGGATTGAAGCAAGCTCCTAGAGCTTGGTATGATAAGTTGAGTAACTTTTTATTAGAGAAAGGTTTCTCTATAAGAAAAGTTGACACGACTCTATTAGTAAATAAATCCAAGCATGATTTACTTATTGTGCAAATATATATTGATGATATTATTTTTAGTGCTACTAACCATTGCTTGTGTGAGGAATTTTCTAAGTTGATGCAAAGAGAATTTAAGATGAGCATGATGGGTGAGTTTAAGTTCTTCCTTGGACTTCAAATCAAGTAATGTATAGATGGAATCTTCATTAACCAAACCAACTACACAAAGGACGTTCTCAAGAAATTTAGGATGGAAGGAGCTAAAGTAAGCAAGACTCCTATGAGCACCACCACCAAACTCAGATGAGAATGATAAACTAGTTAATGAAAAGTGATATAGAGGTATGATTGGATCCCTTCTTTACTTGACCGTTAGTAGACTAGATATAATGTTTGCTACATACTTATATGGTAGGTTTTAATCATGTCCTAGAGAATTTCATCTAAATTCCATTAAGAGAATCTTGAAATATCTTAGTGGAATAATGTATTTAGGACTTTGGTATCTTAGGAGTTCAGGTTTTAACTTAGTAAGTTATTCAGATGTGAACTTTATTGGTAGTTTGTTAGATAGAAAAAGCATGTTTAGAACTTGCCAATTCTTATGAAATTACCTAGTCTCTTATTTTAGTAAAAAGTAAGTCTTTGTTACCTTATCCACCGTTGAAGCCGAATATGTGGCGGCTAGTTGTTGTTGCTCATAAGTATTATGGCAAAGACAACAACTAAGGGATTATGGCATCATTGTTGATCACATTCCTATTAAATGTGATAATATAAGTGCTATTAACTTAAGAAAAAATTCGATCCAACACTCTAGAACCAAGCACATTGACATTAGACATCATTTTGTTAGGGATCATATTCAAGAAGGTTATATTAACCTCAAGTTTGTGGATACTAATCACCAACTAGCGTACATTTTTACCAAGCCTCTTAATGAAGATCGAATGAACTTTATTAAGCATGAACTTGAAATGCTAGATACTGCTAGTCTCACTTAATCCCTTTATGCATTTCATTGTTAATTTCCTTAAATGATGTTATGTTAAGCACTTGTGATCCTTATATACTCAATTGTTGCCTCTTTATGTTTTTTTCCCTCATATAATTTTTTTATTAATAGTGTATTGTTTGTTTGGATATTTATGCATTTATTATTATTCTTGGTTGGTAAGATGTCGATTATTTGTCTTTAAAATGCATATCCTTGAATTATATTGTGCATATTACCTCATAGTCAACATTTTAATATATCTAAAAATTGTCCTTATGCAAATTCTTAGTGCATTTAATTATTTCTTCATGTGTGCATCTTGTTTTGCATTAATTAAATCATATGTGGATTTTTATCTTGCCTACTTGAATTTTTATTTGTTTATAGGTGATTTTATTCTATTTTGCTATTTAATAATTAATTATTGAAATTAATTTAATTAATTAATTATTCAAAATTAGTAAAAATTAAAGTGTCCATGAATTTCACATTTGTATGCTCAATTATCTCTAAATTAAACTGCTTTTCATTAAGTACATTTGGACTCAATTGCCATAATTTTTCAATGTAATTGAAAAACACATTAAAAGTTCAAGGGGCTCTCGGCATTTTTTCCATGCTTGCCTGTCTTGGCCATTTGCCCTTTGGGCCCCTCACGACCCACGCTCAAGACCATGAGCGTGGCTCCCTCCAACTCGTCGCTTCCTTTCCTTTCGGGCCGCAAGCTTGCTTGGCCCTGGCAACCTCACGGTCCACACTTAGGACCATGAGCGAACCATGATCATGAGCCTGACTAATGAGCCTTGCAGCCTGCCACGGTCATATTCCACGATCAGGACCGTGACATTCCCACAAGCATGGCCTAGGCATGCATCCATCAGTCTTCTGCACTTGCTCAGCTTTGGCCTTCATTTTCTGACATTTTGACAATTTTTTCTAGCCTTTTTTTTTACTGTTTCTCATTTATTCACCTGCATTCCCTCATTTCTCTTAAGTTCCTAATGTCCATTTTGTTTATTTTACTAATTTTCTTTCATTAAAAGGCCATTTTCACTCCATTTTTCTTGTCTATTTAAACCCTCATTTTCCTTTCCTTTCACTCACTTACCAACTCAAGTTTTCACACTCCTTCATTCACTCCAGGCATCATCACCCAAGGCATTCAACTATTATTTTTATTAATAATAATGATAATAATAATAATAATAATGATAATAATAATAATAATAATAATAATAATAATAATAATAATAATAATAATAATTATTATTATTATTATTATTATTATTATTATTATTATTATTATTATTATTATAGGTTATGCCTTGATGAGGTGATCACTCTCCTTGATAGGGTAGGTCTCTCTACTATAGCATTAGATATTCACCCCATATGTCCTCAACTAGTTATTGCCTCAACTAGTTATTGAATTTCTCTCAACTTTTTGCCTTAGAACTCACTATTTTGATGCTAACAATCCCCCAAATAACATGATATTCAAATTGGGAGGGAGGAATAGATTATTGATCACCCAAGATTTTGATACTTTATTTAGGTTTACTCAAGGGGGCCTCTTATAATTTAACACCACCTGGTCACCTCATAGTTTTTAGCTCTCCCATTGTAAACCCAATACTTCTAGCTTTTATGCCGATCATTCCAAATCCTCTTCCATTCAATCTAAAGCCCTTTGGTAGGTTTCTTGCTTTTTCCATTAATGCAAGAGGCCAAAGTCATGAGTCCATTTCCTTTGAAGACCTCTTCCTCCTTCATTGCATGGTTGATAATGAAACTATTGATATAGGTATACTCTTTTAATGGAAATTATGGTTGCTTAGTGATAGTGTTTTGAGAAACTTGTGTGTAGGAGGGTTTATCACTAAAATTGCTAGCCATTTTAACATCAATCCTAACTATCTAGAGTCTTATCCTTCCACTCTTCTTGACAACACCTTTATCAAGAATTCTCGACTCTTTAAGAAGGTTCATAACTTGTGGTTTTGGAAAGAGGAAGAAGTACCTTAAGCCATGGATGAAAAGCTTGAATAATAGTTTGATGACATTGATCATTTCACCTCTCACGAAATGGAGGAAATAGAAGCAACACCTCCACCTCCTCAAAGAATTAGAAAAAAGGGTGAAAGATCCTCAAGTGGTACTTAAGCTTATGATAATGAGCCTCCATGGGTTGGTGACATGTTTAATCGTATGTCATTAATGGAATCTAACTTCAATGCTTATTTTGATTAAATGGAAACTCACTTTAACAACCACTTTGATCAAGTGGACAATCACCTCACTCATTTATAATATGATGTCCACTATTTAGATGAGCAACAAGGCTATCAATGCTAATGGGCACCTTTCTCACATCCCCCATCTCAAGGAGGCAATGAAGCTCAAGGTCCTAGTGGTGATGGAGATGATCAAGCCTAGTGTCTTTAGCCCTTCCTTTATTTTCATACATTCCTCTCATTTTTCTATTTCTTTTCTTTTGAGTTTCATAAACTATATGCTTTTATACTTATGTTACTATTCTTGTACTTAGAATGCTTATTCATGTCCTCTTTATTTATCTTAAGTTTTTTTTCCTTTGACAAAAGGGGGAGAAGAATGAGATTTTGAATGATGACTTAATGACTTGGATATTTAAAATTTTATTTCATGACTTTACTTTAATATGCACACTTAAATAATTTTCTTTGAATATACATTTGATTGACATGCACATTTGAACTAATGACTTAAAGATTTAATGGTTACATTTGTGTGCATATTTAATGCTCTATTAAATTATTTGAATGATTAAATGATAAATTTATATAGATACTTATGCCTTTAAATGCAATTATTTCTTAACCACCTAAGCATATATTGAGGGGGAGAATATTAAGAATCTTGAAACCCTTAGTATATATGTTTGAGGGGGAGCATTTACACACACTTGCACTTATATTTTTTAATCATTCAAAATTATTTGTCAAAGTCAAAAAGGGGGAGATTGTTGAATATTTGCATGATCAAATAATAATCCATCCTCATTTTGACTTTAAAAAATATTTTTGAATCACTAATGATCCTCTTTTAAGTGTGTTTATAAGCATAGGTACCAAATTACACTTAATGAAAGCAAAATAATTTTACCAAACCTTAGAACATCTTTGAGAACATTTAAAACATAATTAAAGCCTTTAAAGACCCCTACGCATATCTTATAAAGTATGGGAATTGAACTAAGTCAAAAGGAGTGTGATCAGAGGCAAAATAGACAAGTTTTAGTAAGGGCAGTCTATGCTCACAATCTACCCTTATGACCCATGTCTGACTATGAGCGTCCATGAGCAAAGTGGTTGATACGCTCATAGTCTGCGCTCACGACCATGACCCGATCATGAGCATCGCCAACAGACACTTTTACAAATAACGATCATATTTTTGAACGCTCACTACCTCGAGCCTACACTCACGACCATGAGTGTCTGAATTCCTACAAAAGCTAAAAATGCATTAAATGAAGAAGAAAGAGATTAGGGTTGAATTTAATGGATTCCAATAATTATTTTTTACTCTCTAACTATAAATTGAAGACCTAAAACTTCATTTAAGAAGTTACACAAGTTGGTTGAGTAATTAATCCCTTTGAAAAATTTTCTCGATACTTAAAATTCTTAATTATTTATAGTGTTGGTTATGTGCTAGTTTAGCTCTCTTCTTCATCTTCTCTCTTAAGTTAAAAAATGGAAGTGAGGAGTTAATGCTAATGGTTTAAGTTCAAGTGTAAGCCTTAAAATACTTGTGATTGATTGTTGGTTAGAGCTTCGCCTTCAAAAGCTCATTATGTTGTAAAGGTTAGAGTTGAGCCACAAAACTCTTATAAACTCAATCTAGATTAATAAGATTGGGGTGGGTGTTAAAAATCCTAACTTAGAGACAAGTTAGGTGGAGACATAGATTCAAATTGTGAATCGAACTCCTTAAATCTTGTGTTATTGAGTTCTCCTTTTATCCTCTCATCTATACTCTCATTTAATTCTTGATTAAGCCTTAATTTTCTTTTAATTTCTAATTTGCCTTATTCATCCCCCTCTAAGGTCTTTTTAAAGAAGCTATATTAGAAAGACTTATTTGGGGTACTCAAATGATGAATCTTTCAATGCTAAACCCCAATGACCTAAATACATTTGGTTACCTAAAGTGAGATAAAAAAATTTATTGTAGGTGTGCTTGGAATCCGCAATGTGCAAAGAAAAGTGGCACATAAATAGTGGATGTTCAAGGCACATAACCGAGAAGGCCAACCTCTTCACTCATTTAGAGATAAAAAAGGGAGGTAAAGTTACATTTAGTGATAATGCCAAGGGTAAGATTATAAGCATTAGTTAAGTTGGTAAGAAAGGCTCTACTTGTATTAAAGTTGTTCTTTTGATTAATGGCTTAAAGCACAATTTACTTAATGTTAGTTAATTATGTGATAAAGTAATATAGTGACTTTTGAATCAAAGAAATGCTTTGTAACTCGTGTGGAAGAGAACAAAGTCATTTTCAATGGTAAAAGAGTTAACAATGTTTATACTATTAATTTATCCTCTTTGACTAACCAAGGTGTTGAGTGTTTAGTTGCCATTAAGGATGACACTTGGATGTGGCATAGTAGACTTGGTCATGCTAGCATGGAGCTCATTAAAGATCTAAGCAAAGGTGTTAATGTCATTATCCTCCCTAAAGTGAAGTTCCAAAAGGATTTGATCATTGGTGAGCCATTAAAAGAGAGATTGGTATATTGGATTGAAATACTTTGTGATATATATTTTTTTGTAGCATTTTAATTAATGTCTTGAACCTTGAGTGGTTAATTTGCTATATTTTTAAACCTTGGTTGATTATGATGCAATATTGAATTAGTCCCTATGGTGTTTGAAGAGGCTCAACCCAAGTTCAAAGTTTGATTTTTAAAAATTTTGATTATAAATCATGATCATTACTTTGTTGTTATTGGCAGTAAAGGTTTTGTTTTTCTCTAAATAAATTCATGTTTTATCCAAAATTATTTTTAGTGGGTAAGTTCTCATGATTATGAAAATCTAATCATTGGTTATAATTCATTTGCAATCATTTTTTAATGCATTTAAATTTTTGGACATAAAGTGGGTAAAATTTTTTATCATGATCATGACACTTTCCTTATGACCAGTGATGAATCTAGGGTTAGTATTAGGGTATTTAAAGCATTTTTTACTTTAACCCATCCATCTTCATCCTCTTTGTGCCACCCACTTTCCCTTTTCTATCTTTAACCTATTTTTTTTATTTTTCTTAAGATTCCTTTTCTCTCCATGGTTTGACCCTAAACCCACATCATTATCATCACTATTTCATTACCATCTCTTATCATTTTCTCATCTCAAGTGGGTATTAAAATAATTTATTAAAACATTTTTTCCCTCTTGGTCCCTACTTGAATAATGGTTTTTACCATGGCAACCACTAAAGAGCCAACAAAAATGGGTCTAAATATTAAAGTTATAATAAAGAAGGGCCCATATGATCCACTGTTGTCCTCGCACCAAAATTATAGCCCTTAAAGAAGATAAGGAGGCTGAGACAAGGAATCCCATTCCAATCCATGCTCAATCAGCTCCAATCCATTTGGATTATCAATTTGAGGTTGTTTAGACCTCCATCTCTACCTTGGAGTTATAAATGGGCCTCATAGACATCAAAATTGGCATTATTGCTGTTGATGTCATCTATTTGATAACCCATCTCCCTACCCCTCATATATATCATAGATTATCCATCATGTATCTCATTTCATAATTTTTTTTGGTTTAATGCTCTTTGGTTTTCAAGTCTTTATAAGAACTTGAAATGGTTACAACTTATGCCTTTTTAGGACATATTTAGTTCTTTTTTTTTTTTTTGCTTTGTTTTGTTGGTTGCCTTGGACAATGAAATAGATGTTTGGTATTTATGAAATGATTTTTTTTAGGTTCAAATTGAAAGTGCTATATTTCGGATTCTATTTTTACGTTTGGCTTAATGGTTGGATGTTAAGGATTTTGCATAACTTATTGCATTTGACCTATTATTGGATATGGATATTTGATATTTGGTTCTCTGGTTGGTTGGCTATTGGATATGGAAATTGAATTTTTGCCTTGTTAAAATTATCATTGGTTATTGATTTTTTTTTAGTTGGATATTGATTTAGAAGTGTTGGTTCTTGGATATGGACATTAGTTGTCACTTTGTGGTTGATTTGGCAATCAAATTGAATCTTTTCTTTTGGTTATATAATTGATTTTGATTATATTGGTTATGGATATTGCTTATGTGAAGCAAACTATTAGTTATATTGTGCTTAATTTAGTTTAGATATCCTATTGGATCTATGGATATATTTTTAAAATATAGTTATTGATTGATACTTTGGATATATTCTTTTGATAATGCATGATTTGTTGCAAATCATATTTTGTAGATTTATACTTATGCATTTCATGGACCTCTCTTTCAGTTTTGAGGTCAAATCTTGGAGTCATGGACAAGTGCTTTTACATCTTGCATTCTATTTCATCTTATGGATTATTACTCTTCTTTTTAACTAGATTTTCAAGTCTTTTTAAAACTTGACATGATTATGGCCTTTCACTTTTTAGAACCTTTCTTTTTAGAACTCCCTTTTATTGTTTTTGATAGTAACAAAGGGGGAGAAAATGTATGTTTTGAATTGTGTTTGGGGAGAAAAGGTTTTTAAGGTTGAGAAAGTGTTTATATTTATTAAAAAAATTAAGATATTCATGATATTATGAATTATTAAACTTTTGATGAATATATTTTGATTTTATGGATATTTTGGTGGAATAATTATTAGTTGTACTGTGTTTGGCAAATGTTATGGATATCCATATATTTTTGGAATGATTGTTCTTTAGTTGATGCGTTGAACTTTGAATATACATTATCAATTATTGTTTGTGGGAAATGACTTGTTTCTTAAATGTGTAAAATGGACTTGTTTATTAATTTTTGCATTTTTATATTTGGGCTTATTTTATGGGGGAGTTATTCCTTCATTTTTTAAGCTTAATTTTACATAATTATTTGTTACTGTAAAAAAGGGGGAGATTGTTGAACCTTGAGGGGTAACAAGATCATTTTTATAGTCACAAGTAATTAAATAAAATTATATTTAGCTTGTGTATTTGAGTGTTTATATTCAGCTCAATTAAATTTGCAACAATCAGATGTGACACAAGTAGTGATTAATGCATCATGACTGTGACAAAGGGTAAAAATGAAGATCGAATTTTTATGGCAAAAGCGGAAGTAGGTTTTAGTGGAAAATGATGAGAATCTTCATTATATATGGTTACAAGAAAATCCTAATCATTAAGAAAATTTTTCAAGAAAAAATACTAAGATTGAATTTATAATTTGTTAAAAATTCTCAAGACCAATCTTGACTAGTGTCACCACCACTGTTATGATCATGATGATTTTATTATGATCATGATAACTAACTCTAAAAAGTTACTGAGAGTTGTCATAACTAACATCAACACCACATTTATGACCATGAAAGCAAAAAAATTCAAATTTCTTCTTGGCATCTCGATAATTATGATCATGATAATTTTATCATAATCATGATGACATGCAAACCTGCTTTTTCTTGGATGTTTTAAATGGATCTATTTGCATTTAATGCACTCTAATAGCTCTTTTTCATTTAGAGGGTTTAAAAACTACTTAGAATAGAGCTGGAATAAGTGAAGGAAGTTGAGAAAACACATTAAAAGTCATCTTTGAGCATTTAATCTTGAATTCATTCTTCAACCACCCAAGCTTTTCATCTTTAACTCTTTGTAATCTCTTTTATCTCAAGAGTGTTCTTGAATGTGGGTTGGTGAGTGTCTAAAACCATAGTTCAAAAGCTCAATAGTGAGATTGAGTGAGTTTGGTTAAGGTTTTATTCACTTGTAAACTAAAAGGATTATTCTTAGTAAGTGGGTTCGAGTGTGAGCTATTGAAAAAATTTGGGTTAGAGTGTGAGCCTTGAGAAAACACTTGGGGTTTGAGTGTGAGCCTTATGAAGCATAGTTAGGTTTAAGTGTGAGCTTTGGAAAACACTTAAGTAACTGTGGTTTAAACTTGTAAGGGTTTAATCTACACCTTAAAATAGATTAATAGTGAATTGAAATTCTTAACTTGTAATTGAGGAGAGGACGTAGGCTTTAAGGGCTGAACCTCTATAAATTCCTTGTGTTTTCTTGCTCTTATCCTTTATCTTTTAGTGCTCAAATTCTATTTTTGGTTTGCTTATTGTTAAAATTCAAAAACTTCTCATCCTACTTAAAAAGCCAATTTACCTCCCTTCTTAGCACTTGTGGAATTACAACGATAATGTCAAATATCAAGAGAAAAGGGCTACGGTTGGCCAAAATGGCCAACAGTACCCTCTCAACAAAAACAAAGAGAAGGTTTAGTAGCTTAAGGAGCTAGACATTCAATTGAGAGTAGGGTCCCCAATGCCTTCCTTCCCTTATAAGCCATCAGGCCATATCCAAAAAATAATACAATGAAATAATAGAAGTAAGAGTTCAAATGGTAACGATATCATGTATCTATTTTTTTTTAAGGATATAACTGTGCTCTGATTATATTTATTGATAAGCTTTCTTTTCTGTTAAGAAAAAAATAATACAATGAGATATTTAAGGAATTTTAGAAGTATATAAGTTTTTCTTAAATTTCTTTTTTAGGGAAAAAAATAAATCTTTCATTCATTGAAGATTAAAAGTACATGTTGATAAAAGAATAATAGGAAATAATGATACAATCAAGAAATATCAAAATAAAATCTTACTGAAATTATAAAATTTATGATTGTTATTCCTCAATTGCGTTGATAAACCTCTTATGATTTACAATTTGGCAATTCGTACGCTTAACCCAACAACTTTATTTAGCCATAAATTGACTATCTGATATTTAAATGAGTCCGATTTCAGAAATACCAATAGAAAATTTACAATAAAGAGTTATCCAAATTTTATAAAAGAAAACAATAAAAATCCCACTAAGAGCAAAAACTCCATAAAATAAGATTCAAAATTTTAATCAAAAGACAAAATGATAAAAAATCTATATTTATTCAATGAAGAAAAACAAAATAAAGTAAATGAAATAGAAATAGAAGGGACTATTGCCAATTAAAATGATGATCAACGATGGCCAAGAAGAAAGTTATAATGAAAACTAAGGATTAAGAGAAAAAAAAGTGGCTAGGTTTTTTTTTTGTTTTTTGCATAGAGTGGAGATTTTTGCATTCTACCCATTGATTTTTGCACTCCATTTTTATTTTTTTTAGAATTGTAAATTACATAACTATCATCTGTTTAAAATTTTTATTCTTTTATTAATTATAATTACTAAAGTACCATTTTTTTCATTTTCTTTTCAAATTCATTGTTTGTTGTTTAACATTTTTAAAACTACTTGTAATTGAGTTTTTTTTGCATTAATAAAATTTACTATAGTCAATTTTTTTTATAAGTACTCTTTAACTTTTAACTTATCTTGATTGTAAGATTTGCACAAATTATAGTAAATAACATATCTTTTATTTTTTATGAAGAGATTTTTTTTAAATATCATATGCACATAATTTTAATTTTTTTATCATTATTTTTTCTAAAAATGATTTAAAAATCAAATTATGTGATTAAAAAAAATCATTATAAAAATTCAACAATAATTTATCATACAAAAAGTATTCATAAATTCAATGAATACAACTAAAATCAATTTACATGTAATTTTGATCAAATATATCCCAATAAATTTTCTAATTAAATTATATTACAAAAAGTTTATTTGATAAAAAAAATATCACTTACTTTTTCTATTATTAATATGTTGTAACACTTGTCTTAAAACATTTAAATTACAATAATTTTTTATATGATGAATTTTCATTAAATTTTTATAATATATGTTTTTAATCTATAATTGGATTTTTATATTATTTTTTTTTAAATTATGATAATAAAAATAAAAATAATATAATGTACATATGATATTAAAAAACTGTTCATAAAAAGTGAAAAAAGATTGTTATTTTTTAATAATTCGTGTAAATTTTATAATTATCTAAACAAATTAAAAGGTATAGAGTGCTTATAAAAAAATAATGGCCAAATACACCATTTCACCCCTGATCATTTACTCTTTGACCCATTTCACGTTCTAACTTTCATTTTTTCCTATTTCACACCTTAATTTCTCTTTTAGACCCATTTCAGACATGGCCAACTAGTATATATTCTTATTTAACCTATGGCTTGACAGCATATTAATGTGCATGTTTGAAGACTCAGGGTGGCGCGTTAAAAAGAAAAATAATGCTGATATGGCAAAAAGTTGAACCAGGCTTCTTTTATTACTTTGACTGAATGAAGAGAAGAAGAGTTTCTTCTATCATGCAATGCTACTGTTTTTCATCTCTCATTCTTTAACTCCTTGGCTTTTCTAAACAAATATGGTTTGTCTTTTTTTTTTCATTAAAGTGTTGTTGCATAACACTTGAGTCACTATTCCATAAATTGTTCTTGTCCTAATATGAAAAGGAGTGGTAGTAAGGTAAAACATCTAGGAAAGGGAAGTTTTTATGGCTGTTAGGAGCAACTTTTGAAGGCAAGTTCAAGTTAGGTGGCCATGAATTGACTAGTAATTTTTATCAAGGAAATGGTAAAAAGAGTGATTTGGTTTTGCTGCCACCAGATAAGGAAGAGGTCACGGTGGATGGTGCTAAAGGAAGTAATATGAATTTTCCCAGGATTTGTATATGGGAAAGTGATGGTGAGGCTGATGATATTATCTATGATATTATCGACATTGTTGAAGCTTTTATGATTTATAAAGAAAGGTTGCTAGATTGAGATAGGATTAAACAACTTAGAAGAGGGTCGTGTTGTTTTAATGGTGGTGAAGTGGAGAAACCTAGAGAGACTATTTCGAAAGGGCATAAGAATTATGATATGATTTTTAATCTTCAGTTAGGAATCCAGTAAGTAGTTTTTCTTTTTGTTTGGTTTTTTTGGTTTATGGGTCTATGTTTGATTAACTTTCATTTTGTTTTATTCTAATAATCTAAGTGCTTGTGCATTTTGAATGTTGTTTTTGATTTTGCAAAGCTTGTGAGAGACAATTTACAAGATGTGTTGAAATCATTATGAAATCTAAAGCTAATATTGTTACTCTTGATAAGTCCTTGCCCCCAGACATTATAAAACAAATTATAGATTCTTGCTTAGAACACAAGTTGGACGCACTTGAAAGTATAAGTTATCTTAACAAGCATGTGAAGAGAATACATCGAGCTTTGGATTTAGATGACTTAGAATTAGTTAGAATGCTATTAAAAGAGGTGCATACGAATCTAGATGATGCACATACACTCTATTATACTGTTGCATATTGTGATGCAAAACTACAACATAGCTTCTTGATCTTGGAATTATTGATATTAACCGCCAAAATCCAAAGGGCTACACTGTGCTTCATGGTGCTGCAATAAGGAAAGAGCCTAAGATTATGGTATCTTATTAATAAAAGGAGCTCGACCATCAAATCTTACTTTGAATGGTAGAAAAGCAGAGAGTATAAGCTAAGCACATAAGAGAGCGAGAGATTTACAGGCCAAGCTTAGCCCTTGTTGTGATTGTTTGTCATTGCAAAGATTTTTGTGGTTGCTTAGCCCTTGGTGAGCCCTTCATTATTTGTCATTGCAAAGATTTTTATGATTATTAGCCATAGTAACCAAGCTTTGAGGAATGTAAGAAGGCAAAGGAAGAGATTGAAACAATTTAACTAAATTCTGCTCACCACTTATTTGATAAAATGCCCTAGAAGAATTGTATATTGTGGGTCTAAAATGTTGAAACAAAAAAAAAGTTATTGGCTATGTGTAATATGCGTCAGATAATTATTCCATGTCAGCTAACTTTCCTAAAACGCGTTTGGTGCTTGTTAGCCATGTATGATATAGGTTGAAAATAGAAGTTCAAGTGTAGAATAGGAAAAAATGAAAGTTAGGAGGTGAAATAAGTCAATGAGTTAAAGTTCAGAGGTGAAATGATGTCTTTGGCCAAATACTCCTTTTCACCCACCTTTTTGGTCTATTGCACCCCTCAACTTTCAAATTTGGCTATTGCATATCTCAACTTCTATTTTGTGTCTATATCACTATAATATCCCGTGTTTTTAAATAATTTTAAACTGCATCGGGACATACAATGTTAATAATTTTTATATATTTATGATTATTTTCATGAGTTTGTTATTTATTAAGTCATTTTAATTATTTTTAATTATTTTAAGAGATTTACGTAAAATTTTCCCAAGAATTGTATTTTTGGGGAAATTAAGACATAAATAATTTAATATTAATTATTTGAAATAGTTTTATGAATTTGCATAGGTTCATACATAATTTTAAAATGTTAAATAAAAATGCAAATACATATATTTATTTAAATTAAATTAGGGTTTAATTAATTAAATTAATTTTTATTATATAGTTTTAATATTAATTAATTAATTAATTATATATGTATATATATGTGTATATATTATTAAAATATGTGTGTGGTGAGTATTTGTTGTGTGTGTGATATTATATAATATTATAATATTATAATTCATATGAAGACTAAAAGAGAAGAAATTCTTAAACATGACAGAACCAGAAAGTTCTTCTGTTCCCTCTTCTACTCCCTCTATAATATGTGATTATAAGTATGTGCCAACTAAGTCTGTTGTTGTTACCCTATCACCCCCTATCAACCAAACCACCTAGAAAAATATCGATTACTTGTATGAGTTTACCTACCTTCCTGAAGACCAAAAGATTAAAAAATCAAAGTTTCCCTTGTTGAACCCTTATGATGCCTTTTCAAAATTCAAAATAAACTGGAAACAATCTTTTAAAGCTCTTGTAAACTGATCCACTTCTTCTATAAAAGAATATGTTCAAGCCTCCAACTTTGATCAACACCATATACCAGCCTCTTAGACAGAACAGTTCGTAACCTTATAAATTCCTCCAGAATTTCTGAGAACTTGGCTTAACCAGGGATACACTCACATCCACTTTGGAGCTATAAGGTTAGGACTCTCCTACCATGGCAGAGCAGGGCAACCTATTTTTTCTAGGATCGCTCTTTTGGATTCTAGATATAAACAGTACCAGCATACTGTAATTGGGACTGTAGAGACATTCTTAAATGTTGGCTCAATATTCTTTGCATTTTTCCCAAATTATAATCTTGCCCTCTCTGATCCCCATGCCTTAACATCTTTAAAAGTCTAACTCTAGATCCTTGGTGCTGAACAAATCTCCACAGCCAAAGTAGCCACCCTTTACTACCAAATTGTCCACCGTCTCCAAAACCATGCTATCAACCTATCACTACCTTGTGTCCAAAATAATGCTTTTTTCATAAAAGCAGACTCTCATAATACTCCCACGTGTATCCACACTCCTAAACAACTTTCTAGGAATGATTTGTTAAAATTATTCCTAGAAAAATGGATCACCAATTATGAGAAGTTGCATGAGACAGTAGAGCCAATTCAAGGTACAGACCCAGTGCATATCAAAAGATCTGATGGATCAGTTGATACAATCTTTAAGCGAAAATAAGAGACTCCTACAGTTTTTAAAACACAGTTCATGATCAATCCTTGGGATCCAAAAAATAACATTCCTGTAGCCTCTTTTGATAATTCTGGAAGACCAATCTATGCTTTTAAGCGTGATGGTCACTGTTATTTTAATTATTGTGATTGTGATGATTGTTATGCTGAATCCTACTTTGATGATGATAAGAAGAAAAAGAAAAAGAAGAAATCTCCAGGAAAATATAGTGAAAAGGAATTCAGAAGAAGATATGAAGAGGGAGATTCAAGCATATGCACTCTGGGACAACCTTCAGGAAAATATGATTATCTTGTATCATATTCTCCTCCTGCTTTGTACAAACCACCAGCTACTTAAAATATTCCTTTTGAACCTTGCAAGCCTCAAATACCTCCTTCCCAGTCGAAACTTAAGTCAGCTCCTCTCCCATGTTATAAACAAGCTTTGAAATGGGTAAGAAAAGAAAATTCAGTCAAGATTCAAAAGCTAAAGTCTTTACCCCAAGTTTGTATATTCCAACCCACAGACTTTCCTCCTTTAACCAAAGAAACAAAAAACCAAATTACCATGCAGCCTTTTATCCTAGAATCAAACATTGTTGATGCAGATGGCAGACCTAGACAAACAACTCCGGCTGAAGCAGTAGTCAACTGGCAGACACAGAATGCTTGTGCTCAAAATAAAAAACTGAAGCTTATTGAAGAAAATATTGATGGAGTTACTGAACATATGAATTTAGCACAAAAAAAGTTCTAGGCCTTTGAAAAATGAATGGCAGTAGTTCATGTAGAATTACAAAGGCAGATAGAGATGAAGCACCAGGAACTTATGCGAATTATTAGCAATAAAGGCACATTAAATAACATTCAAATGAAAGAAATGGAAATTTTAAATTTGGAAGCCTAGGTTGACCAACTTGAAAAAGATCTTAAAAGAAAGAAAGAAGAGTTATCCTTACAAACCTCTTCAAAATCTTTCTCTCCAGATCCTTTGGGACTTTTGTACAACCCTTATTCAATTCCCAATTCACCATACACAGCCTCTTCCACTCAACCTTTATTTTCTGCACCAGCAGCTCCCTTGAATATTCCTCTAAATTTTCAAGGATTTAAATCCTCATTAAAAACCCCCTCTCAAACATAGTCCTCTGATGAAACAATAGCAAAAAAGGGAAAAATAGCTCATTCCTCTCAAACTGAGAAACCTTAAAAAACACCCTCTGAATCATTACCCAAAAATACCTCACCAATCTCATCACTAAAAGAGTAGAACACCCTCAAATGATGATGAATCCCATCTCTATCTTTTTGGAAAAGTGTGCTGAAAATGTCATGCCCAACTTTTCAATTGAATCTATTTCAAAGGAAAGTTCATCTTTTGAATCTTCAGAAAGCGACTGTGATTCAGATTATGAAATACTTTACCAATTGATGGCTGATGATGCTACATCTTCTAGAGGACCTCAAGTTAAATAAGTTGATGATCCAGAAGAAGAATTTGAACAGCCTAAAACACCACAGCCAGATCCACAGATAAATTTCCAAAAAAATACTGGAAATTACTTTACCCTAGATGATATTCCTCCTTCATAATACAGGAATAGATTTTTGGAGTTTAGAGCATGGATAGCCAAACAAATGCTTATTCCTAAAGTAGAAATCATGGTTGTTATTAAAACATTTCTTACAAAAATGGTGGGAAAGCTGACAAACTGGTATGCTTCTCTGAATGCTTATGCTAGAATCCAGTTAATGGATGCCACTTCACCAGAAGATTTTATAGGACTCTTGCATTATAAGTTCTTTGGAAAATGGGATGATGATCTTGAAGTTGCATGAAAGGAGTATTACCAGATGAAATGCTGTTCACTACAGAGGAAAGATCTAGAAAGACATTTTTAAAATATATCTACTAGATTTTACCTGTTAGGAGGCACTGCTAATCCTGATTTAAAGCAAGCCTTTTTGGCTTCTATTCCTGAGATCCTTGCCTCTCGAATGTTTTCAATCCTTCAACAATCAAATTACAAAGTTGGAGATGTGCCAATAAGACATTTGTATCAGATCATGATTCAGGCTCATACCCAGTTATGTGATCAAAGGAAGATGATTAAACTGTATCTGGGCAGTAGGAAGAATCCTTTGGGAAAACTTTCACGTGATAGGCCTGATTTGTAGATCAAATATAAAGATGCTAATGTTTGTGTTTGTCCATCAAAGAAGAAGAAACACTTCTTCAAATTGAGGAAGAAAGGGAAAAGATCCAAGTTTAAGAAGTGGAAGTATTACAAGAAGAAAAAGTCCCATGGCAAGAAGAAAATTGACAGATGCTACATCTGTGAAAAAAAGGGTCATTTTGCAAAAAATTGCCCTTCAAAAACAAACAAGACTGAGCAAATGATTCAATAAATTCAGCAGATCACTGAAGTAGACTTAAATGATGTCAATCTTGAGTCTCTCTTTTTAAAAGAAGAAGAAGCTTCACCAGAATATGTTTTTGCTGTAGGCCAAGAGACAGACTCAGAAATTTTCAGCTCTGAAACTGAGTCCTGGAATGACCAGTTCTTAATTGGTGGTGATAATAGAGACATGATAGCACTAACTCATGAAAAACATCCAATACCTTTATTCCTTATTCAAATTTACCCAACCAATTATTCCAAACCCATAAAACTTATAGCCTTGATTGACACTGGAGCAAAAACTACCATTCTCAACCCAAAAGCCTAGCCTAAAGAATGTTGGAAACATCATTCTAAATATTTCTCTACAGCCAATGGAGAATTACTTGAAACTGGCATTAAAACCAGACACCCAATAAAGATCCAATTCTTTCCAAATTGTTACACCTGGACACATGTTCTTGGATCTTCTTTACCTGGAAAAGATATTGTCATTGGCTTTGATGTCTATTGGAAGATGAAAGACTTAAGAATTCTTCCCAATGGACTCAAGTTCAAGAAGTACTTTTAACCATTCACTAATATTCCATCCATCCTTTTTGTTGGCTAAACCGTTTCTCAACCAAACCTTCAAACTATTCATGATTTTATGTTAAAAGAATGCAATGCTCAGTCTCATACAGAGTTTCTTCAAAAATGCTCATCACCACTATGGAAAAATGAGGAGTTCTTCATCTCCTTATCTTTCAAACAAAATGAAGATGTCAACCCAATAAAGGCAACTCATCCAGGAATGACTCCTTCTGATCTTAAATTGGCAATTGAAGAATGCAACCAATTGGAAGACCAAGGTCTAATTGTTCCCACAAAATTAGAATGGGCATGCCAAGCTTTTTATGTAAACAAAAGATCAGAACAAGTTCATGGAAAGAAAAGATTGGTGATTGACTATCAGCCTTTGAATTTCTTCCTCAGAGATGACAAATTCCCTCTGCCAAAAATTTCCTTATTAGTTACATTTTTGGCGGGAGCTAAAATCTTTTCAAAATTTGATTTGAAGGCTAGATTTTGGCAACTTGGAATCAAAGAGGAAGACAGATACAAAATGGGCTTTTGTATTCCAAACAAATATTATCAATGGAATGTCCTGCCTTTTGGACTCAAAGTAGCCCCATCATTGTTCCAACGGACTATGATCAAAATCTTTGAGCCCATCCTCTCCAGCACTCTCGTTTATATTGACGATATTCTTTTATTTTCTGCAGAAATAAAAGCCCATAAGAAACTACTCCAACAGTTTGCTAATCTTGTACGACATTATGATATTATGCTTTCACCTACCAAGATGTTCATTGGCCAAACAGAAATAGATTTTCTTGGAATGAGATTCAAAGAAGGGAAGTATCTTCCAGGTCCTCATGTTGCAACAGAACTGGATAAATTTCCAAAAGAAAATATTTCTATCAAGCAAATCAGATAAGTTCTTAGCATTGTGAATTATCTTAGAGATTTTATTCCTCACTTGACAAAGAAGATAGCCCCTCTCAGAGCTCTTCTAAGAAAGAATCCTCCACTATGGTCTTCAAAATAAATAGAAGCTCTTGAACAACTCAGAATTTACACAAAAAATCTTCCTGATCTCCAGATTCCCTCCACATGAAAAAGAATCCTTCAAACAGATGCAAGTGATCAATTTTGGGGAGCTATTCTTTTAGAAGAAGATGACAACAACAAAAGACAAATTTCTGCTCATGCTAGTGGAAAGTTCACAAATAGAGAATGCCATTATCACTCAACCTTCAAAGAGGTCTTAGCAGTTAAATATGACATAAAAAAATTTGAATTCCATCTAATTGGTCATCATTTCAAAGTTGTGATGGACTGCTCATCATTTCCAAAAATGCTTGAATTCAAAAGAAAGACTCTGCCTCATCCTCAACTTCTCATAATGAAAGAATGGTTCAGTAAGTATGACTTTGAAGTAGAACACATCAAAGGAGAAGATAACCTGCTACTAGATCTTTTAAGCAGACCACATGTCTCTTGTGAAAAACCCTTTCAGCTAAAAGTCCTTCCATGCTATGCATGTATCAAACCATTAATACCAACTTTCTTGAAAAAGGTATTCCTTTGTCCTTACCATCACACATTTCCATGACCACCCTTAATCAAAAACCCAGAACTTAAATTTTTGAACTTCAATCCAGACTAATAAGAAATTATGGGTCAGATTTCTTTCACAAGTTAGGCTTTCATCCTATTTATCCTTTCACCTGTATTTTCAGCTTCCTAAACCAAAGTCCTAAAAACCAATTTTATTGGCCTCTTGAATTGTTAATCCTATTTTGGTATCTTTGTCACTTATACTGGATTTCATTTGATCTTCAACCATTAAAGCTTGCAAGGTATATCAGTCTGCTTGAGAAAAATGAAGGTCTAAATCCACATTTGTCAACATTTCTTAAATGGTTCCAGAATTTGTCAAGATGGAAATCCTATTTGATAAATGAAACTTATACTCAACAGATGGCACCTCCTTTCGAATGTCATACTATCATCACCCTCAAAAGAACTTTCTTCAAAGCTAAAGGTGTTTTTACTGATTTACCATGCTTTAATATCTATGGGACCTATAGACACTCAATGATGTACTATATTACCATAGATACCACAAATCCTTTACCATGGAGAGAGTTTCAAAGACACATGTTCGAGAAAAATGGTATTATTCCAAAAGAGATATGGCCAAAGATATCTGATGATGCCCCTATGGGAAATATTTCCTTTTGATTATGGGAAACAGCTATTAGTGGATAAGGAATATTGGGAAAAGACACAAAGGACTACATTCATCCCATCTCACATATAAATTGATGATCCTTATCAAGCCAGCTCATCTGATCCTTATCAAGCCAGCTCATCTAATCCTTATCAAGCCAGCTCATCTACAGAACAGATATGGTTAAACTCTTTTAAATCAAATAATTCAGAGGACCCACGTATGCCACTAGTAGGACACTCACAAGATCCTGATAAAGATAGCCTCTTTTATCATAGTGAAGACAGTGCTGAAGATAAGAATCTATCTCCAAGTCACGAGCCAATTTGTCACAAGTTATTGTAATTTAAATTTGTTACTTTTAAAAGTGGATGTCTATCCACATTTGTCTGTTTATCTGTGGTTGTTTGTTTGTTTGTGTTAAGGCCTCCTTGTATCTCAGCTCCTTCTCTATATAAGGAGCTTTCTATCTCAGTTGTGAGGCAGAACCCCTCTTGTAAAAAATTTTAAAAGCTAAATAAACAATTGCCTTCTAAAAAAAAATCTTTTTTCTTCTCTAGTAGTTAGATTATGAATTATAATCGTTCCACCTATCTAAATTATGGAGTATGCTCTGTACTTGCCTTTATAAAGGATCTGGTACATCAGAAACTTAATTAAGAAAATTATCCAATTACCAACTCTATTAAGATTATAATTTATAGTTGTATAGATTATAAAAAGGGGACAGACTGTCTGGCCGAAAATTAGTTGTGTGATGCTGTAAGTACGGCTTGGGCTAGTCCATGATATAATCTGTATAGCTATGAAATATAGTTTTAATGGATCTCTAAAAAATTGGTATCAGAACCTTGTTTTTGCATAAGGTGGAATTGTTATAATTCATATGAAGACTAAAGAGAAGAAATTCTTAAACATGATAGAGCCTTGTTTCTGCTCATCACCACTGTGAAAAAATGAGGAGTTCTTCATCTCCTTACCTTCAAACAAAATGAAGATGTCAACCCAACAAAGGCAACTCAGTTATATATATACATATATATACATATTTATTTATTAAAAATAAAAGTTTACATTATTTACGATATTGCCATTGCCTTCACCTTCTTCTTCCCGATCATCCTCCTTCAGTTTTCGGCGTCTGCAACTCGATTTTCTTCCTGTCACTGTACCTTTCAGTCTTCCTCCTCCCTTGCTAACCATTTCCACCACCTGAAGCTTCCTTCTCCAGTGTGTTTTGACCGGATTTCTCAAGAGTTGCCGAAAGTTGCTTCCCTCACCGATCGTCACCTTTCCAGCCACCAAACTCGACACCACCAGTCTTTATCTTCTCCTTGAGCTCCGGTGAGTTCATTTCCAAGCTTTGTTTCACTTGAAATGGTCTAGATTTCCTTAGGTTTTGATTTTACATTTTCGGCCACTTTGAGTTTTTGAATTTTTTGAGCTTTGATTTGAATGATTCATGCAAACTCCCTTCACAAACTTTGATCCTAGTAGCTTAATCTACATTCTTAAATTTTTGTGGAATTTTTGGGAATTATTTTGATTTTTGTGAATTTTTGATTATTTTATTAATATTTTCTAATTTTCAAAAATTAATTAATTAAATTATGAAATTGTGTCTTATGGTTATTATAGGTGTTGAAATGTATTTTAGAAATTTATTTGTAATTTTTGTGAATTTTTTATATTTATTTTGAATTTATTTAGTTCATGTAATTTTGGGAAAATTAGGTTAATTATATGTTTATTTGAAAATAATTGATTAATTGAGTATATTTATTGATATTATTGAGTTATATGTTGAGAAAATAAATTTTGAGTAATTATACTATTTTTGGTGAATTTTTTATTAATTTTAGTGAATTTATGAAACTAGGGGTATTTTGGTAATTTGACACTACATTGGTGAAAAATGTAATTAAATTGGTTTTACTAGTTATTTGAGGTATAAAAATGATTTCTAACAAATTATTTAGTATTTTCAACTAATTAGAACTATTTTTCATAAATTATTTTCAAATTATATATAATATACGATTTTTCTAAATAAATGAGTTTTTATCGTTTTTTAGTAAGTTTTAGGGTTAATTATGTAATTTGGATTTATAAAATGTATTTTGGTCAATATTTATGAATTTATTGAGAATTATCAACTTTTAATAATATTTTATTAAAATTAGGGTTTTCATGTATTTATTGGTTAATTAAATATTTTTAGCATTTGAATATTTAAATTTGCTATATTTGAGTATTGAAGGGTATTTTGGTATTTTTGGCATTTTTCAGTATTTCTATGATTATTTTGTGAATTATGGACCTCTGTCGGTGAATTGTAGTTTGGAGTCCGACCGAGGGGTTGTGAAGTGTGTTATTCCGAAGTGTATTTCCTTGCAGGACTGGCTCTACTCTTGGAGTAGAGAGATGTCCATTTTACAGGGGAGGTTCTGTCGGATTTTCGGTAGAATTCTCGTAAAACATGATGTCCGGTCGAATTCTGATTCTAATTTTGTGTCTAGTATTCTAGATCGAGTTTCTAGAAATTTCGATAGAATTATTCTGATTTCTTATTATCATTTGTTTGTTTAGTTGCACCGAGACCGAGGCCTAGTGGACCAGGCCTGTCAGACCCATCTCGAGGAGCATAATAACAGTGAATTGTTATTTTATATATATATATGTTTTAGGGTGCATGTTTAGAAATGTATGAATTATTTTAATAAAGTATGCATAAATGATTTAAGTATTACTTAGGTTTATTTTTGGTATATTTTGATATATTTTAAACTATATGCATGTTTTATTAATGATTTATACTTAAAATGTTTTTAAGTATATTTCTAGTTTATTTTGTAATTAAATTGAATTTATTTGACGTATATATACTTGAAATATACTTGTTTATTTTTGGTATATTTCTAGTATATATATGGTTTATATTGCTATTTTATTCAATTACATGCATCATTTATTTATGAATGAATGTTTTATATTATAAATGAAGGATATCAATAGAACGTGCTACCTAGTGGGCAGCACTAGGACCAAGTATATACCGGTACGCCGATAGCATTTAGGCTTTATACTAACCTATTTGTGAATTATGATTGGATTGATTGATTTATCTAATGTGTGATATGATTTGGGAGTGTGATTGCTGGAGCTTGGTTGACCAAGTGTCTCAGGGCCAATCACACTGATAGTCAGACTGCTGGAGCTCGATTGACTTAGTGTCTTGGGGCCAGTCTACTGTCCAAATGGAACAAGTGAATATATTTGGAATAAATGAGCCTGTATGGCTAGAGTGTTGTCTAACTTTGTTTGAGGTTGCGGTTTTCTAGGATTCTATTTGATCCTTCATAAACAGTGATTTTCAATAAAATATATAAAATGATTTTGCTACATCTGTGTGTATTTGCTTGTATATATATTTATTATATATACTATTGAATGCTATGCATGTATATATATTATAACAATTCACTCAGTGAGGTCTAACTCCCCTCCGTTGACCTATTTTTCAAGAGAGTCATCGTCTTCAGATCTTAGTAGCAGACCCTTACGCCGGATTTCTTCTGCCCCAGCTTCACTATGTAAACTGCTTATCTGAGCTTTATTTTATAATCTAGACACTGCAGTAGTTGTAGACAGTTGTGAGATTTATGTATTACATTATGTTTGTAAGAAATATGTATTTTAAAGATTTGAACTGGGTTTGTATTGAAGGATTATTTATATATGAGATGTGGATGTTCATTTAATTTTATTGGTGGATATTTACTTTATCTTATTTATGATTTCATTTCCATTGCACAATATTTTAATTATGTTATTATTATTGCATGTTTTTATTTTATTTTAAGGCTTGCTACGAGTTTCGGATTCGAAAGAATTCTCGTTCCCTGGCGCCGGTCATGGCCCCTATTTTGGATTATGACAATCACCCATGATTTAGAGAATTAGAGCGTGTGTACAAAACATTCACTGATATGTCAACTATCATGCAAACATGGACATATTTCAGTAAGCTGAAAGCTCATTTTCACCTATAAACTTTACTATTTTGGTCTATTGCACCCCTCAACTTTTAAAAAATTACTTAGTGCACATCTTAACTTCTATTTTATACCTATATCACTCATTGTGCTATAGTGATAGACACGCCTAAATTTGTTTGATTTTAATCTCTTATCGACACTGGCAATACTTGTGTTTAATAGAAAATTAAAATGTTAAATCATGGGTTAAATAGGCATAAAATAGAAGTTGAGATGTGCAATAGGTAAATTTGAAAGTTGAGGGGTGCAATAAACCTAAAGGGTAAAGTTCAGGGGTGAAAAGAAGTATTTGACAAAAAAATAATTGACTATGCTAAATTTTTTAATGCAATAAAATGATGTAAGCTCAAGCACAAGTAGTTTTATAATTTTAAACATTAAATAGTAAACTTAGATAAAAAAAATTAAAAAGAGTATAGTTTAAAAATAGTAGTTCCTGAAAAAATAAATATTCTAAACAAAAGGTAATTATATAACCTAAAATTCTAAAAACAAAAGAAGGAGTACAAAAGTAAATAGGGAGAGTGTAAAAATTTTCACCATATATATATAGACACATGTGCATGCGTGAATATAAATGCATATAATTAGTAAATCAATTGTTGTTTTGCAATTGGTAAAGAGATTTTCAAGGGTAAATTCTATGAAACAGTCATCAAACTTTACACTTGATTAATATCATAACTTTAATGTGTATTTTTTTTAGTTACTTAACTTCAATTTAATTTTCACAACGAAGTCATTCACTCAATTCTAGCCATTTTTTATGATGTGGCTACCGAAGTTGCCACGTCATTTGCCACATCTTAAGCCGCGTCATCATAAAAACCAAGGTAATTTTTAATAGTTACTATATTTCAATTTTTTCCAAATATGAATTTATCCTAACTATTAAAAATTACCTTTATTTTTTATGATGATGTGGTAGACATGGCAACTTCGATAAATACTTCATAAAACTTGACCGGAATTGATGAGTGACTTCCCTATGAAAGCTAAATTGAAGTTAAGTAACTAAAAATATATAAATTAAAGTTATGGTGCCAATTTGTAATTAAGTGTAAAGTTTGGTCATTGTTCATAAAATTTACCCTATTTTTAAATTAAGTTGTATTAGTTGATCATAATTACATATTTTGGACTTAAATGCATGTTTTTTCTTTGTCTTCACTAGTAATATTAGCTAGCTATATCAAAAATGGAAGTTTTTGCCCACATTGAATGTACTTTCAAATGGTTGAATGTATAATTATAGGTGGAGGGTTTAGCACACATTCAAATATTAGGTGATAATTAGAATCTATTAGGCAATACAATTTTGGACTATAAGTCCTAAATTAGTGATGAAATCTTCATTAAAATGAAATTAAGAACACACTTTATAGGAGGGTTCTTACAACTGTCCTTATGGATTGAGTTTGGAAATTGGATATAAGCTTTTAAAATAAGTACCTAACCTTACAGATGACATCTATTTGTGTTTCATATTTTTTTATTTTTAATTATTTAATTATTTCTTGACTAACATGTAAATTTACAATTGTCACCAAATGTTTTATAATTTTACAATTGAGGCCAATCCTTTAAATTGATTCCAATTTCAACAGAATAATATATGTTACACATCCATTACATTGTAACATTCAATCATCCATTAATTATAAACATAATTATAAAAGTACATGTAAAAAAAGGAGGAAGGGAAAATAATACAACTCTTTTGGCACACAAAAAATATAAAAATAAAGAAAAATTAATTATATAGTAGCCTGAATAATACTGTCCATTTACTATCCTTAAAAAACAGAACATATAAAAAAATGAGGGAGAAGAAATGATACTATCCTTTTCACATACAAAATAATAATAATAATAATAAAGCAAAATCAAATAAAAATTTTCTAAATAGTAGCCAAAAAACTACTATCCGTATACTATCCTGAAAAAACTAGATTTTAAGTTAGTTCATAAAAAAAAAAAAAAACCTAAAGAATAGTAATAGGAGCTCCCTCAAAAAATAATAACCCTACTAGACATTGAATTATATTGGCTCTTTAAAAAGAGCTTTTATTTTATTTTTTCTATGATCTGCTCTCCCTTTTTTAACGTTGTTTTTTTAGGAACTCCTCTCTCTTTCGCCTTTTCTAACATTTTTTTTAGGCTATGTTTAAAAAGGGAGGAAAGAAAAAAAGAGAGAAAAATATGAAAAAAAATATTATTTTTCTTTTCTTATTTTCCTCACTTATGTTTAGATTGAAGGAAAATAATATAGAGAGTAAGAAAATTGAAGGTCCTTTTATTTATTGAAGAGATAAAATATTAAAAAAATCAAAAAAAATAAATATATGATATATTTACTATTATGTCCATATACTAAATAATAATACTTAAAAGTAAATATAGGTAAAATTGTAAAGTTATATGTATAGTACACTTTTTATCTCTCTTTTTCCTATTTTCTCTCCAAATTGGAGAGATAAGGAAGGGAGGAAAATAAATATCACTTTCCTTCCTTCCTATATGATTATATATTAGTAGCAATAGTTTTTTTTAATATATTAGTAGTAATATTATGAACATGATTAAAGACACTAAGGCTGCACAAGAGGTCTGAGCACTCAAGAAGTTCTTCAATATGCTTTCAATTGATCTAGCTTGAGCATGCTATGGACCAAAGAATGTTGAGATTGCCCATGAACGCATGGCTGTCCAAACTCTTCTGATATGTTCAGCCACGTCATAAATAGGAGAAGGGAGTTATGGAAAGAGTAGTAGTTTTTAATTTGTAAGATATGGGGAAGGAGATAAGGTGATGTAGATAAGACATGGGTGAGTTATGGAGAGGATATATGGTGATATAGGCGAGGTATGAGTGATATATAGGTGAGATATGGAGAGCAGACATGGTGGTAGGGAATGAGACATGGACCAGAGATGGGAAGAAGTGTTGGAATATTATGGAATATACTAGTATAAAAGAGGGAGGCTAGAGATTGAGAAGGATATACATGAATGGAACACAAGAGAGACAGAATAGAAAGAAAAAAAAAGTGAATAAGTAGAGAATAGAAGAAGAAGAACGTGGAGGGTAGAACAAGATTACTGAAGAAGAGCAGAATTAAAAGAGATCTTTCTTTTCTTAAATATATTTCTTTCTTTTGCACATGAGAACATAATGGTTATTATGTTAAGCTAAATTTATTTATGTTAGGGATTATTGAACTTATTTTAATCTAAGTTGATTTATATATTATTATTTTTTATTTACATTAAGCTTAATTGTTTATGATTTGGCCATTCATACTTGATTTTTTTATTAAGGTTAATTATTGAGAAATATTAATCTTAATAGAAATACGAGTACTTGATTAATTGATTTAAGTTTAGAGATAGTTTAAATTATTTTAATTTCAATTGGTTATGCTTTATGATTTATTTACTAAATTTGATTAGGTTTTAATTTAATGAGAATTAGTTAAAACCTTTTCAATTGATAAGAATAAATTAAGTAATTTTTTTTTACTTAAGAAAGATTAATTATTACCTTTGAAACCCCAAGAATTGCAGTAGAAAGAAGACTAATTTCTTGTGATAGTCTTAATTAAAATATAGTGATACAATCTCTAACATTACTCTATCATTTGCTTGTTAAAATTTAAGTTAATTGATTTTATTATTAAGTTTCATTTTGGCTATTAAAATTTAGCAATTATAATTCACTTAATATTTGATTCTTAAACAAGTTAAAAATAAAATATATAGTTGGATAAACATTCAATCCTCATGGGATCAACTTATACTTATTGTATATTACTTGACAAACTTGTAAGATTGTGAGAATCAATAAAGTTTTTGCACCGTTGGCGGGGATTGAATAAGTTTAACAACATAATTGGTTTTGTTTTACTTGATTTAAGCTATTTCTACTTTAAATTTGGATATTTATTTATTTGTTTGTTTTCTATTATTATTTATTTTATTTTAATTAATTATTTTAGTGTATGCATAATACTCGACGAACAGGGGTAGATCCTCTCATTTTTATTCCAGAACTTACATAGTTTGAAAGAAAGAATAGGAGGCATTCTCAAACAGAATCAAGTATCATGGCAGAACAATAGGCAGAAGAAAGAACACTTTTGGATTTTTCCATTCCAGGGGTAGATGGTACAAGGCAAAGTATTGCTAGGCTAACAATCAACACCAATAATTTTGAGATTAAACCAGCCTTACTTTAGATGATCCAATTAAGTGTTCAATTTTGTGGCTTGGCAAATGAAGACCCCCAATGCTCACATTGCTAATTTTTTAGAAATCTATGATACTTTTAAATATAATGGGGTGTCAGAAAACGCAATTTGCTTGAGGCTCTTTCCATTCACATTGAAGGATAAAGCTAAGGTATGGTTGAACTCATAGTCACTAGCTTTAATTATAACATGGGATCTATTGGCAAAAGGTTTTTTGGTAAAATAGTTCTCCACCTTCAAAGATAGTAAAGATTATCAAGGATATCACCACCTTTCAACAATTTGACATGGAATCCTTAAGTGATGTGTGGGAGAGATTTAAAGAGTTGCTAAGAAGCTGTCCTCATCATGGTTTGCCAAAGGATGTGCTCATCAGAACTTTCTTTAATGGTATTACCCGATCCACTAGAGACACCATTGATGTAGTAGCTAGAGGTTCTTTGATATGAAAGATAGTTGAGGCTACATTCACACTTTTAGAAAAGATGGCAAATAATAACTATCTTTGGCCATTAGAGCTTCAAAATCCACTAAGGCAAGGAGGAAGAATCGAGGTAGACACAATGTCTGCCCTTTAAGCTTAAATCTCTGCATTAACAAAACAACTTAACAACCTCACCAATAAAAATAATCAAGCCCCGTTAAAGTGAAATTTATAATTTGTTAGGTTACTCTAATAATGAATTTGGAGTTTTTGATGCAGTTATGGTGGGAGATGGATACCAAGAGCAAGTCAACTTCATTAGGAATCAATTTTAAGGAAAATAGGGTAATAATCCATTCTCGAACACTTATAATTCGGGATGGAGGAATCACCTAAATTTTTCTTTAGAACAATAATAACAATTTGGTTTCCCAAGGGTTTTAGAATAACATGATAAGACAAGCACCTCTAGGTTTTCAACAACCGCATCAAGATCATATAGCCTCAATGGAAAATAAATTAGATAAATTTTTGGGGGCTATGTCCAACAAAATGAGCCATCAAGATGAAATAAGAAGCATATAGAAGCAAAATTTGATCAGATAGCTAAAAACCAATCATCTTTAATTCATAATATTAAGGTACAGTTGGGTCAGCTTGCTAATGCAGTAGCATAAAGAAATCAAGGGAATCTTCTAAGCAATACAGAAACAAATCCAAAGGAGCAGCTGAAAGCAATTACATTTGGAAGTGGCAAGGAGATAGGGTTAGATAAGCTCAAGAAAGAAGAGGTAAAGACTCAAGAAAAGAAAATTCAGAATGGTGATGATGACTCTAAAGAAGGCAAGGAGCAACAAGTAAAAGACAATGATGGGAAAGAGCAACTATATGTACCAAATTCATAGAAATATGAAATAAGGATACCTTTTCCACAAAGATTGAAAAAGCGTAATGATGAAAATAGGTTTGCTAAGTTTTTACATACTTTCAAAAAGCTTAGACTTAAAATTCCTTTTGTTAATGCTCTTGTAGAGATGTTGACATACACCAAGTATCTTAAGGATATTATCACCAACAAAAGGAGATGGGATGATAACCAGACTGTGGAGTTAACAGAGACCTGTAGTTCCATCATTACTCATAAAATACTAACTAAATTAAAAGACCCAGGGAGCTGTACTTTTCCTTGTGTAGTTGGTGCTCAAGAATTTCTTAGATGTTTATATGATTTAGGCACAAGTGTTAACCATATGCCATTTTCTCATTTTAGGAAATTACAGCTTGGTGAGTTGACCCTTATGAACATGAATTTGTAACTTATAGATCATTTTATAAAGAAACCACATGGGATCATTGAGGATGTTTTGGTTAAGGTAGATAAATTTGTCTTTCCTGTGAATTTTATAGTTTTGGATTTTGAAGAAGATAGTAAGTGTCCTCTAATTCTTATGAGACCATTTTTAAATATTAGGAGAGCTATCATAGATGTTCATAAAGGGAAAATCACTTTAAGTATTAGTAATGAGAGTGTAGAATTTGTGATGCTTAGGTTGATGAAATACCTAATAAAAGAGGAAATTTGCATGAGAGTGGAAGTTATAGATGATTGTGTGAGGGAAGTGAATTTGAATAAAGAAATTTTTTATAAAATTCTAGAGTGTGAAGTAGATAGTGAACCCTCACAAGAAGTCACTTTTGTTAAACCTAAAATTTTAATGCGTAGTGACAACCCCACTCCCCCATATATTGTTAAACCACCTAAATTAAAGCTTAAATTGTTACCTACATATTTGAGATATGCTTTCTTAGGGGAGGGAAACACTTTACCCATTATCATTTCCAACAAGCTATCCATTGAACAGGCAAAAAGGGTATGTTAAATAGTGAGAAATAGGGTGAAGTCAATTGGGTGGCAGATTTCAAACATCAAAGGGATTAGTCCTTTAATTGTTATGCATAGAATATATATGGAAGAAGGAAGTAGAGTTTTCATATAGAGACAAAGGCATATAAATCCAAACATGAAAGAGGTGGTTAAAAAGGAGATTATTAAGTTGTTGGATGCAAGCATTATTTACCCAAATTTCTGATAGTGAGTGGGTAAGCCCAGTGTTGTGTGTACCAAAAAAGAGTGGAATGACTGTTTTGGAAAATGAAGTAGGTGAGCTTATTTCAAAGAGGATGACTGACGAGTGGAGAGTATGTATTAATTACTGAAAATTGAACTCAACCACAAGGAAGGGCCATTTTCCTCTTTTATTCATTGACCAAATATTAGAGAGGTGCATATTATTGTTTCTTGGATGGTTATTCAGGTTACAACCAGATTTTTATTTTTCCAAAGGACTAGGAGAAAATAACATATACATGCCCATATGGAACTTTTGCTTGCCGACACATGCCTTTTAGACTATGCAACGCACCAGCTACTTTTTAGAGATGTATGGCATTAATTTTTTTTATCTCATCGAGAACATCATGGAGGTATTTATGGATAATTTTTTTATTTTTGGTGATTCTTTTGAATTATGTTTGTTTAACCTTAATAGGATCTTAAAAAGATGTAAAAAGGCTAACCTTGTTTTTAACTGCGAAAAGTGTCATTTTATGGTAGAGGAAGGGATAATCCTTAGTCATAAAATTTCAAGTGTAGGGATCGAGCTAAAATAAAAATTATAGAGAAGCTACTGCCTCTAACAATAGTCAAGAGAGTTGGTTTTTACAGGTGTTTCATTAAAAAATTTTCTTTAATTGCTAAGCCTTTAACCCAATTATTAGTTAAAGATGCTCCCTTTGATTTTAATAATGATTATTTAACTGCTTTTAACAAGTTAATGGAGGCTTTAGTATTAGCCCCAATTATTTCACCTCTAGATTGGGCACTTCCTTTTTAGATCATTTGAGATACAATTGACCATGCTATGGGGGCGGTGTTTGGTCAAAGGATAGAAAAAAGCTTAATGTCATATACTATGCAAGAAGAACTCTTACAAAGGCTCAATTGAACTACACCATAACTGAGAAAGAGATGGTGGTGGTGGTTTTTGCTGTTGATAAATTCAAGTCTTACTTACTTGGTTCAAAGGTTATTATTTTCATTAATCATGCAGCAATAAAATATCTCATGGCCAAGAAGGATGCAAAACCACATCTTATTTGATGGGTGTTACTTTTATAAGAGTTTGACTTGGAGATAAAAGACAAGAAAGGTTTTAAGAATGTTGTAGTTGACCATTTGTCTAGGGTTAGAGGGTTATGAACAAGTGAGGCAAAAAGAAGATATCAATGATGAATTTTTTTTATGCTTTATTATTAGTAGTCCAACATTTTAGTGCTTCATGGTTTGCAAACATCGCCAATTATTTAGCATGTGGAGTGCTGCCTCAAGATATTTCCTATCAACAAAGGAAGCATTTCCTCTATGAGCTAAAGCATTATCTGTGGGAGGATCCATTTCTATACAAGATTTATGGAGATGAGTTTATTAGGAGGTGTGTTCCTAAAATTAAAATGTTAGAAATTTTGTTTTATTGTCAAGATTCTGCATATGGTGGGCATTTTGGAGCAACAAAAACTACTACAAAGGTATTGGAAAGTGGGTTTTTCTAGCCTACTTTATTCAAAGATACTGAGGAGTATGTGGAACACTATGATAGATGTTAAAGACATGGTAATATCTCCAAGAGGAATGAAATGCCACTCACATCAATTCAAGAAGTGGAGATTTTTTATGTTTGGGGATTGGATTTTATAGGTCCATTTACATTATCTTTTAGGAACCAATATATCTTGGATGGGGTAGACTATATGTCTAAGTGGGTGGAAGCCATTCCTTCACCTATAAATGATGTTAAAGTGGTGATAAGATTTTTTTAAGAAATTGTTTAGCAAATTTGGAGTACCTCAAGCAGTGATTAGTGATGGAGGCTCGCACTTTTGCAATAAGCAGTTTGAGTTACTACTCAAGAGGTACAGAGTTCACCATATAGTTGCTACCCCCATATCACCCTCAAATCTATGGTTAAGTAGATGTCACCAACAAGGAAATAAAGAAAATTTTGGAAAAAATAGTATGCTCTTCAAGGAAAGATTAGGCGTCTAAATTGGATGATGTATTATGGGCATATCATACAACATATAAAACTCTAATTTGTAAGTCTCCTTACCGATTAGTTATTAGGAAAGCTTGTCATTTGTTAGTGAAACTTGAATATCGAGCTTATTAGGCCATTAAGGCACTAAACTTTGACATGAAGGCAGTAGGTGAAAAACATTTATTACAACTCAATGAATTGAATGAGTTTTGATTTCAAGCATATGAGAACACTAAGCTTTTTAAAGAGAAAACAAAACGGTGACATGATACTCATATTCTCAAGAAGGAATTTAGAGTTGGTGATCTTGTTTTTTTTTTAATTCTAGACTAAAATTGATTCTGGGTAAGTTGAGATCGAGGTAGAGTGGTCCATTCAAGGTGCAACAATTCTTCTTTCATGGTGCACTTGAACTTATCAATTCTAAAGGAGAGTGTTTTCTAGTAAATGGATAAAGGTGCAAAGTGTATTAAGGAGGATTAATACCTAAGGAGAAGGAGACTTTTTCCTTCATTAACCCTAGTGAAAAAAATTCTGGTTTTGGTTATGCTAAAGACCTAAAAATTGGCATTTTATGTTGCTTATTATTTTATTTCGTCATTTTATCTTGTTCATCATTAATCTTTTATTTCCTCATTTTTTTTAATTTATTTTGTTCATTACTAATCTTTGTCTTGTGAATTGCAGTTGTTTTAATAATAATAATAATAATAATAATAATAATAATAATATATATATATATATATATATATATATATATAATAAAATATTTTACTCATTTTTATTCATTGCTAATTTTGTCTTATGAATTTAAGTTGTTTAAGCACAAATAAAAATTTAATAATTTGGTGTTTTGGATTTCTTACAGGTATAGTAGTGAATTGAAGTGCAAATTTGGATATAAAATTGGTGAAGATTCAAAAAAAAAATCAACTATGTTGTGATTACATCTTAAGGGAAGAAGCGCCTTCACCAACACCTTTTTCTTCACTAAAATCATCATCTTAGGGAAGTTTTTCATTATTTTTCATTTAGTTATTTCTTTAATTTTCTTTTTATTATTTTTTTTATGTCACATTTACATTCCACATTGAGGGCAATGTGAAATCTAAGTGTGGGGGTATTGGGTGCATTTTGCATAAAGATGGCATTTTGAGTCATTGGAAATTCATGTGTTTTATTTTGCATTTGATGTGTTTTATTTTATTTTATTGTGTTTTATTGCATTATGTTCATGTATGTGGTAGGAAAATGATCAATTTTCCCATAATATGATCAATTTTCCCATAACTTTGATGCTTGCAATTTATCAATGTCGTGAGCTTGGCACATTGGTATAGTTTTCTTGATTAATTGATTTAATCTTCATTTAATGTTTGATTTAAGTTTTTAAAGCATTATGAGCAATTTGTGGTTAATGACATATTTTTACACTTTAATGAATCTAATGCTTTCTCTCTTTTTGAATGTGTAAATGTGCATAATTTAAGAAGAACTAAGAGAAGTAGTCGGTTAGATAGCTTGAGTCATTGGAATTGACACTTAATTAAAAAAAATAACAAACAAACAAATGATGTGGAATGGAGCTGAAATCTTTTACTCAAATTGATTGATGCTCATTTACTTTAATGCTCTTCAAACAGTATAAATATCCTAAAAGGACCTTTCGGAGGGTTCCATACTGAGTAGTACAAGAAAGGTGGGGAATTCTGACGATTGGAACGTCCACAAAGCAAGCTATTAAAAAAAATTTAATAAATCTTTTTTGTGTCTTATTAAAGGTAATTCTAGTAAAAGAGTTATCTGACTTGTCTTTCTTATTTGTGAATCTTGATTTATGTACATTTGTATATTAAACTATAGAGATTGTTATCCACTTGGTAATCTTTATATATGTTTTGTTTATCATGAGTTGCTTGTTTTGTTTTTATGATTTAAATCTTATATTAAGAGGAGATTTAGCTAATCGGTCCAGTTAAAATTGATTAATGTGCCAAGTTCATGTTGTTGATACATATTATTTTCATTTTGCTTGAGGACAAGCAAGAAGTTAAGTGTGGGGGTATTGATTATATATTAGTAGTAGTATTTTTTTTTAGTATGTTTAATGCATATTTTAAGTGTGTTATAGTAATTTTTTTTTTTTAGTTGCACAAAAGTGAAAGAAATATTTAGCTTATGCCTTTTTTTATATAGCTGTCAAAACGTAACAATACTTTAGTGTTATCCTCCCTCAAGTGGTGAGGTACTTAATTTCTTAGTTATTCAACTCCTATGTCAGCATAGTGAATACTTTTACATTTCTTGAAATATGGTGTAAAATGCTTCTTTAACTATTGAATGTTGATGTTCGGTGCACAGGCATAGCCTGAAAGAAGTCTCAGATGCTCTAAATATTATAAACATGATTAAAGACACTAAGGTTGCACAAGAGTTCTAAGCACTCGAGGAGTTCTTTAACATGCTTTCAAATGATCCAGCTCAAGCATGCTATGGACCAAAGCATATTGAGATTCCCCATGAACGCATGGCTATCCAAACTCTTCTTATATGCTCAGCCACGTCATAAATAGGAGAAGGGAGTTATGGAAAGAGTAGTAGTTTTTAATTGTTGCAATATGGGAAAGGAGATAAGGTGATGTGGATGAGACATGGGTGAGTTATGGAGAGGATATATGGTGATATAGGTGAGGTATGAATGAGATATAAAGAGCAAACATGGTGGTAGGGAAGGAGACATGAACTAGAGTTGGGAAGAAGTGTTGGAATATTGTGGAATTTACTAGTATAAAAGAGGAAGGCTAGAGATTGAGAAGGATATACATGAAGGGAACATAAGAGAGACAGAATAGAAAGAAAAAAAAAGAGTGAATAAGTACAAAATAAAAGAAGAAGAACGTGGAGGGAAGAACAAGATTGCTGGAGAAGAGCATAATTAAAAGAGTTCTTTCTTTTCTTCTTTATTTTTTTTATTTCTTAAATATATTTCTTTCTTTTGCACTTGAGAACATGATGGTTATTATGTTAAGCTAAATTTATTTATGTTAGGGATTGTTGAACTTATTTTAATCTAAGTTGATTTATATATTGTTTTTTTTTATTATTTGCATTAAGCATTAATTAAACTTAATTGTTTATGACTTCACCATTCATAATTGATTTTTTTTATTAAGGTTAATTATTGAGAAATATTAATCTTAATAGAAACATGAGTACCTAATTAATTGATCTAAGTCTAGAGATAGTTTAAATTATTTTAATTTCAATTGGTTATGCTTCATGATTTATTTACTAAATTTGATTAGGTTTTAATTTAATGAGACTTAGTTGAAGCCTTTTCAATTGATAGGAATAAATTAAGTAATTTTTTTACTTGAGAAAGATTAATTATTACCTTTGAAACCCCAAGAATTGCAATAGAAAGAAAACTAATTTCTTGTGATCGGCTTAATTAAAATATAGTGATACAATCTCTAATATTATTCTATCATTTGCTTGTTAAAATTTAAGTTAATTGATTTTATTATTTAGTTTTATTTTGGCTATTAAAATTAACAATTATAATTCACTTAATATTTGGTTCTTAAACAAGTTAAAAATAAAATTAATAGTTAGGTAAACATTCAATTGTCATGGAATCAACTTGTACTTATTGTTTATTACTTGACGAACTCATATGTTTACTATAATCAATCACTATATTTTTCCCATAATTCCAAACAAGAAAAAAAGTAATTTTCCTCCCTCATTTTCCTTACCTATTTTCTATCCTCCCTCATTTTCCTCAATTCCAAACATAGTGTTAATGTTCTTCTTTTTTTAGGAATCCTCTTCCCTCTTTTCTCTTCTCCAAGCAACTATGCTCTCTTGTTCCCCTTCCTTTTTTTTTTAGCTACACTGCACATTCCCTCCTAAAAATCTCCCCCATTTTCTAATTTTCATTCCCACTTAAAATATATATCCCATCTTTTGCAACTTCCCTCCACTCTAACTAACATCTCTCTACTCTAAGACCCCCTTTTTTTCTTTTTCCAATGATCTATTTAAGGAATTTGGGTTGAATTTTTTTGAGAAAATTTCATCCCATGTTAGGTCAAAGCCTATTATTTTCGGTCGTGGCCAGCATTTTTCTTTCTTTTCAGTTATGCTTTTGTTCTTTTCATTTTTGTCCCAAGTTTTGGTTCTTCTTTCATTTCCTATTTTCAGCGATTTTTGTTTTTTTTTTGTAATTTTTTTACCTATTTTATTAATTTTGATTTTTTAATTTAATTTTACTATATGTATTTATTTGATTTGTATATTTTAAATTATTTAATTTTATATTCTAAATAACAATTTTTTAAAAAAATTTTAAAACTTACTATTATTTAGAATATAAAAATTAAGCTAATTAAACTAAAAATTATTCATAGTCTTCAATAATTATTTTTTTCATAATTATTTAGAAATTAGAAATTAAACTAATTAAACTAAAAATTACCCTTGGTATTTAATAATTATTTTTTCTATAAAAATAACAAAAAATTTATGACATATATCAAAGAAATCATTAATTTTATAATTGATAGTAATAAAAGTAAAAAATATATTTATGATATTAATTTTATAATTAATGATGAAAAAACTAAAAAAAAATAAACATCAACAAAAACAAACAAAAATCAACAACTGCAATTTTTTGTTGCATTTGTTGATTTTTGTTAATTTTGTTATTTCAGTTGAAGTTTTCAATTATTACAGTTGTTTCTCTTTGTTTATATTTGTTGATTTAAAAAAAATAATAAAAAACAATAAAAATTATGAGATATGTAAAAAAAATCATTAATACTAATAAAAGTAAAAAATTTATTTATAGCCTTAATTCTATAATTAATAATGAAAAAATAATTTAAACAATAATAAAAAATCAACAAAAATGAACAACAGTAAAAAAAACAACAATCAACAACTGACAATCAATAAAAATAAACAACAATTAACAAAAATAAACAACAATAAATAAAAATAAATAATAATCAACAACTGACAATTAACAAAAATGTACAATATAAATTTTGTTGATTTTTGTTGTTTTGTTGTTTGAGTTGTTGTTTTAGTTGTTTGAGTTTTGTTGTTTTGTTGTTTGAGTTGTTGTTTTAGTTTTTGTTGTTGTTTCAGCTTGTTGTTTTTTTTTTTTTTTTTTTAGTTTTTTAGTTTTTTTTTTTGTTGATGTTATAAATACATCATAAGTATTGTAAACTTGTTATATATTAATTGATGATCAATAAACATCAAATAATTTTTTTAAAAAAAGTTTAAAACATTTTAATAAACAAATTAAACTAAAAAAATAAAATCCTTATCTTTAAGAATATAAAAGAAGAAAATTTTGTTTATTTTATGGTTGTTACAACAATTGAAGATATTTATTACTTGATTTAATAATAATTGAAGATATTTAATTCATAATTATTCACTTGAAAAAAAAAAAGGTCTTAAGAGACAAAAATATTGAGAATAAAATGAAGACAATACTTTAAAAATAATAAAAAAAAGTTGAGCAAAAAAAGATGAAAATATTAGAAAAAAGTGTTGAGAAAAAAATATTACTATAAAAATTAAAAAAATGAAGAACAGTAGAAAAAATGTTGAGCAAAAAAACATTGAGAAAAAAATAGAAAAATGTTGTGAAATAAAGATTGAATTACTTATTTTGTTATAAAACTAAACTTGAATTTAGTAGTATTTAACTAGAAGAAAAATATTTTATAGTAGAATGATTTTGAGGGAATTTAGAGAGAGTTTGGAGAGAATTTAGAGAACTATAATATTGAAAGAATTTGGAGAGTAATCTATCTTTTCTTCTTCTTTTTCTTAACATCCTCATTAATGAATTTCAATCCCTTTATATAGAGATTTTCTTTTCACTATTTGAGTACTATTCTCTCACAAGCAATATATTGTTCATTCACAAGCAATATATTATTCATTCACATTCATAATACTCCCCCTTGAATAACAATATTTTGTAACTGCCTCATTAAAACCTTGCTAAATAAAACCTAGTGGGAAAAACTTTAGCTTAAGGAAAAAGAGTACAGTGCATGATTTTCTCCCCCTCAAGTTGATATGTATAATCTTCCTTCACATAGTATGCAGATGTCGCATTCCAATATCGTGAACGTGCTTTTTAAAGATTGTAGTTGGAAGTGCCTTTGTGAAAAGATCAGCTGAATTAAGGCTAGACTGAATATACTTGATATCTATATGATTGTCTTTTATTAGCTCTTGAGTGTATGAAAAGAATCTTGGAGGTATATGTTTGGTTCTATTACTTTTGATATATCCTTCCCTTAACTGTGCAATGCATGCTGCATTATCTTTATATAAAATTGTTGGACTTTTGTTGACTGGAAAACCACAAGATTCTTCAATATGATGTGTCATTGATCTAAGCCATACACACTCTTTACTTGCTTCATGTAGGTCAATAATTTCAGAATGATTTGAGGAGGTAGTGACAAGCGTTTGTTTCTCGGAACGCCAAGAAATTGCAGTTCCATTATTTGTGAACACATAGCCTGTTTGAGATTTCGCTTTATGAGGATCAGATAAATGCCCTGCATCTGCATAACCAATCAATTCTTGTTTTGAATTGTTAGAATAAAATAAACCCAAATCAACATTTCCTCGAAGGTATCGAAGTATATGTTTGATCCCTTTCCAATGCCTTTTTGTTGGAGCTGAACTAAACCTCGCTAATAAATTAACTGCAAAAGAAATGTCAAGTCTAGTACAATTAGCAAGATACATTAGAGCTCCAATGGCACTGAGATATGGAAATTCAGGACCAAGAATTTCTTCATTTTCTTCACAGGGTCGAAATGGATCAGTTTCAATATTGAGTGATCTAACGACCATTGGAGTACTTAAAGGATTTGCTTTATCCATATTAAAGCATTTCAAGATCTTTTCTGTGTAATTTGATTGATGCACGAATATCCCATTGTGCATTTTCTCAATTTGTAAACCAAGGCAATACTTGGTTTTCCAAGATCTTTCATTTCAAATTCTTCCTTTAAGTATACTGTTGCTTCATGGATCTCATTTTCTATTCCAATGATATTCAAATCATCAACATATACATCTATAATCACAAATCCGGAAATTGTTTTCTTAATAAAAATGCATGGGCAAATAGTATTACTCACATATCCTTTATTAATCAAATAATCGCTTAAACGATTATACCACATGTGCCCAGACTGTTTTAACCCATATAAAGATCTCTGGAGCTTGATCGAATACATTTCTTTGGGTTTTGTACTTAATGTTTCAGGCATTTTAAATCCTTCAGGGATTTTCATATAAATGTCACTATCAAGTGATCCATACAAATAAGCAATCACAACATCCATAAGACGCATTTCTAATTTCTTAGAAACTACTAGGCTAATCAGATACCTGAACGTAATTGCATCCATAACAGGAGAATACGTTTCATCATAATCAATTCCTGGCCTTTGTGAAAAACCTTGAGCTACAAGTCTAGTTTTGTACCTTATTATTTCATTTTTCTCATTTCTCTTTCGTACAAAGACCCACTTGTACCCTACAGGTTTCACATTTTTAGGCATAGGAATAATTGGCCAAAAAATATTTCGTTTGTTTAGTGAGTCCAATTCAGCCTGCATAGCATCTTTCCATTTTATCCAATCATGCCTATTTTGACATTCCATGACTGATTTTGGTTCAGGATCATCTTTGTCATTTATGATTTCACATGCAATAGTATATGACAGTGTTTCATGACTTTCTTTATTTTCTATTTCTTCAGGGATATTTTCCTCGCTATCAATATGATTATCTACTCCCTTTCTTTTTTGAGGATTTTTATCCTTAGAACCAATTGGTCTTCCACGCTTCTAGCGTGTTTTAGACTCATGAGTGTCTTTATTCTCAGGTTTTATTTCTGGAATTTCAATACGAGCAGGAGCATTGGCTGCTGGTATATATGATTTAGTCACTCTTTTTGTATCAGTAAATGCATCTGGCAATTGATTTGCAATTGCTTATAAGTGCACAATCTTTTGTACTTCTAATTCACATTGTTTTGTGTGAGGATCCAGATGCAATAATGATGGTTCATTCCATGAAATATCCCTTTTCCCTTCTTTCTCCCCTTTTCCTAATGTTTGGAAAATAACCTCATTAAATTGGCAATCAGCAAAACGTGCTGTAAAAACATCACCAGTTAGAGGTTCAAGATATCTAATAATTGAGGGTGTTTCAAACCCAGCATAAATTCCCAATCTTCGTTGAGGACCTATTTTTGTGCACTGAGGTGGCGCAATGGGTACATATACTGCACAACCAAAAATTTTAAGATGGGAAATATTTGGCTCTTGACCAAATGTCAATTGTAGTGGGGAGTATTTATGATATGCACTAGGTCTGATGCGAATTAATGAAGCAGCATGTAGGATTGCATGACCCCAAACTGAAATGGGAAGCTTTGTTCTCATTATTAATGGTCTAGCAATAAGCTGAAGTCGTTTAATCAATGATTCAGCTAAACCATTTTGAGTATGTACATGGGCAACAGGATGCTCAACAATGATCCCAGTAGACATACAATAATCATTGAATGCTTGAGATGTAAATTCACCAGCATTATCAAGTCTTACCCTCTTGATTGTATAATCAGGGAATTGTGCTCGTAATTTAATAATTTCAGCAAGCAACCTTGCAAATGCAACATTACGAGTTGACAATAGACAAACATGTGACCATCTACTAGATGCATCAATTAATACCATAAAATATCTGAATGGTCCACATGGTGGGTGAATTGGCCCACATATATCACCTTGAATTCTTTCAAGAAACATAGGTGATTCATTTTGAATTTTAGATGGTGAAGGTCTCAAGATTAATTTTCCAAGAGAACAAGCTGTACATGGCATTTCATTTGATTGAGGAATTCTTTGCCCCTTCAAGGGATGCCCATGTGAATTCTCAATTATCCTTCGCATCATTACTGATCCAGGATGACCTAATTTGTCATGCCATAAATTTATTATTGAAGGATCATAAGATTTTTCTTTTACTGCCATATTTGATTCAATTACATGTATATGCATGTAATGCAATCCAGTAGGGAGTTTTGACAGTCTTTTCAATACTTGCATTTTTCCTGATTCATAGGAAACTATATTTAAATATTTGTTACCATTTATAGTAATAAATTGGGTATCATACCCATTTCGATATATGTCATCAAAACTCAACAAATTTCTTGTTGATTTTGGTGAAAACAAAGCTTCATCAATTATAAACTTTGTTCCATTTGGTAACATAAATTTAGCTTTGCCAATTCCTTCAATCAGATCTACAGGACCTGATATTATTTTTACAACTGCCTTTGTGGGCTTTATTTCAGAGAAATAATCTCTATTTTTCAAGATAGTATGTGTAGTATCACTATCTGGTATGCAGAGATCTCTAATATTGTCTTTATGTTGAGTACAATCCATATTAAACTTCAAAATAGATAAACACAAAATTAATCAATTAAGGTAAAAACATAAAATATTGTAAAGTAGGACATTTTATTTAATTTAAAAAATAACATACATAACAATAACATATTCTTCAGAATCAAATGAGTAATAACAATATACTTAAAATTAGAGATGTCTCAATTTCCATTGTTAGCAAAATCATCAGTAAAATCAGAAACATCTAGATGAGTTGTATCATTAACATGAGTATGATGCTCATTGAAGTTTATTTCCTTTTCTTTGCCTTTCAATGATGCCTTATAAAGTTGGCAAAGATGTGGTGGTGTTCGACAAATTCGTGAACAATGTCCTTTACTACCACATCTGAAACACACAGTTTCATACTTATGTTGAGGCCTTTCTTGAACACCACTGATGACTGATTTTAACTTCTTTTGAGGTTGAGTCTGAGTTTGTTGTGGAGTATTATTATATTTATTTCCACGACCATGGCCAAAGAATTGACCTCTTCCACGTCCATGACCTCTACCTCTCCCACGTCCACGGCTATTGTAATTTTTATATCTGGAATAATTTATAGCATTTGCTTCTGGAAATGCTATTGAGCCAGTAGGATGGGACTGATGATTTTTCATCAAGAGTTCATTATTTTTCTCAGCTACCAGTAGACATGAAATTAGTTCAGAATATTTTTTAAATCTCTGCATCCTGTATTGTTGTTGCAGTGTAACATTTGATGCATGAAATGTGGAGTAAGTTTTCTCCAGCATATCCTCATCTGTGATTGTCTGTCCACAGAATTTTAATTGTGATACTATTCTAAACATTGCAGAATTATAGTCACTCACTTTTTTAAAATCTTGAAAGCGTAAAGCTCTCCATTCATCAGTGACTACTAGTAGTATTACATCTCTTTGATGATCATATCTGTCTTTTAGATCCTTCCAAAGAACACTTGGATCTTTGACAGTTAAATATTCACATTTTAATCCTTCATCAAGATGACGACGGAGAAAAATTATAGACTTGGCCTTATCTTGCAATGAGGTGTTATTATTTTCTTTTATGGTATCAATTAACCCCATTAATTGAAGATGCATTTCTACATCTAGAATCCAAGACATATAATTTTTTCCCGTGATGTCAAGAGCAACGAACTCAAGCTTTGCTAGATTTGTCATTATGATAACTAATAAAAAAATATAACTCAATTAGAATTCATAAATTTGATGACTACTAAAAAAATCAAACATGATCAGAATTTACTAATTAATTATATCATGAATGAATATTGCAAGAAATAATAGTGGTACAAAAAATGATACAATAATACTTGAAATTATATCAAATAGAAAATCATCTTCCATATTAATTATTCCTAAAACTACTATAATAGTCATGATCAAAACAAAAATATAAATATACCAAATCATGTTTACAATTTAGAGTAAAGAGAGAAAGAGAAAATGTATGAATTTGTGTGAATGAATAAAATTTATAGCTCATCTATTTATAATGAAAAATATAGCCGTTTATTACCGTTGGTAATAAAATATAGCCGTTAGAATTTTTTTTTTAATATAATATATTGAGAAATAAATTATATAAAGTAAAATCAATAAATAATGTTGATATGATTATTTATAGCAAGTGAGTTAACATAACGATATGTATAAATATGGGGCAAAACCGTCCATTAATATAAAATGGGGTATAGCCTTCCATTAACATAAATAATAAAAAAAATAAATGTGCATAAATATAAATTGGTAGGAGGCATAGCCATCCATAAGGTTAGAACCATTTCTAGCAATATTTGCATCAATGGTATAATTAGTAAAACAAAATAAAAATAACAATTAATATAAAGTTAGATTGAAGAAATAAATATAAATATATAAATTAGTAGGAGACATAGTCATCCATGATAATATATAATCAACTAATATATTCATAAATATTAAATATTAAGAAATATGTACCTTATTGTTTTGATCGAGAGCTCCTCGTGCTGATAACGTGTTGTGAAATAAAGATTGAATTACTTATTTTGTTATAAAGCTAAACTTGAATTTAGTAGTATTTAACTAGAAGAAAAATATTTTATAGTAGAATGATTTTGAGGGAATTTAGAGAAAGTTTGGAAAGAATTTAGAGAACTATAATATTGAAAGAATTTGGAGAGTAATCGATATTTTCTTCTTCTTTTTCTTAACATCCTCATTAATGAATTTCAATCCCTTTATATAGAGATTTTCTTTTCACTATTTGAGTACTATTCTCTCACAAGCAATATATTGTTCATTCACAAGCAATATATTATTCATTCACATTCATAATAAAAAAGATATTATAAAATATTGAGTAGAATAAATAAAAAAATTGTTAAAAAAAGAAAATAAATAAAATGTTTAAAAAAAAAGTATGAAGTAAAAAAAAAGTTGAAAAAATGTTAAAAAGAAAAAGAAAACCCTAAAAATAAGAGTGGTAAGAGAAATAAGCTATATTTAAAAGAAAAATATTTAAAAAAATAATTTTAAAAGTTTTAAAATTCAACTGTTTTTTTGAAAGATTTTTTTTTTTTTTGTATATATATATATATGTAAAACCCCTAATTTTAAACAAGAAAAAAATAACTTTCCTCCTTCATTTTTTTTACCTATTTTCTATCCTCCCTCATTTTCCTCAATTTCAAACATAGTGTTAATGTTCTTCTTCTTTTAGGAACCTCTTCCCTGTTTTTTTTTTCTCCAAGCAACTCCTCTCTCTATTGTTACTTTTCCTTTTTTTTTTTTTTTTTCAGCTACCCCACACATTCCCTCCTAAAAACCTCCCCCATTTTCTAATTGCCATTCCTATTTAAAATATATACCCCATCTTTTGTAACTTCCTTCCACTCTAACTAACACCTCTGCACTCTTAGTTCACCACTTTTTTTTTTTTCCCAATGATATATTTAAAAAATTTGGATTGAATTTTTTTCCGTACCATTACTTGATCCGATGGGTTCATCCTTATTTGAACTTTTTCTTATTAGAGTTCTTTAGAGTCTTGGAGTGAAATCAAATGTTAACAATAATTTAAAAAAATCATTTTATTTTTATTAATTAAATATTTTACATTTAATTTATAAATCACATATCCAATCACAAAGTAAAAACACATTCAATGTAGGTACAAATTCCCCAAAATTTGATCCTAACTAACACAAAATTATTATGCTTGGTATATAAAATTGTAACTCACAGTGTGAACTGTTAAAAAAAAATTCATAGAGTGACAAAGGACTTTGAACCATAAATTGGGATGTGCTAATGCATATATTAAAATTTTTACGGGAAAAGTTGTATAAATGATGTTTAAATTATTTTATTTAATTATGTATTTAAATCGAAAAAATATTATAAATAATGTTTCTAATAAATTTTAAAACTTAAAATTTAAATACTAAAAATAATAAAAATTAAAAGTTCAGAAATCATTTATACATATCTTTCCAAATTTCCATTGCAAAGTGTGAAGATGAACAATGGTCAATGTTCCAAGAAGCCAAGAACCCATGTTTACTTTCACCATTATTATAGGATTTTTAATAACTTTAACCTATACATGAGTACATAGAAAAATGTGCTCTCCCCACACATAATTACATGTAGTGCACGAGGGGATAATTAAGCCAACAATGCATAAAGCAACCTATGCAAGGGTCAAAAAGAAAATATGGCAATATTACTTTCGTTTTCCTTCACTTTTTTTTTTTTTTTTCCTGCAATTAACCATACCATAGAAAGAGATTGAGAAATTTCATCCCTTCAATTGTAGGAAACATGAATTGATGTGTGATGCATAATGCTGGTATGTGTTACATACATGCCAACCATTGAGTTATGATATATTGGTTCATTTTTTAGATTTTATATAGTACTAAAAATAGAATTATCAGTGAAATAGTAGTGTAAGGGTTATTTCTTTCTAAACATTATAAAATATATAGACTGTCGTTAATTTGTGAAATTAATTTTTATCCATCGTAAAAGCGTGTGTAAGTTTAATTATTTTTGACTTCACAATAGCAAAGCTTGTCAAACTTTGATGTAAACTCGATATGTCCAGAAACTCAATACAGATGGAGAACATTGATTTAGAGAAAACATGTTGATTTTCTTGTTATTGTCTGTGATGATGGATGATAAATGTTTTTTTTGTATATGTGCAGATCAAAATAATGGCAAATGCAGATGGAGCCATGCAATCAGTATCTGTCACACAGTGCTAACCATGAACCTGACCATCTTATTTCACTAGCTTTGTTTGCTTGTCTGAAACATAAGACTAATGGTGCTTGGTGCTTGGTGCTTGGCATTACAAGCCAAAAATATATATCTCTTCAATGTAATGGGACTCCATTAAAACTTTAAACAGGCATGCAGTAGCAGAAATTGACTAATATAATTACATCATTACACTTTGATGGTATAATTGCAGACAACAGAAAATGGGCCATCATTACTTATTACTGTCATCTTTTTGGTAAATTAGGTCCCTGACAAAATTGGAGCAAATGGGTTTACACAGCAATGAGAAGCTATCACTCAACTTGGGTGGGTTTAAGAACTGTGTTTTTCTGTCCATTTTTTTTTATCTTTAAGGACAGACCCTTTTGAGCATAAAGATTTTTTTATTTTGTTAATATCAGGTTTTGTTTGATTATGAGTAAAAAGAGTGTGGCAAGTGAAAAGACATTGTTAAAGTTTCATGGAGCCATGTGAAGAGCACATATGTGCTGTACTAGAGCACATGGATTTGGCAAATTTCAGAGCTTTGAGATTGAGAAATGATACTAGTTTTGTTCTTTTCAAGAGAATCAAAACTGGCAGATAAGAACAAACTAACAATTTGTTGTCAAGAGAAATAGGAAAATTCCGATTTTGTATTTTCATCAACTGCAGCAAGAAAGTACTAAAAGAGCTCTATCATTTCTGTTTTCTTTTACCAACCAGATTCTTGGGTTCTGCCTCGATTGCTGAGTCCAGGTATGATAGTATGGCTTTTCTGTTCTTCTTTTGGGTCCAATCTCCTCTTATGAATAATACATTTCTCTGGTTTTTAGCAGCTAAATGAGCTTCTCTGCCTAGTTTGTTTCTTGTCATTATATTTCACACAGAAAAGGATTAGTCTTTTGTTAGAGATCTACACCTTGCTCATTATCCCATCGCAGAAACCTGGCTTTCTTCCCTGGAAAAATGGCAAAACCAGCTGTGTGTCAACTCTCTTATTCACAGTGCTTTCTCAAAATCTTATTGCTCTCTTTTACAGTCTTTGTCACTTCTTTGATCTTCATTTGTCTCATGAGCTTTGGGCTCTCTCCTTTTTTAACAACAATCTCCATTTTGCTTCTCTCGACTATTTTCATGGTCACAATCTCAAAGAAAAAGGTTACTACTCCGGAGAACCCTACTCAAGATGAAGGCTCTGCGTGTAGGCCTGACAAAAAACTTGAGAAGGAAGCTGATGAACAGAAACTAAGTTCAGAACTGGAAGCTGTTACCTTTCAGAATGTTGCACACCAAAGTGAGGTTAGTGACATCCATGAGTATCAAGTTGAATTAACAGATTTCCCATCAGCTAGTGAGAGCAGTGATGATTTCTCAGCAAGTGAAAACTTTGAGCTCAATTGGACGTCTTTCAATCATGTGGGTAAAAATGTAGCAATCTCTGAAAGTTCAGTTGTTTCTTCTTCTTCTTCTTCTTCTGAAGATGAAGATGATGACGATGAAGATGATAATCTCATTGAGATAAGTTTTCCAGATAATTCTTCATCCGAGTTGAATGAAGAGCCTGAGGAAAAACTGCAGACAGATTTGCCAGACTACTTTCCAGAATCCATTTTCAGGCAAGGTGGTGTAATGGAGTTATTGGCAGAAATTAATGAGGTGAATGAGGAAGATAACTTGATTGAGATTGACCTTTCCATGGGCTCTATCAAAGGTTCAGGTTTAGAGATTGAGCACAGGCAAGCCAATCTCCAAAAGGGTGTTCTTTATAACTGAGAATGATGCTGATGATGCTAAGAGATAAGGTTTAGGTTTAGATGACAAGTTCATTAATGTTTTCTTATCCTTGTTACTTTTATTTAAGATTCTGCAACATACTCGACTTTGCTTATCTTAAAGAGTTGATCATTTCCTAGCATGTGCCATTACGTTCTTTTTTATATTCAAACATTCATCAAGAATCAGAAGCATGAGACTAATGCTTAATCCGCTAAAACATGTCTAACGTAGCCAGCATCTGAACAAGCACCGCGTTATTCACAAGTGATTGACGTTGAGAATGTGGAACCTGATTCACATATCCTGCAATGTACTTGGACCTTTCAATTGATCCCAGCCGACAAGAAAACAAACTTTTACTTCAATTGTCATCAAAGCTGCCTTTGAACATGTCAAATAATAATTTGAAAGAATCTATAATCCTCTTCCTCAACCAACACTAACAATTATCAATCTTATATGCACTATATTGTGTAACAAAAATGCCTAAACCTTTTAAAATGAAGGATGGTCAATCTACCTAGTGTCACTACATTATCTAAGTCCCAAAAATTTTTTGGTCAAACCTTCGCAGGACAGGCTTTCACAAAACTTTTTCAATGAGTATGGCTGCTTTTTCTTCTTCAACACTTGACAGAAATCCCAGCAAGCTCAGATCCTCATTTGATGCCAAGAAACTCCAATCCAGTCGCCGTGGGTGTCAAACCATGCTGTGACAAATACTCAGCACTGTGAAACTTACTTAGATGCCTCATCCCACTATCGCAAAGAATGGTTACAATCCTATGATCGGGGCCTAGCAACCGTGCAACTCTAACAGCCCCAACACAATTCATCGCTGAAGAACTCCCCAGAAAGAGGCCATCATTCTTCAAAAGATATCTGAAAATGGTTTAAGTTAGATGTTCTGCACACACTTAGTTTGGACAAACCATTAAAAATAGTTTCCTTTTGACATTGACCAGTCAAATAATAGGGATTGTTCTTCGGATGCCATTGCAGAACTCTGGAACACTGGGGGCATGAAACTGCAAGGGAGTACTTTCAAATATTGATAAAGAAATTCATTTTGTTCAAAATGCCAAGGATTTCATAATTTTTTGGCGGATAGTTAAAGAGACAAAAACTGTTTCATTGAATTCAAATAAGACAGTGACAAAGGAAACCGGTAAGACATCAGCAGGGTTGTGGCAAGAAGACATAATAGAGAAGTGGCACATCACTCCAGTGAATATATGTTCATAACTACTTACTGAAAAAGAAGAAATGAAATCCAGCAGGTCTGAAAAGCAGGACAAGGACTGACCTTGACATTTCGACAGCCTCCTTATCTGTGCCTCTAAAAGCACCATCAAGTTTTGCCATCATAAAATTCTGTGTTATTCTGTTAATTCCAATTCCTTCAGTTATTGTGTCAAATGGATTTTTTAGCCTTTTCCCTTCTGCCTCCTCTTTAGTGTACATAACCCCCCTTGTTATCTTATTAAACAAACCAGAACCTGGAGGATCTATAAGAAAGCACTTGATGTTTGGATTCTTTTCCTGCATATAATGGAAGGACTAATGAGATTGTCCTAGCAAACCATAAATGACAAATATTGAATAGGGAAAAGAGTTTCACCTGCAGAAACCTAGAAACACCAGCCACAGTTCCACCAGTGCCTGCAGCTGCCACATATGCATCTAAACTACCATTAGTTTGTTCCCAAATTTCATGCCCAGTACCTTCATAGTGAGCGCGAAAATTGGCCAAATTCTCAAACTGGTCAGCAAAGAAACCCCCATTGCAATATTTTGAGAAAGCTGAATCTTGTTTTTCTCTCTCAGGTCTGTAACCATTAATTAGCTCAGGGTCTTTGCCATCAATTCGGTGATGATTTCTACACTTTGAAGCTAATTCATTTGCTTCCATTGCCCGCCGCCTGGCAACATTGACATAGTGGTCTCTATGGGTAATTGAAACTGGTCTTACCCTTTCAACAGTAGCACCCAGTGCTTCAAGAACTTGGGACTATTTCAAACAAAAAGAATCAAAAGAAACAAATTTTGGATTTTATATCACATAAAAAATGGTTTATAAAGAAAACAGATCAGAAAAGAAAAACTAAGGATTCAGATGCATGAGTGCTCCAAAAAGGAGAATCTCTCTCTCACTCTGTCTATCTACCTTCCCCCCTCCCTCTGTCCCTCTAACATGTAGATCGCACACATACAGACAAAATGCACAATTACAATATAAATATTTGTTAAATGCCCTTAACAAAATTTTCAAAACTTATAAAATTAATTGTTGGCTTTACTTTGAAACTCACCTAAACTGCAAAATATGAAGGTACTCCAGCAAAGCCAAAATCCACTAACAAGAACATTAACCAAGAAATATGCAGATCCTTGGCGATTCCTAAAAAGATCTATTGAACTGCATGAACTCTTAGTCCATCCTGCATTTGATTGATCACCACGTGATCATACAAGCAAATAATTGTTCATTCATAATACAATCTATCTATACCTTCTCAATAGCAACATCATCTGGGATGACCACGTGACATTTGCATCCATAAGCAGGAGCCACTGTAGCAAGGCTGATAGCAGTGCTTCCAGCACTTCCCTCAGTTACAACTCCACCTGGATATAACCGGCCAGATTCCAAAGCCTATACAGTTTCACAAAGTAGATAAAAAAAACACAGCAAAAATGAAAAGTCATCATCCAATGGACTGTGAACTAGTAATAAACCTTCACTGATAAAATAGAAAAGATTATTGAGAAAACTTTTTTAATAACTAAAGGAATGCATTTTATGCAAATATATAATAAATGAATTTAGACAAAATTTTGTTTCTCATGATTTTGCAATAGGTAAATAGATCATGGAATGCAAGAAGTAAGAAGGCAGAGCTTCTGTTGAGCAAGCAACTTTTAGCCAAAAATGCTTATTCCTCATTCATGTTTGCAACTGCACAGCTTGCTAAACTTTCTGGATTTTATGTTGGAAAAGAATGAAGAATTCTATGTTGTAACGATATGCAGTGGTACATATATTTTCCATTCTATTTTTGTCTAAGCTGCTTTAAAATAAATCAGAACATAGATTTCAGCACCATTTTGTTGGAAAAAGAAATCCATTATAATAGATAAATAAAACAAAACTTGACAGTCATAAACATAATGGTCTATCATGTTGCCTAAAGCTAATCTTCTCATCAACTGCCTTGTCTACATAACCGAACCATTGAAGCTATAATTTTCAGGTCTAAATTGCCATGATTGATGAACCAAAGATTCAAATACCTCACCTCTTCAACTATTTTCACGGCAACCCTATCTTTCACACTGCCTCCAGGATTCAGAAACTCACACTTCCCAAGAATCTGAACAAAGAAGAAATAAAATCATAAAATGACCAAATATCAACTAGTTATAACCATAAGAACATGAACCGCTGATCAAACTAAATAGAAACTAAAAGAAACTCATGTTCCTAAACGTCTACTTATGAATTATTGGAACCAGAGAACGACCCGGAAAAAAGATATTAAGAAGATATAAAATCTTAGATAGAATCATCAAGAGCAAGAACATGAATTCAATTAATCAACTCTAAGACAAACAATAGCTTGATCAAAATCATCATTTATCACAAACTATATATCCACAGTTCAAGACTTTATCCACACAGAACTTCATAAATTAAATGATAAAGAAAATTAAAAAAAATACCCAGATCATAAAATGAAGCAAAAATACTTACTTCGCAACCAGTAGCTTCTGAAAGGCTATTGATTCTAATCAAGGGAGTATTACCAACAGCATCAATGAGTCCATTCCTTAGCTTTTTGTTGTTGTTTTTTTTCTTCTTAAACAGGGGAAAATGGGCATTTTTATTAGACGTGTAATTGATGATCATGTAAGAAAGAACTGCCATGGAAACTGAGATGGCAGCTACAATGGCTCCTGTGATTTTCACAGGCGCCATTGCTGTGATTTCAGCTTCAAACCTCTAAAACAGACGATAAAAAGACTTGTGGGTGTAATCAATGTAATAAATTTCGAAGTTTGAGGGGATTTATTAGGTGGGCTAACCCATGGGCCTTCCCACTTTAACAAATTAGCAATGGTAAATTATTTTTTTTTAATTTTACCTTATTATTATTTTTTTAACCGGACAGGAAGAGATGGAATCAAACTATACTACTAAACTACTCAAATTTTGTTGTTAAAAAAAAAAAAAAACTAATCAAATTCGATATTTAAATGATCTCAATCGACACAAATGCTAGTTCTGAAAACTTCATCATCAAATTAAATGTGAAATATATTAATATATTTTTAGTAAAAATATAATTAATATAATAAATGTTTTTATAGTTATATTTTATATTAAAATAACTTATATATAGCCATAAGAAATTTAATATTAAATTAATCTAGTTATAAATGAGAATGAATTGCAGCAGCAGCAATAACAATAATAATAATTATTATTATTTTAAAATATATATGCCATTTTACACTAAAAATATAAAAAAATTTAAATTTTAAAATAATTATATATATTTTTAACATTACATAGATATTAAATTTGACATGTTCTACTAATTAATTACATTAACTATTTGAAAATTTAGGCGTGAACTTTAAATAATATAAACATTTTAATTTACATATTAAATAATTTTAATAAATTTAAAACTACAAATTAATTAAATTTAAAAAATTTTATAATTTTTTTAATATGTTTTTAATTAAAAGTGTGTGTATATATATATATATATAATAATTGGAGAAATAAAATAAAAAATAGAAAATAATTAATAAATTATATATTTGTAATATCCCGAGTTTTTAAATATTTTTATACTGCATCGGGATATGCAATATTAATAATTTTTGTACATATTTATGATATTTTTATGAGTTTGATATTTATTAAAGTTAATTTTAACTATTTTTAATTATTTTAAGGTATTTACGTAAAATTTTTTCAGAAATTATATTTTCAGGGAAATTGATACGTAAATAATTTAATACTAATTATTTTGATTAGTTTTACAAATTTGCATGAACTCATACATAATTTTTAAGTGCTAGATAAAATTTATGTATGTGTATTTATTTAAATTTAATTAGGGTTTAATTAATTAACTTAATTTTTATTATTTATTAATTAATTATAAGTGTATAAATTATGAATATATATATTAAGATTATGTGTGTTGTATAATTATTTGAAATATAATAATATATAGTATTATAATTAAAGTTAAAGTTATATATATATATATATATATATATACAAGTTGTATATACAAATTAAAAGTTTGAAAAATTTACAAGTTGTGCCATTCCTTCTTCCCCAACATTCTCGATCACCCTCCCTTGTTGTTCCGCCACTGTCACATATTTTCCTTGTCTTCGGTGTGCCTCCCGGCGTGCCACCATCATCCCCAGCCATCCCCGCCGCCAGCAGCACCCATTTCCGGTGTCAGAGAAGCTTGGAATTGCCGAAAAATCGAAACTCCTCCTCACCGTTGATCACAGCAATTCCGGCCACCGTTTTCAACACCGTCAGTCTCTATCTTCTCCTTGAGTTCTGGTGAGTGTGATTCCAAGCTTTTTTTCATTTAAAATGGTCTAGATTTCCCTAGGTTTCAATTTTGCAATTTTGGCCTATTAGGGTTCTTGATTTTTTTGAGCTTTAATTTTGTTGATTCAAGAAAAATACCTTCACAAAATTTGATCCTTGTAGTTCAATGTACATGTGGTAATTTTTTTGGAATTTTTGGAATTTATTTTGATTTTTGGGTATTTTTGATTATTTTATTAATATTTTCTAATTTTCGAAAATAAATTAATTAAATTATGAAATTATGTTTTATGGTAATTATAGGTGTTAAAATGAATTTTAGAAATTTATTTTTAATTTTTGTGAATTTTTATATATTTATTTGAAATTTATTAAGTTTATGTAATTTTGAAAAATAGGGTTAATTGTGTGTTTAATTGAAATTAATTGGTTAATTGAGTATATTTATTGATATTATTGAATTATATGTTGAGAAAATTAATTTTGAGTAATTATATTATTTTTGGTGAATTTTTTATTAATTTTAGTGAATTTATATATATAGGGGTATTTTGGTAATTTGACACTAAATTGGTTAAAAATGTAATTAAATTGGCTTTACTAGTTATTTAAGGTATAAAAATGATTTCTACAAATTATTTAGTATTTTTAACTAATTAAAACTATTTTTCGTAAATTATTTTCAAATTATATATATAATATACGATTTTTCTAAATAAATGAGTTTTTATCGGTTTTTAACATGTTTTAGGGTTAATTATGTAATTTGGATTTATAAAATGTATTTTTATTATAAAAGGGCATTTTCGGTATTTTTATAATTATTCTGTGAATTGTGGACCTCGGTTAATGAATTGTAGTTTGGAGTTCGACCGAGGGATTGTGGTTGTGTTTTGTGTTTATTTCGAAGTGTGTTTTCTTTGCAGGACCGGCTCTACTCTTTAAGTAGAGAGATGTCCGTTTTACAGGGGAGGTTCTGCCGAATTTTCGATAGAATTCTCGTAAAATGTGATATCCGGTCGAATTCTGATTCTAACTCTGAGTCTAGTATTCTAGATCGAGTTTTTAGGAATTTCCGTTAGATTTATTCTAATGTCATGTTGTCGTTTATTTGTTTAGTTACACCGAGACCAAGGCCTAGTGGACTAGGCCCGTCGGACCCATCTTGTGGAGAGCAATAAATAGTGAGTTGTTATTATATATATATATATATATATATATATATGTTTTAGGGTGCATATTTTAGAAATGTATGATTTATTTTGATAAATATGCATAAATGATTTAAGTATTACTTAGGTTTACTTTTGGTATATTTTTTGTATATTTTGGTATATTTTCAAACTATATACATGTTTTATTAATCAATTATTCTTAAAATGTTTTTAGGTTTATTTATGGTTTATTTCTAGTTTATTTTGTAATTTAATTGGATTTATTTGACGTATATATACTTGAAATATACCTGGTTTACTTTTGGTATATTTCTAGTATATATATGGTTTATGTTGCTATTTATTTCAAATTCATGCATCATTTATTTTTTATGAATGTATGTTTTTATTTAATAAAGAAGGATATTAATAGAACGTGCTACCTAATGGGCAGCACTAGGACTGAGTACATACCGGTACGCTGATAGTATTTAAGTTATATTACTAATCTATTTGTGGATTATGATTGGATTAGATTTGATATGTGACATATGATTTGGGAGTGTGATTGTTGGAGCTCGGTTGACCAAGTGTCTCGGGGCCAATCACACTAATTGTCAAACTATTGGAGTTCGGTTGACTTAGTATCTCGAAGCCAGTCTACTGTCCAAATGGAACAAGTGAACTTATTTGGAATAAGTGAGCCTACATGGCTATAGTGTTATTTAACACTGTTTGAGGTTGCAATTTTCTAGGGTTCTATTTGATCCTTCATAAACAGTGATTTTTCATATTTTGTTGCATATGTGTGTATTTGCTTGTATATATTTATTATATATACTATTGACTGTGTGCATTATCATTTAGTATGCATGTATATATATTATAACAATTCACTCAGTGAGGTCTGACTCCCCTCCGTTGACTATTTTTCAGGAGAGTCATCGTCTTCAGACCTCAGTAGCAGACCTATACGCCGGATTTCTTCCGCCTCAGCTTCATTATATAAACTGCTTATCTAAGCTTTATTTTATAATCTAGACATTGCAGTAGTTTTAAAATTGTTAAAGGGTTATGTATTTATTTATATGAGTTATGTACTTTAAATATTTAAACTGGATTTGTATTAAAGGAATATTTATATATATGAGATAAAGATGTTCGATTTAATATCATTGACAGATTATTATTTTGTTTTACTTATGATTTATTTCCACTGCAGATTATTTTAATTATGTTATTATTATTATTACATATTTTATTTTATTTTAAGGCTTGCTACGGGTTCCGGATTTGAAAGAATTCCCGTTCCCTAGCACCAGTCATGACCCCTGTTTTGGTTCGTGACAAAGCTGGTATCATAGCAGAGTTTTATGTCAGGGCTTAGTTGTGTGAGTTGTGGCCCTAGTTTTCAAAGTTATGTTTTCTTTTGGTAACTACTGCAGTGAATTAGGTTCGAGTATGTCTTGATAAGTATTCCTTGCTTTAGTTTTCTGCGTTATTCTTCCATTGTCTGTTTTGTTTGAATCCTTCTGTTTGTCTTTTCAGAATGAGGAGGCAAACGTGTGTCGCTCCACCGGTCATTGAGGCCGAGGATGATGAGTCCTTTCAGGATGAGGCGTTACCTCCTGAGCCACCAGTTAGATATAGAGGTCGTGGCTGAGGTAAACCTCGAGGAGCGGCAGTTCACCATAGGCAGAGAGAGATACAGGACGAGGAGCCTGTTAAGACTAAGTTTGAGGATGTTCTTGTACCTTCGATCGTTCAGCCTGCCTATCAGCAGGGTAAGTCTGACCCTGAGGCAGCTCTGTTCTATACCAGAGTTGGCAGGATTGCTTTCGATGGGACTTTCAATCCGTTAGACTTTCTGCACGCGATCGAGACTAGGACTTGGACTACTCACACCGAGTTCCAGCGGATCATGATCGTCGAGCTTTCTATCGAAGGACCAGCCCTGGACTGGTTTATTCAGATGATCCAGCCTTACATGATGACGATGACTTGGTCTCAGTTCAGAGAGCGATTTATGAGGAGATTCTGTCCAGAGCCTCTCCGTATGAGTTATCATCTCCGATTGACCAACATTTCTCACGGTGATCAATCAGTAGAGGAGTACACCCGAGAGTTCCTTCGGCTAAGTAGATGTGCAGAGGATCTGATGCGAGATCAGTATTTTGCAGTCACTACCTATGTCACTGGTTTGGGTTCAGCATTTACTGATATGCCTACAGCGGGTCTTACTCTAGAGTCATTTTTATTGCCATTATTTTTAAATGTAATAGATTTATTTTGAGAAATTAAATTTCATTAGAGTATGTATAATAGTTAAGAAAATTTCTAAAATAGAATTTGTAATGGTTTAAGAAAATAATTGAGGGATATAAATTAAAATAATACGTATTATATAAAAAATTTTAAAATTTGAGTAGTATTAAAATATATACGATAGTGTTTTAGTTTAAAAAATACTAAAAAAATATTTTATTTTTAATAAAAATTAGTATTTTAAAGAATTTGACACATTAGATTTTATGGTGAATGTTTGAATATGAAAATAAATACTTGTTAAATTTTTAACTTAATGAATTTAAGACTCAACATTTTATATATATATGTGTGTGTGTGTGTGTGTGTGTATGATTTGGGCGCGGGAGAGGGGGGGGGGGAGACGAAAAAGTTTTTACTCATTAATATATAAAAATTTGATAATTTATTCATTTACTAATAAAATTAAAATTAAATTAATTAAAATATAATTTAAATTTGATTGAAAGTCTATTTCCTATTTTAATTAGATTAACTTCTATTTTATCTCTCATTATAAAAATTGAATTAACTAAAATATAATTCTAAATTAATTGAAAATATGTTTCCTATTTTAATTAGTTAACTTTTATCTCATCTCTAAAAAAAATTCTAATTTAATTGAAAGTATGTTTCCTATTCTAATAATAAGAAAAAAATAATTAATATATAATTTTAATTTAACTGAAAATATGTTTTCTATTTTAATTATGTTAATTAATATTTTATCTCTAATAAAATTGAATTAATTAAAATTTTAGTGATAATTTTTTAAAAAATATATATTTTTCTATTTTAATTTGGTATACTGATATTTTCTCAACCATAAATCAAATTACATAACATAATTTTATTATTATTATTATTATTATTATTATTATTATTATTATTATTATTATTATTATTATTATTATTATTATTATGTGGTTAATTGTTTATTTACTATATATCACAAGTCAAATAAATTTTTTGTTCACGTGTAAAACACGTGATTGTTTGTTAATATATATATATATATATATTGGCTTTTTTTCGAAAAACAAGTAGAGATTTGTAGTTGCCCTAGAGGAGGAGGGGGGTAAATAGGACTTTTTGAAAATTAAAAGAAAGGTAAAGAAGTGTAAGCAAGAATTAAAAAGGATCTTAGGAAGGGAGAAGAATGAACACACCATTTTAAGGAGTTCGATTTATAAATGAATCTACGTCTCCACCTAACTTATCCCCAAGTTAGAATTTTTAATCTCACACCAATCTTATTCATTAGATTAAGATTACAAGAGTTTTAAGATCAAATCTAAACCTTACAATAATGAGCTTTTAACAAGGCTAAACTCTAACCATAAACCTAAGTATTTTAATGGACAAACACTTAAACCAATTTCTTAGAGAATTACCTCAATCCTTTTTAATCTATCCTAAAAATTAGATAAAGTAGAAGTCTTATCATTAACACACACTAACTCTCATAAGAGTTAATTAAGTATTAAGAAAGTAGATAAAAGAAATTAATTGCTCAATCAATCCTAAGGAGAGAATTTTGATATTCAAAGTGTGTAAAACTTCAATGGAACTTCAGAGCATGTTTATATAACTTGAGCATCAAAATGATGGATGTTGGAGCCATTAATTACTTCTCCAAACTCTCTTCTTCTTTATTTAATGAATTTCAAATTTTTGCAGTCGAACTACCATTCACGGTCTTGAGGGCAATGTCCAACTCATGATCCTTAAAAAATTTAACCATTAGAGTCTAAAAGAGATGTTGAAGGCTTACAGGCACCCCTCACGAATGGCTCATAATCGTGAGTGGCTCGAGGAGTTTGGTTGGGAGAAGAGGCTCAAGGCACTTTGTAAAGATGCTACTCATGAGCCCTCTCACAAAGGATGGCTCATGAGTAGCCAACTATACACTTAAAAATTAAAATTTTTGAACTCCTTATGCATTCAAATAACTTAGGCACTTGTGTTACAGACTGTATATTTAGAATAGCACGTAAATATGCAAATTAATTTATAGACTAATTTGTAGTGATAGATTATAGAAGATTCACCTTCTTAAATTAGGTCTTTTAGACTTATTTATATATTTATACACTTAATGAATAATAAACGACAAGGAAATCAGTTTATATTTTGTAATTTTCTACTTTGATTATATGGTATCAGAGCAAGGGGTTTTTTGCTCTTAAAAAATCAAAGTTCTAAGTTATTGGGTGTGAGTGAGGGTAAGACTAATTCATCACTTTCATAAGGTTTTCTGTTGACACTGCTAGCCTAGGGAGGAGCACCGTGTGCCGATGTAATAACCCTAGTTTTTAAATTAATTTATTTTAAAGTGAGATATGCAGTATTAATAAATTTAAAAGTTATATTATTTATTTTACTATTTAGTGATTGATCGTTAATATTTTATGTTTAATTATATTTTCTATGTAAATATTTTATTTTGAAACCTATTATTTTGGACATTTAAATTTCATTATTTATAATTATTATTTCGAATAGAACTATTTTAATAATATTGAATTTAGAGTATTGTTAATTCTATTATTGTTTTATCAAATTATATTATTTATTTTATTAGAATTATCATTATTATTAAATATTATTTTATGTGAGTTTAATTTGCATGTGTGTGTTTATTATTATATGTGTGAATATATTTAGTGATTGATCGTTAATATTTTATGTTTAATTATATTTTCTATGTAAATATTTTATTTTGAAATCTATTATTTTGGACATTTAAATTTCATTATTTATAATTATTATTTCGAATAGAACTATTTTAATAATATTGAATTTAAAGCATTGTTAATTCTATTATTGTTTTATCAAATTATATTATTTATTTTATTAGAATTATCATTATTATTAAGTATTATTTTATGTGAGTTTAATTTGCATGTGTGTGTGTTTATTATTATATGTGTGAATATATATATAGAAAGGCCCTAAAACCCTGGGAAACAACCTCAGAATAACCTGAAAAAGCCCTGAATGATGTGTGTAATACGCAAAAGTGCACATAATTGGGCATGCGGCCACGTGATAGAGCACCAAGTGTCTAGTCGCACACACTTCCCGTGGTCACACGCTCTGTCACAGGGATGCATGTATGACCATGCCTATACCCTCCTCTTCCTCACATTTTTAACTATAAATAGGTACCTCTACACCCCATTTTGAGGGGAGAGCAAAAGGAAACACACACACACTTAAAAACTATCCGCTCGAAAGTGTTAGAAACCCACTTCCAAACAATTTTAGCTCTCCCACTAAATTTTTCTTAGGTTATTAAGTCTCCCTCCCACCAAACCTCGCCTTATTTTTGTCAAAGCATGCTTCAAAGGTATACAAACTAGCATCATTTTACACGCCATTTTGAACCTCTCAATGAGGAAAGCTTGATAATCCCTCCAAGCTAAAGCTTTAAAACTCATGCAAGTTCAGTCGAATCTAAAGACAACAAAATCATTTTAGCTTGTTTATTTTATTGCACTACATTTTATTTTACTGTCACCAACATTTGTGAATATTATTGTGCTTGTGTAATGAGACTAGCAATTTGCATTCTATATGAACAATTTATGCTCTATTTTGCTCATTTCATATCATCATTTTGCATCCTCTAATTTTGAAATGTGAAATCATATCGTAAATATCAATAAAGGAAATTATGGCCTAAAAAGATGATGAGGCCCAAATACAGATGGACATCTCTCTTAAAACTAAGGTTATTAAGCCTGATGCTAGTCCCTGCCCGCTAAATGCTAATCCTGCTGACAATCTTTCGAAGCCTGGCCTGTAATGCTCTTTCCCTTGCTGAAAATTTTGAAACGGCCATGCTAATAGTGGAAGCTTTATTTGGTAAATCTTCAACTGATCAAACTCAGCAGGCCTATGCTTCTATTGGCTCTAGCATGAAAGGCAAGAAGATTAGAAATTTTCGTATGAAGACTTTGGCCCGCTCTTATCCAGCCGTGAATATAGCTCAGGAGGCTTCCAATGCCACAAGTTCCAACACATCCTGCTACACCTAGTTCTCTAGGATTTATGATATATATTACTTCTACATGTATCTTATATGTAGGTAGAAGTAATTTTGATGACTTCCTCATACTGGATGTTATGTCTGCATTTCTTTTCTGTTTCAATGAATGCTTATTTGGTAAAAAAAAATTAAGTACATATTTCATCTAATATGTGCAAGAGGTTCAAACCACTATTTCCTCAAACTCCTTAAATATTTTGCAAGAATTTTCTATACTAGTAGCTATGTACCGTTGTCAAAACTCAAAAGAATTCCTGCGCATGTCTTGTCAATTCCAGTCAGTCACGCAGCACAATCTTTTGAAACTGCAAACATTCCAAAGATAGAGATTCTTTTATATACCTTAGCATCACTTCATCGCCATGAATCAATATAAAAGTTGAACCAAATGTGACCAACATTTTTTAATTTAATTTACTCCAATACCTCACTTTTCTCTCTTTGTATTTTCTCAACTACTTTAATTTTTTACCATCATTTTCATAAAATTGTAGTCACTCATGATCATTTAAATGGGTGGTAATCTCTTATTATTTTCTTCTTTTTATTTTTAATTTTTAATAAATATGTTTTTTTATTTGTTTGTTCTGATTCTTTTTTCTAGTAAAATCTTTGAATACTTTTTTATAAATTTTTTATCTTTTTATTGGATGATATTCATTTATAGATTTTGAATAACTTTTCATTATTAAAATTTTATTGATATTTCTGTAATCGAACTTATTTAAAAATTAAAAAATTGATTTGCAGCCAACATGTAGTGGAATATATATATCATTAAATTGTAAATTAAAAAAATCTGTCAATGCGATTGAAAAATAGTAATAAAATATTAAAATTTTATTTTGTTTTTTATCTTTTTTTATCAAGATGTATTCTTAAATTTTAATGAATTTATGATTTTTTTTATTTATAAAAAAATTATATAACTTAAAAATTAATAGATCGCACAATAAGAGATAATTTTTTCTTTCAAATTGATAATATCAAAAATTGAATCATATAGTTTAAAATACTTTTACAAAAATTACTATTTAACTATTTTTTATAAATATTTATTTATTTTTTTAAAGAAATTACTCGTATTTACTTACACCGAGAATCAAAACATTGCCCTTTCCTCCCCCGTAAACTAACATAATAACAGACTGACTATTTTTACTAAAGTAAAAAAAAGGAGCATATATATAACAAATGAAATTTAGAAAGGTTTTTTTAGTGGAATTATTACTGTTTAGGAATAAGTGTTTGTGCTGAACTACTGTACGTCCCACGTTAGATATTATCATTGTCATCACAACCTTACAAAAAATCTGTGGGACTTTGGTTACCTAGAGGCTTCATATGCTTAAATTTATTAAAAGGAATAATTATTGTATGAAATTGTGTTCCGAGTTATTACATTATTTTTATTTTTAATATTTAAAAAATATTTATTTATTTATAATATTTACAGTAATTAATATTTATTAATTATTTTTTAAAAATAAATAATATATAATTTTATAAATATTATAAATAAATAAAGATTTTTTAAATATCAAAAATGAAATAATATAATAGGTTAAAATATATAAATACAGACTAATTATTTCTTATTAAAATTTCATTGAATTTTAGATATTAAGTTTCAATTTTTATTTTTATTTTTATTTTTTATTTTTAAAAAGTAGCCGGCAATTTCATTGGTATATATATGGGACAAAAGTATATATTAGTGTGAAAATATGTTAATTAACATTACTATATTATGGACCGACTTGATGCCAACGAGCATCACCGGCCTCCCACCGCCACCAAACCAAGCGAGTACTTTTCCCTGTTGTCATTGGCAAACACCCAAAATTGCACAAGTTTCAAGTCCTACTAGTACTAGTACTATTTCCCAGTATCAAAAAATTAAATCTGTAAATTAAATTAATACATCTAATGATGAAATTAATTATTTTCTATCCCTTTTATAATATTAAATAAACTGTTGTTTAAACTATATATATATGATGGTAAAATTAAATAAACCATTCAATATTTTTTCAAGTTCAATTTGATTAACAAATACACAAAACTAATTATATAAAAATAAATAAATATACAATAATAAAATATTTTTACAAAATATGTTAAAAAAATAATTTAAAATAGCAAAGTCATTTAAATTAATCGGAAATTTTTATTTTTTTAGTCGAGTGCAATAGTTTTAAGTTAAATTAAATCTTGCTAAAAACTATCTTTTTCTTTCTTAATTAATTTAAGTTGAGGTGAAAATTAGAAGAAAAATAAAACAATAACAACTTATTACATTCATTAAAATTCAATAAATATAAATATTATAAGAATAATTAATTTTAATTTATTCATAGCAAAATTATTTGTAAAACTATATAATTTCATAAATAAAAACTAAATTAAAGTTCAACTAAACAAAAAAAATTCATATCTAGAAAATTTTTTTGCCATAAAGAGAAAATGTAAAATATGAACATTGGATGGGCACTTTAGGAAACAAAATTTTTTCCCTTGGACGTAAACAAAAGGACATGGAATAATCAATAATTAAAGAAAAATCATCAAATATATCCTAAACTATAGGTCAATTATCAATCTAATTCTAATTTTAAAATTGTATTAATTTGTTCCTTCAACTTTAAAAGTTATTCCAAATCTATTTAAATGATATTGAACTTATGATAAAAATGATATAACATGATAATCTGACGCAGCATAAGAGCAGCTAACATGGTAAAAAATTTAAAATTGACATTATCAATTCTATCATAGACTATAAACCAATTATCAATCTAATCATAACTTCAAAGTCATTTCAATTTGCTCCTTCAACTTTTTAAGTTGTGTCAAATCTATCAAAATGTCAATAAGCTTATGTTAGATAGTTACAATGGCCATCTTTCGTGACATAAAAGCATCTGACATGGCAAAAAAAATGTAAAACTTACTGTTTCCAAATCAGAGTCGCAAACACACAAGAATATATGCTTTAAATAATAAGATCATGACATGCAAATGTGGAAACATATATCATTTGAAGATATCTTGAGACTAATGCAAATTCAGGTCGATTGTTTTTGTCCTGTCTCCATTTTGAGGTATGATTTCAATAACAAAGACCCATAAAAAATTGAAATATTTATACAAAATCGAAACACTAAAAAGTGTCATGAAGTCCAAGTACAAAGAAATTTAATATTTTTAACTTAAATTATAATTTTAAGTTTTATATATAGAGAAAATAAATGTTTGAAAAATTTTGACTGTTTTATGGCTATTACATATACATTAGATAAAAAAAATACAAAAATATGACTGAAGTTTGAGTTTAATTTTACACTTATTTTAAGGAAGTTTAATTTTATTATATCAAACACTTTTATGCTACGTAAGATGACCATTATAGTTATACGACAAAAGCTTATTGACATCTGAATAGATTTAACACAACTCAAAAAGTTAGAGGAGTAAATTGAAATGATTTTGAAATTAAGATTAGTTTGATAATTAGTCTATAGTTAAGGATACAATTGATCATGTGAGTTTTAAATTTTTTGTCATATCACCCAATATTATGCTACATGATCTTTATTATAAACTCAATATCATTTGGATAAATAACTTTCAAAGTTAGATAATCAAATTAATATAACTTTAGAATTAGAATTAGAATAATGATTAACTTATAATTTAGGATAAATTTGATCATTTTCCATAATTAAATCATTAAATTGAGTTAAAAGATTTTATGTACAAGTAGCAAAATGTGTAGTCATTCTTTTTTAAGAAACCAAAAAATTGAACCTTTAAATATATATATATATATATTGAAATTTAACAACAACATTTAATCCAGCTGTTAAAAAAAATTGAGTTGAAAGTCACCAGAAAAGAACCCCCCAAGAAATTTACTGTTCACTCTTAACCTCAAAAAAGCACAACAGAACAAAACACTAACCATCTTCAAAGAATCTCTGCACAAAGAAGAAACTAAAACATAACATAAACGCAACCCTCCTTTTTTTCCCATTTCTCTTTCTTAAACCTCAGTCCTTTTTCTTCTGTCTCTTTTTTGCAACCACCACCGTCTCCACCACCACCACAACCACCATGGAGATCCAAGAAGTAGTCATGAAGTACAAGTACCATCTAGTCTTTACTCTTATTTTCTCTGTCATAGTTGTGGCTACAGTCTTTATAGCACCAAGTTTTGTGACGATCTTGGCATATTTTTGGCCTCTTTTTCTCTCCACAGCTCTGTTTCTTGTTGCTGTTATCTTCTTCGGGAGAACTTCTTTGCCGGCGGGTAATGAATTTTACGGGGAGAAATTAGCAGGTGAAGGACTGTTGGATTATGTTGCTGGGTCACAACCTGTGGCAGGTCATGTTGATGGTGATCATCAAGTTGTAGAAAATTTCCAGAATGAGTAGTTGCTTGAGGATCTTTTTCATCTCATACTTTTGTTTAGCTTTTTAATTAATTTCTTGTTCTTGAAAACCTTTGTTTTTTTTTAGTCTTTAATGATCTTCCCTTTCGTTTGTAGTTCACAGATTAATGTGCTAAACTGTAAATTTATGGGAAGAGTAGCAGTGGTAGTGATGAAACTGATCTCTATATCCATAGCTTATCTTAATTTTATATATTTCTTTAATTTTTATGTTTTTTTTTTTTAGAAAAATGGTCTTTTTCATGAGAGGAAAATGTTTGCTGATTGAATTGATGACGATGACTGTGACTGCTTGTGCGTCTTTTTTAAGTCAGTAGAGATGATTAATTCTAATATCACAAAATAAGAGAGAGAGTGAATATTTCAATGTAATACTAAAAAATATCTAAACTAAAGCTATTTAAATTGTCGATTTAAGTAATGTTTTAACAGACTATAAAAATTAATTTAAAATTATATGTTCAAAATAACAATATAAACATTATTTAAAATATAAAAATTCAGTATATTACTTTAACTTCTAAACAAATTTAAAACATAATTTATAAATTAGTAAAGTAAATTTTTTCTCAGTCAAGTGATGCAGAACATTTATTCATCAATAATAGTTTACTTTAAAATTGATTTAACATTTGATTTTAAAAATTCTACAAACAAAAACAAAAAAATTAAATTTTATGTAAAATTTTAAGTAATATGTGCAGAAGTTTTATATTTAAAATTATAAATAAAATGTGCAGAATTTTATTATAAAGTTGTTGTGCTTGTTTGCAAAGAGTAAAAAGAAAGTTGAAGAGATTAGGACTTTAGATAATTAAAAGTATATAATTTTAGGAAACTAGAAAATTATTAGCATTAATTTTCATTACACTTTATTATTGGTTCGGTTCGATTTTATTGAAATTTTATTTTTTTAATCCAAAATCAAACCAAAAAATCGGTTTATAAATATTTCAAAATCATAATCATTCATATAACATTTGATCAATTGTTTTCAGTTTGAATTGAACTGAATCAATTCAATTTGGTCGGTTTTGTTAATTTTTGTGCAGCCCTAGCAAGTGGGAATTCAAGGTTCAAATCAAAATATTTTTTAACTTTTTTTTAATAAGGTTCATTTAAATTTTGGCTGTATCAACTTTGACAATGGTCAAAACATTGCTTTTGATTAATTAGATTTTTTTCTCTATTAATTTATAAGTTAATTTTAATTATCAAATTGAAATTTTATAAAAATTTAACAATTTACACTTGAATAAGAGGTTGGTGTGAGTTCATGTTCTTCATTGGTTCTGAATTATTTCAATCAATTTGGATTATTTTGTAGTGTTTTTTTTAGCAAAATACTAAAAGTAGGGTTGAAAATTATTTGAAGTTGAATTTTATTATATTTTCTATGTTGTTAAACATTATTTTAGTTTATATAAATTTTTTTATCCATATCAATATTGATTTATAAAATATTTTAATTTTATGTATGGTAGAGGATAGATAAATTCAAAATAAAAATTTAAAGATGAAATAAATTATAATAAAAATTGAAAAGTATGAAAGGTTAATTGAAATTAAACTTATTGGGTGAAACTATGCATTTGGCCGTTTCTTTTTAATGTATAGAGTAGTATATTCAGTAAGTTAATTCATAAAAAATAAATCTATTAATAAAATAATATAATATAAGCTGTGCACTATTCACAATTAATTAATAAAAAAAGAGTACATAGTACACATAATTGCATTGGATTATAGCTCTAGGCAAAGAAAAATAACGGGTCAAGATCTTGGAAGTGGCGAAACATGTACGGTGATGCATCAGGAAGTTTTCTCACGTGCTAACCCTCACTATCATGGTTTGGAATAAATGCATAAATACATGAACATGTTGATCGGAAAAAAAAAAATACATAAAACATGTTTGAAGTTTTTATTTTTACTATTTTAATATTTAAATAATTTTTTAATAATTAATTGTTATAAGTTAAAATATTTATATATTTTATTTTAATTTAAATATTTTTATATTAAATATTATTTTTATTGTAATTTTTTTAAAAATAAAAAATATTTTTTATTAATTATATTAAACAGGAAAAATTAATTATTTTTATTTTTCTTTACTAATTACAGTAATTGAATTCAATTTTTTTATTCATCCTTTTAGTCAAGTAAAATTTCTATTCATTAAAAATTATTTTATTTTATATAATAAATAAACAATTAAAATTTTTTCACTCATTTTGGTAAATTTAAAAATAAATCTAATATTTTTATTTTAAATTGTAATAATTTATTTTTATTTTATTTTAATAATATTCAGTATATTTTTCTTTCAAATTATATATATATATATATATATATATATATATATATATATAAGTGAAAAAATAATTTTTTTAAAATTGAAATAAAAATAAATTTAATATTAAAGAAATATTTAAGTCAATTACTATTTAAAATAACACACACAAACATTTTTAATATTTAAAATGTGCTAAAGACACTATTTATAATTTTTTTAGGAATTTAAATATTTAATTATAAAAAAATTATTCAAATATAAAAATAGTAAAAATAAAATTCCTGAGCTACTATTTATGTAATTACCCATTGGTAGTCTAAGTTACTGAATCACGGCCGTTAAATTCAATTTAATTTTTATGCACAGGGGCCCCACAATAATGACGTTATAGACAATGGACGATAATGATTGTGTTCGGTACGATCACAGTTTATTCTATAACGTTATTGTCTATAAACTCGTTGTGGTTGGGAAATTATACAGTGGGGTCACTACTTTTTTTAGTTTACCAAAAAGATGCTTTTGCTAGATCTGATGGACACGATGAACTGAGTTCATGTTTGCCCCCATGTTTTTAAAAAAAAAAAAAAAATTAATGCCATCACTATCGTATTATTAAAAAATTATTATTACATGGGTATTTAATTTGCCCCATATTTATTAAAAGAACGCAAAAGTATAAAAAATATAAAATTTAAAGTACTTAAATATAAAAAAATCATAAAATTAATTTCATTAAAATATAAAATTACATAAATCAATATTGTATCTCATTTCAAATTTAAATCAGATAAACTTAAAAAATATAAATTTTTAATATCTACTTTCTTATGCATAAAATTCAAATTGAAATGTTACTCAGGTTTTTTTAATTTTATTTTCTAACTTGATTGATTTGCAATGCTATCATGCTCCAATCATCTCTAACCAGAAAGTAATATTGATTTGGTTTAGTCTTTTTCATCAGTATTTGTAATTGAAAATCAATTATCGTGTTTCTCAAAAAATAAAAAATCAATTATTGTGATAGTGGTTTTATATCTAAAAACTTAATATAAAACTTTAGATGATTTTCATTGTTAAATTTTTAAGTTTATTTATAAAAATTAATGGAAGTTCTTGGTTTAATTGCCATAAGTAAAATCTATTTCACATTCTTTATTTATTAGAGTTGGTATCATTTTTATTTAGATCGACATCTTGTTAAATGCAAATCTCTCATCATGCTACTAAAATTGAAACTTCTCACTGTGCATGACGACTGAAATATAGGTGTAATCAAATCAATCTGAGTTTTGATTAATTCAAACTCCATTCGTTAAATGAATTCACTATATCATTTAGTATTTACAAACTATTTGTAAATTTAAATAAGTTCAAATTTTTTTAAAAAATGTAAACTATTTTACTAAAATAAATTATAATATATTTAATAAAAATTATAATTTTATTTTAATAATATATTTTTTTAAATATTTTTTTACAATATAAATTTATATATTATACATTTAAAATCAAAATTGTTAAATATTAAAATTTCAAGTTGGCTTGCAAACTTTTATTTGAGTGTATTTACGAGTTCACAAGCCAAAATTTGTATAATTTTAGTTCCTGACTTATTTATTAAACAAACTTTAATATAAGAGATTAAACAAATTTTTATCAAGTAAAATACTGAACTGCTGGTGAGCATTTTAACTCATATACTAGATTGAAGCATGTCTTGGTGTTAATGTGTTGTGTGTGAGATAATTTCAGTTTGATAAGAATTGTATTCTTATCTAAAAGTATCTATATTCCAATTTAGTAGCTAAATTTTACTGGTTTAATTTATTTTTTAGGTTTACATGTACTAATCTTGTATTGGGCTTTTCTCTTTTTATTTATCAATAAAATATTACAATTTGGCAAAAAAAAAAAAAAGCTCTTTTTATATTATATTAATAATTTAATTAGTTTGAGTTTAGTTTATTTATAATTGAATAAAATTTATTGTATTATTCGATATTTCTGAATTGTTCACAAGTTTAAATTAGTTAAAAGAATAAAACATACTATAAATTAAAATTATGTATTAAAAGTTTAAAATAAATTATTTACTAATAAAATATTATAAAATAATGATTTTGTTATATAATATATTTTTTACATATACTATGAGTAAAAATTCATATATTATATATTAAAAATTAAATTATTAATATATTAAAATTATATGCTAACTCACAAGCTCTTATTTAAGCTCGCAAACAAGTTTTACAAGTTAAATTTTATATAACTTAAACTCGATTTATTTATTAAATAATTTTAATATTTAAATTTAAATAAATTTTTATCGAGTGGAAATCCAAACAGCTTGTAAGTGGCTTAGCTAATATTAATTTTAAGATCTAATAAAAAATGTCTGCTTAAGCTTTCATAAATTATACATAAAAAATATTTTATTTGTGTACTGATACTAAAAAAGTAACATCTAATTTATTCACATTTAAACTGCTTTTCTTCTTTTACAATTATTTACATTTTTCATTTACAATATAGGAATTCAATATTTTAGTATTTGGCTTGGATATATGTATATATATATGCTCACAATTGCGTGTGGATTTTGTTAGGATTAGCAGAGAAGAAGGTATTATAATTTAAGCAAAACTCATTATTTAGTCTTTAAAACTTTTTGATTTTTATACAATTCATCTCTAAATATTAATTTTATTTGATTGAGTCTTTCAATTATTATATTTTTAATGTCCTTTATCAGTAGTTTAAAAGGTAAAAAATGTGGATATCCAAATATGGACATGTAATGACTCATATTTTTTAAATATTTTTATTCAAAAATAGGATATGCAATGTTAATAAAATTTAAAGTTAAATTTAATTATTTTATGTTTATTTTACTATTTTACGATTAATTATTATTATTATTTTAAGTTTAAATAAATTTCCTACGTAAATATAATATTTTTGGTTGTTTGATTTGCATTATTATTTTAATATTTTTATCCTATTATGGTTTTATTAATTTCCCTAATTATTTTATTAATAAATTATTTATTAATTGTATTATTATTTTATGTGTGTTATATTATAATAATTAGGGTTTATTATTATTATTGTGTGTGTTATATATTTGTGTGTATATATATGTATATAATAAGTGTGTGGTGTCGATTTAAACTATATATTATAATATTATTAAATAAAGTTTATTTAATTATATAATATAGTATTATATACATATAATATATACATTCAACCATATAAACACAAGCATATACCCATATATACAAACTTTCCTGTAAACCATCACCCTTTGCCTGTCACCGTCCGAGCCCCTACCGTTAGTGTGCCATCCAGCCTTCCAGCACCTCCAGTCGCCTTTCGCCGCCTCCTTCTTCTTCTCCGGCGAGCTACAGATCGGCGACAACAAGGAGAAACAGAATCTTGAGCTTTCTGATCGTTCTCCTTCGTCTGACCATCGTTTTCCTCACTGCTAGTCTTGTTTTCTTCCTCTCTCACCGGTAAACACTAATCTAAGCTCGGTTTGAGCTTAATCTTCCTCATTTGTGTGTTTTGTTGGATTTTTAGTTTTTAGTTCATTAGGGTTTCGATTTTTTTTTGGGTTGTTAATGGTTGATTCACACAAAGTTCCTTTACAAATGTTGATTCTAGTAGCTTAATCTACTTCCATGAATTTTTGTGTGATTTTTGGAATTTATTTTGATTTTTGTGAATTTTTGAATATTTTATTAATTTTTGTAAATTAATTATATAAATAATAAATTTGTGATTTTTGGTGTTATTATTAATTTTTATTAATTTTAGAGTTGATTTTATAATTTTTGTGATTTTTATGTAATTTTTATAATTATTTTTAGTTTATGTCAATTTTGAAAAATTAGGTTAAATATATATTTTGGTAGAAATTATTGGTTAATTATAAGTTTTTGTTGATAATAATGAGATATATGTTGAGAAAATAATTTTTATGTATTTATATAATTTTTATTGAAGTTTTGAGTAATATTAGTATATTATGTGTAATTTTTGAATATTAGGGTTAATTGTGTAATTTGGTGATAATTTTAGTTAAATATTATGTTTAGTTGGTTTTAATATTATTTGAGATACTAAAATGATTTTTACAAATTATTTACTATTTTTAACTAATTAATACTAATTTTTAAAAATTATTTTCAAATAATATATTATATACTATTTTGGTAATAAAATGGATTTTTAGTAATTTTAATATGTATTTAGACTAATTAAGTTATTTGGATTGGTAAAGTGAATTTTTATTAAATTATATTGAATTATTGAGAAAATTGGATTTTAATAATATTATATTATTATTTAGGATTTTTAAGTAATTATTGGGAAAATAATTATTTTTGGTGTTTTAATGTTAAATATGCTATATTTTGATATTTTGAGAGTATTTATGGTATTTATTGATTCTTAATATATTTTATTATATTATTTGAAATTTAGTGAATTGTGGACCTCGGTTGGAGGAATTTTGTAGCTTGGGATCCCAACCGAGGGTTGTTTGAATTTTGGAATTAAAAGTATATTTTTCTTACAAGATCGACTCTACTTTTTAGTAAAGAGATGTTCATTTTACAGAGGAGGTTCTGCCGAATTTTTTGTAGAATTCTTGTAAAATGTGACATCGAGTGTAATTCCAATTCTGTGTCTGTCTATATTTTGTAATCCTAGATCGAGTCTCTAGAAGTTAAGTTAGATTTATTCTAATTTTTCGTGATTATTTTTATTTGTTTAGCTGCGCCGACACCGAGGTCTAGCGGACTAAGCCCATCAGACCAGTCTCGAGGAGTGCACCTCTGTGAGTTGTTATATTATATATATATTGCGCTTAGGTTGCATGTTTTAGAAATATATGTTTTAAATGTATAATTATGCATAATTATTTTATTAAATGCTTAAGTATATTTTAGGTATATTTTTAGTATATTATGAAATAAATGCATGTTTTACTTTTGATTTATACCTAAATTATTTTAAGTATATTATTGGTTTATTTTAGTATATTTCATGATTTATTTGAATTTATTTTACATATATATACTTGAAATATACTTAGTTTATTTTAGGCATATTTCTGGTATATATATGGTTTATTTGGTTATTATGAATGACATTATACATTATTTGTTTACTTGAATGTATATTTTATTTTAAATGAAGGATATTGATAGAACGTGCTACCTAGTGGATAGCATTAGGACCGTGTACGTACCGGTGTGTAGATTAGGGTTAAGTGAGAATTAATTGTGGTGATTATAATTGATTGATATTGATTTGATTGAGATGTGATGTGATTGGTAGTGTGATTGCTGGAGCTCGGTTGACCTAGTATCTCAGGGTCAATCACACTGACAGTCAGACTGCTGGAGCTCGATCGACTTAGTGTCTCAAGGCCAGTCTACTGTCCAGATGGATTAAGTGAATTTATTTGGAATTAAGTGAGCCAGTATGACTAGAGTGATTTCTATTGTTAATTGAGGTTGCGATTATTTAGGGTTTTATTTGATCCTTCAAAACTTATATTTTTCAGTATCATGAAATATAGTGATTTTTAGCATTTGTGTGTACATGCTTGTATATTTATTTATTATACATATTTGATTGATTGCATTGTACATATAAGAGAAGCGTGTATATATATTATAATAATTCATTTAGTGAGGTCTGACTCCCCTCAATTGATATTTTTACAGGAGAATCATCTTCTTTAGACCTCAGCAGTAGGCCTATCCACCAGATTTCTTCCGCCCCAGCTTTATTATGTAAATCATCTACCTAGTTTTATATTGTACTCTAGAAACTGCAGTAGTTGTATTTGTATCAGTGTGGGTTGTATTTATATTTACTGGTTGTGATTTTAATTCAGAGGCTATTCTCTGAATAGTGTATTAAAATATTTTATTTTATGATATGAGGAGATTATTTTATCGTATGGATTTGAGATTTAAATTATGATGCATATTTATTAATTAATTAATTTTATTTATTGCATATTTTTATTTTTTTAAGGCTTGCTACGGGTTTCAGATTCGAAAGAATTCCCGTTCCTTAGCGCCGATCATGGCCCTCAGTTTGGGTCGTGACAGGACAATAGAGTTTAAATTCCATTCTTTTTACTCTTTCACATTGAAAGTGCCCTGAAGGGGGTGAATGGAACTATCGAATAATAATAAGAAATTAAAATATTTGAACAAGAAGCAAAAGGAATGTTGAGAATGAAGAATAATGAACACAAGAATTTAAAGAGTTTAGATTCTTAACAATCATACGTTTCCACCTAACTTATCCTTAAGTTAGGATTTTCAATTTCCCATAATCTTATTTATACAATTGAAATTATACAAGAGTTTTGTGACTCACTTTTCAACCTTACAACTTGAGTTTTTAAGGATCACTCAAGAACTGATACACAAGTGTTTTCAAAAGCTCACACTAAAATCGAATTCTCAAGTGTTTTAATGGCTAAACGCTTAAACCAATTCTTTTATAATAGAGTCTTACTTCCCGTATTCTAATCCTATAAAATAGAAGAATAAAAAATTGTATTTTAACACTCATCAACTCTCATAAAAGTTATATAAAAATAATATGAATTTTGAAAAAGTTTTAGAAATTTTAATTGAATGCTTGAGAGTATATAATGAATAAACAAGTTTCTTAATCTCAAAATAATCTTAAAAGGTTATACTTATACTTGAGCAATTCAATCATAGCTGTTGGAAGCAGTGATTTCATTTCCAACTAAATAAAAGTCCATTTGAATGTAATTTGGACTTTTAAGCAGTAATTCGTCAGGTCACGGTTGGGATTTCATTAGTCTTGGTCAGGTCGAGCATTGAATAGTTGTTACGAGCCGTTGTATTTGAATTTTTGCATTGGTTCCTGTTAGGATCACCTTGTCTTGGTCGGGATATTGGATCGGGATATGTTCTGCTAAAAATGAGTTTTTTTTCTTTTTGCTGAAGTTGGTCTACCCTAGTCCCAGTCGGGAGCATGACATGATTTACACTATTTTGAGCAATTTAGTCCCTGTGTTGATCCTAGTCGTGAGCGTGCTCGTGATTATTGTTTGTAGTGATATTTCTTTGATAATTCTTCACCATTTTGACTTCTAAATAATTACTAACTTGTACACACTTGAAGCAAACACATTAGGTGCTCAAAATTAATTTTGTTAAGATCAAAATCAATATTGATAACTTGCTAAGGTCAACAATCTCTCCCTTTTTGATTTTGACAACCTTATTTTGAGTTTGATAAAAATAATACAAAATGAAGTGTGTGATAATAATGATGATACTGAATACCAAATGAAATAAGATATATTTCTTTATTTCCCACTATGGACATGGACATGATAAGTAATATAAATTTATAATTTTGTTCCCTTTTCGTTAAAAATAAAAAATAAACACAACATAAAATTTAACATGAGGGATAATAACTAACATTGCCTAACATGACAAATGTGTTAAAAATATAAAATCATGATAATCTGATCATTTAAATAAATTGTTAGGCAATTTGAAGAAAATAATTTTAAACATATATGCATATAGTGCTACTAAAATGCATCACAAAAATAGTACATATAGCACTTATGTTGAAGCTTTAGCAAACTTAATTATCACATGATTATATAGAGTTTAGCTAGTTAATCATATATGATTATATGACACTTAGCATATCACAAACATAACTATTCATAATATTCTCCCTCTTTGTTAAAGGCAAAAGAAAAAAAAGATATAAAGGGAAAATATTCTAAATGAATAATAAAAAAATCCTAGAGGAAATAAAAGATTATGAACCAAAACAATAAAAACAAAAATACACCAAATTTTTATAAAAATCTATGGCATACATTAACAAAGTAAGTAAAAATAAATTCAAATAGTTTTCGCTCCCCCTATTTCAAATAATAAAATAGAATAAAATAATAATAATAATAATGATATTAAGGACACGTTTTCACAAAGTGATGATAAACATATTCTTTGTCAAAAATACTCATGTAAAAGAAATTAACTAAATACATATACAAACTTAAATATTTTCTCCCCCTTTGGTAAAAATAAAAAAGAATGAATACTAGAGAAATTGACATTTCGAAGAAAGGAAAAGTTCATTAATAATGAAAATTCATACAACACAAAGATAAGACACTAAAAATAAACAGAACATAAACAAGCAAAAATGAGCCTAAAAACAAACTACCAGCTAAGGGCTTATATACGAAAAATAAACTAAACATATTCTCACAACCCAAACCAAGAGTCATGACTGACACTAGAGAACGAGAATTCTTTTGAATCCAGAACCCGTAGCAAGCCTTAAAAATAAAAATACATGCAAAAATAATATAAAAATATGCCAGAATTAAAACTTTAATCAATATAAAAATAAATCCTTAAATGTCAAATCATAATAAAATATCTCATACAATATTATGAATACAAAAATCTCAAATAAATGCAACACACTACTAACACAATAACACTACTATTGCAGTTTATAGAGTACAACAAGAGTTCAAATAATAAATTTATATAATCTAGTTGGGGTTGAAGAAGACCAGCGAAGAGGTCTACTACTAAGGTCTAAAGAAGAATCTCCTAAAAAAAATTGAGAGGAGTCAGACCTCACTAAGTGAATTATTATAATATATATACATGCAACCTAAAGTCATATACAGTCAAGTAATAGTATAATAATATACATATATAGACATTTCACATAGATGGTAAAATCCACTTTTATTTAAGTGAAAGATCAAATAGAGTCCTAAATATTTGCAACCTCAATTATAAAATTAATAGCCAACTGACTTATCCAAATCTCCAAGTATTCATTTATCCAACTCAAGGTAGTAGACTGACCTCGAATATACTAGGTCAACCGAGGATCCACAGCCGCCCTTTCCAATAACCAATAATCTCCATATTCTCATTCATAATCAAATATCAGATTTTCAACCTAATTCTACTGTACTGTTGCGCAACAGTTCTAGCGTAGCCTACTAGGTAGTACGTTTTATTGATATCTTTCATATAAATCATGTATTTATGGATAAGAATAAAATACATCATTTAAAATATAATGACATTCATTATAGAAGAATATACCATTATATACTAGAAATATACAAAACATATACTAAAAATATTCTAAATTAGTTAATAAAATCTCAAATATTTATATAATATTAATAAAATCAAAATTTTCAATTTCTTGAAATAAAATAGAAAATTCACAATTAATTACTTAAATAGTTTAAATATATAATAAAAATAGTTAAAAAGTCATTTAATCACAAAAATAGTCAGTAAATTTATTATTTGAATATATTTTTAAAAATTATTATTAATTAGTTAAAAATAGTAAATAATTTGTAAAAATTATTTTAATACTATTTATTATTCCAAAATTATCTAAAACATATTATTTAACTATAATTTCAATAAAAATACATATTTTACCCATAAATCTAAAAATTACATAATACTAAATATTATTAAAAAATTAACCAAAATTACTAAAAATTAGTTTCTCACTTCTAAAATTAATAATTTAAATTAACTACACTAATTAACCTAATTTTCCATAACAAACATATAAAACACATAATTAATAAAAATTCATTTTAATTATAAAAAATACAATAATTACCCATAATTCAAATAAATTCAAACAAATAAACTAAAAATATATTTGAGAAGCTTAAGATGCATACTTCAACATTTCCAAAAGAAATAATCAAGAAACAATCAAACTCAAGCTTAAAAAAATAAAACCCCTAAATGGCATAAACTAAAACTTGGAGATATCTAACTAACCGGACATCATAGAGTTGAAACGAGTTAAAAATCGAGAAGTACTCGTTGAGAGGAGTCTAACAAGCCCAAAAACTTGAGGTAAAACCACCAAAAATCCATAAGAGCTACAATAGCTCTCCACGGTCCCACATAAAATCTGGCAACTTCGGGGTTTCAGACAACGTCGAGAAGGTGAGAGGAGGAAGTGGTGAGCTTGGGTGGTGCCGGTGGTGGCTGACGGCAACGTTGGAGGGCTTTAGGCTTGATGGTTGCGTCAGCAATGGCGAGAACAGTAAGTGGAAGAAGCAGAAGAAGAAGAAATGGGTGGAGAAGGGTGTTGACAAAAAATTTAATTCCTGACCTCTTTTATATATATATATATATATATATATATATAATACACTAACACAAATACATACACATAACATATGCATGAAATAATACTAATAATAATAACAATAATACTAGAAATGACAATAATAATAATAATAATAATAATACGTAACAAAATATTTAAAATAAAATAAATAAATAATATTCACCAATAATTGTAATATATAAAAATTTTAAAATATTATTAACGTTACATATCTCAATATAATTTTATATTATTTAAAATATATGGTCATTACACATATACTGAAAATAAAACAAATAAAAATTACAAATAATATATATTCTAAAGGAGCAGATGAAAGATGAGGAGGATAAGTGCAAATATAGTCTTGTTGCTCATAAATATGATGGACATCATATTGAATATGAGAAATGTTGCCATTAATTTGACTGAAATGCACATTAAAATTGGATTCAACTTCATCATGAGAGTTGAAGTTGGTTTCCATCAAAGACATGCATTTAAAGATTTATCCTACCTAATGAGGTTTACCATCCTAAGCTTGAGCACTTTGAGTTAATGTAGCTTCATTTCTTGTCCTTTTGTTTGGAGGAGCATCATAGGATTAAAGTTCTTGTTCTTCTTCCCCAATATGTTGACCTTCTTGCTCTTCTAATTCTTTAAACATAGCCTCAATATTTTCACTTACTCAAAGGTCATGTTTCCAAACCCAAACTCCAATAATAGAGGTGAATTATTTAGAGTTTTTGATGAAAGATTCATCAAGAAGTATAGGCTTGGTAAAAGGTAGACTATCAAGATTAACATTGTAGAATTTGGCTAACTTTGTGATAATTCCACTAATACAAATTGCATCGGTGTTACTATCACTAATTAGCCAAATTCTCCATTGTAAAAATCTTCCCAAAGCAATCTTTTCATTATGACAAAGGAAATAAAGAATGAAAAGATCATAAAGAGAAAGAGCTCTACCATTAATAGAATAAGTAATAAAGCAGTAAACATACCAGAGTACTTTGGATTTGATGTAAGAGGCTTCAGTATGCCCGACAGTGAATTGAGGAGTATTAGGAGCCTTGATTTCGTCTTAAAAAGAAGAAGCAAGCCAATGAGGGTTAACTTGAATGTGTCCCTCCTAAAAAAAACCAAAAAGAGTATCAAACTCTTGATGTGTCATGAAGTGATCTCTTCCTCTCAATTTGAATCTCATAGAGAAGTAGAGATTAGCATCATTATACTTAATGAAATGTAGAGTGTATGATGAAAGAAATTCAATAATGAGAGAAGGATAAAATGGAAAAGCTATGAAAGCAAAATCATATATCCCACCTTTGAGAAGAAGATATGTGACTTCACTATAGCAACTAATTACTTTAAGAGTACGTTCATCTAGGGATGTGCATCAGGCGGTTCGGGCGGAGGAAAATTAAACTTGAGTAAGTGCGAAAGGGCAATGTTTGGAACCGAACCGATATTTCAAAAACTAAAAATACGCGGGTCGAAAAACTAAAATCTTTGGGTTAATTCAAGTCAGTAATTCAAACTAGGTCTTTTATAAATTGGGCCTAAAAAATGAAAGTTCAAATGAAAAATAAAATAGTTTTTAATATATTGGGTCGAGCCCATTAAAAAAACCCTTCACATAAACACAAATACATATAAGGCATTTGGCCCAAGAAATAATTCTTTCTCCTGTCTAAATTTTTCTATTCAGAGCCCAATAACTAAATCTAATAAGGGCTATGATGGGCTATGGCTAATTGGCTATGCAAAATATACATGAAGTTTCCACCATTTACAAATATACATATCCATATATCTTCTAACTTTCACCATTTAAAAAATATACATATCCAGAAATCTTCCAAGTTCAGAAGGCAGAACTAATAAATAAGTCAAGTTGACTTGGCTTCTACCATTTACAAAAAATACATTAAAAGAAGTCCTCTAAATACATCAATTTGACTATATATCAGAGCTGAATTCCTGGATTTATTTTTAAAAAGAAGAGACCAGTCTGCACACACCAAAATAAAGGCAGACTGCTGCATATAAGTATCATTGTATCCATATAATCATAAAAGAATACAACCTGAAAATAAAAAAACTAAGAATCAACTGAAGCAAAAAAAGTTGAGTTATAATTATGAAACAACTAAAAAAACCGAGGCTCAGTAGCAAAATTTTCAGGTCATTGGATCAATGCAAGCAACATTTTTGGTAATAAACTGTAAACCATTTGCTACCTAAGAATCACACAACATTGCATTAAATCAATTATCAGAAAAAGGTGGAAGCTTCATCATTGCCTCATCAGAAAATCAATACATAGAATGTGTAATAGCTAAGGCACCAAAATCATGGTCACAAGTTCATAACACACATGTAAATGTGAATCCATTTACACAATTTAAATGTCTATTATGCTGCAACATATTGAAATTGGCACAATAGAGCAGCAGACACAAACATATTGGCTTCCACCATTTATTATACATTTACAAAATGAAATTGGCACACATATCAGTAGGCATAAAGGGATTGCAGGCATAGCAAAATATTCCCAATACAATAGAGCAGTCACAAATTAGCAGTAGGAATAAATCAGCAGCAGGCATAAAAGAATAAAGTAATTAAATAATCAGGTTAAGAGGGCAAGAGGCAGATTGTGTTACTGAATTTATGTTAGCAAAAAAGTCATAGCATTGAGGTAGAAATAAGTATATTAAGGAGCAGCATATGATAAGCCAACTGAAGGTCCTTGTCCCAAAGGAGGGAGATCTGTCCAAAAGTTAAGGAAAAAAATAAATGAAATGAGAATGCATTAAAGTAAAAGAAAATTAAATATAAAAAACTTAAAAGGACAATGTTTACCTTTTTCAAATTCTTCCAATCTTTCTTCAACTGACATCGTTTGATTTGGCTTTTTAAGCCAGTCTTGAGTGCAAATTGAGGCTTGAACAAGTGAGGGAGTTAAATAACTCCTGAAACATTCAAGCACTCTTCCACTCATGCTAAAAGCTGATTCTAATGCAACAGTTGACATTGAAATAGCTAATACATCATGAGCCATAGATGAGAGAATAAGGAACCTCTCAGAATTCAGCGTCTACCATCTAAGCAAGTCAAATTTCCCATCATTTGTTTCTTCCAGGTTTGACTCGCTTAAATAAAGATCAAGCTCACTTTTTTTTTACTTCCACCAATCCTATTATCCAATTGATGTTGCAAAAATATAGCTTTTAAAAATGAACTAGATTTGGTGCTTGATTTCACTTGCACATCAAATTGGCTTCCACCACTTAACACACTTGATAGACATGAAGGTTGAGCAGTAGTGTTATAATCATTAAATAATTCATATAAAGCACTTTTAATCTTCTAAAATAAATTCACTCCCATAGATGGACCATATATACTTGTACAAGAAAACTCAAGATACATAATTTTATCCCTTGGATCAAGTATGTTTGCAATAAAAATCAAGATATTAATTTTATTTACATCTCCCCAGTACTTATCAAACTTCAATTTCGTGTTTGCACCCATAAACCTCATATAAATATCATAAGAATTTTTCCAATTAGTCAACAAACAAACAAGGTCTGAAATTTCTGAGCAAAAAGTGTTTGAAGTGACATATCAGAGAATCAGATATTCTCAGTGTCATATTGTAAAAGTGTTCAAACAATTTAAGCAAATTTTCAGCACACTGCTAATCAAAATACTCAAGTACATCATCCCCCATGTCCGCTCTTAGAGCAGACTCACATTCTTCATATTTCTCAAAGGTTTTATTATATTCACATGCATTTCTCAACATCAAGTAGGTGGAATTCCACCTTGTTGGGACATCTAGATAAAGACCACATTTAGACTATATCCCAAATAAGTTTTGAAAACTCTCTAAATTTTTGTAACCTAGCAGGTGAATTCCTGATGTACCAAACTACCTCTCTAACCCTTTTGATAGAAACATTAATTTCCTTTAATCCATCAGAAACAACCAAATTAAGAATGTGACCATACATCGCATATGAACATATTGGGCTCTAAGTGGACTTGCCCCCCAACTAATTATTTTCTTTTTAAAAAAAGACATAGCAATATCATTGCTAGAAGCATTTCCAAGAGTAACTGTGAATACATTTTTAAGACCCCATTCAGCCAAAGAGGATTCAAGGGCCTTAGCAAGATATTCACCTCTGTGTGAAAATACAAGCACAAAAGCAGTGACTTTCTTATTAATCTTATGCTCAGTTGTTATGAAATGTGCAATTATGCATATATAATTGACTCTTTGGATCAGAGTCCATGTATTAGTGGTAACACAGACTCTTTTACATTCATATTTGAATTTTTTTTTCAATTTTAATCTCTCTTCAATATAGAGGTTGAAGATATCTCTACTCATTGTCTACCTAGAAGGGATTTTAAAATGCGAGCATGCTGCAATCATTAGGTTTCTAAAGCCCTCCTTTTCCACAAAACGGATAGGCAACTCATCTAAAATAAGCATCCTAGCAACAACATTTCTAACAACATCCTGGTCAAATTGCCAGGCCCTAATAACACCCATAGAAGATGCACCCTTAGTTTCAGAGGTAGAAACAAATTCAAAGGTTAAAAGTTTTTGTCTAGTAGATTTGGGCATAGGGTTTTTCATGCATGTCAACATGTGATTCCTAAGAGAAGAAGTACCATGCTTTTTAGGTTCAGCACTAAAAGATTTAGGACAATAAAGACATTTACCTTTTATCAATTTACATCCCACCTTGATTTACTCAAAATGTTCCCATACAACTAATCTGGTATCAGTCTGCTTCCTTTTATTAGACTTAGTCCCTTCAGCTTCAGTCTGTTCTAAAGAAGGAATAGATTATTGTTGCTAAGCAACGTTACCAGACTGCTCATTTGAAAACATTATTGGCTTCCACCTCAATATTTGCAGCCTTTGGTTTGCCAGTAGAACTGCCACTGGCATCCACTGATTTGTCCATCTACACATCATTAAGGAAATAAAGAAAATAACAGTGTGTATCAACCAATATAACAAGACAAGGAACAAATTAGACACCCATAGTATGTAGTTAACATAAATATTTTATAATAAATATCAAAAAATAAATAAACTATCAAATAATATTATTAATAAAATTATATAATACATTACTATAATTTTATTTACATAACTTATTAGGTTAATAATAAAATTATATAATAAATAATTTTATTATATATTAATTAAGGAAAATATATAATCAGGTTAATTAATAAATAAATTAAATATTAAATCTTATAATTTGACTAAATATAAATATTATTTCATTAAATATCTTTTAAATTTACCCGACGAGATTTTAATTGAAAAAATTAAGACATAGAATAATATTTCAAAACATTTAAAATAATATTATTTATAAAATTTCAATTGCACACATCTAATTTTATACGTGAAAAAATATCACTTGTAATCACAAAAAATTAGAAATCTCCACAGATAACAACGAAATGAAATTATTTTAATAAAATCAAATAGATCGGCTTCCACCTATGAAAAAAACCCAACTTTTACACACATAAAATCAAAAATCCCTTAGATTACAAAGAAACGATAATATTTTCATATAAAAAATTAAAAAACCCCCTCAGATTTTCATAAAATCCAACAAATCGACTTCCACCATTATAAAAAATTGTTAAATGTAATAGAAAATATACTGATCGTTTATGTAGATAATAGATGAGGCCAACCAAAAAATCTTTACTTCCACCTTTTAGATCAAATATTGATTTGTTTAAATCTTTGCTTCCACCAAAAAGATCTTCGATTCAATAGTATATAAGTACATGTAAACAAAACAGAAGACACAAAATGTTAAAACACACTTACATGTGTGTCAGATCTAAAAAAAAATTAAATATTTCATGTTTAAACACCAACTATATTACCATAAATGTAAGATCTTTAACTTTTGTCACCACTTTTTATATTTTTAACATGAAAAGTTAACACTTTTCTTCACAACATTGTAGATCGATGATTAATGGACAATAAGGAGCATTAGGTGTTAGCAGACTGATACCAGTGTAATTTGGAGTTTTTTCAAGAATCACAGGATGAAGAGAATAAGAGAATCAATGTTTTGGTTTACAAAAGGTAATATAAGGTGTGTTTCATGGTAAAAACGAGAGAATTTTGAGAGAACACAACAAAGATAGGAAGTTGAGAGAACATAGAGAGAAGAGGAGAGGGGGGACTGTGAGAGAATGAGAGAATGAGAGGAGTGTGTGTGAGAGAGAGTAGGTTTAGAAATGAGGGAAAAATGGGAAATAGATTAGAGAATGAGATGCTTATAAAGTTAGGTTTTTTAAGTTAGGGTTTATTAAACTAAAACGGCACCGTTTTAGTTTATTATTATTATTATTATTATTATTATTATTATATATTCAGATATTCGGGCGGGTTAGGTAGAATTTTCTCTCCCCCGACCTGCGAACCAAAATCCAATTTACTTATGGATTATGGTCTAAATCGCACCATTTCTTCCATTCAGGTCAATCCATGGTTGCATTTTGGGTCAGGTTTAGGTCGGTGAATCAGACTAGGTTAGGTCTTGCACATCCTTAGGTTCATCTATGAATCTTGAGGGAATAAAGGTTCTTTTTTAGAATTGTGACACTCTGTTCTTGAAAGCTTAAGAAGAATATGAAAATGGAGAGTGTGTTCTTTTAGGTTTATCCTTCTTTGAAGGAGGATCTTGAGAAGAGGAAGGAACCTTGATTGGTTTCTTAGGAGCCATGGTGAGAGGAGAAAATATAAGAGGAAAGTTATTGAGAAAGGCAATATTGATTGAGTAGAGAATTAAGTAGAAATAAAATGGTATTTATATGCAAGAGATCAGGGTTGTAAATAGTTCAAAATTTGAATTTGAATTGAATGGGAACTTTAAAAATCGTTCCTAATTATGATTGGGGAGTCAAAGAGTTAAAAAGATTGGGAATCCTAATCCTATCAGGATCGATGTCTCGGTTGGGATATGCTCTCATCTTGAACGGGACATAATGTTTTAAGTGATATCCAGGTCAGGATATTGTTCGGGATTAGTTATGTGTAAAAACATAGAATTGACAGAATAATGTCCTGATCATGACATGATTTGATCTTAGGTCCCCCCCAGTAAAAGATTACAAATTCTTTACAATTAAGTCCAAAATACTCTACAATTAAGTCCTTGCGAATTAATTGCATTTTATTTTGAATTAATTAAGAGATTTTGTGAAGGATTAAATGAGTACATGAAATGAACTCATTTAAGGAAGGATACATTTTCCTAAAAATTAAAATAATTAATTGAATGAATAAAGTTTCATTAATTAATTATTAATTTTGCAAAATAGGAAGAATTAAAAAAAATAAGAAGGATAAAAAAATGATTTTACAAAATATTTTGAAAATAAAGAAGATTAAATTTAAAATAATCAATGTAATTCAAATAAACACCACATGATTTCACATAAGAAAAATGGAAGTAATTAATAAAATACCAAAAATATACTAGTGAATAAGTGTTATATACCAAAAATAAACATAAACAAAACTTAAATGAAACCAATAATTAATATAGCAATTTTAACATAAAATCAAGACAAATTAGAACCATTAATCATGCCAAGTTCATATTTAATGAGATTCAACATCTCTTCATTCAGAGGTTTGGTGAAGATATCATTAAGTTGATTATTTGTATCTACAAAATCAAGTGAGATATTACCAATTTGAATATGATCACACAAAAAATGATTTCAAATGTTTATATACTTAGTTTTAGAATGTTGAATGATATTCTTGCTAAGGTTTATAACACATGTATTGTCACATTTAATTGGAATGTGATAAAGTTTTATACCATAGCCCAACAATTATTATTTTTGCCATAAGACTTGTGAACAACAAAGACTTGCTGTAATATATTCAGCTTTAGCAGTAGACAAGGCAACTAAAACTTGTTTCTTGCTAAACCAAAAAACTAAACATTGTCTTAAAAATTAACAAGCTTCAGAAGTGCTCTTTCTATCTAGTAAGCTACTGGCAAAGTCTACATCCAAATATCTTATTAAGTCAAAGGAGGAACTTCTAAGATACCAAAGTCCTAAATGCATTATTCCATAAAGATATTTAAAAATCTATTTGATAGCATTTAAATGAGACTCTATAGGACTTGATTGAAATCTAGCACATAAGTAAGTAGCAAACATAATATTGGGTCTACTAGTAGTTAAATAAAGAAGGAATATAATCATATCTCTAAATCATTTTTCATCAACAAGTTTGCCATTCTTATCATTGTTGAGTTTAGTTGTGGTGCTCATTGGAGGTTTGCTTATCTTAGCTCCATCCATGCCAAACTTCTTGAGAATGTCTCTTATATATTTGGTTTGAATGATGAAAATCCCATCTTCACATTGCTTAATTTGAAGTCCAAGAAAGAACTTAAACTCTCATATCATACTCATCTCAAATTTTCTTTGCATTAACTTGGAGAATTCCTCGCACAAACAATGGTTAGTAGCACCAAAATTAATATCATCAATATATATTTGAACAATTAATAAATCATGCTTAGATTTCTTTATGAAAAGAGTTATGTTGACTTTTCCTTTAGAGAACCCTTTCTCCAGTAAAAAGTTGCTTAATCTTTCATACCAAGCTCTTGGAGCTTGTTTTAATCCATACAATGCTTTTGACAGTTTAAAAATATGATTTGGAGAATCAAAATTTTCAAAACTTGGAGGTTGCTCAACATATAACTCATCTTCAATGAAACTATTTAGAAATGCACTTTTAACATCCATTTGATAAAATTTAAAATCCATGAATGACATAAATGCAAGTAGCATTTTAATAGCTTCTAACCTTGTAATGGGGGCAAAGGTTTCATCATAATTAATACCTTCCGCTTGATTATAACCTTTAGTTACTAGTCTAGCTTTATTCTTAGTTATGACACTTTATTTATTCATCTTATTTCTAAACACCCATTTGGTGCCTATAATAAGATGATATTTTGGTTTAAGAACCAAAGTCCAAACCTTATTACTCTCAAATTGATTTAACTCTTCTTACATAGAAAGAACCCAAAATTCATCACTTAATGCATCATCAAAATTTTTAGGCTCAATTTAAGAAATGAAGGCTAAATTTACAATAGACTTGAGTTTAGATTTAGTATTTACCCTTTTTATAGTATCACCTATGATGAGGTCTTGAGGATAAGCTTTCTTAAATTACCAATCCTTTGGAAGTTCATAGCATTTTCTTCTTGAGTATCCACAATCTCATTGTCACTTACAAGATCATCAACACTATAAACATTCTTTCTAGGATTAAGTGATTTTGATTCATAAAAAATAACATGCATTGACTCTTCAACTACTAGAGTCTTCTTATTAAACACTCTATATATTTTGCTAGAGGTGGAATAGCCTAGGAAAATTCCTTCATCGACTTTAGAGTCAAATTTTTCAAGATTATCCTTGGTGTTTAATATGAAGCACTTGCATCTAAATACTCTTAGATATGAGATTTTAGGTTTTTTATTATTTAATACCTCATAAGAAGTTTTATTTAAAATTAGTCTTTTGAAAACTCTATTTGAAATATAACAAGATGTGTTAATGGCTTCCGCCCAAAAGTATAGAGGTAAATTATACTCATGAATAATTGTTCTAGCCATTTCCATAAGAGTTCTATTTTTTCTTTCAACTACCCCATTTTGTTGAGGAGTTTTTGGAGGAGAAAATGTATCTGAAATACCATGTTTATTGCAAAAGATTTTGAAAAAATCATTTTTAAATTTGGTTTCATGATCACTTCTTATGGAAGAAATACAAAATCCTTTTTCTTTTTGAACTCTTTTAGCAAAGTTTTTAAAAGCTTTATTCTTATGATCAAGAAAACATACCCAAGTAAATTTAGAGTAATCATCAACCAATATATATGCATAATGCATTCCACTGAGACTAATAACTTTAGTTGGTCCAAATGAATTCATATATATAAGTTCAAGTGCTCTAGAAGTAGACATAACATTTTTAACTTAAATGAGGACTTGGATTGTTTTCCTTTTTGACAAGCATCATAAGGTTTATCCTTGGAGAATTCAAGTTTGGGTAACCCAATCACAAGTTCATATTTACAAAGATCATTCAAAAACTCAAAATTTGCATGTCCTAACCTTCTATACCATGTCCATGTGACATGGGAAATAGAAATTAAGCATTTGATGTCTTTATTATTAATCTTGTTCAAATCAATAACATAAACATTGTCTACTCTTTCACCATAAAAAATTACTTTGTCTTTATAAAAACTACTAAAAAAATAATTTCTAGGATAAAAAGTCAACTTATTTCCCATATCATATAATTGACTTATACTTAGTAAATTATGTTTAAGATCATCAACAAGCAATACGTGATGTATACATAAGGATTGAGGATTACCAACTTCTCCCATGCCTATAATTTTTCCTTTGGCACGATCTCCAAATGTGACATGTCCTCCATCCTTAGCATTAAGCTTGTTGAATTGCTCCTTATCTCTCATCATGTGCCTTGAACATCCACTATCAAGATAACACTTGCTTTTTGCTCTTGTGGATTTCAAGCACACCTACACAAGACAATTTAAGTGTTCTTTTGAATCTAAACCTTTCTTGGTTTAGGTTAGTTAGTTTCAAGATAATTTGAAGGAAGCAAATTCATGTGTAGTCTTCTATAAAAGCTCACATTGTTGGTATGTCCTTTCATTATGCAATATGAATATATAACATTTTTAAATTTATTTCTCCTAAGATGATATGCTTTCCTAGTGTATGAAACATACTTTTTGTGTTATGGTGGTGTGTGTCTCCTATTATTTTGAGTCATGGTGTGAGACATGCTTTGACAATAACAATGTGTATTTTGATAGGTTTGTGCAATATGTTTATGAGTGTTGTGTCTAGTGTACATGTAAACATGTTTGGGTTATGCTTTTATAGCATGAGACTTACCTTTTTATGTCATTGGGATTGAGTCTTATGAGACTTCCCTTTAATTTATGACACATGAGACTTATTAGTTTTGAAAGCTTGAGTCTCAATCGATTTAGAGGTAGAATGAATGGAATTGCATGATGCTTTAACAAATTTAATATGTGATGATGATAAACATGAGGCCATTCCATTAGCATATCCAATTCCATGAGTATTTTAATGAAATTTTTGAGAGTCAAGAAGATTATCTAAACTCTCTTTTGTCTTTGAAATTTGGATATGAAATTTTTTAATTCTACAATCTCATTAGAAAATTTATGATTTTCATCACTTACTTTATTGAGTTTCTCTTCCAAGGAATTAGAAGATTTTGCATCACTAACAAGTTATTTATTTGCTTCAACAAGTTTAGCAAAATCAGTTTTTAAGCTATCAAATTCCTTAGTTAAGTTAGATAGCTCATGCTTGTAAAGTTTCTTCTTAGAAAGCAAGCTTTTGCATTTAATTAATAATTTGCTCACAATAGAGCTCTCATCATCATCATAATAATCATCACAATCATCAAAGGAAGAATAAGAAATATATGGTACCTTATTTTCATTTTCAAGAGCCATGAAGCAAAGATTGGCCACTTCTTATTATTCCTTTTCTCTTCGGATTTAGAAAATTCATCCAAAGTAGTTTTGAAAACCTTCTTTTTATCCTTTGCTTATTTTTTTTTTAATTTAAGTTTAGGTTACTCACTTATAATGTGTTCCGGTTTCTTGCATTCATAGCAAGTAACCTTTTTTGTTCTCTTCTTGCCATCTCCTTCAACTTCTTGTTGAAGTCCCTTACTCTAGAGAAATTTTTCTTTTTCAAAAACTTCTTAAAGTTCCTAGTGAGCATTGAAATATTACCATCTTCATCACTAGAAACTTCAATATTTTCATTTTCACTTTCTTCTTATGAAACCTTTAATGCTATGCTCTTTTTATTTTCTTCCTTTTCTTTTTGCTCTTCACCTTGTTACTTTATTGTGAGCTCATGTGTTAAGAGCTTACCAATAAGCACATCGGTTGAGAGGGTAGATAGGTATTAAGCTTTCTCAATTGAAGTGACTCAAGATTCCCAATCCTTCTTTGGTAGGATTCTTAGAATCTTGTTGTTAATCTTTTCCTTGGAGAAATTTTTTTCAAGTTTCTTGAGGGTTGTAAGGAGAGCATTTAAATGATTTTTCATTTATGTGATTGATTCTTGAGGCTTTATTTTGAAGAGTTCATATTCATACGTATGAAGTTGAACATTTTTGCTTCTTACTTATATATTGCCTTCATAATAGTTCTCCAAGGTCTCCCACATTTCCTTAGTCAGAATGTAATATTGAAGTTTTTCTCATTCTTCTCTTCTCATGAAAGAGAGTCGAATGATCATAGCTTTCTTGTTTTTGTAGTTTTCTTCCTTTTGGTCACTGCTCTAATCACTTCTTGAAATAGTAGTTTGTACACCATCAATGATAGTTTTTAGTGGTTGTAACCTTTGAGAATAACTTCCCAAAGTCTAATGGAATCATAATTTGGATACAGTTCTATTTTTAACTTCTAATGAGGATAATCACTACCATCAAAGAATGGTCTAAGTGAAGACATATTTTGAGATTTAGTCCCCATGATCTTGTATTCTAACAATTAAGTTCCTAGAATCCAAGCTCTGATACCAATTGAAAGTGATCTAGAGGGGGGATGAATAAGGCTATCGAATAATAATAAGAAATTAAAAGATTTGAACAAGAATTAAAAGGAATATTGAGAAGGAAGAATGACTAACACAAGAATTTAAGGAGTTTGGATTCTTAACAATCCTACGTCTCCACCTAATTTATCCCCAAGTTAGGATTTTTAATTTCTCATAATCTTATTTACAAGATTAAGATTATACAAGAGTTTTGTGGCTCATTATTCAACCTTACAACTTGAGTTTTCAAGGATCACTCAAAAATTGATACACAAGTGTTTTCAAAGGCTCATATTAAAACTGAATTCCTAAGTCTTTTAATGGCTAAACACTTAAACCAATTCCTTTAGAATAAATCTCACTTCCTATTTTCTAATCCCAGAAAACATAAGAACAAAAATTTTTATTCTAACACTTACCAACTCTGATAAGAGTTATACAAAAATAAAATGAATTTTGAAAGAGTTTTAGAGAGTTTAATTAAATGCTTGAGAGTATATAATAAATAAACAAATTCTTAATCTCAAAATAATCTTCAGAGGTTATACTTATACTTAAGCAATTCAATCATAGCTGTTGGAAGCAATGATTTTGTTTCCAATTAAATAAAAGTCCATTTGAATGTAATTTGGACTTTTAAGCTGTAATTTGTCAAGTCACGATCGCGATTTCATTAGTCCTAGTCAGGTTAAGCATTGAATAGTCGTTACGAGTCATTGTATTTAAAATTTTGTATTGGTCTAGGTTGGGATCACCTTATCCTGTTGGGACTACTTTGGCCCAAATATAGTCCCGGTCGGGACATTGGATTAGGATATGTTCTTTCAAAAATGAGTTTTTTTTTTGAAGTTGGTATGCCTTGGTCCTGGTTGGGATCATGACATGATTTACACTATTTTGAGCAATTTAGTCCATATGTTGATTTAGTCCTGAGCGTGCTCGTGATTATTGTTCGTAGTGATTTTTCTTTGATAATTCTTCACCATTTTGACTTCCATATAATTTCTAACTTATACATACTTAAAGCAAACATGTTAATTGCTTAAAATTAAGTTTGTTAAGATTAAAATCAAAATTGATAACTTGCTAAGGTCAACACACATTATGCTAAAAAATTAACTATTTAAACTAATTAAAAAAAAGTTTAGAATTAATAGAAAATCATATGTAATAAGATTCCATGTTGACTAGGATATAAGCAACAATTATTCATTTTTGTAGTGGGTTAGTGTTAAATCCTTGACATGGGAGTTGGTTGCTAGGATGGGCATTGCTCCTAGCAAGCTTTGTAAAGAATGGCATATGGAGGTAGGCATGTCAAAGCAGCGATATGAGAACTTAGGCAGCAAGCTAGGCTGCAAAGCACATGTTTAAGGGAAGTAGGTTTGGTGGCTAAAATTTAGTGGCGAGACTTGTCTAAGGGTGTGGCACGCTGGCCCTTGGAGCAAGGCTAAAACAAACTTGCAAGTGGGCAAGGCAAATAGTGGCATGAGGCAACTTGTGTGGGTTGTTATAGGCTTAAATGGCTTGGTGCAGTTTAGGCACAGTTTAGGCAGTTGGCTAGCATTGGCAGGTGGTCAAATAGTCACACTAAGTGAGCAGGTTAGTTGGCATACATGGGTGGCTGTGGTGCATAAAGGAAGGCTAACATGCACACAATGTGTCAGGCGATTATTGATGGTTACTAATGTTTGTAGCTAAAATCAATAGTTGTGTGGCTGACTCAAATTGAGGGTATGCTTTATTGGAACATTAGGCATAACATTCAGCCTTAGGAAGTTAGGGTTGTCAATTGAACACTAGACTAAGGTTTAGGTAGAAAACTACCATCTAACTCCTATGTAACTGTTAATGTAATGGCCTTAAAGGTTGGTTGGTACTTGGACAAATTAAGACACCAAGTGTGGGTGTTTTTAGGAATCTTTAGGCTGTAATATTTTATGTTTGTGAATAATAAAATTGTAGACTTTGTGCCTATACCTTGTTGCCACGTGTTGTCTTTATTTTATTGAATTATTGCTTATTTAAGCCTCTATTATTAAATATAACTTGTGGGTGTTGGTAAGTTGAGTTAAGTCACGAGACTTGATTGCCACATAGGGGCTATTTACAAGACTTTAAAATTACTCTTGTGACAACTATTATCAAAGCATAGGCTGTTTCAAGATTGGGTGACTTGAAGATGGTCGAGGGCAATAAAATTCAAGAAAGGCTTTTGATACTTGAGGCTTTGTTGGGGTAAACTTCTCAGAATTGGGAAGATAATTCTGTGGTGGACTAAATTGTTACACTTGATGAATACTTTGAGGTTGTTTAAAGATCTTTGACGGACAATGTTGCTGCAATTTTCAATGATCATAAGGACCTTAGCATGGAGATGACTGTGACAAAAAGGGCCATGGCAATAAACACAAGTGGAGCTATTGATCATCCTAAGATCAAGGTTCTTAAATTAAAATGCTTTAGTGAAGCACAAGTTGCCAAAGAACTAAAAAATTTCTTATGGGATATGGAGCAATATTTCATGGTTACTGCAATACTGGATGAGGAGAAAGTGACCGTTACTTGTATGTACCCTGAGGGTGATGCAAAGTTATAGTGGAGAACACATACCATAGATGATGAGAATGATGATAGACCTAAAATTGAGTCATAGGATAGGCTCAAGAAGGAGTTGAGGGAGCAATTCCTTCCAAGCAACTCATTATGGGATACAAGGGACATGTTAATGCGGTTGAAGCATGTGGGTTTTATTTAAGATTATGTGAAGGAATTATATTCCTTATTGTTAGACATTAGAGGCATATTTGAGGAAGATAAACTGTACAACTTGCTATCTAGTTTGAAACCATGGTCACAAGTGGAACTTAGGAGGCAGTGGGTGAATAACCTCTCTAGTGTAATTACTACAGCAGATACCTTGGTTGATCTCAACAGGTCTGAGAAAATTAATGTTGGTTCTTTACAATCTAAGGTAAAGGATACAAAGAATAAGGAAAAGGGGAAGTAAGGGCTTGAGGATACATAGGTTGGTTCCCAAACAGGTGAAAATAACACCATGAAGAAAAGTCAAGGTTATTTCATATATGATGGTCCACATAGGGCTCAGGAAACCCCAAAGAGAGGAAAAATTAATGCTCTATTGGTTAAGGAAAAACCTGCAATGGAGGAAGTGACCAAAGAATAAGAAGTGTTAGCATTTCTTGAAAGTTTGCAAATCAATTAAACTTATTAATACTGATTTTAATCATTTTTCTTTATTAACAACTTTGGTTAGTGATTGGAATGTAGTAAAAGCAAATTTGATGCACGTGGCTGTGAAAATAGATAATATAACTATAATGGCAATGATTGACATAGGCTCAACTAGCATATTCATAAGCGAGAGGCTGGCGCACCTTTTGGTACTGAATATATGCAGGTTCTAAAGTTATGTTAAGGCTGCATTTCAAAAGCTAGAAGTTGTGGCTGGACAGTTCATGATGCAAAATTGAGGATTAGCAACTTTGACTTTGAGGTAAATTTGCTTGTGATGCTTTTTTATGATTTTGAAATGATTATTGATGTTAATTTTTACAGGGAATTAAAAGTGGTGCCAATTTGACACTTTGATGGATTGATGATGATCAATGGTGCAGAGCAAACATTCATCTCGTGTAGCTATCCTTATGGCAAAAGAAATGAACATGAGGAGCTGAATGCTCATTAAACGCAAGTAGGAAAAGACTGAAAGTTAAGAGGGAAACTTCTCTACCATTTTCATAAGAACTGGACCATGATGAAGTGCAAGACATTACACCCACTTTGGGGAATTTATGGACTTCACAATTCTTGAATTTCCTTTATTTGGGGGACTATAAAATGCTTTTGGACAAAAGAAGGAAAATTTTGAAGGTTCAATTCATTATTTCAGTCAAGATTGTCCTACTGAAGGGTGGAGTATGGCAAAGTTATAAAAGCTAGTCGCATAATATGCGGTAAGCTAAATTCATGCAAGGAATGAGGCTAAATATGATCTGGAGGAAGATTCAGATGGGGATTCGATGAGGGCATTGAATTCAAGAGGTGAGGGTGGTTTGTTAGGCCAATAACGCCTTAATATGGGGGCTGGTTGCCAGGATGGGTGCTGCTCCTAGAAAACTTAGCAAAGAATGACATATAAAGCTAGGCATGTAAAAGCAGTGGTGGGAGAACTTAGGCAGTAAGCTAGATTGCCTAGCACAAGTTTGAGGGAGGTAGGCTTGGTAGCCAAAATTCGGTAGCAAGACTTGTCCAATGGTGTGGCACATTGGTCCTTGGAGCTAGGTTGAGATAGACTTGTGGGTGGGCAAGGCAAACGGCAGTATGAAACAACTTGTGTGGGTTGTCAAAGGCCTAGGTGGCACGGTGCAGCTTAGGCATAGTTTAGGCAGTTGGCTAGCATTGGCAAGTGGCCAAGCAGTCACACTAAGTGAGCAGGTTGGCTGGCACATGTGGGTGGCTGTAGTGCATGCAAGGAAGGCTGAGATGCACACATATGTGTGAGGCGGGGTAGTCATTAATGTTTGTGGCTGAAATTAAGGGCTATGTGGTTGCCTCAAATTACGACAGTTGAGGGGTGTCAACTCAATACTAGGCTAAGGTTTCGGTAGAAAACTACCACGTAACTCCTATGTAACTGCTCATACAGTGGCCTCAAAGGCTACTTGGTACTTGGACGAATTAAGACACCAAGTATGGGTGTTTTGAGGAGTTTTTAGGTTGTAATATTTTATGTTTGTGAATAATAAAATTGCAGACTTTGTGCTTATACCTTGTTGCCTCGTGTTGCCTTTATTTCATTGAATTATTGCTTGTTCAAACCTCCATTGTTGAACATAGCTTATGGGTGTTGGTAGGTTGAGTCAAGTGTGGGATTTGATTACTGTATAGAGACTATTTGTGGGACTTAAAAATTACCCCTATGACAGTTGGGAAGACTAGCTAGTTTGATAGTAATATATTTAAGGATTCATCAATATGAAGATCCTTGAAAGCTATTCCATTAATTGAAATGTCATATGATTTAAATCTTTTTTTAGAATTTTTTTTAACATTTAATACTTTTTAATCACATAAATTTTGACTATTTTAGTGTTAATAAATAAATAAACTTCATATATAAAAAATAAAACTCACCTAATGTCTATTTTTCATACATAAAATTCAAACTTAATTAATCAGTGTATTGCTCTACTAAGTTACAAGCTAACGGCTATTTAGAGCTACTTTGGCAATAAAGCGTCAACAATTTTTTTATAATTATATTTTAAACACTCTACTCAAATACAATATAATAAAAGTTAGAAATAAACAAAATCAATTTTGAAAATTGAGTTATCCATAATAATATAGAACAGACCTTTTTTTTTTTTTCTAATAGAATAGAACAGAACAGACCCTTACTAGTAAGGTGATTGTAAAGAAAAATAACAGCCTATGGTTTATTCAAAGAGGGATGTATTACAACATCCAAAACTTAAGCGATACAAATGGAAAAACATGATTTACATCCTAAAAGTAGTAGTGGATATTAAGAAAACTTTGGAGGATGTAGCTCTTACTACATGATATATATAACTTTTACATACAAGCCGGCAAGCACTTCAGAATTTTATCAGATTCACCTCTTTGATTGAGCAAGAACCAGGTCTGATACTGTCAAGGTGCCTGATTCATCAACATCAAGCTTCTCAAACTCTTCCAGTACAATTGAGATGTCATCTTCTGTGATCCTGCCCATCTCTTTAAGCTTATATAAGATGAACTCAGCAGGCCTGTTCGACCATTAAACAAAAGAATTAGCAATGGAGATAATCAGTCTATTACAGCATGATAAACAACATGAATCAAACTGACTTACCCGACAACTCCATTGTTATCAATATCAGCTGCCTCCAAATCAACATTGGTGGTCTTTCTAGTAAGGACCCAGTTGGCCAATTCCCTTTGCCTATTTTCAGTGAATACCTCTGCAATATAGAAAAAGAGTTGGCCTAAACAAACTGTACTGGTCAGTATCCAAAATACACCAAAAAAACGTCCGAATCTAGTTGAGAAGCTCTCATCTCCAAAACCAAGGGTTGTGACTGTTGAACAGACACAATAGATTGCATCAATCACGTCCTTGCCCTCAACATGAAGTAGGATTACTATTCCAACCATCATAAGCCCTGAAAGGATTCCCATGGCTATGAAGCACTTGTATCTCACTTTGTTCGTTTCAATGTCCTTAATGGTTTTTGATTCACCAATGTTTCGATGCTTGTTTAAGGCTTCAACAAGCATAATTTCTTGCTTCTCTACCAAGTAGTCTGCTGCTTTACTTAATATCATTCCAAATATTGCCATACCTGTGAAGACAAAAATGCATGCAAGCATCTTCACAAAGGCAGTGTTTGGCAACAAGTCCCCATATCCAACAGTGGTCATAGTCACAACACAGAAATACATAGCATCAATAATTGGATTCGTTTTCGTCCCTTCAATATCATCCCTGAAAACAAGAAAGCACAGGGTACCAATACCCAAGTAGCCACCCAGCACCATAGCCACATTCGTAATACTCGGCTCAAATTTCCCAAAGAGGGACTTAGGATGTTGAAGTGCTCCATCACTATGGATATCAGAAACAACAAACTCTGCTGAAGGAGCACTTTTAGCACGGTGAAGTCTTCTTTTGTTGGAAGCTTGTGCATTATTTGGTGGAACTGTGGAATCAACTAATCCGGATAGCAAAGGCTGTTTTGCTCCATTGGAGGCCATTGAGAAAGTAAAGTTGGAGGAGTCTGGAGAGAGCTAGAAATTATTAGACATTTGCTGATGTAATCTAAACAATCAAGTCAGATAAGTTAGACACTATTAACAATTCCAACATCCAATGCAGTAGCTGAGCAGGTTACAAAGTTGAGCCTCTCTAACAAACAAAAAGGGCATTCTTTGCTTCACTTGAAGGTTCATACCACACAGAGGTGTTGCCAATCAAGTTGTAAAGATAGTTTGCCAATAAGTAACTTAAGTAACAGATTCAGCAATCTATGAATATAAATAAAACAAAGAAAGAACTGAATCATGAAGAGACTCATAAGTTTCTCCATCCAAATAATGCAAAGTGTTTCCAGTTTTTCTATAGTTATGCTCGAGAAATTCTTTGAAAACCATTGTAAACATCTGCGTAAAATATTGAATTTCAGAGAATTAATGGCAGGCTGAAACTTTTTCAGAAAACAAACATCCCGAATTTTAATAGCAGCAAATTTGATATTATACAAGTGATCACTGACTTCTATTGCAACATTTACTTATGGTGACAATTAACAGGAAAGGCAAAGTATTAGTTTCATGAGTTCGAAGCAAATTACAAAACGGAACAACAAATTCACAACATCGAAAAATAAGAAGAAAAGAGAACCTCTCTGTGGAAATTAAGTGCTAAATAAGTTATAGATACCTCAGCAACCAAGTGCCAATGAAACTCCACTTCTACCGCACCTGAACTTACAGAGTGATTTACAAGGAACTACTAAGCATGGAAGCAGGTTTGCTTCAAATTTAAATTGCTATTCAGTAGGGAAATTTCTCAGCAAATTCCTCCCTATACCTTCTAAGATCTATGTCACAACAAAACACTGTTGCCAAAAAATGTGTCCTCTACATCTTAGCTCCTTCTCAAAAAATGATATTGGATTGTCTTATTAACTGTTCTTGGCATATTATCACTATCCAATTAACAAGGTATTGTGAACATGTGATCACGAAACTTCCCATATCAGTCCAATTTTACAAAGTAAAATCAGATTTTTTTTGGGAATAACCCGTATTTAATTTACTGTCTATGTACAATTCTATGTATATTATACAGATAAAAATGAAAAAGAAAACATGGGTTTTTATCCAAATTGCTAACAAGATTAGCCATCAAGATTTTCATACAGAGAAATGAAGGAAGCAGAGAAAATAAAAAACCAATCTTTGAGCCAAATGAACTCTAAAAAAGAACTGGGGAGTTTCCTACGGAATTGGAGTTGATCTTGGAAACTTCGCAAAACTAGACAGACAAAGCAATAAACTTGCAGAGAATTTGACAGAGGACAAGAAAATTACCAGAAGAGGCAGAATTTGCATCAGTTTTTTAAAGAAAGATTGATGTTTGGTCAGCAAAATCTTGAGAATATACTTGCAAGATTAGTGTCACTAGAGAGTTCTACTGAGATGGGGATCTTGTATTGTATTGGCTGGCTAAGAATTGATTTAGTGAAGTGATCTTTTGATCATCAACGGTGAAGCAACAGTTAAGTTGGTTGGACATTACATCTCTTAATTTTCATTTATGATAAACTAATTTATTTAGTTATTGTTTAAACAAAATTTAAACATCTATAACTGATGATATTAGGTATAATTGAGATAAGGATTTGTTTTCAATTGATAGAAAGTTTAGTAATTTTTAAAATTCAATTGAATATGTCTAGAACCAATAATTATTGGGATTAAGTAGTAAAGACTACTATCAGTTAAGTAAGATTTTGAATTATAATTTACGAAGTTTAATTAAATAGTTATTAAAATTTTTTTATTAAAGCGAATTGAATTATTTTTGTAATTTTTATTACTCTATTTTAATTGAATTATATTATTTAGAGTGTAATGAATTTAAATATTAATAATTTAGATAAAATTATAAATTAAAATATTAAATTACTCGTAGTAAAAATAATTTTCTTCCTAAAATTATTTACTACTTTCACGTAAATTTAAATATAAAAATAAATTATATATATATATTATGGCTCATACTAATTTAAAATACAGCACTTTTTATTGTGCAACATTTTACAAAAATTTCATCAAGTCCTTTTTTTTTTTAACAATTTCATCAAGTCTTATAATATTAAATTAAAGTATTTAAATTGATACACCCTTTAAATCTAAAAATAAATATAATTGTAAAAGTCCACAATGTTTGACTTTGTTGGCATATATATATATATATATGAACTAATATTGGTATTAATATAGTGTATAACTATATATATTAAAAATATTATAAATACCTTCATGGAAGGTCTTAAAATTCAAGAACAAATGCATACTTTAGTTGACTATAGATTTCTTTATAATCATGACCAAGGGAAAAAAATGGTTCGTTAAACTTGAAAGTTAAAACAATTATCATTTATATTTACCGTTAAAAGTACCAAACTAATTTATTAGTTACATTTTAAGCCTAAAAAAAAAAAGCAAAAGTCTTTGCTATTGGGAGGAAAAGATTTGGAGTTTAATTTCTCTCATTCTTATTAATATTTATAAAAATAATTTTTAAAATACTAACTACTAACTGCTCTTTCTTTATTTTAATGATATTACTAACTATTTTTTTTTTATTTTGATGATATTGAATTATATATCAAATTTAAAAAAAATTAATTTATTAAGTTATTATTTTTTAAACAACTAAATCAAGTGGTTAAATCTTAACATAGAAAAAAAAGAAGAGTGAAAGTTAGATCCATACTTTTCTCAATTAAATCCTCAATTAAACGTACACCTTTTATCATACTTTTTTGAACAACTAATTTATTAAGTTATCATTAACACAATATAAATCACTTATGGTTTATTTTTAAATTTTCAAGTCAAATTTGAATAAATTTGAATAACAAAATAAATATAATTTTAAATACACAAGATTCTTAAATGTATTCACACCAATGGTATTTAATTAATATAAAATCTAATTTGAAAAATACTATTACTGTGTAAATTAAAAAATTCAACAATAGATCTCAAAACTCATTTTTCATATTTCATGATATTAAAATATTTTATTTTTTCATTTGCATACTTATATATATATATATCAAATTTTATTTTATTTTTTTTACAAAAGAGGGGGCAAGACTCAAATTCTTGACCTAGGTAACTATATAATTAAATTACTTAACCTTCAATTTTTTCAATAAATAAAAGTTTCATTTTAATTATATATATATATTGTAAAATATAAATCTAAATTTTGATTATATATTAAAAAAAAAGAAATGGATAAATCTGAATCCGACCCATAAATCTGAATCAGTCTCAAGTCCCAACCTCGACTCAAACTAAAGTTCCCGCTCCGAAGCCAACCCGACCCGAACCATCATAAACCTATATATATGTATATAGCGGGAGCCAGGTGCAGGTATTCTTCTTCAACACGCAATGCAAACTTCGAAAGGAAATGGCGGGAAATCGACGGAGCTCAAGAAAACGCAGTGATCATTTACTCGAACAGATCAAAGGTCCTCAAATTGATCTGTTAAATTTCTATTATTAAACGCAAAATCATTTGAATCAATCAACGATTTCACATGTAATTGCAGATTTCACTACATCACTGCTCATAGATCTGAGCCAAGGAAAATCTCCCGCAATTTCCATCAACAAGTTCAGAAATTACTGCACCGATCCACACGCTAACTGGTTTAATTCTGTTTTTGTTCGAATTATTATTGTTATGGTTGTTTTTTTAGGGTTTTTAAAATGCGTGTTGTGTTGCAGTTTTTGCATTTCTGATTTGCCCAAAGGGCGGGAAATTCTCACGCTGAGAAGAGAATCCAGTGCTCGTAGAATAGGTAAATTTCTTGCAACTGTGTTTTTGTTCGATAAAAAAACGTTTACGATATAATTTTTGGTTAATTTTTGTTTGTATTTCAGATGTATTGCTAAGAGTGCTGCTAATTGTTCAACAGCTTTTGCAAGAGAATAAACATGGTTCTAAAAGAGATATTTATTATATGCATCCTTCTGTTTTTTCAGGTTAATTGTAATTAAATGTTAAATTTAATTGATTTGGGTTGTGGTGTTGCAATTTTTTTTTTTTAAGATACATATGGGCGTTTTCTTTTCTTGAAATTCTTTGGTTTTAGCTAACTTCCTATTCTTTTTTGGCGATTCAGATCAGTCAGTTGTAGACCAGGCAATCAATGACATATGCATTCTTCTTCAGTGCAGTCGTCACAATCTAAATGTGGTTGTTTTTTTTTTCTTTAATATTTCTGATTATGTATAATTGTCTGGTTAGCCGTGTGTTTTCAGTGTAGGGTATAGTGTTTCAGACATGATTTGTCTTGCTTGCCGATGCCAGGGCAAGGACAAACATGTGAATAGTATGTGACTGAATAGACATCTTCAAGTATGATAGAGCTTGAGTTTTTTTCTTTTCAAATTATATTTACCTCATTCACACAAACCCAGCACAAAGTACACATACAGTTGTGCAAACCTACTGTTAAGAAAGTATGACTTCCGCACTCAACCTCTACCACAAGATTTCATTGCAGTTATGTACTAAGCGATATCTAGTCCTTGGAACTAGTCAATAAAAAAAATTACTTAATGTTTTGTAACTAGTCAATATAATGAACAAAAATTACTTCATAAACATTACATTGAAGCTGTCCTGAACTTTTTTGCTGCTTGATAACCATTGACTTTGAAAAATTTACTGTTTGTTTGCATTTTTTTGGCAGGTTTCTGTTGGAAATGGGTAGGTATTTCTAGTTACCCTCAGATCTTGGAAGATATGAAAATAATTTAACTTATTCCTACCCAGCTTTGAAGTTGGTAACGAATAACTAGTGTTTTTCATTTGTGTTCAGTTGTTCTTGGGAATTATGTGTTATGTGCAATGGAATCTGTTAAGCACATGCTATTATGCCATTTGAATCTTGAATCAATTGTGCCCAAACAAAATTAATAACATTGGTTAAAACGATAATATAAAATACTACAATAGTTATGTAGTGTTGTTTTAGTCACATTAGTTAATGCTAGGTATTGCATATTTATTTGCAGATAAGACCAGAAATTTCATTTATTTGTGTATTTGTGACAATTTATGGCGGTCTGGCAAACATCTGGCTGCTAACTACTAACTTTTTTTCTCTGCATCATTTACTAATGTTTTCAACATGCTTAAGTAGGATGTGACTTTAGATGAAATTGATGTATGTTGTTTGGGTTCATTTCTGCCTGTTATATAGATTGGTGATGGGCTGGCTATGTTTTCTAGAAGCTGGAAGGAAATTTGATTGCATAAACAGTCCCAGCAGTGTAAGAATGTATAGAAATGCTGTTCATCAGTTACATCACTTTTTGGATTATGACTGCATCTTATCTGTTTGCAGGTGCATCCCATTCCTATTCATGTTGAGGAAATCAAAGGTATCTAACTATCAATCTTTAAAATTGTGTTTCAAATACTGATGAGACCATGAATGTTTGCTAATTTATTTTAATTATTTTTGCATAGATATTGTTAGTGTTGCCAAATATATACTGGTCGTGGAGAAGGAATCAGGTGAAGCTTCTCCTCCATGATGCTCTCTCAAAAGAGAAGCAAGAAATTCTGTGTTCAGATTGCTTTTACTTAGTTGAGTGTCATTTTTGAACCCTTGGAAGCAGTGTTTCAACGGTTAGCAAATGACTGGTTCTGCAATGCAAATCACTGTATTGTTATCACTGTAAGCTTTCATTCTCTCTATGTCTGCATTTGGTTCAATATAGATAATTGATATGTAAGGTTGCATAGTTTTAATTGGTTGGGAACATTTGTAAATTATAATTATAATTATGAATGTGGCTTTAGACTTGTGTAAGTATTGTTTAGAAGTATTTGTAAAGGCACAATTTCCATTGCTCCATCTAATTTTTAAATATTTTTGGTGTCTTTCTAGTCCAAATCTTTATTTATACAGTTCAAACTAAAATTCAAATTCAAACTCAAAATTTCCAAGTTTTCTATTCATAAGCAAATTAAGAGTCATTGGCAAGTGATTTATTTTTCTGTGTAATTTTGTAGGGAAGAGGCTATCCAGATATTCCCACAAGAAGGTCACATATTTATGCTTGAAGGGACATAGCAATTGTATTAATGTTGTCTCTTCATCTTCTGTCTTTAGTCTTTCTGATATTCATTCAATGGAAATGTCTGTCAGGTTCCTGCTGCTCCTCCTTGAAAAATTGTGTCTGCCCATCTATTGCTTGGTTGATTGTGATCCATATGGCTTTGACATCCTGACCACCTACCGGTTTGGTTCTATGGTTAGATCCTCAATTGATATGTGGTTTTTGGTTTCATTTGCATATTCAAGTCAGTCAAATGATGGTATAGTAGCTACTAAAAAACTGAATGACCATGTCCTCCATTGTGAATTGACTCCTTTTTTCCCCTCTGCATGCTACTATAACGTAAGCAAATGGCTTATGATGCTAAATGTCTGCGTGTCCCTGACATACGCTGGCTTGGAGCATTTCCATCTGATCTTGAGAAATATGACCTTCCTCAGCAATGTCTGCTTCCTTTGACAGTTGAAGGTCAGAAATTTTGTTTCTTTCCCTTCCAAAATTGGCTTGTTTGTTTCTTATATGCACTTCTCTAGTTTGGATTCCTGCCTTTCTTGTCAGATAAGAGGAGAATTGAAACCATGTTACTCAGATGCTACCTGCAAAGGGAAGTACCAGACTGGAGGTATTGCTCTGTGACGTGATAGTATTTTCTGTTCCTATGGTTCTGGTAGACTATATGAGCTTGTAAAGTGGTGTTTTATTCTATTGAAGGTTGGAGCTGGAATCAATGCTGCAAAGAGGAGTGAAGTTTGAGATTGAAGCATTGTCTGTCCACTCGCTTTCTTTCTTGGCAGAGGAGTATATACCATCTAAGGTTCAAGGTGGAGATCACATTTAACATGGTTGATAATCATAGGTATAAGAACAATTAGATGCAAGCATAATCAGGATTGATGATTTTTGTTGGATCTTTGACTTGCGAATGCATTGCAAAGAAACATGTTGGTGTTGTTACATTGCCTTTCTCACTATTTGTGTTCATCTTAGAAACATTGAATCAGCCTGTCTATAAGGTTGGTTTTGTCAACGAAACTTATTTGGTAAACATGTTCTGGAACATGGATTGGAAGATTAGGCTCATCTGATCCATATATCTTTCCAAATTGTGAAATCTCTGGTTTTCTTAAATTGCATTCATTTTTCATCTCAATAAGAATGTCCTAAAATGTCTTGCCAGATGTTCGTGATTATCGTTCCATAGATAGGGTTTCAATGTTGAACAGCATGTTGAGTGCTAAGCAAACTTTTACAGCTGGAAGAAGGCTGTTCACCTAAAAGGATAAAGTAAGTTCTTACTTGAACAATAGAGTTTTTGCTGCCATGGAGTCTGAAAAACTATGTAGTTTCTAATATGATCAATGGCTAATATTAAACCAGGTAGGATCTCCCTCAAGTGTTTCTTAACATGTGGAAGAAGATGAAATGGGGTTTGAGTTGAAATCATCTTTCCTCAGCAAAGCAACAGAAACTTCAGTAATATCAATCAAAACTTGTCAGTTTCCAACCAAGATTGTACAGTAATGCAAGTAAAAGCTCAACATTAGCTGGTATTGGTGCTTATTTTCTTGACGAAGTTTCCTATCTTGTTCCTTCTTCAACAAATAAAATCTTCCACTCCAATAAATTAAAATAAAATAGAATAGGAAGTAGAAGATTATTCGTACACATCCTTCAGCACCAGAACAACTCTTTGCCCAAAAATTTGTAGCCTAATGATTCTTACCCAGATGATAGCTTTTAAATACTAATTAGCTTGGCATTAAGCAGAGAAGTTTTTTAGCTTAAAAAAAAAAAACTTCATTCAATAGAGATAGAAATTGTTTGCCATAAAATAAACCGTTTAAGAATCCAATTCAGCTGAAATCAAGCTCAAGAAAACGATTCAAATACATTAATCTGTGCTAGAAATATAAACTAAGCAAATATGTCATCGCAGTTGAACTAATAAATATGGAAGTTAATTTATCCACTGCCTGATACAAACTAACATGTCTACTCTGTATTGGGAATTTACTTGACGGGATGAGGGAGGTATGGAAGAGGAATTAAGATGAGATCATTTTTCCTCTTCACTACAGCACCGAAAACTTCAGCCATGTCAAGAGTTTTTGGCTTCACTCCAAGTGGTAGTTTCCAATCAAAATGATACAGCAGCTGGGCAAGTGGAAACTCAACATTAGCGATACCAAGCAATACTCCTGGACACATCCTTCTTCCAGCACCAAATGGGAGAAACTCAAAATCAGTCCCCTTATAATCAATTGAACAATCTTGGAATCTCTCTGGTAAGAATTTCTCAGGTTCATTCCAGTATTTGGGATCCCTTCCAATTGCCCATGCATTCACAATTACCCTGGACTTGGCTGGAATGTTATAGCCATTAATCAGACAGCTCTCTCTGCATTCTCTTGGAAGTAACGGAATTGGAGTGTGTAATCTTAGAGTCTCCTTAATTACCAACTTTAAGTAGTGGAGTTCGTGAAGCCGTGCTTCATCTATATTTCCTTCTTTACTAAAAACCCATCTGACCTCTTCCTGTGCCTTTTCCATAACTCTTGGATTTTTTAGTAGCTCAGACATCGCCCATTCTACAGTTGTAGTTGATGTATCAGTACCAGCACTGAAAGTGTCCTGAAGCAAGAAATGGGTTACACATTTAACGATGAAAATGAATTCTATTTTTTGACAAAATTCTTTTCATGGTTTTAGTCTTTGCTACTAACTGCTTGATGGAGTTGTAACAGTGTACTTAACTTTTATGCTTATTGTGCAGTATTTGTGATGAGACTGGTTTGTGTTTTTCAGAGGATTATGAACTTAAACCTTAAATTTTAGCAGAACCAAGCAGTGCAACCTTCTGTGTTTGTGTTGTAGCAACATGATACAAAAGAATAGATGTACCAACCAGGATGACTCCTTTTATGTTGTCGTCTGTTATAGGGATTTCAAGGTCTTCTTGATCCTGAAAATTCAAAAGAACATCCATTAAATCTTCTTCATCGTTAGCACCAGACTTTCGTGCTGCCCTTTTAGTTCTATGATCATCGATGATGTTTTGGAATATATTATCTAGTATTTGATGATTTCTCTTGAGTCTAGGAAGCATCCCACTAATCCAATGAAGCCATTTGATGGAGGGATACAAATCAGCAAGAGTAAAACCTCCAGCATCTACTATTGTTTTCTTGATAGTTGGTACGACTGCATCTTTTCCTTTCCATATCTTACCATATGCTGCTCTTGAAATGATGCTATAGGTCAAAGAATTGAGCATGCTGCTAAAGTTGATTGGTGATCCTTCTGCATTACAGGAGATAGATGTGATCAGTTTGGAGACTTCTTCTTCCCTGATTGATCTGAATGACTGCACGCGTTTCGCAGCTAGTAGCTCAAGGGTGCAAATCTTTCGCATTTGTCTCCAATAGGCTCCATATGGTGTAAATATAATATCTGTATTGTTATAAGCCGCAACCCTTGCAGCAAGGAGATAAGGTCTTTGAGCAAAGGTAACATCGTGAGTTTTCATCACTTCTTTAGCAGTTTCAGGTGAAGAAATGATGATGTCGGTGAGTTCCCCAAGTTGAAGATGCATAATGGGTCCATACTGTTTGGCCAAGTCTCTTAGGCGGTGATGAGGTAGAGAGCCAACTAAATGATGCATGCTACCAATTAGAGGTAGCTTCCATGGTCCCGGTGGAAGATTTGGAGTTGAGTTATTGGTTCTTGATTTCTTCCATGCTTTGGATATCATGAAGATGAAGATTAGGAAGGTGAAAAGGATTGGGAAGAAAGAGAATTGATGTTCCATGGCAAAGATGGACACTTTTTCAAGAAAGAAAGAGTAATGATTTGATTAGAAAATTGCAATTCATCAACAAATACATTGAGGTCAGTACCTAGCACTTAATTTTTGAGTTTAAAAGTACTAGACAAAGCATTATCTGAGGTTTAGGCGATCACAGGCTGTTTAATATTAAACAATCATGTAAATATATATATATATATATATATATATATATATTTTTTTTTTTTTTTGACCAAAAATCATGTATATATTAATGGATAAAGTCGTATAAAAATATATAAATAAATAAATTAGTTATAAAATATGAATTCTTAATTAATTATAAGATAGCAGTCACCCTTTTATTAATTATTTTAATTAGTTGTCTAGTTAGAATTGGTTCTCTTAATATTTTCTGTATTATTGAACATACGGGACAAAACTATAATTTTTAAAAAATTATCTTTATATGCCAACAATAATTGGCATTTTTTTAACTAAAAATCTTTATAATACCTTGAAGGAATAATTTCATTAGATTACCTAACCTTTAAGGGTGTCGTATTTTATTGCATGAAGAGTTATCAGATTTAAAAGAATGCATGATTGATTAAGCATTATCCCGGAGGTTACGCAATTTCATATACTATTTTGATTTTTTTATTGTCTTTTGACTTTTTAATCCCATGGGATTGGTTGTCTCGAATATTATTTAATTCTAACTCTTATTATTTTATTTTTTTTCCTGCAAATATATAATTAATTTATTTTTATATATATCTAAACCTCATAGTTCTGTTAAAAAAAAAAAAATCACATAGTTATATGGTTAATATTTTAATAACACTAGTGGTTATGTTATCTAAATTAATGGAAAATTTATTGATAAAATGCACGTCAAGGTTGATCAGGAAATTAATAAAATTCACAACTCTTTTAAATAGAAAATGATGTATCACATGGAGTGTAGGAAAATAAAATAGTACGGGTGACTTCTATATTTGGAAGTCAAAAAGAATAAACAATTAAGCAAACAGTACATCATACATAAACTAAATGAGACTAAAACTTTGTTTATGAATTTCTATAAAATTTTGTGAAATTTATTTATAAATTTAATTTTTAAAATTTATTTTAAATTCTAATATTTTAATTTTATGTAATTGTTTGAAATTAAATCAATTTTTATTAATGACATATGTAATTTAAATAAATTTAAAATTCATTTAAAAATAAAATAAATTCTTTGATGGAATTAAATAAAATAAAGGGTAAATTTTATTTATTTATTTACTTATTTTTTGAACTGAACTAGATGAAACTAAGTCCGTACAATATGTTTGTAACATTAAAGAATATCCCACTAAATACAATTCATGGATTTTTTTTTTTTAACAACTAATCATATTTCATTAATAAAGATAAATATTACATTGGTATTTCATAATAATTAGAAATCCATATGAACATACCCAATAACCAAAACTATAGCATAAAGACAATTAGGCAAGCTCAAATTTGTTGTTTCTCAACTTAGGGAAGAAAATCCTAATTTATTGGTAACTGCAAAAGTAAGAGAAGCACTTCAAGTCTCCTGTCATGGTCGGTTTAAGGGAGAGATGCAACCATATCCTAACTTGAACTTGCTCTTTGTTCCATGGACTAAACATAACTTTTCATTCATTTGAAGATAGGTCAAGTGATTGAATAGCATCTCTCTTTCACAAAATAAAGACATTTAAGTATTAGTTCCAACTGAGTTGATAATGATTGAACTAGTAAGAATGAAGTAACCAAAGAGCCATTCATCGTGCGAAGGAGAGAGTTTGTATTTCAGATTCACAAAATTACAACACTTCTTGAATACCAGCCGCACAAAAACCACAATAATCCAAGAAAAATGACAAACATAAATACAGATTTCTTGTAGAGATATATGGATTTAGAAAGTAAATGATAAAAGGAAAAGAAATTGGAAAACGGGTGATATTGATAGTCTAAAACCAGCAGCACCCCTGAATAGTAGAAACACAGACTACAGTCACAAGGAGAAAAACGCCAAAAAAAAAAAAGAAAAGCTGTGGTCGGATTTTTGTTGGCAATTTTAGTTTTCATGGAATTGTCCATTTTTTTTTAATAACTAATTTAAATGACTGAGTTTAGCTTCAAATAGGAGAATTGAGAAATCAAATATTGCTCTTAATCAAATGTATTGATCCCTAATAAAATGTTATATCCTTTCTCCCAAGCAATTTTAGTCAAATAAAATTTAACTATATTTTCCACTGGACCGTAGTCTAGACATAAATTTTCCTTTCATATTGATATTCATTTTCAACTTTTGGGTTTTCTAGATAATGGTTTTAAATGGGTATTCTAATACTGCCGAAGTAATATATAATTAATTAGAGCTATAAACTACTCGAGTTACTTGTGAGCAGTTCGATATTTAATTTGATAAAAATTCGTTCGAGTTCATATATTAAAACTCATTTAATAAATAAGTTGAATTCAAATACTCGTAAGTCAATTTGTAATTTAATGTTTAATAATTTAATTTTAGATATATAATATATAAATTTTTATTCAAAAATTATTTTAAAAAATATATTATAAGAATAAAATTATAATTTTTATTAATTATATTATAATTTATTTAGTAAATAATTTATTTTTAATTTTTTAATATATAATTTTAATTTATAATTCATATTTTTAAAAATTTCTTTATGTGTATTTAGACTTATTTAAAATAGCAAATAACTCGTGAACATCAAATAACATAACAAGTTCAGTTCGATTCGATTATAAACAAACAAATTCCAAACTAATTAAAGCTATATCAAACTGGGTGGGATCTCCTTGAGGTCCTTATTAACATGTGAAGGAAGATGGAAAGAGGATTAAGTTTAAAACATCTTTCCTTGTCAACAGAGCAACAGGAACTTATCAAGCGAATGCTCAATATTAGCTAGTGTTGGTGCTTTCTACTTTGAGGAAATTTCCTATCTTGTTCCCTCTTCAACAAATAAAATAGAAACTTTTACCATAAAATAAACCGTTTAAGAACCCAATTGAGCAGAAATATAAACTGCAGCAAAATTGTCATAGTAGTTGAACTAATATATATGGAAGCCAGTTAAGCAACTGTCTGATACAAAATGACATATCTACGTACACACAGGGGCGTATCGAATAGGAATTAAGGTGAGATCATTTTTCCTCTTCACTACAGAACCAAAAACTTCAGTCATGTCAAGAGTGTGCGGCTTCACTCCAGGGGGTAGTTTCCAATCAAAATGGTACAGCAGCTGTGCAAGTGGAAACTCAACATTAGCCAAGCCAAATAATACTCCTGGACACATCCTTCTTCCAGCACCAAATGGGAGAAACTCAAAGTCAGTCCCCTTATAATCAATTGAACAATCTTGGAATCTCTCTGGAAAGAACCTCTCAGGTTCAATCCAGTAATTCGGATCCCTTCCAATCGCCCATGTATTCACAATTACCCTGGACTTGACAGGAATGCTATAGCCATTAATCGTACAGCTCTCTCTACATTCTCTTAGAATTATTGGAAGTGGAGCGCGTAATCTTAGAGTTTCTTTGATTACCAACCTTAAGTAGTGGAGTTCATGAAGCCGTGCTTCATCTACATTTCCTTCTTTACCAAAAACCCTCCTGACCTCTTCCTGTGCCTTTCCAATTACTCTTGGATTTTTTAGTAGCTCAGACATTGCCCATTCCACAGTTGTAGATGATGTCTCACTACCAGCACTGAAAATGTCCTGAAGAAAAAAACAGGTTACGCATTTAATGAAGAACAACCAAGCTGTGCAACCTTGTGTATTTATGTTGTATCAACGTTATAAAAAAGAATAGATGCACTAACCATGATGATTGCTTTTATGTTGTCGTCTGCTATAGGGACTTCAAGGTCTTCTTGATCCTGGAAATTCAAAAGGATATCTACCAAGTCTTGTTCATCATCAGCACCAGACTTTTTTGCTGCCCTTTTAGTTCTATGATCATCGATGATGTTTTGGAATATCTTATCTACTGTTTGATGATTTCTCTTGAGTCTAGGAACCATCCAACTGATCCAATGAAGCAAATTTATGGAAGGGTACATATCAGCAAGAGTAAATCCTCCACCATCTGCTATCAATTTCTTAAGAGTTTGTACGAATAAATCCTCTCCCTCCCATATCTTACCAAAGGCCGCTCTTGAGATGATGCTATAGGTCAAAGAGTTGAACATCCTGCTAAAATTGATGGGCGATCCTCCTGAATTACAGGACATAGATTTAATAAGTTTTGAGACTTCTTCTTCCCTGATTGATCTGAATGACTGCACACGTTTCGCAGTTAGTAGCTCGAGGGTGCAAATCTTTCGCATTTGTCTCCAATAGTCTCCAAATGGTGCAAATATAATGTCTGTATTATTGTAACTAGAAATCTTTCCAGCAAGGAGATAAGGTCTTTGAGCAAAGGTAACATCGTGAGTTTTCATCACTTCTTTAGCAGTTTCAGGTGAAGAAATGATGATGTCGGTGAGTTCCCCAAGTTGAAGATGCATAACGGGTCCATACTGTTTGGCCAAGTCTCTTAGGCGGTGATGAGGTAGAGAGCCAACTAAATGATGCATGCTACCAATTAGAGGTAGCTTCCATGGTCCTGGTGGAAGATTTGGAGTTGAGTTATTGGTTCTTGATTTCTTCCATGCTTTGGATATCATGAAGATGAAGATTAGGAAGGTGAAAAGGATTGGGAAGAAAGGGAATTGATGTTCCATGGCAAAGATGGACATTTTTCCATGAAACAAAGACTAATGATTTGATTACAAAGCTGCAGTTCATCAAGAGATATATTGAGGTTAGTACTTAGAGCATAGCTTTTTTTTTTTCCTTAATTTTTGAGTTTGGTCAACTAGTAGTTGAAAAAATAAAATTGCTATTTTAATATTAAGCTGGCATTTATGTTAATACTAGGGGAATTATTAAGTTTGAAAAAATGAATGATTGATTGAACATTATCTATAACTGATTTTTTTTTTTTACAATCCAAGTAATGGAAATTTCTCTTCTGAGTGCTATAGGAAGAGAAAAAAACATATAGAATTGACCCATATATTATTAGGGTTTATGTGATCTAGAATTTACTTATAAGTTATTAGATTTTAATTTTATAACTTTAATTAAATATTAAACTAGATTTTAATTATTTATTTGTATATATTAATTGTTGTTTTTTAAAATTTAAATTGTCAGTGAGAAAGTAATCAAGTGACACCTGTAGGGTTAGAATCTTGCTGTCGTTAATTTAAAAAGGAGGACTGCCTCTTATTATACAGTCCATTAACACCTAGATCATATGATTTTAACATTGATGGACTGTACAACAAGAGACAGTTTTCTTTTTTTAAATTAATGACAGTAGGAATCGAACCGTACATTTTAAGATGTTCTTGAAGAGGAATTAACACTTAAATACTCTTTCACTGACAATTAAATTTTTTTATTTCATTAATTGTCAGTAGTTTAAAAAGTTAACACAAGAGGAATTCCTTCTCCCAAGTTGTAAAAAAAAAAAAAATTGTCCATCCATTTCATATACTGTTTTTTTATTCCATTTAGATTTCTTAATTCCATTGAATTGATTATCTTGAATATTATTTAATTCCAACTCTCATGCTTATATTTTATGTTCTTTGTCTCACAACAATGAAATTACCTTTTATTGTTAGATAAGTTAGAAAAACATAATTTATATAATTAAAATAATAATGTTTATTAAATTATTTAAATTGCGGTAACACTAGTGGTTTATGTTACTAAATTAATGGAAACTTTATTGATAAAGATGTGTGTTAGGAAACTACGTTAGAGCCGGCGTGACGTGCAAGTTATATTAAGTAATGTTTTATTAAATTTAATAAAGCGATAAAATATATATTATAAATAAATGAAAAATAGTAATAACAAAAATTAGAAAACTTAAAAGTAAGAAAATAAAATATAATAATAAAGAACATACAATTAAAAATTGAAATAATAAATAATAAATAAAATATGAAGGGCTACAAAATATAGACAAGTAATGACTAGTGACATGAATATCACAAGAATTTATTTTAGAATTTTATGATTTATTAATGTGAAAAATAAAAAATACAAATGAAATATGAAAAATTGAAAAAAAAAAAGGCACATAACAAAATTTGTGTTGTTCAGCGGTAAAACTTATATCTTTAATTTTTATATATTTTATATAGATATAGTTATAAATATTAATAGGTTAGAGATTTTCTTTTTAAAAAAAATTTGAGAAAATTAATTTAGTAAGTCTATAAAATAATGGCTAAATATATAGTTTCAACCGAAACTTTATCTGGATGTTCTTTGTCACCTCTCGAGACAATGAATAAAATATTTTTTTTTTCTAAAAAAAATCAAGGGAAAAACAAAAAGCATACATCGAGATTATGTCATGTTAACATGCTGGATAATTAATAAACCAAATAATTAAGTCGAAGTCAATGTTGCATTTTGTTGAACAACTAAAAATATTCCATTAATATTAGGAATTTTTTCTAAAATAATTAAAAATGAATTTCTTTTGAAAATTTTTTAAAAATTAAGTTAACTTTTTTCATTTCAAATATATGATATTTAAAAATATTTATTTTAAAAATACAGTAATAAAAACAACCATAAAAATAACTGAATTATAAATAACACATTAAAAATTTCAAATTAATCAAATAAAAATATAAACATAGCAACTAAAAACAACCAAAACAATCAAATAAAATAACAAATAAAGTTTTAGATTTTTTAAGCCAATTCAATGGAAACATAATTAGAATAAAAATCTAATTGAAACAACCAAAATAATAAAAACAACTAAAATAATCAAATAAAATAACAAACAACGTTTTAGATTTTTTAAGTCAATCCAATAGAAATAAAAGTATTCAATTGAAAGAAAAAAATGATTTCGATTGAATAAAAATCCAGTCGAAATAATTCAATTATAATATGGTGATTTTCAATATAAAAAATAAAAAAAAAAATGGAAAAGTGTAGATTTTTAAGATGTAAGAAAAAAATTTAATTAGAAAGTTTATGAGTTTACATGCAAAAGAACTATTGGCAACAACACTTCACTTGTAACAAAAAAAAAAAAAAAACACTGGAAGAGCAAAAATAAAAGAAAAAAAGAAGAAAGGGTGTGGAAAAGCAAAGGAAGATCAAAGAAAAGAATAGCATATAAGCAAAGAAGAGGAAAGGAAGAAGAGAAGTCATTATTACATGAAAAACTATCTCTTCATATTAAGATAATTATCTATTTGTTATAGTCTATTTATATGTTTGTTATTTGAGTCTTGTCATATAGGTCATGTGGTCTGTTAATTGTGTCTATAAATAACTCTGATATATTCTCAATTCAATACTGTAATACAAAATACAATTCTAGTTCTTCTACTACTCACTTCTTGACTTGGTATTAAAGCTGATAATGGCTACTAACACTTCTCCTTCTAATTCCTCTCCACCATCTGCTTAGTCCTCCTCAACCTCAACTATCTCAACTACCTCTTCAACCCTTCCTTCTTTGTCTCATATTTTTTCTCCTTCTTTGACACCCACCATAATACCTATCCAAATTCAGCAAACTTTTTCCATTAAATTAACGTCCCAAAACTATATTCCATGGAAACTTCAGTTTAAACCCTTGTTAAATTTCTATAATCTTCATGGTATCACTACTACAATTCATACATATAGCTAAAAAAATTTTGCCATGAACAAAAAGTTTGTGGCTAAATATAATTTATAGCCATAGAATTACAACTCTGTAGCTAATTGTACTTATTAGACACATGCAACAAAAGTTATATGGCTAAAATATTTATTATATATTTAGCCATGAGTAATTGGCTATAAAAATTAAGGCTATAGCTAATAATATTGAATAGCCATAAACATGAATTATTTAATGGCTAAAAATTAAAATTTTAGCCACGATATTTAATGCCGTGTCTAATAAACAATATTAGCCTACAAGCCAACTAGATTGATGGCTAATGTGACACCTGTTAAGAATGTCAAACATACATTGTATGCAAGAGACTCATAAATGATATATCCATAAATGTCCAATTTGAGTTCACATATCAATATATGTAACAAGATTTTTTTTTTAAAATAACACATATCACATGCCACAAGGCTCACAACATCAAGTAGTTCACATCTTTCCTTATATTATTAATCTAGAATACACTAGCCTTAATGTAAAATATGAAAATTTATTAAACATCCTCCATTCTAGAAAAACTGAGAATGACCTCATGCTGACCCACTTGACACAATGCTAGTGTAAATGGATGCAATTATTTATTCAAAACCGACTACTGTTTTACTAATCATGAAAAAAATAATGCAGAGGAGTGAGCTTGTAATTCAGTAAAGGAATAACATAATATCCTACGAAAAATAACACATTCCAAACATGTAGTATAATTAATTATCCATCCATTCAATGTTTAGCTATGAATTTATTGTATGTTCATAATGAAGTGTTTCCTTTTGGATAGTAATGAACTTGTGAATTATATGTAAAACTAAAACTTCTTTCATTTATTTATGGATCCCTATACGCACACAACTTTCCATAATCTTGTACAACATTTTTTTTAGCCTTTTTATGACATAACAAGGGCATTCCATAACACACACAATATTGCCTTAGTCATAAGTAGCACTGCGTCCTCATACTCATCCAACCATATTTCATATATATATCACATACCACTTCATTAAATAATTTACAATAATACATAAAAAAAGTATACCCATATTTCAACATGGCAAATCCAGCAGTGCAAATTCACCAATATACAAAAAATATACCTATATCTCAACATGACAGATTTGAAGTACAAATTCAAAAATATACCAAAAATTTCATGTTATGAGTATCAAAACTATATTCTACAGATCAATAACATCATAAGTCTAAATTACTTTACAATTAATTTCACATCAATTGAACATATATAGAAAGAGAAACATTAAGAATAATCCACCATGGTCAAACTGTCAACACAATTAAGCAACAAAAAGCATTGCCCATTTTGGCCATCAAGACAGTAAAATCAAGCTTCCTCTATTTCTATCAACTTTGTAAATAACATATGTTTTTATAGGAGTAAATAGCACCCAATTTGGAGTTATAAAACTCTAGATATGGCTTTAACAAGTATTCTCTCACCCAATTAGGACACCCGAATTCAATAACCAACATTCATATGTATAATCTCATTCATATATATAATGTCATCTTAAAATAATCAACCATCAACACAATAATCAAAATCAGCTTCTATTAATTGGAATATCCATATTCCCCATAACCAATCTGGTTAACAAATAAATTTATAATTACTTATTTTATATGCTATATTTATATAGAACATTAGGTTATTCTTTTACCTTTATTATTTCCTTCCCTTTGCTTACATTAACATGTGTGACAACCTCATTTCTATATGGTTTCACTAACATAAATCATAATTCACTTGTTTTTAAACATCCAAAAAATAATGGAATCTCATCTAGCATGATAACATCACTAAACTACTTAAACATATGAAGCTGCCAACTATAACATATTTAATAGAGTGAATTTAAAAATTCACCAATAATTCTATATAATGAATCTCAAGATGAAACTTTCTAGATCACTAACCATATGTGTCTAGAGTAATTTAAAATTGATTTTTCAATTAGAGGTGTATAAATGAAGAAATTTAAGAAATAATTTACCATACTCAGACCAACGATGGAAACTGGGCAATAAAATGTTTCCTCTTATTACACTAACTCCAAATCTCTAAGGAAACCATGATTTTTAAGCCATTCAGAAACTGCAGCTTTAGAGATCGTTTGTGAAATTTTATATGAGTTCCACCATTTTACTTTGAACCTTCTTTGGAGAACAACAATATCTTCATTTATATAGAAGTCAATATACCATTGTGAGATCCAAGGAACAAATAATTTTGAGCAATAAAGGCAAAGGAGGGTGAACTTTTTCTCAGAAGGAGAAGGCTTATAGTGGGAAGAGAAAAGGTTAAAACCCTAATGGATATCATGAAGGAGGATATCAAGGATTGGACTATAATATTCCACCATCTCATGAACCATGCAAGGAATTTAGTGATATCAGTATGATCACTAAGGAAAAATAACCATGTATGGGTATTGAAGGAATTTTGGATTAAGTAGGTATTAAACCATGCTTGTTCAGAATCCTAGTATGAGAATGAATGACAAAAGTCTAATTTAGTATTGAAATTGAGAGGGAAGGCTTTTGGTTTAAAGAGTTCATGTCCCCAATCAGAGGGATGAAGAACTTTGAGGATTTTGCACATAGAATAAGAAGGTTTGGTATTGTCTTTATGACTGTGAGCAACCAAAATGATAAAGTATACGTTCAACACTTTGGTGATGGCCATGGTTTTTTGTTATAGTGTAAGGGGTCTTTCCATTTTCAAGGGACATGGTAACTTTACCGAATAGGGACAAGTGATTAGTCTCAGGGGGATGAGATGCTTTTGATTTTATGGAGTCGCCACCCAATTTTTAGAAAATTAAGAAAAGAAAGGGGACAACATCGAGTCACTTAGTGAGTATTTTCCCTAATAGAGATTTTCAGGTTCAGGAGATTGCATATACTTTTTGACTATTTCTCATTATATAATATTCGATGTATAGCTACCACAACACCCTAGTTTTGGTAATAACAATTTATATAACATTCATATAGTACATAAGATAGTATATGATAATAAAGTTAAAAATTTATTTATTACATTGCTTTCTTGATAAAATACATATGAGAAAGTAAAGATTACAAAAAAGTAAATCTAATATGATAGATCTATAAGAATAACATGACCATTTACATATTTTGTTCGATGAATGATAGGATGATCATGCTTACAGTGATTATTTATGCTATAATGATGTATGAAAATAATATGAGGTCATCACTGGACCGAGAGCATGTGACTCTATTCCAGGATATGAACTTTTCACATTATGGTATTTACAATGTGATTTCATAATTTTGGAAATAGAGGATGCAGAATGATGACATAAAATAAGCATAATGAAGCATATATTATTCATATAGCATGCAAGATTGCCAGTCTCATCATATAAGCACAATAGTATTCTTAAATGCTAGCGACAATAAGATAAAATGCAATGCAATAAAATAAACATGCTAAAATAATTATGTGGCCCTCAGACTCGACTCAGTTTGTGTGAACTTTGAAGCTCTAGCTTTGAGAGATTATTAAGCTTTCCTTGTTGAGAGGTTCAAAATGATAGTAGAATGATGCTAGACTGTATACCTTTAAAGCGTGCTTTGACAAAGATGAGGCTGGGTTTAGTGGAAAAAGGGATCTAACAACCTAAAGGAAAGGTTATGGGAGAGTAAAAACTATATAGGAAAAGGTTTCTTGTGCCTTCGATCGGACTAATTTTTAAGTGTGTGTGTGTCTCCACTTGTTTCCCCCCCCAAAATAGGGTGTAGAGGGGTTTATTTATAGAAAAAATGTGTTAAATGGGGTGGTGTAGGCATGGTCATAAGTGTATAGGGGGATTTTTATGTGTGGCCATGCCAAGTGCGCGTGGTCACACGCTTGGTGCGTGGCCATACGCTCACATATGCATTTTCATGCACATTTTGACGCTCTACGCGCTCTTCTTGAGTTTTATGCACATTGTTCCAAGGTTGGTTCCTAGGGTTTTTGGGCCTTTCAGATGTGTTTTCAAAGTCCATTTTGCCAAATTTGGCCTTGATTTTAGCACATGACACCTAGGGTTGTTTATAAGCACTTTTGAGCGATACGCGCTGATACCCAGGTTATATTGGACCATTCTAGGACCACTTCTGGAGGTTTTAGAGCCTTCCAAATGTGTTTCCAAAGTTTATTTATCCAAATCAATTTTTGTTTTTTCATGAAGCTGAGTCCCAGTCTAATGAAATAAGCATTGGCCCAATAAGTTGAGTATTCTGAGAGGAGTTTTCTTGAAATAAACCTCTCATTGTTCCTATAATTTGTATTTCATAAGGTTGGAGTATAACTTAATGGCTTAGTGATTGATTTTGCACACTGGTGGGGTTAGTTAGGTGTTTTAAGGTTGCACACTTTAGAGGTGCTAAGAATAAGCTGACTCTAGTCATCTTGGGGATTCATTTTATCATTAGACCTTTAGAGACAGTCAAATTTGAGGTATAACAGTTGCCCCCTACTTCATATGTGTTGTATAGCTACCTAGTGCTAGTGTCAATACATATGAAGTAAATACAAAGATGCAAAATCATTTTAGTAGGGAGAGAGGTACTTACCTGTGGGTTATGTTTAGAAGTTTCATCAAAATTTGACTGTTGTTGTTGTGTTTTATTTGTTGCTATTGTTCTGTAACTTGGTCATTGCACAAAGTGCTATTTTGGGACATATGCAAGCTTATGATTCTATAAAGTGCATTGGGATTTATACGACTATAACCTTCTTAGGTGTCACAAAAATAAGGATACTACAAAGCAAAAAGAGATGAGACTATAACCTTTCTAGGTGTCACATAAATGAACATGCTACTAAGAAAAATATGGATGTGACTATAACCTGTCTAGGTGTCACACAAATGAACATGCTACTAAGCAAAATGCGGATACGACTATAACCTTCTTAGGTGTCATGCAAAATGAGGATGTTACTAAGCAATGTGGCTATAACCTTTTTAGGTATCATGCAAATAAACATGTGACTATAACCTTCTTAGGTGTCATGCAAATGAGGATTGCTACAATGAGAGATGTGACTAGAGCCTTTTTAGGTGTCACATAAATGAACATGCTACTAAGCAAAATGCAGATGTGACTATAACTTTCTTAAGTGTCACGCAAATGAACATGCGATTATAACCTTCTTAGGTGTCATGCGAATGAGGATGCTACTAGGCAATGAGAGATGCGAATACAACCTTTCTAGGTGTCACGTAAATGAACTTGCTACTAAGCAAAATGCTGATGCGATAATAACCTTCTTAGTTGTTATACGAATGAACATGCGACTATAACCCTCTTAGGTTTCATGCGAATGAACATATGACTATGACCTTCTTAGGTGTCATGCGAATGAGCATGTGACTATAACCTTCTTAGGTGTCACACAAAATGAACATGTGACTATAACCTTCTTAGGTGTCATGCAAAACGAACAAGCAACTATAACCTTCTTAGGTGTCATGTCAATGAACATGTGACTATAACCTTCTTAGGTGTCACACAAATGAACATGCGACTATAACCTTCTTAGGTGTCACCCAAATGAACATGCTACTATAACTTTCTTAGGTGTCATACAAAATGAACATGTGACTGTAACCTTCTTAAATGTCATGTAAAATGAATAGGTGACTATAACCTTCTTAGGTGTCACACAAATGAAAATGCAACTATAACCTTCTTAGGTGTCATGCGAATGAACATGTGACTATAACCTTCTTAAGTGTCACGCAAATGAACATGTAACTATAACCTTCTCACATGTCATGCAAATGAACATGTGACTATAATCTTCTTAGGTGTCACGCAAAATGAATGTGAGGGTGCTTCTAAGTGATATAAATGCTTTTAATCAATGTGAAGATGCTTTTAAGCAATGTGAAAGTGCTTCTAAGCAATGTGAGTGCTTTTAAGTGATGTGGGTGCTTTTAAGCAATGTGAAGCAGTGTGAGAGTGCTCCTAAAAAGTGAGAGTGCTTCCAAGCAATGAGTGAGTGCTTCTAAGCAATAAATGAGTGCTTTTAAGCAATGAATGAGGTAGTAAAAAAGTAAGCATTAATGTTCATTAAAATTTAAACATTCCTAACCACAAGTTGCTCTTCTAATTTAAAAAATTAAAATGATCCAATAAAGGAAGATTAAGGCATTTCTTCAAGAAAACTAAGATTAATGAATAAGGCTCTAAAGGTATATATGTTGTAAAAATTCAAGTGTAAGAGCAAGGCATAAACACATAAAAGGGTAAAAAAAAAATAATGTAGACTCTTAAAGTAAAACAAACACATAAGCATATAGTCATGAAAAGAAAATAAATAAAAGAAAACTAAAGAACAATATACTCCCTTTATTCCGATGAAACTGGAGGGGGAATTTATGGTGTGACCACAATGCAATTTGCAGCTTCATTTATAGCTTTAGATCTTTTGCTTTGAGGAAGGATGTGAAAGATTTCATCAATTTGAAGTTGCAACCTTTCAGCTCTGGATTCACATCACCTTTTGAATTTCTCTATCTGGTTGGACAAATCTATAACCATATTCCCAATCCTATTGTCAGAGATATCCATCCGCTCTTTGATTTTTTCCATGATACCATCACTCCATTTTTTGGTGTTCCCTCGCTTCCTTGATTGAGCTTCACTCTCATTATCTCCTTTTTCAGTTGCATTAGGGGTAAAGGTATTTCACCATGTTGCATTGCCATTTGGTGGATCATGTAGCATCTTTTACCCGTTACATCATGAAACTCATTGAATTCAGTGATGATTTCAGCTCGCACTAGGTAATCTTCATCAAGGGACTCGGCTTCTAAAGGATCCAATTTATGTTTGGCAAATTTAAATGGAGAAAAATACAATGCTAATTCGGTGGCAATATGCCCCATTGAGTTCAACGTCTTTCTAGCTTGAACAACACACCAAATAGAACACAAAACAAAGTATGTACTATATACTTTTGTGTTAGTCTTTAAGCACCACAACATGAATAGTTCATCAGGAGAAACCCTAGTACTATCTTTTCTTCCAAAGATTGTATGTGCCATGAATTTATGCATGATTAAACATGAGTGATCTTTGATCAAACCACTAGTCATTATTTGACCCTCACAAACTTTATTACCTCCAGTGATTTCATGTCAAAAACTACTCATATTATAATCCATAAGAGGTTGACAAACACCTCCTTGAGGAAAACCAAAGATTTGAGACATGATTTCATAGTCAAATAAGTATTCTTTCCTAAAGAACCTACATGAAAAGATCCCTAAAGGTGCATCTAGAATCTTAAATGTAGTGTAAAATTCTATTGTGAGTTCAAAGAATACATTATATTGGGCTATAGCCAATTTAAACCACCCTAATTTATTGTAAAACACATCACCCATAATCAACAGTACCTCATTATTAAAGTATTTTGGCTTGCTAAAATTTCTCTTGACTAAGGATCAGAATCTCTTCCCTTCCTCTTCAGAATAAATGGCAAAGAAAGCTTCATAATCGTCCCTCATGTCCTTAGGCTTGCCCTTGCCTTTACTAAGCTTCTTTCCTTGAAATTGTGTCTTTGTTCTAGCCATCATAACAATGTTAGTACTAAAATAAAATAATAAAAGAGAATGGAATTAACAAGAACAAAAACAACAGTCAGCAAATTTTAAATAAGAAAAAGAGTTATAAGAAACAAAATACTCCAATAAAATAAAAATTGCTCACTCATTAATTTCAGAAGTTTAGGTCACTTAGGAAACTAAAATCAACTAAACTCCTAATGGAACAGGGAAACAACACAAAAACAAATAAAATCACAACTAACAAGCTTGAAAAATAAAAAATTTTTAATTCCTCCCCCACACTTAATATGTGCAATGTCTCATTGCAACGTTTATAACAGGAAAAATTTGAGGAATTCGAATTGTCTAGTGTATCAGGTCGCATGGCCATGTGCAAAATGCACATGGCCGTGCTATCTGATTGACGTCATATCATGCATGGCCGTGTGCCAAATGCACACGGTCGTGCTACCTACTAGCACATATCATTTTTTTTATATTGGTAGGACAAAACTCCCATATTTATTGCACAATTGGAAGAAAAAATGAATGGAAAATAAGAAAAAGTAACATTCCTAAAATAAAAATCCTTGATAAAAAATAACTTAGACAAAAACATACTTTAATTCAAAACATGAAACATAACACATAATGTTCCATAAACATCCCAATTAAAAGGACTAAAAACACATAAAATAAACATTGTTCAAGCTAGAGCAAAACACTTCAAAATAAGGTCTTCATTCCTCCCCTTCATCCTCAGAAGAGTACTCTTGTGCTACCATATCTTCATCATGCGGGAATGGCAGCGGGATAAAATTTTGAGAGCTGAAATAGGCATTAAGGTTATGGTTAATCATCTACAATGTGCAATTCATTTTCCTAGAAGTACGACCCATTCCTACCACTTCAGAATTCAGCTCACCTACATTGGAATCGATGACTCTAATTTGTAACTCCAAGCTGTCCAACCTTTCTATCACATTATTTAGAGAAACATCTTCCTCTTCTTCTTCATCTTGCTCTATAGGTGTAGGCAAGATAAGAAAAGCTCTCCCAATATGGTAAACTCTAACCATTCCCATGGATTCCATCATGCCAGTGTCAATGAAGTGACGACCCGGCACCTTTTCAAAAGGCATATTCTCGATGTCAAAGTTTAAGTACTTGGCTATAGCTGTTACTAGTCCTCTCACTTTAATAGCCTTAGTAGCTTTTGTAGCAACATCTCTCAATTTCCCAGCTAAAGCATGACAGACATCAAGTTTTCTATCATTCACCATCAAATATAAAATGTTTAGTTCAGTAGTGGTAATCACAGAGTCACCCTCCTTCCTTAGAAACAAAGAATGTGCCATGAGCCTATGAAGGTACTTGAGTGCGGGTAATCAAATCCTTAATTCTTTTGCTAACTGAGCCTCATAGAAAACTCCCCTTTCCCCAGTTAATTCTCTCTAAAACTCATTCCTATCATATGCAACATTAGCATCCTGATTTTTGGGAAAATGAAATACATCATTGAGTTTAAAAAAGCCTAGAGTATGCTCCTCATCCCCCAAACGAAAAGTAAGCACAAGGGTATGATCATTAAACTTAAAAGAAGAGAGAAATTCACAAATGGGGATGGTATAAGAACGATTCTGCATTAAAATAAAATCATTCCACCCCATCCTATGAACATACAAATTAATCTCGTCTAACAACCCAATTTCAATCAAGGATATGTCACTCAAATATCTATTTGGCACAATCTTCTTACTCATAATTACTTGAAACTTATTCCTATGCTCACCATGCCTAAATTGAATTTGAGAGGGGAAAGGTTTTACCATTTGTTCCTTATTAGCACCACCCGGATTATTAGAAGTTCCACCATGTCTTGCTCTTTTGGAAGGATTAGTTTTCTTCCTTGCTATGCCCATCCTCCTTTGATCTTTCTCCATGAGACTTCTTTAAAAAGAATTAAGAGAATATGTAGAGTGGAGAATGGTGTAGAGAATGATTTTGTAGAGAAGAGGTGAGTGTTTATATAGAGAGTGGGATTATGGGGAATCGGGTTAAATTTAATGAGAAATTGAAAAGGTGGTTAAGGGTTAGGTTTTTTAGGGCTTGGGAAGTGGAAAAGTGGTCAAAATTAGAGTCCCTAGGGTTTTGGGGAATTATGGAGTGTTGGGAAGTGGAAAAATCCACTTAAAATAAAATTTTGTGTCTTTTCTAAAAAAATAGGTCTGTCTCATCACACGGCCATGCATAAAATGCGCACAGTCGTGTGTCGAGTTTTGGCATTATAAGGCGCATGATTGTGTGACCTGATTATCCAAAAGTGGCGACGCAAGACGCATGGCTATGTGCAAAATGCGCATGACTGTGCTACCTGTACATGCATACTTCAGAAAATTCGCTAAATTAAAAATTCAACACATATAGACAAGCAATGCATCACAAATTTAAATTACAAGTCACTCAAAACAACATTCCATTAAACATTTGACTTACAAGACCTCTTTTAGAGCTCCAACCTTTCTTTCATTCCTTGAAATGCATAAGAGACAATCATAAAAAATAGAATAAACTTGTAAAAATATAAAAGAAATAACCAAACAATAAAAAAATAAAAATAAAAATACAAATAAAAATAGTCTTGGTTGAGCCGCCAACAAGTGCTCTTTTAATGGTTTATGAGCTAGACCATCAAATTGATCATCTAGTTGATTCCTTCAAGCATGAAACTTGATGGAACTCCTCAAATGTGCTTCCATGGTATAGCTTTAACCTTTACCTATTCACTTTGAATGTGTCTCCTCTTGTATTAATCAATTCCATAGCTCCATAAGGATATGAATGAGTCATTGTATACGGTCTTATCCATCTACTTTTCAACTTTCCAGGAAACAATCTGAGCCATGAGTTGAACAACAAAACTTGGTCACCTTCCTTAAACTCCTTGATTCTTACTCTTACATCATGCCATCTCTTAGTACGTTCTTTATAAATCCTTGAATTTTCATAAGTAGATTCTTTTATCTCTTCAAGTTCATTCAACTGTAACATTCTTCTCTCAGCTACCTTTCTGAAGTCAAAATTCAAGGCTTTTGCTGCCCAGTAGGCCTTGTGTTCAAGTTCAATGGGAAGATGACATGGTTTTCCATAAACCACTCTGAAGGGAGACATCCCAAGAGGTGTTTTATAAGCTGTTCTATATGCCCACAAAGCATCATCAAGCTTCCTTGCCCATTCTTTCCTTGACTCACTTACTGTTCTCTCCAAAATCTTCTTTAGCTCCTTATTACTCACCTCAACTTGGCCACTGGTTTGCGGGTGATAAGGTGTAGCTACCCTATGCTTCACACCATAGCGAGCTTATAAAGCTTCCATATTCTTGTTGCAAAAGTGTGTTCCCCCATCACTTATGATGACTTGAGGCATTCCAAATCGAGAGAATAACTTCTTTAAGAACTTGCAAACAACCCTTGCATCATTGACTGCGCATGCTTGAGCTTCCACCCACTTGGAAATATAATCCACACAAATAAGAATATACCTGTTACCATCTGACACTGAAAATGGTCCCATGAAATCAATGCCCCAAACATAAAAAATTTCCACCTCTAGAATTCTAGATTGGAACATTTCATCCTTTTTTGAAATATTTCCACTCCTTTGGCATGCGTCACAATGCATCATAAAATCTCTAGCATTTTGAAAAATTGATGGCTAATAGAACCCTGTTTCAAGAACTTTAACAGCTGTTCTTTGTGGTCCATAATGTCCACCATTAACCCTCCCATGATAGTGTTGTAAGATTTCTCCTACTTCCTCGTTTATTACACATCTCCTCACCATGCCATCATTGCATAGTTTCCATAAAAATGGCTCATCTTAAATGTAGAACTTAGCATCACGAATCAACTTTTTCTTTTGCTGAGGAGTGAACTCTTTTAGAATTTCACCCACAGACAAAAAATTTGCTATATCAGCAAACCAAGGAGCACCCATAAATCCTATAGTGAAATGCATTTTGTCAGGGAACATCTCCTTGATAGGCTCTTGCTTATCACTTTCCTCTTATTCCAACTCCAACCTTGAAAGATGATCAGGTACTACATTTTTAGCTCCTTTCTTATCTCTAATCTCAATATCAAACTCTTGCAACATAAGTACCCATCTCATGAGCCTTGGTTTTGAATCCTTTTTGTTCATTAAATACTTCAATGTTACATGATTTGTGTATACAATTGCCTTAGATCTAAGGAGGTATGATATGAACTTGTCAAAAGAAAATATAATAACCAACATCTCCTTTTCTGTAGTAGCATAATTCAACTGAGTATCTGTCAATGTTTGGCTCATATAATAGATCACATACAACCTATTCTCCTTTCTTTGGCCAAGAACGACTCTTATTGCATGATCACTGGCGTCACACATCAGCTTAAATGGTAGACTCCAATCTAGTACGATCACTATAGGAGCATAAACAAGTTCTTGTTTTAACCTATCAAAAGCCAATTTACAATCATTAATAAAATCAAAAGGTGAATCTTTTTCAAGTAACTTACAAAGGGGTTTTGAGGTTTTTAAGAAATCCTTGATAAATCGCCTATAGAAGCCTGCATGACCAAGAACACTCCTAACTCCTTTAACATTTGTGGGGTACTGTAGCTTCTCAATTGCCTCCACCTTTACTTTATCAACTTGAATGCGTTGAGCTGAAATCTTGTGTCCAAGTACAATACCTTCATCTACCATAAAATGGCACTTTTCCCAATTTAGCACCAAATTTATTTCCTCACAACATGCTAAAACTTGTTCCAAATTGCTCAGACATCCTTCAAATGAGTTTCCATACATAGAAAAATCATCCATGAAAACATCCATGATCTCCTCCACTAAATCTATAAACATAGCCATCATACATCTCTGAAAAGTTGTAGGAGCATTACATAACCCAAATGGCATCCTCCTATATGCAAATGTGCCATAAGGACATGTAAAGGTAGTCTTCTCTTGAACTTTTGGAGCTATTGCAATTTAATTATAGCCTGAGTAACCATCCAGGAAGTAGTAAAAATCATGTCCTGCTATTCGCTCCAACATTTGATCAATAAAGGGTAATGGGAAATGGTCTTTCCTTATGGATGAATTTAGTTTCCTATAATCAATGCACACTCTCCATCCATTCAAAACTCTTGTAGGAACAAACTCTCCTTGGTATTTTACACAATTGTTATTCCCCCCTTCTTTGGCACACACCGAATTAGGCTAACCCACGAATTGTCAGAGATTGGATAAATAATTCTTGCATAAAGTAGTTTGACCACTTCTTTATTTACCACCTTTTACATGTTTGGGTTGAGCCTCCTCTGTCTTTTAATGGTTGGCTTGTGTCCATCCTTTATTAAAATCTTATGCATGTAATAAGAGGGACTTATTCCTCTTATATCCAAAATCTGCTAATCGATTGCCTTTATTTTTCTCTTTAGCATGTTCACCAACAAATCCTCTTGCTCCTTGCTAAGTTTAGAAGATATAATCACAGGTAAATTTTGGTTATCACCAAGAAAAGTGTACCTTAAATATTAAGGTAACGACTTCAAGTCTAGTTTTGGTGGTTTTATGATTGAGGGTGATGTGGGTTCAGTGTTTGGTAGTTGTATGTATGGTTAGTGCGGGTATTTAAGAGTCACTTCTTCTTGAGAAGATTGTACTTGTAAGCACTTCTTAATATTCTCAACTTTTAAAGATCGTGCCAACCTCCGTCGTTAGACTTTATTAACACCTTCATTAATGACTTCAACTCGCATGCAAAAATCTTCGTCATAGGGGTATTTCATAGTTTCATAGATATTAAAATTATAGCTCTCATCCCCCACACTTAATATAGGAGTTCCATCATAGATGTCAATTATTGCTCTAGCAGTGTAAAGGAATGGCATACCAAGGATTAGTGGAACCTCCTCGTCTTCTTTAAAATCAAGGACTACAAAATCCACTAGAAAAATAAATTTTCCAGCCCTTACTAACACATCCTCCACTATCCCTTTTGATTCCTTCATTGTCCTATCTACAAGTTGCAATTGAATGTTTGTAGGTTTTGCTTCTCCTAATCCCAATTTCTTGTAAACAGACAAGGGCATAAGATTAATTGAAGCTCTAAAATCACATAAAACTCTTTGAAAATTTAAATTTCCCACAGAACAAGGAATAGTGAGACTCCTTGGATGCTTCCTTTTTAAAGGAAGTTTCTTTGAGAATATAGTGCTACACTCTTTTATGAGTGTGATGGTCTCACATTCTTGCAGCTTCTTTTTATTGGAAATCAGTTCCTTAACAAATTTAGCATACTTAGGCATTTGTGAAAGACATTCCACCAAAGGCATGTTGATGTGGAGTGCTTTAAACCTCTCTAAAAATTTAGCAAATTGTTAATCATGCTCCTGCTTCTTCAATCTTTGAAGGTACGGAGCTGGAGGTTTGTAAGGTTTCACTAGTGGTAGTGTAGGTTTCTTTACTACTCGTTCCTTATTATTGTTATCACCTTACAGCTTCTCCTTTGTTTGCACTTCAAACCATTCATCCTCTTGCTTTTTCTACTCTTCCTTCTTCTTTTCCTGCTCATATTCTATTATTGCTTTGGGATTTCATCCTCTTGCTTTTTCTACTCTTCCTTCTTCTTTTCCTACTCATATTCTATTATTGCTTTAGGATTTGGATCTCTGTTCCACTTCTTAAGGTGATAGCCTTCAACTGTTCTTTTGGATTCTTCTTAGTGTTACTTGGCAAAGAGCCTTGATTCCTCATTGATAAAGAATTTGCCAACTGCCCCATTTGCACCTTTAAATTATGAATAAAGGAAGAGTAGTTCTTGAACATCAACTGAGTGTCTTGATACATTTGCTCAAATCTGCCTTCCAACCTCTTTGTAGCTTTATCTTATTGATTCATTTTTGTGGACATCACATCCATGGACTTCTCCAACTTGCTCTCTAGAGAACTCCTAGAGGATGAATTTTTTTTCTTGGTGGTAATTTGGTTATTGGTGTTGCACATTATGCCTTACAAAACTAGGTGGTGCTTGTGGCCTCCATTGGTTATTCCCTTGATTGCTCTAAGAGAAATTAGGATGATTTCTCTGACTTGGATTATAGGTGTTGCCATGCACTTGGTTTTGCTGTCCTTTAAAGTTGTTCACAAAGTTTACATTCTCCATGGACAAGCTTTGCATCATTTGACACTTAATAGTTGGATGACTACCTTGACATAATTCACAATAGGAAGACAAGTTAGATATGGCATTGATATTCATTTTATCCATTCTTTTAGATAAAACATCCATCTTTGCATTTAACATGTCAAACTATCAACTTCAATTGCTCCCCCTCTCTTTGGAATAGCTCTCTCGCTGGACCAGAGGCTTTGGGTATTAGCTATTTCTTCAAAAAGCTCTAAGGCATCTTCTGGTGTCTTAGACATGATAGTTCCTCCTACTGTTGCATCTATGTTTGCTCTCACTGTGGGATTGACACCTTGTAAAAAGACTGTGTCAATGAAGGAATTAGCTGCGGTGGACATTATCGCTGAAGATCCTTGAATTTATCCTAGCACTCATAAAAACTTTCATCATCTCTTTAATAGAAAAAGTTGATTTCATTTTTTATTTTGAGTACTTTAGCTAGTGGAAAGTACTTATTGAAAAAGTCTATATAAAGCTCCTGCCATGTGTTTATGGAGTTAGGTGCCAAACTAGTGAACCATCCTTTTGCTCTATCCATGAATGAAAATGGAAAAAGGATGAGCCTGATTGCTTCTGGCTATACTCCAAAAATCTTGTCATGTGACCAATTGGATGCTCATGTGGTAAGCCACGAAACTGCGAGTTTTGAATCATTTAGATCATGGCGGGTTTAATTTCAAAGTTGTTTGCAACATTGCCGGCCTCACAATCAGAGTTTGGTCACCTTGGACATTGGGACTCACAAAGTCCCTCATAGTTCTGTGGGCAACCTACCCATTTTGGCCATCTTGCCAATTGTGTACTTCCCTACCCCCCCTATAGGTGGGTTTCTTTCATCTTCTCCTTCTTTCATCCTATCTTTATTATGTCTTCTCCTTCTATGAATAGTTTTTTCAATCTCTAAATCAAGTGTTATTAACTAAACCCCTTGTCTGCTTGCGCCACACGTTGTGTGCATGCAACAACAAGAGTTCCTTTAAAACAAAAAAATAACATCTAAATCATACAACACAAAATTCTCAACAATATCAATTTTGGCAATCCTCAGCAACGACACCAAAAAATTGATGGGTTTCTGCAAGTATACGGATTTGTACAAGTAGTAATTAAATATCGATTCCACAGAGATTGCAGATTGACTACAGTGATACTATTTGTGTGTGTTTGTTTAAACAATGAAAAATGGTATTTTGAATTAAACTAAGACAAACACAAAAAAATCATAATGAAATAACAATCACTTTAGAGAGCTAGGGTTCTTATTGTAAGCACCCAATTTCGAGATGCAATCGTGCATAATGGCGACGTAAGCCCGTATGAAGAAATTCATTCAAAAATTGAACTTGGTTGTCGATTTTCTAGACTTTAGGGACTAAATTGCAATATTTTTTAGGATTTGATTGTAAATAAGTCGTAAAAAAATTGAAAATCAAAATTATGGATTTCCAATAAAAAATCCATAATTCCGATCGGCATTATGGATTTCCGATCGAAAATCCATAATGCCGATCGAAATTATGGATTTCTGATTGGAAATCCATAATTTTGATCAAAAATCTAGATTTATGATAAAAAATCCACAATTTTGATCGAAAATCCAATTTCCCAATCAGCATTACACAATTCTTACTCATAAAATCCCATTTTTTTCAAATTTTTACGCATTTTTTAATCAAATTTTCAGTGTTTTGATTGGTTAGAAATTGAATTTTTATAATTATTTTTTATCTGGAAAAGATTTTTGATGCATTCAAAAAACACGTAACTTTCAAAAATCAAATCCTTATCAAAGGAGATGAGTTTGTTCCTCCTGATAAGGAGATGAGTCTGTTCCTCCAAAGGAGGAAGCCAGTACTCACAGAGTCTGTTTTAAAAGTAGAGTCTGCATGCATGCTGGAGGACCTTTTTTGGGAGGGACTTTTTTTTACATAAAGAGAGGGAGCGACCGGGAGATACACAGACTAAAAAGATGAGAGAAGAAAAAAGAGAGACTGCAAAAGAGAGAAGAGAATTACGCAATTAAATCCCAGTCCAAAATCAAATCAACAACTAAGTCAATTTCAACAGTGAAAATCCTAGTCTGAGGGATTATCTCAAAGCATATGCACAACATTCTTTTTTTTTTCTTCTTTTTTGTGATTTTTTATTTTATTTCATTATTTTTTTCTTGTTCTATTTCATTACTAATCTAATTTTTTGTGTTTTTTATTTTGATGCTCGATTGTGGATTGAGGAGGATACTGCTTGTGTTCAAATGAATAGAAGATCCATGGAATGCCATGGAATAATCTGTACTATTTTCTAATAGATTTTAGGGTTTTAATTTTCATTTTACCTTTATGCGTTCTGTGTAGTTATTCATGGGTGTATAATTATTTAATTTTAATTTTTGTACGTAGTTTGTAATAGCCCCACTAGTGGGAATAGTAAAAGATTTAATTTTATGTATTTAAAATCAATTAGTACTTAGGTTCAATTGGGTAAAAATTAATTAAAATTAATGGTGGCTTTAGTTAATTAGGGTTTGTATGTAATTAATTTAGATTTTTTTTAGAAATCATATGTGAATGTGTTTTGATTTGATTTTGTGATTTTTTTTATTTTTGGGCTTTTTTATTTTGGGCCCCAAGCCCACACTTAGGTCTAACCCGCTTAATAAGTAGGATTAAAAATGGTTTAGGGCTTTAAATAATTAAAATCAACTTAGGCCCATTAGGTTAATTAGATTTTAGGCCCACTTAGTTAATTATAACTTGTTTAGACTTAGCTCAGCCCACTTAATTTCATTTCTTTTAAAATAAATAAACATAGGCCCACATTTCACTTAAAATAAAACCAAGTTAGACTTAGGTCCACTAATTTAGTTTTTCTTTAAAATTAAATAGACTTAAGCCATTACTTAGACAAACTAAAATAAATAGATCCAGGCTCACTAGTTAATAAAAATGTAGGCCCACCTTTAGTCCATTTCATTTTTAAATAAAATGTAAATCTAGCTAACTTTTTTAATAAAATTAACATAGTTTAGACTTAGGGAAAACGTGGTCTTGAGTGCATTTTTTATGTGTAATTTTATTGACTAGGTGCCTAGGGTTAGATGAATGTCAAAATAGGGTTTAATAAAATTGCTTATAATTAGAGGATGAAATAATCATTTATAAAATTATTCTAAATGAACATGAGACTAAGAGAAGTTAGTATTCTATATCCAAAATCTCCTGGTTGTGGTGCTAGCTTTCTTTTAGAGAATAAAGTACCACCTTTTCAATTTGTCCTAGTTATTACCCTGGGTGGCGACTCCTCATCTCCACGTTATGTCTTTATGGCAATGGTTAGTGTGTTCTTTAAGGGCCTGAGCCTAAACAGTGTTGCAGTTGCTAAAATTTTGGACGCATGCTAAACCTCACCGTCTATAGTGGCGACTCCACTGGGGATAAGAGATACTGATTCTACTTGTGTTCTTTAGAATTATTTTATCAATTATTATTTCATTCTTGCATTCATTCTGCATGTCCCTACTAAATCAATAGCGTTGGTTTATGATTCCATGATTCCCATAGCTTCATGGAGTTGTAAATTAGTTAACCATCACTCTTAGCCTTAACATGGTTCAAGAGAGATTACCGGGCTCATCTGACCAGAGTCTGTAATCCAAATCCTTAAGGGGGGTAATCTTCTCTCGAGTTGGTAAAGGATGTTGGGCCCCTTTGACCTTTGCCTGTAACTCAAAGTCCATAATGAAGAGCATCTTGTTAAGGGAACTTTAACTTTTTACTGGACCTTTACCACATATAATGGCCTAGTTACTTCCCTTTGGATTTTTTTACCCAAAATGCTTGTTTGTTTGAAATTGCTATGAGGTATTTCTATTTATAAAAGCCCAGGCCTATACCTTTGAAGCTCATTCAAGTTAATAAGGATTAGGCTAGACTTTTATATTTAGAAATGTTGTTTCTGTGCTTTTTGTTTTAAAGAGATGTTTGGCATGCGTGTCGGCTCTTAATATCCCCTGTTGATATGAAGGCCAAGACTAAAAATCCTTGGAAAAGAAACTCGTCATTGAACACGTGTGTGGTAGGAATAAGGTTTGAAGGCTTATGCTTGCATGTTGCCTGTTGATTGCTTCTTGATACTTACTACTTGTTACTTGCTAAGTGCTTGCTTGCTATTTGCTGCATAAATACATGCATCATGCATACATGCATACATACAGTCCATGCATACATGCATACATCATACTAATACCTTATTTTGCAGCCATCATAGATTCATCTAGGTCTTCTTATGTCTGGGGATGAAGAGGTGGTAGATGGAGTAGAGTTGATTTAAGTTCGAAGTCCTTAGCTCAAAGCATTCTTCATAGACTGGAGAGGCTAGAGGGGAGTCTAATCAATCCACTATTCTTAGAAGCTAAACCAACTTAGACTAAACAGACTAAAATGGAATAACAACCAGAGATGTGGACCTTAGAGGACATTAAAAGAGTTTTGATGGATGACATGAGAGCTATAATGCAAGATGAATTAAGAAAGGCTTTGGCCAGACTTAGACAACCTATTGTTGACAACCACCTATTATTGTTATTAAATAACCACCTACTACTACTATTGAACAACCACCTACTATAGGAGCTCCACCTATTACTGTAGCTCCTCCACCTGCTGCTAACAATGTTGGGGGGTATCTTGCTACTAGAAATGTGCCTACTACTATTGTGAGACTGGAAGATTTTAAAAACTACATAGTAGAAAAGGTGAAGAGAGAATCACTTGAATTGGTTCAAGACCTTGAGTCCAAACAGATGCAAGCATTGACTCAGAAAATGTCCAAGATGGAAGAGCTGATTAGAGGACAATGAATGGGATATTCTTTTGACTTTGATGGCATGCTGTAAATGGAGGGAGATAAGCTGCCTGAAAAATTCAAAATGCCTCAACTGCAAAAGTTTGATGGGAGAGGAGACCCTAGGATTCACTTAAGTCAATACACAATAACTATGAGCACTACAAAAGCACCTCTAGCGGTAGTCACTAGGTTATTTGTATTGTCCTTAGAAGGAATGGCTGTGAACTGGTACCATGGGTTATAAAAGTCTATTAGAGCTGACTGGAAAGAATTGTGTAATGCTTTTTTGAAACAATATGATTACAATACTAGATTGGAGGTATCCATCAGGGATCTAGAGTTAACTAAATAGAAATCAAATGAGTCTTTTTCTGATTTCTTAACTCATTTCATGAATAAAGCAAGGATGATGAAAAACAAGCCTGCTGAGAAGGATTAAGTTAGAATGATAGTTCATAATGTGTCACCTAATTTGGTCGAGAGGCTACAGATGATGAATCCCAAAACCTTTATGGATTTGTATGATGATGGATTACAAGCTGAGAAAATTGAGAGTGAGACAAAGAAAATTGCTAGAGGCATAAGAACTCAAAACTACCCAACTGGGGGCATACAATAAGGAAGTACTAGTCGAGCTATAGAGGTGCGTGTAGTTCAACAACCTAGAAGGTTCTCCAACTTTAACCAACCACTCTCCAAAGTCCTAGAGAGGCTAATCCAAAAAGGCATACTCCGTCCCTTAACCTTTTCTAAGCCACCAAACCTAAATCTCCCTGGTTTTAACCTTAACAATTACTGTAAATTCCAACAAGCTGTTGGCCATCCTATAGACAATTGTATTTGCCTAAAAAATGAGATCCAAAACCTGATAGACTCTAGAAAAATCACCGACCTTGAGAAATCCAATTCTAACCCAAACACCAGAAACAACCCTTTCCTTGATTATTAAAATGTTCCACCACCAGCCACTATGATGATCAACTTAGGAGTTAGCGAAGAAGAAGTGCTAAACTCCTTTGAGAATCTAAACCCTGCAAACATTGAAAAATCTCCTGAGGCCCCTAGAAGAGTGAAGGATTTACTGGGAGAACCTTCGGGAAAATTTGATTATAGTGTATTCTACTCAAAACCACCCTCTGATGATATCCCTATTGAATCAATTAAGCCCTTAGGTTGGGGAGATGAGTTTGATGATAAGTTGGTAAAAGAAGAGCCTAAAATTCCCGAGCAGCCACTAAGAGGATTTGAAGATTTATTGGGACAACCTTCATGGTGGGGTGATGAATTTGAAGATGAGCCTTGGGCTCCTGAACAATCTCAAGAAGGAGTTGAAGATTTACTAAATCAATACTTAGGCAAGCTCAATACGGAAGATCTAAAGGGGAAGGAAACATGCAGAATGGAAGTGTGGAAAGATGCAAAAAAAGACTGAATCATTAAAGTTATTAACATATGGTATGACTTTGATAAAGAAAGCCCAGGCGATTTTGATGTCTAGAGTAATGAACCTCAAGTGAATCATGTCACTAGAAGTGGGAAGAATTATAAAGCAGTAGAAAAGAAAATAGAAAGAGTAACAGAAAAAGAAGAAATAGAAGATGCAGGGATAGAAGAAGAACAAAAAGAGGATATGATTTTGGAATAATTGAAGAAGGCTAAGGCAAATGTCAGCATTTGGGAATTACTGATGCATTCAGGCACTTATAGAAGGGCTCTGGTTAAAGCTTTGACGAATATAAGCATTGAAACGGCAGCTATGCCTGAGGCTATAGTAACAAAGGTGATAGAAAAGAAACATGGGCTAATAACATTCTCAGATGATGACTTGACTTTAGAAGGAAGAAACTATAATAAGGCATTATTTATCCAAGCTGAGGTGAGGGGAAAGAGAACCAATTTTTCTATGGTCGATGATGGTTCTGCTATTAATGTATGTCCTTTAAAAATCCTGCCTAACTTAGGTTTAAAATCTGAAGACTTAACATATTCAAACCTCATAATTAGAGCTTATAATGACAACACTGGGAATGTGGAGGGGACATTCCAAGCTGTGGTTAAAATAGGACCTGTGGAATCAACCATTGAGTTTACTATTTTGGACATTCCAGTCACTTATACCTTGTTATTAGGACGACCATGGTTCCATGCCTTGGGAGGGGTACCCTCAATTGTGCATTAAAAGATAAAATTCCCTTACGAAGGACAAGTTGTGACCATAGAAGCTGGGACCAATGCTGTAGTGGCATCCATATTGGATAAACAGAAACAAGTGTGTGCACCCCCTGGTTTCCAGATTACTGGGATATTTGATGGGACTGAAATGGATATGAGAGTAGCAAAAATGATGGAGAGCACAAATTACCAGCTTGGACAAGGATTGGGGAAGAATGAATAAGGAAGTCTAGAATTCCTAAGATTCAAATATCAAGATGACACAACAGGATTGGGTTTTACAGGGGAAGCAAAGCCAAAAGGTAGAAGGGCAAGGAAGAGATTCAATGCAGAAAAGAGTGAGCTTTATGCAAAAGTTGGTCTTTTGAGTCAGAACTTCATCAAGCTAGGGGAAGGAAAATACTATTTGGGAGCCAAGGAATCAGTCAGTGTTGTTGGAGCAGATGTCCCTGGGTTTGAGATCTTTAAGGAGCAAATTGTGGAGAATCTGGTGAAGGGTAACAAAGAGAAAGTGATGAAGCTGGCAGCTGAGAGGATGGGCAATGCTGCTATTAAAGAGTTGTTATGTCAATCACTTCAAGGACAATCACTATGAGACTCAGCATTGCTAGCATCTAGAATAGGAAATAAAATTTCTTATTGTCTTCCTTTAATAAAATTTTAGTTTATGTTTTGTTTTAGTGATCGATGATATAAATTCTGATCATGCTTACTTATGTAATCCTAATGGTACTATGCATTATAATTTAGATCAGTATGTTTGACATAAATTCAATTCAATTAGATTCATTCATTATGGGCATAAAAGCAAATTCAAAGAACATACATATATCACATGATGTAACTTTTGAAGATAGGAAATGTGAGAAAAAAAAAGGAAAGAACAAAGAGAGAATAAAAAGAGAAAAAAGAACAGTAAGGTAAAAATTAAAGAGGAAATTCATGACTGACTGATAACATGAGATATTTATCATATGATGTAATGAATGTTCTCATTTTTGCCTTAATAAATGATTAAAATTGAATTTTAAATTTTTGTTCAAACATCGCATATTGGTCTTTATCATATTGCATAAGTATCTGAATGGAAAAACAATACATGATGAAAGCTAAATCAAAGCTATGAGATCACTATTTTAGTTACGTTTTCTTTTTGCCACCTCTTTTGTAATTTTTCTTGTAAGCCTAGTGTCTCCTTATACCTTGAGAATTTAGGTGGCTCAGTAACTTGCTTTTCAACCCATACATTGTAACTGACATCAATTATTATCAGCATCAAGCCTTATATTCAACTCAAGAATTCTTTGAAGTGTAAGTCCAGTTGATTTCATCATCCATAACTCGCTTTAATCAGTTCGACCACTCCTATGCATCTTCAATACATGATATTGTAGCTAATAGGGTTAGTAAGAAAAAGGGCCAACAACAATAATGACCTAACAGAGTCTCTTGTGCACATGAAGAAAATGATTGCTAGGATGAATTCAAAATGAAGTTGGGGGCAAAATGCAACTTCGGGACAAGTTAGGGGCAAAATGGTAAATACAACAGTAGAACTTCAAAGTTAGTGAAAACAATCTCAGGGCAGAAAGGAGTATACTACAAGTATACAGATATGACAGTTATCTTACAATAGAAAAGTTCAAAAAGAAAAGTTCAATAGTGCATCGGTCAATCATGAGCTCCAGTGTAAAGCCATGGATCCCACTCGCTGGCCTGGTTATTTGTCCGATAGACTATATCAGAAGCTCAAACATCAGAAGTACTAACAATGAAGAATCAAGTGCTCAAACCTACAAGCTGTTGATGAGGCACCTCATTCTCACACTCCAAGCTGCAAACATAGCTTTGCTCCAAACAGAAGACCTATTAGGATCATGCATGTTATGCATAACATGCATACACTTGCATACATTTGTTATGAAATACTTTCTTTGCATAATAAAGTCTTTGAGCTTAGTTAAGATTGTCTAGACACTTTGCTACTAACATTCAAGATTAGTGTTGTAAAAGTGCAAGAAAGTAAGAGTATTCACAGGTAAAGCATCTGAAGGAATGAAAATAAAAGGAGTGACATTACCAAGAAGCATCATCTTGGTGACCTTAAGAGGCTAGATAGACTTTTAAGCTCCTCAAACTCAGTATCCATCTCCAGAATCTCATCGGGAGCATCATTTGGAATAGCCGTCCATAATAGTTAGACTATTGTAGGGTGTGGAATATGGTAACGAGAAGGTCCAACATGTCAGCGATACATGCGCTCGGCCTTAAAAAGGGAAGAATGCACTCAAAACTTGAGACGAATGCACTCTGAAGACTTTTTTGATGGTGAAATAAAAACCTCTAACTCCCAAATCTTTTCTTTTGTAGGAAATATTGGGAAGAGGAATGAGGCCCTTTACCATAGCATCAATATTCACCCTAAGGCCATAACCTTAATGGTAGAATATCACGACCCTATGATCAGAGACATCATGATTAAAAGGGAAGAATGCACTCAAAACTTGAGACAAATGCACTTTGGAAAATTCTTTGATTATGAAATAAAAATCTCTAACTTATAAATCTTCTCTTTTGCAGGAAAAATTAGGAAGAGGAATGATGGGCCCCTCTACCATAGCATCAACAAAATAAAGCCATAACTTCGATGGTAGAATATCGCGACCCTGTGACTAGAGACATCATCACCATAATAAAAAGGGAAGAATGCAAAAGAATAACATTGCATTTTGACAAAATTTCTCCACTTACAAATAAACCATACTAACTTATGGTATTTTGTGCAGGGAAAATAAAAGAGAATGAAGAAGAGGAAAGGAATCGATACATCAATAAGAATGATTAGGATAGAAAATGCCAATCATTTGTCAAAATCTCACTCTGTGTGTCAAATAGCTTAACAAATGGCAAAGGGAAGTAGTATAACTCTATCTCTTTTTGATTTTGTAGTACAGTGAAAATTGAAAGAAAATTTATAAAATTGAGAGTAAATTCATCCACTTCATGATATCATCTGCAAAAACTTATCTCATGACCTTTGATTTTAATGGCTTTCTTTTATTAGCCTCTTAGAATTCAGATGTCTCATTGACAGTTCTATGTTGAGAATTTCTAAAACTCTAATCAATCTAATGCTTACTTTACACCCAAATGAGGGGAAGAATATGCAAAGACAAAATCTATGGACTTGTAGTATAAATTGGTTGAATTTCAAAGTGTCATTTTAGTCTTTTGAATAATAAATGTGCGTATAATCTACTCCAATGCTCAGAAATGAGTACCAGTACAAATCCCTCAATGGTATCCATGTAGAGTAATACGAGAAAAGTGGGGGAACACTAAGAAGAGAATAAAAATAAGAGCAAGCATAATGTACTCCAATGCCCAAAAATGAGTAAGAGTATCAACATGAACTTCTAGTGGTATCCACGTTGAGTGATATAAAAAAGGCGGGGAATACTAAAGGAGGACCCACGTTAAAAAAAACTTGCTCTATTTACTCCAATGCTTTATAAGAGTATGAGTATCCAAATGACCTTTCTAATAGTATTGACACTGAGTAATACAAGAAAGGTAGGGGAATACTTGGTTAAGGAAGAAAAGCGCAAAAATAATTCAAAGACTGTTTTGATACTCTGAATTCAATATTTTTATGCTTAATTTCCATAAGTTTTGTTTAGCAAATTCTCCCTAAAATTAGGTGTGGAAGTGAGCTCTTCACTTGGTAAATGCTATACTCTTAGCATAAGATGGTTAATGATGCCTCTGACCTTTGTAAATGGCAAATAAGTGACAGTCATGAAAATAAAAAAATAGTGAGATTCGTTAAGTGCATGCTATCTTATGATAAAAGGATGAATTTTCTCATAAATTGTCAACATTATAATGTACTTTTATACATTCATCATGATTGAAACTAACTTCAATATGTCTATAGGAATTTTCTCATAAATTGTCAACACTATAATGTACTTTTATACATTCATCATGATTGAAACTAACTTCAATATGTCTGTAGGAATTACAAAACCAGAAGGAAGTGCACAGTGGAATTAAAATTAGTTAGCACAAAGAATTCAAAGCATTCAACTCAAACAACCAAAGAAAAAAATCAGCAAGCAGTTATGGACTTTATCAACATCAAAAGGCGACCAATGAAAGGATTACAGTCAATTTGCAACCAATTATAGATTGCATCATCATCAGCGAGCAATTATGGACTGCAGCATCATCAGGGAGCAATGAAAGGGTTGTAGCTAATCATGAGCAGTTATGGACTGTAGCATCATCAGTGAGCAAATGAAAGGATTGCAGCTAATCATGAGCAATTATGGATTATGGCATAATCAACATTACATGATCGAGTGTAATGTATTCCACTTTAGTCCATTACTTTTGTGTGCAGATGGATCCAAGTTCTTTCATTGCAATTTGGTCTATAATTGCATTCTGATTAAGAACATTTTCCTAATTAAATAATGGCATTCATCAAATTAATAATTCATTGAATTATTAAAACTGCATAATCAAAATGTGGTTCTAAATTTTCTGTCAAATACAAAATACAAAACAATATTACATAATTCATTTTTTGCATTCTACATGCATCATTTCAATCAAAAGGTTCATATGTTGTACAGTAGCTATGATATGAATTTCAAATGATTATGTTATATGCTGCACACTAGTCATAACCTTCATTATATTATGTATTGCATAGCAGTTATGGCATAAACTTTCAAATTCATCATTGCTAGATGTTCCACAGGAACTATAGCAAATTTTTAATTCAACTACACTAGACGTCCCACATGGAATATAATGTGCATCGTTAGACGTCCCACAGGGAATATAATAAAAATCATCATTGTTAGACATTCCACAGGAACTATAGCAAATTTTCAATTCAACTACACTAGACGTCCCACAGGGAATATAGTGTACATCGTTAGACGTCCCATAGGGAATATAATGAAATTCATCATTACTAGACATTCTATAGTAACTATAGCAAATTTTCAATTCAACTACACTAGACTTCCCACAGGGAATATAGTGTACATCATTAGACGTCCCACAAGGAATATAATAAAATTCATAATTGCTAGACATTCCACAGGAACTATAGCAAGTTTTATTTTATCATCACTAGACGTCCCACAGGGAATATAGTGTGCATCATTAGACATCCCATAGGGAATATAACAAAATTCAGTAATGCTAGACATTCTACAGGAACTATAATAAGTTTTCAATTTATCATCACTAGATGTCCCACAGGGAATATAGTGTGCATTGTTAGACGTCCCACAAGGAATATAATAAAATTCATCATTGCTAAACGTTCCATAGGAACTATAGCAAGTTTTCAATTTATTGTCACTAGATGTCCCATAGGGAATATAGTGTGCATCGTTAGATGTCCCATGGGGAATATAATGAAATTCATCATTGCTAGACGTTCCACAGGAACTATAGTAAGTTTTCAATTTATCATCACTAAACATCCCACGGGGAATATAGCAAAAACTCATTTGCACAAAGTCCATTAGACATTCAGCAGGAAATATAGTGAGACTTGCCAAACATCATACTTTGCTCAGCAGTTTGAGCATAAATCTATCACTTAGGATACAATCAAGTGTCCTAATTTCTTTCTTTCCAAAATTGTGTGCTTCTACTGTTTTGCCATAATTTGTCAAGCAAACAATGACAAAGGGGGGCAACAGTAAGCACCCAATTTTGGGATGCAATTGTGCACAATGGCAATATAAGCCCCTATAATGAAATTCATTCAAAGATTGAACTTGGTTGTCAGTTTTCTAGACTTTAGGGACTAAATTGCAATATTTTTTAGGATTTGATTGTAAATAAGTCAATTTTTAGAGGTCTTTTGGTAATTAAAAGTAAAAAAATTAGAAATCAAAATTATGGATTTCCAATTGGAAATCCATAATGCCGATTGGAAATCTAGATTTCTGATCAGAAATCCACAATTCCAATCAAAAGTCTAGATTTCTGATCGGAAATCCAATTTCCCAATCAGCATTGCACAATTCTGACTTGTAAAATCCCATTTTTTTCAATTTTTTACATATTTTTTATTGATTTTTTAGGGTTTTGATTGGTTAAAAATTAAATTTTTATCATTATTTTTTATCTAGAAAAGATTTTTGACGCATTAAAAAAACACGTAACTTTCAAAAATCAAATCCTTATTAGAGGAGATGAGTATGTTCCTCCTGATAAGGAGATGATTTTGTTCCTCCAAAGGAGAAAGCCGGTACGTGCATACTCTATTTTAAAAGCAAAGTTTGCATATGTGCTGGAGGACCTTTTTTGGGAGGGGCTTTTTTTTACACAGAGAGAGGGAGAGACTGGGAGACACACAGACTAAAAAAGACGAGAGAAGAAAAAAGAGAGACTGTGAAAGAGAGAAGAGAATTATACAATTAAATCCCAGTCCAGAATCAAATCAACAACTGAGTCAATTTCAATGGTGAAAATCCTAGCATGAGGGACTATCTCAAAGCATATGCACGAGATTCCCTTTTTTTCTTCTCTTCTCTTTTATGATTTTTTATTTTGTTTCATTATTGTTTTCTTATTCAATTTCATTACTAATCTAATTTTTTGTGTTTTTTTATTTTAATGCTCAATTGTGGATTGAGGAGGATATTGCTTGTATTCAAATGAACAAAAGTTCCATGGAATAATCTGTACTATTTTCTAGTAGATATTAGGGTTTTAATTTTTATTTTACCTTTATGTGTTCTGTGTAGTTATTCATGGGTGTATAATTGTTTAATTTTAATTTTTGTATGTAGTTTATAATAGCCCCAGTAGTGGGAATAGTAAAAGATTTAATTTTTTACATTTAAAATCAATTAGTAATTAGGTTCAATTGGGTAAAAATTAATTAAAATTAATGGTGGCTTTATTTAATTAGGGTTTGTATGTAATTAAATTAGGTTTTTTAGAAATCATATGTGAATGTGTTTTGATTTATTTTTATGATGTTTTTTTATGTTTTTTTTTTGTTTTTGGGCCTTAAGCCCACGCTTAGGTCTAACCCGCTTAATAAGTAGGATTAAAAATGGTTTAAGGCTTTAATAATTAAAATCAACTTAGGCCCATTAAGTTAATTAGATTTTAGGCCCACTTAGTTAATTATAACTTATTTAGACTTAGCTCAGCCCACTTAATTTCATTTCTTTTAAAATAAATAAACATAGGTCCACATTTCACTTAAAATAAAACCAAGTTAGATTTAGGTCCACTAATTTAGCTTTTCTTTAAAATTAAATAGACTTAAGCCCATTACTTAGACAAACTAAAATAAATAGATCTAGGCTCACTAATTAACAAAAATATAGGCCCACCTTTAGTCCATTTCACTTGTAAATAAAATGTAAATCTAGCTAACTTTTTTAATAAAATTAACATAGTTTAGACTTAGGGACAACGTGGTCTTGAGTGCATTTTTTATGTGTAATTTTATTGACTAGGTGCCTAGGGTTAGATGAATGTCAAAATAGGGTTTAATAAAATTGCATGTAATTAGAGGATGAAATGATCATTTATAAAATTATTCTAAATGAACACGAGACTAAGAGAAGTTAGTATTCCGTATTCATAATCTCCTGGTTGTTGTGCTAGCTTTCTTTTTGAGAATCGAGTTCCAACTTTTTGATTTGTCCCAGTTATTACCCGAGGTGGTGACTCCTCATCTCCATGCCATGTCTTTATGATAGTGGTTAGTGTGTTCTCTAAGGCCCTGAGCCTAAACAGTGTCGCAGTTGTTAAAATCTTGGATGTGCGCTAAACCCCATTGTCTACACTTATTACCAATTCAACCTTTATTTATGATCAATTAACTACTAAGCCATACCTAACCTTAATCCAATTTGAGGGTTTCTTAAGAATCATAGGCTTTCCTCCTATGACAACCCTATGATTAACTAAGTAAATTAACATTCTTAGATTTAAAGCTCTCGCCTACTAAGTGTTCGGTTAACCCAGTTTAAGTACCAACCCTTAATCAATATTAGTTGCTTAAGTGTTTCTCAACTAAGAAAGCATCTAACAGGTTATTGTTTAAATCCAATATAATGCATCTTTTGATCAATTTTTATTATGTATATTCAATCAAAGGGTGATCAATCCAAAGAAGACATAAAGTTCAACAACAACCAAAGGATCTAGATTAATGTCTTAGGTTTAATTGTGATTAGCCCATGGTTGAATTGCAACAAGAACCTTAATTAAGAATTTGGCTACTCATGTTAATTGTAAGAGACAAAGAAGAAGAATAAAAGAAAATAAACATCATCATTAAATCAAAATTAATAATAAATAAATACAATTGAATAACATAAACCCCCTGTTCCATAAGAAGCTTGATGTTCTTCAATTCGTATTCTCAAATCTCCAAAACTAACATAAGCAAGAAAAATCCTTTCTCTCCAAAACTGCTTTGAAAAATGTATATAAAAAAGTGATGAAAAAAATAATATCCCTCCTTTTTTTGGTGGCTACCCTTTTATAAAACCCTAATTACCAGCCTTAGGGTTACAACTATGTGAAATCTCCATCTTGTCCCTTATGAGTCAGCAATTAAATTCGACTTTGAATTTTTCAATCACTAGGTTGCACAGCTGTGTGCATTTTGTGCATGGCCATGAACATCACTTCTTCAGCATTTTAGCATATCAACCTCTATTGCTTTTTGGGCCCACTTCAAGTGCCTACGGCTCTCATGTAACCTTCCTCTACTATTCTTTGACTTTCCTAAATATATAAAAATCAACCAAAAATAAACCAGCTAATACATAAAAATAAATAAACACACAAGACATGCATTAAGTACTCAACTAAATAAAAACTGAATAAAAGAAACATAAACGTAACTGAAATTGTATTTTTCCTAACACAAAGACTACTTAAAGAAATGCATTTTTCACACTCATTAAAAGACATCAAATAAGTAAGCAAAATCAAATTTCATTGCATTAACTTTAGTGTTAATTACATCATCATTTTGAAATAAAGAAAAAGTACAGAGATCATCATCAGTAATGTCTTCGAATAGGATGTCATCGATGCTTGATTCGAGGATGGCAGTAGCTTGGGCATGATTGATAGTTTTGACATCAGCTCACAGATGTCAGTCTTGGTGATCATGTACGGTAAGTGCTTCTCTTTGAGGGTGTCATTAAAGATCTTAAACCCCAGTTTCTTAATTTTATTGCTCATCCATTCCTCAGCTTGTCCTTAATAGACTTGGGTTAAGCTTTGAGCCATAAAAGAGGTTAATTTCTTAGCCACAGTATCCTTTTCAGGATTATGCCCATGACTTGCAAGTTTTAAAGCTAAATAGTACTGATCATCCTATCTCCTTTGTCAAATTCTTCTCCCCATCTTGAGGGTACTATGTCTTTTAAGAGTGTATGGGCAGCAGGAGTGCTGTGTACTTGACTTTGTAGTTAAACTTCCTAGATGGTTGGCCTAGTAAATCCCATACTTTATGGTTTTTGTTGAAATTTTTATCTGTCTCTAGTTCTTATAAGTAAAGGTAATCAATCACTTCACCATTCATAAGGAGAGCTATATCCCTATCTCTTTTTTGCATCATCAAGTGGGTTAAGGATTTATGAGGCATTAAAATGAATTGAAAGGTAGAAGGACACTGCTCATCTTCATTAGAATCATGAGGTTCAAGAATGGGATTTGAGGGTTTGTCATTTGAGGGCTTATCTTAGGTTTCTTATATGGCTTGGATTGATTTTTCAATAAGGTCTTCTAGTAGATTGGAGGAGATCATACTGATGGTTGGTGGAGGCATGTTTTGATAGTTTGGGAGAGGATTGGTCTTGATATTAGGTCATTTTCTAGGGCATCAATTTTTCCAAAATCAATGAGGTTTTGGATTACATTTTTGAGGGTTCTACATGTATCAATGGTGTGGCTAGGCATCTGGTGAAAATGGCAGAACAAGTTTTGGTTAATTTGAGGTGGTAGTGGGTTTGGAAAAGGCCTAGGCTCTTGTGGCTATAAGAGGTTCTTTTTTTAAAGCCTTTGGAATACTTTGGATAGTGGGAGGTTAAAGTTTGAGAATTTTCTTAGTGGTTTGATGGAATTGATAGATGGTGAGTTGTGGGTGTTGGGTTGGATCATGTTTATTTCTACGGCTCGAGTGAAGTTGTTTTGGATGTTTGGTTGGGGATTATGGTAAAAAGTATTTATGGCTTACTGAGGTTCCTCATCCTTAAATCTGATCCCAACTTGATGAAGAACTTTGAAGTGAGGATAATGAGCAAAGATCATCTATTTTCTAAAGTGTGGTAGTGCCCCTTTGATTATCAACTCTATTTGTTTATCCTCAGGAGGATGGTTTCACATCTTGACTACCTTTCCCTGCCATCTGGTGACATAATTAGAGAAAGCTTCATCAATTTTCTACCTTATAGTCTTAAGGTCCTTTCGAGTGATGTCTAACTGAGTGTTGTATTCATACTGCTTGATAAACTTCTAAGTTAGTAGTAGCCAATCATTTTTTATTTCATCTTTAAGGCCAAAGAACAATGCCCTCAGCCCTTCCTCTAGTGATGCAAAAAAGAATCGAACAATCTATGATTTTGTAAGCTTTGTGATAGCTATGAAGGTAGCATATTGCCTTGGATGGACCCTCTTATCTCTTGTTTTATTAAACTTAGCAAAGTTCAGTAGCTTAAAATCATCTAGAAGCGGCTCATCTTTGAATAGTGCCAGGTCGGTGAAGCTTTTAGAGCCATCAGTTCCTTTGTCTTTAAAGGTGAATTCCAACTGAGCCATCATGTTGGCCAATAGTTTAACCTCCCATGTCGATTTTGGCTTGTTCATGTTAACAATTTTTATAGCTTTTGGTGCATTCCTGAGATCTTAGTAATAGTCATTGTCATCATTAACTTAAACTGGAGTGCGAGGAATTCCCTTTGCCTTATCTACCCTAGGGCGAAAAAATGTAAATGCTTCATTTAGTAGAGTGCTATTCCTATCTCGGGCACTTTTAGCTTTGATTTGGGGTTAGAGGATTTCAACTATGGTGCCTTCAGTGAGCAACTTTTGGATCCCATCTTTTACCTTGTCTTCAAATTACTGACAGGAGGTATCTTCTTGGTCACTTATATTTGAATGTAGTATTTTTGTACATTTATTAGGGTTAGCTAAATGAATGATGCATGAATTGTGCCTATAAAAGAAAAGGGTGAGCATGTATGCATGGAGTGGATGCAAAAATCCTATAATGGAAAAATGAATATCCCTGCAAAAAATAATGGTTAGTACGTGCTATCTATATGTATGTGATGTGTGCATGATTAAAGCTAGTTAGTTTTCCTACATAGTGAACAAACCAATCACAAGGAAGCTCTCACTTCTAACCTTATTTCTCTATGAGGTCATTCAGTCTCTTTTTTAGGTGGATTTTGAACCTATAGTCATTAGGGGACTATGGTTTCACTCACAGAACTAGGTTGTTTCAATTTATATTGGTAAGAACCAAAGGGTAAACTAAGGAACGATACTCAAATATGCTTGAGGTATTCACATGATGTTAATGTGAGGGTCAATTATCGAGCTTTAAATGATTTCCAAAGCCCATATGTGCCCATATGCATAGGACCAAGGTCGATCAAAGGGAGTTTGAGTCCTTGCCCTTATATCGATATTCGTTATACTTACTGGGAGTCATGAAAGTATTGTTTGATAGTTTATAGTTTGATTTTACTGACATAAAGGTCCATAATCTAGTTGGGTTCCTAACCCATTCATTTGATCCGATAAGGATAAATGGACGAAATCTCATAGGTTCCGTTATTGAGGGATGTCATTATTTGTTAATTTGCATAGACTATTCAAGTTGAGGTACATGATTCTCATCATTCCTCATGCTTTAGGCTCACATGAAGTATATGAGAATCATGTGGTTTTTGAGCATAAATTTCTATGAAAACTAACATTATGATGTCATTCGATGATAAACACTAAGGAGGGCCATGTTATTTATGAATATCATGTCAAATGGATAACGTTAGGACAAGGATAATGTGCATAGCTTGGTGGAATCCTAGTGGATGTTGCTACTAGTTTATCTACATGAGCTAAGTTAGGGTGAAAGGCTAAGGGCTTATTTAGTGAGAATGCCTCCATATGACTAGGGTTACAAACTCTAGTCAGTGAGTTTAGCATTGTTTTGATAACACGGTAGCCGCCCTTAAGGACTTGGGTTACAGACTTTGGTCAAATGAGTCTAGCAAATGCATGACTAAAGACTAAAGGTGATAGTACCATATCTTCGTCGCCCCGTGACTTGAGTGGAATCATGGTGGTGATGTCATTTAGTATTATCGAGGCTTTTAGGGACAAGCAGTGCACGTGTGATATGTAGTGCAAATGTAGTGGTGAGGGGCTCTATATGATTGAGTATTGCATGATGAGAAATAGTCATTTTTGAGTTAATCCCTCTTACTTAGAAGTCCCTAGTGGAGCCACCACTATGAGAGACTGAAATGATAATTATACATCCGACACTTTAGTGATGGTCGTGGTTTTTTATTATAATGTAGGGAGCTTTCCATTTCTGAGGGACATGGCAACTTTATTGAACAGGGACAAGTGATTCATCTTGGGGGGGACGAGATGCTTTTGATTTTGTGAAGTCGCCACCCTGATTTTTAGAAAATTGAGAAAAGAAAGGGGATAATACTCACTGACAACATTGGGTCACTCAGTGAGTATTATCCCCAGCAGAGATTTTTAGGTTCAGGAGATCACATATACTTTTTGACTATTTCTCATTATACAATATTCGATGTATAGCTATCGCAACACCCTAGTTTCGATAATGAGAGTTTATATAGCATTCACATAGTACATTAGATAGTATATGATAATAAAGCTAAAAATTTATTTATTACATCACTTTCCTGATAAAATACATATGAGAAGGAAAAGATTATGGAAAAGTAAATCTAATATGATAGATCTGCAAGAATAACACGACCATTTACACAGTTTGTTTGATGAATGATAGGATGATCATGCTTGCAGTGCTTATTTATGCTATAATGATGTATGATAATAATATGACCATCACTAGACTGAGAGCATGATGACTCTATTTTGAGATGTGAACTTTTCACATTATTAGTATTTATGATGTGATTTCATGATTTTTGAAATAGATGATGCATAATGATTACATGAAATAAGCATAATGAAGCATTTATTATTCATATAGCATGTAAGATTACTCATCTCATTACTCAAGGGCAATAGTATTCCTAAATACTGATGACACTAAGATAAAATGCAATGCAAAAAATAAACATGCTAAAATAATTATGTGGTCCTCAGACTCAACTCAACTTATTTGAACTTTGAAGCTCTAGCTTTAAGAGATTATCAAGCTTTCCTTGTCGAGAGGTTCAAAATGACTGCATAATGATGCTAGAATATATACCTTTGAAGCATTCTTTGAAAAAGATGAGGCTAGGTTTAATGGAAAAAGGTATCTAACAACCTAAAGGAAAGGTTGTGGGAGAGTAAAAACTATATCGGAAAGGGTTTCTCGTGCCTTCGACCGGATTGATTTTTGAGTGTATGTGTGTCCACTTGCTCCCCCCATAAAATAAGGTGTAGAGGGGATCTATTTATAGGAAAAAATGTGTAGAATGGGGTGGTGTAGGCTTGTTCACACGTGTATAGGGGGATTTTTGCGCATGGCCATGCTAAGTGCATGTGGCCATGCACTCACATGTGCATTTTCACACGCACTTCAACACTTCACACGCTCTTCTTAGGTTTCACGTGAGTTGTTCTAGGGTTGGTTCTTAGGGTTTTTAGGCCTTCTGGATATGTTTTGGAGTTTGTTTTGCCAAATTCGGCATTAATTTTAGCACATGACACCTAGGGGTGTTTATGTGCACTTCTGAGTGATACATGCTAATACTCGGGTTGTGTTGGACCATTCTGGACCACTTCAAAAGGTTTTGGAGCCTTTTGGATGTGTTTCTAAATTCCATTTTATTAAAATCAATTTCCATTTTTCCATAAAGCTAGGCCTCAGTCTAATGAAATATGCACTAACTTAATGAGTTGAGTATTTTGAGAGGAGTTTTCTCAAAATAAACCTCTCGTTATTCCGATAATTCATATTTTGCAAAGTTGGAGCACAATTTAATGGCTCGGTGATTGATTTTACACTCTAGTGGGGTCAGTTGGGTGTTTTAAGGTTGCACATTTAAGAGGTATTACGAACGAGCAGATTCTAGTCATCTCAGGAATTGGTTTCATTATTAGACCTTTTTAGTGACAGTCAAATTTGAGGTATGATAATGATAGAAGTGCTTGAATTCAGTAGAATCAGTGAATTCCAAAATCATTTGATAATACTTTGGGGATTTAGAAAGATCCTAAGGTTTCAAAAACCAATTTTTTGGAAAATGATTTTGCATTATAATAAAAGGATCTTTATGATAAAAACCATTTTCAATAATCAAAATATTTTAGATAGAATTCTTTATCAGAAAATTAGAAGATGGAAGTTTTAATTGTGATAAAATAATCTGTGAACTACTTTGAGTAGTTATAGGAGTTGATTTATTTTGAGAAAGGGTTTTAAAGGAGGATGATTTTCCTTTCTCAGTATTAGAAATCAATTAAAGAGCTTTACCTAAAATACCTTTGTTGCCATCATTGTCAGGATGTTTAATGGCTAGAGGCTCGAAGGTACTTTGGATTTCTTCAAGAAGTTCAAGGGTTTTGGAGATTGATTCAATCCATTGCTAGATTTGAATAGTTTTATCTATATTTTTAGCTATATCAAATTCTTCTTGATTTACTATATCGAACCATGACTTTATGGGTTTAGCAGCAGAAAGAGGAGGGGGAATAGAAGTTTTAACTTTACCTTTATCTTTATCTTTATCTTTCTTTTTTTGAACCATCTTTATCTATTTTGTAAAAATTCTATAGTCAAAAATTCTGGTAGAGAATTTGTATCTCATTTAATGAATTCTATATCAAAATCAAGATATTCTCAAAATAGCTTGCCATCTTACAAAAATCTATTTTGATGCAATATTTTGAACATCTTTTTTTGTAAAACTTCTTTAGTAGACTTGTAATAAATGAAAAGTAAAAACTTTTGATTTAACAAACCTTATTGAAATTTTAATATGCATATGACAATGGAAAGAACTTCTTTTTTAATAGTAGAGTAGTTCCTTTGTGTATCATTCCAATGACCTAAAGTGTTTTCAACTACAACTTCTTTTCCATTGGAAACCTCTTTTAGAATACCACCATATCCTAATTCACTTACATTTATTTCTATAATTTTAGGGAGTTTAGGATCAGCTAGATGAAGGCATGGGATTTCAAGGATATGAGATTTTATCTATTTGACAACTTTAGTGTGTTCATCAGTCTAAAGGATAAGATTTTTCTTTATTCTATCATGCAGAGGTTTAATAATCCTATTAATATTAGGACAGAAGTCTAAAACATAATTAAGGCTTCCTAAAAACCTTTTCAAATGTACTTTATTAAGAATTTTATCAGGGAACTTGTTTCCAAATTCTAAAGATCACTTGATGGGAACAATAGTACCATAATATATATAGTGTCCTAAGAATTTGACTTTGGTATGGAAAAGACATATTTTCTTAGTAGAGACAACCAAACCATTAACTTTAACTATATGAAGAAAGGTTTTTAAATTCTTGAAATGCTATTCAATGGAGTTTAAAAAAATGAGTACATCATTAATATAAATAATGCAGAATTGGGAATAAGTATTGAATATGTCATTCATTATTCTCTAAAATTTTGATGGTGCATTTTTCAATCCAAATGGCATGACATTCCATTCATATTGACCAAAAGGGACAGTAAAAGTTGTTTTGTAGCGATGTTCTTTATCAATTTGTATTTGCTAAAATCTTGATTTCATGTCAAACTTGGAAAATACAAATGCAGAGTGAAACTTATGCAAAAGATCTTTTTTGTTAGGAATAGGATACCTAATCCATTTTAAAGCTTTATTTAAAGGTTTATAATTGATTACAAGCCTAGGAGTACCTTTTTCTATTTCAAAAGTTTTATTGACATAAAAAGCTACACAACTCTAAGGAGACTTGGATTTTGAGATTAATCCTTTGGATTTGAGATCCTGGATTTCTTCCTTTCAATACTGTTCTAGTTCAGCTTTCATCTGAATTGGTATGGCTTTGGTAGAAATATCTTTCTCATTAAATCCTGGCTTGTAAGGCAAATCAACTATATATTGTTTTCTTTTATAAAAAGCATTTGGTAAATTAGAGTAAACTTCTTTTATAACAATATCTTAAAATTATGAAATCTTACATTTTACCAAATCTATCTTTGATTGATGTTCAATGTTTTGAAAATGAACATTTAGCTTTAAATCATGAAAATCAGTCTCTTTTCCTTTTATTAATGCTTTTATCTCATTTGTGTAAATGGAATAACTTTAACAAAGTTAAGAGTTCTGGTTTTTGGTTTTTCTAAAAATGGGAAAGATATATGAACTTTATCATCTATGAAATCAATAGAGTTATAAGTGGTTAAATAGGGAGTTATCAAATTAATGAATGGTGTCCCCAAAATCATAGTATAATTGATATCGAAACTAAAAGAAAATATGTCTTTATAAAAAATCCATTGTTTAAAATACTGGCTTTTGTTTTACCATCTATATGCATCTTCGAACTATTAGTAGAGGAAAGCTTTTCTTTGGTTCATTATTGAAAATGGTTAGGAACCATATTTATTTTTATACAACTTGAATAAAATCCTGTATCAAATAGTGCTATAGCATCAATTTGAAATTCTTTATAAAAAATAATAGAAATCTTTATAATATATTTTCTTGAAGATATTTGGTTTAGAGCACATAGAAAATCTCTTGGGACTTTATCAAGGTTAGTTAAAGATTGGGGTTCTAAATCCTTAGTCTCATTACTATAACTAGACTCTTCAGTAAATTTGGTGACAAGAGCTTGGATTAACTTAAAATCTTTTTGCTACTTATCTTTTAACAATTTTATCTCAGTCTTTATGGTCTTTATTTCTCCATGAATTTCCTAGATATCTCTTAAAGGTTTCTTACTAAGTTTCTTTTAGTTTAGAATGGTAGTAAAATCATATGTACCTGTACTAGTGGAAGGAAACTCAATCGCTTTAGGTTTAGGTTCCTTTTCTAGGGATTGCCTAAGCTATTCAAGATATTTTTTATCGATATCAGGGTTGTATATATATTGAATGACATTTAGAATCAAGGTTTGTTCTTTAGTAAGCATGTTGAGTTGCTTACCCTCAATACTAGAGTCAATATTAGAATAAGAGGAGGAAGTAATTGCTATCTCATCTATCTGAGGATGTTTTATTCCTAGGAATTTATTAGAATTAGTTTTATATTCAAAAGTTTCTATAAAGAGGGCTGTTAGTTTGTTTAAGATTCCTTCTTCTAAGTTTAATTCCTAGAGTTTCTCAAGACTCGGAGCTTGATTCTTAAGCCTAGTCAACTATTTAACTATACTGTTGATATGGGCATTAGTGAAGTTGTTATGAGAAACTATATTTTCAAGTTTTGGAAGTCACTATCTTGAGGCTTTTGTAAGGAGAAGTATCAACAATCTCATTTCCTATAGGGATTTTGATTATCTTAAGAGGAGGATGTTCAGACTTTATATTTTGACCATTGGTTGTTTCCTATAACGTTACCTTTTTTCTCAAAATGACAAGATTTAAAACTTTAAAAGGATAAGAAATATTGTTTTCTGAAGCCTAAATTTCAAACCATTCAAAAAATAATATATTGACTTTATTTTGTTGCAAAAAATCATAAAACTGGCTTTGGATGACTTCTCGATTATTTAGAAAATGTTTGAAGAACCAAGTTCTTTTTTCTATATTATAGGATGCATAAAAAGCTTTGTGCAAGAGAGCTTTATCAGGAGTGAAGTCTTTATTTAAGACATTTAATTCACGGGCCATATTTTTAGTGATAGTTGAGGCGGTTGGAGAACTAGAAGGAGAAAGAGATTTGTTTTCCTGTCTGGGCTTAGTATAAATTGGTTTAGGTATACTGGTGCTATAGTCTATATTTTTAAGAGAAGTAGGAGGTAGATCTGAGGTTGAATATCTGGTTGGGTCAGTATATGGAAGATTGATAATAGGAGGAAGATTTAGAAGAAGATTCACCTGGTCATTTTCTGGCAAATATATGGTTCTTGGTATATTTTGATGTTGGCTTGGCTGTGTGTCTTTATGATATAAAAGGTTTATAACAGAGGGTATTTGGGATATCCTTCATAGATCAAGGGATTTTAATGATGATGTATTAGAGAATCTAAAACTAGAAAAGGTTATATCAAAGTAGAGTTTTACTCTATCATCTTGAAACTGGGTTACATGCTTTATTTCGGTATTTGAAATAAATGATAATGTTTGGCCTCTTCTCGGAAAACCATTAGGAAAATGTAATTATTTTGTCAAATATTCTGCTCCACCAATTGCCACTATCCTATTAACCTCTATCATGCCATAAGGTTAGGTCCATCCTTCCACTTTAAGGACTGCATGGGAATATCTCTAAATAAAAGATATGATGTTGGCAAATGAAGAAAATTATTGGCAGACAATAAGGTGGAAGATCACATTGTAAGGAACAACATTGTAAGGAAGATTTGGATGAAGATTCGCCTAGTCATTTTCTAGTAAATATATAGTTCTTGGTATATTTTAATGTTAGCTTAACTGTGAGTCTTTATGATATGGAAGGTTTATGACAAAGGGTATTTGGGATATCCTTCCTAGATCAAGGAATTCTGATGATGATGTATTAGAGAATCTAAAACAAAAAAGGTTTTATCAAAGAAAAGTTTTACTCTACCGTCTTGAAACTGGGTTACATGCTTTATTTAGGTATTTGGAATAGATGTTTCTTTTGTTTGAGTTTTTTAGCTCAGGGGCTCCTTCAATAAGTTTATAGTTGATTAGAAGCCTAGGAGTACTTCTTTCTATTTCATAAGCTTTATTGACATATAAAGCTGCACAACTTCAAGGAGACTTGGATTTTGAGATTAATCCTTTGGATTTGAGATCCATAATTTCTTCCTTATAATAGATATATATATATATATATATATATATATATATTCAAAGATCAATTTAAACCCTTAACTTCCTATTTCTTGTTATGGATTTAATTATAAACATTAGAAATAATACTCCACATATCTCATGCATTCCTCATGTCTATATGAGATGCATGTTATGCAAATAAATGTAAATACATTATATGGGCATTATAGCTAACATACACTATTAACCATAATATAATTTGTAGCTAGTTTTATAAAATTTTAGTTACAATAATTAAATTAAGGCTAATTAACAAAATACAAATGTGAAAATAAAAATTTTTCAATCCCACATTGAAAAAAAATAATAAAAAAAGTTTTTCTTCCTATTATAAATAAAAATCATTAGTTTTTTTTATCAAAAAAATGATATATATAAACTAAAATTTAAATTTTAAAATGGAAAAGGATAAACTAAAATTTACATTTTAAAATGAAAAGGGATATATATATCATTTAAAATAAACCAAAATTTAAATTTTAAAATGAAAAAGGATAAATTGAAATTGAAATTTTAAATGAAAAGGGATGTTATATTGTATTATTAGCTCCATATATTTGTTCCTACATATATATTTTATTTGCTACAAAATAATACTTTTGTGGCTAATAATTAAAATTTTTTGCTACACAATTTATTATTTTTTTGTAGCAATTAAATTTAATAACTTTTTACAATTAGCTTTATTACCATAAGTTATGTAGCTAAAAATGTGAAAAATAGCTACATGACACTTAAATTTCGTAGCTAACTTTTAGTGACGCGATTTCTTACTACACCAAGCTACAAAACTTATTTTTGTGGTTAAAAAATTTAGCTACAAAATTTTATAGATTTAGCCATAAATCATTGTAAAGCTATAGGGAACAATTATTGCAGTGTATCCTTGACGGAACAATTCCTTGACCATAAAAGGAAGTTCTCAATCTAATAATAAATTTGCTTGAAATTAATCCATAATACATATCCTAGTTTATTAAGGGTTAGCTCCTTTTATCTTGGCTCCTCTCTTCCATCTATGAGGAAATATATCCGTACTTAATTGGGTTACAATCATCTGCTGCTATTTGGACAGCTCTTGCTTCACTGTTTGGCACAGAAAGTCATGCTCAATACACCTAGCTTCACATTGAACTTCATAATCTACCTAAAGAGGATAAATTTGTCTCATAATATTTATACAAAGCTAAATCCATTGCTGATTTACTTGCTCTTACTAGGCAACCTATCTTTGATACTGAGTTTAACATTATAATTTTTTAAAAACTCGATGTTGATTACATTGGGATCATTGCTGCTCTACAACAATGCCTCGACCCTCCATTATTTCATGATTTGCATGGACAATTGGTAGCTTATAAGCTTTTGCTCTAGTTACAACAACCACATGTACCAATTGCCAATATGGTTCAATGCCATGGAGCTCCTCCCTATGTTTATGCTTAACCTTCTGGTTTTTAAGGTTGAGGTAGAGGCAAACATCTCATTAATTCTTTCACCCCTCCTCACTTAAGTTTCATCACTTATCAGATTTATGGTTATAGTAATCGTATAGTAATAACTTATCATCACCATTATGATCAATCTAATTCTTATAGAGCTTGTTCCTTTTCTTCTCTACCATCATAGGCTCATCTTTTAGTGTGACATGATAATTCTAATGTCCAATCACTTTCTTCATCAACTTCATCTCTACCATGGTATTTAGATATAACAGTCACACATTATTTTACTTTGGATATCAGTTCATTTAGTCTTTCTAAAGAATACAAGGGTAAGGATAAATTATTGGTTGGAAATGGAACAAGATTCCCTATTCAAAATACAAGTTTTGGTATTCTCTCTACTCCTTATAAAGTGCTAAATTTGAAGGATGTACTACATATGCCAACCATTACTAAACCTTTGCTATATGTTAAAAAATTCTATAATGATAATCATTGTTTCTTTGAGTTCCATTCTAAGCATTGTTTTATGAAAGATTAGGCAATGAAGAGACCCCTACTATGAGGAACAACTGAACTTAGGCTCTATAAACTACAATCCATTCTCCTAGAGAAAGTTAAACATTCACTTGCAACATTTCTAGCCACTTTGGAATAATGGTATGCAAACTTGTCCATTTGAATTACAAGATAGTTTGTGCTCTAGTTTCTCAAATTACTTTACCATGTTTGAAAGTTAGCAATTCATCAAATAAGTATGAAGCTTGTTACTTAGAAAAAATGCATAGACTCTCTTTATCTATTATATATAATAGAAGCATTGGCCCCTTGGATTTGATTCATTTTTTATGTTTGAAGGCCTGCGCTAATATGTTCATTAATTGGTGAAATTTTTTTTGTCCTATTTATTGATGATTATTCAATATTTACATGGTTGTATCCAATTAAGCATAAATGTGAAGTACCAACAATTTTTTACCAATTTCAAGTTATAGTATAACTTCAATTTAATTGCAAAATTAAGTCATTTAATTTGGGTTGGGGTGGTGAATACAATCCTTTGGCTCAACATTTTCAGTGTCATGGGATTATTCATTGAATTTATTGTCCACTTACATATGAACATAATGGGACTGCAGAAAGGAAAATATGCCATATGGTGGATATTGGATTAGCATTACTTGGTTAGTCTGGGGCACCTTTTAGATACTGGCAATTTGCTTTTGAGGCTGCTATTTATCTAATTAATTGTATGCCAAGCTCATCTTTGTCAAATAAAATTCCTTTTTAAAAACTTTATCATCTATCATTAAATTATTTATTTATTAAGGTTTTTGGATGTGCTATGTATTCATTGCTGAGACCATATAATATGCATAAGTTCTCTTTCATATATAAATAGTGCATTTTCTTGAGTTACTCCTCTTATCACATGAGTTATCAGTGTCTTAATAAAGAAATAATAAAAAAAATATATAGCTTATTATGTGGAATTTGATGAGAATCTTTTCCCTTTCAATCAAATTAATAACATAGTTATAAATTCTTTTCACTCTTCTTCAAGCTCTATGTCTCCATGGCTATAAATATCCTATCCTCACAATACCTCACAATATTGCCTTTTTTTAAAATTCAAATACAACTAGCCTACCATGTAATTTTACATAAGCTCAAGTAATTAATTCACCCAAAACTCCTACACCCTATAACTCACTTGACACTCCTACATTAGCTCAAACACTTAAGTCACCCAACACTCCAACCTTATCTCATCCAATAAGCTCATTGTCCCCATCTTCTACATCTAAACAAAGTCTATCAAAATCTCCTTTACCTGCCAATATCACATCAATGACTATTTTTAAACCCATTGGATTAAAATTATTTATTCAACCCAAAATACAAGAATATAGACAAATAACCTTATACAACCAATCCCACTTCATCTCCTAATAATTCCATTAAACGAACACATCTAATAGCCCTAAGACTAGTCACTTTCCCATATTAATGTTATGCCCATATCACTACTTGATCTCCACCTTCCATATAGCCTACATCCTTTTATCAAGCATCCATCTATCCTGAATGGCACAAGGCCATGGAGAATGAAATGCATACATTATATTGCACAAACATATGGGAACTAGTGCCTAAACATGAACATGGTAATGTTGTTGGGAATCACTAAGTGTATAAAATAAAAAGACACATTGATTGCTTTAGAGAATGCTTCAAAGCCCATTTAGTTGATAACACATATACACAAGAGCATGATCTTAATTATAATAAAACCTTTAATCCTATGATAAAGCTTATAATAATAAATTCTATTATCTCTATTGTTGTTAACAAGGGTTGGATTTTGAGATAACTTGATATTAGTAATGCATTTCTACATGGTAATCTAGCAAAGATTGTATATATAGCTCAACCTTAGGGTTTCATTAATAAAGATCATCCCGACTTTGTGTGAAAATTAAAAAAAAAATCAATACATGGTCTCAAATAAGTACCTTATGCTTGGTTTCATTGACTAAGTATCTTTTTACTGTCTATTGGCTTTATTGGTTCTTAAGCTGATTCATTATTGTTTTTTTTAGTAATGGCTCACTTTAATGCTTTTTATTAGTGTATGTTGATGATATGATTCTCACCAGCAATGATCATGTCTTGCTTAATTATATCATTGCTAAATTATTTGAAGAATTTCAACTTTAAGACTTGGGCAAAGTTCATTACTTTCTAGATCTTGAAGTTAAATATTCTCAACAAAGAGTATCTCTTTCAAAACAATCTTATATCAATGATATTTTAAAGAAAATGAATATGCAAAATTCCAAATCATGTACAATGCTAATGGTCGTTGGACATTCACTTTTAATTAATGATGGAACTCCTTTAGCAAGCTTGGATGGTATTTCTTATCGTTAATGTTGTGAGAGCTTATAGTATGTTACTTTAACTAGACCAAATATCTCTTTTGCCATAATAAACTCTACCACTTCATGCATCAATCGATTGACCATCATTACAAAGCATTGAAATGGATTCTTTGACATCTCAAAGGAACTACTTCTCATTCCTTATTATTTCTACCTAGTCTTAATGTTATGTTGACAGCTTATATTAATCCTGATTACGCTAGTTGCCCAGATGATAGGCACTCAACTGGTTGATATGTGATATATCTTGTTAAGAACTTAATTGCCTGGAATACTAAAAAATAAATGGCAATTTCAAGGTCTTTAACTAAGTCACAGTTCAAAGCTTTTATTGATATTTGTGCTGAACTCAAGTGGCTTAAAATTTTACTTTTAGAACTTGGTATTTTACCTACTACTCCACCACATGTCTGGTGTGATAATACCAGAGCTGTACTCATCTCTACAAATCTAATCTTCAGTGCTCATACTTATCATGTTGAAGTAGATTTTCATTTTATTAATGATTTCAATACAGCTAAAGATGTTACAATCAACAATATCTCTTTCACAAATCAACTTATTGATATTATGACCAAGCCTTTACAAAAACAGTTGTTTTATTTGATTACAAACAAGCTTCGACTTTCCTTTGAGTTGCCTTTAACTTATGAGGGTGTGTTAAGATAATTATGTATCTATTATAGTCTATTATATGTTTGTTATTTGAGTCTTATCATATAGGTCATGTGGTTTGTTAGTTGTATATATAAACATCTCTAATGTATTCTTAATTAAGTATTACAATACAAAACAAACTTCTAGTTTATTTGCTGCTCACTTCTTGACTCTCAAAAAAGGATCGTATAAATGAAACAAAAAAGTTAAAAGTGAAATATAGACTAGTAAAAATGAGAAAAAAGTAACCATAATTTTAAAAAAGTTTGATCAAATAATAGTTTATAGTGTAATTTTACTTTAATATTAATAAGCATGATGAGAAAAATAGGTGCATAAAACAAGATCAATTATCCTAGCCTAACATTCAATCTTCCAATATTCAGTGGAAAAGAAACCCCAGATCGACTTTCCTTTTCTCTTAACTTTTTTTAGCTACTCATCTTCCTGAAGCAAGAAGGGGTGATTTTTTTGTCATTCTTGGCCTGAAATCACCCCTTTACACCTCTTTTATCATTTTATAAATATGAATTTTATTTTATTTTTCATAATTTTATTGTCTTATTATGGCGTTTAATTTTTGTCATGTTGTTACAACACTTTATTTTTGTCGTCTTATTATGGCATTTTTTTAGTGTTTGACGATTTAGATCGGGCAAAGGATATTTGATTAGACATAGACAACAAATCATATTACAATTGTCAATATGTTGCAAAATTGAAGTCATATGTATTCTAGTCACTATATTATTATTGAATTTATAGGCTTTGAGCTGATTTATTATGCTATTAATTTGGGTGTTATTTCATCCTTTATGATTTTTATCGAATTTATATTGTTGATTACTATAAGTGCATGGTTCAACAAATAATATAAAAGTAAGTAGAGTATTGTTTCCCACTGAGATTGATACTAAACAACTATTAATCTTAATTGTATATGTTTAAAGCTAACAATGGTGGTGTGATTAAAGCAAATAAACAACTAAAATAACAAGTAAACTAAGGAATGGAACTCAGGCTACTGCTAATCAAAATAACAAAGGAAATAATCAATAGGAAAGGCATGTTGTTGGGAGATTAAGCACCTCATTTTCATTAGTTAATTTGATGTAGTTTATCAACTTCTTAATGCATATCTTAAGTTTTTTAACAAACATTACATACTCTTTCTCAAACAACTACTTAAATCCACAAGCATCAATCAAATGAGAAACATAAACGTAGTTTAATTCTCATAATCACCATGAATATAAACCCATATCAAGCATGCAAGGCAATAAGTAAAACCCATAAGAGAATTAGATTTGATTAAGCTTTCTCAAGTCATTTAATCCATTTAACATGTGTATGTGGGTCTATTAGATCTACCAACTCTCATTGCATAGATCTAAACTAAAGCTATATCTTCCCACAATATAACATTCAATAAAATCAACAAACATAATATGCATTTAAGGAATAATATAAAAATCAAATCAATATTAAATCTAATAGGTCTCAAAATCCCAATAATATTCAAGAACTTAGCCACTCATGGCCAAGTAAACTATCATTCAATATTCAGAATTATAAGCAAGGAAATAAAATAAAAAAGAGAGTAAGAAAGTGTTATCCAAGAAGCTTGAATCTTAAAATGGGTCTTTTCCTATTAACTTCTTTTTCTCCTCTCTTTTTCTTCTTTTTTCTCCTTGCTTCTCTTATTTTTCCCTTGTGAGTGAGAGAGAGTGTGTGTAGGTAGAATGTGTCCTCCTCCTTAAGTAATTTGTGTCTTTTATCCTTTTTAGCATTCTTCTAGAACATGTCCTTTCACCTTCCTTAGATTTTTCTTCAATTCTGTACACATCAACATGTTCTGTGCTAAATGTATGAATGCATGCAATGTTAAGTCCTAAATCTATGTGTAGTTTGCACCAAAAAATACCCCCACACTTAAATCTTTGCTTGTCCTTAAATAAACTAAAAAACACACACTATTAATGCAATGAACAAAGTGTGTAACTCAAATATCCTCTAGCATGCAGTGAAATCTTAACTAATAGCTAGTTTACAAATTTCAAAATAAGGTTAACAAATCAAGTCGAGAATTGAAATTACTAAGTGAAGAGCATGTTATCTACTCACCAACACACCAAAATGAATTAAAATCTTAGGAAAAGGACACATGAATGAAAAAGACTCCAATCTAATAGAGTTCTAATTTAGTATACAAAAATCAACTCTTATTCTTTTATTTTCTTTTTACTTTGTGCTTTTTCTTTCCTCTCTTGGTAGTTCCCTATTTTCCCCAAACTACTTAACATTAATACCTCAAGAGGGTTCTTTGAATACTCGCACTTTATTGCAAGAGCATTGAAGTAGATGAAATTTAAGTTCTTAAGCATAATTTATTCATTTTCTCTTTTTTTTAGAAATGGAAAAGAGTGTTTTACAATTTTTTTTGCATACAACTAAAAATGACCCTAAAGAGGAGCTTCATTCATTCATAATGCTAATTCCTAATACAATAATTCAAACTCATGATTAAGCAAGTAACAACATGCATTAGATTGATTAAAGGATAAAAAATTCTCAACTCAAAATGTCAACCAAGTTTAAAAGACATAAAAATAACTATTAAAAGAAGATTAAACATATAAGCTCAACAATATACACAATGTTCACCATAAAGATAGCTTGCAAAAATTACAAGTGTCAAACATATTAAAATTTTAAAAATTTTATGTCAAATTACATAAATGTAATATGCAATGCATGATATACTCAAAATATACATATGATATACTAAAAATATAGGAAATGCAAAAATGATTCCCCCTCCACACTTGAATTGCACATTGTCCTCAATGTGTGTTAGGGATCTTAAGTGCAATATGTAGTATGTATAATCTGCACAAACATAGTAAAAAAAAAACATAAAAGTCACAAGCAAAAATTACAAACATTAAATATATAAAAAATAAAAACTAAAACTAAAAATAAAGGGTTTATTGCACCATTGATAACATAATCTTGCCCTATGTTTCAAAATGGTACTATATTTTCAATTTTTTCTTTTTAGTTACTAAAGTTCTATTTTTTTCCTTTTTAGTACCACAATTTATATTTTTGCTCTAGATTAAAGTGCCTCAAACATATCCGATCAAATTTAGTAGATGTGGCAAATGGAATAAACATATTTTTAGTATATTCACCATGTAAACATCTTACTAAACAATCTAATAATCTTGTTGGCCATATAGAGTAAATTTTCTTTATGGGTCCCATAAAATAAAATTTTAGCAAATTTAATTTTAAAGAGTCCATAAGATGATTAAATTGCTTAATTGGATACTTATATGGTGAAAATATATAAAAAAAACTTATTCAGGTTGCCCTATATGCTAAATTGATCAGAAATCATTAAGGGACTATGAATTAAAATAAAATAAAAATTAAGGGATCAAAAAGAAAAAAATTAAAAATCTAGTACCATTTTGAAACATGGGTCACAGTTATGGTACCATTTGTACAACAAACCTAAAAAAAACTAAAAATAAAATGAAAAGTAAGGGAAAAGAGTTTACTCCCCTTACAGAGGAGAGGTCAGAGGTGATTGTTCTAGAGATGATGATGCTTGTTCAAAAACTCCTTTAATGAATTCCTTGAGCATGCCTTTGATTTCCTTCACTTCCTTTTTCAACTTCTTGTATCTCTTTGTTTTCTTTTTCTCTATTTTCTTTAATTTATCCATCACCTTTTTTGTTTCCACCCATCATTGGCTTGTTGAGGGACATCTTGTTCCATTAGGTCACTTGGATGTCCTCATGAAGTTCTTCAGAAATGGGGGTGAACTCCTCTGTTAGCCCTCTAGATCGCCTTATCTGATAACATGTTCTTGTTCATTATTAGTAAAGCTCTAAATCCTTAGTATTCACTTCAGCACGAGAAAGAAATTCATAGTTAATTGAACCAGATGGAATCAAAGTCATGGGTGTGTGGGGGGGGGGGTCAAAAGTGCAAAAATACAAGCTAAGAGTTATGACTATATAACCCATGGAAATTCTAACTTTAGAACTTGTGCTCACATGCATCAATTATTGAAAAATGAAATGTGCAATGGAGAATGGGGTTTTGTTGTGTAACCCTCATAAGAGAAGCAACTCTTGCTTATAGACTTGACTTGTCTCATTATTGCCAAAAATTATGAAACTCATAAAATAGTGCACAATCAAGTAATAGTGGTCTTTAATCATGCCATTTGGAAGAGCTCCACTTCTCGGATAGTGAGGTGATCCAAAATGGATTCTCCAAAATTGAGTGGGATCAAAATGGGCCATTATCAATCCTTCCTTTGGAAATCCAAAAACTTGAAAAATGGTACCATAATATATTTTATATGGGTTTTTAAAGAAATAAAAAGTAAGGGTAGAGTTATTATAGTCCGTAGGTTGCAAGGTAGTAAAGAACTCAAGTGTGAGTTCTTTGTATGTGTCATGGTGCAAAGTCACAAATTTCCCTTAACCTAGGTTGGTGCATAGAGATTCTAATGTACTCTATAGACTTAATTATTTATACAAATAAGAATCAAAGCATTTGCATGTAATGATTTTTCGACGAGCAAAAGAAATGTACAGTTTTCCTTTATTATGTGTAAAAATAGGAAATGGAGCATTATACTGATCGGATAAATCAACATAAAGAGGAGGTTGCCAAATTGGTGATGGCAATGGCGATGGGGTATTCTCCCTTTTATGTTGATCTTCCTCTCTCATTGGCTTTTTACCCTTTCTCGACGGATGCCTATGAGTGGCTTTAAAATGAGGAGGCATGGTGATGGGTTAGATTGATAGTGATTGTAAAATGAATAGAAAAAAAGGGAAAGTAGTGAGGAATGTGACTAGGTAGCTAGGGTTTAGTAGTTGGTGGAGAGAAAATAGGTAATGCGGAGAAAATAAGGAAAATATTTGAAAATGGAAAGTAATGGAGTTAATGTCGCCTCTTGGTTTGGTAAGGATTCATGTGATCACAATAGAAGGGTTTAGGAATTTAAAATTTTTTATCATGTTTTGCTCCACAATTATGCATAAAAGACTTTGAGAAGGATTGAGAGATACACGAGCACAGTTTTTATGTGATCACTAAAGGAGGCTAAACTTGGGAATGGCTGCAGATTAGCGATAATGACTTTTAATGTGATCATTAAATTTTTTGAAGATTCGATTGAGTGATCATGAAGATTATAACGATCATAAATTTTGCTCTGTACATAATAAAATGCCAAAACTTCATTTTAGCTTCAAACACCTTTTACCTAAGGAACTCAAATTTAATAAACACTTAATAAATTATCAATTAAAACACTAATTGAAGGTAAAAGTTCAAAATAAATAATATGCAAGTAGTAAACAAAAATTGAGAATTAAATTATAAGCATGCTAAATTTATAGTCTATAGCTTGACTATTCAAGGATATCTTTACTTAGTCAGGTGGAGAGGAAGTGCATCCTCATCCTTTATCATTATGCCATCTTGGTATGGTTTTCCCCTTTGACCATTGACCTTAAATTGCTGTCCTCTTACATTCTCAAATGTAAGAGCACCATATTCAAATACTTACACTACCTTAAAGGGTCCACTCCATTTGGACTTAAGCTTGCTTGGAAACAAGCATAATCTTGATTTGAAAAAAAAAGAAATAAATCACCCTCTTTGAAAGGTTTAAGAACAATCTTCTTATCTTACCAACATTTTATTCTTTCTTGCTAATGTTTAGTTCTTTCTTTGTTTAATTTGGCATTTTCATAGGCCCAATGTCAAAGTTTATCAAGTTTATGGAGCTATAATAATCTTTTCTTCCTAGTTGTATACACATCAAAATTTAAGGCTTTGGTTGCCTAATATACCTTGTGTTCAAGCTCAACTGGTAAGTGGCAGGCTTTCCCATACACCAAGCGATATGGAGACATGCCTATTGGTGTTTTCAAAGCTATCTAATATGCCCATAGAGCATCATCAAGTTTTGTTGATCAATTCTTCCTCGAATTCCTTATTGTTTTCTCTAAAATTTACTTTAAAGTTCTATTAGTGATCTCTGCTTAGCCATTGGTTTGAGGATGGTATGGCATTGCTATTCTATGATGAACTCCATATCTTTTTAACAATATTTCAAGTTATTTATTGCAGAAGTGTGATCCTCCATAACTGATTGAGGCTCTTGGGACACCAAATATTGTAAAGATTTTCTTAAGAAACTTAACAACCATTATAGTGTCATTAGTTGGTGTTGCTATGGCCTTTGCCCACTTTGAAACATAGTTTACACCCACAAGAATATATTGATTTCCATGAGAGTAAGGAAAAGGCCCCATGATATCCACTCCCCAAACATCGAAAAGCTCTAATTCTTAAATGTTGGAAAGTGGCATTTCATCACCGTTTATGATATTTCCCATTTTTTGACAATTGTCACACTTTTGAATAAATTCCTTTGAATCTTGAAATAGCATAAGCCAATAGAATCCATTTTTAAGTACTCTCAATGCTATTCTAGATGCTTTGAAATGGCCACCATATGAATAGTTATGGCAATGTGTGAGTATGGAAGTCACTTATGGACTAGGCACACATCGTCTTAATAAGCCATCGGCACATACTTTGTAGATAATTGGACTATCCCACCAGTAGTACTTTACTTCAGAAAGGAATTTGTTCTTCTATGAGTATGTCAATTCTTATGGCAGCACTCCACAAGCTAAATGATTTATGATGTCTATATACCACAGAGGCTCTATAAATTGAACATCAAAAATGAATTCATCAAGGAATTGATCATTGATTTTTCCCTTATCAAGTGGTAGTTTGTTATATTGTTCTATACATGATAAGTGGTTAGCTATAACATTCTCACTTCATTTCTCATTTTTAATTTGAAGATCAAATTCATGTAATAATAAACCCCAACATATAAGTCTTGGTTTAACATCTTTTTTAGCAAATAGATATCTTAATGTTGCATGTCCAGTATAACAATAATTTTCAATCCTAAGACATAAGATCAAAACTTTTCAATAGCAAAGATCATAGTAAACAACTCCTTTTTAGTGGTTGTATAATTTAGTTTTGCATTTGAAAGTGTCTGACTAGCATAGTAGATAACATGATGTTTGTTATCTTTTCTTTGTCTAATAACGGCTCCCATTGCAACATTACTGGCGTCACACATTTATTTGATTGCTTTCAATAGGTTGAAACAAACTTTAACTTCAGCACCAACAATCTTTCCACCTGATAATTAACTTTGTAATGTCAATTATTTGTTGAGAATATTTAACTTCAAGACTCAAATCTTTAAAATATCCTTAATTAAGATTTTTTTTATTTTAACTTCTAATACTAATCACAAGGCTAATTATACACGTAATTGACATTACAGTAATACATTTTATAATTTTAAAATTATTGAATTTTTTTTTATGATGTATAATTATATTTTTTAACAATCAGATTCATCAATTATCGTTAAAAATAAATAGTAACAATATTATTTTAGTTTTTCAAAATTTATTCATCATTTTTTAGTCGGCATTTGGATTATCAAATTATTTTTTATCATATGCATACAATAATTATGTGTCACAATTAACTATGGTTAATATTAAATTATTTTAAAATTATAAAATGTATTATTGCATATGTTAATTATGTGTATAATTAACCATAGTTTAGTATTAGAAATCAGAATCAAAAGATAGATGCCACATGTTATGAGTAAAATAAAGAATTTATAATTCGATATGGTGAATTTCAATTCACTAAAGAATTTTCTTTGATGACAGGGACGTAGATTATTGAATATTTGACTAAATTAGAATCGTCACTCCTTTTGTTGGGATTTGAACTAGAAAACTTATTATAATTTGATGCCAAATATAATTACATAAAATATTAACTAATAAAATCTATCTGAATAGAAATAATAATTGTGATTTCTAAAGATTAATTTTGTTAGGCGTGTTTAATTAAACTCGGATTTCCAATGTATATGCACCATAATCAAAATATAATTTCAATGTAATTACTTTTTTAGTAGAAAGACTAACACACTAATTGGAAATCTTATTTCTTAACATGGAACAAGTTAAGAACACTAATTGGAACAAGTTAATGTTTCCTTTTATTACTGTTCCATTATTTTTCATGCATATAAAAAATAGAACTCATCAAGGAAGAGAAGATAATGTAACAAATGGATTTTGCAAGTTTTGGACATAGAGATATAATTATGGAGTAGTTGTTTGGCTTGACAATTATAAGGATTTGTGGAGTGCAGAATAACTATAAAATAGCAAAATAAAAAATGATTCAATTTCTACTATTATTATGGTATTACGTATTTCAAAGAAGTCTTATTAAACAAACATATGTAACATAACTATAGCTGTCTCATAACTATAGCTATTTATCTATATGTTTCTCCTTCTATTTTATTGCAGTTCTATTTTGGACAATACATGTCATGCTCTATTAAAATTTCTTGAAAAGGGCATTCCAAATTTAATTATTTAATTTTAGAAAAAATATATATTTGCATCTTCTTGTTCTTATCCTTCTTCTTCTTTTCTCACAATTGTGAAACTCTTTATAAATGGACAACCAGAAGATGAGCCGTGCATTTGATGATGTGTGTAATGCCCATACATTCTTGTTTGAGCATGCACAAGCTATTGGAAGGTTCCAATCATGAATTCACCATCATTGAGGTCACAAACTCCCTAAGAGTAAAGTATCCATTGTACATAGTTGCTTCTTCTTCTTCTTCTTCTTTTTCTTTTTGTATTTTTTTTTAAATTGGATTTTCATTGATTTTATTGTAATTGTTTAGTTTTGTGCATATAAATTTATTAGTTGTAATGAAAAGACTTATGTTTTATTGATTGGAAGTTCATGTGTCATTAAATAAACATATAGTGAAGGTCATGAACCTGCAAGTGAAGGTCCGTGAATCTGCAGGTGAAAGTCACCAAACTTGCAAGTGAAGGTCAGTGAACCTGCTACAAAATTCATTGATTTTTACATGCATGTTCATTTGAACCTGTAGGCAAAAGTCAATGAACTTATAACAAACTCATTGATTTTGACTTGGAAATTCATTGATTCTCATGAATATACAAGTGAAGATTAATGACCTTCATTGTTTTGATCAAATAGCCTATTAATTACTACAAGTATAAAGAGAAATTAACTAATTAAAATAAAATTTAATGCAAAGTTTAACCCATTAACAGGGGTTGTTGTTGTTTTACTAAATGGATAGTAATTCTATTTTATTTTATTGCCTTTTCTTTTCATTTTCATGTGCAATTCTTAAGTATAATCAATTCATTTTTGTCTTTGCATTACACTTAAACCATTCAAACTTTGGAGAGCTATATTCCATATATGATCTATCGTTCTAAAATCCCTTTCTATATTTATATAGGTAGCAGTTGCTCTTTCATATGTTGCTATTTTGGAAGAATCTATGCGAGCACGCAATAAGCTTATGGAGCAGAATGATGATCTGAAATTAGCTCATCGAGAGGCTAAAATGGCAATCCATGCTTGTAATGATTTCCTTGCTGTGATGAACCATGAAATGTAAAGGAAAAAAAGAAGAAGCTCATTTTCATTCACATGTGTAATGGACCCTTGGTCTATGTTGCAATATGGGCAGGGGTCCATGGTATAACAATCCCAATCCCCCCCCCCCTCCCCCCCCAACACACACATTATTAATAGATTTTCACAAAAAAATTAAGCCGCAAAGCAATTATAACTTTTGACTTTTCAGAAATATATTAGCGGATAAATTTCTAGTTGTTGTTCTTGTGTCTTTAGTTCCTTTAGTGGTTCCTGTATTTTTCATGTTCCTTTGGTTATTTACAAGTATTTAAACTCTTATTTTTACAACTTTAGCTGCAGTAGGGATACAACAACATATTGGACCTGAATATGCCAATCCTTTAGGAGTTCTTCAAGCTCTAGCGGATGGGACATAACTACTTTTCAAAGAAAATATTTTTTCCTCTAGGGGGAATACTCGTTTATTCAGTGTTAGACCATCCATAGCAGTTGAAAAATGGAAAAGGGAAAAAAGAGAAGGTAATATCTATCCTTAAATATTAATACATATCATCCATTCTATTGCCATTGTTGATTTGGAAAGGAGTGTAGACGATGGAGATGGGAATAGAGGTAAAGTTGGGGAAGTTAATTCTAATTCTCATAATATTGAGAATATAAATTTCAATGATCTTAATGTATAGGTAGGTTCTCAATCTAATATACCTTTTTTAATATTAGATAAATTGTTAGAAGCTTACCAAAAGCATGCTAAGCTGAAAGGATTTTATGTCTTTTTCAACATTAAATATAATAATAATTATTATAAATATAATAATAATTTATACTTATATTAAATTATAATAATAGATAAGAATGAATTATATTCTAATAAATAAATAATATAAAGCTAATTATAATTAGAAAATCAAAAAATTATTAATTATTTGTTAAAAGATATATATTGATAGTTATCTAACTTTACATTTATTTTATTTTGGATACTAAATTTTAATTGATTTTATTTCAGTTATCAATCTAGTGTGCAGAGTTGGCATCTAACGTGTGTGTTGATGTGACAAATATTCATTAAATAGTTGAAGTTCCGCTGCCATATCAGCAAAATGTCACAAGAAGACCCATCAGTAATACTAACATTAGAGTTGAGTTACAAAAAAGAAATAAATTAGTGTAAAGTTGAGTGACTATATCAAAAAATTTAACTCTAATTTTTTATTTAATTATCTATATTCCAATAAATCACAAGTGGTTCATATTACTAATAAATTAAGATGTAGAGTGAGGGTTTATTAGGAAAATAATAAATTAATAACTTTTATAGAGAAAGTGATTATTGTTGCCTTCCTGTAACCTGGAGAGTTGGAGTGTAGGAATGGTAAGAGATGAGCGTATCTTGTGGGATATAAAGAAGAAATAAAATAGTACCGGTGACAACTAGATTTGGAAGTCATAAAGAATAAACAATTAAGATTTTCTAAAACATGTGTATAGAGCAGACATTATACTACATAACTCGTTGATCACAAGGATATAGAGTATCCAATATTTTACTGAGTGATAATTATCACTCCTTTTGTTGCGATTGGATGTCAAGTATAATTATTCAATGAATCAAGATTCTTACAACATTTTGTTAACTAACTGGGTGGATCATAAATAAATTAAGAGAGAATCTTTTTGGGACAAAGTAATCAATGCTAAATATAATTACTTATAGATCCTTTAGTATATTAGATAAAAAAATTAAAAAAATATTTGAAAATTTTAGTAAAATATTCTTATTTCCTTAATTTTATCTACAATTTTATCAAATTTTTTATTAACATGTATTATCATAAATAAAATATAAAGTAATACCATATAGAAAAAACATAGAAATAAATATTCTTGTTAAAGCAATGATCTGTTGTGCCTGTGAGTGCCTAATACCATCTATGAGTACCTAATTAGATTTTTAATAGTGCTAATGTAAAAATTAATTTTTTAAAATTATAATAAAGGTAAAAATATCATAACTATTTCATAATTATTGAAAAATAATTGAAGCATTAAAAATAAAGTCCTATTATAACTGAATCAAGTGCTATTATAACTATTGAATCATAAAACATGGCCCAACGTTTTTTTTTTTTTATTATGCTGTTCAATGATTTTCTTATTCTTCTTTCTTCGCCTACAATTTATTCATATATTAGATAAAAAAACCGCCACTAACGAAATTCAAAAAATTATTTTTCAACCTAATTGGGATTTTCTGATGCATCATCTGATATCAAAACTTTAAACCTTTTATAAAAAAAAAATTGTGAACTATAAACTTACTTTTATTTTATAAACCCAGCCAAGTTAAGAAAAAATTATTTGTATATATACACACACATCAATATCTTGGCATGCATTTTAGAACACATTATTTTAATGCATATTTAGGCTTCTATCTTGTTTTGTTAAATTATTACAAATTGTTATTCAATATATATATATATATATATATATATATGTCAAGTTGATGTCAATTGATTTTCTAATATTTATAATGTAAAAATTGACTCTTTTCTTTTTTAATACATGGCTATTGGCATCCTTTTTCTCCTTAAATATATTATAAGTATTTTAATTTTTTATACAAATTTTTTGGCTCATTTTTTGAGCGAAATTTGAAAGTTAATACTTTATTTTGTGAAATTCAAACTTTTCAAATTTAATTACATATTAATTTTTTCAATCAGTAATTGTAATGATCTAATTGTGAAACTAAAACTCTATCAACTATACATATAAATTATTTTAATTTCATAAAATATATGTTTATTAGAAATTAAAAAAATTATTATTTTAAAAAATAAATCACCAACTATTGGTGGCTAAGACATACACACCTGTGTCTTAAAAATACATATAAATTATTCTAATTTCATAAAATATATATTTATTAGAAATTAGAAAAAAATATAATGTATGATTTACTTTTTTGGTCATTATTTCCTGTTTATTAATAAAATTAATATATACAATTTCTTCTTTAAAAAAATTTCTGTAACAACATTACACATTTCACATTGTAAAACAGTAAAAATTGTTATATATATAACACAATAAACATTTAATTTATTCTAATTCTATAAATCTATATTTACGGCTTATTAAAAAAAAACTGATAACACAATATGTTGCTTATTTTATTAAGTATTATTTTCACTCAATAAAATTTGTTATACATCATGATCACTCAAAATAAATAAATAAATAAATATAAATGCTAAGTAAATTTGTAGTAGTGTGGTATGAAATATAAAAATTAAATAGAATTTAATATGTGAACAAACAATAATAAGAAAGAAATATATATATTTTTTTGAATAAAAGCTGGAAGTTGGAAATTTGAAAATGCACTCAAACATCTTAACTAGGTTGATACATTCTTAGTGTTAGCATCGCACTTCCAAACATCCAAAATAAAATAAAATAAAATTAAAAATCAATAATGTAATACAAGAAAAGAGGAAACAAAAACAAAACAAACTGAGCTAGCTAAACCTATATTATTGATTTTTATAAAGATTTATTAGAAATATAAAGATTTTTATTTAATAAATATATGAAAATCTTTGATATGATAATCCTTATTTTTTATATTAGACAAAATTTAATAAGTCAACTCCATCTAAATTTTTATTTTTCAAGATTTATTTTCCTTATTTGAACAGTGTTCTAAAATTCTAAATATAAATGGGGAATATTTTTCACTAAATAAAATTTTTATATATAAAAAATACTACATTATCCTTAAAAATAGAAATAAAATCTCTAATACATCTTTTTGTGTCGGCACAAATTATGCCGTTTAGCATTACTCATTAATTAAATAAGTCTAAGTCAATGTAACATATAACAATATCTCACCAAATATAATTCAAGGATTTGTCCTAAAATTAAGGCATTTTTTTGTCAGCTGACTCCACACTCAGATAAAGACTTGGTGTCTAGGCATTAGCTTGACTTACTTAAGCCACCCACTCAAGGCTCTCAATGCATTTAAATGCCAAGATTTTAGTAAAAAAGGAGTATATACTAATGGCAATTAAATGATGCTCCTCAGGACATGGCTGATTCTTCAATCTCTTGTGAGTATTAAGGATATGACTGGACTATTATAATCCTCTTGGTTATTAGACGCACGTGTAAGTGGAATTCACATATAGTTTAGATATGATAGGTGTAAATAAAGTTGGAGAATGAAGTGGGAACAAATTTTTCATTCAAAAGAAGAAGAACAAATAATGGAAATATAATTAATAGGGATTAGGGAGTCACAAACTAAGTGGTTTAGGCCATTTTAGTAGAAGATAAGCTCATTGTGAAGTTCATTGCTATGTTTTGTGATCAAGCTCAACCCTTCAAGTCTGATTTGAAATTCAAGTATATTAGAGTTCATGGAGTCTAAATTCTTAACATGGTATCAAAGTCTACAGTGCCCAATGTGCCAGAAGATCCTGAAGAGATTTGCGTATATTTGAAGGTCCAAGTGGAGGTTTTAAGTAGACAACCCACTAGAAAAGGTTGTACTTGAAAATATGGAGAGGCCAATGGACCATTTGAAAACTGGAGGAGAACCCAGAGCCAAAGGAGCCACGCCTGAACTAGTGAAAATATGAAATCTAGAGGTAATTGAATGAGACTAACGGAGCTACAAATCCTAAAAGAGGTTAGGTTTGGATTAGTATATATTGAAACAAGTGACAACTAGACCCAAAGGAGGTGTAGTTCAGTTGTACTTGAAGGGAGCCTAAAGGAGGAGGTCAGGTTCGGATTAGTTCTTATTGAAAGAAGTGATAATTAGGCCGAAAAAAGGTGAAATAGTTGTACTTGAGGAGAGTGTTGGAAAATGCAGTGGAAATAAACCCCATGTTGAAAAAAAAGAAAAGAGAATGCAGTGGAAATAAACCCCGCGTTGAAAAACAGAAAAGAAATAATGAGAATATAATTGAGAGGGAACCACAAAGTAAATGGAGTAAGTCAATTAGTGGAAAACAAGCCCATTGTGAATGAACATTGCCCATTCTAGAGTGGTAGTTGATGTGTCACTGCCAACAATGAAGATGTCCTGAATCGAGAAACATGGTATACATTTAGTGATGAACACCATTTTTTTTTTTTTTTTGATAAAACAGTTTATTAAAGTCAATTCTTTTCATGGCCTTTACTACTAACAGCTTGATGGGGTTCTAAGGATAGACTTGATCTTTATACTTATTATGCAATATCAGAGACGAGATTGGTTTATGGTTTTCATAGGATTATGAACTTAAGCCCTAAATCTTAGCAGAACAAAGTTGTACAACCTTGTGTGTTTATTTTATAGCAACATGAAACAAACAAATAGATACTGAACAGGATGACATAGAGGTTAGCAGCTGGGATTTCTTTTTTTTTTTTTTTTAAATTTATTCAATAATAATAACAATAATAATTGACGATTGAGCATTACGTTAGGATTAAGCAATCATGTATAAATATTAATACTAGGAGAGTTATTTGGTCTAAAAATAATGCATGATTGATTGAGCATTATCACTCCATATCATAGACTATTTTAATTATTTATACCATTTTTGACTTCGTAATTAATTCGGATTGATCGCCTTGTATATTATTTAATTCCATTCTTATTTTTATATTTTTTGTCCTTTTTTTAAAAGATTCTTTTGTCCTTTTATTTTGATATATATATATATATATATATATATATAATTAAAATAATAAATTTTATTAAATTACATATTTTTTAATGACACTAGTGATTTATATTAGTAATAAAGATACAAGTCAGGGTTTGTTAGGAATTAACAAATTTATAACTCTTTTTAAAAATAAAGTGGTAAAGTGGTAATTCCTCTTTAAAGGAATTAGTTAAAAGGGGATGATTACCCTTATTATAGAGTCTATCGATAAGGTTGTATGATATCCTATTAAAAAAAAGAGAGAAAGTGATCTAACTTGGCATTGTAAAAGGGGAAAAAAAGAAAAACAGATAAGCCTAGCTTTGTGAGACTAAAGAAATAAAATACAATTGGTGACAACTAAATTTGAAAGCATTTTTTTTTTTTAATAACTGGAAGGTCGGGGGTGGGGGTGGGGAATCCAACGTATAGGCTACAAAGGGAGGAAACTAAATTTGCAAGACCTAATGAATAAACAATTGAGTAAAATTAGTTTTCTTAGACATGTGTCTAGAGTGAAAATATACAATCAATATAACAAATGTATATGTAGTGAATGCATCGCAATATTCAAAGTGAAATTGTTAGTATATTAAAATGTTAGTATGGGACCGAGGAAGACAAAATCTAAATTTAATCCTGATTTGGGCGATTTCATGTCAAAATACAATGCTATTACATCAAATACAAGTGATCAAGGAGATTGTTAATGTTATTATAGGGATATAATATAGATATAGTGCTTTGTAGAAGCTTCCTCTGCACATCATGCATTTTCCTTTTTCTGCCCCTATCTTTGCTCATTCGTCTTTGCATTAACTTACCCAACTATCTTCTATTGTCATTAATGGCCTCCTCTAGTTCAACAATCATCTTATTACTACCTCAAATCAAAATAAGGCTTCAAATGAAATGATATGCACCTTAGAGCTGAGTTCCTTTGTAAACCTATTGTAGACAACTGGATTTTACGTGCGTTCAAGATTTTAGCAACCGCAATACTATTTGAGCTTAAAACTCTAGAGAACACATTAATATATCACAAAAACATAGCCTGAAGATGTGGAGTCGCCACCATGGGTAATAACTGAGACAATTTAAAGATGGTAGTAACTCGATTCTTTAAAAGAAAATTAACATTACAATCAGGAGATTCTGGATACAGAATACCAACTTCTTTTATTATTGTGTTCTTTAGAATTACCTTATTAATTACTAAAATTTTATTTATTCATATGCAATTTTATATAAACCCTAATTTAGTATACATCCAACTCCAAGGTAACTAGTCATGAAAGAGCACATAAATAATGCATTCATATAGAGTGCAATGTCCCTAGTTAATTCTAAACTATAATGATTTTAATTAAAGTTAGCTAAGTTTACATATTTTATTTACAAGTGAAAAATATGTTAAAGGTGAGCCTACATTTTAATTAAATTAGTGAACTTCTTTCTATTTATTTTAATTATCTAAAGTGAGCCTAAATCTACTAATTTTATGGAAATGAATTGAATTGGGTTTAAATAAATGAACCTAGTTCTAATTTATTTTAATTTAAGTAAAAAATGGGTCTAAGTCCATTTATTTTAAAAGAAATGCTTTATGAGCTGAACTAAGTCTAAATTAATTTTAAATAAACTAGAATAGGCCTAAAAATCTAAAATAAACCTAAAATGACCTAAATTGATTTTAAAGTTAATTAAAACCTAAAATCCAATTAAAAGCCTAGTTTCAATGAATTAGAACCTAAATATAGGCTTGAGACCCAAAATGAATAAAAACATATAAACAAGCCCAAACAAACAAATTAAAACAAATAATGAATAAAAAACATACATAATGTGATTTTCAATCCAAATTCAATTTGCATGCAACCCTAATTAACTAAAGCTACCATTGATTTTAATTTAGGTTTTACCAAATGAACCTAATTACTAGCCAATATTAAGTGAAGAAAAACAATAAAGGGTTTCACTATTCCCACTACTAAGGCTATTACAATTCCTATGTACATAAATTAAAAATAATTAATTACATACCCAAATAAATAAAAAAGAACATAAAAACACAGAATATTAAAAACCTAAAATCTAATTAAAATGGTTATAGATTTAAATCCATGGCGTCCCATGGATCTTCATAGATTTTTCTCACGTATTTACCCCACTATTTTGGTTATGCCTATCACAGTCAAAATCACAAAAACAAAATGCAAAACAAAATAAAAAGAATTAGTAGATGATCAAATAATAAAATGAAATCAAAGAAAAGAAAAGAATAAAATAGAAGAAAGAGCAGAAATGAGATGATGCTATGCAGTTTGATTGCCCCTAAAAATGGGAATCACCATTGAAAATTGACTTCTGAATTGATTTTAGATATCACTGGATGTATTGTGTTTATAAAACTAAAGAACGTCTCTCTCTTCTATTTTGAAAGCTTTTTTAAAACTCGAGCAGCATCGTTTTTCTTTTTTGTTTTCAAGCAGCATTTCCTCCTTTTTTTTCTCTCTCCCTCTGCTCTTTTTAATAAAAATCCCTTCATCCATGAATCTCAGCTCCTGATAAATCACAATTTTTTATTTAAAAATTTTTTATAATCTTTTTTAAATCCAAACAAAGCCTATCTAAAACACAGAAAAAAACATGTTAAATAGGATAATTACATTTATTTATTTATAATATTTTTTAGCCAATCAAAAATTAAATAAATGTATTTTTCTCAAAAATAAAATAAAAACTCCACAGATCGAAATTGTGGAAAACCGATAAGAATTCTGTATTTTTGATCGAAAATCTGTAATTCTGATCGGAATTCAATTTTCTATAAAATCGATTAACCGATTAACTTTTAATTACAAAAAGGTCCCTGAAAGAAATTCAATTTTACAATTAAACCCCAAAAAATGTTGCAATTTAGTCCTTAACACTCACAATTTTAGTCCTAAAAAATCCAAAATCAATATCTAGAGATCAATTTTGCTCAAATTTTCATCATAGGAGCTCTTGCCACATCTATGCATCAATGCATCATGAAATTGGGTGCTTACACCCACCTCCTAAACATCTTAAAAATTATTTGGTGGGCAGAATTCTCAATCCAAGAATTTACATAGCAAATGCTTTGCTCAACATTCTAACTCAAGTTTGGAGTTTTGTCACTAATATGCAAGTTTAGAAACTCTATACTAGAAATACTTTCTTGTTCATCTTTAGCAAACAGGATGAGAAAGAAAGGGTAAGGAAGGGTGTCCCTTAGTACATTCACCAAACTTTAATGGTCATAGTTGAATGGAATCCCTCTCTGTCATGTGAGGAATTGGACTTCTCAACTGAAAGCTTTTGGGTGCAAATTTTTAGTTTACATTAAACCAGATTACCTGTGAGAATGCAATCAAGATTTCTCAAGCTTTATTTATGGATTTGATTGCAATAGATGGCAAATATATTTTGATAAATTCTATTCTCACATCATGAGAATTAGAGTCAAAGTAGATCTAAATAAGGCGTTGCTGAAGGGATTCATGAACAAGATGGATAGGAAGAACAAATGGATAGCAATGCAATATGAGAGATTACCAATCTTATGTCATCTGTGTGGATTTTTCACCCATATCACCAAGAACTGCCCTACATTCACCACTGAAGAGGAAATCACAAAATGAGTCTATAGTAATAAGGTATACGACCTATGGATTCATACATAGTTGCTGAGAAAGGCTGTTCTCCACCCTTGTCTATCCATGGAAGAAGGATCATCCATAGCAATGCTATCTCATCCATAGTAGTATTGTTTAACTTCATTGAGAATCTCTCTTTAAATAATGCTTCCCTCCCAAAAGTGTGTGTCCTCCAATTGGCTTCAAATGTGTGTTCTAAAAATAGCTATTTGTTGAAGCATAGTGAATAAGGTAATGTGAATGATGACCTACAAGCTTTTGCTAGTCGACGATTATAGGAAGCCAATGATGGCAAAGATGAGTCAGCATTGAGATTTGCTTTGAATAAAATAGTTGGTTTGCAATCTAAAAGAAAGGACATGAATGTTTAACCAAGTGAAAAAGCCTAAGCCAAAGTCGAATTTTCATCTCCTAAAGCCAAGCATACCAAGTTTGATGATGGCCTAAGTGTATCATTTGTACCCTCCAAAGCATTATAATTAAGTATGATTATAATTATAGAGATATCAAGATACAAGATAAGGAAACATTAAGAATTAAATTTCTTGGTATGAATAAATTTGAAGAAAATAGAAAGAGATGGTTAAAGAAAAGGAACGCAAGGAAGTTTGAGGAGTGAAATTGAGATTTAGGAAAGGAATAATAATAATAATAATAACAAAAAATTGGGGACCAAGCTAAAAAAATTTAAATTAATTTAATTAATTAAAGATTTTTTAAAAAAGTACATGTGTCGCTCTTATTATGGCTTAAGGCCATAATTTTCTTTTGAATATATGTAATTCTTATCTTTTGGGAGAAGGATAGCTTCATTTGGAGTTCTTCTCTTTTAAGAAAAAAATTGATAAAACGAGGTGAAGGAGTTCTAGCAAAGGCAAGTGAAATTTTCCATATGTTTTTTTATTAATCTCTTAATTTTTATTTAATTGAATGTCCTTTTGTTAGGTTAGTGAAAATCAAGCTTATACTTGTTTCCAAAAAAATTATTTCCTTGGAACTCTTTGTTTAGTTGAATTTTGATTCTTGAAAAATTCTACAATTTAATATTTCCAGAATTACTTACTGAAGTTAATTGTTTAAGTATGATATATGTGAAATTTATGTAAATATTGGTTTATACTAGGTGAAAATTCATCAAGGAACAAAAAGATGTGCCATTGAAGTTTTAGAAATTTTGTGTACCTGTGAACATTAAACATGTGTAAGCCATATTTGAAGCTCCGTAACTTCAAATGAGATGAAATTTATGTTTATCAAAACTTGAATGTGTCCTTCACAAATTTTTTAGAAATAAGAAAAAAATTAATTCTGCCAATTTAATGGTCTTTTAGAGCCACACATTTTAGTGCACACACTATGTAGATAGCCTAACCGTAAATTAGTATTGATGTTATTCATTCTATACACAACCAATTGGTGTAAAACCATTTTAAACCATTTTAGATACACAAAAATTTCAATATGGAGAATTTTATTTAAGAATATAAATCATAAAACTTTTGAAGAATTTTTGATTGCACCCTATGAATTTCGTCAAGTTGACAGTCTATGGAGTAGGGACATCAAACTTCAAAAGACATAACTTTATCTCTACAACCCCAAACAAGGTGAATGTTGATCCTTTAGGAACTTAGAAATGTTCTCTATAATTTTTAGTTTTGAGCTAGTGCTAATTTAGCCTATATGATGGTTGAATGAAGCCATACTTTTTGATGCTCAATCTATCAAAGTAATTGAGTTGATTGTGATTCGACCTCTATAAATGTATTCGTGGGTATCAAATTAAAGTGAAATTTTTATCGCATATACTAGACACATAGATATGAAATTGTATAAGATTCATGCTTCCAATTCCTTTCCCAAAATTCTTAGGAATTTCTTTAATTTAGCCCTGTGAATCTGCCTTAGTAGAGTCATTATATATGGGTCAATGGAATTTTGGTTGAGTAAACGGTAGGGTTAGGCTATGGAATCCTGATGTCATGTTAATGGATCGATGATGATTATATAAAAATGTGAACATGCTAAAATTGAGGATTATTGTGGGTCTCTGATAGGCTTGCAATTCAAGTGAACAACATACATGTAACCATGGACATGTATGTATGTTAAGTAGAATTTTTATTGAAATGAAGAGTAAATGGCTATTATTGCATATGATTGTTAGGGACAATATAAAGCCTTGCAAGGAGGCCAAAAATTGTGGTTGATAAAAACAAGAAAATGTTTTGAGAGATATTTGAATTATATTATATTTGAAACGAATTATTTTAAGAATAATTAATGGGAAATGTTTTGAGATACAAAGGTTTATTTTGAGTATATTTTTGGTATTTGTGAGTGTAATATCCCGAGTTTTTAAATATTTTTATACTGCATCGAGATTTGCAGTGTTAATAATTTTGTATATATTTATGATAAATTTATGAGTTCGATATTTATTAAAGCTAATTTTAATTAATTTTAATTATTTTAAGGTATTTACATAAAATTTTCCCGGGAATATTATTTTTGGGGAAATTGACACGTAAATAATTTAATATTAATTATTTTGACTAGTTTTACGAATTTGCATGAATTCATACATAATTTTTAAGTGATAGATAAAATGTATATATGCGTATTTATTTAAATTAAATTAGGGTTTAATTAATTAACTTAATTTTTATTATTTAGTTTTAAAATTAATTAATTAATTATAAGTGTATAAATTATTAAATATATTAAATTATATGTGTGTGGAGTATATTTAATGTGTATGAGATTTTATATTATTATAATATATAGTGTGGACATATATATATACATAATTATTAATCAAAATCAAAAAGTTTACAAAAATTACGATTATGCCATCGTCTCCTTCCTCTCTTCCCCGATCACCATTCCACCATTTCTGGTAGTTTCAAACCAATTTTCTTGCTGTTGGTGTGCCTCTCAGCCTTCCTCCTCCACCTCCAGCCTTTCCCGACGTCTGAAGCTCCCTATTTCGGCATGTTTTGGCCGGAAAAGCTAAGAGAAGCCGAAACTAGACCAAGCTCCGATCGACATGATTCCGACCACCGTTTTCGACACCGCCAGTCTCTATTTTCTCCTTGAGCTCCGGTGAGTGTGATTCCAAGCTTTGTTTCACTTAAAATGGTCTAGATTTCCCTAGGTTTCAATTTTGCAATTTCGGCCTATTAGGGTTTTCGAATTTTTTGAGCTTCAATTGGATTGATTCAAGAAAACTCCCTTCACAAACTTTGATCCTTGTAGCTTAATCTTCATGCTGGAATTTTTGAAATTTATTTTGATTGTTGTGAATTTTTGATTATTTTATTAATATTTTCTAATTTTCAAAAATTAATTAATTAAATTATGAAATTGTGTTTTATGGTGTTTATAGGTGTTGAAATGAATTTTATAAATTTATTTGTAATTTTTGTGAATTTTATGTATTTATTTTGAATTTATTTAGTTTATGTAATTTTTGAAAAATTAGGTTAATTATGTGTTTAATTGAAATTAATTGGTTAATTGAGTATATTTATTGATATTATTGAATTATTTGTGGAGAAAATTAATTTTGAGTAATTATATTATTTTTGGTGAATTTTTTATTAATTTTAGTGAATTTATATTTATATAGGGGTATTTTGGTAATTTGATACTAAATTGGTTAAAAATATAGTTAAATTGGTTTTAATAGTTATTTAAGGTATAAAAATGATTTCTATAAATTATTTAGTATTTTTAACTAATTAAAACTATTTTTCATAAATTATTTTCAAATTATATATATAATATATGATTTTTCTAAATAAATGAGTTTTTATCGGTTTTTAATGTGTTTTAGGGTTAAATATGTAATTTGGATTTATGAAATGTATTTTTATTATAAAAGGGCATTTTTGGTATTTTGTAATTGATCTGTTATTTGTGGACCTCGGTTGGTGAATTATAGTTTGGAGTCCGAACGAGGGATTGTGGTTGTGAATTTGTGTTATTTCGAAGTGTGTTTTCTTTGCAGGACCAGCTCTACTCTTTGAGTAGAGAGATGTTTGTTTTACAGGGGAGGTTCTGCCGGATTTTCGGTAGAATTCTCGTAAAACATAGTGACCGATCGAACTCTGATTCTAATTTTGTGTCTAGTATTCTAGCTTGAGTTTCTAGAAATTTCTGTTAGATTTATTCTGATTTTTGGTTGCCATTTGTTTGTTTAGTTGCGCTGAGACCGAGGTCTAGTGGACCAGGCCCATCGGACCAGTCTCGTGGAGCGCAATAACAGTGAGTTGTTATTTTATATATATGTTTTAGGGTGCATGTTTTAGAAATGTATGGTTTATTTTGATAAAATATGCATAAATGATTTAATTATTACTTAGGTTTATTTTTAGTATATTTTTGGTATATTATTGGTATATTTTAAACTATATGCATGTTTTATTAATAAATTATTCTTAAAATGTTTTTATGTATATTCATGGTATATTTTTAGTTTATTTTGTAATTTAATTGGATTTATTTGACGTATATATACTTGAAATATACCTGGTTTATTTTTGGTATATTTCTAATATATAAATGGTTTATGTTGCGATTTTATTCAAAATCATGCATCATTTATTTATGAATGAATGTTTTATATTATAAATGAAGGATATCAATAAAACGTGCTACCTAATGGGCAGCATTAGGACTGAGTACGTACCGGTACGCTGATAGCATTTAGGTTATATTACTAACCTATTTGTGGATATTGATTGGATTGATTTATTTGATGTGAGATGTGATTTGGGAGTGTGATTGCTAGAGCTCGGTTAATCAAGTGTCTCGGGGCCACTCACACTAACAGTCAGACTGTTGGAGCTCGGGTGACTTAGTGTCTCGGGGCCAGTCTACTGTCCAAATGGAACAAGCGAACTTATTTAGAATAAGTGAGCCAGTATGGCTAGAGTGTTGTCTAACACTATTTTGAGGTTTTGATTTTCTAGGGTTCTATTTGATCCTTCATAAACAATGATTTTAGTAAAAATTATATAAAATGATTTTGCTGCATCTGTGTGTATTTGCTTGTATCTATATTTATTATATATACTATTGACTGTGTGCATTGTCATTTAGTATGCATGTATATATATTATAACAATTCACTCAGTGAGGTCTGACTCCCCTCCATTGACTATTTTTCAGGAGAGTTATCGTCTTCAGACCTCAGTAGCAGACCCATACGCTGGATTTCTTGCTCCCTGGCTTCACTATATAAACTGCTTATCTGAGTTTTATTTTATAATTTAGACACTGCAGTAGTTGTAATTAGATGTGGGGTTTATGTATTATATTTGTGTGAGTTATGTATTTTAAATATTTGCACTGGATTTGTATTAAAGGAATATTTATATTATTATGAGTATTGCATGTTTTTATTTATTTTTAGGCTTACTACGAGTTCCGGATTCGAAAGAATTCCCGTTCCCTAGTGCCCATGGCCCCTATTTTGGATCGAGACAGTGAGGTATATTTTTGTATATGAAAAAGAGTATATAGTATTTGTCAAAAGCATTTAACGAATGTGTTTCGAGCAATAAGAGTAACGAGGAAACACCATATGTTGGTGGTAGTAAGACCATGCCTGGGATATGGTGGGGCTAGAAAATATGTATAGCTGTTGCCTAGGGCTGAATAAATATTTTGAGGTGTGTATAGCCATTGCCTAGGGCCGGGTGCACATTTTATCATGTAGATTTAAGACCATACCTAAAATATATGTATAGTTGTTGCTTTAGGTTGGATACATACTTGTCTAAGGTTTGGCATTTGAGAAAAATTAACGGAATGAGATATATATTTATTGGCTTAAGTGCTAATCACACTTAAGTTGTTTTATGCATACTAACCCATTAAATTGCTTTCAAAATAATGCTGGTCCTTACTATATCTGATGTCATTGTTATATATGTGTAGTTTACTCTAATAATGCTCTTATGATAAATTATTTTATGAAGCTATGACATTATATTGTAGTAAGTTATTTTGTTATGATTAATGTTACTAAGATCACTTGAGATTTTAATATCATAATATTGTGGACTATTTTATATAAATGACTTGCTGTAAAATACTTTTAATTAAATTGATATTATTTGTTTACAACACAAACCACTTGTGAACTGTGATTATATATATGTATCCATGTCCTATTTCATTCTCATTTTCTTATACCATTTGTTACTTTCCGTTTTAGTTCACTCACCGAGTATTTATTAGGAAGTACTTACCACTCTCCTAATAAAATTTTTACAGAGTAGCTACTAATGACTTTAGTACGGAAGTGAAGTCAAGACTTCAAATTGGGTATTGGCAATTTAGTGGAAGTGGATGTTAGGAATTAGTGTATGACTTTTGAAAGTACAAGAATAAGTTTGGTTTAGTACCAAGTGTATTGTGTAAGAGGGAGAGAGCTGTGTATTTTTAGTATTTTGGTAATATGGACAATATTATCATATGTATCTAAAGTTATTGTCCCTTTTGCCATCTTCTGTAAATATCTTAACTTATTGTTAACTATTTAAGTTAGTTGTTATGATGCTCTTTGTTGGATGGTTATTTTTTTTAAGTGATAGATCATACCATTGGAGGCTAGTTTTAGGTAACGTTCCTCTCTATTGACGCCTTTGATGTGCCATTATACTATGATAATACACAGAGAGGATGTCAGTAGGAAGGGGTGTTACACCAAGTTATTCTAATATCTCAAATGATGGTAGCCCATCAAAGACATGCCCTATTGTTATTCTTTCTCTTGTTGAGAAGTTTGAAAATGCAATGCTCATAATGGAGTCTCTAATGGGCAGTACCTCCAATGACAATGCTAAGTAGAGTTCTTATACTTTAGGACCTAAAGCGGCTAATAGGAAAGTCAGGAGGTTCCGTATGAATGACTTAGCTAGGTCCCCTCAAGCCTCGCCATTGCCAAAGGAAAACTTCATTGTCAACAAAAATGATTCATGCAACATAGCATAGGAAGCTAGGCTTCTTTTTGTTTGTTGCTCAACTTAAATTAGTCATAATTACTTACTTCTACCTTCAGGACTCATGTTAGTAGAAGTAAAATTAGTAACTAACTTTGTTGCTGGATGGCCTTATCTTGTTCAAGGTTGTAATCTTTTCCTTCTGTTTAATCAAATTTGGTTGTTAAAAAAAAGAAAAAGAAAAGGGGTGATCACTCCATTGATTGATGATAAAATATTTGACAAATTTAGAAACATCACACTTTTTTTTGGCATTTGGACTAGATAACTCATTTGTCTGTTTGGCTTAATTGTTTATATCAACTGATAATTGATAATAGTTGCACATAGTCGGTAGCTATAAGCTGTTAAATATAAATTATTTGATAAAATTTTGTTACCTGTTGCTGTTAATATGTTAAATGACCATTAAATATACAATGTATTTTTAAATATAATTTCATATATTTCTTATACTATTTTTTAGCTATGTAAATTATTTAAAAATAGTATATAACAATAAATGATACTTTATTACCTTTAATTCATATATTATTAAAATTATCAATATAAACTATTTAAAAATAAAATTTAAAATATAAATCTTATTGTATAATTTTATAAAAATAACTATACGTATAAATATTTAAATGATTTAACTATTAATATAATTTAAAATAATATTTATTTTACTATGAATTATAAAAAATAAATTACATATATTTAATTTAAATGGAGTTATTTATTATTAGTTAATTTATAAGGATAAAATAGTCTACATAAAAAATATATAGAAATCAGCTATCAACTAAAAAAAGTTTCAAACTAGAGTTGATCATATCCGTAGCTTTTAAATAAAAAGGAAAAATTGCACCAATGACGTCTGAACTTTTTAAATTTTGACAATTGAGTGTCTAAACTTTTTTGTATTCAATTGAGTGCCTGAGTTCAAAAAATTACAAGTTAGGCAAGTGCTTCTGACTAATTTAAGCATATGTGGCAATATTAGAAAGGTGGTGTGGGAACTAAAAAAATGAATAAGCCTCCATGTCATAAAAAATAATACAAAAACCTTAATAAACTTAATAAAGAAAGATACTATGACTAAAATGACCTTAGTGAAAAATGATGGCCAAAACTTAACAGTTTTATACTTTTTGAATATTATTGTTATAGAATGACAAGGAGATTAAGATTATTTATCCAGTTGATACATATTATTGTATCAAGCTATCTTATTTTAGCTTAATATTAAGTTCAATACATTAATATTCAAAGTCATATTTGTGTCTATTATGTTACTATTACAAATGCTCATTCCTTTTGGTTTAGTTTCATCAATTGAAAATAGCATTTTGTTGCTATTGCAATAACAGCTTGCCATTTTTCCAGCTTTTTATGTATGTATTAATTTCCATACAATTGTTTGGTTTTCTCTGGTTAAAGGAATTGGTGTTTTTGATTTAAACATGAGATGGTCATGAAAAACTTGTACAAGTTATTTCTCTATTTATTAGAACTATTATTGTTACCCATTATTATGCACCAGTAGTAACTTGCCAATTTTTTCAACATTCTAATTTGTTTTGTACATTCATTATTGTAGTTGCCTATTATACCATAAAATCATGACCACCAAAACAAACATACATAAAGCATTCTTGCATGCACAAGAAATAGCCATTATAGTATTTCATTGTGGCTAACACATAATGAACCTTTGGTACAAAACCATGGACTTTAATCAACGTACCGTAGTTCATAACATACAACATCAAAACATTCCATAAAAAACATGACAGAAACTTCACGGGTCCATTACAAATAAGAAAAAGCACAAGCTACCAACACTGTATAATCACAAATATCAACAAAATCACAAACACCCATAGACACTTCTCTCTAGCTGGACTTCTCTCTAACTGCATTTCAAGCTATGATTTGCTAGTCAAAAAACTATGAATTATGCTCCTTGATCTTTCACACAGTTGTATCTTAAACCACTCAAATGTCCTGTTGTAAGACGAGTCTTTATAAGACCAAAACTTCCTTGCTGGATTTGTAGATGTCCATGAAGTCTTTATCACTAGTCATTTTCCATATGTGTACTTGTTATTAGTATCCATGACTCTTTCAAAAAATATGCAGCAAGAACATGACAATGGTGAATGCGATACTGAGTCAAAATCCTTAATCCCCTTTGTCTGTGAGAAAAAGAAGAAAAAACATTCACACAATGTGAGAAAATGAAGAAAAACAATCGATTTTGAGTTTTCAATAGCTTTAATTGTTTGACAATAGTGAGAATCCCTTTGATTTAGAAACCCTAAATCCTAAATTTGTTATACTTTATGTTGTGCATCTCATTTTTAAACATAACTTCAAGGTTATTTAGTAAAACCAACTTTTTTATGTATGTGGCATATGACAACGAGGCTAAGTCGGCTTCTTGTGGTCTCACATCATCTATATGGTCTTACCACATATGGTTAAATTGGTCAGAAGCACTTGCATAAATTGTACTTTTTAAGTTGAGACACTCAATTGAGTAAAAAAAAAGTTAGACACTCAATTGTTAAAAAGCTTATTGGTACCAAAAATCACAATATTTTTTACCTTTGCATATTTATATCAGACTTATAAATTTGGCAAAACTAGCTCAATTTGACATAATATTTGTAATTTTAGCACAATTTAATATATTAGTTGTAATTTTAGCACAATTGTGATTTGATAATGAATTAATAAGTAAAATATATATGTGGCGTTCGAGGTGAATTAGCAAAGATCTATTATTATAGTCTCACATTCATATGAAGACTTAAAATAGATTAAAAAAAAAAACCAGATGATGTAGTTTTTACAAATTAAATAAAATTTTTATTCCCATTTTTATATTTTCTTAAATTACTGAGATTAAAGTCTAACTAACTATTATAATTATTATTTAAATAATGTGGATGTGAAATTCATAAAAATAAAAATTAGCAACTTCACATTAGATGTTATGTATTGATCAAATTGTAATTGTGCTAAAATTACAAATCATTTGCCAGATTGACTTAGATTTGTCAAGTTTTAAAGTTTGCTATAAATTTACAAAAGATCGAAAAAGTGTGATTTTTGACACCAATATGTCTTGTCAAAATTTAAAAAGTTCATACACTGTTAGTGCAATTTTTCCAAATAAAAAGAGAGAAAAAACTCCAAAAATCCATAGTTGTTTCAGCCACTGATTTTGGAATTTTATTAAATAGCTATATTTAAGCTAATTGAGAAAAAATCTTCATCAATTGTCTCAACCATCTAAACCAATCACCCTGTAATTGGATGTAAAACGTTCAAGATTCTTGCCCAAAGAAGAAAACACTATATTGTCATGTAATCATGTTAACAGGCGAAGTCAATGTAATATTTATGCTAGCATAGCCAACGAAACATAATTCAAGCATGCTGAGTTGGCTGGCTCCAAACTCCGATGGAGACTCGGTCCCCTGGATTCCTTCACTGGTTGGCTGCCTCAAATAATGGATTTTAAGACCTCTGACCGGTAGCTCAACTTAGTAAAGCTCTCATAATTTATAATAGGTGTAAATAAAATTTGTCTATAGTTTTCTTCTTCCATGTCTTATATAGTTGAGGGGATTTTCCTGTAGCCAGAAATTTTATCATGTGGTTTCCAAAACTTGCATCATGTGTATGGATATGAGACACTGTTCCATAAAAAAATTTCTATAGTAAGTTTAAAAAAGAAAAGTTCAAAAGAAAAAAATAAAAAAGAATAGGACGGACAGCATTATTATTGCTCAAAATGTATATAATCCACGAACAGAAGGTTTCATTTTAGTTCAAGAAGTCACAACTCGCAGCAACAATTTTGGTCGCACCACATGCAATCATAGTGATTATAACCACTAAGGATGTAATAAAACTAAAAAAAAAAAAATCACATTTTTAGCGAAAGAATACAAAGCCACTAGATTATTATTATTATTATTATTATTTTGGTGGAGGTTTTAGTATGTTTTAGATGCCCACATAGCGTTAAAAACAAAGCAATATTTAAGAATTTTAATTAGAGGTCACAATATTATTATTATTACACACACAAAGCAGTAATTGTGGGTAGAGAAGAACATTTATTCCTTTATTTTACATCACTAAAATTTGAATATGAGACCTTTGAATTTAGATCTCATACACAATTTTCGGTCTTCTTCACTCAAAACAACTGGCAATATTTTAGTCCTTCTTAGACTCTACTTCACAAGCGCCGATGTTCATTTTATGATATCTACCACTTATGATGTATGAACACTTTAATTAGTAGTTATTTTTTTTGTAGTTATGTTTTTATTTTTACGCATCCATACTATTTAAACATTTCAATTTAGAAGATATATATCTTAATTAGAGGCCGTTTTTCCTTTTCCTTTTCCGTTTCCTTTTCCGTTTCCGTATTTCCAATGTCCCCATATCCATATTCATATTACGGCTATCTACTATATGAGCATTGATTTAATCAAATGATGATCTGAGCATGAGTGACTATGACTACCAAATCCAACTTGAATAAGGTGTGTGAATGGAGTCATATAATTGCCAGGATAAATGTATAAATCTAACTTAAATCGGAGTGCTCCAAGCGCTGTATCTGTGTGTGTGTGTGTGTTTTTTTTTGAAAAATGCTGTATCTATAGTTGTGGTTGCAGGTGCGTTACCAGAGTTATGAGGCATTATTTTTCAACTTTTGGGTTTTCTGGTCATGTTTTTGAATTGGTATCCTAATATTGCCGAAGTATGATTATAGCTACATACAGTTTTACTGCCATGGAATCTGAAAAATTATGTTTATGGTTTCTAATTTAATTGATGGTTAATATCAAACTAGGAATAAATACTTGAATTATTTACTTATTAATAATATTTATCCTACTATGAATTATAAAAAAATAAATTACAAATTTAATTTAAATGAAGTTATTTATTATTAGTTAATTAATAAGGATAAAATAGTTTATATAAAAAATATATACAAATCATGTAAAAAATTTAAAAATAGAGTTGATCAAATTTTTAATTATTTTAAATAAAAATAGAGTTGATCAAATTCATAGATATTTTAGTGGGTGATTTTTGAATTTTGTTAAATAGTTAGAGGCCATTTAGTTTTAGAAAATATTTTATGTTTTTATTTTTCAATTATTTTTTTTCTTTTTCCATTTTCTAAAGTAGAAAATAAAAAATTATATTTATTTGTTACTTTTTGATTTTCAATTTTTCATATTTTTATTTTTTAATAAAATGTAATATAATAACTCTTTAAGAAAAAAAAAAAAAAATCGATGATGCCCCTCTTGCAAGCACCTATGAATTATGATCCTTCCTTATTTTTGTCTTTTACTGAAAGTTTGCTATGATTTTTTTTTTTGATTACTCAGAGTTACAACTTACAAGGATCCCAATCACCAACAAATCTGAATTAAACTGAATGAATCTTATAAAGTTGGATATCTATTTTTCATATATAAAATTTTAATTTTTTTTCACTTTTTATTATTATTTGCTGAATTTAATTTAGAAAAGGACATTTAACCTTAGTCAAATTTATTCATCATTTTTGAGTCCGTACTTTGATTATCAAATTATTTTTTATCATATGCATTCAATAATTATGTGTCATAATTAATTATAGTTAATGTTAAAATTATTTCAAAATTATAAAATGTATTACTATATATGTTAATTATGTGTATAATTAACCATTAGAAGAAATAAAATATTGGCTGGGTTTCTTGGATGTTGTTTAGTATTTATATTAATGTATTTTATCTTTAATTTTTTGAATGATTTTAATTGAAAAAAAAAATTGAATCTTGTATTACTGACAGAGAGACGCTTCAATTGCATGTAATGTTTATTTAATGGAACATCAAAGAAAAATATCGTATTAAATTTGTGATAGATCAACATGTAATGTTTATTTATATATCCTTCATCCTATCAAGTTCCTACACTACAACAAAAGAGATCTATTAGGATATTTATTTACCAACACTAATAAAAGTGTCTTTGTATTTATTAAAAAAAAAAGAATTAGAGACTTTTAATAAAAGTGTCCCAAAATAAAATAATTTAACGTACTGTTAATATTTGTGTTATATATTTAATTTATTAGGACACTTATTTACCAACACTAATAAAAAGTCTAATTATATTTTTTTAATATTAAATTATTAGAGACACCAATTTAAAAGTATCCCAAAATAAAATAATTTAACAAATTTATATCGTATTTAATCTATTAGGATACTTATTTACTAATACTAATAAAAAGTGTCGTCATTAAAAAAATAATTTGGAGACATCAATTTAAAGTATCCAAAAAGAAATTTAATGACACTTTTAATATTTGTTTCATATATTTAATATATTAGAACACTTTCTTTTTTTAGCACTAATAAAAAGTGTCATTATGTATATATTTTTTAAAAAATTAGAACCATTTGATGACAATTTTAATATTTGTGTTGTCTATTTAATCTATTACACCTATATTTACATATCTTCAACCTTAACTTTGAAAAAGTTAACCCTGAAAATTTTCCTCCTTTCTGATGTTTCCCTCCCTTTTTCCTTGGTATTTTCTAATCTTTCCTCCCCTTTTCTCACCCCTCCTTCTCCTTCGCCTTCTTTTACTGTACATTTCTCACTCTCTGTCTTCTTTTTCTATTTCTTTCTTTTTTCCTCCTCTTTTTCTCACTATGTTTTGTTTTTTTTTCTAGCAGATCTGATGAAGCTTCCTCTATTTAAAAGTAAACTTGATTTTTAAACTAAAAATATATGTGTTTGTCAAAATAGTGAAGTTACAATATATATATATATATATATATATATATATATATATATATATATATTTATATACACTAAATAAAGTTGTTTAAACTCTTTCAAATCAGAGGACCCCCGTATGCCATTAGCTGGACATTCATAGGATTCTGATGAAGACAACCTCTTTTATAATAGTGAAGACAATATTGAAGATAAGAATCTATCTCCAAGTCACGAGCCAATTTGTCATAAGTGGTTGTAATTTAAAGGTGTTTAATCTTTGTATTTACTTTTATCAGTGGACGTCTATCCACATTTATCTGTTTGTCTTTTATCAGTGGATGTTTATCCACATTTGTCTATTTTTGTGTTAGGGCCTTCTTGTATCTCAGCTCCTTCTCTATATAAGGAGCCTTCTGTCTCAGTTTAAAGGCAGAACCCCTTTTGAATTTTTTTTTTCAGAAGCTAAATAAACAATGGCCTTCTAAAAATCTTTCTCTTCTTCTATAATAGTCAGATTATGAATTATAATCGTTCCACCTATCTAAATTAAGGAGTATGCTCTGTACTTGCCTCAATGAAGGATCTGATACATTAGAAACTTAATTAAAATTGATCCAGTTACCAACTCTATTAAGATTATAATTTATGGTTATATAGATTATAAAAAGAGGACAGACTATCTGGCCGAAAATTGGTTGTGTGATGCTGTAAGTACGACTTTAGCTAGTTCATGATATAATCTATATAGCTATGAAATATAATTTTAATGGAGCTCTAGAAAATTGGTATTAGAGCCTTGTTTTTGCATAAGGTGGAATTGTTATAATTAATATGAAGACTAAAGGAGAAGGAATACTTAAACATGATTGAACTAGAAAGCTCTTCTATTCCCTCTTCCACTCCCTCTGTAATATATGATTATAAATACGTGCCAACTAAGTCTGTTGTTGTTACCCTATCACCTCCTATCAACCAAACCACCCAGAAAAAGACCGATTACTTGTATGAGTTTACCTACCTTCCTGAAGACCAAAAAATTGAGGAATCAAAGTTTCCCTTGTTGAACCCTTATGATGCCTTTTCAAAAACCAAAATAAACTGAAAAATAATCTTTCAAAGCTCTTGTAAACTGACCCACTTCTTTTATAAAAGAATATGTTCAAACATCCAGTTTTGATCAACATCACATACTAGCCTCTAAGACAGAACAACTTGTGACCTTAGAAATTCCTCCATAATTTCTGAGAACTTGGCTTAACCAGGCATACACTCATATCCACTTTGGAGCTATAAGGTTAGGACTCTCCTACCATGGCAGAGCAAGGCAACCTATCTTCTCTAGGATCACTATTTTGGTTTCTAGATATAAGCAGTATCAACATACTGTAATTGGGACTATAGAGACATCCTTAAATGCTGGCTCAGTATTCTTTACGTTTTTCCCAAATTATAATCTTACCCTTTCTGATCCTCATGCCTTGACAGCTTTAAAATTCTAACTCAAGATCCTTGGTGCTAAACAAATTTCCACAGCCAAAGTAGCCACCCTTCACTACCAAATTGTCTACCGTCTCCAAAACCATGCTATCAACCTGTCACTACCCTATGTCCAAAATGATGTTTTGTTCATAAAAGCAGACTCTCATAATACTCCTACGTGTATCCACACTCCTAAATAACTCTATAAGAATGATTTATTAAAATTATTCCTAGAAAAATGGATCACCAATTATGAGAAGTTACATGAGATAGTAAAACCAATTCAAGGTACAGACCCAGTGCATATCAAAAGATCTGATGGATTAGTTGATACGATCTTTAGGCAAAAATAAGAGACTCCTATAGTTTTTAATACCCAGTTCGTAATCAACCCTTGGGATCCAGAAGATAACATTCCTGTAGCCTGTTTTGATAATTCTAGGAGACCAGTTTATGCTTTTAAGCGTAATGGTCACTGTTATTTTAATTATTGTGATTGTGATGATTGCTATGTTGAATCCTACTTTTATGATAATGAGAAGAAAAAGAAAAAGAAGAAATCTCCAGGAAAATATGGTGACAAGGAATTCAAAAGGAGATATGAAGATGAAGATTCAAGCATCTACACTTTGGGACAACCTTTAGGAAAATATGATTATCTTGTATCATATTCTCCTCCTGCTTGGTACAAACCACTAGCTACTCAAAATATTCCTCCTGAACCTTGCAAACCTCAAACACCTCCTTCCCAACCAAAACCTAAGTCAACTCCTCTCCTATGTTACAAACAAGCTTTAAAATGGGTAAGAAAATAAAATTCAATCGAAATTCAAAAGTCAAAGCCTTTACCCCCAAATCTGCATGTTCCAACCCACAGACTTTCCTCCTTTAACCAAAGAAAAAAAGAGCTAAATTACCATGCAGCCTTTTATCCTAGAGTCAAACATTGTTGATGCAGATGGCAGACCTAGACAAATAACTCTTGTAGAAGTAGTAGTCAACTGGCAGACTTAGAATGCTTGTGCTCAAAATTAAAAAACTAAAGCTTATTGAAGAAAAGATTGATGAAATTATTGAACATATGAATGTGGCAAATAAAAAGTTCCAGGCCTTTGAGAAACGAATGAAAGCGGTTCATGTAGAATTACAAAGGCAGATAGAAATGAAGCACCAAGAACTTATGCGAATTATCAGCAACAAAGGCACATTGAATATCATTTAAATGAAAGAAATAGAAATTTTAAACTTAAAAGCCCAGGTTGACCAACTTGAAAAAGATCTTAAAAGGAAGAAAGAAGAATTGTCCTCATAAACTTCTTTGAAATCTTTCTCTCCAGATCCTTTTGGTCTTTTATACAGCCCTTATTCAATTTCTAGTTTTCCATACACAGCCTCTTCCACTCAACCCTTATTTCATGCACCAACAGCTCCCTGAATATTCCTTTAAATTTTCAAGGATTCAAATCCTCATAAAAAATCCCCTCACAAACATAGTCCTCTGATGAAACAATAGCAAAAAAAGGAAAAACAGTTCATTTCTCTCAAACTAAAAAACCAAAAAAAACATCCTCTGAGTCATCACCCAAAAATGCCTCGCCAATCTTATCCTCAGAAGAGTCAAAAGACCCTCAAATGATGATGAATCCCATCTCTTCCCTTTTGGAAAAGTGTGCTGAAAATGCCATACCCAGCTTGTCAATTGAATTTGTCTCAAAGGAAGGTTCATCTTTTGAATCTTCAGAAAGTGACTCTGATTCAAATTATGAAATACCTTACCAATTGATGGCTGATGATGCCACATCTTCTAGAGGACCTCAAGTTGAAGAAGTTGATGATCTAGAAGAAGAATCTAGACAGACCAGAACACCACAACCAAATCAGTAGACAAATTTCCAAAAAAACACTGGAAATTACATTACGTTGGATGATGTTCCTCCTTCACAATACAAGAATAGATTTCTAGAGTTTAGGGCATGGATAGTCGGATAAATGCTTATTCCTGGAGCAGAGATCAGGGTTGTTATTGAAACATTTCTTGCAAAAATGGTGGGAAAGTTGGCAAACCGGTATGCCTCTCTGAATGTTTATACTAGGACCCAGTTGATGGATGCCACTTCACCAGAAGATTTTCTAAGACTCTTACATTATGAGTTCTTAGGAAAATGGGATGATGATATTAAAGTCACACGAAAGGAGTATTATCGGATGAAATGTTGTTCACTACAGAGAAAAGATCTAGAAAGACATTTTCAAAATATATCTACTAGATTTTATCTATTAGGAGGCACAATTAATCCTGATTTAAAGCAAGCCTTTTTGGCTTCTATCCTAAGATTCTTGCCTCTCAAATGTTTTTGATTCTTCAAAAATCAAATCACAAAGTTGGAGATGTGCCAATGGGACATTTATATCAGATCATGATTCAGGCTCATACCCAGTTATATGACCAAAGGAAGATGATTAAACTGTGTTTTAGCAGTAAGAAGAATCCTTTGGGGAAACTTTCATGTGATAGGACTGATTTGCAGATTAAATGTAAAGATTCTGATGTTTGTGTTTGTCCTCCAAAGAAGAAGAAACACTTCTTCAAATTGAAGAAGAAAGGAAAAAGATCTAAGTTCAAGAAGTGGAAGTATTACAAGAAGAAAAAGTTCCGTGGCAAAAAGAAAACTGACAGATGCTACCTCTGTGGGAAGAAGGGTCATTTTGTAAAAAATTGTCCTTCAAAAACAAAAAAGATTGAACAAATGATTCAATAAATTCAGCAGATCACTAAAGTAGACTTGAATGATATTGATCTTGAGTCTCTCTTTTCAGAAGAAGAAGAAGCTTCACCAGAATGCATTTTTGCTGTGGGCCAAAAGACAAACTCAGAAATTTCCAGCTTTGAAACAGAATCCTGGAATGACCAGTTCTTTATTGGTGGTGATAATAGAGACGTGATAGCTTTAACTCATGAAAAACATCCAATATCTTTGTTTCTTGTTCAATTTACCCAGCCAATTATTCCAAGCCCATAAAACTTGTAGCCTTGATTGACACTGGAGCCAAAACTACCATTCTCAACCCAAAAGCCTTGCCTAAAGAATGTTGGAAACATCATTTTGAATATTACTCTACAGCCAATGACGAATTACTTGAAATTGGCCTTAAAACCAAACACCTAATAAAGATCCAATTCTTTCCAAATTGTTACACCTGAACACATGTTCTTGGATCTTTTTTACTTGGAAAAGACATTGTCATTGGTTTTGATGTCTATTGGAAGATGAAAGACTTGAGAATTCTTCCCAATGGACTCAAGTTCAAGAAATACTTTCAACCATACACCAATATTCCATCCATCCTTTTTGTTGGCCAAACCATTTCTCAACCAAACCTTCAAACTATTCATGAGTTTTTATTTAAATAATGCAGTGCTCAGTCTCAAACAGAGTTTCTTTAGAAATGCTGATCACCATTGTGAAAAAATGAGGAGTTTTTCATCTCCTTACCTTTAAAAAAAAATGAAGATGTCAACCCAACAAAGGCAACTCATCTAGGAATGACTCCTTATGATCTTAAATTGGCAATTAAAGAATGTAACCAATTGGAAGCTCAAGGTCTAATTGTTCCCATAAAATCAGAATGGGCATGCCAAGCTTTTTATGTCAATAAAAGATCAAAACAAGTCCGTGGAAAGAAGAGATTAATGATTGATTATCAGCCTTTGAACTTCTTCCTCAGAGATGACAAATTCCCTTTACCAAAAATTTCCTCATTATTTACATTTTTGGCGGGAGCAAAAATCTTTTCAAAATTTGATTTGAAGGTTGGATTCTGGCAACTTGGAATCAAAGAAGAAGACAGATACAAAATGGGCTTTTGCATTCCAAACAGACACTACCAATGGAATGTCTTACCTTTTGGACTCAAAGTAGCCCCATCACTATTCCAACGGGCTATGATCAAGATCTTTGAGCCCATCCTCTCCAGCGCTCTTATTTATATTGACGATATTCTTTTATTTTTTTTACAGATATAGAAGCCCATGAGAAACTGCTTCAATAGTTTGTTAATCTTGTTCAATATTATGGTGTTATGCTTTCACCTACTAAAATGATCATTGGCCAAACATAAATAGATTTTCTTGGAATGAGATTCAAAGAAGGAAAGTATCTTTCAAGTCCGCATGTTGCAATATAACTGGATAAATTTCCAAAAGAAAATCTTTCTGTCAAACAAATCAGACAAGTTCTTGGCATTGTCAATTATCTCAGAGATTTTATTCCTCACTTGACAAAGAAGACAGCTCCTCTTAGAGCTCTTCTAAAGAAGAATCCTCCACCATGGTCCTCAGAACAAATAGAAGCTCTTGAACAACTCAAAACTTGCATAAAAAATCTTCCTGATCTCTAGATTCCCTCCACAGGAAAAAGAATTCTTCAAACAGATGCAAGTGATCAATTTTGGGGAGCTATTCTTTTAGAAGAAGATGACAAAAAAAAAAGACGAATTTGTGCACATGCTAGTGGAAAGTTCATAGATGGAGAATGCCATTATCATTCAATCTTCAAAGAAGTTTTAGTAGTTAAATATGACATAAAAAAGTTTGAATTCCATCTGATTGGTCATCATTTCAAAGTTGTGATGGACTGCTCATCATTTCCAAAAATGCTTGAATTCAAAGGAAAGACTTTGCCTCATCCTCAACTTCTCAGAATGAAAGAATGGTTTAGTAAGTATGACTTTGAAGTAGAACACATCAAATGAGAAGACAACCTGCTACCAAATCTTTTAAGCAGACCACCTGTCTCTTGTGAAAAACCCTTTCAGCTAAAGGTCCTCCCTATGATATACATGTATCAGACCATTAATGCTAATTTTCTTGAAAAAGGTATTCCTCCGTCCTTACCATCACACATTTCCATGACCACCCTTAACCAAGAAGCCAAAACTCAAAATTTTGAACTTTAATCCAGACTAATAAGAAATTATGGGTTAGATTTCTTTCACAGATTAGGCTTTCATCCTATTTATCCTTTCACTTGTATTTTTAGTTTCTTAAACTAAAGTCCTGAAAACCAGTTTTATTGGCCTTTTGAATTATTAATCCTGTTTTGGTATCTTTGTCATTTATACTAGATTTCATTCGACCTTCAACCATTAAAGCTCGCGAGGTATATCAGTCTGCTTGAGAAGAATAAAAGTCAGAATCCACATTTGTTAACTTTTCTTAAATGGTTTCAAAATTTACCAAGATGGAAATCTTATTTGACGAATGAGGTTTATACTCAACAAGTGGCACCTCCTCTCGAATGTCATACTGTCATCACCCTCAAAAGAACTTTCTTCAAAGCTAAAGGTGTTTTTACTGATGTACCATGCTTTAATATCTATGGGACACATATACACTTAATGATACACTATATTACCATAGATACCACAAATTCTTCACCATGGAGAGAGTTTCAAAGACACATGTTCGAGAAAAATGGTATTATCCCAAAAGAGATATGGCCAAAGATATCTGAAGATGCCCCATGGGAAATATTTCCTTTTGATTATGGGAAACAAATGTTGGCAGACAAAGAGTATTGGGAAAAGACACAAAGGACTACATCTGTTCCATCTCGCATGCAAATAGATGATCCTTATCAAGCCAACTCATTAGCAGGACATCCTTATCAAGCCAGCTCACCAGCAGAACATCCTTATCAAATTAGCTCATCAGCAGGACATCCTTATCAAGCCAGCTCACTAGCAGAACATCCTTATCAAGCCAGCTCATCCGCAGAACATGATTTTTAACCATTCTTTGTAAAAGCTAAAAATAGACATTTATTGTGTATATAAGCATGAGAAGAAGAGAAGAATTGTACGAGAGAAAAATACAAGTCTTTTGAGAGTATAAAGGGTCTATTGTCCCTTGGAGAAAATTTGTGTATTTGATTATTCTAAAATATATACATTTTGTGTTTAGTTTTATTATTTTGTTGTGCTTTATACTCTTTTGCCTCCAACATCCTCCGTTGCGGTCATCAAACACCTCTGTCACTGCCATCCAAGCCGAAACCATTGCTGCCACCACAGAGCATTCCTGATGCTGTTGCCGGCCAAGAGGTGATATGCTATATTTCCTATTGCTTGCATTATATTTTATCTTTGGTGATTGAGTGAAGGTGATAGGAGAGGTGATATGCTATGTTTCTTTCAATTATTAACTCAGCCAAACATCAACTGAAATAAACTAAGTAAAAAAAAAACGCTGATCTTATTTGTGGGATTATTTAGAAGAAATGTTTCATAATTAGAGCAAGAAGAGGAGGAGAAAAGATCTCCACTATGTGCTCTCATGTTTTGGCCTAATTTTGTTTTGGTTTTTATTTTCTAGGATCATACCCATAATTATGATGAGCAAAGAGGTAAATGTTCATATATTAATTTTTTTTTTCAGTCAGTTTTGATTGTAGTTCGGTTTGCTTATAAATATATAAATATAGCAAAACAGGTGGGTTTGCTTAATGTTGATGGTTACTACAATAATCTTCTGACTTTCATTGCTTCGGGGAATTGGCCATATATGAGGCTAGCTAGTGATGGACTCATTGTGATTATCCTATACAGTTGATTGTTTTAAAAGATTTTTTTAGCGTTTGGATTATTTGCAATGTTTGCATTAATGGGAGGCATTGCAGTGTTGAAATTGAAGTTTTGATGTAATTTGTTGTCTATTCCATAGGATAAATGTTGCAGCATATGCGGTGATGTTGGTTTTGAAGAATTGATTTCAACGTGCTCTAAATGCCAAATGGTTGGGCAACATGTGTAAGATCATCTTCTCCCTTAATGTGTCTTATTGTGCTTGTTTCTTACTGATTCCATAGACAGTAGTCTTGCTATATTGTAAAAATAAGGTAAATTTTCTAGATCAAGTGAGTTGATGTTCGTTTCAATGCTTTTGTTCATGCATTTCATTCTTTTTCATTTAATGCAAAAATAATTCTTTTTCATGTTGTAGTGCTAGGCATGCACTTGTTGACTCCAATTCTTGTTTCTTGTTTTTATTCTTATTAGTAGCATTTACATGCATCAGTGATGCAAAACTTCCAAACACATTGGAATTTTATGAAGACAGAGGTCCAAAGTCTGTCAAGAATGACACTAAGAACAAGAATTTAAGGGACACTAATATTCAAGAACATGAATCAGATCATCATATTTCTGTGGCAAATGGAGAGGGCCACGAATAGCGTAGCAATGATTGATCTCTCGCCAAATGAAGGGACATGATTTTTCTGCTGGAGCGGGACTAAATGAAGGGAAAGCTAGCCATGACGGTCCAGAAGTGGTTGAGAGTATTTCCAAATTGGATTATCTAGCTGCATCAGTACTTGAACACAATGAGTATTTTTTAGTGTTAAGAATCCAAATCTCGCAAGGAGGCTTTTAGGTCCTTATGTTTTAGAGTAAATTATTATGGTATTTTGTTTATATGTAAAATTATGATTGTTTGAATAGTTTTATTTAATAAAATTATTTTTTATGAATTAATTTTTGTATTTAATGTGATTTATTTATAAATTTAATTTATTAATAGAATTGAATAAATCTAATCAATTAATAATATTGCAGATTTTAATATTAAATTTAGGGACCCAATGGTTATTTTAGTGTTGTAAATTTTTTTTTGTAATTTTTTTTAAATTTAAATATGCCAACATTTAACACAATGTCATCAAATTAATTTACGACACTTTATATAAAAGTGTCGTTAATTATACCGACGCTAAAACATAAAAGCGTCGTTAAATTTATTTTACGGATGTAAGAGAGTTTGTGTTGTAAATTTGTTCTCGATGGCTCATTTAACATCGCAACAAACGATACTTTTGCTTGTGTTGGTAAAATTTAATTAGTGTCCCCAAGTTTATTTTTTAGTGTCATTAATGATCCTTTTTATTGTAGTGCTGTAATGACTAATGACCACATATAAATGAAAATAGTTGTTAATATTATTCTTGTTTGCGAATTCTTGAAGTTTTTGTTCTTAAGTCTCACTGTTTTTGGTTGTGACATGATCATGGTTGCTTTTACTTTTTTGAAAATTTTAACCGGCAATATGGGGCAAATATAATATCTGGCAACACTTCCATCAAGGAGATGAGGCCTTTGGGCATAGGTAACATCATGAGGTTTCATTGCTTTCCTAATAATGGTTTGGTCGTTTCTCATTTTAATTTTTCTCATGATACCTGTGGACACCTTCAACTTATTCGACTTGCAATGAAAGCCCAATGATGAGAAAGTACAAGTTTGGAATGCAACGGAAGCTCGAAACCTCTCAGAAATGGGCTCAGAAGTCAAAACACCAAGCCTCTAAGCCTAAAAGCCCAAATCCAAGCCCAAACAATAAGCCAAAGCCCATGATCCATCACCTCTTAGCCCACTAGGCCCAGAGATCGCCTCTTTACCTTGGGCATCGGTGAGGCGCCGCCTCACGCCCACTAACTGTTGCATTAAATGCTATTAATGGCAGCAGTTGGGATTGACCTACCCCTGACTTGAGGCTTTTTTGGATGCCAAAGGAAAGAAAAAAGGAGAAAAAAGAAGGGAGGGAGCATGGGGAATGAGGAGGAGAAGGTAAGAGTGGTTTTGGTGGGGAATTAGGAAAGGAAAAAAGGAGAGGGCTAAAAAGGGAAAAAGGAAAGAGAAAAGGGGGACTTTTTTTTGGAATCTGGAGGCTTTTAAATTTTTTAGACGTAAAGAGATTGGAAAAGAAAGCTTTTAGAGCTAAAAAAACACATAGAGAAAAGGGAAAAGAAAGTAGAGGAAGGAAGAAAGAGACTTTTGAACCAAAAGACCTCATTTCTTGAGAAGAAGGGAGCCTTCTTTGTATTCCAAGCACTTAAGTTGATCAATCAAGCCTTGAGTACTCAGTTAGATGCATCAACCTTATCCTAACTAGTGAGAACTCTTACCTTTAAGATTTGAGTCTTTTTATTTTGTTGAAAGCTTTGTTTCATTACCTTTTTGTTTGTCTCTTGAGTTTTAAAATGTGAAAAAGGTCATATGTGAGGTATAATTACATGAAATATTGAGTATTGATTGTTGATCTTAGTATATTTGTATTTATTTTCATTTATTTACATAAACATTTGAGTTTCTTAGAGTTTAAGAAATGTAGTCCATCTCTATCTTTGTTGAAGAGTAGAGGCATTGCCCTTTCATGTTGAGGATTATTCTACTTTGATTTTTAATGGTTATTTGATATATATATATATATATTTCATATTCTTGTGTTTGTCTTCTTATATATGTTGAGTTTATGCATGGTTACTATGTAATTTAGTATTGTTATTGAATGTTGATTATTGTGATTCTATCTGGTGTGTATTCCTATTTTTCTATGAATATTATTTGTATATTATTTTGTGAATAATGTTGTTATCTTGTGAGTTGGAATTAACTTATATTTGTTGCAGAGATTATTTGGTAATGTTCAATTATTAAATAATTATTCCATTAATTAGTTCTTGAGAGGTTTTATTTATATAATTAATTATTTTATTTTTCGTTTATTTTTGGTTTATGTATGGTTTATTTTCTATTTATTTTACATTTTCTTTGTACCAAATTTTATAATTCTTAATCCCTTTCCCCTATTTATTTCAAATATATGGTTTATTATTTGTTTTATTTATAATGTATGTTGGGCCATAAGTATGAAATGAGACTAATGTGCAAACTCGGACTAAAATAAAAAAATTGGAAATGATTGCAATCCACGTTAAAATAAGGAAATAATATAATAATAAGAGGAAATAAAATACAAAACATACATGGAGGTTAACTGGAAGGTTGGGTGTGCATTTCAAAAGCTCATACTTAGTTTTCAAATCCGATCTTTGATGATGACTTTTGGGAACCTCCGTGGAATCCAGTTGTTGTATAGTGTGTCCCAATTTTTATTCAGGTGGCGACTCCATCTCCATTTTGGACCCCAAGCCCATTTTGTATTTCTTACTGGGCCCTGAGCTCACATAGTGTTGTGGTTACCAACACTTGGGCGTGTGTCGCCTACAATACCATTTTCTTTATGCAGTTTGAGTAGTTTTATCTCATTAATTTGGTTTGGTTATTGATATGTTTGGTCTTGACCTCAGGATTGAAAGTTAATTTTGATAAGAGTCAAGTTGTTGGTGTTACTCTTAATTCTGAGTATGTTTCTTAATCGACTATTGTAATTTTTTGTCAATTTTCTTAATTAACTTTGCAGTATTTGGGTCTTCTTCTTGGTTTATCTATTAAGCACAATTCGGTGTGGTAGCCCTTTATTAAAAAAAAAAGCTTTCTCTTTGAAAGGGCAGAGCGTTATCTTAGGCGGATCGTTTTACTTTAATAAAGTCTACTTTTTTTGTGATGCCTTTGTATTTTCTTTCAATCTTCAAGATGCCTAAGGGTGTAACGACTATTATTAATCATCACCTTCGGGATTTTTTTTTGTTTGGAGGATCCTATTCTAAGAAGATTCATAAATTGAAGTGGGGCTTAGTGGTGTATCCTAAGGAGTTTGGAGGTTTAGGAATCATGGATATAGAGCTTTAAAGTAGAGCTTTTTTAGCAAAATGGTTTTGGCAGTTATATGATGAATCAAATGCTCTTTAGGTAATGAGAATTCGATATAAGTATGTGGTAAGTAGAATTGATAATATTTTTGTTTCTACTTCTTGTTAATACTCCTTGGTTTGAAAGGATATTTCTCAAGTGATTCTTGCTCATGATATTTTAAATGTTGTGTTATTGAATTGCCTTTCTTTTGAGGTGAGTGATGACCATAGCATTCTTTTTTGGCATGATTGTTGGGCTTGTAATAGTAGGTTAAAAGAATTATTTCCAGCTCTTTTCTCTATTTTTGACTAACCTTGGGATTTTGTTTGTAATTTTGGCCAATATCAAGACGTTATTGGATGTAGAATTTTAATTGGGTTTAGGATTTTGATGATATTGAAGTTCAATAATTTATTGCAATGCTTGGAATCCTCAATCAGGTGTCTATTTCATTGGTGAAGAATGATAGAGTCACATAGTCCTCTTCTTCTTGTAAGAATTTCTTGATTAATTGTTTATATAAGGAAGTTATGCGGGTTATTTCTTCTTATGATCAAGTGATTTTACCTGATATCTGGTTGAATTTAACTTTGGCAAAGACTGAGATTTTCTTGTGGTTTGCTTTTTTAGATAAGCTTCCCATTAGAGATTATTTATTTTTCATTGGTTTATGTACTATTGGAAGCAATTCTTATATTTTTTATGGTTAATTTGGCAAATCTACAGATCATCTTTTGTTGCATTGTCGTTTCAGTTGGTGGTGTGGTCTTTTTTTTTTTTTGCAGTTGGTGGGTATTAATGTCATGACCCAAATCGGGGAGTCATGACCGGCGCTAGGGAACGAGAATTCTCATGAATCGAAACCCATAGCAAGCTTTAAAATGAAAACACATGCAAATAAAACACAAAAATACATCAGAATTAAAATTTTAATTAATATAAAATAAATCCTTATCATAACATAATAAAATATATTCATACAATTATTCAAATACAAGAACACTATCTAATACAATACCAGATACTAAAATAAGAAACACTACTACTGCAGGGTTTACTAAAATATAAGAAAAGCAATAGTTCAATATTTACATAAATCAGTTGGGGAGGAAAGAGTCCAACGAATCAGTCTAATAGGGAGGTCTGAAGTAGAAGATCTTAAACAAATATTAAGAGGGTTCAGATCTCATTGAGTGAATTACTATTATATATATGCACGCAACCTAAATATATAGATATACAAACATCAGTATAATGACACACACACACACACACACACACACACACACACACACACACACACACACACATATATATATATATATATATATATATATATATATATATATATATATAAACATGCATTTCATACAGATGCTAAAAATCCACTTTTATATAATAATAAATGCAGAAAAATTTTGAGTAAAGAATCAGAGTAGAATCTTAAAATGTTTTATAACCTCAATTATTGAACCTCACTAGCCAACAGACTCACTTAATTTCAAAATATTTATCTTCTTAATTATTGGATAGTAGACTGACCCTGAGACACTAAGTCAACCGAGGTTTCTCAGTTTCATTGTCGACATAATTGGCCTTGAGACACTAGGTCAATCGAGCTTCCGCAATCACATCGCTCTCTCACCACAAATCTCAATAATCAATTATTCATATCTCATATTAATAAATTTCATAATATCAATTCTAACATTTTAACATACTAGTGTGCACACAGTCTTAATGTGACGTACTAGATGGCACATTTTACGGCAATCCTCCAAAATATTTTATAAAAAAAATTAAATAAATGAAATCAAATTAAATATGTAAAGATACAATTTATACAAATAAATACTCAACTTTATATATATATATGCGAACAAACGTACATATATATTAACAATAACAATTAATATTTAATGCAACATAACATAATAAAATTCATAATTTAAAAAAAAAATGTAGATGCCAATAATTTTTCTATATGCAATGCATACATATAATAATAACTCACAATTGTGCATTTCTCTAAAATAACTCGATTGGCCTAATCCTGTAGATATCGGTCTTGGCACAAGTATAGAAAAAAAAAATAATAATAATCATAATCATAATAATAGAATTAAATTCCTAATTTTATACGTTTAGAATTTCTAAAGAACAATTTAATTTAGAACATGACTCATCTAAAACTCAAAATTTAGGACCAACTCGATGTCATATTTTACGAGAAATCTACCAAAAATTCGGTAAAATCTCCTATATTAAATGGACGTCTCTCTACTAACAGTAGAGCTGATTATGCACATAACCACACTTCAAATATACAAAATGCTCAACTTCTCAGGTTGGGCTCCTGAACTATAATTATTACCCAACTAAAAACCAATTATTACCCAACCGAAAACCAATATACTGAAAAGCAATAATATAATAATAAACATTGATAATTCACTAAAATTCATAAAAATACCACAATTCAATTTATTTAAATAATAATAAAAACATGAAAGATATTTATTTTCAAAATAAATAATAAAATCCCAAATATAATTAGATAATATTAATAAAATCCATTTTCAAATATTCAAAATTAAATAGCATAAATTACCAATAATTATTTAAATTTCACAAATATATAATAAAAATAGCTAAAATTTTATTTAATCATAAAAATAATAAATAAAACTATTATTTGAATATATTTCCAAAAGTTATTATTAATTAGCTAAAAATAGTAAATAATCCATGAAAAATTATTTTAATACCATTTATTACTCAAAAATTATCCAAAAACATAATAATTTACAATAATTTCAATGAAAATATAAAATTTACCAATTTATACTAATTTTTCCAAAAATCCAATTTTCACATAAACATTCAAAAATTCATAATAAATAGTCAGAACATAATTTCAATAAACTTTCTCACAAAATATGCTTAAAATAATTAGTACAATTTATTAAAAATATAATTTTTCCGAGCTCGAAACAGTATATGAACAATAGTCCCGTGCCCAGAAATTCAAAATTTTTAGAAAAATAAATAAAAATCACATTTAGCTTTCACACAACCTCTACAACAATTAACCTCAAAGCAACAATAACTAATAAAATCAAATAAATGCTTAAACTAACCAAAATCTCAAAATACTAAAAAACGAATTATACAAAAACGAAATAGTTACCAGAGTCGAAACTCAAAATGGTTAGAAGATTTGAGAAGTTCGGAGGATGAGCTTCCAAAAGAGCCTAACGTCGGCCTTCGTCATTGTCGGAATCGTCTCCGGTGAGCAAGGGAAGTTCCAGCTAAAAAAAGAAAGAAAATCAAGAAGAAAAGAAAAGAAGAAGAAAGAAGAAGGAAAAGAAGAATTGGGTGGGGGGGGGGGGGGGGGAGAAGAGGGGGTTATTGGACGTTTTGACTTTTTTTTAAGTATAATAGGAAAAAAGAAATAATACTACATATTAGAATATCTTTCACAATAATATATATATATATATATATATATATATATATATATATATATAACAATTAATTTAATTTAATAAAATCACTCAACTAAATAATTATTAACAATAAAAATTAAACTTTAATTTCAAAATAATAATGATATGAAATAATAAAACAAATACTAATACTAGAATATAATTTAATTTCACAAATAATAAAAATAAAAATTTTAAAATAATATTCAACACTAAATATTCAAATTTAATTTCACAAAATAATTAAATATTATAATTTGATAAAATAATTATTAATACTGCAAATCCAGAAATTAATTTAATAATTTATAAAATTTTGGGTTATAACAATCTCCCCCTTTACAAAAAAATTCATCCTCGAATTTTAAATAAAAATAACATAATATATGAATTCATCGAGGAAAAAGGTAAGGTTAAGCCACTCACATCTCCACCTTGGTCTCTCACGTGTGCTCCTCAACAACACCTTAACCATTGAGATCTGCTTCGAATGTAGTTGATGAACTAGATAATCAACAAATATGACTAGTTCCTCCTCGTACGTTAGATCTTTATTCACTTCTATGCTTTAGGGCTGCAACACGTGCGAAGGTTTTGAAATGTATTTCATCAGCATCGAGACATGGAATACTGGATGTACTTGAGACAAATTCAAAGGCAAAGCCAACCAATATGCAACCATGCCCACTTTCTCTAGAATCTTAAAAGGTCTAATATATCTTGGTGCTAACTTCCTTTCTTACCAAATCTCATCACACTCTTCATTGGTAACACCTTCAGAAATACATAATCCCCAACCTGAAACTCCACATCCTTATGCTTTGGATCTGTATAGCTCTTCTATCTGCTAGTTGTGGTTTTTAATCTTCTTTTGATAAAAGCAACCTTCTCATCTATATCATGGATAATCTCACATTCAATCAACTCTCTTTCTTCAGTCTTATCCCAACATAAAGGGGATATACACTTCCTTCCATACAGAGCTTTATACGGTGTCGTTTTAATAATGTTGTGGTAGCTGTTATTGTAAGCAAACTCTACTAGTAGCAGATGATTATCCTAATTACCTCCAAGATCCATTACACATATTCTCAACATATCCTCAAGTGTTTGGATAATCCTCTTAGATTGACTATTTGTCTGAAGGTGAAAAGCAGTATTAAAATCAAGCTTGGTGCACATTCCTTCTTGCAACTTTTGCTAAAATTAAGAGGTAAACACTGAATCTCTATCAGATACAATGGAAGTAAGCACTCCATGAAGGCACATAATATGCTTAACATATAGCTTAGCCAACTTAGCTACAGAATAAGTAGTTTTAACTAGTAAGAAGTGAACTGATTTGGTTAACCTATCCATAATCGCCCAGATGGAATCGTATCCATCCTTTGAATGTGGTAACCGAGTCATAAAATTCATAGCAATTCTTTCATATTCGACTTAAGAATAGAAAGAGGCTGAAGCTTCCTAGAAGGCTTCTAATGCTTAACTTTCACCTGCTAATAAGTCAAGCACTTAGAGACATAATCAGCTACATCATTCTTCAATCCATCCTGCCAGTATAAATCCTTAAGGTTGTGGTGGTTCCATATAATCTTATCCTTCCATTTCAGCAGTGGAAGAGTTATGCTTGTGGTCATGTTCAAACTCGCTTTTGGATCTCTCTCTTTTATGTTATTATTTGGACTTTATGGCTTCATTGGAATGAAGTGATTTTTAAAGGACAAAATGTTTCTTTTCTTAGAGTTCAGAAGTCAATTTTCTTTTGAGTTCCTACTTGGTGTCATGTTTACTCGCCTTTATTTAGTTTTTTGGCCATGGATCTTTTACAATATGTTGACTGTATTTTATCTTATTCAATCGTGGGTTACCGGCGTCAAGGATAGTAGTTCTCTTTGCATTTGATTTTGTGAGCTTGGAGAAGTCTACTGTTTTTGTTTAATTTATTTAGTAGTATGCAGGCTGCTATTTTTCTTGCTTTTGTTTACTTAGTTTAGGGAGGGGCTTTTTCATCACTTAAGTGTTTTCCTTAAGTGGTTTTTCCCCTCACATTATTAATAAATTTTATGCTTATAAAAAATCATGAGCTTTCATCACTTCTTTACTAGTTTCAAGTGAAGAAATGATGATACTGGTAAGTTCCCAGAGTTGAAGACGTATAAGGGATCCATAATATTTGTCTAAGTCTTTTAGGTGGTTATAGGGTGGAGAGCTAACACCTAGAATTAGTTGGGGATTAGAGTCTGGGTCAAGCTTTTATATGAAATAAGCATCAAGCTTGATAGATAATTCTAGATCCTTTATTACTGAAGATAGATGCCGTAATGGTTAAATATGAGCATAAAAAAAATTAGGTACAGCATGACCAAGACTTGATTTCTGTTCTCTCACAGATGATTATACCTTTTGATAATAGTTTAACATCGTCCAAAATTCTCTAAACATGAGCATTGATTTCCACCAAGCATCAAGTATCGTGAAATGACTTTATAAGCATCGAATGAGATTTTTGTGACAGTTAAATAAAGAGGGAGCTTAAATATACACAATATCATACACTTGTAAGTATGATAAACCTGTGAAATTCATTATGTGGCCAGTATTGAGAAAGAAAATGAAAAGATGACAGAGAAATAGATTACGTCTAAGTGACTATGGAAAAAGATAAGTTGAACACAGAAACAAACAAAACCCATAGAGAGAGATTCATCTGATTGAAGATTCAAATGCATACTAAGGTTTGGGTCTAATCAGCCAAGCATCACCTCTTCAAGTCAACTTTAACTTGACATTTTTGAGCAAAAGCATAATAACATAAAAAGTTATCATGGATTAGCATAATTAATTGGTACAAGTCCACTAATTTAAAGGATATAAGTTAATTAGTTGTGGCCCATATTGAAAAGCCTATGATCCTAAGCTCAAATCAAATATTTAGTGGCCAAACTTGAGAAATGACATGATTGAGTTTTAAAATAAGGAATTATTTTTGACTAAGAAATTAAAAGTTTGGTTTAAAAGTAGCTTTAGACTTAGACTATAAGAAGCTCCATATATGTGTAGAAGCCTCTACATAGAAAAATCAAAGGCTACAAAAAAGACATCGAGGATCAACATGTGAAGAAAAGAAGTAATACTGAAAAGCCTATGACAAGCAACAGTGTAATAAATTTAGAGAATTCATACTCAACATGCTAACAGATAGTATAGCAAATTAAAGACCGAACTATGAGTTTCAATAAGGAAACTTTGATTTCAATTCATTTAGCAGTAACCAAGAGATGAACATAAATATTCATTACTTTAAGAGGCGGGACAACAACACTACCACCAGATAAGAATTCTTTCTCAAACATTCATTTTTTAAATTATTTAATTTTACATCCTATTTTTTATATATGAATATTTATAGCTCGTCACACAAGCATGATCACACATATAAACCTAGGTGCTCGTCCATATATATATGATTATTATTTATACAAAACATATATCAATTATATTTGACATATTTATTACATGATGACTGACCAGAGATTAATTAAACGATCCCAAAACTATTGTTCTTTTATCTATCGTTACAGATGAAGATACTACTTTAAGCACCCAACAGTCCAAACAATTAGACACTATGATCATCTCACTCAGTATCAACATGTAGAAATTGTCAAAAGACATTGGACATAGTGTTAAGCAATATTAATATAAACAAGCACTCACTTATGCTCAGACAACAAATGGTGGTTCCTATGTAAAGCCAGATCAAACAACGCTTAGACAAATCCTATTCTACAGCAGATCTTTGTTCATAAAAATTTCAGAGAATGTTTAGCAAAAAAATTCAAGAATGGAGTCAAGTATATCTATTACAAAACCAAATGAATCAAAATGCAATTCCAAGACATCCTAGCCAACATCACACACTATCCTTTGTTTTGGAGGCAGGGCAATTTTAGCTTTTCACCTAAATTACAAATGGTCATCTTACAATTCAGATTGGGTAAACACAAATTTGATCCTTCCAAACCCATTTTCCATTATTTCAAAAAACCTTACTAAATTACTATCTCATATTATGGAGCTTAGATTGAAAGGGCTCAAACTCACTACTAAGATCACAACATCCTTCCTTTTGCAAAAATACTACCAACAATAAATGCTCAAAAAATCAAACATCTACAACAATAATATCCAGACTCAACATCAATCATGATTCTGACTAGGCAGCTACCATCTATAGAGTTACTAAAGTTCATAAAATGAGTAACATTATACGACACTCGGGCCGCACTTCTAATGCATTGAGAATATACGGCACTTGGGTAGTGCTTTTAATGCACTAAGAATCTAAGTCTAGTAGTTGAAGCTAACACCCTTAGGTCACGTCTATAGTACTGAGATTCTAAGTATGTAAGCCTCGAGTCATAGCACCGAGCATCTAAGCCTCAAAGCATTTATGTCTAGTGACTGAAGCTGACACCCTTAGGTCGCTTCTATAGTACTGAGGTTCGACACTTGGGTCGCGCTTTTAATCCATTGAGATTATCTAGCACTCAAGCCACACTTTTAATGCACTGAGCATCAAAACTCCAGTGACGACTGGTTACACTAAGTTCTCTCCATACTGGCAGGTTAATCCTTTACACTAAGCATTTTTATTACAGGTTTTGTGCACTCAAGTCTAGCTGGCACTTTAACAATATTCTTATACAATGATTTCAAGACTCGGTACTGAGCTTTATTTTTCCTATGATTGAGGCTGGCCACCTCAACTCACCCTTCCATATCAAATGCAGTGATTCAAGCAATCTCTCTCTAGATGGAACAATGATGTTTCTATCACCTTATAAACTTAGATATATCGAACATAAATATCTGAAAAAACTTTCAGGGGAGACTTTTAATATCCTATATCAGTATCCTATTCTAATAAGGTTTATATTTCCCCTAAAGAAGAAGATTACTTGAATAAAAGGAAAGCTAAACAAGGAAGTCTATTTCAATTAAGAAGATTACTCTACAAAGGAAGTCTCATTCTCTCCTAAACAAGACAATCCTACAAGACTAAAGAATCATATTCCTAAGAGGTTTGAGCAATATCTTCTCCTATAAATACATCTCATGCCATTTATTTTCACATTCTCATTCTTATATTCACTCATCTCCCCATTCTTATCATACAATATCATCAAGACATCATTCCATCACTCCATCATTACATCATCCAAGTAATCACTTTTAATTCTCTATTCTATTATGCCTATTTGCTTTATTATATTTTTCCTCATACAATTACTGACTTAAGCTTTAGAGTGTTTGTGGGGGAAACCTTGCCCCTTTACCTATTCTCCTTATTCATGCAGGTTCCACAAGAAAGAAATATCAATTTGGAGTTATCACATGGATTTGTCCTAAAATTGAGGCATTTCTTGTCACCTGAATCCACACTCAGATAAAGACTTGGTGCGGGATTCCATCACTGGTGGCTGCCTCATTTTGATTTTGAGACCTCTAGGAATTAGCTTGAATTACTTAAGCCATCAACTCAAGGATCTCAATGCCTTTAAATGCCAAAATTTTAGTACAAAAGGAGTATATACTGATGGCAATTAGATGATGCTCCTCAGGACATGGCTGATTCTTCAATCTTTTATGAGTGTTAACGATATTAAATACACATGTAAGTGGAATTCACATATAGTTTAGATATGATAAGTGTGAATAAAGTTGTAGAATGTAGTGGGAACAAATTTTACATTCAAGAGAAAAAGAACAAGTAGTGAACATATAATTAATAAGGATTAAGGAGTCATAAACTAAATGGTTTAGGCCATTTTAGTAGAAGATAAGCTCATTGTGAAGTTCATTGCTATGTTTTGTGACCAGGCTCAACCCTTTAAGTCTGATTTGAAATTCAAGTATATTAGAGTTCATAGAGTCCAAATTCTTAACATGATATCAAAGCCTACAACACCCCAATATGCTAGAAGATCCTAAAGAGCTTTGCTAATATTTGAAGGGCCAAATGGAGGTTTTTAAGTGATCAACCCACTAGAAAAGGTTGTACTTGAAAATTTGGAGAGACCAATGGACCATTTGAAGACTGGAGGACAATACAGAGCCAATGGAACAACGTTTGAACACAAAATATGAAATCTTGAGGCAATTCAGTGAGACTAAGGGAGCTACAGATCCCAAAGAAGGCTACGTTAAGATTAGTATATATTGAAACAAGTGACAACTAGACCCAAAGGAGGTGTAGTTCAGTTGTACTTGAAGGGAGCCTAAAGGAGGAGGTCAGGTTCGGATTAGTCCATATTGCAACAAGTGACAATTAGGCAGAAAAAAGGTGAAACAACCGTACTTGAGGGAGAGTGTTGGAGAATGAAGTGGGAATAAATCCCACATTGAACAAAAAGAAAAAAATAATGAGCATATAATTGAGAGGGAGCCGCATGCCAAGGGAGTAAGTCATTTAGTGAAAAACAAGCCCATTATGAAGTCAATTGAAATTCTTAACGAAAATCTATCTACAGTTTAGTGAACTGTAGTCTAACCCGAAATCCTCCTTTAATATTGGTACTATTTCTCAATTTTTTGGTTTTCCGATCATGTTCTTATATGATTATAGCCATCATGTTGTTATATGATTATAGCTACCAGACAGTTTGTGCTGCCGTGGGGTCTGAAAAATTTTCATAGTTTCTAATTCAGTTGATGGCTAATATCAGACTAGGTAGGATCTCGTCGGCTGAGGTGTTTCTAAACCCGTGAAGGAAGATGAAATGAGGATTGAGGTGAAATCATCTTTCCTTCTCAACAAAACAACAAAACTTCAGTAACCTCAATCAAATCCTATCAAGTTTCCAACCAAGATTGTGTAATAACAATGCAAGTGAAAGTTCAACAGTAGTTAATGTTGGTTGTTTTTTCCTTGGGGAAATTTCCTACCTTATTCCTTCTTCAACAAATAAAATCTTCAACAGCAAAAAATTGAAATAAAAATAGAATAGGAAGTAGAAAAGAGAGGAATATTTGCACACTAGGCCCAAGAATTTGTGGCCTAATAGCCTGGCATTAAAGCAGATTTTTTTTCACCCAGAAAAGAAAAACTTTATTCACTAGATATAGAAGTGCTTTACCATAAAATAAAGGGTTTAAGAATCCAACCGAGCAGAAATCAAGCTCAAGAAAACGACACAAAAGCCATACTTCTTCTGTGCCACAAATATAAACTGCATATAACAAATGTCATAGCAGTTGTACTAATATACATGGAAGTTACCCACTACCTGATACAAACAAACATATCTGCATGCACACACTCTCTTCATAATTTATGTCACTGGTGGAGGGAGGTATGGAATAGGAATTAAGGTGAGATCATTTTGCCTCTTCAGTACGGCACCAAAAACTTCAGTCATGTCAAGAGTTTCTGGCTTCACTCCAGGGGGTAGTTTCCAATCAAAATGGTACAGCAGCTGTGCAAGTGGAAACTCAACATTAGCCAGGCCGAACAACATTCCTGGACACATCCTTCTTCCAGCACCAAATGGGAGAAACTCAAAATCAGTCCCCTTATGATCTATTGAACGATCTTCGAATCTCTCTGGAAAGAATTTCTCAGCTTCAATCCAGTAATTGGGATCCCTTCCAATCGCCCATGCATTCACAATTACCTTTGACTTCACTGGAATATCATAACCATTAATCTTACAGCTCTCTCTGCATTTTCTTGGAAGTAACGGAATTGCAGGGTGTAATCTTAGAGTTTCCTTGACTACCAACTTTAGGTAGTGGAGTTCGTGAAGCCGTGTTTCATCTATATTTCCTTCTTTACCAAAAACCCTCCTGACCTCTTCCTGTGCCTTTTCTATTACTCTTGGATTTTTTAATAGTTCAGACATTGCCTGCAGATTTGATTTTGTTAAATGTGATGGAATTTGATGTAATTTTGGGTATGGATTAGTTATCTCAGTACTATGCCGTGGTGGATTGTCAGAGTAAAAAGGTGACTTTCAGAATTCCTGATGAAGAAGAGTTTAAGTTTATGGGTGATAAGATTTCAGCACTTTAGAATCTCATCTCCGCTATTACGGCTAGGAAGTTACTAAGGAAGGGTTGTCAGGGTTATTTGGCATTAGTCAGGGATACTTTAATAGAGAAGTTATCACTCATAGATGTTCCTGTTGCCTGTGAGTTTCCTAATGTTTTTCCTGAGGAGTTGCCAGGTTTACCACTTCATAGAGAGATTGAGTTCTGTATAGATGTGCTTCCAGGCACTACCCCTATTTTGATGCCACCCTACATAATGGCTCCTGCAGAGCTGAAAGAGTTGAAGCAACAATTGTAAGAATTGATGGATAAGGGTTTTATTAGACCTAGTGTTTCTCCTTGGGGTGCACCAGTCCTATTTATGAAGAAGAAGGATGGTACCCTGAGACTGTGCATTGACTACAGAGAGCTGGACAAGGTGACAGTGAAGAAAAAGTATCCTCTCCAGAGGATAGATGACTTGTTTAATCAACTATAGGGTGCACAATTCTTTTCCAAGATTGATTTGAGGTTGGGTTATCATTAGTTACAGATCAGTGAAGCTGATGTTCCTAAAATGGCATTTCGCACTCGATATGGCTATTATGAGTTTCTGGTGATGTCTTTTGGCTTAACTAACACACCAACAGCTTTTATGGATATGATGAACAGGGTATTCAGACCATTTATGGATCAGTTTATGGTAGTCTTCATTGATGATATATTGGTGTATTCAAAGAGTATGGAGGAGCATGTATATCACTTGAGGATTGTACTGCAAACACCGAAAGAACATCAGTTTTATGCTAAATTCTTGAAGTGTGATTTCTGGATGGAGAGTGTTACATTTCTTGGACACATGGTGTTTAAAGACGCTATCCAGGTTAATTCACAGAAGATTAAAGCAGATAAGATGTGTTTTGGAATATCTTATCTGTTATTTGATGAATTATCTTGAGTCTATGAAACATCCCACTAATCCAATGAAGCCATTTGATGGAAGGATACACATCAGCAAGAGAAAAACCTCCAGCATCTTCTACAAGTTTCTTGACAGTTGGTATGAATACATCTTCTCCCTTCCATATCTTACCAAATGCTGCTCTTGAAATGATGCTATAGTTCATAGAATTGAGCAAAGTGCTCAAGTTGATTGATGATCCTCCGGCATTGCAGGGCATAGATCTAATCAGTTTCGAGACTGATTCTTCCCTGATTGATCTGAATGACTGCACACGTTTTGCAGTTAGTAGCTCGAGGGTGCAAACCTTTCGCATTTGTCTCCAATAGTCTCCATATGGTGCAAATATAATATCTGTATTATTATAAGCGGCAACAGTTGAAGCAAGGACATGATGTCTTTCAGCAAAGCTAACATCATGAGTTTTCATCACTTCTTTAGCAGTTTCAGGTGAAGATATGATGATGTGGGTAAGTTCCCCAAGTTTAAGATGCATAATGGGTCCATACAATTTGGCTAAGTCTCTTAGGCGTTGATGTGGTAGAGAGCCGACTAAATGATGCATGCTACCTATTAGAGGCAGCTTCCATGGTCCTGGTGGAAGATTTGGAGTTGAGTTATTGGTTCTTGATTTCTTCCATAGTGTTGATACCATGAAGATGAAGATGAAGATTAGGAATGTGAGAAGCAATATAGTAAGATGTTCCATGGCAAGGATGGACACTTTTCAAAGAAACAAAGACTAATGGTTTGATTACAAATTGCAGTACATCAACAGATATATTGAGGTTAGCAGGTAACAGATATATTGAGGTTATTTAAAATTAAAATTTCCACTTCAATATCAACCAATTATATATATATATATATATATATTAACACATGATTGATTGAGAATTATCTATATCATATACTATTTTCATTTTTAATTAATTCCCATTTGATTTCTTGATTCCATTGGATTGATTGGTTTCAATACTATTTAATTGCAACTCTTATTCATATATTTTATTTTTTATCTCACAAAAGTGGAATTACTTTTATTTTTGCAATTGGATGCTAGCTATAATCTATTCAAGGAATGAAGATTCTTAGGGGGGAAAACAGTATATCGAGATTGTAACGTTAACAGGCTGGATCATAAATGAACTAAATGAGTCAGTATATCCAGATTTGTCTTACAATTGATACAACGTGCTTGTGGCATTTTTTGTTAGTTTAACTTTAGTTTCCAATTTCCAATATATATATATATATATATATATATATATATATTAAAAAAAAACTCTAGTTTCCACTTGCACGTCTTTTGGCTGGCAATTTGTGACATAGTGAATTTAAACAACATGATCATAAAATTAAATGGATTTAAATTTAGTATAAATAAATTTTGGTTATAAACGGTCCTATTTAAAATAGGAATAAAATTATATTTAAATGGATTAAATCTATATATATATAATTAAATTAAATGGATTATTAAATATGATAAAAATTTGTGTATTTATTATTTAATTTTTGGTTTAAATTAGTATTGTCAATTGTGTTAATGAAAATGCTTAATTTTCGTATATACTAATAATATTATTAACAAATCTCATAGTGCAAATTAGCATTCACATTAAATATTAGCACTGATTAATGATAATTTAACTTCTAAGTAAATATTCCCTCCATTCTAAATTAATTGTAGTTTTTGAGTATTTCACTTGGATGAAGAAATTATTAAATACGCTTAATTATAGGAAAAATAGCTAAATGAGATTAAATTGTCCTTCTTTAGATATATTCAAAATATATTACTTATTGTTGTAAAAATAATTGTGGCGCATTCTCTTATTCCACCCACATTTCTACCTATTCTAATATTCCAAATAGTATTGACTAATTTAATCACTTTCATCTTATCTTTACAAATTCTAACACTCCAAGTAGAAATTCTTTTTGGAATACAAAATAACAGTTTTAAAATATTGAAAAAACTTATAGAATTTTGTAAAACCAGTGAATATCGATTAAGTTTAATACAAAGATAAAATAGAAAAGAAAAATTTAATGTTGTATCAGATATATAGAAGTGGGGAGTGGCTCCCCTCAAGTCCAATTTTCGCCAAGTCTATGTTGGATGATTGACACCTCATAAAAAATCTAACACCTCATTAAAAATCTATCTAATGACTCACAATCATCCAGCTTTTTTTTTTTTTTAATTTGAAAAAGTTTGGAATGGAGGCAATATTATGTACTCACTCTATTCCTTTTTACTTGTTGATTAGGGATTATGCAAATAGATTAAAAAATATAATTATTATATATGTAAAATACTATACTATTCTTATAATAATTTTCTTAACTAGTTATTAATTTTATATATTTTTAAAAATAGTGTATGTATAAATAAATGTATAATATAAAAAAATAATTAAAATATATTAATAATTGAAAACATTAAATAAATTAGAATAAAAAATTCAACTTAAAACGATAATTAAAAAGGAAAGGGGAGAGTACTGTTTATTTAATATTAAGTAAATAATGACAATTAAAATATAAAGTTATATAATTTAGTGTAGATTAACATTAATATTAAAAAATTATGTAAATGGTGAAAATTATTATTGATAATTTAATGAGTCACTATATCCAGATTTGTCTTACAATTGATGCAACGTGCATGTGGCATTTTTTTGTTAATTTCACTATAATTTCTACTTGCCCGTATTACAGCTGACAATTTGTGATATGATACATTTAAATGACATAATATGGTATGAAATTAAATAGATATGAATTTAGTACAAACTAATTTTTTGGTCATAAAACGGATCAATCCATTTAAGTTATAAATAAAATTGTGTTTATATGATTTTCACTTACCAGTATTTTTACTAATTTATCCAATTTTTGAAAAAGTGGAGAATTGATATATGAATTTTTCTATAGATTACACGTTACCATTTATAGTTTTCAGATTATTGTCTGGTACGGTTCAAGTTTCATTTGTTCAAACTATACTCAGATCTCTGATCTAACTCCTTCAGAAGTTCATAGCTTAATTATTTTCTTAGATTCGAACCTGTTTTGCAAGAAGTGCTCCAAGCATTTGGCTCTAGAGATTATTTATTTATTTTTTGAGGTCTTTTTAAACAGTTAATAGCTCAATTATGTGCATTTTAAGTCTCTGTTTATTTGTAAAAAATATTTTTTATTTTTCAATGTTTGAATTAAAAAATAATAATAATAAGTCAAAAAAAAAACTTTAAAAATAAGGAAAAATAATTTCATATGAGAAATTTAATACTTAAAAATAAGAGAAATTTATCTAAAATACCCATTTTTTTATTTCTTAGTTTTTGCCTTGTTTTTTTTTTCTTTTCTCTTTATTTTTCCTTCTTTTAATCCTTTTTTCTTTCTTTTATTCTCTCTTTTTTTTTTTTTATTCTTTTCCTTTTTTTTGTTTTCTCTCTTTTTTTTTTCCCTTTTTTCTTTTATATCCTTCTTATTTTTTTCCTTCTCTCCTTCTCTCTTTTTTTAATTTTTAATTTAAATAATAAAAAATATTAATATTACAAAAGATAATATTTTTCAATTATTTTCTGAAAAAATATTTTTCCATGCAAATAAATGGAGCTTAAAACACCTCTCAACACTCCTTTGGTTTTAGTTTCCCCACCGTCCTTTCTACACTTTTTATTTCTTATTACGTTTTTTAAAGTGTGTGGTTCAGTTAGTTGTATGTTACGAACTCTCTCTGGGATTAAAAACCGTTCACGAAGGGGGCACTGGGAAGTTTAGGATTGAAGAATTGTACAAACTCTTATCAGAGTAAGTGTTCTGAACGCCCATTTGAAGCAGCGTTCACCCCTTTACATATCTATACTACATATAAAAGTATGAATAGAAGGAAAACTCTTTTGGACAAAAATAGACTGGTTGAGGACAAAAATAAACTCTTTTGGATAAAAATATATTTATAAAAATAGTCTTAATTTAATTTTCAAAAGTTTTTACAATTGATAAGAATAATTTTAGTTTTTATTTTAAAATTTAAAATTTTATATCTAAAATGGTTTAAATTTAAATAAAAATAGAATAATTATATTTTATTTATTATTAAATTTAAATAAATACATAAATTATTAAATTAATATAAACTTCATATTTATTTTAATTTTATTATAAATAAAAATAATATTACTCTTCCATATATAAATATAATATATATATATATATTAAAAATTTATTCTATTATTATTATTATTATTATTATTATTATTATTATTATTATTATTATAATCTTTATTTTTAATAAAAAATTAACATAAATTATCCATTTAATAATTATTTTAACTACGATTACAACTAGTATATATATAAACTGAAGCAAATATGTCATTGCAGTTGAGCTAATTCATATAGAAGTCCATTTATTCACTGCCTGATACAAACTAACATATCTACACATTCGTACTCATTTTCGTCTAAAATTAAAAAAAAAAAAAAATACTCGCACTCTTTCTTGAGAATTTACTTGACTGGTGGAGGGAGGTACGGAATAGGAATTAAGGTGAGATCATTTTTCCTCTTCACTACAGCACCAAAAACTTCAGTCATATCAAGAGTTTCTGGCTTCACTCCAGGAGGTAGTTTCCAATCAAAATGGTACAGCAGCTGTGCAAGTGGAAGCTCAACATTAGCCATGCCAAATGATACTCCTGGACACATCCTTCTTCCAGCACCAAATGGGAGAAACTCAAAATCAGTCCCCTTATAATCAATTGAAAGATCTTGGAATCTTTCTGGAAAGAATTTCTCAGCTTCTATCCAGTAATTGGGATCTCTTCCAATCGCCCATACATTCACAATTACCTTGGACTTCACTGGGATATTATAACCATTAATCACGCAGCTCTCTCTGCATTCCCTTGGAATTAATAATGGAATTGGAGCGTGTAATCTTAGAGTTTCCTTGATTACAAACTTTAGGTAGTGGAGTTCGTGAAGCCGTGCTTCATATACATTTACTTCTTTACCGAAAACCCTCCTCACCTCTTCCTGCGCCTTTTCCATTGCTCTTGGATTTTTTAATAGCTCAGACATTGCCCATTCTACAGTTGTAGATGATGTCTCACTACCAGCAATGAACATATCCTGAAGCAAGAAACAGGGCACACAATTAGTGATGAATAGAGATTCTATTCTTTCACGAACAATTTATCAAAGTCGATTCTTTTCATGTTTTAGTCTTTGTTACTTAATGCTTGATGGGGTTCTAATAATAGATTTAATCTTTATGCAGTACTTGAGATGAGACTGGTTTATGCTTCTCTCAGAATTATGAACTTAACCTTAAATCTCAGCAGAACCAAGCTGTGAAACCATTTGTATTTACGTTATAGGAACATGATACAAAAGATTAGATGTACTAACCAGGATGACTCCTTTTATGTTGTCCTCTGTTATAGGGACTTCAAGGTCTGCTTGATTCTGAAACTTCAAAAGGACATCCACTAAATCTTCTTCCTTATCAGCACCATTTTTTCCTGCTGCCCTTTTAGTTGTATGATCATCCATGATGTTTTGGAGCATCTTATCTACTATCTGATGATCTCTCTTGAGTCTAAAATCCATCCCACTAATCCAATAAAGCAATTTGATGGAAGGATACAAATCAGTAAGAGTAAAACCTCCGCCATCTACTATAATTTTCTTTACAGTTGGTATGAATACATCTTCTCCTTTCCATATCTTGCCAAATGCTGCTCTTGAAATGATGCTATAAGTTAAAGAATTGAACATCCTGCTAAAGTTGATTGGTGAACCTCCTGCATTACAGGAAATAGATCTAATCATTTTTGAGACTTCTTCTTCCCTGATTGATCTGAATGACTGCACACGTTTCGCAGTAAGTAACTCGAGGGTGCAAATCTTTCGCATTTGTCTCCAATATTCTCCATATGGTGCAAATGCAATGTCAGTATAATTATAACTGGTGATACGTGCAGAAAGGAGAAAAGGCCTTTGAGCAAAGGTAACATCATGAGTTTTCATCACTTCTTTAGCAGTTTCAGGAGAAGAAATGATGATGTTGGTAAGTTCCCCAAGTTGAAGATGCATCAGAGGTCCATACTCTTGGGCTAAGTCTCTTAGGCGGTGATGGGGTAGAGAGCCAACTAAATGATGCATGCTACCTATTAGAGGCAGCTTCCATGGGCCTGGTGGAAGATGTGAAATAGAGTTACTGGTTCTTGATTTTTTCCATACTTTGGATACCATGAAGATGGAGATTAGGAAGGTGAAAAGTAATGGGAAGAAAGGGAAATGATTTTCCATGGCAAAGATGGACATTTTAGAAAGAAATGGTTTGATTACAAAACTGCAGTATAGAGGCTAGCAGCTAGGATGATTTTCTTTTCTTTTTTTTTTTTACCAAACATGATTAATTAAATACAGAAGCAAACATACATATAATCCAAGACCTCCAGTAAGAAGGTAGTCATCAATTTTACTTCTACTAGCAAGAGCCTTATAAGTAAATAATTATGACTAAACCTAAATAAAGCCAACATATAAAGGAGAACGAGCTCCTAAGATGTGCTGGAAGATTCTGTTTTTTTTTTTCATTTTTTTTTTTCTTGAGAGGAGAACAAAATATTAGAGCATTATGTTAGGATTAAGAAATCATATATAAATATTAGAGCAAATTACATTTACCTCTCTAAAGGCATAATTAACATTTTAAAATATTCTATTTTAAATTTAAATATTCACCTTCCTAAAACTTTTATATACCAACAATTAAGGATATTTGTTAGTTTTTTTTTGCAAAAAAAAGACTATTATACTCTTGTTTTAACATGTATCTTCTCTAACCCATTATATCTAATCATTTACTTTCTCCAATTTTCAATCAAAATTTCTAACACAAAATTCCTAAAATAAAATTCTTAACACATGGGTGGATATTGAGGAGTAATAATAATGAGTAATGTGGTTAAGATTAGAGATTATGTGAGTTTAATGCAACGATAACAATGGGTAATGTTGTTAGGATTAATTGCCATTTTGTGTTACAGATTTTGATTGAAAATTGAGGTTAGGGATTTTATTTTAGGGATTTTGTGTCAGTGATTTTGATTGAAAATTGGAAAAAAGAAAATGTTAGGGATTAGATGTAATAGGGGTAAGATGCTAAGCATAATTAAAATATGTTAGAATAAGAATATAACTGTCTTTTTATGCAAAAAAAGTTAACTGATATCCTTAATTGTTGGCATATAAAAGTTTAAGAGGTGAATATTCAATTTTAAAACAGGAAATTTTGAAATGTTAATTTTACTTAATCTCATAAAGGTAAATGTAATTTCCACTAAATATTAATAGTAATACATGATTGATTGAGCATTATCTCTGGGTGAGTAGGCAATCTTATAGACTATTTTAATTTTCTATACCATTTTTTGACGCCTTGAATATTATTTAATTTTATTCTTATTTTTAAAATAATAAATTTTGTTAAATTACCTTTTTTTTTTTTTTTTTTTTTAACAATACTAGTGATTTATGTTAGTAATAAAGATAAACGTCAGGGTTTGTTAGGAATTAACAAATTTATAACTCTTTTTAAAGAGAAATTGATTTATAACTTGCATGGTAAAAGGAATAAAAAAAAAAAAAAGATAAGCCTAGTTTTGCGAAACAGAGGAAGAAATAAAATAGAAACTTTTTTTTTTACGAAAGAAATAAAATAGACCTAAATAACGATAAGCCTGGTTTTGTTAGACATGTGTTTAAAGTGGAAACATACAATGAATATAATGAATGCACCGCGATATTCAAAGTGAAATTGTTAGTATGGGATGGGACTGGGAAAGGCAAAATCTAAATTTAATCCTAATTTGAGTGATTTCGTGTCAAAATACAATCCTATTACATCAAGTAATTGTACTTAAATTTTTTACTCCATTGATTAATGCTAAAATATTTGACCAGAAACATCACACTTTTTCGCTATAAAGTATAAACTATTTAAAAAATGAATTTTAAAATATAAATCTTACTGTATAATTTCATAAAAATAATTATAAATGTAAATTATTAAATTATTAATATAATTTAAAATAATATTAATGCTATTATGAATTATAAAAAAATAAATTACATATATTTAATTTAAATGGAAAAATAAGTTAAATAGAAATTGCGAGAATCAAAATAGGAAAAAATTATAGTTTATAATAATTATTACACTAAATTGTAATCATAAGTCGACCAATTATATTTATCTTTTTGATAAAATATAATTATGAATACAAAAAGATATAGTTATAAATGAGATGATAAAAGATAAAATTGCGATAAATGATCTAGGTTACAATATACAAAACGTAAACATTTTTAGAATTAGTTTATATTTGTTCATGAGGCATACTTCAAACATTTTTTCGTTGTGCAAAATATGTTATATATTTTCTTTGTCATAACATAATGAAAGTAGACATTTCAAACTTTAATTTGATATATAGATCACGTTTTTTAGTAAAACATGAATGAGTTATGAGTTTTCAAAGTCTGCTAATTGTCATTGTCATTCTGAATTTTTCTTCAAACAGTACCATGTTGACTACTTTGAAAATCCATAACTTAATATCTGTAATATTCTAAGGCATGCGATTGAGTATATATTGCAGTAGACATTTTAACATTTCTAGAGATATATAGATTACGAATTTTGGATGTATATTATGAAAGTTATGATCTCTAAAAGTTGGCTATTTGAACATAAAATTCTGAAATTTTTTCCAGAATTTAACTAAGTGTTATTTCCTGATTAGTTGGCATATTTCGAGTGTTAATATTTTAAATTACGGAAACTTTAAGTTTAAATGAAAGTCTGCAAGTTGGTTAACATATTAAATTGCATAGCATGGTGAATAAATAAGGAAATTGAGAGTTACAATCTCTCAAATTTGGCAACTTAAAACTGAAATGTTTTTCTAGAGATTGAAGATGATGCCTAAAATAAAAACTTGTAATTAATTTTTTTTTTTTATTTTATCTCAATCAAGATTTGAAACTTGGATCTCCTACATGTCAAGATATGTTCTTGCTATTTTTTAGGTTTATTCTTTTAATAAATGTTATGTTTATTCTTTAAAAAATTTATTGAATAAATAAAATGTATTGAATTTATTATTTAAAAAATTATTAATTACTTAGTGTAATTAATTATTACTTGAAATTTTTTTTAGTCACTTGGTGTGATTAAAATTCATAAATAATTTTTTAATCAATATTTTTTTTCAAATTTATAACATTTAGTGTGATTAATTAATAAAATAATTACTTAGTGTAATGAATTATTATTTGAAAATTTTTTTAGTCACTTGGTGTGATTAAAATTTGTATATAATTTTTTAGTCAATTATTTTTTTAAATTTATAAGATTTAGTGTGATTAATTAATAAAATAATTATACTTTTCTATATATTTTTTCTCTCTTATGTATTTGTTATAGAAAATTGATATATTATGTATATACCAATTAAAATTTTTCTGTATTTATTACAGAAATTATGACTCATTGTTATAAAAAATTTTGTGTGATGAGAACTCAGGCACATAGAGAAAAAGTTGAGAAAATGATTAAGAATTTTAAGAAAATGCAAATGGAATGTAATTCTAACCCTTTTGATTTTGAATCATTTTGTTAATTATATTATTGATGTGCATTCAAGAATCCAACAAATTATTTGGAAAGTTAGTTTAATAAGAGATTATGATAAGTATGTAGCTCTACAATTGGTTTTGTTTAAATTTCAACATAAGCGGATTCTTGATTATCTTTGGGATAAGGAAACGAGAGTTAAAGAGTACAAATTAGTTGCTAAAAAAAATTATACTTAAACATTTATCATGTGGAGCATATAGTGTCAAGCGCATTATATACTAATGGTTATAAACTTCATAGTGGGAGGTTTATTAGATCAAATTTTAAATTGATACCCAACAATAGTTATAAGTTATTAAGAAAACTTTATGATAAGTTCATTAAGTCTATTCCTATTCATTTTCAATGGGTGTAACTTATGTAAATATTTCCATTCATAGTGAATATGAATTTTTTTTTGGTTCATTTTTTGATGGCATATATTAATTTCTTTGTAAAATTGAATATAAAAAAATGAGAGTAATCAATAATAAATTACCTAAATGATTAATGTGATGAAATTTTGCACAATGTCATAAATAAATGATAATTAAACATATAACAGTAGATGATGATTTGTGAAACTTAGTTAGCTTTTGATTCTATATTATATGATAGATTATTAGTTATTTATTTGAAAACTATGAAAAAATTTATGAGTGTTATGGTAATCATTAATATAAAATGGCATTGATTATTCATGTGTGAATATGTGTTCATGTAGAATTTTCTTTGTGAAAATGGCTATTGCTTCTAAGAATATTATTGTCGAGTTGAACAAAGGTAAAACTGAATGGGGAAAATTATGAAATATGGAGTTTGAAAATTCAGTATATCTTGGAAGAGCAAGAGGCTCTTGAAGTTTTAAATCATGTTCTGGACAAGCCTGAAGATCGCATAACGGCCCAACATCATAGGGACCGTGAGGCTTATGAAGCTTGAAAGAAAAAGAATTCATTGGCTCGCATTATATTATTGAGTAGCTTGGAAAATAATCTCATGTGTGAGTTTAGGAATTATGGCATTACTAAGGAGATGTGGGATGCTTTGAAGTTGAAGTTTGGTGGCACTACAATTACCAAACTTAAGAAACTCACTATCAAGTTTGATACATATAAGAAACACCCTAGTCATAATATGAGAAAACACTTAAGATAAAATGTCTAATATGATTAGTGAGCTGAATGAAGCTGGCCACACTCTCACTGATGAACAATAAGTTTAGGTTATTGTTCGATCATTTCCTTACATTTAGGAGCATATAAAGGTGAATCTTAGCCATAATGAGAGTATTAAGACTTTTAATGATGTTGAACATCATTTGGAACCAAAAGAAAATCACATTGAGGAATTAAGGCCTAATACTAACATGTATATGTCTAAATCAAGCTTAAAAAGTGGCAAGAGATTAAAGCATAAGTCATATGGTGGGTACAAAAGGAAAGGATCCAAAAGGCAGAAGGGTGGCCATTTTGGAAATAATAATGACAATAAAACAAAAGGAATGGCACCTATGGCTTATCCCTAAAAGAACAAAGCAAAGGACAAGTGTTATAATTGTGGCAAGAAATGTTAGTTTGCTCATGAGTGTAATGAGCCAAAAAAAGTACAAACCTTTGAAATGCTTTTAAAAGTTTCTTATATTTTTGAAAGTGTCCTTTATGTTTTTAATTCTATTTATTAAACTGAATCTCATCCTTTGTAGAGTTAGGCACCACAAACCATGTAGCTAAAGATCATGATGTGTTTATGAAATTTCATCAAATTTCATATGGATCAAAATGGCTTTATGTGGGAAACAACTCGGACCTACAAGTTGAGCATGCATGGTAGATGAACTTCAATCCTAAATGATGTTTTATTTGCTCCATATACTCAATGGAATTTGGTTCCTATTATTGTTTTAATGTAGTTTGGATATGCTTTAAATTTGTATAGTACTTGTTTGAAAGTTTTCTTTGGAATTTTTTATGGATTTGGTTATTTACTAGATGGTTTTATTGTAATGGATGTGGATAATGTTCCTTATTGTAATAGTAATAGTTTTTCCCTTTTCATATCTTTTAATATTCTAATAATGATGTGAATATTTAGCATTCTAGGCTTGGTCATTTATGACATCAAAGAATGGATAGGTTAGCAAAAGAAGGTTTGCTTCGTTAAATAGAAAAGGTTAATCTATCAACTTTTGAAAATTGTCTAGTGGGAAAAATAACTAGAAAACTAGTTGGTAAAGGAACTAGAGCTAAACTTCCATTACAACTAATTCATTCCAATATTTGTGGGCCAATTCATATTAGAGCCCGACATGGAGGTGTTTACTTTATTACTTTTATAGATTGCTATACACGTTTTGGTCATGTTTATTTGATTTCTCATAAGTCTAAAGCTCTTGAGTGCTTTAGAAAATATATTAATTTAGTTGAGAATTAATTGGAAAAAAGGATTAAAATGTTAAGAGCTGACAGAGGATGTGAATATTTATCTGATGAGTTCAAACAATTATATGATGATAAGGGAATAGATAGATAGTTAACAATTTCAGGAACTCCTTAATAAAATGGAGTAGCATAAAGAATAAATAGAACTCTTCTAGAGATGGTTAGGTCTATGATGGCTCAAGCTAATCTACCGATCACTTTTTGGGTGATGCATTATTAATTGTTACATATATACTTAATAAAGTACCCTCCAAATTGGTAACTTCCATTCCCTATAAACTATGGACTAAAAGAAAGCATGATTTAAGTAATTTAAGGCCTTGGAGTTATGCAGCCTATATTTATAAATTGGCTCATCAACATGGCAAACTAGGTCTAAGAGGAAAGAAGAGTATATTTATAATAGATACTTTGAACATTCAAAATGATATTTGTTAATTGGTGAACAAGTAAGTAAGAGTGTAACTGAGTTTGAATCTCAAGTTGCTACTTTTCTGGAAAATGACTTTCCAATTAAGGGTAAGATAAATAAAGATTTATCACTTCATAAAATGAAAATCAAGATGATTTGATTGTTACAAGTTGTTTAATGCATGTATCAAATGAACATCTAATAGTGGATTGATTCCTAAACATTATTTTTCTATTGATGAGGAAACTTTTATGATTATAATGCAAGATAATAAAGAACCAAAGAGTGTTAATGAAGCTTTTACCTTCTCTACTAAGGAAAAGTGGTTGAAAGCAATGGAAGAGGAGATAGAATCTATAAGATTAAACAATGTATTAGAATTGATTGATTTTCCTTAAGGACACAAAGCAATTAGGAATAAATGGGTTCTTAAAATCTAGTGGAAAGTTGATGGTTCAATTGAAAGATATAAGGCATGTCTTATAGCTAAAAGGGTATACTTAACAAGAGGGAATTGATTAGAAAGAAACCTTCTCCCATGTTATAAGATTTACCTCCATATGCTTGATTCTAGCCACAGTTACAAGGTTAGATTTAGTGTTACATTAAATGGATCTTGAAATTGCATTTCAAAATGGAGTACTGAAAGAGGAAATCTATATGGAATAACCATAGGTTTCATTCACTGTTGTTCGAATCTTACAATTCATGATTCAAATCTTATGATTCAAATTAATTCACCCTAAATTCGATGCGATTTTATGGGCGAATATAAAAAGTATAAGAATCTATACCAAATTATACGATTTAATAGTAAATCGATACGAATATATGATTCTCACCAATTCTTATTTATTGAATAAAATGAATATTTTTAAGAAACTATACAATTAGGAGATAAATTCTTTTTTTTTTTAATTTTGTTTCTTGAATTTAACAAAGCTGACTAATATGATTAACTTAATAAATTCTATTATAATCATTCTGTTTCATTTTGTAATGAACCAGTATTTTAAATAAAATAATATTATTTTGAGATATGTAGTGTTAATAATTTTAAAATTTATTTTGTATATTATTATTGATATGTATTTATTCTAAGAAATTATTTACGTAAAAAGAATTTATTTTACGTGGGAATTTTATTTTTTAAATGTATTAAAGTTAATAGTAATATTATTATTGTTGTTGTTGTTGTTGTTATTGTTAATAATAATAATATTATTATTAAATTTGATGGAAGGGTAATATGTTAATTTCATAAATTAAAAAACATAAAAGTAAACAAAACAAGGGGTTAAAAGCTTTTACTTTCTTCTTCTTCTTCTCGGACCGTCACCATTCAGCATCGCCAGAGCCGCCTAGCTACCACCATCAGCCACCACCATCTCCAACTTCTTCCAGATGTCGCCAATAGCTGTTAGATTTTTGTCGGAGCACCAGAAGCCATAGGTGCTAAGAGTTGGAGCTTCTTCACATCGGCTAGAATCCGGCCACCTTAAGGCTTCAAACTGGATTCTTTTGAATGGTTTTTCACTGATGAGTCCATTTTTGAGCTCCGTTTGAGCTCAAATCCTCTAGATTTTTAGATATCTTCAACTTTTAGTTCATATGTTTTAGGATTTTTAATTTTTTTGAACTTGATTATGTTTGATTTATGCAAACTTGCTTCACAAATGTTGATTGTGGTAGCTTAAGCTTCTCATATATATTTTTTTTGTGAATTTTTTTGAATCAATTTAATTTTTGGGTAATTTTTGATTATTTTAACATTAAATATTGAATTTTTGATAATTATGTTAATTAATTATTTTTAATGGAAATTTAGTTGAATTTGTGTTATTAATTTGAGTTAAAAATTTTAGAATTATTAAAATTTTTTTGGTGAATTAATATAATTTTTGACAATATTAATTATATTATGTAAATTTTGTATTATTGAGTTAATTGTGTAATTTTGTGAAAATTATAGTTAAATAATATGCTTAAAATGATTTTAGAATTATATAGGGTATTAAAATGATTTTTATATATTATTTACTATTTTTAACTAATTAATACTAAATTTTGAAAATTATATTCAAATAATATATTATTTACTATTTTGGTGATTAAATAGATTTTTAATTACTTTTAATACACATTTAAGCTATTTGAATATATAAAAGTGAAATTTTACTATTTTATATGGAATTATTGAAAAAGTTATATTTTTATTAATATTATATTATTATTTGAGATTTTTATTTAATTATTATGAAAATGATTGTATTTAGTGTTTTATTGTTTAAATATATTATTTTTTTTTGGTATTTTGAGGATATTTATGGAATTTAATGATTTTTAATATATTTATTATTTTATTTATATTTTTGGTGATTGTGAACCTCGGTTGGAAAATTGTGCAGTTCGGGGTTCCAACTTGAGGTGCTAAGTCTTGTGCGTTAGAAGTGCATTTTTCTTACAGGATCGGCTCTACTTTTTAGTAGAGAGATGTCTATTTTATAGAGGAGGTTCTACCGAATTTTTGGTAGAATTCTCATAAAATGTGACGTTGGGTCGATTATGAATTTCTGAATTTGTCTGGGTTTTGTATTCCTATATTGAGTCTCTTTTAGAAGTATAAGTTATGAATTATTCTGATTTACTATTATTTATTTTCTAGTTGTGTTGAGACTGAAACCTATCGGATCAGGCCCGTCGAGCCTGTCTCGAGGATCGTAAACTTGTGAGTTATTATCTTATATATGCATTGCATGTAGAATGCATGAAAATTAGCATCCATGAATTTTATAATGAAATTGAATATGAATATTTCTTTAAATGAATAAATATATTTTTAGCATATTTTTGATATATTTTTAGTATATTTGATATATATTTGACACATGTGCATAATTGTTCTTAGTATATATTTGGTTTATGTACGTCATATATATTCGATATATTTTCGGTATATTTCTGGTACATTATGGTTTATTTTGGTATATATGTGGCTTATATACTTTTGGTTTATTTTATGTATATGATGAGTATATTTTGCTATGAATGGATGCTATTACATTTAAATTATGCATTTTTATTATTTTTATTATTAAGTTATTTGATTGATATCAATAGAACATGCTACCTAGTGGGCAGCACTAGGACTGTGTATGTACCAGTGCGATAGATTTTAGGGTTGAGTTATAAAATCACTTAAGGTGACTTTTATTTGATTGATTATTTAAGATTGATGTGATTGAGTAGTGTGATTGAGGGAGCTCGGTTGACCTAGTGTCTCAGGTCCAGTCAGTTGGAGCTCAATTGACTTAGTGTCTCGGGCTACTGTCTAAAATGGAATAAGAGAATTAATTTGGAATTAAGTGAGCCTGTATGGCTAGAGAGATATTTTTTATTAAGGTTGTGAATAATTAGGGTTCTATTTGATCCTTCATTCAAATAAACTTTTTTCAGCATTTATTATATATAAAATCGATTTAACCATCTATGTGAATTGCCTGCATATATATATATATATATATATATATATATATATATATATATATATATATATATATATATTAATGCTTGATTACATATGACATTAGGAGGTGCATGTATATATAATATAATAATTCACTCAGTGAGGTTTAACTCCTCTCAGTTGTTTATTTTTTAGGAGAATCTTCGTCTTCAGACCTCATTAGTAGGCTCATACGTTGGACTTCTTTTGCCTCGGCTAGTTTATGTAAATTATTTATTCGAACCTTTTATTGTATTCTAGAAAACTACAGTAGTAATGCTTTGTATCAGTATAATGTTGTTCTCTTGTCAGAGACCTTTCTCTGAATATTGTATGAAATATTTTTATTTTATGATATGACATTAAGTATTTATTTTATTTATCAATTTGAGTTTTTAATTCTAATGCATTTTTATTTATTTATTGCATGTTTTTATGTTTTAAGGCTTGCTACGGGTTCTGGATTCGAAAGAATTCCTGTTCCTTACGCCGGTCATGACTCCCAGTTTGTGTCATGACACACTTATTCTTTTAATTTGGAAGACTAGCAATACCGATTTAGGTTTTTATTTTTCCTTTCATTCATTTGTTTCTTTCACAGTAGATTTTTTTTTTAACTTTCAAGTGGTTTTTATGGGGTAAAAAAACTATTATATTTATAATATTAGTTTTTACATTGGACTTTTTTTTTACCAAAAATATATATATGATGATAATTGTAAATTCTATTATTTATATTATATTTAATGTATTATATTATTAAAAGGGTTAAGTACAGAAAAGTACCATGTGGTTTTATGGTTTTATATTCAAGGGCTCGTGGTTTTTTTTTTTTTGCACTTAAGTGACATGTGATTAGCAACCATTAGCAACTAAGTGATAAAAGGTGTAACTACATTAAATTTGCCTAAATGGCAGCAGACATGGCCACTCTTTGCCTAGCTCTTCTCCATATCTCCAACTAAGCAAGCAGGTTATAAAAAAAAGCTAAAAACCCTAACTTTACATTACTCTTCACAAATACCCATCTCTTAGCTCAAATAATTTTCTTTCAGTTGAGAAATCAAACCCAATTCTAAAATCTTTAACATAATTAACTATTAGATCTATGGAATTTATGAGCAATGGGAAATAATTGAGCTACTAACCGATCGATTACAAGTCAAAGCGTCATGTTCACAAGCTAAAAACGAGAAGAATTAGTGCTTACCTAATCTTTCTTGTGTGTGGAGCAAGAATTTGCTTGAGGAGAAAGGTATGTCAAGCTTAAAATAGGTCAGGTTTGGGCAAATGGGTTATTTTTAAAATGGGTTCATTCTATTGTCTTGCACTTTCAGGTTGCTAAATGGGTTCATACTTTTGCTTTGCCACTATCGGGTTTTAAAAATTAACACTTCTTTATTTCATTGTATGTCTTATTTTTTGTAGCCATGAGTGAGTTCGTATATTTAAAAATACATCACGGTGGGCATTGGGAAAGTTATGATAACATGGTCTATACTGGGGTGAGATTATGAATTTGAAGCATATTGATATTGATTACCTGTTAGTGTTTGAGTTGCAAGGTTATGCAAAAGATTTTGGATACAAAAATAGTATGTTAATGTGGTTTAAAATATCTAGTTTAAGTGGTAATGAAAGCTATGAGGAGATATAGATAGATGTAAATGTTATTAATATGCTAGATTACAATCGAGGTTGTGAATATATAGAGTTATTTTGTGTTGAAGTTGATGAACCTTTAAGTATTGATTATGGAATTGGAAAAAAGAAGTGGAGTCCAAGCATGTTAAAAGTGGTGACTTCACTTGATCTAGCTTTTTTTAATGATACCACTAACGATTTAGAAGATGATGGGGATGTTGAGGGTGAGGGTAAGGATGGTGAAGCAGCTAGTCTTGATAGGTTTGATGAGAGTCAGGTTGAGGGTGTTGATGTAACTGATAAGGGTGAGGGTATGGTTGGTGATATAGCTAGTCTTGATGGGTCTAATGAGAGTTAAAAAGAGGATGTTAATGTAGCTGATAAAGGTAAGGGTGTGGATGGTGATGCAGCTAGTTTGGATGGGGATAGTGAATCTAAAGATAGTGATTATGTAGTGAGTGAGGTCAATTATAGTTTAAGTGAAATTAATTTAGAATGTGATGATTTGGAAGGCAATGATGATAATGTATTTGGTCATGATGCCATGTAAGGGCAATGTGTAGATGGTATGGATGGGAACGTAAATGAAAATGCAAGGGCAAGGGTTGATGCAGGGGCAGGGGGTCATGATATAAGAGTTGAACTAAGAGAAGATGATTTCAAGGAATTTAATGAATAGGTTTTTAATGATGACATGGCCAGTATGGATGGGTCAAATCATGAACATTATCCTGACTTTGATGAAGAGAAAGACATGAATGACCATCAGCTATGTAAATGCATGAAAGTATATATGAAGGCATTAAAAGAATGGATAGTGAAAACATGGAATGAGTATCAATTTTTGAAGAACAGTTCAAAAAGGATAGCAATCAATTACAAGGAGAAATGTGGCTTTAAAATTCATGCCTCTAAGATGAAAATGTCAACCACTTTTTAGATTAAAGCTTTTTAGGCCCAGCATACCTATCTAAGAGAGTTAGGTAGTAAGCTTGTAGACTCTAGTTATTTGACTAGCAAGTATCTCGAGGACTTAAGAGACAATCCAAAATGGGATGTACTTGCAATGCAAAACAAAATTCAAAAGGAACTTGGTGTTATAATGTCATTACATTACTGCTATAGAGTGAAGAGAAAGGCTAAGAAGATTATTGAAGGGAATCATTTAAAGCAGTGTAAGAGGTTATATAACGATGCTAAAACTATTAGGAAAGCTAACCCTGTTAGTATAGTGAAAATTAAGTGTGAAAGTGTCCATAAAGACTTACACGATGTTGGCATCTATGTTGTTGAAAGGAATTAAGATGATAGTAGAATCCCTTTTAGTGTACAAGTATTTGAGCACATGTATGTCAGGTTTAGTGCACAAAAACAATCTTTTTTCTTGGGTATGAGACCATGGATAGGTTTAGATGGCTATCATTTACCCACACCAATGGGGGGCTAACTCATTTGTGTAATAGGAAGAGATGACAATGATAACATGTCCAATTGCCATGGCTATTATGGATATTGAATGCAAATCTTCTTGGATATGGTTCTTAGGTATGCTTTTTGAAGATTTTGGATCTCCATAGGAAACAGGATGGGTGTTCATGTCTGATAAACAAAAGGTAAAACATAATGCTTTATTCATGTCATGTTTGAGTTAATTGTATTATTTATTATTCATATAGTTATTTAATTGTTTTGTTTAGTAATCAGGTGTTATCAAATGATGTAAATGTAGAGATTAGTTAAGGCTTTTGCATAATTGATGCCCAACGTCAAGCACAAATACTATGTTAAACACATGGATGGTAATTTTAGAAAATTATTTAAAGGATTCGATTACAAGAAGAGGCTTTGGGTTGCAACAGGTTCAGGGACTGTGAAGGGTTTAAAGGTCATATGCATGAGTTAAAAGATTTTAATTACAAAGTGTATGCTTGGGTCATGTCTTATGACCTTAAATGTTGGGCGAGGACATTTTTTTGACTCATATAACGTGTGATGCATAGCAAAATCATATCAGTGAATCACTGAATGCTTATTTATTAGTTGGTAAAGACATGCCAATTCTTAGCATGCTTAAGTGGATTTAAAGGAAATTAATAAAGCGAATCCATATCAAGTACCCTGGCATGATGAAATACAAATAGGAGTTGTGTTTTAACATCCAAGACAAGTTGGAGAAGCTAAAGATTGAAGCTCATAAATGTTTCTGCACATTGGATGGTGAAAAGAAGTATGAAGTGGAATTTTACTCAACTCAGCATATTGTTAACTTAATTGCCAAGACCTGTAGCTATTGAATATGGGATTTATCAGGTATACTGTGCAATCATGCAATTTTAGCCATCAATGCCAATAGAGAGAAGCCATAATCTTATGTCCATACTTATTTTTCAAAACAAACTTATGTGGCTTCATATAAGCATATAATAACTCTTATCCCTAGTCAAGAAGAATGGAAAAAAAAACTGAGCTAAATGAGACATATCTCCCATTCCAAGAAAACTAATAGGGAGACCTAAGAAAAAAAAGAATTAGAGGTCCAAACAAACCAATAAATCTTTATAGAATTTTGTGTGCTAGTGGGAAGATTGTTTATTGCAATTATGGGCAAGTTGGCTATAATGCTAGAGGGTGCAAAGCTGCCATTACTGGTGAGATAGCATGGCAAAAATATATGCATAAAAAAAAATGAGCAACAAACTATAACAAATGTGGCATCATCCTGAACTCAGGTATATTACTATGTTGTTTGATAATGTTAGTGCATTTAAGCATAACTGAAGTGCACTTGCATAATTTATAATGTGATTATGCATGGACTTAAAGAATTAGCCTAGGCAAAGTAACCGAAGGTAGCCAAGTAATGCATAAAGCTCATCTTAGTCTACTCCTATTGTTATAATAAGAGGAGCTATAAAAGTTCATGTACCTCTTAGTCAACCACCAGTAATAAGAGCACATGACAGAGTACCCACGAGATAGGTTAGATCTTATTCAACTAAGGAGAAAAGTGGTTCATATGTTGCATTAAATATTCCACTAGCAGCAAGCTTCAAAAACTTCAAAAGAGCCTCTGCACTTGCAGATTTCATGGAATCGACTAGAAGATCAAAGAAGAAAATTTGAATGTTTAAATGTTTGTTGCTTTTTGTAAAGTAATGATATTGCTCAACTTGTTCTATTAAGTGATTATCAAGTCTTAGCTATTTTTTTTTTGGTTAGCTTGAACATGTTGCAATATGATTAAGACAATGATGATAAAAAATTGTGTAGTTGTGTTTATAACTTTTGTTTACCTTGACTAAGTTGTAAGATTGTCATGTTAATTACTTCAAAACTAATGTTTTGTATTAGGTTACTTATACTTATATGACTAATATATTGTCATTTGAACTATCTTCTATATCCATTTATAATTGGATTCAATAACAAATGCACACAACTGTTCATGAACACAGTTGCACTTTCTTTATAAATAACTATTTGCGTTAGAGATTAAACACTTTACAAACTTTTTCATGCAAACCTTATATCAATGACCTAATATGCACATCCTATTAGGCTTAAATACACATGATACCTACTACACACATCAATATAAATAGCATAAAAAACACAACAGTAACATTTTGGTTTTAATTTTTTCTTTATGTCACCATCTACCATTCCTTTTAGTTTACTATTTTCTTTAGATGCTTCACTTGAATCTCCTTATAAATCATTTAGATGCTTTTTTTCAGCTCCTAATTATGCTTCCAACTTAATTGCTCATACCTGGCATTCAAGAATTTCATCTTCCTATATTTTCTTCTTTGCAATCTTTTAAATAGTGGTATTTAAAGTTTGCAGATTATTAAAATCAATGTATGGACTTAAGAAATCTTCTAAATAGTGGTATTTAAAGTTTCATAAGCAATCATTTTATTTGATTTTACTATGATAAATGAAAACTACTGTGTATATGTTAAAAGATCCAAAAATAAATTTATGATTCTATTACTTTATATGGATGACATACTATTAGCTAGAAATGATAAGGAGTACTTATTAACTATGAAAGCATGGTTATCCTCTAATTTTAAGGTAAAGGGCATAGGCAAAGCTGCCTATTTATGTGTAAAAACTAGGGATCATTCTAAGAGATGTTAGCCTTTTCATAAGAGTCATAAAATTCTTGAAAGATTCCATATGTAAGATTGAAAACTCATTAATACACATATAGTAGAAGATTAAGGTTTAAGTTTGAAATTATGTCTAAAGACTCTATATCGAAAGGAATAAATGGTAAAAGTTCCTTATTCAAGCGACGTTGGAAGTTTAATGTATGTCATGATGTGTGCAAGACTTGATTTTGCTTTCCTGTTGGAATAGTAAGTATATATCAATCTAATCTAGGAAAAACCTATTGGAAAGTTGTTAAAAGGATACTTTGATACCTTAAATGCATTGCAAACTATTCATTATGCTATCAAAAAAATGATTTTCATCTTATAGGCTATATAGATGCTAATTAGGGAGGAGATTTATATAAGAGAAAATCAACCTCTGGATATGTTTTCTTACTAAATAATAAATAAATTTCATTGAGTAATAAGAATCAATCATGTATAGCCTTATCCATAATGGTTACTAAATTTGTGGTATTTGCAACTACAGTGCAAAAAGTTATTTGGCTTAAAATTTTTTGAGTCATTTAGGAATAAAAAAAGATGCATCAAATCCAGTATTAGTGAACTATGATAGTCAAGCTACAATCACATTCACGAGAGATTCTAAATATCACTTAAAAACCAAACACATTAACATTAAGTATAATTTTGTGAGATACATGGTTGCATAAAAGGAAGTCAACATACAATACATATTTAAGCATAAGATGGTTGCACATCCCTTTACTAAACCCATACCTAGAGATACTTTTAGTAGTCATGTTAAATCTTTAGATATGCAAAAATTCTTATGTAAATATGATATACTTATTTGGAAAACAATTGAAGTTCTTTCCATTTTATATTTACCCAATAATGCTGGTTAATTTTTATTAATGACTTGTAAGTTTAGTACTTTATTTTGTATATCATATGCATAAATTATGTTGAGAACATGATAATAATAGTATGTCGGACAAATATAAGATTGACATTCTCACATAGGCAATCGCCTTTATTGCTTTATGTAAATGGAGATGAGAAAAATTTAAACTTAATTATCTAATTGATAATAGAGAGATCAAGTTTAAATATGAATGTCGCCAATGCATTAATACATTTAATCAAAAGTGAATAATATCACTTTATGTATGTTATTGTCAAATTAGAGTCTTGATGAAAAAAAAAGAGTATGTATGTGAACTTAAGTTAGACATTTGGTATGTCTGGACTATAATCTATATTGTACTAAAAGAAGAAAAGACATACACACCATGAGAAAGGAGAATGATACTGTAGTATATGATTCATACCATATGTACAAAATAACTCAACCAATAAGGGTAATAAAAGTATAGATCTCAACTTTATTATTATGTGAGACCCTTAAGGTTACAAAGAATCTCATTTTAGTACCCTTATAACTCTTATTTATTTCACAAAATTTTCACTTATTTTTGCTAACTTAGGAAGTTATGAAAAGATCATGGGTGATTCGATCTACTAAAATAATTATAGAAGAGCAAGTTAAATAGAAATTGCGGGAATCAAAATAGGGAAAGATCATAGTTTATGATAATTATTACACTAAGCCGTACTCGTAGGTCAACCAACTATATTTATCTTTATGATAAAATATAATTATGAATACTAGATAATATAATTATAAATGAGATTATGAGAGACAAAAGTGTGATAAATGATCTAGGATACAATATACAAAACATACTTAAATATTTTTTCTCTTTTTGAGAAAATATATATTCCTAATAAATGTATATCAAATGAGCTCTTGAAGAATGTTGGTTGCACAACCTATTTTATAAAGTATGAAACTGAGCATAGAAAAGAAGATAAGTTGATCTCATCATGTGCGAGTGGGAGATATTAGAATATGGATTGAGTCACCCATGATGGGTCAACCCAAATCCATTTTATATATAATTAAATTTGTTTTAATTAATAAAAAAAGGAAATTGAATAAGTGGTAACTACCATTTGCAATTACCTCATCCAATCAACAACTACCAAAAGGGAGTTATTGTACATGAAATAAAAAAATGGTTTTTTTTTTAAAGTTCGAGAATAAAAAAAGGAAATGTTAGAAAATTCTCTATGAAAGAAAGAATATCTCAATCTTCTTTTTCTCTACAAAAAGGATATTTAGGTTGTGAACTAAGAAGAGTTTCCATTTTTGTGATTCTCTTCTTAATAAGTAATACAAGTATTATTGGATTTTGAGAATTTACAGTAGGAGAAACTCGTAAGATTTTCTTATTCTTTGTTTATTAATTTTTCCTTAAGCTAACATATATTATTATAGTCTCACATTCATATAGAGACTTAAAATAGGTATAAAAAAAGGAGATGAATATACTTTTTTACAAATTAAATAATTTTTTCATTCCCATTTTTATATTTTTTTAAATTATTGAGATTGAAGTCTAACTAACTATTAGAATTAGTATTTAGAAGATGTTGATGTGAAATTCATAAAAAATAGAGATTAGTTACTTCACCTTAGGTGTTATATAGTAATCAAATTGTAATTGTGCTAAAATTACAAATAATTTATTAAATTGTGTTAGATTTGTGAAATTTTAAAATTTATATACATTTATAAAAAGTCAAAAAGGTTGTGATTTTTGACACCAATATGTCTTGTTAAAATTTAAATAATTTAGACTCCAATGATGCAATTTTTTTGAATAAAAAGAGAGAAAAAAACTCTAAAATAGAATGATCTAATCCATAATTATTTTTAAAAGACTTTGAAAATGATAATTATATTGTACTACGAACTTGATTTACAAAGTTGGTACTTATATATATAAAGCTAACTCTATCTGATAAACTTGAATATAAAGATAAATCCTATTGTTACAGCAACCTAACAAGATATTTAGAAAACAAGATAAGGATCATGTTGTTTCAACAATTGTATCTTAAGCATAAATGTATGGAGGTGTTATTATTTTATGATAATCTCTAATAAGCCTCCATAAGACGATGCTCCTATTAAAGATACCAATCTTGGAATGTAGCTTAAGAAAGATGACATAAGACAAAGGCTTCTAAGGACATCAATTAGTTGATCTTTGGCTGAGATATGAGAGACAACAAATGAACCTTGAGTAATATTTAATAGAAATATGGTTCATCCGAGAGAGAAACATTGGATTAATAGAGAGATATGTTGCTCCAATGTTATCATAAAAAATCTGATGTGTAGTTGAATAATTGTTGCTTTAACTTGCATATTGGAAGTATACGGGTTGACAAGTAATAAAAAAGTGAGTAAAGTATCATTCTCACAAGGATTGGGGACTCAGCACCTATTAGCTTTAGTTAAGTATGTTTAGAGCTTTCAAATAGAATTTGAATAAAGCAATTAACAAACTAAACAACTAAAAAATAAAGAAATGAAAATCAAACTATAGCTAGCAAGTTAATAAAGGAATGAATCAATATGGAATAAATGTTTTTGGGAAGTTGTATGTCATATTATCCTTAAGTCAAGCAATTGATTAATTTAAATTCAATGCACACCTCATTCTTTCATAAACCAACTAGTACTCTCTCTTGAGTAATGCTAATCTCCATAACCAAGCATTAATTAAATCTTAAAGTATGGCTTAACTCTCATCATCACATAACATAAGATAACATCAAACTTGTAAGGCATTAAGCAAAAATATAAAGGATTAATCTACTCAAGACATTAATAAATCCAACAAGTATTTATAGGTCTATTAAATCCACTATTTTTCAATGTATAAATTTAAACAAATGAACTATTTGCCAAAGCACAACACACAACAAGCTCAACAAATACAATATGCAAGATAAACAAGAACTAGATTTATTGAATTAACTTAATTCAAATGGGTTTCCAAAAATCTCAACAATAAAATAAACTTAGCCAATCATGGCTTTAATATTCAACATGCAATATTCAATATTCAATAACAACCCAAGAGACTAATAAAATACACACTAAAATAGCAAGAGAATCAAAGATTGTTATCAGGAAGCTTATGGGTCTTTAATGGAGGCTCTCCCTTTTAGCTTTTTTTTTCTCCCTTTTCTTTTTTCTTTCTCTTGGTTATTATGGTTAGGTCCTCAAGATTGACTCCTGTTGACCATTTGCATGATCAAACTCCTAATTTTGGACATTGACAATTAATTTTAATTCTAATGATTTCAACTAAGTGTGTAGGAACTTTTGTATCAAAATTATCAGTTCAAGTAAGGAAATATAAAATACTATCATTATACTATATTTCAGTGAGGTAGAGTAATATTATACCTAAAGTATGCAGAGTTGCTACGAGTTACCTCACAACTTGAATTGATAAGTTATGTTGTTGGGGTAATTTGACCTCCGAGATTTAAGGAGCCTTTTTTATATCTTTAGAGCTCTATGATGAGAAAAAGATCTTCTTCACTTTTGAATTAGGCATCTTAGACTTTCTAAATTGTACATGTCAAAATCTGAGCTCATTTGGGTATGCAAATTATGAGTCGAATTTAGCATATGTAGCTTTTCATTTTAGGTTGTGTAGGTCTTAGTATTTCAGAATTATCTTAAGCTATAGAGGTTCAATTGAGGTAATTCAAAGTGTTATGGAAAGCTAAGAAAATTATTTACAACTTTTATGAAGAATGGTTAGGTTGATTTGATCATTTTTAGTCCCATTCATGAGCATATCATGAGCCTATCATGAGTTAATCTTGAATAGTGCCTCAAGAGTTCATTTTTAGCAAAATAGGCAGAACTCCTCATGAGCACTCTTTATGATTGTGAGCTACTTGTGAGAACACCTTTGACAATATTCAATGGATATTTTTGAATGCAATAATCGTCAAAATGATGATCATGAGCTAGAATGGCTTTCTGATGATCGTGAGCATCACTTTAGCTACAAAAAGTCTAAGATTGATTCAAAATCAATTATAGACATCCAACAATCATATTTTTGAGTTTTTTCTATATAAACACTCCATAGAGTTCAATTAAAAGGCTAAGATACTTGTTTATCATTCATTCTCTCTTAAGCACTCAATTAAGCTCTTAAATTCTCTTAAACAATTCTTTATTTGTATAACTCTTGCGAGAGTTGGTTATGTATTAGAAATAGAATTTTTGTTCATCTTAAATCTTAGGATAGATTGGAAGGTAAGTGAGATTTATTTCTAAAGGAGTTGGTTTAAGTGTTGTCCATTGAAACACTTGAAAATTATTTTCTTTTTAAGTAAGCCTTGAAAACTCAAGTTGTAAGATTGTAAGTGTGAGCCATAAAACTCTTGTGTAATCTTAATCTTGTGAATAAAATTGTGGGTGATTGAAAATCTTAACTTGGGGATAAGTTAGGTGGAGATGTAGGATTGTTGTTGAATTTGAACTCCTTATATCTTTGTGTTCTTGATTCTTCCTTTTAACTTCTATTCAATTCTTGTAAAGAATTCTTTTAATTTCTCAATTTTATTCGATAGTCCTATTCACCCCCTCTTTAGGACTCTTTCATTTGGTATCAAAGCTTGAATTCTAGGTACTTTATTGCTAGAATACAAGATCATGTGGAGTGAATCACAAAACATTTATTCTCTTAGACCATTCATCAATGGTAGTGACTATCCATATTGTAAGTTCAAATGGAATTATAGCTTGATTATGATTCCATCAAACTTTGGGGCATTATCCTAAGAGGTTGGGAACCACCTACAACTATCATTGATGGTGTGGTAACTACTCTTGCAAGAAGCCAATGGAGTATTGATCAATAGGAAGAAAATCACAAAAATAAAAAGGCTATGATTACTCTAGTCTCCTCAATGAAAAGAGAAGAAGGAGGCAAGCTTCAACAAGCTTCAACATTGTATGTTAGCCAAAAGAAATATGAGAGACCTTAGAAAATCACTATAAAGGCAACATTCAAGTAAGAAGCAAGAAGGTTCAACTTCATATGTATGAATATGAACTCTTTAAAATGAAGCCTCATCAATCAATCATGGAGATGAAAAACTATCTCAATGCTCTCCTTACAACCTTTAAGAAACTTAGAAAACATTTCTCTAAGGAAAAGGTAAATAATAAGATTCTAAGAAGGATTAAGAATCTCATGTTACTTCAATTAAGGAAGCTCAAGACCTCTCCAATCTATCAATTGATGTGCTCATTGGTAAGTTCTTAACACATGAGCTCACCATCAAGCAAAGAGGTGAAGAATAAGAAGAGAAAGAAGAAAAGAAAAAGAGCATTGCTCTAAAAGCTCTTTAAGAAGATAGTGAAGAGGAAAGCATTAAAGATTTTAGTGATAAAGATGGTGACATTGCCATGCTTACTAGAACTTTAAGAAGTTTTTTAGAAAGAAAAAATTCTCAAGAATAAGGGACTTCAATAAGAAGTTTGAAGGAGATAGGAAGAAGATAACTAAGGAGGTTACTTCTATGAATGCAAGAAATTGGGATATATTAGAAGTGAGTGTCCTAAACTCAAATTCAAGAGTAATGGAGCAAAAGATAAAAAGAAGGCATTCAAAGCAACTTAGGATGATTCCTTTGAATTTGAAGAGGAAGAGGAATAATAAGAATTGGCCAATATTTGCTTCATGGCTCTTGAAAATGAAAATGAGGTACCATCCACTTCTTATTCTTCCTTTGGTGATTGTGATGGTGATGATGAGAGCTCTATTATAAGCAAATTGTTTGTTAAATGTAAAAGTTCATTATCTAAGAAGAAACATTGTAAGCATGAGTTAGGTAGCTTAAATAGAGAATTAGAAAATTGAAAAATTAATTTTGCTAAACTTGTTGAATCAAATGAAAAACTTGTTAGTAATGCAAAATCTTCTAATTCTTTAGAAGATCAACTTAAGAAATAAAATGATAAAAATGATAAGCTTTCTAAGGAGGTCTTAGAATTAAAGATTTCCATTGCTAATTTTAAGAGAGGAAAGGAAACTTTAGATAGTCTTCTTGACTCTTAAAAATTTCATGGAGATACCCATGGAATTGGATATAAGAATGGAATGTCTTCATCATCTTCATCATATATTAATTTTGCAAAAACTTCATATGATTCTACTCATTCAATCTCCAAATCAAATAAGACTAAAGCTTTCAAAGTTAAAAGATCTCAGGAGTAAAATAGCAAGGGAAAGTCTCATAATACTTACCTTTCATTAACATAAAAAAGGAAGGCTCAAACTAGGGCACCTCAACCTAAGCATGCTTATATATACACTAGACATAATTACAGTGGGCATGCTACACAACACAATGCACATAAACATGTTGCACAAACTTATCAAAATACACATCACCATTGCTAATTCATGTCTCACTCAATACCATAAAACAATAGGAGATACATATAACACCAAAGGCATGTTGCATATATTAGGAAAGTGTATCATCCTAGAAGAAACAAAATTGAAAATATTGTATGTTCATATTGCATGATCAAAGGACATACTAATAATGTGTGCTTCTATAGAAGATTACACATGAATTTACTTCCTTTGAACTATCTCAAAACTAACCAACTTAGCCCAAAAAAGGTTTGGGTTCAAAAGAACACTTAAATTATTTTTCATAGATGTGCTTAAAATCCACAAGAAAAAAAGCAAGTGGTATCTCAATAGTGGATGTTCAAGGCATATGACAGGAGAAAAGGAGCAATTCAACAAAATTGATGCTAAGGATGGAGGACATGTTACATTCAGAGACAATGCAAAGGGAAAAATTGTTGGCATTAGAGAAATAGGTAATCCTCAGTCCTTATCTATACATCATGTGTTGTTTGTTGATGGTCTTAAACATAATTTGCTAAGTATAAGTCAATTATGTGACATGGGAAATAAAGTGATTTTCTATCCTAAAAATTGTTTTATTAGTAGTCTTGATGAAAATAAAGTAATTTTTAGTGGTGAAAGAGTAGCCAACATTTATGTCATTGATTTGAATAAAATTGATAACAAAGATATCAAATGCTTAATGTCTATTCCCCATGACATATGAATATGGCATAAAAGGCCAGGACATGCAAATTTTGAGCTTTTAAATAATCTTTGTAAACATGAACTTATGATTGGTTTAACTAAGCTTGAATTCACCAAGGATAAACCTTGTGATGCATGTTAGAAGGAAAAACAATCCAAGTCTTCATTTTAGCTTAAAAATGTTGTATCTACTTCTAGATCACTTGAACTTATACATATAGATTTGTTTGCACTAACTAGAGTTGTTAGTCTTGGTGGAATGCACTATGCATATATATTAGTTGATGATTACTTTAGATTTACTTGCTCATAAGAATGATGCTTTTAAAACTTTTGAAAATTATGCCAAAAGAGTTAAAAAAGAAAAAGGCTTTTGTATTTCATCTATTAGAAGTGATCATGGAACTGAATTTGAAAATGAATTTTTCAAAAACTATTGTAATGAAAATGGTATTTCTCATACATTTTCATCTTCTAGAACTCCTTAACAAAATGGTGTTGTTGAAAGGAAAAATAGAACTCTTATTGAAATGTCTAGAACAGTGCTTCATGAGTATAATTTGCCTCTGTAATTTTGGGCGGAAGCTGTTAACACATCTTATTATATTTCAAACTGAGTTTTTAAAAGAAAAATTTTAAACAAAACATCTTATGAGCTATGGAACAATAGAAAACCCAAAATCTCACATCTAAGAGCATTTGGATGTAAGTTCTTTATATTGAACACTAAGGACAATCTTGGGAAATTTAATTCTAAAGCTGATGAAAGAATTTTCCTAGGTTATTCTATTTCTAGTAAAGCATATAAGGTCTTTAATAAGAGAACTCTAGTAGTTGAAGAGTCAATGCAAATTGTATTTAATGAATCAGACTCACTTGATCCTAGAAAGGATGTTTGTAGTGTTGATGATCTTATAAGTGAAAATAAAATTGTGGAAGCACAAGAAGAGAATACTAGTAAACCTTTAGAACTTGAAGGACCAAACAAGGAGGAAAATGAGGAGACATCTCAACCTAGTTTGAAGGATGAACTTCCAAAGGATTGGTAATTCAAGAAAGCTCATCCTTGAGATCTTATCATAGGTGACATTATAAAAAGGGTAACTACCAGATCAAAATTTAAATCTATTATTAATTTATCTTCTATTTCTCAAATTAAATCCAAAAATGTTGATGATGCTTTATGTGATGAATTTTGGGTCCTTGCTATGCAAGAAAAGTTAAATCAATTTGAGGGAAATAAGGTTTGGACCTTAGTTCCTAGACCTAAACATCATCCTATTATAGGCACCAAATGGGTGTATAAAAATAAGATGACTGAACAAGGTGTCATAACTAGGAACAAAGCTAGACTAGTAGCTAAAGATTATAATCAAGAGGAAGGCATTGATTATGATAAAAACTTTGCCCCCGTTGCAAGATTAAAAGCTATTAGGATGCTACTTGCATTTGCATCATTCATGGATTTTAAACTTTATCAAATAGATGTTAAAAGTGCATTTTTAAATGGTTTTACTAAAAAGGAGGTATATGTTGAACAACCTCTAGTTTTTGAAAATTTTGATTCTCCAAATCATGTATTTAAACTTTCAAAAGTATTATATGGATTGAAACAAGCTCTAAGAGCTTGGTATGAAAGATTGAGTAACTTGAGAAAAGTTTCTCTAAAAGAAAGGTTGACACAACTCTTTTTATAAAGAAATCCAAACATGATTTATTAATTATGCAAATTTATATTGATGATATTATTTTTGGTACTACTAAGTATTGCTTGTGTGAGGAATTCTTAAAATTAATACAAGGAGAATTTGAGATGAGTATGATGGGAGAACTCAAATTCTTTGTTGGATTACAAATCAAGCAATATAAAGATGAGATTTTCATCAATCAAACCAAATATGCAAGAGACATTCTCAAGAAGTTTGGTATGGAAGGAGCTAAAACAAGCAAAACTCCAATGAGCACCACAACCAAACTCAACAAAGATGAGAATGACAAACTAGTTAATGAAAAGCAATTTAGAGGTATGATTGGATCCTGTCTTTATGTAACTACTAGTAGACCCGATATTATGTTTGCTACTTACTTGTGTGCTATATTTCAGTCAAGTCCTGGAGAGTCTTATTTGAATGCTATCAAAAGGATTTTCAAATATCTTTGTGGTACAATGCATTTAGGACTTTAGTAACCTAGGAGTTCTTTCTTTAACTTGATTAGTTATTCATATGTAGACTTTATCGGTAGCTTACTAGCTAGAAAAAGCACTTTCAGAACTTATCAATGTTTAGGACAATGTTTAGTTTTTTGATTTAGCAAGAAACAAGTTTCGATTGCCTTGTCCACTGTAGAAGCTGAATTTATTACAACAAATCTTTGTTGTTCACAGGTTTTGCGGCAAAAATAATAATTTTTAGACTATGGTATAAAAATTGATCATATTCGAATCAAATGTAATAATACAAGTTCTATTAACCTTAGCAAGAATCTCATTCAACACTCTAAAACTAAACATATTGATATTAGACATCATTTCTTGTGTGATCATATTCAAATTAGTGATATCTTACTTGAATTTGTTGATATAAATAATCAACTTGTAGATATCTTCACCAAACCTCTCAATGAAGAGAGATTGAATTTCATTAAGCATGAACTTGGCACGATTGATGTTTTTAGTTTATCTTGAATTTTGTGCTTATTTGATGGTTAGACTATTTTCATGTGAAATCATGTTATGTTTATTGATTACTTCGATTGTTAAATGTTTTGATATTAACAATGCTTCCTACTTCTCATCAAGACTAGTTTCTTTTTATATGTTTTTCTTAATTTTATCATATGTTTCTATTTGGTTTATTTTCAACATATTTTTATTATCTAAGATTTGAGCTGTTAGTTTGTTTTTATGGTTATTTTGTATCAATTTAGGTTTGGTTTATTTTCTGGATATAAGCCATGAGCTATTAGTTTTATGGCTTGTCTACTATTGATATTTTAATATCATTATAACTCTATCCTTTTTTTTTTTGCAATTATTTTATTTGATTTTTTTTTTTTGCATTTTGACAAAGGAGGAGAAATATTTGAATTTGTTAAATTTATTATTTATTGTGTTTATGCATGATTTTTAATTGTGTTTATACATGCAAAATTCATGTTTAATTTATTCATGTATAAATTCTTCTTAGGAATTGTTTTGATCTTTAATAATGCATGGATTTTTTTAAGATTTGGCCTATCTTTACTTTTGACAAAGGGTAAGAAATAATTAAGTTTGTATGTGTATTTAGTTAATTTCTTTTAAGGAAGAAAATTCTTTTTGCCAAATATGTGTTTATGTAAGTGACTTTACTATATGAGAGTGTATCCTTGATATCAAATTGTTTTTTGAGAGAAAATTGTCTTAATTTTTTTTTCATAATTTAGTTTATGCATACATAGTAACATTGTATGTGTGGCTAGTTTTGTCCTTACAATAAAAAGCCTTCTTTTACTTACTTTGTTTATGTATGAAATGAATTTTATAAAGATTTGATGTATCTTTGTTTTTATTGTTTTGGTTCGTAATCTTTTATTCCCTCTAGAATTTTTGGTTCCTTTATATTCATTTCCCTTTATATCTCTCTCTCTTTTCTTTTTGTCTTTGACAAAAAGGGAGAAGAAGCTATGTGTTTGTGATTATATTTTTTGATGCATTCTAGTCACATGATTATTAACTAGCTAAGCTTAATATGATCATGTGATAGTGAGTGTTATATGTACAATTTTGTGATGCATTCAAGTAGCACTACATGCATATATGTTTGAAATTATTTCTTTCAAATTGCCTAACAATTTATTTTAATGATCATGTTATCATCATGTTATCATTTTTTTAACACATTTTTTATGTTGGGCCATGTTCTTGATAACATGATTATGTTGACTTTATTATTTGGCAAAAAAGGAATAAAATAAAATAAATTTATATTTCTTATCATATCTATCAAATGGGAGCAATAAAGAAATATGTAAGAAAAATTTGCTATTTCTTATAAATGCCATGTTAATTCAATTACTTTAATGTTGGATACATGGTGTATTCTATTGAATTTTATGCATATATTAAAGGAGAGGAAACTTGTTCACAGAATGCATCAATTTAATTTGAAAGGGGGAGCTATTTTAATTAACATCCTTATACATGTTATTTATTTTTAATACTCATACACATTAATTATTATCTTTTCAAATTGGTTGTTAAAGCCAAAAAGTGGGAGATTTTTTACCATTTGCATGATCAAACTCCTAATTTTGGACTTTAACAAACAATTTTGATTGTAATGATTTCAGCTAAGTGTATAGGAACTTTTATTCCAAATTATCAGTTCAAGTCTAGAAATATGAAATACTATCATTACACTATATTTTTATGAGGTATACTATCTCAATATTATAACTAAAGTATCCGGAGCTACTATGAGTTACCTCACAACTTGAATTGATATGTTATCCTTTTGGGTTAATTCAACCTATGAGATTCATGGAGCCTTTTTGATATATTTAGAGCTCTATAATAAAAAAATTATCTTCTTCACTTTTAAATTAGACATCTTAAGCTTTCTGAATTGTGCTTACTTGTTAACATTTGAGCTCATTTTTTGTATGCAAATCTTGAGTTGAAGTCAATATATGTAGCTTTCATTTCAGGTTTTGCAGGTCTTAGTATTTCATCAATATCTTGAGCTATAGAAGTTCAATTGAGGTGATTCAAAGTGTTATAGAAAGATAAAACAATTATATAGAACTTTTATGAAGAATATTTAGGATTTTTTTTTCAAATTTATTCCGTTCATGAGCCGGTCATGAGCTAATCTTAAATAGTGCCTCAGAAGCTCATTTTTAGCAAAATAGGTATAACTCCTCACAAGTGCTCCTCACAATTATGAGAAGCTCATGAGCACACCTTTGATAGCATTAAATAGATATTTTTGAATGCAACAATCATCAAAAGGATGCTCACGAGCCATAATGGCTTCCACATGATCGTTAGTATTACTTTAACTGCAAAAAGTCCAAGATTGATTCAAAATCAATTATAGACATTGGTGACATGTTTGATAATTCCAAAAGCCATATTTTTTAGTGTTTCTTTATATAAAAAGTCCATAGAGTTCAATTAAAAGGTTAAGAACCTTTTTTTATCATTCATTCTCTCATAAGCATTTAATTGAGCTCTCAAATTCTTTTAAATAATTCTTTGTTTGTATAACTCCTATGAGAGTTGGTTGTATATTAGAAATAGAATTTCTATTCAACTTAAATCTTGGGATAGATTAGAAAGGAAGTGAGATTTATTTCTTAAGGATTTATTTTAAGTGTTGTCAATTGAAACACTTGGGAATTATTATTATTTTTTTTAGTGAGCCTTGAAAACTCAAGTTGTAAGGTTGTAAGAGTGAGCCATGAAACTTATGTGTAATCTTAATCTTATGAATAAAATTATAGGTGATTGAAAATCCTAGCTTGGGGATAAGTTAGGTGGAGATCTAGGATTGTTGTTGAATCTGAACTCCTTAAATGTTTGTGTTCCTCATTCTTCATTCTTAACTTCTATTCAATTATTACAAAGAACTTTTAATTTCTCATTTTTGTTTGATAGTCCTATTCACTCCCCCTTATGAATCTTTTAATTCCCTTTTCAGAATATCTCCTCTAATTATAGTCATTGTCCTTTTGTAGTTTCTTTAGAACATCCTTTTACCTCCCTAAGATTTCCTTTTTTAAAATGTCTACCTTAGTATGTTATGTGTTGGCAATGAACTGGCTATGATTGCAGGTTAATTTATGATTATGATAAAGGGGTGACAAGTAAAGGGGTGGCAGTCATAGAACTATTATGCTCACCATAGAGAGTTTGGCTATCAGGAACCTAGTATCGCAGATGAGTTACAATTACAAAAAGGCCTCGACCTGGGAAAGCTTGCATGCTCCCATCAATCAATGATCATGCTTCCATCCGTGATCATGACAGAGATTGAACTTTGCTTTCTCTACTTTGTTCTTTTCTTCTTTTTGCTTCAAATCACCATTAAACACCTCCAATCCTTCTTTCCCCTATAAAAACAAAACATAATATAAAAGTATTTAATTTTATATGTTAATATATACTAAATACTAACTAAAATCATTGAACAAATGCTAAAATGAATCTTAAATCTATATGTAATTTGGCACTAACAATTAACATGTAATTCAATAAGTAAATGTTTTATCTATAAAACTTCTGCTACATAAGAGGTGACAACCCAATGTTCTGCTTTTGTGGATGAATGAGCAATAGATTTTTACTTCTTGGAATACCATAAAATAGCACTCCCAGCTAAATAAACAATATATATTGATGTTGAAGTGCAATCATCACAGTTGCCTACCAAATCTGCATCAGTGAAAATACTAACATGAAGCTATTGGTGACATCTAAGAAAAATACCATAATGAATGGTATATTTCAAGTATCATAAAATGCTTTTGGCAGTAGTCTAATGAGTCTCTTTTGGAGAATGCATGAACTAGGATAACTTGTTAACAACATAAGAAATGTCAAGTCAGGTTAAAGAAAAATATTGAAGAGCTCCAATGACTTGCTGAAACTTTATTGCATATGTTTTAATGGAACCATCATGGAGTTGTAGAGATGAATTTGATGACATAGGAGTAGTACAATCTTTTGCTCTAGCCATATTAGTTTTTTCTAATAAATCTTTGATATACTTATGTTGAGTGAGAAGAATACCAAACTTTATTAAAAGAACCTCGATACTAAGAAAGTAATGAAGATCACAATATCCTAAACTAAGAACTGAGTGGTTAGTGTTTATAAGAAGAGGGTGGTGGTCTATTAGATAATTTTTCATATGGAGAATATAGTTGTAAGATAGGATTTGTAAGTCTATTTATTAAATAAATAGTGGTTTGAAAGGCATAGGACCAATAATTATAAGGAAGTTTAGCTTGGTGTGAAAGTGTGAGACTAATGTCAATTATATGCTTATGGCATCTTTCAATAGTACCATTATGTTGGGGTGTGAGGTGGTGTTAAAAAAAATTCTTTGAGAGTTGTACACTCTCCACTTTCATAAGAGAAAATAGAAATAATAGAATGATGAAAGAATTTTTCAACCACAACCTTATATTGTCAAAAAATATTAAATACATCATATTTAAGACTTATAAGATAAAGCCATATATATTTTGTAAAATGATCAATAAAGATAACATAATAATGAAAACTATTAATAGATTGAATAGAGAAGGTCCTCAAACATCAATGTAAACTAGATTAATAGGTCCTTTACTAACTAAAGTTGATTCACCAAATGGTAAACACTAGCTTTTAGTGTATAGACAAGACTCGCATATAAAATCTAATGACCTGGATAATGAAGATGAAATTAAACCAGAGTGAACAATAGACATAAATATTTTGAAAGATGGATGATCAAGACGCCTATGATAAATTGCATATGATATTGAAGAAGTGACACTAGTGGAGTACGCCACAACTAAGTTATTGTTGATACCATATTGTATTAGCCATTTATAATAATCACATTGATTCCTTCCACGGAGTATAGGGTTTTCCGCATGTGAGTCCTCGACAACAAAATATGAAGGAAAAAATTCAATAGAAGAATTATTAGTTTGGCAAAATTTAGAAATAGAAATTAAATTTTGTTTGATAAATGGTATATATAAAATAATTAATAAATTGAAGGAAGAGAAGAGTGAGATAGAAATAGTATAAGTTATTTGTAAATGTGAACCATCACTAATTTGAATGTCATTACAACCCTCATAAGGTTGATGAGAAGATAAATAAGACATAGTTAAAGTAACATGATTTGATGCACTAGAGTTAACTATCCATTAAAAATGATTCGCTAGATATGAAGATGTTGTAACATGATTTATAGAAGGTTATTATGATCGAAGATGAGGAAACAATTTGAAGCATCTTTTGGCATCATAACCACACTTTTCACAGAACTAATAAACAATTAGAGTGGAATTATTAGCATTGATAGGTTTTTATTATTTATTGATTATTGCAAGATTAGGAGGCAAGCCTAGTGCAAGTAAGGGAATAAATAATTTGGAGTGACGATAAGAAGTGGAAGACTGTTTAGCTAGATTTATAGTTAGAGGAGTGGGTTCAAGATTTTATTTTTTGTTGTGAAGGAGGAAAGTCTCATGATTAATAATTATATAAAAAAATTCTTTAAATGGAACAATAGAATCTCTAATTCTTTTAGATATAATAAGCTCCTTATAGGGAGGACTAAGATAATGAGTAGTATAAATAAGAAGATTAGCATCACTTAAGGGATCACCAATAGTAGTGAGTTCATCTACAATCCTTTTAATTGAAATAAGAAAGCCAATCATATAAGGAGATCCATGATTAATCATGGTAAGCTTATCTTTTAGATGAATGATGTGAGTGTGTAGACGATGGGGTTTAATGCACGTCTAAGATTTTAGCAACTACGACATTGTTTGAGTTTAGGGCTTTAGGGAACACACTACCATATCAAAGACATGACATGACATGAAGATGAGGAGTCGACACCTACTGTAATAATTGGGACAAATCAAAGGTGGTGTTACTCGATTCTCTAAAAGAAAGCTAGCACCACAACTAAGAAATTTTGGGAACTGAATACTAACTTCTTTTAGTCTCATGTTTTTTAAAAATTAGTTTATGAATTACTACCTTATTCTTTAATTACATGCAATTTCATTTAAACTCTAATTATCATTCATCTAACTTCAAGGCAATTGATAATGAAATAATACATAAAAAACTGCATTCATATATAGCAAGACATCCTTAAGACAGTATAAACTATGTTAATTTTATTTAAAGTTGGCTAAGTCTATATGTTTTATTTAAAAGTGAAATGGAAAACTAAAGGTGGACCTACATTTTAATAAATTAGTGAGTTTATGTTTGCCAATTTTTAATTCTAAAGAGATGGACCTAAATCTATTAATTTATGAGAATAAGTGGGATTGTATTAGATTGGATTAGTGGGCCTATTCTAATTTAAATTAAATGACATTATCCTAAGTCTATTTATTTTAAGAAAAAGAAAAGATGCTTTAATAAACTAGGCTATATCTAAATTAATTTTAATAGTTAAAAAGTGGGCCTAAGTCTAGATTAACCTAATATGCCTACATTTGTTTTAAATTATTTAAAATATAAAATCAATTTTTAAAAGGCCTATTATTAGTGAATTGGGCATAAACATGGACTTGAGGCCCAAAAACATAAAAAACCAAGAAAACAACCAAACAAAAGATCAAATAAGCAATTAAAATTATATTTTTCTAAAGAACCCTAATTTGATTTAATGCAACCTAATATTAATCTACAGCCACCATTGATTTTTAATATTTTATTATGTTTATATTTGTTTATTTTAGTTCGTGGGCATGTAATTAATTTAGTTTTTAAAAATCTAAAATCTAATTAAAATAGCTATAGATTTAAATCCATGGCATCCCATGGATCTTCATGGATTTTTCTCACATATTCATCCCACAGTTTTAATTATGCCCATCACAGCCAAAATTATATATATATATATATATAAAGAATCAGTAAATAATCACATAATGAAATGAAATTAGAATTAGAAAAGGAATAAAATAGTAGAAAGAGAAGAAATGGGATGATGCTATATATTTTGATTGCTCCTCAAAGAATGGATTCACTATTTGAAATTAACTCTTTGTTGATTTTGGATCACAGGACGTACAACTTTGTTTTAAAACTAAAGAATGTATCTCTTTTTTTTTTGAAAGTTTTTTTTCAATTCTTTCTAAAAGCAATGTCCTCCTTGTTTAAGAAAATGAACTCTTACCTCTTTTTGATCTAAAAATCCTCCCGTCCCATTAGTCTCAAACTCCTAATAAATAACAAATTTTTATTTTAAAAATTTTTGATAATCTTTTTCTAAATCCAAAACAAAGATAAATATACTATCTGAAATTCACAAAAAAAAAACATGTAAAAAAAATTTATTTATATTATTTTTATTCAATTAGAAATTAAATAAATGAATTTTTCTTAAAAGTAAAATAAGAACTCTGCCGATCGAAATTATGAAAATCCAATAAAATCTAAACTCTGCTAAATTTATAAATATATTTCAGATCGGAATTACAAATTTCTGATCAATTTTCTGTAAAACCGATAAACCTTTTTTAACTTTGAATTACAAGAAGGCCCATGAAGGAAATTTAATTTTGCAATTAAACCAAAAAAAGTTGCAATTTAGTCCTTAAAACTCACAATTTCAGTCCTAAAAATCCAAAATCAATATCTAGGGATCAATTTAGATCAAGTTTCCATCATAGGAGTTCTCGTTGTATCTATGCATCCCAGAATTGGGTGCTTACAGTTGCCCCTTTGTAGCTGTTTGCTTATTAAATTCCAACAAAAAAATATAAGCACACAATTTTAAAACAAAGAATTAGGATACTCATTTATACCATAATTGCAGAATTTAAATAATGCTTAATTTTTTTTACAATATTAGTCAAAATGATGTATAGCTATTGAGTAGCATTTAACAAATTTCACTATATTTTTTATGGAACGTCCAGTGAAACATGTGTGATGAATTTTGCTATATTCCCTATGGGAAGTTTAATGATTTGTGATTTGAAAACATGCTATAGTTCCTATGGAACATCTAGCAAATATGCCATAACTACTATGCAGTGTCTAGCAAACTGCACTATTTTCCTTGTAGGACATCTAGTGACTGTGAAATTTGCTATATTTTTTGTGGGATGTTTAGCAAGATGATTAATAAGTTTTGCTATATTCCTTTTGGGATGTTTAGTGAAGTAAAAAAGTGCTATAACTACTGTGTAGTATCTAGCAAACTATGATTTCAAGATGCTATAGATCTTGTGGAGCTTCTAGTAAGTTGTGAATTTGATAATTTATGTCATAATTACTGTGTAGTATATAACATAAAACTGTAATTCGCATTATAGCTACTATGGAGCACACAATGAAATGATATAAAATTTGTGTTATAGCTACTATATATCATATAACAAAGTAAATTTGAAAAATTTTCAATCAAATGATGCATGTAAATATAGAAATTAAATTATGTATTTTGTACTTGACTAGGAATTTAAAACTTAAAGTAGACTGACTATGCATTCAAAAATTTAATAATTCTATGAATTATTAAATTAATAGTGTAATTTTCTTGATTTAATTAGGAATTAATTCCTAATTAAGATGCAACTGTGGACTAAATTGTAAAAAAGAAATCAAGAATTTAAATACAAGCAAATTTGATGGGCAAAAATGGATATTTTCCATTTTATATATATCCTTTTCCAAGACTTCTTTTTGGATTCACTTTCTTCCTTTTTTTTCATTTCTTTTCCTCTCCTCTTCACTTAAACCTTGATTTTTCTTTTCTCAATTACTTGATCATTTGACATCCAATTTTCATTCATCTAATCCTGTGGCCCACCCGCACTGTAGACTTTGTAAGAGAGTAGAGGTTTAAGTTGATCTAATTATCTTAGCTCCACATTTTCTATAAAATTGTTTGGGACTTCAACAGGGTGCAACTATCCTTCCTCTGACCTATTTGCATCTTCACAGGTGCTCAAATGTTGGTCATGAGGTAATATCTCTATCACTTATGTTTCATTCTACAAAATTTACTTGCAAGATTAGCAATTAAAATAAATTTTATAGTGTAAATTAACATGCATGCTAGCAAAATTAGACTAAATAATTAGTTGAAATATGCATGAAAATTTAAATTAATATTGAAATAAAAGTCAAGATTGCATGCATGTTCAATTGGGTACCTAAAATTCCGGTCGAAAATCAAGATTTCTAATCAATTTTCTAGAATGATGATTGAAATTATGGATTTTCAATCCAATCAGAATTCCAGATTACCGATCGGTAATCTATTTTACCAATCAGTTTTTGAATTTATTATTATTAATTTAAAAAAAAACAAAAATAATTTTAAACTAAATTGAATTTAAACAAATAATTAGCAGAAAATAATAAATAAGTAAAGGAAAAGAGAGTGATTATTTTTTATTTTTTCCTATTATTATTATTATTATTATTATATTTTTTTGGTCTTCTGAATTTTATTCAGAGACCAATGAAGTTTTCTGGTTGTTTTCATTTGGCTCGCGAGCTATTCCACAGATTGCCAGAAAATATTGCATAACTCATTTGGACTTCTGGCCTTAGACGTTTCATTGCTGCACTTCCGATTACTCAGGGCAGATCAGACCATTACTCCTTATTTACACTGATTGAGAGATAAATGGACATTACTCATACATTTCACCATTACTCCTTTCTGCTATCACTAAGATTGCTTTTGGATGGACTCCTGTTCCTTTTGACATCAGTTCCTATAACCTCCCGAAGGATGCCAGGAGCCAGTATGTCCATGACCTAATAGGATTTGTTCCGATGTGGAAGAATTAGAAGAATATTGTCCTCTATTCTTTAGTTTAGGGTTTCAAGCGTTTGCCTACCATCACTCCTCATCAGATTGCTTAAAAGGTCAGGTGTTTTCTTCAAAAAATGTTGGGCACGACTCTCTTTTATGAGATTGATCATGAGGTAAGCATCCCTCGATTAGGGATCAACATCAGTCACTTATCTTTACTATATACTTGACACCATTTGCAAAGGCATTGTGGCTTTTGGCACGTCTTACATGTATGTTCCTCTTCTTTTATGCTTTTAATGTTTTTGATTTTCTTTACTTTTACTTATTTCTTTTTCTTTAGATTTAGAGCATAGAGATTAGACTAATTCAAGGTTTTAGTGCTATTAGTCTTTATATGATCCTCCCTCTGATGTAGAGATGGGTTCTTCCCATCTTACTAGCATCAGGAACACACTTCAGACCTATCATGAGCAACTGGACACTCTTGAGTGGCACCTGGTAAGAAAACTAAAATTATCAATATTTCATAATTTATGAAAGCTAAATATAACTAACATAAATTACAGATTAAGTCCAATTAGTTAGATGGTGCTGATTATGTTTAGCGATATAACTTTATGACTACTATTATGCGACTTGAGACTATGAGGATTCTACTCCCTAGATATGGATGTCACATATGGTACTTGGGAGAGTGTGTATTTTGCTAGTTTGTAGGACCTTCACACCATTGCATTCCTTCTACCATCCTAGTTTTGATGTTACATAGTTTTGATTTGATAGGTCCATAATCGAGTGAGGTATTATAGGGGTATGATGCCTCCACCTTGCTTGAGCAATCTCAAAGTATTCAGGTTGAGTACCTGTATGGACTTGCCTTATCTCAAATATGATTCACTATGTAGGTTATAGATAGTTGGTGGGTAAGCATTTGCATTGAATATGTAGAATGTATGTATCTTATGCATGTGATGCATGTAATATATGATATTTTCCTATATATGATAGAGCTATACTAATGATCTAGAGCATGAGAAGAAGATACTTTACCAGCAGCTCACAAGCTTAGGTATACATCCCTATAGTACGAAGACTTTATCTGCTAGACCCCTAAACACCTTTCAGCATGATGATCTCACTAAAGGTTTAGGACCTTGGCCATATATTAGAGCTTATGATGACTAATTTAAACTATTAATATCTTTATTTCTAACTTTTAGTGTGCTTGTATCTAACTATTTATGTTGTATTATTATTTCCTAAACTCTACATTATTCTGAGTACTCTATAAGATTGATCCTAAACAAGTTTAACATTTTCTTTTCCCTTAGACCAAACTTAGATAAATGAATGAATTTAAAATAAAAGAAAGGTTTTGTTTAAACATATACATAATATCTATTTATTTAATCATTATTTATCCAATGACTAACTATCTATAATCCATTTATTATTTATTATCTAATCTCTATTTATCTATTATCTATTATCTTAATTTGATTTTATTAGGAAAGGAAAATTTAAATCCCATTCAACTTCAACCTCTTATATATATAAGAACTCAAAGGAAACTAATCTCATTATTCCTTTTCTCTACACTCTTAACCATGACCCACGCTTCTCTTCAACTAATGAAGAAATTTCTTAAGAGCCTAAATGGTGATGACTGGAGCAAACTTCAATTTTTTTATGCCAAATCCTTAAAATCTCTTCAACACTTCAAGATTATTGAAAATCTTTTACATGTTGCTATAACTTACTAAAATGCTAACAACCATGTATTTAGATCTAATGGACAAGAGTTATGCCTTATGATTAAAGAATTTACTGCTATTTTAGGATGCTTATTAGACTCTATTGCTATAATTGCTCTTCCCCATTTAGGTATGCAATTCCCTAATGGACTAGTTGCTTTCTTTGATATGCAACTAGATGATATCTATCTATATGCACATAACCCTAGAACTATCAATCTATCTTCTCTGATCACTACTTGTGAGATGAAAGATAAGAATAGTGCTGCTTGGACTAGAACTATTGCTTTATACCTATATGCTCAATTTTTACTAGTCTATTCTCATGGAGATGCTGATATACGGATCATGAATATCTTAAAGCAGGTAGAAACTGGAGCTAACCCAATGTCTATTATTCTTACTGAGACTATTATTAAGTTGGATAACTTCAGAACTCAACACCATCTTTCAGGCAGTTTACTTCTCCTTCAGGTGTGTAACTAAAATCTTCATTTTTATTCTTCTTTTTTCTTTCCTTTGTTTCTTTTTCATGCCCTAACTTTTATTTAAGTCGCCCTTTTAGGTTTTTAACTTAGTGGACTTTTATTTTCTCTTCTTGTTATACATTTTACTTTTATTTTATCATTTTTCTTCTTTTTTTAAAGTTCTAGTTACAACATAAGCTGAGTTTGCTTAATGCTCCTGCCAATCCTTTAACCTATCAACCTTATCAACTATAGTTTCATCCCTTAAAGATAAAGGACAAACATACTATAGATCAATGGATTAATTAGTTAAAAGGTATTGCATATATTGAGATCACATAGGTCTAACCTTGAATGAAACTAAAGTTTATGGCCATTGATTTGTATGATCATTGCATTCCTGTTCCTGGGTTGCATCTTTCAACTTTCTTCTCTCCTTCATGTCTCTACCATTAGTATGGTTGCCCACAGTTCATTGCCACTATTTTAACTAACTTTGAAAGCTTCCCTCTTAGACAGGACTTTCTAAATAAGATCAGAAGCTTATGGTCTTGTAGGACTCTTAAACAAAACTTACATCTGGATACTGACAAAGCTACTGATGAGAACCATAAGATTTATACTGTGTTACAGGCCACAGAGCCACAATGATTTTTTGGATATAAGAGGACTCAAGCTTTATATGATGAGGCATAAAAGAAGAAACTAAAACATAGCTAGGAAAATGGTCTTATAGATTTGATTCATAGGCTTTCTTGTTCTATTTTCCTTCTAAGTACTTATGTATTATAAATAAGATAGAACATGTAATGAAAACAAGAATTCAGTTTCAATTGATTCATTAATTAGGGCCAAAATGAGTACATCTGTTACATCATAGGACATAACTCCTTTTATCAGCTAGTCCTTTAAAATTTTTTAACTGAATATTTTTGTCTCTCATTTATTTCCCTAATTTTTGCCTAACTAGCCCTTAATGGGTTTTCTAATCAATGAGATCACTTGCTTTTATTTGTCCCTAATTTTTGCTTACTAACCCTTTTACTAGTTTTTTGTATAGTGGGAATGTCCTAATTTTTGCCTAACTAGCCTTTCTAGGTTTTCTAGCCAACAGACTTTCTTTTCTTTATACTACTTTTATTTTATTTTTACAGATAGTATTTCTTGAGATGATCCAAGCTAATCGGCTCCATGAACTCATTCCCTTCAAGATCTTATATCTTTGTAGCTCTTTTAGGTAGAATCGACTTGACTAAATATGGCCGTTCCCAATTTGTTCTAAATTTTCTCTTGGATCAAACACTATTGCTCTAGATTGCTTTAGCACCATTTCCTCAGCCTTTATCTTTTTAGGCTTAACCTTTTTGTTAAATGATCATGCTATCCTCCTTTGATATATTTAAGTATGAAATAAGGCATCCATCCTTTTCTTATCTAGAGATACAAGATCATCATATTTCTTTTGTGCCTACTCACTTTTAGGTGTTCTAAATTCCATAACCACTCTCAAAGATTTGTTCTCAGTTTCTATAAGCAAAAATGCTTCACAACCATAGACTAAAGAGAATGGTGTTTGGCCTGTGGTAGTTTGAGCTGTAGTCCTATATCCCCATAAAGTAAAAGGAAGAAACTCAAACCAATCTTTGTAAGTTTTAACCATTTTAGAGAGGATTTCCTTGACATTGTTATTAGCTACCTCAACCGCTCCATTAGCTTGAGGATGATGATGTTAGTACTTATGATGCTCAATCCCATACTTCTGCAGCATTTATGTTGTTTCTGCTTGAAACTAAACACCATTATCTATTACAACATGATATGGAACCCCATATCTATAAACAAGATTATTTTCAATGAATTTGGCCATATGTGTTGCTTTTAAGGTACTAAAGGACTCAACTTCTACCCATCTAGAGAAGTAGTCAATTACCACCACTATGTATTTATGCCCATTTGATGTTGTTGGTCTTAGCTCTCCTATAATATCAATTCCCCATGCTTTGAAGGGCCAAGGGGATGATAAACTATTCAACACTATAGGAGGAAGATGATTAAGATTCCTATATATTTGGCATTGATTACATTATCTCACTATCTGCATATAATCCATTTCCATGCTTATCCATTAATACCCCTGTCTAATTATCTTCTTTGCGAAAGTTACCTTATTCATATGAGAACCACAAACTCTTACATGAATGTCTCTCATCACTTATTCACCTTTTTCTTTCTTAAGACATTTCAACTAGGTCCCATTTGGCATCCTCTTGTATAATACTCCATCATTACTTGCATAATTATGTGTAAGAATACACAAAGCATATCTTTCTTTTGAAGTTGCCCCATCTAGATACTTTCTTTCCTTAATAAATCTTTGAATATCATAAAACCATGGCTTCTTTTTGGGCCCTATATGAATATCCATTATCTGTTCACCACTATAATATGGAGATTTTGACTTCATGATTACTAAAGGTTTCATAGTTAATCCAATCAGACTATCCCACATTAAAAAGCGTGTCACCAATGCATCTGCCATTTGATTTCATCTCTTGATAAATGGATAAAGAGACATTTAGTAAATTTTTTTTTATTAAAGCTTTCAAATAGCAAATGTAAGGCTTTAACTTTTCCTCTTTCACTTCCCACTCTTTATGAACCTGACTAACAGCCAACATTGAATCCCCATAAACTAACAATTCTTTAGGTCTAGCTGCCAGAGCTGCTTCTATTCTATATATACTCTTTAATATTGTCAAAGGCTTTCTGACAAGCATCATTCCACTTCATAGGATGATCTTTCCTCAGAAGCTTGAAAATAGGGTCACAAATACTAGTAATTTTTATAATAAACCTACTAATATACTGTAACTTTCCAACAAACCCTCTCACCTCTTTCTCTATGTTTGGTGCTGGCATTTTTTGATTGGCTTTTGCTTTATCTAGATCAACCTTTTTTCTGTTGCTACTAATTATATGCCCTAATAGCTTTCCTAAAGTAACTCCAAAAACACATTTCTTCAGATTAAGCCTCAGATTATACCTCTTAATTTGGGCCAGGAATTTATCTAAAGCTTTAAAGTTTCCCTCTATTGTTTATGATTTGGCCTTTATGTCATCCACATATACCTCCACCTCTTTATGCATCATGTCATGGAAAATAGCAGTAGCTACCTTTTAATAAGTAGCACCTGCATTTTTCAGCCCAAAAGGTATCACCTTATAACTGTACATTCCCTACTCTATAATAAATGCTATCTTGATTTTATCCATGACTGCCATTATTATCTAATTGTAACTTGAGAATCCATCTATAAAAGAGTACATTGCATTAGATGCCACACTATATACTACTACATTGATATGGGTAATGGAAAGTCATGCTTTAGATAGGCTTTGTTTAGGTCTCTGAAATCTACACACATGCACACCCTTCCATCCTCTTAGGGACTAGTACTATATTTGCTAGCCATTGAGGATGATCTACTACTTCTAGAAATTTAGCCTAGATTTGTTTAGCAATTTCTTTTCTTATCATTTCAGTCTACTCTGGTCTTAAACTGTGAAGCTTTTGCCTAATAGGTTTAATTTCTAGATAAGTAGAAATGTGATGTTCTATAATTTCTCTCTCTAAACCTGGTATATCTTTATAAGACCAAGCAAATACTTCCTTTCTTTTCATTAATATTCTCTCAAGATTTTCCCTCTCTTTAGGAGTTACATCATATGATATATAAATGTTTTTAGGATTATCATTCATGCCCATGTTAAATGAATCTAATTGAATAAAATTATTATCAAACATACATGAACAATTAAAATTATAATGCACATAACTATTAGGATGAACATCACACAAGTAAGCCAAACCAGCATTCATATCATTGACCACAGGAAAAATAGAGTTTTCATCTTCATAAAGGCCAAATGATATTACATTAGTTTCCTCATAAAAAATATCACTAAAGATATTACTAATAACAATAGCTAAATCCTCAGGTGGCTTATTTTTAGGTGACAGATGCAGTAGCTCTTCGACAGTTGTATCTCTTATTCTTTTAAATACTTGCTTCATCACTTCTTATTTGTTATCTTTCACTAGGTTCTCAATAGTTTGCTCTTTAAAGATCTCAAACCTAGGAACATCTTCACCATTAACGTTGATAGATTCTTTGGTACCAAGATAGTACTTCCCTTCTCCTTCCCTGATAAATTCTCACTCAATGGCCCTACTCTTCCCATAGACTTATTCTTTGCCTTTTCTTTCTTCCTTTCCCTTCTACTACTAGATCCTATCCTAGTATAACCCAATCCTATTGTATTGTCTTGACTTTTGAAATCTGGGAGCTCTTAACTTCTTTGTTAAATCTTCCCTAGTTCATGTCTAGGCTAATAATTCATATTTTTCATCATCTTTGCAACTCTTAGATCCTTCTCAGTTCCATTAAATATTTTGACCATTTAAAAACCTAGAGGAGCACACACTTGCTTTTGACTATCAAGTATTACTGCCACAGCCTTGCTAGTTCCAACTTTCACAGTCACAACTTCTCCTTCATAAGGAAATTTTATCTTTTGATGCACGATTGAGGGTACTCCTCCTAAGGAATGAAACCATGGTCTACCTAATAACAAGGCATAAATAATATGGATATCAAACATAATGAAATCAACAATCGCCTCTACAGGTCCTATTTTAACTAGAGCTTGAAATGTACCCTCTACATTCCTCGTACTATCATCATGAGCTTTAATTATGATATTTGAATTTGTCAAATCATCAGCCTTGGGACCCAAATTAGGTAGGATTTTTAATGGGCACGCATTAATGGCAGAACCATCATCCACCATTGCAAAGTTGGTCCTCTTCCATCTCACTTCAGTTGGAATAAATAGTGCTTTATTATGATTTCTACCCTTCAAAGGTAGATTTTCATCTAAAAATTTTATCAAACCATGCTTTTTTTCTATGACTTTCATAACCATAGCCTCAAGCATAGTAATGATCTCAATATTCATCTTTGATAAAGCCTTGACAAGAGCTTTTCTATAACTGATTGACTCCCAAATGCTCACATTCACCTTGGCCTTCTTAAGCTATTCTAAGATCATATCTTCTTTTTGCTCACCCACTGCTTCTTTTTCTCTTTTTGTAGCTTTCTTAATTTTCCTTTCAATTGGCTTATAATTCTTACCATTTTTAGTAACATGATTTATCTTAGGGTCATCATTCCACACATATAAACCCCTAGGATTCTCTTTATCAGAGTCATACTAGATATTAATAACTCAAATAACTCGATCTTTCTTCCCATCCTTCCATACCTTAACTGTGCATGCTTCCTTTCTACTTAACTTCTCAATTTCAAGCCTACCTAATACTGACCCAATAGACCTTTAACCCCTTATTGGGACTGTTCAAGAGTTAAAGACTCTTTATTCTTTACATTTGGATAATCATCTTCAAACTCATCACCCCATCCTATAGGCACAATTTCTTTAAGAGGTATATCTTTGGAAGCTAGCTTATAGTAAGATACTTTATAGTTAAATTTACCCAAAGGCTGACCAACAAATCTTCAACTCCCTTTTATGGCTCTTTAGGATTTTTAGATTCTTTTTCTGCTTTCATTGGCTCATTATTGAACTCATCACCCCATCACATGGGCATGATTTATTCAATAGGAATATCAGCATATGGTGGCTTAGAATAAAATGCTTCATAATTAAACTTGCCCAAAGGTTGCTCCAACATATCCTTTACTCCTCTAGAGGCATCAGGAGATTTCTCATTGTCTTTAAGGTTCAGGTTCTTAAAGGATCTTAACACTTCCTTTTCACTAGCTCCTAAATTAATCATCATGGTGGCTAGGGGTGAAACATTTTAATAGTCTAGGAAAGCGTTATTTTTAGTGTTTAGGTTTGAATTTCATTTCTCAAGGTCTATGATTTTTCTAGAGTCTATAAGGTTTTAAATTTCATATTTTAGGCAAATGCAGGTATTTGTGGAATGACTAACAATTTAGTGAAACTTGCAATAACTATTTGGATAATAGCCTAGGACATTTGGGTTTGGTGGTTTAGAAAAGGTTAAAAGTGTAAGCAAGCCTTTTTGTACTAGACAGTTTAAGACATTTAAAAGAGATTGGTTGAAATTTAAGAATATCCTTGGTTGTTGAACTGCATATGTTTCTACAACTTGGCTGGTACTTCTTTACTGTGTGCCCCCAGTTGGGTAATTTTGGGTTCCATTGCCTCTGAAGCTCTTTTTCTTCTTCTCACTTTTAATCTCTTTAGCTTGCAAACCATCATTATAAAGGTCCATAAAAGTCTTAAGGTTCATTATTTGCAACCTTTCAAACAAATTAGGTGACACATTGTGAACTACCATCCTAACCTGATCTTTCTTAACCAACTTATTTTTCATTGATCCTGCCTTATTCATGAATCTAGTAAGGAAATTAGAAAATGGTTCATTAGGTTTTTGCTTAGTTAGTTCCAAATCTTTGATAGAAACCTCCAACCTAGTGTTATAATCATACTGTTCAAGAAAGTAGTATATAATTATCTCAAATCAGCCTGGATAGGTTCTATCAAATTAGCCTTGATAGGTTTTCCTAACCTATTGTCGCAATTAACAACCATTCTCTCTAAGGATACTATAAAAAACTTAGTGACTACTACTAATGGGGCTTTAATGGTACTCATAATTATTGTATACTTACTAAGGTAGGTCCTTAGATATCCAATTCCATCAAACTTCTGCAATTGTGGCATTTTAAATTTCTTAGGCAATTTATCCCCTTCCATTTGCAACATATCATCAAAATCAAATAAGTATCCATGCCTTGTCCTCTTATCAGCTCCTCCATTTTAGACATTTTTCTAAGTCAGTGGTTGAATTTGCTTGGACTTATGATCTTGGACTAGTTCAAGTGATTCCCTCTTTGCCTTCTCTACTATGTAGTTCTTAATATCTTCAAGCTTCACTACAACAGTTAGTGGGTTTCTAGCAACAGGTTGGCCTCTATCATTATCAATAGGAGTATAAGCAATAGGTGTAAGTAAAGGAGTAGTAATGGAGCATTTTTAGTAGTTGGAATAGCTATAACACCAGGAGCTTGTTCAATTGTAGGTGGTGGAATAACAACAGTAGGTGGCATTAATCCAACTAAGGCTTGTCTTAGTTCATCTTGCATTATGGCTCTTATGTCACCCCTTAAAGCTCCTTTAATGTCTTCTAAGGTCCAGTTTCCTCCTTGTTATTGTTCTGTTTCTATTTGCTTGGTTGGAGTTGATTTAGCTTCCAAGTAAAGTAGATAAATAGGGCTCTTCTCTAAACTTCAAAGGATCTCTGTAGTTACTAATCTCAGACTTAAATCGGTTCTCACTAATCTGCTATCTTTTTGTTCCCAAATATGTAAAGACCCAGATGAATCTAAACATCAAGTGTTAGTATGATACATGAAGCAAAAAAAAAGGTATATAACACACACAAAAGAAAGACTCCCTAGAGGTCTGTTAATGGGGCGATCGCCTCATTGAGATGAGGCAACGCCTCTATGTTAGCAGGCCGACTCCGACTCTCAAGACGTACAGACTTCTACTCTAAGTAACAAAACATGCATATACACACTCTATAATCATCAAACTACAACTACATGCAAAAGTGTTCAAAGACCCATCAATAAAGTGAGATATCAAGCAAGACACACTAGAGATAAACCTAAAATGTACTAAGAACTTAGTCACACAAGCAAGAACTCATAAAATGATGCACATGTCAAGTTTAAGTGCAACTTTTCTACCAAAAATGAGAGGTCTCAGAGGTGTTTTTGATTATGATCCTTGCTAGGACGTGATCTCTACTTTTGACACAAGCTTCTTCCTTATTCTTTTGGGAAAATGTGGACTTTTCTTTGCTTCTACCTCTCCTCCTTCCTTGAGGACGTTATTTCTCTCTTTTTATCTATCTGTGTTTTTTTTCTTTTCTTTTCTAAAGCTCCTCCCCCTTTTTTTCACTAACCTCCTCTTTCTTCTCTCTATTTTTTCCTCTTTATTCCTTAGCTTTCCCATGCCCCTAAGCCTTCTAGCCCATCATGAGCTTTCATAGCCTTTTTTACTTCCCTAAAAATAAATTTTTCACATAAGAAGCAGGTCTAGAAAGTGGGCCCCGCACCACTTGGCTGTCATGATTGTAGCTGCAAGTGGGCTGCTATAGAGGTGGTGCCTTATCGATGAGGTGATCGCCTATATGATGATGCAATTACCTCTGTGATGAGGCAATTGCCTCATTGGCAACTGTGAAAGAGGCGATCACCTCATTACACTGAGCTGATGCCTTTTTGGTTCAGGCCTGCGTTGGGCCAGGCGGGCTTGGGCCAAATATGGTTTTGGGGTTTTCAGGCTTTGGGTTTTCAAGTCCACTTTCCATTAGAGATTCAGGCTTCAATCTCATGTCCAAGTTCCACATTCTCATCATTGGGCTTGACAACGAGCCAGTCAAACTGAGCAACCTTAATTCATCCCTTAACACTAGCCGACCGAATCAGATGTCTAGAGTTTGCCCCTTGAATTTTCAAAAAATCAGATGCATGAAATGATGGTTTTTTTGAAAAATCACATGCACAACAATAAACAAATAATAAGGTAAAAAGAACATACCTGACCCTCGGGTTTCACCTGAGAGATGAATCCTTCGGTTTTGAAATGTAACCATGATCCTCAGGTTTTCCTGGCCCAATCAGCCACTCATTAATATTTGAATAAAGGTATTTAAAGACTGTTAACCTTAGGTTCTCCTGGCCCGATTACTGTTTCACTAGGGACATAGACTTATGGGTTTTCCTGGCCTAACCATCAATCACCTGAAATATGATTCTCAGGTTTTCCTGGCTCGATCATCACCACACACAAAACATAATTCTCGGGTTTTCCTAGCTCAATCATCACTTAACCTTGACTTTGGTTCCTGAGTTTTCCTGGCTCGATCACCATTGGGGATATGGTTTTCAAATTTTCCTGGTCCGATTATCACTCCTCCGGGGTCATAGACTTCCGGGTCTTCCTGGCCCAGTTGTCCTTTACTTCCGACTTTGAGGATGCTACTCAAATAGTCATCTCGATCTTTTAAGCCTCCGGGATTCAAAGCCGAATAGCCTTTTCTTTGAGCTTCGAGGATTCAAACTCGAACAACCCTTTCTTTTCAAGCTTTAGGGATTCAAACCCAAACAACCCTTTCTTTGTGAGCTTTAGGGATTCAAACCCCGATAGCCCTCTCTTTTCGAGCTTTGGGGATTCAAACCCGAACAAACCTTTCTTTGTGAGCTTTGGGGATTCAAACTCAAACGGCCCTTTCTTTGTGAGCTTCGGGGATTCAAACCCGAATAGCCCTCTCTTTTTGAGCTTCGGGGATTCAAACCCAAATAGCCCTTTCTTTTCAATGCGAGTTTTCCCGGCCCATTTCTCTAGAAATTCTATCTCTAAAATCCATACTTTGTATTTCGTCTCCCTAGTATGCATCATAAATTTCCATCCATCATTTTTTGTGCCTTTTTTTTAGGGAATCCCTAATACCCTTACTTGCTATAAAACAACATTTCCGTTGTCTTTTCCTCCTTTACTTTTTTTCACTTTTATTTTTTCCCTTTCCTCCTCTTTACACTTTTTATACTCTCTGCATCTTTTCTCCCTTTTTTTAGACAATGGAGAATGATAAAACACCGCCTGTGCCAGAGTGGGATCATATTCCGCTTCCTATTAGCGCCTCCAGGAGTTTGGGATTGACCTGTGGGGACTCAATTCCTCTGCTGGTAGATCTAAGGTCCCATATTTGCTCCTTTGCATCAGGAGAGGACCTAAAATTTCCTGCAAAAAATTAGGTTAGTGATTAATCTTGCATAATTATCATTTAGGACCTTATTTAATTAAACAAAATGTGAAACTTGTGTTTAAATCGTTAAAAATTGAGAATTGTCCCCACTTGTGCCTCATAGAGGCGATCGCCTCATTGATGAGGCGACAGGCTTCTATGAAGAGGTGATTTCCTATCACCCCTTCACAGAACTGATCGCCTCTTCAATGAGGCAATCGCCTTTGTGATGAGGTGATTGCCTTTATGATGAGGTGATCACCTTTATGATGAGGCGATCGCTTCATCAATAAAGCAAACTGTGCTATTCACATGTACATTCATTCTGAATTTCTCCCTGAAGCTGCAAAATGCATAAATTTTACTTCCTTATCTCTTTATTTGTAGAATGATGCTCAGACATTCAAGGGTGCCAGGAATTTCCATGGAGCTCGGGTCTTCTATAGCGATTTGACCAATGAGCAGAGGTACCGGATTCAGGAGATAAGGTTCAAGGACTTCGTACTCTCGTTTTCATATAAACAGGGGTGCACGGACTACCAGACACTGCATGCCCTGATGGAGAGGTGGTTTGATATGACCCACACTTTCCACCTCCCGTTTGGTGAGCTCACTCTAGACCTGATATCATTTGCTACCATCATGAGGATTTATTGTGTCGGGGATCCTGTTCCCTTTGATGCGAGTCTACACCAGCTATCTTTGGATAAGGCTGCATATATCAAGCGACTTTTGGGGTTGACTCCTGACATGAAGGGGACTCATACCCTTAAGTTGGACTTGATCATGAGTTTTTACACCCCGGATCGGGCCACAGTGATGATCTCTCCCCTTGAGATTGACTATATGGTGAGGGCTTTTTTGCTCTACCTACTCGGTACCACCTTCTTTGTTGACATCGCCAGCTCCATCGATCTGATGTTCCTACCGGCCCTTCGGGATCTTGATCAGATTCCCACATTCGATTGGGGTAGCTGTGCCCTAGCATACTTGTACCGAAACATGGACGAGGTGGTCCAAGGGGCCAGGAGATTCTGTGGCTTTTGGCATGCCGTTCTGGTGCGTCATGATCCCCTTTTTTCTTTATCTTGTTTTGACCCCCATTACTTACATCAATTTTCTCAACTTCTCCTTTTTTTTCCAGGTCTGGGCATTGGAGCTAAAGCTGCTTGTGGGTGTTACATGAGTGGGGGATCACTTCTCGGCCCTTGGTAGGTGGGGCGATAGCCGCATCATGAAGAGGCACCTAGCACGAGTTCACATCCATAGGCAGCACCTGAACTCGCTGACATAGGATGCAATACCTGTAAAGCACAAACCTACTTATTAGTAAATTATTTATATTCAATTTACTTACATATTGACGCCTTTTTTCTTTTTCTTTTTGCAGATCCAGAATGACTTATGGGGGCCCGAGGACACTTGTACCATTGAGATGACTCGATCCAGGCCCTTAGCCCAGAAGAGGGCACTCCTCTTTGGCCCTAGATATCAAACCTGGTATTTAGGAGAGCGGGTCCTGAATTGGAGGGTAGGTATCAGAGCTAGGTGGGTCCCCAGGTCCCCTCCTGATAGTATGCTTTGGGCTCATGAGCTGGAGGACGACGACCTTACTCAGGCTATTGCAAGCTCACCAACTGTGGATCACACGGTTCGCTTGAAGAGCCGGTATATGGAGTTCATCCGTACCCACCTTTTGCTGATGGTCCTCTTCCAAGTCGATTCTACCTCTCAGGTAAATCCTTGTCAGTTTCCCTTTTCTTATAAATTAACTGCATTCTTAACATGTTCCCCCCTATTTTTATCTTTAGGTTGCACCTGCTTGGCTCGTGGCCCCGGTTAGGTCCCGTGTGCGGGAGAGAGAGCCCTTGAGGTGTCGACTAGATCCAGGCAGGGAGGAGACTTCTGCAACTGGCAAGGAAGCTAGGCCGACTACTACCTCTAGTTCTGAGTTTGTCCCAAGTAGCTTCATTCACATCCCTGACCCTTTAGATTGATGTTTGGTTCCTTTTAGAGAGTTTTCGTGTCAGTTCTTGACTTTAGACGAGGACCTGACCCCTGCATGCACCCCTGGTGATGCTACTCATGTAGGCTCTTTTCCTAACCTACTTTCATTATAATACTCAAACCAAATGTTAGTTCCAACATTTATTTTAATAATGCAGATTCTACTGGAGCAGGGCTTGTACATGTATCGCATGATAGAGGCCTAGAGAGACTACATGCTGGAGATCACCCAGTAGTGGAGGTTAAGAACCTCTTTATTTTCTATATGTATGCATGCTTGCATGGTTTACTAACCTGCATTTTGTCTGAAATAGGATTGGGATGAGGCTAGCAGGGTGAGGATCGGCACCCTTGAGCATCAAATTGATGTGTTATAGATTGATGAGGATGACAAGGATGACGATAGGAGTGGCAGTGGTACGGGAGGAGAGGCTGACCCCGAGGGTATTGGATCGGATGCTTGATGTACCGGGGTTAAAACTTATGTAGTCTTCGAATAGTGAACACAAAATTTCAATTTTTGATTTTATGGACAAAATATTTTCATAATTCATCATTTTCCTTAATTAAATCCATTTGTTTCACTTTTCCCATTTCCTCACATGTGAGTTGATTTCAATGTTTGCATACGTAACTATCCCACTATGTTCTAATGACACCTGTTTAAACTGTGTGATTCGAAGAAGCAAAAATGGCCCATACTGCTGATGATGTGATCGCCTCATTGATCTTTGGTGAAGAGGCGATCACCTCTTGCTACTAAGATGGCGCCTCATCGATGAGGTCATTGGCTTAGTAACAGGAGGTCCTGCCCCTATAAAAACCCACATTCTTGTGTTTGACCTAATTATCGAGCTCCCTTTATCCCTAACCTCCTATTTCTCTCTCTAGGCACCTCTAAAAAGCCACAAACATGACAGAACAAAGTATGAGGCCCTTATAATCAATTTTGAAAGGTTTAGACAATAAGTCTTGGGCAAGGCTAGAGCCGTTTCACCTTCCGATCTTCAAGTCACTCCACACTAGGAGAATCAATTTCCCTTTTCTCCATGCCATGGTTCAATTTTAGGATCCCCACAAACACATTTTCAATTCAACACAATAGAAATATGTCCCCTACCGGAGGAATTCAAGGCAATTCTTGGCCACCATATGGACTCTGCTTGTCGGTTTGCGATTCTTATCCTCTTAACTCGGATTGTCACTTCATTCAGCAACAAATGGCACGTATGTTCAACCTTCCACCCCAGTCTTTTTTTCACTGTATCTCTAACTCAAAAATCAAACTAGAGTCCTTCTTTGAGGTCACCATGAATATGGATAAAGAAGAAACTTATTGGCCCTGCATGTTAGCCCTCTGTTTGTATGCTCAATTTTTGATGGTCTCTCCCTCAGGGCACTATGATACGAAGATCCTTTCCATCCTCGATCAAGTGGAGTCAGGGTTTAATCCCTTCCCTCTCATCTTTGCAAAAACTATCATTAGATTGGATGACTTCATGATAACATGATGATTCTCAGGAAGTCCATTCCTATTAGAAGTAAGTTTCATGTTATCCCTTCCTTAACTTCCATATTGTCTGTATATAATCATTTGCAATCATACATATGTGGTTTTATGAAAAGTTGGGCTTGATTGAACCTCCTCAAGACATCCAGTGTTACCAGGCCAAACACTATTAAACAAGAAAACTACATCCCATCCTTGCAGACATTCATGGTTGGCTGTCAACATTTCCTAATACACTGATCCACTGCATGTGCCCCTAGTGGGGATTGCAGCATGTAACCATTCAGTCTTATACATATTGTGTCCTAGTTGTCGATCTCCATTTTGCCACTTTCTATAATCCAACCCACCTCTACCGCTAATATGGTCATAAACAACTGATTGTAGAGCCTGTTCATGAGTTTGAGCTAGGGCCTCTCTCTCAAAATTTCCTAGACCACCTAATGGCAACTTGCCTTGAAGAGTCATTGAAAGGAATTTAAGCTACGATGGTGATTAGGTCACCGACGATCATTACAAAGTGTGGGTTTATTTACAACAGATAGAAAGAGATGATTTTATTAAATACAAAAGGACAAGAGAGTTACAAATGTTAAGTTCACAGGGTAGGCAACAAAATAAGAGAAAACAAAATTAGCTCATGAAACAAAACCATCATTTCCCCTTTTGTTAGAAGTAATTTCCCTTTTGTACTAGTTAAGCGACTTGTAATGGACACATTATGAAATGTTTAATGATAATTAAAGCAATCTATTTCATTTTATTTAAGCACAAAAGCGCATATATACTTCACTTCTGGTCGATCTCATGTTACTAGTTGGCTTGCCCTTGCAAGTTTTCTGACTAATCATTTTGCGCCTCTCTCCCCCCTTTTATATGTCCTTCACTTTTTCCTGGACCACATCTTTTGAGGTTTTCAGTCCAGTAGGACCTTTTTTTCTTTTTTTTTTCTTTTTAGTCTCTAACTTTTGCCTAGACAACCTCTTTTCGAGGTTTTCTCCCTAACAAGAATTTTTACATAAAGTATTTCTTGAGCTTGTCTAGGTTGATGGGTTCTTTGAACTCGTTTCCCTCTATGTCAGATAGAATGGCAATGCCTTTCAAAAATAACTTTTTTACCAGATACTGTCCCTCCTAGTTAGGCTTAAACTTCCCTCGAGGATCGATCATGATTGACCTTGTAAGTTTCAACACCAAATCCCCTTCTCGAATCTTGCCTGGCTTGATTTTCTTATTGTAGGCCTAGACTATTCTTTTTTGATACAACTAAGAATGATACATGGCCTTCATCCTCTTTTCATCCAATAATGTCAACTGTGCCAACCGACTTTTGACCTATTGATATTTAAAGAGTTTAGATTCCAGAAGGACTCTCAATGACCTTATCTCAACCTCTACTAGTAAGACAGCCTCACACCCATAAACCAAAGAGTATGAAGTGGCTCCTATTGAAGTTCTAGCAGTAGTTCGGTACCCCCATAATGCGAATTGTAAGTAATCGACCCAATTTTGGTAATTTTCTAGCATCTTAGCCAAGATCTTTTTTATATTCTTATTTGCTGCTTCCACCGCCCTATTTGCCTGTGGCCTATACGGAGATGAACTGTGGTGCTCAATCTTATAATCTTTCAACAATGTGGCCATTTTTTCCTGAAATTGAACACCATTGTCTGTAACTATGTGATGCGGCAATCCGTACTTGCAGATTATATTCTTTTTGATGAACTTCAACATTTGCTTTGACCCCACGATAGCATAGGATTTAGCCTTAACCCATTTGGAGAAGTAATTGATAGCCACAAAGATATAACGATGGCCATTCGTCATTTTTGGCCTCACCTCCCCTATGATATCAATCCCCCATATAGTGAATGGCCAAGGAGAAGTCATTCCTTGAAGCTCTATAGACGGTAGGTGGCTAATATCACCATATGTTTGGCAATTGTGACATTTCTTCACAAATCCAACACAATCTGCTTCCATGGTGAGCCAAAAGTACCCTTGGTAGGCTATTTTCTTTGCTAAGACAGTCCCATTCATGTGTGGCCCACACACCCCTTCGTGAATTGCTTCTATAAGCTTTCGGCCTTCATCCTTATCAATGCACCTGAGGTTTACCCCGGTTGGAATTCTTTTGTATAACATCCCATTATGGCTTATGAACTATCGAGACAATATTTATAGGGATATCCATTATTTCTTATCCGTGTCATCCAAAAATTGCCCAGTTTCTAGATACCTTTATAAATCATAGAACCAAGGTTTCTTAGTGGCATCAATTGGCGTTACTCTTAACTCTTTGTAACAGGGGGCTCGAGACTTTGTGAGAATTAAAGGCCTGGCCTCTGGTTATTTCCCACTTTCCCACATGGAGGCCAGTGTGGCTAGGGCGTTAGCTACCTGGTTTCCTTCTCTTGGAAAATGGATAAATTTAGACTGAGTGAAGGAGTACAGGATGGTGGTCAAGTATTCCCAGTACAGCCGTAATCTATCTTCTTTTATCTCCTAATCTTTGGTGGCTTATTTTATAACTAGCATAGAATCCCCATAGATAGTAACATTTTCTGCCCCCACGCTATACAATGCTTCTAAACCAAAGATGCAGGCTTCGTATTTTGCTTGGTTATTAGTTGCTTTAAACTCGAGTCTTTTTGCCATCGGGATCATTTCTCCTTCTAGCATAACCAAGATTACCCCTATTCTGGCCCTTTTATTGTTGATAGCTCTGTCAAAGTACATCTCCTAGCCTTGTATCTATATTGCCCTAGATGCTCATCGGGGAACTCCAATGAGTCATCATCCACCGGGCTTTATGCTAAGAAGTTTGCTACTGCTCTTCCTTTCACTGTCTTTTTGGCCATATATTCTATGTCAAATTGTGTGAGCAAAATGAGCCACCTAGCCAATTTTCCCGTAAGAGATGGGGTCTGTTAGAGGTACCTGAGGGGATCATATTTAGAAACTGCCTGCACTTTATAAGACTGGAAGTAGTGTCGGAGCTTTTTCATTGCCCAAATCACTACTAAACAAGTTTTCTCCACTAAGCGGCCTCATAGGGCATAAGCTTTTAACTGAGATAATATACAACATATTCGATCTTCTTTCCACCTTCCTGTGCTAACATTGCCCCTATTGCATCCTTTTCAATTGCCAGATACAGGATCAAGGCTTTACCCGGTCTCAGCGGCTGTAAGATAGGGGGATTCATTAGAAAATCCTTGACAGTTTCAAAAGCTTATTGACATCTTTCATCCCACACAACAAGTTGGTCTTTCTTTAGAAGCTTAAAAATGGGATTACAGATGGCTGTCAACTTGGCTATAAACCTGCTGATATACTTTAGATGCCCTAGAAACCCTCGGACCTCTTTTTCATTCTTTGGTGCCAGCATATCCCTGATTACTCTGATCTTATCTGGGTCAACCTTTATTCCTTTCTAGCTGATAATGTGTCCCAACAGTTTGCCAGATGTAACCCCAAAAACACACTTCTTCAGGTTCAGCCTAAGATTATACTTTTCTACTCTAGCCAGAAACTTGTCTAGTGCCTCAAAATGCCTTCCCTGGTTGTAGATTTCACCATCATGTCATCCACATACACTTCTACCTCTTTATGGATCATACTGTGTAGCAAGGCAGTCACCATCCTCTGATAAGTGGCCCCTGCATTCTTCAACCTAAAAGGCATCACTTGGTAACAATACATGCCCCATTCGGTGATGAAAGACATCTTCAATCTATCTATTACTGTCATCATGATCTAATCCTGAAAATCCATCCATAAAAGAGTACATTGCATTGGAAGTTGCATTATCAATTAATGTATCGATATGCGGTAGCGGGAAGTTATCCTTGGGGCAGGCTTTATTCAAATCCTGGTAGTCCACACACACTCTGACCCTTCCATCCTTCTTGGGAACTGGAACTATATTTACTAACCACTGAGTGTCCTCTACCACTTCTAAGAACTTTGCCTTCAGTTGCTTTTCGACTTGTTTCTTAACTAAGAGAGCCCATTCTGGCCTTAACCTCATTTGCTTATGCTTTATTGGCACTACATGAGGGTATATGGGGATCCTGTGTTCTGAGATTTCCTTGTCGATTCTGGGAATGTCTTCATAACCCCAAGCAAATACTTTCTATCTCTTTTTTAAGATTTCTTCCATTTTTCCTCTCTCACCATGAGTTAAACTAGAAGCAAACAATATATTTTTAGGGTTATCATTTATGCCTAAATTAAATGATTTAGTTTGCACGGAATTAATGTCAAACATATGCATGAAATGATCATCATAAACATAATAACCATTAAGAAACACATCACACAAATAAGAAAATTCAAATTTCATTGCATTCACTTTTGAAAAGAAAAGATCGTCAGTTTCAAACAAAGAAGCAAGAGAAATATCAAAGTCATTATAAAATGTATTTATGATAGAATTGAGGATGTAGGTCTTAAAATTGAATTCTTTGCTTTGATCATCAACGCCTTTCTGCTCCGAAGTAGCTTCATCTTCTTTAAATTCCTCTTCAACTAGTACTAGCTCCTCAATAGGGGCCTTTTCGATAATAACTCCCCCAGTTTCGTTCATAAATTTAGCAAAAATCTGAAACCCCGAGATAACTTCCCCAGCCACTAGGAGAGGTTCTAAAGTCCCACTATATGGGTGTCCAGTGCCTTCCTTTACAAAGATTTCCCACATAGTCTTTGTTCTAGCCATGGTTTCTATCATTACTTCTTCTTTCCACCATGCCCTAAATGCTTTTGGATTGAACCCTACTAGCATTCCTAATTCTAAATTTATGACCAAATGACTTGAGCTACCTCAGACCCACCCTACTGAGCTTGAAGGATCTATAGTGCTGACAAAACAATACGTTAGAATGATGCATGATGTGTATGCATGATATGCAAGTCCATTTTATTTAGAAATTTGAGAAACAAGAGGTCACACACAAAAGATATACAAGATCAAAGCATGGAACTTAAACGTGCAAACTCATGCCCTTATTCCTCCCACACACGTATTCAATGGCAAGTATCTTGTCCAAGGATTTTTTAGCTTGGGTTTTAATTATCAGCGGGGGATAATAAAACCCACATATGTAAGAAAACTCTCAAAATTGTTTAGACAAGTAATGGTTCCTTTAAATAAAGCTCGAGTCCACTTTCTATGAGCCAAGATCCTTAGCACCATAAACTTGCTTATCAAGGCCCACTTGAAATGGGTTATGAGTAGGCATGAGAGGCCTTTATTAACTAGCTTGTTTATAATGGGCTTTGTTTGGACATGAGGGCCCATTTCACTTTGGACTACTTATTAATGGGCTCAAGATTTATTTTAAGGGTCCATTATATGGCATAATACACATGCAAATGGGAAAATTCCTAAGGATAGTTGCTAGGTCATTTCATGGGCTTGAGTCTTGGGTAAAAAGGCTTTGGCTCCCACAACGATATACATTCATATACGCCTCCCCACTCAAGGGTCAAACAATGCAGATTAGTATGTGTCGTGAGTGACAATAATCAAATATTCCACCATCAAGTTTAAGTGAAATGTAAGTAGCAAAGTACTGACTATTGTCGTGTTTATTCAGGATTGAAGTGCTCATTGTGTGCAAAATGCTTAGTGAATGCATAAATGCAGGAAGAAATAAGAAAATAATTAAAGATGATAAAACGAAAAACATTGGAATTAGTTTCTCTATCCCTAGTGGAGTCGCCACTGTAGGCGGTGGGGTTTAGCGCTCGCCCAAGTGTTTGGCGACCATGGCACTGTGTGGGCTTGAGGCCCACTAGGAAATACGATATAGGTCTTGGGCCTATTCAGAGATGGAGTCGCCACCAGGATAAAAGCCGGGACACACTGTACAACAACTGGATACCATGGAGGTTTCCAGAAGCCATCATCATAGATCGGGTTCAGAAATTGGGTATAAGCGTTTGAATACTCACCCAACCTTACGGTTGGCCTCCGTTTGTGTTTTGCATTTTATTACCATTTAATTATTTAATTATTTCCTCATTACCACACATAATAAAATTGCCTTTGGATAATTGCCAGATTTTATAATTAAGTCCGAGTTTGCATATTAGTCCAATTTCATGCCTTTAAGTCCCCAACGTTCAACAAAAATAAAATAAATAATAATTACAACCATACATTCAAAAATGAATGGGGGGAAGGGATTAAGGATTACAATGCCTTTTTAGCTAAATAGATGAAATAATATATAGAAAATAAACCAAACATATACCAAAAATAAACCAATAAAATAACATAAAAGTGACAATGTACAAGGGGTAACTAGCAAAAGTGACTACTCGATGATAGAAATCATCAAGTAATTCCTGCAAATAACATATAGTTAGTCCTTCTTTTCAAGAAAAAAATGAAATCACATATAACGATACTTACAAAAAGGCTCTATAAAAAAGGGGTTTTCATATTATGAACTAAGGAAAGCATCGAGCAATCAAGGTTAAACATCATCATACAATGATACGGACATGTTTAAGGTCAAAAGAAGACATGCCAAAGCAGACGTCACAACAAACATAAAAAAACAAAATAGGAAGCAGGCTAATTCTGTTAATGAGGTGGTCACCTCATTGATGAGGCGACACCTCATCAACAGGGGTCTTTATAACTTGAGGCAAAAAAAGGTATATAACACACACAAAAGAAAGACTCCCTAAAGGCCTGTCAATAGGGCGATCACCTCATTGAGATGAGGTGATGCCTCTATGTTAGCAGGCCGGCTCTGACTCTCAAGACGTACAAACTTCTACTCTAAGTAACAAAACATGCATATACACACTCTATAATAATCAAACTACAACTACATGAAAAAGTGTTCAAAGACCCATCAATAAAGTGAGATATCAAGCAAGACACATTAGAGATAAACCTAAAATGTACTAAGAACTTAGTCATACAAGAAAGAACTCACAAAATGATGCACATGTTAAGTTTAAGTGCAAGTTTTCTACCAAAAATGAGAGGCCCTCAGAGGTGTTTTTGATTGTGATCCTTACCAGGACATGATCTCTACTTTTGACACAAGCTTCTTCCTTCTTCTTTTAGGAAAATGTGAACTTTTCTTTGCTTCCACCTCTCCTCCTTCCTAGGGGACATTTTTTCTCTCTTTTTCTCTCTCTATATTATTTTTTCTTTTCTTTTCCAGAGCTCCTCCCCCCTTTTTCACCAACCTCCTCTTTCTTCTCTCTCTTTTTTCCTTTTTATTCCTTAGATTTTCCATGCCCCTAAGCCTTTTAGCTCATCATGGGCTTTCATAGCCTTTTTTACTTCCCCAAAAATATTTTTTTCATGCAAGAAGCTGGTCTGGAAAGTGGGGCCTACACCACTTAGCCATCATGATTGCAGCTACAAGTGGGCTGCCATAGAGGTGGCACCTCATTGATGAGGTGATCACCTTTGTGATGAGGCAATCACCTCATTGGCAGTTGCTAAAGAGGAAATTGCCTCATTACACTGAGGCGATGCCCCTTTGGTCCAGACCTGTGTTGGGCCAGGCGAGCTTGGGCCAAATTTGGATAGTTGGGCTCAATTTTGGGTTTTTCAGGCTTTAGGTTTTCAAGTCCACTTTCCACTAGAGATTTAGGCTTCATTCTCATGTCCAAGTTCCATATTCTCATCATTAGGCTTAATAACGGGCCAGTCAAACTAAGCAACCCTAATTTGTCCCCTAATATGGGCCGACCGAATCGGGTGTCCACACATTGTTTTACCCTTTTTATGATGGTGATTATAGAGGGGATTACATGATGATTATACTTAGAGAACCAAATCCATAGAGGTTCATGGAATGCCATGGATGGAACCTTGTAGGTGAATGTAGTTTCTAGGTTTTTTTTTATTAATTGTCTTATTTTTGTTTATTTATAAGATTGTATTACTTCTTTTTTTATTATTATTATTCTCAATAGTTCATTGTAATAGCCCCAATAGTGGGAATAATGGAATAATGAAATTTGGTGTGTATGCTTGTGTGTTTTATTTTAAGTAATTGGTAAGTAAAATTATGGTTTTTATTCAGTAATTAATTAAAATTAATGGCTATAGAAATCATTAGGTTGTTTAATTAAAATTGGATTAGATTTAAGAGGTTAGAATTAGGGTTTCCTATTAATTATTTTATTTCGTTTGTTTATGGTCACTTTAATTCAATTGGGGTTTTTAGAAAGTCAAATTAATTATTTGATCTTTTATTTATTTATTTTGATATTTTTTATTGTTTTTGGGCTTATTTATTTTTGTTTATGTATTTGGGCCCTAGGCCCATATTAGACTTTAATTTATTTAAATTTAGGGTTTTTATAGGTTTAATTAATTGAAATGCATCTCTAGGTCCATAATTAATTATATTTAGGGTAGAGACAACTTAGGCTCACTTAGTTAATTTAGACATAGGCCCACCTAACTTAAATTAATTAATTTGGACTTAGCCTATTTAATTTAAGTCTTTTCCATAATTTTTAAAGTTAAGGTCATTCTATAATTGAAACATGTAGAATTAGGTCCACTAATTTAAAGACTTCATAATTTATAGATTTAGGCCCATTTTTAGAATTAAAATAAATAAATTTAGGTTCACTTAATTAAAATTGAATAAGAATTAGACTCATTAGTCTTTAGGCTCAGTTGTAAATTAAAACATGTATATTTAGCTCTTATAATTAAAATCAATGTAGATTAAACTAACTAAGGATTGTGATGAATGCATTGTTTACTTGTATATTTCATGACTAGTTTGCTTGCAGTTGATTTTTTTTAGGGTTTATATGAAATTTCAAGTAAATAGAGAATAAAATAGTAATTCATAAAGTAATTGTAAATGAACATAAGACTGAAAGAAGTTAGTATTTCATTCCTAGAATCTCTTGGTTGTAGTGCTAGCTTTTTTTTATGGAATCGAGTACCACCATTTTTTTTGATTTTTCCTAGTTATTACCCTGGGTAGTGACTCCTCATCTCCACGCCATGTGTTTGTGATAGTGGTTTATGTGTTCTTTAGAGTCCTGAGCTCAAATAGTGTCATTATTACTAAAATCTTGGGCGCACACTAAACCCCACCGTCTACAGTAGTGACTCCATTGGGGATAAGAGATACTGATTCTACTTGTGTTTTTTAGAATTATTTTATTAATTATTATTTTATTCTTACATTCATTTTGTATGTCCTTATTAACCGATGGCATTGGTATATGGCTCCATGATTCCATTAGCTTCATGGGATTGTAAATTGGCTAACCATCACTCTTAGCCTTAACTTAGTTCAAGAGAGATTGTTGGGTTCATCTGACCAGAGTCTATAACTCAAGTCCTAAAGGGGGGTGGTCTTCTCTCGAGTTTGCAAAGGATGTCGAGCCCCTCTAACCTTGGCCTGTGACTCAAGTCTTAAATGAGGGCATCTTGCTAAGGGAACCTAGATCTTTTTACCAAACTCAGCTCATGTAGTGGCCTAGCAACTTCCCCTAGGATTATCCAAATTGCTTATGAATGTTGCCATGAGGTATTTATATCTATAAAGGCCTAAGCCCATACTTTAAAAGCCCACTTAGGTTAATAAAGATTGGGCTAATCTTTTATACCTATAAATACTATTTTTATGCTTTTACTACTTTGAGAGATATGACATGCGCATTGGTTATTGATATCCCCAATTGATATTAAGGCTAAGACAAAAATTCCTAGGAAAAGAGACTTGCCATTGAATACGTGTGCGGGAGGAATAAGGTTGGAAAGATATTGTACACTTGATTGTTACTTATTGCATAACACGTGCATCATATATACATGCATACATGCATTTCATACACCATTCTAACACTTTCTTTTATAGCCATCATAGATTCATTCAAGTCTTCTTGTGTTTGGAAACAGAGTAGTGGTAGATTAGTGAGAACTTATTTGAGTCCAAAATCAATAGCTAAAGAGATCCTTCAAAGTTTGGAAAAGAGTCCTTTTAACCTGATTTATCTAGAAGCTACACCAACTCAAATAGAAGAGATGGAACAACAACAAGAAGGTAACTGGATCCTAGAAGACATTAAGGAAACTTTGATGGATGACATGAGAGCAATGATGCAAGATGAAATAAGACAAGCCTTAGTTGGGTTGATGCCACCAGCTGCAGTTGCAACCGTACCCATTGCTGCAATTCCACCTGTTGCTATTATGGAAGATCCACCTACTAGGGGGCAACTTTTAAAAATTGCTAGGAATGTACCTATTATGGAAATGAAGTTATAGGATGTTGAGTTACATGGTTGAAAAGGCGAAAAAGGAATCACTTGAAGTTCAAGAGCTAGAATCTAAGCAAAAGAAAGCACTAACTCAGAAGATGTCCAAGATATAGGAGTTGATGAGAGGATAGGGCATCAAATACTTATTTGACTTTGATGATATGATGCAATTTGAGGAGGATAAACTACATGACAAATTCAAGATGCCATAGCTATAGAAGTTTGATGATATTGGAGACCTGAGGATCCACCTTAGTTAATACACAACGACCATGAGCACCACTAAGGCTCCTTTGTCTGTGGTTACCAAGTTATTTATGCTATCCTTAGAGGATATGGCTATCAATTGGTATTATGGGTTGGAAAAGTCTATCTAAGTACATTAGAGGGAACTGTGTATCGATTTTCTAAAATAGTATGACTATAATACTAGGCCTAAAGTGTGTATCAAGGATTTAGAATTGACCAAGTAGAAGCCTAATCAATCATTTTCAGATTTTTTGACTAGGTTCATGAATAAGGCAGGATTAATGAAAAATAAGTTGGCTAAAAAGGTTCAGGTTAGGATGATAGTTTGAAATGTGTCACTCAACTTGGTTGAGAGGTTACAGATGATGAATCCTAAGATGTTAGTAGACTTTTATGATGATGGATTGCAAGCTGCGGAGATCAAAAAATGAGAAAAAGAAGATTGCTAGAGGCACTGGAGTAAGAAACTGATACAAACCCTACCTATAACAGAGATAGAACGTGCATCCAACTTTGAAATCGTTGCCCAATATCATCAAGATAAGGTTGTGAAGATGGAGCTAAACCCCTTGCTTATTAAAGTGAAGCAAGATACTTAGCTATTATAAGATGAATAATTACATAATTATAAGTTTAATCTAACCTAGCAATTGTAATGAATGGTAGAAGTGAAACAATTCAAGTAAACTTGCAAAGTTTTAAAAGAACAAAGTTCAAGGAAAAACCTCACTTTTAACATTTCAATGCTTTTTTAAAATTTTTTTTACATATTTATAGCCTAAGGTATGTAAACAACCTAATCCTTGAAGGAAAAGGTTTTATTCCTTATTCCCAAAGATACCTATATAGGAAAATCTTTAATTAAGGAGATTTCCTTCAAAATAGGACAACTAATGACAACTCATCTTTAAAAAGTCAAAATTGACAACTCATTACAATTTATGACAACTAAGCAAAATGACAACTCATGAAAACTAAGCATTAAAGCATGCCATGTCACATATTGACCATTGACCCTTAACTTTGACTTGTTGACTGTTTGACTTTGACTTGGAATATTCTTGAATCTTCTCACATCTTCTTGAATCTTCCTTATTGACTCCAAAATAAAAAAACTCCAAAATCCATCCATATCAAGCTAATTAATTACAAAATATGAAATTAAGCCAATTAGCTTAAATCCTTCATATTTAGGCACTTTTTAATCCCTTTTAGGGTTCATATTATTCCCTCCCTCTTGAAGATGATTCGTCCTCGAATCATAGCCATCTTCTAAAGTTAATAAATTTATGAATCCTCCAAGGTCAAATACAAACACCTTTATTGAAAGCTTCTCATTTAAAGTAATGCATAATAAAAGTAGCTTCAAAATAACTTGAACTTGATTGAACATTCGAAGCATAGAAATTTTGGTCATGAACTTGTAAGGATTTCATTCTTATTGCTTCCTTCTAAACTTGAAACATGAATATCTTAAGTTCTTCTTGGCACAAGTGAAGACTCCATAGATTGCATTGTTGACATAAGGAACTTCAATAAAATTAGCAAAGGGATCTTTGTATGTCATAGAATTCTGTAAAACAAATTTCAAAATACTAGAAAAATAAAGAATATAGTTATTAGCATAATCATGATGAATAACTAGCTTGTTATCCTCCTCTTTCTTTTATGCACAAACTTCTTGGTTTGCCTCTTCATGACCTTGCACATCTTTACTAGATTGCTCAAAACTTTACATATAATCCTTATTATCTTCAATGACTTCAACAAAGTCACTATTCTTGTATTTGCACTCTATTTTGATCTCCCCACACACAACCACTTCTTTTTCACACTTCTCTTCATGAATAATGCTCTCCTCGACTTTATTAGTTTGATCACATAATTGATCCTCATGCTTCTTCTCATGAGTACGTAACACCACTTCAACATTAGCACCACTTTGATTATCAACCTTATTACTACAACTCTCTTTATCTAAAGTAAGTATAATCACATCATTCAAAGACAAATTAAGTTGCAATTATACCACAAACATAAAATCTTGTCTAATTTCACTCTTAAGCCCATTTATGAATCTTGTAATTTTTTTCCCTTTAGATTCACCTAAATCACTTGCAATTACAAAAAACTTAAACTTTTTAGCATAATCATCAACACTTAATTCATCCTCTTGTTTAAGTCTTTGTAATTTAAGATAGTATTTATCCCTAACATCATAAGGAATAAAATGTCTAGTCATTAGCTTTTTCATTAATTCCTAATTTCTAATCTCATTATTCTTATTCTCTTTCTATGAAACCATCAAATCTTTCCACCATATACCAGCCCTACCTAGAAAATTTTAAGAAGCAAGTTTGAACTTTTGGAAATCAATGAGTTTAAGAGAATCAAATATCTCCTCCATTTGTTGCTCTCATTCCAAATAAACATAAGGATCATTCCTACCAATAAAATAAGGCATATCTATGCTAAAAAAAATTAGGTTTGACAATGTATAAAAAAAATCCTCATAAAGCACTCTCTTACGTTTTTACACTCAAGGATGTGAATGCTCTCATGTTTCACTAATTTTTTTTTCAATTTATGAAGAATTGAGAAGAAGAAAAGAATAGATAATACATGAAAATAAAAGGATATGTAACCAAACCTTAAAGTGTGGCTATGATACCAAACTGATATGAACCCTACCTATAACCAAGATAGAACGCACATCCAACTTTGAAATCGTTGCCCAAGATCATCAAGATGAGGTTGTGAAGATTAAGCCAAACCCCTTGCTTATTAAAGTGAAGCAAGATACTTAGCTATTATAAGATGAACAATCACACAATTCTAAGTTTAATCTAACTTAACAATTGTAATGAAGGTAGAAGTGAAATAATTTAAGTAAACTTGCAAAGTTTCAAAAGAACAAAGTTCAAGGAAAAACCTCACTTTTAATATTTCAATGCTTTTTTGAAATTCGTTTTACGTATTTGTAGCCTAAGGCATGTAAAAATCCTAATCCTTGAAGGAAAATGTTTTATTCCTTATTCCCAAAGATACCTATATAGGAAAATCTTTAATTAAGGAGATTTCCTTCAAAATAGGACAACTAATGACAACTCATCTTTGAAAAGTCAAAATTGACAACTCATTACAATTTATGACAACTAAGCAAAATGACAACTCATGACAACTAAGCATTAAGGCATGCCATGTCACATGTTAACCCGTTGATTTTGACTATTTGACTTTGACTTGGAATATTCTTGAATCTTCTCACATCTTCTTGAATCTTCCTTATTGACTCCAAAATAGAAATAACTCCAAAATTCATCCATATCAAGCTAATTAATTTTAAAATAGGAAATTAAGCTAATTAGCTTGAATCCTTCATATTTAGGCACTTTTTAATCCCTTTTAGGGTTCATATTAGAAACTTCCCAACTGAGGGCATATAACAAGGAAATATTAGTCAGGTTGTAGGACTACATGTTGTTTAACAACTAAGGAGGTTCTCCAATTTTAACCAATCTTTGTCAAAAATCCTAGAGCGCCTAATGCAAAAGGGCTTACTTAAACCTTTACCTAATCTAAACCCACCAAAGCTAAACATCCTAGGCTATAACCCAAACAAGCACTGCAAATTCCATCAAAATCTGTAACACTCCACAGATAACTACATCTGCCTCAAGAATGAAATCCAAAACCTTATAGACTTTGAAAAAATCACAGACCCCAAAAATCTAAGCACTAGAAATAATCTTTTCCTAAACTATTGAAATGTACCCCCCCAACTACCATGATAATCAACTTAGGAGTTAGTGAGGAAGAAGTACTAAGCTCCTATAAGGACCTAGACCTTAAAACCAATAAGAAATCTCCTAATGCCCCTAAAGATGTGGAAAGAGTATAAGACTTATTGGGTCAGCCTTCAAGCAAGTTCGACTATAAGATGTTTTATACTAAACCATCTTCTTTTGACATACCCTTAGAGTTGATTGTGCCCACAGGATGGGATGATGAGAAGCTACTAGACAAGAAAGAAAAATGCACAATTAAGGTACAAAAAGATGAAGTCATAGAGACAGTTGACAAAAAGATGCAAGAATAGTTATTATATCAGCCACCTAAAGGACAACCATTATAAGGCTTAGCATCCCTAGCATTTAGAATAGGAAATAAATTTTCTTATTGTCTTTTTTGAATAAAATTTTAGTTTCTTTATAAATTGTTTTATTTTAGTGATTTATGATATGAATTCTAATCAAGTTTACTTATGTATTGTCATCCTAATGGTATCATGCACTGTGATATTAATAGTATCTGCATGTTTGACATAAATTCAATTCAATTAGATTCATTCAACATGGGTACAAATGCAAATTCAAAAAAACATTCATATATCACATGATGTAACTTTTGAAGATACGAAATTTAAGAAAAAATGAAAAGAAAGATAAGAAAAAATAAAAAACTAAAAGAGAAAAAAAAAGAAAGGAAAAAAGACAATAAGGTAAAAATGAGAGAAAAATATTATGTTAGGAAATTTAGAAGGACTAATTAGCAATAGGAGTTGTATCATTTGATATAATGAATGTTCTCATTTTTTTCCTAATGAATGAGTAAAATTGAATTTGAAATTTTTATTCAAATACTGCACATTCATCTTTATCATATTGGATAAGTATCTAAATGGAAGGACAATACATAATAAAAGCTATGAGATCACTATTCTAGTTATGTTTTCTTTTTTATTGCCCCTTTATGATTTTTATTTGTAAGTCTAGTCTCCCCTTGTACCTAGGGAATTCAAGTGGCTTAATGACTCACGTTGCAATCCATACCTTGTAACTATTATCAATCATTGCATCATCATCAACCTCATATTCAGCTCGAGAGTTCATCGAAGAGCAAGTCCAGTTAATTTTAGCTTCAAGGACTCTCTTCAGTCAGTTTGCCCATTCCTCTTCATCTTCAATGCATGAGATTGTAACTAATAGGCTAAGTAAGTCAAAACATCAACAACAGCAATGAACAAAATGTGTCTTTTACACATGAAAATGAAAAAAACTGCTATAATAGCGTGAAGGAATCTAGAATGAAATTGGGGGAAAATTACAGAATAGTAAGTCTTCATTCAAAGAGCAAAGATGGAACACTGAAGTATAAGAGCCAGTATAAGAGATCTCAGGGCAAACAGAAGCATACAAATATATCAGGTATCATACAACAAAAGTAATGGCAAAAGAAAAGTTCAACAATGCATTGATCAATCATAAGCTCTAATGTTGAGCCATGGATCCACTTGCTAGCATGGTCATCTATCTGACAAACTGTATCAGAGGCTCTAATATCAGAAGTACCAGCAGCGAGGCATTCAATGCTCAAACCTATAGGTTATTGCTGAGGCACCTCGTTCTTATAGTCCAAGCTGTAAACATAGCTATGTTCCAAATAGAAGACCTATTAGGATCATGCATGTTATGCATAACATGCATACACTTGCATGCATTTATTATGAAATACTTGTTTTGCATAATAAAGTCCTTGAGCCTAGATTGTACAAATACTCTGCTACTAACATTCAAAATTAGTATTGTAAAAGTGCATTAAGGTAGTCAGAATGTGCACATGTGAAGCATTTAAAGGAAAAGGGTAGCACTATCAAGCTGAACTTGATACTCAATGGGACTCTAGACCTCAAGAGTCTAATGGGCCCATATAGTAAGGGAATATCACCGATAGTGATACTTGTAAAAGCATCATCCTGGTAACCATAAGAGGTTGGATAAGACATTCAAGCTCTTCAAATTCAACATCCATCTCCATAGTCTCATTATGAGCATTATCTATAATATCTCTCCATAATAGTTAGACTAGTGTAGGTTATGAAATATGGTGATGAGAAGGTCAACATGTTAGCAATACATTTGTCAGCCCTATAAAAGGGAAGAATGCACACAAAATTTAAAATGAATGCACTTTGAAAAATTATTTGATCATGAAATAAGATTTATCACTCCTGAACCTTTTTTGTAGGAGATATCAAGAAGAGGAATGAAGCCCTATACCATATCATTAATGGAATGGTAGAAATACAAACGCAGCCCAAAGCCACAACTTTAATGGCGGAGTATCATGACCTTCGTAATTAGAGACATCATCACCACAATTAAAAGGAAGAATGCAAAAGAATAACATTGCATTTTGACAAAATCTCTTCACTTGCAAATAAACCATACTAACTTATGGTATTTTTTTGCAAGGAAAAACAAAAGAGGATGAAGAAGGGGAAAGGAACCGATGTATCAATAAGATCGAGTAAGATTGCAAATGCTAATCGTTCATCAGAGTATCACCTTGCATGATAAACAATTTGCCAAACACTTATCAAAATAATAAAGGGAAGTAACAAAACTCTATTTCCTTAGATTCTATGGCAAAGTACCATCTCAATCATAAAATTCACAAATTGAAAGTAAATTCATCCACTTCACAAGATTGTGTGTAAAGAGCCTATCTCATGACCTTTGATCATAATGGCTTTTTTTTATTAGCATCGTATAATTCAGAAGTTTAGTTAACAGCTTTGTGTTGAGAGTTTATAAACTCTAATCAATCTAATGCTTGCTTTGCACCCAAACAAGGAGAAGAAAATGAAAAAACAAAATATATGGACTTGTAGTATAATTTTCTTGAATTTTAAAGTATCTTTTCAATCTTTTGAATAATAAATGTGCTTATAATTTACTCCAATGCTCAGAAATGAGTACGAGTACAAAATCCCTTAACAGTATCGATGCTGAGTAATACAAGAAAGGCAGGAGAATACTAAGAGGAGAGTCAAAATAAGAGCAAGCATAATTTACTCTAATGCTCAGAAATGAGTAAGAGTATTAACATGAAACCTATAGCAGTATCCTTGTTGAGTAACATAAGAAAGGCAAAGGAATACTAAAAGAGGACCATGCCATAAACTACTTTATTTACTCCAATGCTTTGTAAGAGTATGAGTATCCAAAGGACCTTTCCAATGGTATCCAAGCTAAGTAATATGAGAAAGGCGGGGGAATACTCGAATAAGGAAGGAAAGTACAAAAATAACTTAAAGATTATTTTGATACTCAGAATTTGATATGTTAATACTCAATTTTCATAAGTTTTGTTTAGCAAATTCTCCATAGAATTAGGTGTGAAAGTAAGCTCTTCAGTTGGTAAAAGACATGCTCTAAGCATAAGATGGTTAACAATGCCTTTAACCTTTACAAATGGCAAATAAATGATAGTCATGAAAATAAAAATAGTGAGATTCATTGAGTGCATGCTATCTCATGAAAAAGTGATGAATTTTTTCATAATTTTTTAACATTATAGTGTGCTTTTGTACATTCATCATGATTGAAGCTAACTTTAACAAGTCTGTAGGAATTACAAATCTAGAAGGAAGTGCACCAAACTTGTAGAGATGGTTAACACAGTGGAATTAAAATTAGTTAGTAGAGAAATTCTAATTAGTCAACATAGTAAAATTTAAAGTCAGTTAGCAGAAAGAATTTAAAGCATTCAACTTAAATAACTAAAAATTATGAGAAATTATGGATTGTAACATTATCCGTAAGTAACAAAAGGGTTACAGCTAATTGCAAGCAGTTATGGACTACAACATCATCAGTGAGCAATGAAAGGGTTACAGTTGATCACGAGCAATTATGGATTGCAACATTATCAGTAAGTAACAAAAGGGTTGCAACTAATCATGAGCAATTATGGATTATAGTATTATCAGTGAGCAATGAAAGGGTTGCAGCTAATCATGAGTAGCTATGGACTGCAGCATCATTAGTGACCAACGAAAGGGCTGTAGCTAATCGTGAGCAATTATGGATAATAACATCATCAATGAGCAATGAAAGGGCTACAGCTAATCGCAAGAAGTTATGGACTACAGCATTATCAGTGAGCAATGAAAGGGTTACAGCTGATCATGAGTAGTTATAGACTGTAGCATCATTAGTGAGCAATGAAAGGGTTACAGCTAATCATAAGCAGTTATGGACTATAACATCATCAATGAGAAATAAAAGGGTTGTAGCTAATTATGAACAGTTATGGACTGCAACATCATTAGTGAGAAATAAAAGAGTTGTAATTAATTATGAGCAATTATGGATTACAACATCATAAGGAGCAACGTAAAGGTTACAGTTAATCATAAGAAATTATGGATTGTAGCATCACTAGTGAGGAACAAAAGGGTTGTTGCTAATCACGAGCAATTATGGATTATACCATCATCAGTGAGCAATGGAAGAGTTGCAGCTAATCATAAGCAATTATGGATTACAGCATCAAAGGTGAGCAATGTAAGGGTTGTAGCTAATCGTGAGCAATTATAGATTGTAACATCATCATTGAGTAATGAAAGGGTTGCAGCTAATCATGAGCAATTATAGATTGTAGCGTCAAAGTCAAGAAATATAAAGGTTACAGCTAATCACGAGTAATTATGGATTGTAGCATTATCAATGAGCAATGAAAGGGTTGCAACTAATCACAAGCAATTATGGATTACAACATCAAAGACGAGCAATGAAAGGATTGCAGCTAATCGTAAGCAGTTATGGATTGTAGCATTATAATTATGAGCAATTATGGATTGTACTACCATTGGCGTGCAATGGAAGGGTTGTAGCTAATCATGAGCAATTATGGACTGTAGCATTATTAAAGGTAAGTAGTGAAGGGGTTATAGCTAAACTATGAACAATTATGGACTGTAGCATCAAGGGCTAGCAATGAAAGGGTTACAGTTGATCAAAATTATGAGAAATTATGGATTACATCGTCAAGAGCAAGCAACGAAAGGGTTGCAGTTGATAGAAATCATTGATGAGCAATGAAAGGGTTGTAGTTGATTAAAATCATCAGTGAGAAAGGAAGAGATTGCAGTTGATTAAAAGCTTTGAGTAGTTACGTACTGTAAAATCAAAGATAGATGACAAAAGGGTTGTAGTTATTTAAAACATGCTAGCAATTATAGATTGCAATAGCATAAAGCCTACATTGAGGAATGACAAAATCAACATTGTATGACCGAGTGTAATGTGTCATTTCAATTCAGACTATACGATATTATACGATCGAGTATAATGTGTCATTTCAATTCAGACTATATGTCCGAGTATAGTTAACATTGTATGACCCAATGCAATATGTCATTTCAATTCAGACTATATAATTGATCATAGTTGACATTGTATGATCGAGTGCAATATGTCATTTTAATTTAGACTATACAACCAAGTATAGTTGACATTGTACATTCGAGTGCAATATGTCATTTCAATTCAGACTATACGACCGAGTGTAGTTGACATTATATGACCGAGTGCAATATGTCATTTTAATTCAAACTATACGACTGAGTGTAGTCAACATTGTACAACTGAGTACAATTTATCCTCCTATTTAAACTATACGACCGAGTGTAGTCAACATTATGCGATCGAGTACAATGTATCCTTCCATTCAGACTAAATGACTGAATGTAGTCAACATCATATGACTGAGTATAATGTATCCTTTTAATTAGACTATATGACTGAGTATAGTTGACATTGTATGACTAAGTGCAATGTGTTGTTTAAACTATGCAACCAAGTGTAGTTAACATTGTGTGACCAATTGTGATGTATCCTTTTAAACTAATACTATACATCCAAGTATAGTATTTCTTTAGATGTTTTAAGTTTGTGCCTAGTGTTGTACGACAACACAAGTATTCATTATGAACCGACGTTTACTCACAAGTAAAAAGGAGCACATGTAAGTACTCAAACTTTGTTTTAAAAAAATTGTTTGTTTATTTGCTTTGTTGCAAATTGTCAAGCAAATAATGACAAAGAGGGGCAACTTTAAATACCCAATTTTGGGATAATAAAATATGAATGCGAAAAGGGACTCCAATGATGAAAATTGTTATAAGTAGGTCTTCAACACTTGAAGTTTGAAAGCTTAAAAGTTTGAATATGTTTTCAAAAAGATTTTCATTGGTTTTTTAAGGACTTAATTGTAATATTTTTTAGGACCTAATTGAAAATTTTAAATTTTTTAGGGGTCTTTTTGTAATTAAAAGTTAAAAAAGAGGATCAAAATTCTGTAATTCTGATTGAAATTATATAATTCTGACCAAAATTATACCTTTTATGTTTGTATTTTTGTATTTTTACAGAAATTAAAAAAATATTTTTCCTGAGTTTTGATTGGCTAAAAAATTTCCTTAAATTTATTTTTGGGATTTATCTAATTTTTCAAAAAATAAAGTCATTTAAAATTGGAACTTTTCAATACATAAGACCTACGGTTTTTTGTTTTTTTCCTATAAAAAGAGAGCTTAAGCTCCTAGAAAAAAAAAAAGAAAAAAGACTCAATTCTCAATCTTATGCATTTTTTTCTGTACTTTCAGCTCTCTTCTTCCCAAGTATCTCTAAACTTTTCTTTAGGCAGTACACAAAAGGAAAAAAACTCTTGGTGATTTGTTTGTTTGGAGATTTTTTAGAAGAAGAACAATAACTTTTGAAGACCTACTTAAAAAACAACGGTGATCTTACTAGTCTGAGGAGCAATTCATTCACAAGCATCCATAAAACATTATCTTCTCTCTACTTTCTTTTATTCTTATTTTTTATTTTATTTCAATTTAATTTAATTTAATTCTTATTATAATTTTATTCACTAATCATTGTTTTACCCTTTTTGTGATGGTAATTATGGAGGGGATTATATAATGATCATACTTGGAGAACCAATTCCATAGAGGTCCATGGAATGTCATGGATGGAATGTTGTAGCTAAATGTAGTTTCTAGGTTTTTTTTAATTAATTGTCTTATTTTTATTTATTTATGAGATTGTATTAATTCTTTTTTTTTATTCTCAATAGTTCATTGTAATAGCCCCAATAGTGGAAATAATGGAATAATGAAATTTGGTGTGTATGATTGTGTGTTTTATTTTAAGTAATTGGTTAGTAAAATTAGGGTTTTCATTCGATAATTAATTAAAATTAATGGCTATAGAAATCATTAGTTTGTTTAATTAAAATTGGATTAGATTTAAGTGGTTAGAATTGGGGTTGCCTATTAATTGTTTTGTTTTATTTGTTTATTGTCACTTTAATTAAATTAGGGTTTTTAGAAAGTCAAATGAATAGTTTGATCTTTTATTTGTTTGTTTTAATATTTTTTTATTGTTTTTGGGCTTGTTTGTTTATGTTTATGTATTTTGGGCCCTAGGCCCATCTTAGACTTTAACCCATTTAAATTTAGATTTTTTGTAGGTTTAATTAATTGAAATGTATTTCTAGGTCCATAATTAACTAGATTTAGGGTAGAGACAACTTAGACCCACTTAGTTAATTTAGACATAGGCTCACCTAACTTAAATTAATTAATTTAGACTTAGCCAATTTAATTTAAGTCTTTTCCATATTTTATAAATTTAAGGTCATTCTATAATTAAAACATGTAAAATTAGGTCCACTAATTTAAGTACTTTATAATTTGTTAATTTAGGCCCATTATTAGAATTAAAATAAATAAATTTAGGTTCACTTAATAAAAATTGAATAGGAATTAGACCCATTAGTCTTTAGGCTAATTTGTAAATTAAAACATGTGGATTTAGCTCTTATAATTAAAATCAATGTAGATTAGACTAACCTAAGGATTGTGATGAATGCATTGTTTACTTTTATATTTCATGATTAGTTTGCCTGGAGTTAATTGTTTTTTTAGGGTTTATATGAAATTGCATGTAAATAGAGGATAAAATAGTAATTTATAAAGTAATTGTAAATGAACATAAAACTGAAAGAAGTTAGTATTCTATACCTATAATCTCCTGGCTGTGGTGCTAGCTTTCTTTTAAGGAATCGAGTACCACCATTTCTTTGATTTATCCTAGTTATTACCCTGGGTGGTGACTCCTCATCTCCATGCCATGTCTTTGTGATAGTGGTTAGTGTGTTCTTTAGAGCCTTGAGCTCCAACAATGTCACAGTTGCTAAAATTTTGGGTGTACACTAAACCCCACCATCTACACTTGGTAATCTCTCTTGGACCGAGTTAAGGCTAGAAGTGATGGTTAGCCAATCTATAACTCCATAAAGCTAATGGAATCATGGAATCATAAACCAATGCCATCAGTTAATAAGTACATGCAAATGAATGCAAGAATAAAATAATAATTAATAAAATAATTCTAAAGAAGACAAGTAGAATCAATATCTCTTATCGCAAATGGAGTTGCCACTATAGACAACGGGGTTTAGTGTGAGTCCAAGACTTTAGCAACCATAACACTGTTTGAGCTCATGGCTTTAGAGACCACACTACCATATCATAAAGACATAGCTTGGAGATGAGGAGTCACCACCCAAGGTAATAATTGGAACAAATCAAAAGTGGTGGTACTCAATTCTCTAAAAGAAAGCTTGCACCATAACTAGGAAATTTTGGGAGCGAAATACTAACTTCTTTTAGTCTCATGTTCTTTAAAATTAGTTTATGAATTACTACCTTATTCTCTAATTACATGTAATTTCATTTGAAACCCTAATTATCATTCATCTAACTCCAAGGCAACTGATCATGAAATAGCATATAAAAAAACTGCATTCATATAGAGCGAGATGTCCCTAAGTTAGTCTAAACTATGTTAATTTTTATTTAAAGTTAGCTAAGTCTAAACTAAAGGTGAGCCTACATTTTAATAAATTAGTGAGTTTATGTTTGCCAATTTTTAATTCTAAAGAAATCGGCCTAAATCTATTAATTTTATGGGAATAAATGGGATTGAATTGGATTGGATTAGTGAGCCTAGTTCTAATTTAAATTAAATGAAATTATCCTAAGTCTATTTATTTTAAGAAAAAGAAAAGATGCTTTAATGGACTGAGCTATGTCTAAATTAATTTTAATAGTTAAAAAGTGGGTCTAAGTCTAAATTAACCCAATGAGCCTAAATTTGTTTTAAATTATTTAAAATCTAAAATCAGTCTTTAAAGGCCTATTATTAGTAAGTTAGCCCTAAATGTTGGCTTACCGCGCAAAACGAATTTAGAAAAAAAAGAAACTAAAAAACATAAAAAATCAAGAAAACAACCAAACAAAAGATCAAATAAGTAATTAAAATTATGTTTTTCTGAAGAACCCTAATTTGATTTCATGCAACATAATATTAATCTACAACCACCATTGATTTTATTACAGTTTAACCAAATATACCTAATTTACTAATTAATTTTAATGACAGAAAATTAAAAATATTATTATTCCCACTATCGGGGCTATTACAATTTTCTACGTAAAAAAAACTAAATTAATTACATGCCCATGAACTAAACTAAACAAATATAAACACAAATAAAAACAAAGAATATTAAAAACCTAAAATCTAATTAAAATGGCTACAGATTTAAATCCATGGCATCCTATAGATCTTCATAGATTTTCCTCAAGTATTCACACCACGTTTTTAATTATGCTCATCACAACCAAAATTATAAAAAAAACATTAAAAAATCAGTAATGGATCACATAATAAAATGAAATTAGAATTAGAAAATGAATAAAATAGTAGAAAGAGAAGAAATGGGATGATGTTGTGCAATTTGATTGCTCCTCAAAGAATGGATTCACTGTTTGAAATTGACTTTTGTTGATTTTGTATCATAGAATGTACAACTTTGTTTTAAAACTAAAGAACGTATTTATTTATTTATTTTTTTAAAAGCGTTTTTTTAAAAACTCAAGCAATGTTTTTTTTTTCTAAAAGCTATGTCCTCCTTGTTTAAGAAAATGAACTCCTGCCTCTTTTCAATCGAAAAATCCTCCCATCTCAAGTGTCTCCAGCTCCTGATAAATAACAAATTTTTATTTTAAAAATTTTTTATAATCTTTTTTGAAATTTAAAACAAAGATAAATATACTATCTGTAATGCACGGAAAAAGCAAGTAAATAAAATTTATTTATTTATTTATTATTATTTAACCAATCATAAATTAAATAAAAGTATTTTTCTTAAAAATAAAATAAAAACTCCATCGATTCCGATCGGTTTTCTGTAAAACCAATCAACTTGTTTTTTAACTTTTAATTACAAAAAGGAGTCTAAAGGAAATTCAATTTTGTAATAAACCCTAAAAAAAGTTACAATTTAGTCTTAAAAATTCAAAATCAATGTCTAGGGATCAATTTCGATCAAGTTTTGATCATAGGAGCTCTCGATGCATCCCTAAAATAGGTGCTTACAGAGTGGTTGATTGTTTGGTATAGAGACGAGAAAGACGATCCCCTTCTCAACTTCTTGTTGCAAAAGAAACCAAAGGTATAACAGCTTCAATTAAAGATGCAAACATAGCACGGGGAATGAGTTGATATTGATGATGCCATGAAATATAGTATGTATTAGGAATGGTTTTGTCATTTTGAACCACTGTAGTAAATGACAAGAAAGTGTGCGATCAAGATATCGAATAAGATCCAAACTGAAGAAGAGAGCATGGAATTGAGCCTTCCATAAGACATAATTAAGTGATGTGAGTTTGAGAGGTAATTGAGCAGCAACATTAATAATTATTAGAATTTGAGAAGGAGTTGAAGGTATAGTTCAGACTAAAAGTGTAGATCAATCAGATGACATTATAAGAGGTTTTTTAAAAAAATTGGATTGAGCTCGTCAGAGGTATAGCTCTGATACCATAAAAGACTTTGACAATGATAATTGTATTTCAGTACTAACTTGATTTACAAAGTTGGTATTTATATACAACATATTCAAAATATAAGAAAAGGATCATGTTGTTTCAACTGTTATAAGAAATCTGTGGAGGTGTTTTTGTTTTTTGATAATCTCCAATAGTTTCAGCCGCCAATTTTGGAATTTTATTAAATAGCTATATTTTAGCTAATTAAGAAAAAATCTTCACTAATTATCACAACCAGCTAAACCAATCACTTCATAATTGGATGCAAAATGTTCAAGATTCTTACCCAAACAAGAAAACACTACATTGTCATGTACTCATCATGTTAACAGGCGAAGTCAATGCAATATGTATGCTACTTGATAGCATATCCAACGAAACATAATTCAAGCATGCTAAGTTGGCTAGCTCAAAACTCTAATAGAGACTCAATCCCCTGGACTCCTCAAGTGGTTGGCTGCATCAAAGAACGGATTTTAAGGCCTTTGATAGGTAGCTCAACTTAGTAAAGCTCCTATAATTTATGATATATGTAAGTAAAATTAATCTATAATTTTCCTCTTGCATGTGTCTTGTATAGTTGAGGGGACCTTCGAGTGGCCAGAAATTTTATCATGTGGCTTCCAAAGCTTGCATCATATGTATGGATGTGTGATACTCTTCCATAAAAAATTATCTATAGTAAGTTTTGAAAAAGAAAAGTTCAAAAAAACAAATCTACTTTTAATGAATCAATTATACCAACTCATCTAGACTTTACCTATGTAATATTATGTTTTACTTTTATCACTTTAATTAAATACTCAATTTTTATTAATTTATCTTTCTAATTCATTAAAACTTACAACTACTGTATAATATCTCCTACTAAGGATGTAATAAAAGTAAAACAAAAAGAAATAAAGGAAATTACATAACATGGCCATTTTGACCACTTTTCTTTCATTCGGGGCATATCAATTTTCTTTTTCCAATTTTGTTCTTTCAGCTTTCACTTTTGTCTTCTTTGTGTCTCCATATTTTTATTTTCTAAAATCAGCATTTTCCGCTTTTTTTTTTCATTTTTTTAATTTTCTCTATAAATTTTTGCGTATTTATTATTTTTGAAGTTATCTTTAATTGAAGTTGATTGCATGTATTTATTTAATTTGTATACTTTAAATAATTTTAATTTTGTATTCTAAATAATTATTTTTAATTTTGGAACTTATTATTATTTAGAATATAAAAATTAAGTAATTAAACTAAAAATTACCAATAATCTTCAATAATTATTTTTTTCATGATTATTTAGAATTTAGAAATTAAACTAATTAAACTAAAAATTACCCATAGTATTCAATAATTATTTTTTCAACAAAAACAACAAAAAATTATTTTTTATTATTGATACTAATAAAAGTAATAATTATATTTATGACCTTAATTTTATTATTAACAATGAAAAAAATTGAAAAATAACAAACAACAAACATCAATGTAATATCCCGTATTTTTAAATATTTTAATAATGCATCGGGATATGCAGTATTAATAATTTTTGTATATATTTATGATATTTCATGAGTTGCTATTTAATTAAAATTGATTTTTAATTATTGTATATTATTTTAAGCATTTTACGTAAAATTTTCTCGAGGCTTACATTTTTGAGAAAATTGACACGTAAATTATTTATTATTAATTATTTTAAACAATTTTATGGACTTGCATGAGCTCATATATATTTTTAAAGTACTAAATAATGTATATATGTGTATTTATTTATTTAACTAGGGTTTAATTAATTACCCTAATATTTTATTATTTATTAATTAGTTTTAATATTATTTAATTATTTTTAGTGTATAAATTATTAAAAAAATATTAAATTATATGTGTAATGTGTGTGAGTTTATATTATTTTAATATATAGTGTAAAGTATATATATATATACATATACATTTAATATTAAACAAAAAAATAAAGTTTGATTTAATTACGAAATTGCCATTCTTCCCTTCCCCTTCTTCCCGATCATCCCCATCCATTTTCCGGTCGCTGCCATCCCTTTTTCTCACTGTTGGTGTGCCTCCCGGTGTGCCACCTCCTTTCTCCAGCTGTTCCGCTGCCAGCAAAGCCCATTTTCGGCGTCGGAGGAGCTTGATATCGTCGGAAAGCCGAATTCATTCTCACAGTCGTTCACGGAGTTTCTGACCACCATTTTCAACACCACCAGTCTCTTTATTCTCCTTGAGATTTGGTGAGTGTGATTCTAAGCTTCGTTTCACTTAAAATGGTCTTGATTTGCTTAGGTTTCGATTTTGGTAATTCGGCTATTTTAGGGTTCTTGATTTTTTTGAACTTTTAATTGATTTATTCATGAAAAATCCATTAAAAAATGTTGATCCTAGTAGTTTAATATTCATTTTTGAATTTTTGTAGAATTTTTGGAATTTATTTTGATTTTTGGGTATTTTTGAATATTTTAGTATTATTTTCTAATTTTCTAAAATTAATTAATTAAATTATGAAATTATGTTTTATAGTAATTATAGGTGTTGAATTGAATTATAGAAATTGATTTGGAATTTTTATGAATTTCTATGTATTTATTTTGAATTTATATAGTTTATGTAATTTTGGAAAAATAGGGTTAATTGTGTTTTTAATTGAAATTAATTAGTTAATTGAGTTTAATTATTGATATTATTGATAAATATGTTGAGGAAATTAATTTTGTGCAATTATATTATTTTTGGTGAATTTTTGAATTAATTTTAGTATATTTATATATATAGGGGTATTTTGGTAATTTTACCCTAAATTGACTAAAAAATGTAATTAAATTGGTTTTAATAGTTATTTAAGGTATAAAAATGATTTCTACAAATTATTTAGTATTTTTGACTAATTAAAACTATTTTTCGTGAATTATTTTCAATTATATATATAATATACGATTTTTCTAATAAAATGAGTTTTTATTGGTTTTTAATGTGTTTTAGAGTAAATTATGTAATTTCTACTTATAAAATGTATTTCTATGATATAAGGGTATTTTTGGTATTTCTATATTATTTTGTGGATTGTGGACCCCGGTCGGTAAACTATAGTTTGGATTCCGACTGAGGGGTTGTGATTGTGATTCTGTGTCTATTTTTCGAAGTGTGTTTCTTTGTAGGGCCGGCTCTACTCTTTGAGTAGAGAGATGTCCATTTTACAGGGGAGGTTCTGTCGGATTTTCAGTAGAATTCTCGTAAAACGTGATGTCCGATCGAACCCTAATTTTAATTCTGTGACTAATATTCTAGATCAAGTTTCTAGGATTTTCTGTTAAGTTTATTCTGATGTCTGTTATTTTTGTTTGTTTAGTTGCGCCGAGACCGAGGCTTAGTGGACCAGGCCCATCGGACCCATCTCGAGGAGTGCACTAAGTATGAGTTACTATTCTGTATATATGTGCTCTAGGGTGAATGATTTTAGAAATATACATTTTATTTGGATTAAATATGCATAAATAGTTTAATTAATACTTAAGTTTATTTTTAGTATATTTTTGGTTTATTTTTGGTATATTTTCAAATTATATGCATGTTTTATTAATAAATTATTCTCAAAATGTTTTCATGTATATCCTTGGCATAATCTTAGTTTATTTTGTAATTTAATTGGATTTATTTAACGTATATATACTCGAAATATACCTGATTTACTTTTGGTATATCTCTAGTATATATATGGTTTATGTTGCTATTTTATTTAAATTCATGCATCATTTATTTTTATGAATATATGTTTTATATTTCAATGAAGGATATCAATAGAACGTGCTACCTAGTGGGTAGCACTAGCACCGAGTACGTACCGGTACACTGATAGCATTTAGGCTATATTACTAACCATTTGTGGATATTGATTGGATATGATTATTTGATGTGTGAGATATGATTTGGGAGTGTGATTGCTGGAGCTCGATTGACCAAGTGTCTCGGGGCCAATCATACTGACAGTCAGACTACTGGAGCTCGGTTGACTTAGTGTCTCGGGGCCAGTCTACTGTCCAAATGGATTAAGTGATTATATTGGAATAAGTGAGCCTGTATGGCTAGAGTGTTGTCTAACACTGTTTTGAGGTTCTGATTTTCTAGGGTTCAATTTGATCCTTCATAAACTGTGATTTTCAATAAAAACATATAAAATGATTTTTATTGCATTTGTGTGTAGTTGCTTGTATACATACATATTATATATACTTTTGACTGTGTGCATTGGCATTTAGTATGCATATATATATATTATAGTAATTCACTCAGTGAGGTCTGACTGCTCTCTGTTGCCTATTTTTCAGGAGAGTCATCTTCATCATACCTCAGTAGCAGGCCTATACGCCGGATTTCTTCCGCCCCGATTTCTTTATGTAAACTGCTAACTTGAGTTTTATTTTTATAATCTAGACACTGCAGTAGTTGTAAATAAATTGTGGGTTTTATGTATTATATTTGTGTGAGTTATGTATTTTAAGAATTTGAACTGAAACTTGTATAAAAGAGTTTATTTATATATATGAGATGAGGATTTAATTTAAATCCCGTGATGGTGGATTATTATTTTTTATATTTATGATTTTATTCCTGTAATATCCCGTGTTTTTAAAATATTTTTACACTATACCGGGATATGCAGTGTTAATAAATTTTGAATATATATGTGATATTTTTACGAGTTAATATGTATTTAAAACCTATTTTAATTACTGTATATTATTTTCAGTGTTTTACGTAAAATTTCCCGGGACTTGCATTTTCGGGGAAATTTTCACATAAACAATGTATTATTAATTATTTTAAATGTATTTACGGACTTGCATGAACTCATGCGTATTTTTAAATTATTAAATAAAGCCTATGTGTGTATATTTAATTAATTAGGGTTTATTATTACCCTAATATTTTATTAATTATTTATTTGTTTTATTGTTATTTAATTAATTTTATTTAGTATAAATTATTAAAATATTAGATTTTATGTGTGTGGTGTATATTTGATGTGTGTAATTTAATATTATTTTATTATATAGTGTAAAGTATATATATATACATATATACATTAAAATTTGTCAAATTACAAAAGAATTGGAAAATTACCAAACTGCCCCCGAGTCTTCTTCTTCCTCTCGCCCGTTCCCTTCGCCGTCCGGACGCCTGTCACGCCGTTTCTTCACCGTGGGTGTGCCACCGCCTTCCCCAACCTTTTCCGCCGCCTGAGGTAGCCGTTTCCGGCGCCTGAAAGTCGATTTTGGCCGGAGAAGCCGAAAATCGATCCACCGTCGATCACACAGATTTCGGCCACCGTTTTCAACACCGCTGGTCTCTTTATTCTCCTTGAGCTCCGGTGAGTGTGATTCTAGCTTTGGTTTGAGCTAAATGGTTTAGATTTGCTTAGGTTTCGAATTTTCAATTTCGGCCTATTAGGGTTTTTGATTTTTTTTGAGCTTTGAATTGGATGATTCATGAAAACTCCCTTCACAAATGTTGTTCCTGGTAGCTTAATATACATGTATGAATTTTTGTAGAATTTTTGGAGATTGTTTGGATTTTTGGGTATTTTTGAATATTTTAATATTATTTTCTAATTTTCGGAAATTAATTATTTAAATTATGAAATTGGAGTTTATGGTTAAATTAGGTGTTGAAATGAATTATAGGAATTTATTTGGAACTTTTATGAATTTCTAAGTATTTATTTTGAATTATTGAAGTTTATGTGATTTTGAGAAATTAGGGTTAAATGTGGTTTTATTTGAATTTAATTGGTTAATTGAGTTTAATTATTGATATTATTGATAAATATGTTGAGAAAATTAATTTTGGATAATTGTATGATTTTTGGTGAATCTTTGAAGTAAATTAAGTATATTTATATATATAGGGGTATTTTGGTAATTTTATACTAAATTGTCTAAAAATGTAATTTAATTGGTTTTAATAATTATTTAAGGTATAAAAAAATGATTTCTACAAATTATTTAGTATTTTTAACTAATTAAAACTATTTTTCGGGAATTATTTTCAATTATATATATAATATACGGTTTTTCTAATAAAATGAGTTTTAATCGGTTTTTACAGTATTTCAAGGTTAATTATGTAATTTTTATGTATAAAATGTAGTTCTGTGATTTAAGGATATTTTTGGTATATCTGGAATTATTCTGTGTTTGTGGACCCCGGTCGGTGGACTGTAGTTTGGAGTCCGACCGTGGGATTTTGATTATGCCTTGTGTAGTTTTTCGAAGTGTGTTTCTTTGCAGGGTCGGCTCTACTCTTTTGAGTAGAGAGATGTCCATTTTACAGGGGAGGTTCTGCCGGATTTTTGGTAGAATTCTCGTAAAACGTGATATCCAGTCGAACCCTAATTCTGTTTTCGTATTTTAAATACTCTAGATCGAATTCTAGGATTTCTACTAGGGTTATTCTGATATCGGTTATTTATTTCTTGTTTAGTTGCGCCGAGACCGAGGGCTAGTGGACCAGGCCCGTCGGACCTGTCTCGTGGAGCGCATTAGGTGAGTTACTATACTATATATGCTTAGGATGTATGATTTAGAATTACATGTTTTATATTGATTAAATATGCATAAATATTTTGATTATTTCTTAAGTTTATATTAAGTATATTTTTGGTTTATTTCTGGTATATAATAAATTATATACATGTTTTATTAATAAAATATATTTAAAATGTTTTTTAAATATATTTTTAGTTTAATTTATGATTTGATTGGATTTATTTGATATATATATTCGAAATATACCTGGTTTATGTTTGGTATATTTCCGGTATATATATGGTTTATATTGTTGTTTTATTTAAATTCATGCATCATTTATTTTTGTGAATGAATGTTTTATATTTAATGATGAAGGATATCAATAGAACGTGCTACCTAGTGGGCAGCACTAGGACCGAGTACGTACCGGTACGCCTATAGTATTTAGGCTATAATACTAACTTATTTGTGGATATTGATTTGATGTGATTATTGATATGTGTGAGATGTGGTTTGTGGGTGTGATTGCTGGAGCTCGGTTGACCAAGTGTCTCAGGGCCAATCACACTGGCAGTCAGACTGCTGGAGCTCGGTTGACTTAGTGTCTCAGGGCCAGTCTACTGTCTAAATGGATTAAGTGGATATATTTGGAATAAGTGAGCCTGTATGGCTAAAGTGTTGTTTAACACTATTTCTGAGGTTGCGATATTCTAGGGTTCTATGTGATCCTTCATAAACTGGGATTTTCAATAAAATATTTAAAAATGATTTTTCTGCATCTGTGTGAAATTGTCTGTATATATATTAGATACACATATACTGTTGACTGTATGCATTATCACTTAGTGTGTATGTACATATATTATGGTAATTCACTCAGTAAGGTCTGACTCCCCTCCGTTGACTATTTTTCAGGAGAGTCAACATCCTCAGACCTCAATAGCAGGTCGATACGCCGGATTTCTTCCACCCCGGCTTCTTTGTGTAAATTATCTACTTGAGTTTTATTTATTTTATCTAGACACTGCAGTAGTTGTGAATTAAAGTATTGGATTTCATGTACTTTATTTTAAAGAGATGTATTATGTTGAAACTGGATTTGTATTAAAAGATTATATATCTATGAGATGGGATTTTGATTTAAATCCAGTTGATGTGAATGATATTATGATATTTATGATTTCCATTTCCGCTGCATATAATATTATTATTGTTATTATTGCATGCTTTATTTTAGTTTTAGGCTTGCTACGGGTTCCGGATTCGAAAGAATTCCCGTTCCCTAGCGCCGATCATGGCCCCTGTTTTGGGTCGTGACAATTCCGCTACATAATATTTTATTTAATTGTGTTATATGCAGCGGAAATAAAATCGTAAGTATCAAAATAAAAAATAAACATAAATAAAAAATAAAAAATCAACAACTATAAAATTTTGTTTGTTGTTTGTGTTTGTTGATTTTTGTTATTATTTTTGTTTTTTGTTTTTTTTTGTGTTGATGTTACAAAAACAACATAAGGATCGTAAACATACTACATATTGATGATCAATAAGTATCAAATATTTTTTTAAAAAAAAGTTATGAAACATTTTAATAAACAAATTAAAGTAAAAAAAATCCTTATTCTTTAAGAATATAAAAGGAGAATATTTTTTTTTAATTTATTGTTGTTATAACAATTGAAGATATTTATTACTTGATTTCACAACAATTGAAGATGTTTAGTTCATATTATTCATTTAAAAAAAAGTTCTTAGGAGAAAAAAGTGTGGAATAAAAAAAGTTTAGAGAAAACATAAAGGTAGTACCATAAAATAGAAAAAAAAAATTAGCAAAAAAAATGTTGACATAAAAAAAATGAAGACATTGGAAAAAAATGTTGAGTGCAAAAACTTTTGAGAAAAAAATAGATGAAGAAAATAGAAAACAATATTGAGTAAAAAAAATATTAAGAAAAAAAATGTTGAAAAAAAGAAACAAATAAAATGTTGGAGAAAAAAAGTATAAAGCAAAAAAAAGTTGAAAAAACCAGTAAAAAAAAGTTAGAAAAAAAAAAAGACAATCTTAAAAATAAAGATGACAAGAGAGTGGTCTATATTAAAAAAAAAAAATTAATGATGTTAGTTTTAAAAGTTTTTTTGACCGCATGTTTGGAAATTTTTTTACTCATTGATTTATTTGTGAAAAATTCCCAAAGAAATATCACTTGGTTAGCAAAAGAGTACAAAGCCAGAGATAATAATAATAATAATTATTATTATTTTAGTGGTTTAGTATGTTATAGATGCCCACATAATGTTAAAAACAAAGCAATATTTGAGAAATTTTAATTAGAGATCAATATATTATTATTATTATTATTATTATTATTACATACACAAAGTAGTTATGGTGGGCAGAAAAGAAAATTTAGTCCTTTAATTTACATCACTAAAATTTTAAATATGAAACTTTGAATTTCATATTCTCTGCTTAAACCATTTTATTTCTATTTCATTTGTCACCTAAAATAAATTTTATTACATAATATTTAGATACCTTAATTAGACCAGCACAAATTAACTTCAACAATCAACTTAGTCAAACAATTTTCGGTCTTCTTAACTCAAAACAATTTGCGATATTTTAGTTTTTTAGTCTACTTTTGAAGCACCAGTGCTCATTTTGTGATATATATGAGTTATGATGTAAAAACATTTTGTGATATATGTATTATGCGTACATCATAACTCATATATATGATTTATGATGTTAAGGTACATGAGAGCATGTATGTATTGTGTCTTTCAATTAATAAACATGTTTCTATAGTTATATTTTTGTTTCTCCATATTTGTGCTATTTAAACATTTCAATTTAGAAAATATACACTTCAATTAGAAATTGTTTCTTCATATCTAAATCCATGTCGATGCTATCTAGTATATGACCATTGATAATTAATCAAATGATGATCCGAGCATGGGCGACTATGGATACCAAGAATCCAACTTGAATAAGGTTTGTGAATAGAGTCATGTAATTACAAGGATAAATACATAAATTTAACTTAAATCGGAGTGCTCCGAGAGCTGTATCTATTTTTGTTTTTGTTTTTGTTTTTTTGTTTTTCTAACAAAGCTGTATCTGTATTTGCGGTTGCAGGTGCGTTACCAGAGTTATCAGGCATTATTTTTCAACTTTTGGGTTTTCTAGCCATGTTCTTGAATTGGTATCTTAATATTGCCGAAATATGATTATGGCTACATAAAGTTTTTACTGCAATGGAATCTGAAAAATTATGTTTCTAGTTTCTAATTTAATTGATGGCTAATATCAAACTAGGTAGGATCTCCTTTAGGTGTTCTTAACATAACATGTGAAGGAAGATGAGATGAGAATTTTTTATTTTTTTTATAAGAGTTTAAATCCTCTTTTCTTCTAAGAAACAGAAACTTATCAGTTTCAAACCAAGATTGTATAGTAATTATGCAACTACGATGCACTGGCACTTCAAATAGGATAAAGTATTCATGTTTGACATTTTTTGGACACTGACATGTGCTAAATATGGCTGGACACGTGTCCGAGATGGCAGGACGCATGTCCGACACGGCTAGACTTGTGTTCTGTTACTTTTTTATTTTTAAGACACGGCTAAAATATGTGTAGGACATGATAGGACACTATTTAGGACACGGCGGGGTTAAATTTGAAATAATAAAACATGATAAGGACTATTTAGAAAAAAATGTTTGAATTATTGATTTACTTGCACTATATATATATCAATTAAAACAAGACTTAAAACTTAAAACACTAAAACAATAAAGATATTAGAAACCTTTCTACTTCTCTCCTCTTTCTTACACTGTATGTGGTATTGGTAGCTAGATTATTGGTCAAATGGTTATGGTCAATTCTTAAATTATTGGGAACTTCTCATTGTAATAGTAGCTCCATTTTTTTTACAGATCATGTATATTGGTCCCTTTTTATGTATGTGTTATATATGAAAATGATAGATAATTAATTATAGTAAGCGTTTAAACTTCATAGAGCTTATGTTTTATCATACTAGCTTCTGTTTTACCACACTAACTTTATTTTTATTTTTTTTAACAAATCATCTATATATATAATAACAACTAAAATCTTCCACTCCAATAAATTAAGATAAAATAGATATAATAACAATTAAAATCTTCCACTCCAATAAATTAAGATAAAATAGAAAAGAGAAGTTTGGAAGATGCATCCTTCTTTAGTACCATAACAATTCTATATATGCCCCAAAATGATTCTTCACTAGATGGAAGCTTTTCAATACGAATAGCCTCGCATTAAAGCAGATGTTTTCTACTAAAGTAATAAACAACAATAGTTTTATCAAACACTTAAATTGTAGCTGATCATCAATAAGCTAAATCAAATATGCCCGATACAAACTAACATATAGGAGCGATGTACGGAATAGGAGTCAAGGTGAGATCATTTTTCCTCTTCACAGCAGCACCAAAAACTTCAGTCATATCAAGAGTTTCTGGCTCCACTCCCGGAGGTAGTTTCCAATTAAAATGGTACAGCAACTGTGCTAGTGGAAACTCAGCATTAGCCGTGCCAAACAATACTCCTGGACACATCCTTCTTCCAGCACCAAATGGGAGAAACTCAAAATCAGTCCCCTTATAATCAATTGAAAGATCTTGGAATCTCTCTGGAAAGAATTTCTCAGCTTCTATCCAGTAATTGGATCTCTTCCAATCGCCCATACATTCACAATTACCTTGGACTTCACTGGAATATTATGACCATTAATCACACAGCTCTCTCTGCATTCTCTTGGAAGTAGCAATGGAATTGGAGCATGTAGTCTTAGAGTTTCCTCGATTACCAATTTTAAGTAGTAGATTTCATGAAGCCGTGCTTCATCTATATTTCCTTCTTTACCAAAAACCCTTCTGACCTCTTCCTGTGCCTTTTCCATTACTCTTGGATTTTTAAGTAGCTCAGACGTTGCCCATTCTACAGTTGTATACACATTTAATTAATAATGAATGTACAGAATTTTTTTTTTTTTAAATTTATGAAACAGTTTATCAAAGTCAATTCTTTATGCATATGAGACTGGCTTATGCTTCTCGCAGGATTATGAACTTAATCCTAAATCTCAGCAGAACCAAGCGGCGCAACCTTGTATATTTATGTTATAGCAACATGATACAGAAGATTAGATGTACTAACCAGGATGACTCCTATGTTGTCATCTGTTATAGGAACTTTAAGGTCTTCTTGATCCTGAAAATTCCAAAGAACATCCACTAATTCTTCTTCATTATCAGCACCAGATTTTCCTGCTGCCATCTCAGTTCTGTGATCATCAATGATGTTTTGGAATATCTCATCTATTATTTGATGCGTTCTGTTGAGTCTAGGAACCATCCCACTAATCCAATGAAGCAATTTGATGGAAGGATACACATCAGTAAGAGTAAAACCAAATGTCGACAGTTGGTATAAATATATCTTCTCCTTTCCATATCTTACCAAATGCTGCTCTTGAAATGATGCTATAAGTTAAAGGATTGAGCATCCTGCTAAAGTTGATTGGTGAACCTCCTGCATTACAGGACATAGATCTAGTCATTTTTTAGACTTCTTCTTCCCTGATTGATCTTAATGACTGCAGACGTTTCGCAGTTAGTAGCTCGAGGTTTTGCATTTGTCTCCAATAGTCTGCATATGGTGCGAATACAATATCTGTATAGTTATAACTGGTAACACTTGTCGCAAGGAGATAAGGCCTTTGAGCGAAAGGTAACATCATGAGTTTTCATCACTTCTTTAGCAGTTTCAGGTGAAGAAACGATGATGTTGGTAAGTTCCCCAAGTTGAAGATGAATGAGGGGTTCATATTCTTTAGCTAAGGCTCTTAGGGGGTGATGGGTTAGAGAACCAGCTAAATGGTGCATGCTACCTATTAGAGGTAGCTTCCATGGCCCTGGTGGAAGATTTGGAGCTGAGTTATTGGCATGTGTGACAACTACATTTGGAAGACCGAAGACCTAAACAATTAACAATTGAGAATAATTGGTGAATGATATGGCTGATCCTTCAATCTCTTGTAAGTTGAAGGAAATGGCTGGCCTTTCAATTTTTAGCAGCCTGTTGGAGAGATTAAATGGACGATTTACCACCTACCTATTCAAATTTTTATTTTTTTTTAAATTTCTTCACTCAATATAGATGAAGAAATTGAATATAAAATATTTATAATCCTCTTGTTAATATTTTATTTCTATTTTTAATTAATACATAGTACTATCATTTTATAAATACATAATACTTTTTTTACCAAACAGATTAACAAAATTCTTTTTTCTCAATTTTTGAGTTAATTTTTTGTTCTTTAATCACATAAAAATTAATTACACATAATTTATGAATGTGAATAAGTGAATAAAAAAAACTAATTCAGCCTTATTCAATTTAAAAATTCCAGTGTTCAAATTGATAAGTAGAAATACATAATTAGTAATCTCTCTATTCCAATTTAATTGATGTTTTAAAATAAAATTTTTATTTGGATTTATTTGACATTTTTAGTTTGCCAATACATTTTAACTACATTTTTACTATCCTATCCTTATTTAAATAGAAGAATTAATTGAATAGATATACTTCGTTTGGGAATATATAAAGCTAATAATTGGTTAAGCGAATTATTGTAAGGATAGTATAGTATTTGATACATATATTAATCACATTCCTCAATCTAAGTGCATAATCCTTAAACGTTAATAAAATTGGAACAAAGTTCGTATGATTTTTTTATTTCTTACATACGTTAGATCCTATTAGTATATGACATAATAAATACAATAATTTGATAAAATTATATGGTGAAGTTATAAGATAGGACTGAAATTTGCAGTGAAGAATGACAAACAATCTGATAAGATTTGATGGTGAAATCATAAAATGAATTGAGAAGATACGAAATTGGTCTCTTCCGATTTAAAATTTTAAGTGTTCAAATTATTGGCTTTTACCATTTATACAAATGAAATTAGAATCATTAAATTAATTTTTATTTAATTAGAATAATGTACATCAATATCTTTGAAATGTATCAATAGCTATAATTAAATTATTAGTAATTTAATGGTGCTAATTTTATTTGTATGGATATAGATATTTATGGTGTAAAAGGATTATTAATATGATCCTTTTACTCTTTACACATGTTAGATTCAACTAGTGTATGACACAATGGAAACAATAATATGCATGGTGAATGCTAATTAAGTGGAAATATACAATTGGTATAGTATGAAATGTATAATCAATGTGATCTTTTTACTTCTTATACATGTTAGATTCAATTAACATCTGACACAATAAATACAACGGTTTGATAAGATCCCATGTGAGGTTGCTTATCTATATATGATTATCTACAATAGATTATAGTTTATGTACAAACTAATTTTGTTAATTATTGCTCTAAAAGGCCAATTGAAGTCGAGACAAATTTTACTATAAATTGCTATTCGTGGCCTAATACTGTTTGTATTGCATGTGACAAAAACTAAGCCTAGTATTGAACTTGAGCTTTAGATCGATTCATGTCCAATGAAAGCTAAGTGGATCTTGGTAGTGCATGAATTACCCCATTGCAAGCTTTTCTTTAGTTCTCACCATGAGATATCCTAGGTGGGCCCCAATACATGAGAGGCACCTTTAAGCCCATACCATGCCCAAACTAATTCCCGTTCGAGCTTTGGTGGGACTCCCTGTAAGGTAGGAGCTCTCCCAAGCTAAGATTTGAAACTCCAAACTTTGGTCAAAAAGAAGAGTGTAGATGTCTCTCAACCATCTATTAGAAAGATATATTAAACAAGTCTATGGGTGTTGAGAGTGTTGGAACATGCATACACATGTGAATTTATAAATAGGGTTGATTCCATATAACACAAAACCAATTGATTTGTGTTAAGGTCCAATCTACATCATTTATAAACCCTTTATTACTTTGAATATTTTTTGTCACTTAAAACCCATAAATTTGAATTGAAAGACTATGGCAATACCGAATTGGGCCGCTAGGACTAGACATCCAAATGGACAATTGGGAAATTTAAAAAATCGCGCTAGAACCACTCTGATACCATGTTAATAAGTCTACGGGTCTCGAGAGTGTTGGCCCAAAATACACATATGGACATATAAATGGGGTTGAGTCTATATAACACAAAACTAATTGGCTTGTGTTAAGGCCAAATTTACACCACTTATAAACCTTTTATTATTTTGCACATTTTTAATGTGGGATACATTCTCTAACAAGATCTAGCTACATACTATTCCATCGCAATCATGTCCGCATCAATTATGTGGTTTCCAAAACTTGCATCGTATATATGGACATGTGACAATATTCCATAAAAAAAAGAAAAAAATTTATCATACAATAGAATATAATCCATGAATTATAGTAAGTTCAAAAAAAAAAAGTTCAAAAGAAATAAAAGACAAGTATATAATAGAATATAGCATTATTAACATTGAAGACACATACAATGGCAGAATGCTCTTTTGCAACCCTAAACTTTACCCTTTTGGTCTATTGCACCTCTCAACTTTCAAATTTTTCTATTACACATCTCAACTTCTATTTTGTGCCTATATCACTCATAATTTAACATTTCAACTTTCTATTAAGCACATGCATTGTCAGTGTAGATAAGTGATTAAAATAAAAATAAATTCAAGCACGTCTACCATTTATAGCACCATGGGTGATATAAGAACAAAATAGAAGTTGAGATGTGAAATAGGTAATTTTTTGAAAGTTGAGGGGTGTAATAGACCAAAATGGTGAAGTTTAAGGGGCAAAAAGGAGCTTTCAACCTATTGAAATATGTCCATGTTAGCATAATATTTGACACGTCAACACATGTTTTGTACACATGCTCTAATGCTCTAAATCATGGGTGATATAAGTATAAAATAGAAGTCAAGATATGAAATATGTAAATTTGAAAGTTGAGGGATGCAATAAATCAAAAGAGTAAAGTTCAAGAGTAAAAAGGAGTATTTGATCTACATACAATCAATAAATAGAAGGTCACATTTTAGATGAAGAATTCATAATTGGTAGTAAAAATTTGGGTCACACCACATGCAAAGATGTTGATTATACACTATGATATAGATTCTTAACAATCATAGTGATTATAACTACTAAGGATGTGTAGTACAAGTATAGCAAAAAAATTTGTATGTATGTGTATATATATACACACAAAAAGTTAGGTCACACCACACACAAAGATGCTGATTATACACTATGATATAGACTCTCAACAATCATCGTGATTATAACTACTAAGGATGTGTAGTAAAAGTATAGCTAAAAAAATGTGTATATATATATATCATTTTGTTAGCAAAAGGAGACAAAGCCACTTGATTATTTGTTTTGGTAGTGTTTTTGTACATTTTAGATGCCCATATAATGCTTTTTTTTAAAAAAAAAAAAAGGATGTAATGTAATGTAATATAATATAAGTTTCAATGGATTATATAATAAAGAATAGTTCTCCCTTTTTAAATCAACGACAACATAATTAAATATTACATCTCATGATACTCTTAAAGAGAAATTAATACTTAACTACCCCATCATTAACCATAATACTTTTATTTACTTATTAAGGATCGGTGCATTACTTTTGAAGCTGCTTTAAAAGGAAAGTAATGCTTAAGAAATTATAGGAGTCATTAAATATGTATAGGTATAAAATTAACCATCTATTTAATTTGTTGATTTAAGAAGTTTTAATTAAATTTTTCAAGTGAAATCTCGTGACTAAATATTGTGCATGAAGAAAAGGTGCTAAGAGTTTATTCGGACAAAATTTAAATAATTAATACAATAAAATATAAAAATTCAAGTAATCTTATAAAAATTTCAAAAACAATTGAAAATGTTTTGTGAAATATAGGATCCAATAACAATTCTAAATAAGATTGAAAGTCATTGTTTGATTAATTCTTATTAACTTGGCAATAGCATTTACATGGTGTTTGCCATTTGGGATAGGGTAAAGAATCCTATGGCAATATAATTACTTGAAAAATCTTCTATAACTATTTGGTGTTCATATTTATTTGTTCAATCTCCATTCACATAAGATTTTATGGCCCTAATTAATTTCAACATAATTGAAAATGGCTAGTTGATATAATCCATTTATCCAAAAATGTTGCAGTTAATTAAGTAGCCTTTGTTGTGATAAAAAAATATATAGCCTTTGATACCAACTTTAAGAACTCTTTTCACTATACTTTTCTATAGCTAAATCATGTTGGTTGAGATAAAATTAATTAACATGTCAGTCAATAACTTGTGTAATAGAGGAAGTTCTTATACTTTCTTTTGTTTGAGTCATGGTATTTATAATTTATCAAATCCTAACTAATTTAATTTAATTCAAATAGAACCATATAAACCATGATTCAAACTCAAAGTATCACTTAAACGAGAATAGTACTTGTCAACTGATTATTGATTTAACCTTATTGGCACTTATGGTATTGATGCATAGAGGAATTGCTAATAATAATAATGATAATTAATGAAAATATAACAAAGTGAGAGAACTACATTGAAACCTTAAGTTAAAGGGTATACATTAAAAATTTAGGTTTCTGGCTAAAGATAATTGCAAAATAATCTAGGGGCTATAATAAATATTCCCAACAAAAAAAAATGGCAAGACCTAATTTGAACCCTTTCCTTAAAGCTTTTTTTTATGATCATGTATAGAAGCTAATCCCATTTTTTTTAATACCTACATAATCTACTACTGTTTGTAGAGAGAATGATGGCTTTGTATATAAATATCTTTCTATGTTATAGAAATTCTATAATTCACTCTGTTCTATTGCTTTCAATATTCTACCGTTCTAAATTATTTGTGTGAACTTGAGTCAAAGAGAATAAAGTTATGTATATATATTTGATGTTTAGAATTACAAGACTACTTATATAGTATCTAAGATACAAGAGATAGAGTCATAATAACTAATTAATAATAAAGAGTTTACAACAATACACGATAGTAATTCACTTTGGTAATACCCCCTATAAGTCGATGGAGAGTGAGATAGAAGATGAAGTTTGGAACAAAAATGTTGGAAATGCTGAACTCCCAGTGGCTTGATGAAAATGTCATAAATTTGATCCTTAGTGGAAATAAAACTGATATGAATTAAACCCTTTGCCACTTGTTCATAAACAAAATGAAAATACAACTCTATGTGCTTAGTTCAAGCATGAAAGATTATATTGGAGTACATATAAACTGCCTACTCCAATGTTATCACACCACAAAGTTGGTTTGGTTGGAAAAGCAAGACCAAGTTCAAAAAGTAGAAAGTGAATCCAAATCAATGAAGCTATGGCATTTGCTAAAGCTTTATACTCACTTTTAGGTGATAAATGAGTGATAGTAACTTACTTTTTAGCACTCCATAAGACAAGAGAATTGCCTAAGTAAATCCTAAATCCACTTGTAGATCACCTAATGTTTGGACATCCTCCTTAATCACTATTTGAAAAACACTATAATGAGAATTTGTTGTTAACAGCAAAGTGAAAAGAGTGATGGAGTATGTGTTTAAAATATCAAAGTAAGTGTTTGTCTACTGTCTAGTATGCATCGATTAGGAAGTGCATAAATTGACAAAGTTGATTTATTACAAAGGCAGTATTAGGGCATGTGAAGGTGGCATATTAGAGTGTGCCCACTCCATGATGATATAATTGAGGCTCAGGAAAAGGCTTGCTATTATGATGTCACCATGGTATAAGGCATCCCTTGACATAATATAATCCAATTTTATGAAAAAGGTCCTCAATATAATTTTATTGATTGATAAAAACACCAAAGGACATGTGATTGACCTAGATACTAAGAAAATATTGCAAATTCTAAACATCTTTCATAGGAAATTCAAGTTGAAGGTAAGTAATTATTTATTGAACGAGGGCTATTGAACTTCTTGTAATAATAATATCATCAATATAAATTAATAGAATAATTAAATCATGATGTTGCTGAAGGATAAACATGGAAGAATATGCTTTTGAAGGAGACAAGCCATTGGTGATCAAGAAATTTTTGAGCCTTGAAAACCAAGCACGTGGTGTTTGTTTTAATCCATAAAGTAATCTTTTAAGGAGGCGAACATAGTAAGGGTTTTGAGGATTAATGAAGCCCTGAGGTTGTTCAATGTATAGCATTTCATTGAGTTTTCTATAAAGGATGCATTATAAATGTCCAACTGCTCCAAGCACTATTTATTCATTGCTGTAAGAGAGAGAATGATTCAAATTATTATTGCTTTCATAATTGGGCTAAAGGTTTGATCATAATCAATTCCATCTTATTGGTTATAGCCCTTTGTGTTAAGTTTGGCTTTACAGCAAGATATGTATTGATCGAGGTTCTACTTGATTCTGAAAATCCATTTGTTATAACTATATTATGTTACAAAGGTCTAGGGATGAGTTGCCAAGTTTGGTTTTGAAGAAGGGCATTGAATTCTTCTTGCATAGTAGATCACCATTAGGGTATTTTTAGGTTATAAAGAAGCAAATGGGTTCAACTTGAAAAGGGGATGGTATGGATAAGGCATGGGAAAGGTTTGCATGATGCCTATTCATAGTTGATGATTTCAAGTTCATAGGATGGGTACATGGAGGAGAAGTGGTTGAATTAGATGTAGTATGTGGTTCTTGGTTGGTGGAGAAAGTTGAAGTGGAATTAGGTTGATGTGGTTGAGTCAGATATGAAGACAAATCAACAAAAAGACATATATCAGAAGGGTTGGATGAGTGGTTAGGTGAGTGTTGGGTTTGAGTTTGATAAAATGAGGATAAGGATAAAGGAGATGATAATTGGGTAGGATAAAGTAAAGCAAAGAAAAGGATGTGGTTGTATTGAAATGCAAAGTCGAGGAAGGAGAAGAGGATAAGAAGTCAAAAGTAGGAGATGTACATGAAGGAGATGGATAGACATGACTTGTTATGAGTTATAACTAATTCAAAGAAGCAAGAGGTTGTTAGCACCTAATTTTAGGATGCAATTGTGCACGCATACGACAAAAGCCCCTATGATGAAAATATAATCAAGAATTGATCTATGGTGTCGAGTTTCGCAATTTAAAGGACTAAATTGCTATGTTTTATGGATTTAATTACAAAATTGGTTTTTAGGGATTTGATTGCAAAAATTAAAAACTTTTGAGGACCTTTTTGTAATTTTAAAAAATATTGATCAGCCGGTATTTAATGCCAACCGACATTGTGTAATGCCAATCGGCAATATGTAATGCCAATTGGCATTATGTAATGCCGATCAGCATTATGTAATACCAGTCGGCATTAAGCAATGCTAATCGACATTACAGATGTCGGTCAACATTCCCAAATGTCGATTTTTGCTAAAAAGTGATTTTTCTAAAAATTGATTTTTTTTATAATTTTATAATTTTTTTCATTAGTCCAAGACACCACATGTTCATGCATGTGCAAGTCTTTGATTTTTTCAAAACTCTATTGCTCATATTTTTATCTAGATTTTGAAAGTTTAAAAAAAAATGCAGACTACTGAGAGACTCTTGATCTCACTCCCAATGTCGCACAACTTCCCTATGTGATCACAAGGTTGGAGGTTGCTAGGTCTAGCTTTAAAAGCTAGTAGGAGGGCGCTATGGAAACCCTAGGGAAGGGCTAGAGAGATAAAGAGCTAGAGTTAAAGAGGTAGAGTTTGTAAAAAAAACCTAGAGAAGCAAAAGGGCTGTGAAAAAAAAAAACTAAAGAGAGGAAAGAAAAAAACCCTATTTAGTTTCTTCAATGTGCATAAAGCCACATAACTAAGCTCTTCATTTTTTTTATTTTCAAAACTTTTAGGAAATCAACAAAAACACATTATTTATTTTTGAAAGTCCATAAAGTCAAGAAAAAAACAACATAGTCAATTTCAAAACAATGAAAATCCCAATCTGAGGGGCATTCAAAGAGCATTTGCACAACATATTTTTTTCAATTTTTTTATCTTGATTGATTCGTTAGTAAATATTTTTTTTTGCTGTTTTAATTGGTGTCTTATGGTGCTCTAAATGTGAGGTTGGTGATATTAGATTTCGGTAGTATTAAAGAATCGTTGGGATGCCATGGACTGAGTTTTGTGAAATCCCTATAGAATTTAGAATTTATTAGTTTTTGTAGTATTTTGTTCATGGCATTTACTGGATTGTAATTGATTTACTTTAATTTCCTACACTATAGTTTGTAATAGCCCCGATAGAGGTAAATTAGTGGAATTTTAATTCTCTGCACTAAAAATTGATTAGTAATCTAGGCTCAATTTGGTAAAATTCAATTAAAATGAATGGTGGTAGTAGATTAATTTAGGTTGCATTTTAATTAAAATTAGGTTTTTTAGAAGAAATTAATTGTATGTTTGGTATTTTTTTTATTTGATTGTTTTTATGTTTTTTGGCTTGTATATTGATTTTTGTATGTTTTGGGCTCTAAGTCCATAATAGGTTCTAACGCATTTAATAAATAGGCTTAAAAATGATTTTAGGTTTTAATTAATTTTAAAATCAATTTAGGCTCATTTAGGTTAATTAGATCTTAGGCCCATTTCTAGTTAATTAAAATTAATTTAGATTTAGCTTAGCCCATTAATTTCATTTCTTTTCAAATAAATAGACTTACACTCTATTTTTATTTGAGTTAAAATTAAATTAGACTTAAGTCTACTTAATAATCTAATTTCTTTTTTAAAATTTGTAAACCACAAGCCCACTTCCTTAGTTAATTAAAATAATTAGATTTAGGATCACTAATTCAATTAAAATATAGACCCATCTTTAGTCCATTTTACTTGTAAATAAAATATATAAAATTAGCTAACTTTAGTTAATAAAATTAATCTAGTGTAGACCTAGGGAAGCTGCCTTTTGTATGGTTTTTTACATGTAATTTTATGAGTTATTGCCTTTGGGTTAAATGGATGTTTAATTAGGGTTTAAATAAAATTTCATGTAATTAGAGAATAAAATAGTAATTCATAAAGTAATTCTAAATGAACACGAGACTAGGAGAAGTTATTATTCTATTCCCAGAATCTCCTGGTTGTTATGATAACTTTCTTATAGGGAATAGAGTACCACGAAAATGATTTGTCCTAGTTATTACCTTGGGTGGTGACTCCTCATCTCCATGACATATCTTTATGACAATGGTTAGTGTGTTCCCTAGGGGTCCTGAGCCCAAATAGTGTCATAGTTGCTTAAATCTTGCTCGTGCACTAAACCTTATTGTCTATAGTGGCGACTCCACTAGGGATAAGAGATACTGATTCTACTTGTGTTCTTTAGAATTATTTTATTAATTATTATTTTATTATTTTATTCATTCTGCATGTCCCTATTAACCAATGGCGTTGGTTTATAATTCCATGATTCCACTAGCTTCATGGAGTTATAAATTGGCTAACCATCACTCTTAGCCTTAACTCAGTATAAGAGATATTATCAAGCTCATCTGACCAAAGTATATAACCCAAGTCCTAAAGGGGGGGTAATATTCTCTCGAGTTTGTAAAGGATGTTGGGCCCCTCTGACCTTGGCCTATGACTCAAGTCTTAAAGGAGAGCATTTTGCTCAAGGAACTTGGACTTTTCATCGGACCAAATCACATATAATAGCTTAGTTACTTCCCTTAGGATTTACCTAAATTACTTGTTTATGTTGCCATGAGATATTTCTATCTATAAAAGCCCGAGCCCATTAAGATTGGGCTAGACCTTTATACCTAAAAATACTATTTCCATGTTTTTATTACTTTAAGAGAGATTTAGCATGCGTGTCAGTTCTTGTTATCCCCTATTCATATTAGGGCCAAGACAAAAAATCCTAGGAAAAGAGACTCACCATTGAACACGTGTGTGGGAGGAATAAGGTCGGAAGGATGAATGTTGTACACTTAATTAATACTTGTTATTTACTACTTGCTGCATAGTATGTGCATCATGCATACATGCATTTCATCCATCACACTAAAACTTCATCCATCATAGATTCACTTGGGTCTTCTCATATTTGGGGATGGAAAGGTGGAAGACTAAGAAGGACAAATTTAAGTCCTAAAGCCATAGCATAAGAGATCTTGCACAGACTAGAGGAGAGTCCTATCAATCCACTTTACTACACTTGAACCTATAGAGATGGAATAATAATAAGGAGGGAACTGGACCTTAGAAGATATCAAGGGAACTTTGATGGATGACATGAGGGCTATGATGCAAGATGAACTGAGACAAGCATTATTAGGACTGATGCAACCTCTTGCTGCTATCATACCACCACCTGTAATTGAGCAACTACATGCTAATGTAGCTATCCCACTTATTGTAGATGCTCTACCTATTGCCAATAATGCTAGGGGGCAACCTATTGTTAGAAAGCCACCTATTATTGATGTGAAGCTGGAGGATGTTGAGAACTAAATGTTAGAGAAAGCAAAGAAAGAGTCACTCGAATTGGTGCAAGACTATGAGTCCAAGCATATGCGAGCACTAACCCAGATGATGTCCAAGGTGCAGGAGCTAATTAGGGGACAAGGCATGGGATATTCATTTAACTTTGATGACATGATGCAAATGCAAGATGATAGGCTGCCTGATCAGTTCAAAATGCCACAGCTGTAAAAATTTTATGGAAGAGGAGACCCAAGGATTTATCTCAATTAGTACATAACTATTATAAGTACTACTAAAGCCCATTACCAGTAATCACTAGGTTGTTTGTATTATCTTTAGAGGGGATGGCTGTAAACTGGTATCATGGGCTAAAAAAATCTATCAAGGCTAACTAGAAAGAATTATGTACTGCCTTTTCTAAATAGTATAATTATAACCCTAGATTAGAAGTGTCCATCAAAGATTTAGAATTGACAAAGCAAAAATCAAATGAATCCTTCTCTGATTTTCTTACCAGGTTCATGAACAAAGCAGGACTGATGAAGAATAAGCTGGCTAAGAAAGATTAGGTTAGGATGATAGTCTGCAATGTATCACATAATCTACTCGAGAGATTGTAAATGATGAACCCCAAAACATTTATAGACCTATATGGTGATGGTCTATAAGCTGAAGAGATTAACATGAAAAGAAGAAAAGCTTTAGAGGCACCGAAACCCAAAGCTACTCAACCGAGGGCACATAATAAAGAAGCACTAGCTGAGCTATGGAGGTGCGTGCAATTCAGCTGCCTAAAAGATTCTCTAACTTTAATCAACCATTCTCAAAAGTCCTATACTAATTAATACAAAAGGGCCTACTCCAACCCTTAACCTTTTCCAAACCACCTAACCCAAATGTTTGAGGCTATGACCCTAACAACTATTATAAGTTTCACCATGTAGCTTAACATTCCATAGATTCCTATATTCACCTTAAACACAAAATCAAAAACTTGATAGACTTTAAAAAAATCATAGACCTTGAAAAAATCTAATGCCAACCTAAACACTAGAAACAATCCTTTCCTAAACTACCAAAATGTCCCACCACCAACCACTATGATGATCAGCTCGAGAGTTAGCAAAGAGAAAGTGCTAGATTCCTTTGAAAACCTAAACCCTACAAACCATAAGGAATCTCCTAATGCCTCTAGTGGAGTTAAGGATTTGTTGGGACAACCCTCAGGAAAATTTAATTACAAAGTGTTCTACTTTAAGCCACCCTCTACTAATATTCCCTTTGAATCAATTGTGCCCTCAGGATGCATGGATGAGTTTGATAAAGAGCCAACATAAGAAGAAAAAGAATCCAAAACTCTAGAACAGTCATGAAGAGGAGTTGAGGATTTATTGGGGCAACCCTCAGGCAAATTTTATTACAAAGTATTGAATTAAAAAATAGCTTCTAGTGACATACCCCTTAAGGAGGTTGTTCCTATAGGATAGGGTGATGAGTTCAAATAGGAGACTAAATGGTCCTTAACTCCTAAACAAGGGATCAAAGAGCTATTGACTGAGCATCTAAAAAAGTTTAACATGGAGGGAAAAGAAACATGCATAGTGGAAGTTTGGAAAAATGGAAAAAGGGACTGAATTATTGGGATTGCAAACATCTGGTATGACTCTGACGAAGAAAATTCCTACTAGTATTGATGTATGGAGCAATAACCATAATGTGAATCATATCACTAGGAGTGGGAGGAATTATGAAGTAGTAGAAATAAAAATTGAGAGAGTCATATAAAGAGAAGAAGTAGAGGATGCAAAAATAGAAGGAAGAGAAAAAGAAGACCTGATTTTGGAATAGCTAAAAAAGGCTAAGGCAAACGTTAGCATTTGGGAATTACTGATGCATTCAGGCAGTCATAGAAGAGCTCTTGTTAAAGCCCTATCAAACATGAACATTAAAATAGTAGTGACACCTAAGGATATGGTAGCAATGGTTATGGAAAATAAACATAGACTGATAATGTTCTTAGATGATGATTTGCCTTTAGAAGGAAGAAATCATAATAGAGCATTATTTATCCCAGCTGAAGTAAAGGGGAAGCAAACCAACTTTGCAATGGTTGGTGATGGTTCTATTATTAATGTGTGTTGGTTAAAGATCCTACCTAATTTTGGTTTGAAAGTCAATGACTTAACTGGTTCAAATATGATAATCAGAGCCTATGATGATAGCACTATGAATATGGAGGGGACATTCCAAGTTTTAATTAAAATAGGACCTGTGGAATCCATCATTGAGTTCACTATGCTAGATGTCCTTGTCACCTATACCTTATTTATAGGAAGGCCATGGTTCCATGCTCAACTGTGCACCAGAAGATAAAATTCCCACATGGAGGAGAGGTTATGATTATAGAAGCAGGAACCAACGTAGATGTGGCCATCATACTAGAGAAACAAAAGCAAGTATATATTCCTCCTGGTTTCTAAGTTACTAGGATATTTAATGGCATTGAGATGGACCTAAGGGTTGCAAAGATGCTAGAGAGCATGAATTATTGACCTGGACAAGGGCTAGGAAAGAATGAGTAAGGAAGCCCTAAACCCTTGAAATTCAGAAGTCAAGGTAACACCAAGGGATTGGGGTACACTGAGACAGAACTTGGTACCTAAGGAGGAAAGAAGAAGGGAAAGGCGAAGACAAATAAGACCTTAGGGATAATCAAGCTGATGAGTGAGAATTTTATCAAGCTAGGGGAAGGCAAGTACTATCATGGTGCTAAGGAATCTATCAATGTTGTTGGAAAAGACATTCCTAGGTTCAAAATCTTCAAAAACCAAATTGTGGAGAACCTAGTAGATGATAACGAAGAGGAAGTGATGAAGCAAGTATATAAGAAGATAGGTGATACTATTTTCAAAGAGCTACTATGTCTGCCACCTGAAGAGGAGCCACCTTAAGATTTAGCTACAATCATTAATAATAGTTTTAATGATGTTTTTTATGAGAAAAATGATGTAAGAACATCTAGTCTTTATGAGAATGAAAACTATGTTTTTCCATGGTCAATGATATGAATGTTGGTTTTGCTTACTTGTGTGATGTGCATCTTGATAGTTTCGTGCATTATAATTTTAATCATTCATGCATGTTTGACATTAATTCAATTCAATTCAATTCAGTTAATATGGGCATGAATGATAATCCAAAGAATATTTCTATATCACATGATGTAACTCCTAAAGAGGGGGAAAATTTTAAGAGAATATTAATAAAAAGGAAGGTAGTGTTTGCTTGGACTTATGAATATATGCCAGATTTAGATAGGGAAATTACAAAGCATCATATTCCAACTCATCCATAAATAAAACCAGTTAAATAGAAATTATACAGTCTAAGACCATAGTAGACTGAGAAAATAAAAGAGGAGATTGCTAAATAAATTTAGGCTAACTTCTTGGAAGTAGTAGATTACCCCCAATGGCTAGCAAATATAGTCCCCGTACCCAAGAAAGATGGTAAGGTGCATATGTGTGTCAATTTTAGAGATTTAAATAAAGCATGTATGAAAGATGACTTTCCTTTACCCTACATCAATGTTATAGTGGATAGTGCGATGTCAAGTGTAATTTATTCTTTAATGGATAGGTTCTTTGAGTATAATCAAATAATTATGGCAGTTATGGATAAGATCAAGACAACTTTAATTACATAATGGGGAACCTATTGTTATAAGGTTATGCCTTTTGGTTTTAAAAATGTAGGTGCAACATACTAAAGGGTAGCTATTGCTCTTTTCCATGATACGATGCATAAGGAAGTTTATGTGTATGTAGATGACATGATGGTCAAGTCATAAATAAGAGAGGGACACTTTAAAGCACTGGACAAGTTCTTAGCATGCATTAAAAGGTATAATCTGAGACTCAACTTGAAGAAATGCATTTTTAGAGTTACTTCAAGGAAGCTATTGGGGCATGTAGTTAGTAGTAAAGGAATCAAAGTAGATCCAGATAAAGTAAAAGCTATTTAGGAAATGCCAACACCAAAGACAGAGAAAGAAATGAGAGGACAGGTTCATTGCAAAGCTTACTAATATTTATGACCCAATCTTCAAGCTGTTCAGAAAAGATCAACTTGTAGAGTGGAATGGTGATTGTCAGAAGGCCTTTGATAAGATAAAAGAATATCTCACCAATCCCCCTATACTAAAACCACTGAGGTAAGGTAAACCATTGATCCTGTATTTGGCTCTAGAGGAAAAGGCAATGGGGGCAATGTTAGCCCAAAAAGGGTTGGATGTGATAGAGCACATAGCGTATTACCTTAGTAAAAAGTTCTTGCCATATGAAGAAAACTATGATTTGGTGGAAAAGATGTGTTTGATAATGATTTGGGCAATAAGAAAATTGAGGCATTACTTTTAGTCCTATAAATTTTAGGCTATTTTAAATATAGATCCCTTAAGATACTTACTGTAGACAACTGCTTTGATTGGAAGGATGTCTTGATGGCTCACACTCTTAATTGAATTCGATATAGAGTACATTACCATAAAGGTTATCAAAGGAATGGTAGTAGAAAAATTCCTAACAGGGAATGCAGCAGAAGGTGATGAACTATGGAACTTGGAATTCCCAAATAAGAATCTAGTAAATGTAGAGCATCAGGAATGGAAGCTTTATTTTGATATGGCTGTAAACAATAAAGGAGCTGGATTTGGAGTGATCCTTGTTACACCAAAAGGAGAAACCATACCGATGGCCATGAAAATGGATTTCAAAATAACCAATAATATGGCTAAGTATGAGGCATGCATTCATGGAGTAAAAGTAGCAATAGTAGCTGGAGCAAAGGAGTTATTAGTATATGGGGATTCGATGTTGGTTATTAGTTAGGCTAACAAAGAATGGGAAGTAAAAGAGGAAAAGCTAAAACCATACATATGCTATTTGAGGACTTTAATAAAGAACTTCACAAAATGTCTTTTTATCTATTTATCAAAAGACGATAATCAAATGGTAGATGCTCTAGCAATGCTCTCTACAATCTGGGATAGTGCAACTGGATTACCTATAAAGCCATTAGTGATCATGAAATCAAGAGCTACATGTTATGGGGTGAGCATATTATGGGAATTCAAGTAGAGTCCAAAGAGAAGCCATGGTTTTATGATGTTCAAAGGTTTATTGAGGAAGGAAAATCTCTAAATGAAGCCACTTTAAAAGAAAGATATGCCCTACGTGTTCTTGCACGTAATTTTGCAAGTCACGATAGGGTGTTGTATAAAAGAATGTCTAAAAAAAGATGAAACAGAAGAGGTGATGAAGGAGATTCATACGGGAGCTTGCAGTTCTCACATGAATGGAATAATCCTAGTAAAGAAGATAATCAGACAAGTGTACTACTGGATGAGCATGGAAAGAGATTAAATTAAGATAGTAAGGCAATGCCATTAGTGTCAGGTCTATAGGAATCTTAACCGCTTTCCTCCAATAGTGCTGAATAGTTTATCATCTCCTTGGCCTTTTGCAGTATGGGGGATTGATATCATAGGAGAAATAAGGTCGACAGCATCGAATGGACATAAGTATATAGTTGTGGCAATTGATTACTTCTCTAGATGGGTAGAGGCTGAATCTTTTAATACTCTAAAGGCAAAGTAGATGGCCCAATTTATTGAGAAAAATCTTTTTTGTAGATATGGGGTTCCACATCACATTGTGATGGATAATGGGGTTCAATTTCAAGTAGAGATGGCAGAGTTATTGCAAAAATATGGGATCAAGCATCATAAGTCTTCATCATATTGACCTCAACTAATGGAGTAGTGGAAGTAGTGAATAAGAATATTAAGAAAATTCTTCTCTAAGATGGTTAAAATTTACAAAGACTGGTCAAGTACCTTGCCTTTGCCTTATGGGGATATAGAACTATAGTAAGAACTACCACAAGCCAAACTCTGTTCCCTTTGGTGTATAGCTATAAAGTAATTTTTCCTATAGAAACTGAAATTAAGTCTCTGAGAGTGGTTATGGAGGCCAAAACACCTGAGAGTGAATGAGCACAAAAGAGATATAATCATTTGGTATCTCTAAATGAGAAGAGGGTGGATGTTTTGTTTCATACTCAATTATTAAAGGAGGATAACAAGGTCATTCAACAAGAAAGTAAGGTTAGGGAAAATAAGAGCTAGGGACATGGTGTTAAAATAGTCAAGAGCAATGGTGTTCGATTCGAGAGGAAAATTCAGACCGAATTAGGAAGGACCATACTTAGTCAAGATAGTTCTGCTAAAAAGAGCTACGAAGATATCTAATCTTAAAGGGAATGAGTTCATTGAGCCTATTAATATGGATCGCCTCAAGAAATACTACCTGTAAAAATGTAATATCTTGATATTTTAAATAATTTTAAATTGCATCGGATATGCAGTGTTAATAATTTTGATAAATATATTAGATTATTTAATTAGTTTGTTATTTATTAAAGTTATTTTTAATTATTTCAAATTTCTTACGTAAAATTTTCCTGAGAATTTTATTTTTGGGAAAATTAAAACCTAAATAAATAATTATTAATTATGTTAGTCGGTTTTACGTGATTGCGTGAGTCCATGCATGATTTTAATTATCATATTAATATATATTCATATACATGCATATATATACATATTTAATAATTTAGGGTTTATTTTAATTAAGTATATATTATATATTTTTATTTAATTAATATGTATTATTATTATTATTATTATTATTATTATTATTATTATTATTATTATTATTATTATTATATATATATATATATATATATATATATATATATATAAGTTAAGAAAATTACAACTATTGCCATCATCTTCTCCCTCACAACCCGATGCATCCCCACCCCCATCTCTGCCACTGTCAACCTCTCCCCTTACCGTCGGTGTGCCGTCTGGTGTGCCACCACCCTCCCAAGCTTCCTCCGCCACTTGTAGCTTCCTTCTTCGGTGAGTTTTGGCCATGGAAACCTAAGGAAGCCGAATTTGAGCTCAATGCCGTTCAACCCCTTTTCGGCCACCAAATTGGACGCTGCCGATCTCTATCTCTTCCTTGAGCTCTGATGAGTGCATTTCTAAGTTTAGTTTCACTTGAATTGGTCTAGATTTTCCTTAGTAACCAAATTTCATTTTCGGCCACTTTGTGTTCTTGATTTTTTTGAACTTTGATTCTAATGATTCAAGCCTAGTTCCTTCACAAATATTGATACGAGTAGCTCAATCTACATCCTGTAATTTTTGTAAAATTTTTAGAAATTATTTTGATTTTTGTGAATTTTTAATTATTTTATTAATATTTTCTAATTTTCGTAAATTAATTAAATAAATTATCAAATTGTGATTTATGGTGTTTTTAGGGGTGAAAATGAATTTTAGAATTTAATTTGTAATTTTTGTGATTTTTTTTGTAATTATTATGAATTTATTTAGTTTAGGTGATTTTTGGAAAATTAGGTTAAATGAGTATTTTGTTAAAATTAATGGGTTAATTGAGTATAATTATTGATTTTATTGAATTATATATTGAGAAATTTATTTTTAAGTGAATGTATAATTTTTAGTTAATTTTTTAATAATTATAGTATATTATGTGAATTTATATGTAATTAGGGGTATTTTGGTAATTTGGCAATAAATTGATTAAAAATTAAATTAAATTGGTTTTAATAATTATTGAGGTATAAAAATGATTTTTACAAATTATTTAGCATTTTTAACTAATTAAAACTATTTTTCAAAAATTATTTTCAAAATATATATAATATATTATTTTCATAAATAAATGAGTTTTTAATGATTATTAATATGTTTTTGGGCTAATTATGTAATTTGGAATTATAAAATGAATTTCGGTTAATATTTGTGAATTTATCGAGAATTGTTGATTTTTAATAATATTTTATTAAAATTAGGGTTTTATTTTAATTATTGGTGAAATAATTATTTTCAGTGTTTTAAATATCTAATTTGCTATATTTTGATTATTAAAGGGTATTTTTCGTATTTTTGGCATTTTAAATGTGTTCTGTGTTTATTTTGTGAATTGTGAACCTCGATCAATAGAATTGTATTTTGGGAGTCCGATTGAGGGTTATGTGACTGTATATTCTCAAAGTGTGTTTCTTTGCAGGACCGGCTCTACTTTCTGAGTAGAGAAATGTCCATTTTACATGGAAGGTTCTACCAAATTTTTGATAGAATTCTCGTAAAACATGACATTCGGTCAAATTCCTATTCCTATTCTGTGTCTAGTATTTTAGATCGAGTCTCTAGAATTTCATTAAATTTATTCTGATTTCATATTGTCGTTTGTTTGTTTAGTTGCGTCGAGACCAAGGCCTAGTGGACCAGGCCCGTCGGACCCATCTCGTGAAGCGCATAACTGTGAGTTGTTATTTTATATATACGTGTTTTAGGATTGCATGTTTTAGAAATGTATGTTTAAATTTTATGAAATATGCATAAATGATTTAATAAATGCTTAGGTATATTTTAGGTATATTTTTAGTATATTTTTGGTATATTTTGAATTTATTGCATGTTTTACCTTTGTTTTATATCTAAAAATGTTTTTAAGTATAAATATGGTTATTTTTAGTTAATTTTATAATTAAATTGAATTTATTTGACATATATATACTTGAAATATACTTTGTTTATTTTTGGAATATTTCTAGTATATATATATGGTTTATATTATTATTTTAATTAATGTCATGCATCATTTATTTTATGAATTTATAGATTTATTTTTAAATGAAGGATATCAATAGAACATACTACCTAGTAGGCAGCACTAAGGCCGAGTATGTACCGATACAACGATAGAATTTAGGTTAAATTACTAACCTATTTATGGATTATGATTGGATTGATTTGATTGATGTGTGATGTGATTTAAGAGTGTGATTGCTGGAGCTCGGTTGACCAAGTGTCTCGGGGCCAATCACATTGACAGTCAGATTGTTGGAGCTCGGTTGACTTAGTGTCTTGGGACCAATCTACTGTCCAAATGGAATAAGCGAATTTATTTGGAATAAGTTAGTATGTATGGCTAGAGTGTTGTCTAACACTATTTGAGGTTACAATCATTTAGGGTTCTATTTGATCCTTCATAAACAGTTATTATTTTCATTATTATATAAAATGATTTTTGCTACATCCGTGTGTATTTTCCTGTATATATATTTATTATCTATACTATTGAATGTGTGCATTTGTCATTTAGCTATGCATGTATATATACTATAACAATTCACTCAGTGAGGTTTGACTCCCCTCCGTTGATTATTTTTCAGGAGAGTCTTCATCCTCAGACCTTAGTAACAGACCCTTACGCTATATTTCTTCTGCCCCGGCTTCATTATGTAAACTGCTTACTTGATTTTTTTTTGTATTCTAGATACTGCAGTAGTTAAGTTGTGAGATGCTTATTTTATATATGTATGAGATTTTTATTTTAAATAATTGAAACGAGAATTTGTAATAAAAAATATTATATATATGCGATGATTTTGTGTTATTAAATCAGTTGATGAGTTACATTGTTACTTTTGAGATTTTAATTTCCGTTGCAAGATATTTTATTTATATTATTAGTATTGCTCGCTTTTATTTTATTTTAAAGTCTTGCTACGGATTCCAAATTCGAAAGAATTCCCATTCCCTAGTGCCAGTCATGGCCCCTATTTTAGGTCATGACAAAGTTGGTATCAGAGTGGAGTTTTGTGTTAGGGCCTTAGTTGTGTGAGTTATGGCCCTAGTTTTCAGTGTTGTGTTTTCTTTGAAACTACTGTAGTGAATTGGGTTTGAGTATGTCTTGATACGTATTCCTTGATTTAATTTTCTGCATTATCCTCCGTTGTCTGTCTTATTTGAATCCTTTTGTTTGTCTTTTCAGAATGAGGAGGCGAGCACGTGTCGCTCCACCAGTCATTGAGGCCGAGGATGATGAGTCCTTTCAAGATGAGGTTTTACCTCCTGAGCCTCCAGTTAGGCATAGAGGTTGAGGCAGAGGTAGACCTTAAGGAGTGACAGGTCCCTGTAGATAGAGAGAGATATAGGATAAGGAGCCTGTAGAGCTTGAGTACAAGGATGTTCCTATACCTCCAGTAGTTTATCCTATTCAGCTTGCCTATTAGTAGGGTATGTCTGACCCTGAGGCAGCTCTGTTTTATGCTAGAGTTGGCAGGATCACTTTCGATGGGATGTCTGATCCTTTAGATTTTTTGCATGCGATTGAGAGTAGGACTCGAATTGCTCACACTAAGTACCAGCAGATCTTGATCATTGAGCTTTCTATTGAGGGACCAGCCCTGGACTGGTTTATTCAGATGATCCAGCCATACATGATGATGATGATGACCTGGGCTCAGTTCAAAGAGCGATTCATAAGGAGATTCTACCCAGAGCTGCTTCGCATGAGTTATTGTCTCTAATTGACCAGTATTTCTCACGATGACAAATCTATTGAGGAGTATACCCGAGAGTTCCTCCGACTTGGTATATATGTAGAGGATCTAATGTGAGACCAGTACTTCGCAGTTACTACATATGTCACCAGATTGGGTTCTACATTTGTTGGTATGCCTACAGTGGGCCTTACTCTGGAGTCCGTGATTGAGTTAGCCAAAGAGATTGAGATGAGGCTAGTCAGGTAGGGAGCTATGCCTGATTATTACCAGTTGGGTGTTTTTAGATTGGATCGAGTAGTCAGCAGAGAGGTCCAACCTAGCAAACTCAGAGACAACAGTAGTGGGTACATCAGAGTAGTAGACATGGCCGTGGAGGTCAGCGTAGACCATTCAGACTTGGGTCAGGTGCTTCAAGTAGCTGCAGTGGTAATAGTTCTGGATCAGTTGCCAATGTATGTCAGACCTATGGTAGAGTCCATCAGGGACCATGTTAAATTACACTGCTGACGTGCTTCAGATACGAGCAGACAAGACATTATGCTAGATTGTGTCCTTATTATGGGTATCAGCAGCTACAGATTCTGCAATTTCCTCAGTAGTTGATTATTAGTGTTGCACCCATTCCTTTTTAGTTGCCTCCAGCCCAGCGTTAGAGCTCTACTCAGCTTATTCCCTAGCAGGGTCATGGTAGAGGTGCTAGAGGTGTTGGCGAGGCTTCTACCAGCCAACAAGGAGGTCGAGGACAGGCTAGAGTCTTCCATCTCACTCAGCAAGATGATTAGGCATCCAATGTAGTCATGGCAGGTATTATTTCTATTTGTTACTTGGATGCATGGGTTTTGTTTGATCCGGGTGCCACGCATTCGATCGTTTCTCCTGTTTTTACTTCCAAGTCTTGTTGGCAAGCTCAAGGATGGCTTTTCCTTTGTTTGTCACCGCTCCTCTAAGTGATTTTTTAGACACCGATGTTGTTCTTTCTAGTTGTCCAATTTTTGTTGAAGGTAGAGAATTATCTACTAATTTGATTCTGTTGAATGTGATGGAATGTCAGAGTAAAGAGGTGACTTTCAGTATTCCTGGTGAAGAAGAATTTAAGTTTATGGGTGATAGGAGTTCAACACCTTAGAATCTCATTATTGCTATTACGACTACGAAGTTACTGAGGAAAGGTTGTCAGGGATATTTGGCATTGGTCGAGGATATTTCAGTGGAGAAGTTGTCACTTATAGATGTTCCTATTGCTTGTGAGTTTCCTGATGTTTTTCCTGAGGAGTTGCCAAGTTTACCACCTCACAGAGAGATTGAGTTCTGTATAGATGTGGTTCCAGGCACTACTCCTATATCTATGCCACCCTACAGAATGGCTCCTACAGAGTTGAAAGAGTTGAAGGAGCAGTTGCAAGAGTTGTTGGATAAGGATTTCATTAGACCCAATGTTTCTCCTTAGGGTGCACCAGTCCTGTTTGTGAAGAAGAAGGATGGTACCTTGAGACTGTGCATTGACTACAGAGAGCTGAACAAGATGACAGTGAAGAACAAGTATCCTCTCCCAAGGATCGATGACTTGTTTGATTAGCTACAGGGTGCACAGTTCTTTTTTAAGATTGATCTGAGGTCGGGTTATCATCAGCTGTGGATCAGTGAAGCCGATGTTCCTAAGATGGCATTCCACACTCAATATAGCCATTATGAGTTTCTGGTGATGTCTTTTTGCTTGACTAACACACCAGCAACTTTTATGGACCTGATGAATAGGGTATTCAGACCATATGTAGATTAGTTTGTGGTAGTCTTCATTGATGATATACTGGTATATTCAAGAAGTATAGAGGAACATGTATATCATTTGAGGATTGTACTATAGACACTGAGAGAACATCAGCTTTATGCTAAATTCTTGAAGTGTGATTTTTGGATGGAGAGTGTTTCTTTTCTTGGACACGTGGTGTCTAAAGAAGGTATCCAGGTTGATCCACAGAAGATTGAGGCAGTGTCTGAGTGGCCTAGATCTACTTTAGTTATAGAGATTCAAAGTTTTCTAGGTTTAGCCAGGTATTATAGGAGGTTTGTACAAGATTTTTCTAGAATTGTAGCCCCTATGACTCGCTTGACTCAGAAGAATGTTAGATTTTAGTGGTTAAAAGCTTGTGAGAATAGTTTTCAGTTATTGAAGGAGAAGTTAACCCCAGCCCCAGTGCTAGCTTTGCCTAATGGTGTGGACAAGTTCATAGTGTATTGTGATGCCTCTAGAGTTGGCCTTGGTTGTGTGTTAATGCATAATGGTAGGGTGATAGTCTATGCTTCTAGGCAGTTGAAGAAGCATGAGCAGAACTCTCCTACACATGACCTTAAGATGGTTGCAGTGATCTTTACTCTCAAGATCTGGAGACATTATTTGTACGGGGTGACTTGTGAGATTTTTACTGATCATAAGAGCGTTAAGTACATTTTCCAATAGAGAGATCTGAATCTGAGGTAGAGGAGATGGTTGGAATTGTTGAAAGATTATGACTGTGAGATTTTATATCATCTGGGCAAGGCTAATATGGTAGCAGATGCCTTGAGTAGAAAGTCCTCATGTAGTCTTACTCATATCAATGTGGAGAGGAGACCATTGATCCAGGAGTTACATCTATTAGTGGATCAAGGTCTAATGTTGAAGATTAGTAGATCAGGTGGACTGCTAGCTCAGTTTAAGGTGCGATCTATACTGAGAGATAGGATTAAGGTAGCTCAGAGACGAGATCTTATTCAAGAAGAGCTTATAGAGAATGTCCGTGTAGGGAAGTTCATTGATTTCACACTAGATGATGATGGTGTTTTGTGGATCAGTGGTAGATTGTGTGTTCCTGATGTGGATAATTTGAGAGAAGAGATCCTAGAGGAAGCATATTCTATAGCCTATAGCGTACATTTGGGTATCACTAAGATGTACCAAAGTATCAGAGACTTGTACTAGTGGGACAGACTGAAGAAGGATGTCGTTGATTATGTTGCTAAGTGCTTAACGTTTCAGCAAGTGAAAGCTGAGCATCAGAAGCCTTCTGGGAAGCTTCAGCTTCTTCCTATTCCTAAGTGGAAGTAGGAAAGGATAGCTATGGATTTTGTGGTCGGTTTACCTCATTCTAAGGATGGATACGATTCCATTTAGGTGATTGTAGATAGGTTGACTAAGTCTACACATTTCTTGCCCGTGAAAGCCACTTACTTTGTAGCTAGATTGACGAAGCTGTATGTGAAGCATATTGTGTGCCTTCATGGAGTACCTGTGTCCATTGTGTCAAACAGAGGTTCAGTGTTTACCTCATATTTTGGCAGAAGTTACAGGAAGCGATGGGCATTAGGTTGGACTTCAGTACTGCTTTTCATCCTCAGACAGATGGTCAATCTAAGAGGATGATCCAGACATTAGAAGATATGTTAAGAATGTGTGTTTTGGATTTGGGAGGTAACTGGGATGATCATTTGCCACTCATAGAGTTTGCATATAATAACAACTACCATAGCAGTATTGGAATGGCACCATACGAGGCGTTGTATGGAAGGAAGTGTAGATCCCCTTTGAGTTGGGATGAGATTGGTGAGAGAGCTTTGACTAGACCTGAGATGGTTCAAGATGCTGCAGAGAAAGTTGCTATGATTAAGGATAGGTTAGAGATTGCAGTTAGTAGGCAGAAGAGCTATGTGGTTCCTTGGCACAGAGATGCGGAGTTTCAAGTTGGAGACTTTGTTTACCTAAAGGTGTCTCCGATGAAGGGTGTAATAAGATTTGGCAGGAAGGATAAGTTAGCATTGAGATATATCAGACCGTTCGAGATTCTGGAGAGAGTTGGCACTGTTGCATATCGGTTGGCTTTGCCTTTGAGTATGTCTCAAGTGCATCCAGTATTTCATATCTCAATGCTGAGGAAGTATGTCTCAGACCCTTCACATGTATTGTAGCTCAACAACATGGAAGTGAATGAAGATCTGATGTTCGTGGAAGAACCTGTGGCAATCGTTGATTATCAAGTTCGACAATTGCATTCAAAGCAGATTCCGATGGTCAAGGTTCTGTGGTGCAGCAATAGGGTAGGGGAGCATATGTGGGAGACCGAAGCTGAGATGTGAGCTTCTTACCCATATCTCTTTCCTTCTTGACTTGTATTCTTCTTTTTCTAAAATTCGGGGATGAATTCTTATAAGGGGGGAAGACTGTAATATCTTGATATTTTAAATAATTTTAAACTGCATTGGGATATGTAGTGTTAATAATTTTGATAAATATATTTGATTATTTAATTAGTTTGTTATTTATTAAAGTTATTTTTAATTATTTTAAATTTCTTATGTAAAATTTTCTCAAGAATTTTATTTTTGAGAAAATTAAAACCTAAATAAATAATTATTAATTATGCTAGTCGGTTTTACATGATTGCATGAGTCCATGCATTATTTTAATTATCATATTAATATATATACATAAACATGCATATATATACATATTTAATAATTTAGGGTTTATTTTAATTAAGTATTTATTATAAATTTTTATTTAATTAATATGTATTATATATATATGTATATGTATATAGATATTAGTTTGATTTTTTTAACATGTGGTGTAGAATTATTTTTGAATATAATATTAATATGTTATAATATATATATATATATATATATATATATATATATATATATATATATATATATATATATATATATATATATATATATATATATATATATTATAACATATTAATATTATATTCAAAAATAATTCTACACCACATGTTAAAAAAATCAAACTAATATCTATACATATACATATATATATAATACATATTAATTAAATAAAAATTTATAATAAATACTTAATTAAAATAAACTATATATATATATATATATATATATATATATATATATATATATATATATATATATATATTAAGAAAATTACAACTATTGCCATTGTCTTCTCCCTCACAACCTGACGCATCCCCACCCCCATCTCCGCCACTGTCAGCCTCTCCCCTTACCATCGGTGTGCCACCACCCTTCCAAGCTTCCTCCGCAACCTGTAGGTTCCTTCTCTGGCAAGTTTTGGTCATGGAAACCCGAGGAAGCCAAATTTGAGCTTAACGCCGTTCAACCCTTTTTTGACCACCAAATTGGACGCCATCGGTCTCTATCTCTTCCTTGAGCTACGGTGAATGTATTTATAAGCTTAGTTTCACTTGAATTGGTCTAGATTTTCCTTGGTAACCAATTTTCATTTTCAGCCACTTTATGTTCTTGATTTTTTTGAACTTCGATTCTAATGATTCAAGCTTAGTTCCTTCACAAAGATTGATCCTAGTAGCTCAATCTACATCCTATAATTTTTGTGGAATTTTTAGAAATTATTTTGATTTTTGTGAATTTTTTATTATTTTATTAATATTTTCTAATTTTCGTAAATTAATTAAATAAATTATGAAATTGTGATTTATGGTGTTTTTTAGGGGTTAAAATGAATTTTAGAATTTAATTTGTAATTTTTGTGATTTTTTTTGTAATTATTATGAATATATTTAGTTTAGGTGATTTTTGGAAAATTAGGTTAAATAAGTATTTTGTTAAAATTAATGGGTTAATTGAGTATAATTATTGATTTTATTGAATTATATGTTGAAAAATTAATTTTTGAGTAATTTTATAATTTTTAGTGAATTTTTTAATAATTATAGTATATTATGTGAATTTATATGTAACTATGGGTATTTTGGTAATTTGGCAATAAGTTGGTTAAAAATTAAATTAAATTGGTTTTAATTATTGAGGTATAAAAATGATTTTTATAAATTATTTAGCATTTTTAACTAATTAAAACTATTTTTCAAAAATTATTTTCAAAATATATATAATATATTATTTTCATAAATAAATGAGTTTTTAATGATTATTAATATGTTTTTGGGCTAATTATGTAATTTGGAATTATAAAATGAATTTTGGTTAATATTTGTGAATTTATCGAGAATTGTTGATTTTTAATAATATTTTATTAAAATTAGGGTTTTATTATTGGTGAAATAATTATTTTCAGTGATTAGTAAAAGGTATTTTTGATATTTTTGGCATTTTAAATGTGTTCTGTGTTTATTTCGTGAATTGTGAAATGTCCATTTTACATGGAAGGTTCTGTCGAATTTTTGATAGAATTCTCATAAAATGTGACATCCGGTCAAATTCCTATTCTTATTCTGTGTCCAGTATTTTAGATCGACTCTCTAGAATTTCATTAGATTTATTTTGATTCCAAATTGTCGTTTGTTTGTTTAGTTGCGTCGAGACCGAGGCCTAGTGGACCAGGCCCGTTGAACCCATCTCGTGAAGTGCACAACTGTGAGTTGTTATTTTATATATACGTGTTTTAGGATTGCATGTTTTAGAAATGTATGTTTAAATTTTATGAAATATGCATAAAGTATTTAATAAATGCTTAGGTATATTTTAGGTATATTGTTAGTATATTTTTGGTATATTTTGAATTTATTGCATGTTTTACCTCTGTTTTATATCTAAAAATGTTTTTAAGTATAAATATGGTTATTTCTGGTTAATTTTATAATTAAATTGAATTTATTTGACGTATATATACTCGAAATATAATTTGTTTATTTTCGGTATATTTCTAGTATATATATGGTTTATATTGTTATTTTAATTAATGTCATGCATCATTTATTTTATGAATGTGTGGATTTATTTTTAAATGAAGGATATCAATAAAACGTGCTACCTAGTGGGCAGCACCAGGATCGAGTATGTATCGATACGATGATAGAATTTAGGCTAAATTACTAACCTATTTATAGATTATGATTGGATTGATTTGATTAATGTGTGATGTGATTTGAGAGTGTGATTGCTGGAGCTCGGTTGACCAAGTGTTTCGAGGCCAACCACACTGACAGTCAGACTGTTGGAGCTCGGTTGACTTAGTGTCTCGAGGCCAATCTACTGTCCAAATGGAATAAGTGAGCCTGTATGGTTAGAGTGTTGTCTAATACTATTTGAGGTTGTGATCATTTAGCATTCTATTTGATCCTTCATAAACGGTTATTATTTTCATTATTATATAAAATGATTTTTGCTGCATCCATGTGTATTTGCCTATATATATTTTTATTATCTATACTATTAAATGTGTGCATTTGTCATTTAGCTATGCATGTATATATACTATAACAATTCACTCAGTGAGGTATGACTCCCCTTCGTTGATTATTTTTCAAGAGAGTCTTCATCCTCAGACCTTAGTAGCAGACCCTTACGCCGGATTTCTTCTGCCTCAACTTCATTATGTAAACTGCTTACTTGATTTTATTTTGTATTCTAGATACTGCAGTAGTTAAGTTGTGAGATGTTTATTTTATATATGTATGAGATTTGTATTTTAAATAATTGAAATGAGAATTTGTAATAAAAAAAATATTATATATATGAGATGAGTTTGTGTTATTAAATTAGTTGAAGAGTTACATTATTACTTTTGAGATTTTAATTTCCATTGCAAGATATTTTATTTATATTATTATTATTGCACGCTTTTATTTTATTTTAAAGGCTTGCTACGGGTTTCGGATTTGAAAGAATTCCCGTTCTCTAGCGCCGGTCATGGCCCCTATTTTGGGTTGTGACAAAAAATGAATAAAGGTGGTATAGAGGAAATAAAGTCTGCTGACTAGAAAACTTGAAAAGGCTAGTCAAGCAAAAATTAGGACATTCTTGCTATTTAAAAAACTTGTAATGGGCTAATAGGCAAAAATTAGGGGATAAATAGAAGAAAAAAGTCTCGCTAATTAGAAAACCTGCAAAGGGCTAGTTAAGCAAAAGTTAGGGAAATAAAATGCGAATGAAAAATATTCAATTATAAAATCCAAAAGGACTAGCTGATAATATGAGTTATATCATGTGATGTAGTAAATATACTCATTTTGGCCCTAATTAATGAATCTTATTGAAATTGAATTTTGCTATAACATTGCATGTTCTATCTTATTTATAAGGCATAAGTACCATAAAGGAAAATAGATAAAAAGACTTAAAAATCAGCTTTATGAGAGCATTTTGCTTTAATGGTGCCTTTGTTTCTTCTTCTTTTGAGATTCATCATGAAAAGCTTGAGTCCTCTTATATCTAGAAAATCTGAGTGGCTCTGTAGCCTATATCACGACCCAAGTCTTCTAGTTATCATCAGTAGCTTTATCAACATACAAAGATATGTTGCGCTCAAGGGTTCTACGAGGCACCCTAACCTTGTCCAAAAAAAGGGAGAGCCTATTAAGTTGAAAACCTAAAAGGGTAGCTTAGCCAAAAGTTATGGCCAACCTGCTGAGTTTAAAACCCGAAAGTGCAACTTAGGAAAAAGTTAAGGCAAATAAAAGACAAAGAAAACAATAAAGGATTCTATGTACTCAAAGAATATAGATAAGATGAGGTGATGGAATCTAAAAGAGCATTACACATTTTTAAAAGGATTACCCAAAAGCAGCTAAAAGTTCAAGTGATACATAATAGTACTCAGAATAGTATAGAATCTAGAAAGTAATAGTACTATAAAAATAGTCAAATGCAAGCACACTAAGAATCAGAAATAAAATAGTCCTAATCAGTCATAATGAGCTCCTGAATCAGGCTAAGGCCTCCACCCTCCAGTTGGATCATTTTATTGATAAGTATCTAAAGGCTTAGCAAATGAAGTTCCAACACTATGAGGATTAATGCCCAAGTCTGCAAGCTACCGATGAAGCATCTCATTCTCCAGCTTCAAACCACTGGAATAACTTTGAACATATGGGAAATGTCATATCATATGCATTTCATGCATAACATGCATACACTTTGCATTTTATAGTGCATATACTTACTCACCAACTATTTGTGACCTACATAGTAAATAACCTCTGAGATGAGGCGAGACCGTTTAAATACTCTATCTGTGTTCGAGGAACCTATGTTGTAAAATTTTCTATTAACATCTGTGTCAAGTGTATATATCATGCAAGAAATAAGTTAGATAGACTCACATGAAAAGTATCTGTTAGAGAAAAGGTAGGAAGCTGAGCATCGCTAAAGTGCATATAATGCTCAACCAGAGTCTGAATAGTAGGAGCCCAATAAAGTATGGACCTATCCAGAAGAGAGACATAGCCAATGATAGCACCACCAAGAACCCCCTCATGACTAGTCCCAACATGCTGAGTGTAGTGTGTATGACTAGTTCTGGGCTCATATCACTCAATATCATGAGCAATCTCAGTCCTCTTAGTAGTCTATGTCTCTTTCCCTATCACCTTAGCGGTAAGGGAACCTTTCTTCTTAAATTTTGAAAAGGAATAAGTAATTTATGGATTCTAAAAAGAGTAAGAGAAATGATTATAAGGAACTTGCTATGAGAAATGATTAGAAGGAACTTGCTCCAAGAGGTTCTCATGGATGGACTGTCAGTGATGGCAAGATTGCTCAAGAAAATCATGGTGTCATATCCTTGTAACACCTCTCTCAACTTTGAACCCTTTAGATGAGAACTGTATAACATAAAGAGAGGAACATCAAAGGGAATACAACATCAGGAAGGTCTACAATGCCACCGATACACCTACTCTCCTAAGTACCACATCTGGTAGCCTTAACTAGGGAGCAGAATCCTCTTGTCCTTGAGTCATACTACAATAACCATGAAATCATACCTCTAAACATCATCTGCTCCCTCCAACCAATTAGATTTAATATACAAAATCATGTTTTTAAGTTTAACTTGCATTGAATTATGAAATACTAATGATTCTATTTTCCTACCAGATGCCACTCAATAATGTTCAGCTAATCATGGTAAGTTTTCAGAATGTTCCTGATGCTAGACAAATGGGAAGAACCCCATCTCTACATCAGAGGGAGACTCTTGTTGAAGCTGATAGCATTAAAACCCCGGATAAGCCTGATCTCTATACTCCAAATCTGAAAATGAAAAAATAAATCAGTGAAAAAAATAGAGAAAGAGAGAAGAAGAACGTACATGTAGGGTGTGCCAAAAGCCACACATCGTGATAGCATCTCTACAGATGATATCCAGTCTGAAGTAAAGATAGGCTAACACAGTAGATCCCCAATTAAGGGTAAAAACTCGATCTAAGTCATGAAGGGGGCTGAGTAAAGCAGCGTTGACCTCATGACCAGTCTCATAGAAAAGAGTCATGCTTAGCAGTATAAGGAGGAAACACCTCACCATCTGACCAATTTGACGAGGAGTAGTAGTAAGTAGACATATGAATCCCTCGCCTAATAATAAAAGAAGGACATTCTTTCAATTCTTCCATGACGGAACGAACCTGATCAAATCTCGCACAAACTAACTCTACACATGCTCAAGGAGACTGTAGTAGCTAACATCAAAGGAAATGGGAGTCCCTCTAAAAGCAATCCTAGTGATCGTAGAAAAACTCATAGACGAAATAGTCAACTCACCTTCATGAGTATGGAACATGTGGGTTGTGTCATCTGCTGCTCATTCAATAAGAATAAAGAATGGCGATCAGACCTCCCTTGAGTTGTTAGAACCCTAGTAATAAATCATTTAAACCTAGAAGCCCATACCAACTGCGCCACATTCTCTGGCAGCTTGTGAAATAATTCACGAGCTATGTAAAAATAACCTATGAATTTCATCTGTCACTGGAAGGATTTTGAGGATAGAAATAATAAAAATAATTACTTAATTGATTAAAATAATAATAATAATAAATAAATAAATGAAAGAAAAAAATTTGGATTGACAAAGTAAAATGTTGATCGACATTGTACAATGCCAGTCAGCATTGCACAAATGCCGACTAATTTTTGGACTTCCAACTTAGTTTTTAAACCTTTTGGTCAACCATTCAATTGAAATCCTGTGTTCCAGAGTTAAATTTAAATTTATCATGCTTTTTTTGAGTGATTTTTAATGTAATTTCAACAATATACATGCTAGTTTGCATTCTAAATCTAATTTTTGTAGAAATAAATAGAAATGAGGAAGTGTTACCTCATTGCCCACATCTATGCACCTATGAAGGTGAAGGCAAGTCAAAGGAAGCACAATAGAACCCTCTCGAAGTCCAAGGTTGTTCTAAGGAAAATGGAGGGCCACAATGGTTGGGTCAACTAGAATTTTTATTCCTCTATGTAGCCTATGTTATGGGTCAGCGATAGGATCTAACAGATCATGAATCAGACTTCAAATGAGTAAGAAATAAAAAAAAAGAAAATCAAAGAAAAAAAGAGAATAAATGGAGAGGGAAATGAAAGAAAATCATAAAAAAAATAAGGAAGGAAGCTTCTTATAAATGAAAAATATCTATTTTAGTCCCTTAACTATGCCCGCATTCAAAATCAAGTTTTTCTTTACAATTTCATCTATAAATTGCATCTTGATTAGGATTTAATTACTAATTAATTCATTTAACTCATGTCATTAATTAATGAATTATCATTAATTGCGTATGTATTAAAATTCTAGATTCTCTGTCAAGTACATAATATAAAATATTATTACAGAAATTGATTTTGGCATTTTACATGCATTATCATTTTTGTCAAGGATTTTAAATCTATTTTTTTATATGATATAAAGCAATTATAACATGAATTTTCAAATCTTTAGATCTACTAGACGCTACATAGTAATTATGTTATTATTGCTAGATGTTCGATAGGAATTATAACACATTTCTCAAATCATAAATCGCTAAACGTCCTATAGGGAATATAGCAAAAATCAGTATATTTATTTTATTAAATGTCTTATAAAGAGTATAATAAAGCCCATTGTCACTAGACGTCCCAAAGGGAATATAGTGCAATTTGCCAAACACTACACAATAGTTACGATATTATTGCTAGACATCCATAGGAACTATAACATATTTCTCAAATCATAAATCGCTAAACATCCCACAAGGAATATAGCAAGAATCATTATATTTATTATGCTAAACGTCCTATAGGGAATATAGTGAAACTCATTTGCATATATCTCACTAGACATCTCAAAGGGGATATAGTGTAGTTTGCTAGACACTACATAATAGTTATGGTATTATTGCTAAACATTCCACAGGAACTATAGGATGTTTTCAAGTCACGAGTCGCTTAACGTCCCACGGGGAATATAGTGAAATGTATAAATTTCACTAGACGTTCCATAGGAAATATAGTGAAACATATTAAACATAGCATCTTGCTTAAAATTGGTCAGTAATTTAAGCACCAGCAAGTCAATTAGGATACAGTGAAGTACCCTAATTCTTTCTTTTAAAATTATGTGCCACTATTGCTTTGATGCAATTTATTAAGCAAACAATGAAAAAGGGGGACAACTTTAAGCACCTAATTTCAGGATACAATTGTGCATGCATGCAATGAAAGCCCCTATGATGAAAATCTAATTGAGGTGTCAATTTTTTCCTATTTATAGGACAAAATTGGTATGTTTTTGTGGATTGAATTGCAAAATAGGTTTGTTAAGGATTTGATTGCAAAAATTAGAAAATTTTGAGGACCTTTTTGAAATTTTAAAAAACATTGATCAATTGACATTACATAATGCCAGTTGGCATTAAGCAATTCCAATTAACATTACAGACATCGGTTGACATTCCGGAGTGCCAATTTTCACTAAAAAGTAATTTTTTTACGCTGAAAATTGATTTTTTCATAATTTTTCAATTTTTTTATTAGTCCAGGACACCATGTGTCCTTGTGTGTGTGTGTGAGTCTTTGATTTTTTTAAATCTCTATCACTCATTTTTTTATCTAGATTTTGAAATTTAAAAAAATTGCAGACTCCTAATCTCGCTCCCAATATCACGCAACTTCTCTACGTGAGCACAGAGTTAGAGGTTGCTAGGTCTGGCTTTAAATGCTAGAAGGAGGAGGCTACAAAAACCCTAAGGAAGGGCTAGAGAGATAGAGAGCTAGAGCTAGAGAGGTAGAGTCTATAAAAAAACCTAGAGAAGCAAAGAGGCTACCAAAAAAAAAACCAAAGAGAGGAAAGAAAAAAAAATCCTAGTTATTTTCTTCACTATGCAGAAAGCCACATAACATAGCTCTTCATTTTTTTTTCAAAACCTTCAGGAAATCAACAAAAATATGTTCTTTATTTTTAAAAGTCCAGAAAGTCAAGAAAAAAAAAACAATAGAGTCAATCTCAAAAAGGTGAAAATCCTAATTTGAGGGGCATTCAAACAACATTTGCACAACATCTTCTTTTTTTATTTTTTATTTTGATTTGATTTCTTAATTCGATTTCTTGATTGACTTATTACTAATTAATTTTTTTATTATTCTTTTTTGTTTTGATTGGTGTCTTGTGGTGCTTTAGATGTGAGGATGGTGATGTGAGATTTTAGAAGTATTGAAGAATCCGTAGGATGGCATGGACTGAGTTTTGTGAAATTCTCCTAGAATTTAGGATTTATTATTTTCTACATTATTTGGTTCATGGCTTTGACTGGATTGTAATTAATTTGCTTTAATTTCCTACATTATAATTTATAATAGCCCCAATAGAGGGAAATTAGCGGAATTTTAATTCTCTGCATTAAAAACTGATTAGTAATCTAGGCTCAATTTGTTAAAATCTAATTAGAATCAATGGAGGGAGTATATTAATTTAGGTTCCATATTAATTAAAATTAGGTTTTTTTCAAAGAAATTAATTGCATGTTTGATCTTTTTTTTATTTGATTATTTTTATGTTTTTTTTGACTTGTATATTGATTTTTGTATGTTTTGGGCCCCAAGCCCACGCTAGATTCTAACCCATTTAATAAATAGGCTTTAAAATGGTTTTTAGGTTTTAATTAATTTTAAAATCAATTTAGGCCCATTTAGGTTAATTAAATCTTAGGCCCATTTCTAGTTACTTAAAATTAATTTAGATTTAGCTCAACCCATTATTTTCATTTCTTTTAAAATGAATAGATTTAGGCTCCATTTTTATTTGAGTTAAAATTAAGTTAGACATAGGCCCACTTAATAATCTAATTTCTTCTTTAAAATTTGTAGACCATAGGCCTACTTCCTTAAGTAATTAAAATAATTAGATTTAGGATCACTAATTCAATTAAAATGTAGACCCATCTTTTGTCCATTTTACTTGTAAATAAAATATGTAGAATTAGCTAACTTTAATTAATAAAATTAATCTAGTTTAGACATAGGGATGCTACCTTTTGTATGCATTTTTGCATGTAATTTTATAACTTGTTGCTTTTAGGTTAAATGGATGTTTAATTAGGGATTAAATAAAATTGCATGTAATTAGAGAATAAGATATTAATTCATAAAGTAATTCTAAATAAACACGAGACTAAGAGAAGTTAGTGTTCCATTCCCAGATTCTCCTGGTTATGGTGATAGCTTTCTTTTAGAGAATTGAGTACCACCAAAATAATTTATCCCACTTATTACCCTAGGTAGCCACTTCTCATCTCCGTGCCATGTCTTTGTGATAATGGTTAGTGTGTTCTCTAGGGCCTGAGCCTAGTGTCGCAGATGTTAAAATCTTGGGTGCACGCTAAACCTCACTGTCAATAGAGGTGGTATCAGATGTTACCTTAGTAAGTTTTACTGAAAAATAGGGCTCATCAAATTTAACATGGCAGAAAACATAAATTCAGTCAATGGAAGGATCAAGGCAATGATGACCACGATGCATAGGAGAGCAACCTAAATAGATGCATGGTTTGGATCAAAAATTGAACTTTGATTTATTATATGGTCGAAGAAGGGGGTAAACACGACACCCAAAAATTTTAAATTCATGGAGGTTTGGCTCATGACCATATAATTTAGAATATGGAGTCTTGTTTTTCAAAAATTTTATTGGCAAAACATTGATGATTACAACAGTAGTATCAAAAGCTTAAGGCCAAAATTTAAAAGGAACTTGACTATGGGCAAGTAAAGTTAAGTCAATGTCAATAATATGTTGAATTTTGCACTCGATAAGACCATTTTGTTCATGTGTATAGGGGCAAGCTATACTATAAATGATTCTATGTGTTTGAAGAAATTTATTAATTTTTTGAAATTCTCCACACCAATCAAAGTGGTATGCTTGAATGTTGGTGTGAAATTAGGTTTTGTCAAATTCATGAAAATTAACAAAAACATTATAAACATCACTTTTATTTTTTAAAAAGAATATCCATGTGAATTGAGCAAAATCATCCACAAAATGAACAAAATATTTATATTCAACATTAGAAAGAATTGGGGAAGGACCTCAGACATTCGAATTTATGATTTGAAAAGGCGTAATGGATTTATTTTTAACTGTAGAAAAAGGTAACATAGAAAATTTGCCTAATAAACCAAATGAATAAGGGGTGGTGGAATTTTTTTTATGTTATCTAGCTATTGTGAAGAGCACTTGATGATGAGGATGACTGAGGTATAAGTGCCATTGAGCAAAAGAATTGACGTGATCGAAAATGAATGTATTATTGAAATTGGTAGGGAACTTATATAAGCCATGTCTATTTTTGCCTTTCAAAAGAGTCTACCTAGTTTCCTGGTCCTTAATAAGAAAAGAAGAAGCACCTATGTCAGCTAACCAAGGTTAGAGTGATAGGGAAGGCTGAGGGTAGTGATAGCCGAAGTGAGCCTAAGGAGTAAAGGCAAAGGATGACTAGTTGGTGGATGGACATTGGTTATGGCATTAGCATATGGTAGCATTATAGTTATGCGGTCCATAGATTTAGCATGGTTTTATTTTGCATGTCGAGGTGTCCATGAGGAACGAGGATTAGAAGAAGAAATGTGAGAGAAGTTAGGTGAATATCATTATGCAAAGGAAGGTCAAAAAAATGAAGAAGATAGGGTAAAAAGGAGAGGTGGTTTGTATACATAATTAGCCATATAGGATTTAGAATTACTCTTGAGTAATATTTCATGAGAAACCAATTGACTGTGAAGCACATTAAAGGTTATAAGTTCAGCTCGCATGTTTAAGTTAGAAATAATACCTTGATACTCCATGCCAATGTTTTGGAAAATTATTGCATTAAATTCTATAGTTGCCATTCTTCGGCTTGTTGATGCTAATACATCTACGATTGATTTGGCTTTGTAAAGGTATTATATGACTAAGAGATTATTCTTTTTAAATTCTTGTAGCTCTATATGAAGTTAAAGCTTTTGATTATAAGATATTGCACCAAAGGTGTTAGCAAGGGCAACCCATGCTTGGCAGGAAGATGTGACTCTAATTATGTATGGAAAAATGTCTTTGATGAGAAAGGAGAGTATCCAGGTTAACAACATCTAGTCCTTTTAAACCAAGACTAGAAAGTAGGGTTTAGGATCAATGAGGAAGGGTTATCGGTGTTCATGATAGTAACAGTAGGTGGTGGTGTTGATCCATCAATGAATCCCATGAGATCTTAGGAATTTGTGAGAGGTATAAGTTAAGTTTTCCAAGCTAGGTAATTTCTTGGATTAAGTTCAACCAAAAAATTTATTTGAGTAGAATTACAACAAGATGAAGAAGAGAAAGAGGGATGGATAACAAGTTGGGTTTCGATGTTGAAGGCCATGGTGCTCTGATTCCATGTAAAATTAAGTGAAAGAGAATAAAGTTTTGTATGTATATATATATATATATATATATATATCTTTGATGTATAGAGTTACAAGACTACTTATATAGTATCTAAGATACAAGAGATAGAGTCATAATAACTAACTAATAACAAAGAGTTTACAATAATATACAATGGTAATTCACTTCGGTAATAATTTGCCCCTTTCAATTCAATTATTTGACCCCACTTCATAATTGATCATATATTACCATTATTGTTCTACCCTATTGTCTTTCTTATTTTTGTAAAGTTTATGTTCATAAATGATCATATCTACTGTTCAATTATTTAGCTCGATTTTCCTATTAGTGATGAGTCATAATGATTTAAAAATTAATTTTACAAATCATTGAGAAAAGAATTTAAATCTCACATTTTAAAATATTTTTAAAAAAATGAAGAACGTTATATTATGTACTTTCTTATTGAATGACGTATTTAGCTAGAATTTTATGACATATATGAATCTCCATTTCATGATTCTTGAGTTTTACCGATCTAAAATGTATCACCATTTCCATGTCTCATGTGGGCACATATTAGAATTGGTACACAATAAGTACAATTTCTTTTCTAGCAATATACCAACTTTGGATATGCACTTTTCTAATGGGTTATTTACACTCACCATCCTTAATTTATTACTCCTTTTCTATTATGGCACTATCATTTCAAAGAATTAATTGGGTATATAAAAATCTCTAGTTTTTAATTTTAGTAATAGTAATCCCCATTTATTAATTTTTTATGAAATCCATATTGAAATGTTAATGTGTGCAAATAAAGGGATAGTGATGTGGCAAAAGTATTTTCAATAATGAACTAGATGTCATGCATGTGGGGTTTTTTATTAATTTAGCAAAGTTTGACAAGGGCTTATGTATTCTCTGGTTCATTATTGAAAATAATTTTTCCATAATATCATCTCCTTATTTTCCCATGCCAGCATTGTAATATTGATTTCATAGGAAATTAACACATGAGGATCACCATTACTAAAATTAAACATTAGGGGCTTTTGTGTACCCAATGATACTTTTAGATAATGGTGGGAAAGGGGTAATAAGTTAGGAACTATGAGTGTAAATGACCCCTTTTCTAATATAAAGCTAAATTGATTAGTATTATTCTTATGCTACAACCATGCAATTTGGATGCCTTTGAGTGATTATTTTAACTTTATCATATTTCTTTAGCCATCGATAATCAGAGTCCACTAGACTATAACTAATCTTATTTGACCTAAGCAAGATCACAGGAGTAGCAAAAGTCTCCTAACCACTAATTGAATATTGTTGTATACACAAGCACTCGAACCTAAAATCTCATTTAATTTTAAACAACCTCTTACCAGTTGATCTTAATAGTTGTTGGTTAGCTCTATCATATTCAAATTATAATCATTTAATGGATATAAAATTATAGGAGGAGATTACATGCAAGATTTAAGCTCCAAGTGCCACCTTTATATAGATTCATCACTATTATTAAATTAATCAAACAACCATGTTCACACAAAAAAAAAATTAATCAAACAACCAGTTTAATTTCCATAGATACCATAGCTGCGATTATCACCTTTTAATTAATACTTACTCCTAAGTTCTATATAGTCCCACACTAATTATTAAAGTATGCTAATTGCAAATATTAAAAAAAATTATCATTATTGAGACTTCTTCTTCCCTGATTGATCTGAATGACTACATATGTTTTGGAGTTAGTAACTTGAGGGCAAATATTGCACATTTGTCTCCAATATTCTCCATATGGTGTAAATGCAATGTCTATGTAATTATAGCTAGTGATAATTGCAAAAAGGAGAAAAGGCCTTCAAGCAAAGGTAACATCATGAGTTTTCATTACTTCTTTAACAGTTTTTAGTGAAGAAATAATTATGTTAGTAAGTTCCCTAAGTTGAAGAACTATTGCTCAGTTGACTAGAGTGTAAACTAATGTACTAAAAAATCACCCCAAGGTAGATTCTTGGAAAGGTGTGGTAGGACACAATGGTCCACTTAAATACCAACCTCCTAGACATAATTTTTACCAAGACAAGTAATTTAATAGCACAATAATTCATGAAAACTATACATGACAATAATTATTAAATAGACATAAAAGAGAACATCAAAATTTAATGAGGTTTGGCCAATTATGCCTATGTCGTTGGACACTAGCAAAATAATATTTTACTAATTTGAGGAAATATTACAAAAGAGAGAAAGAGTACAATTGCCTAAATATATGAGAGGAGGCAATTTTAGGATGGAAGGGAAGATTAATAAAGGGGGGAGGAGTTCTTTTATAACTAAAGAACTCCTCCCATTTTTTCTAAAATCCCGATATGGGATTTTGACAAAACCAATAAATCTTTACCTTAGCAAAATCCTATAAAATTCTCTCATAGATCTAATCTTGAGTAGTCTTTGCAAATTCCATCTTTCATTTTTTAACAATATTAACCAAGTCTAAACAATGTTTGATCTTGGTTGTAGTTACCACTTTTGTCATCATATTAGCAGGATTCTCAGTGGTTTGAATCTTCTGGATTATAACTCCACCTTCTTCTAGAATCTCCCTTACAAAGTGATATCGAATGTTGATATGCATTATCCTTGTATGATAAACCTGGTTCTTTGCTAAATAAATACACTATGACTATCACAATACACTTTGATGTGCTTATGCTCCATTCTTAGTTCACCAAGCAACCCTTAAAGCCAAATTGCCTCTTTTACAACCTCTGTAATTGCCATATACTCTATCTCCTTAATAGACAAAGCAACTATTGACTGTAAAGTGGACTTCCAACTAACAAGTGCCTTTATAAAAGTAAACATATAACCAGTAGTTGATCGATGCTTGTTTAAATCACTAGCATAATCAAAATAACAATACCCAACTACACATTAACTATCTTACCAATCCTGCTAAAATACTAAACTAACATCTATAGTGTTTAGAATACACTATAGAATCTATTTCATAGCTTGCTAATTCTCCTTTCTAGGATCATACATGTACCTACTTATAACCCCAACTGCTTATGAAATATCAGGCCTCGTACATACCATTGCATACATCAATCAACCAACGTCACTTGCATATGGTATTTTTGACATGTATTCTCATTCTACATTATTCTTTGGTGACATGGATGTACTAAGCTTGAAATGAGGAGCAAGTGGTGTACTAACTAGTTTTGACTTCTCATTCATGCCAAAACATTTTAGTACCTTCCTCAGATGTTCTTTTTGAGACAAACAAAGCCTCCCTAATTTCCTATCTTTGGATATTTCCATGCCAAGAATCTTCTTTGCTTCACTAAGATCCTTCATCTCAAATTCCTTATTAAATTAAGTCTTTAATTTCTCAATTTCTATCTGACTCCTAGAATCTATCAGCATATCATTAACATAAAAAAGAAGGTATGTATATAATCTATCTTGTAGCTTATAAAAATACACACAATGATCATATTTAATTCTCATATACTTTTGCCTTATCGTAAAATTTTAAAATCGCTTGTACCACTGCCTCAAAGATTGCTTCAATCCATAAAATGATTTTTCCAATTTGCATACCATCTTCTCTTTTCTAGCAACTTCGAATCCATCTAGCTGAGTCACGTAGATTTCCTTATCCAAGTCTCTAAGTCTCCATGTCAAAATGCAGTTTTTACATCCATCTGAACTAGTTTCAAATCCAATTATGCTACCAAAGCCAATAGAATTATATTGGAGGAATGCTTTATAACTGGAGAATATACTTCATTACATTTAATTCCCTCCATTTGAGTGTAGCCTTTAACCACTAATCTTGCTTTGTACTAAACATTATCTTTGTTAGAAAATCCCTCTTTCTTTACATATACCCATTTGTATCCAATTACCTTCCTTATCTTTGGAAGACTAGCTAGTTATCAAAACTTATTCTTCTGAAGGGACTGAATTGCTTCATTCTTGTTGATCCTCCACTTATCCTATTATGAACTTTGGACTACATCATTATAAGTGGTAGGAATGTCATCAATTACAACTGGTGATGTAGAAGTGACCATATTAGCATATAGAGCAGGTTGTCTAATAGTCTTCTTTATGTTCTTTAATGCAATTAATTCATGTTACTATGGAGGTTCTTAGGTCTAAACCTCTTCTTCATTTAACTCTTCTTCTGCTATGGGAGAGTCATCATCAGTTTCTTCATTGCTTGGGAAAATTCTTTTACCATCAAATTGCACCTATTTGGGAGTACCATCTTTCTGCACCATCTTTTTAGAAGTTACCTTTTTTAGCATAGTAGATTCATCAAAGTTAACATCCCTACTAAAGATTACTTTCTTTATTTCTAGACACCAAAGATAATAGCCTTTCACACCATTTGTGATCCCCATAAAAATTGTCTTATTTGCTCTTAGATCTAACTTTGGCTCTATAATATAGTAATATACAATGGAACCAAACACATGTAAGGAATAATAATATGTAATATGTTTTCCAAACTATTTCTCCAATGGCATTTTACCTTTAATAGCAGTCAATGGTAAGTGGTTGATAAGGTGACAAGCATATACTATAGCCTCAGCTTGAAATTCTTTGCCCAACCTAGTATTGGACAACATACACCAAACATTCTTTAGCAATGTTTGGTTCATTTGCATTGCCACCCCATTTTTTTATGATGTATATTTGATGGTGAAGTGTTTGACAATACCTTCATCTTCACAGACTTTCAAAAATGGATCATTTTTTAACTCTCCACCATTGTTTGTGCGAAGATGTTTACATTTTTTGCTTGTTTGAGTCTCCACCATCTTTTTCCATTTAAGGAAAATTTCCAACACCTCATCCTTCATCTTCATTGTATACACCCAATCTTCATGAAAAATTATAAAAAAAAAGGTGACATAATAGTGTTTTCCTCCTAATAAATCTATTTTGGAAGGCCCCCACACATCTGAATAAATATAATCCAAAATACCCTCAGTATTATACATTGCTATTCTAAATTTTACCCTTTTCTTCTTCCCTTTAATGCAATGCTCATAAAAATCCAATTTGTAGGCCCAAGCTCCATTCAATGATCCTTAATCTATTAACAATTTCAAGGATTTTTCTCTAGCATGCCCCAACCTAATATGCCATAACCTAGTTGCTTCTAACTCCTGATCATTAGTAAAAGCTACCACTACTACTATCCCAACAATTTTACTACATAAAAAGTAGTATATATTATTTTTTTGAATCCCTTTTATTATCATAAGTGCACTAGAGATTATTCTTATTTTCCTATCTTTCGCCCTTACTTAAAAACCTTTTTACTCTAAGGTTCCTATAAAGATGAGATTATTTATTAAATCTGGTACATAATAAAAACCTGTTAAGGTTCTAGTGGATCAATCTTGATTTCTCAAGAAAATTGAACTAGCCCCATGTGTGATAAAAGGGACATTATTTATTGTGTAGACAATTCCACCTCTTAGTTCATTCAAATCAAAGAACCGTTCTCGATAGAAGGTCATATGGTAGTTACAAGCTAAATGTAGTATCCATGAACTAGAATAACTGGATGATAGTGTAGAAACAATTGAAAGGTTTGAATCTACATTATCACACTTAGGTATATTTGAATTTGAGATAGCATTTCCCTTTCTAGGTTTGCCTTTGTCCTTTAGTGTATGATAATCTTTCTTTCAATGCCCTTTTTCTTAATAAAAGGCACATTGATCTTTGCTCAGTTTGGACTTTGACTTTGATCTCCCTCTCCTTTCTTTATTATAACTCTGTGAACATCCTCTAATAATTAAAGCTTCTGCTTCTACACTTGTGTTTTCATACTTTTCTTTCTTTCTCAATTCATAACTATACAAAGTAGCATTTACTTCACTAAGAGACATAACAACCTTCCCATAAAATATAGTAGTTTCAAGATACTCAAACTCATCAAGAAGTGATCCCACCAACATTAGAGCCAGATCTTCATCTTTAAAAGTCATATCCATATTCATAAGATTAGTTACCAGTTGAATAAAGCTAGTAATATGATCATTCATAGTGGTGCCTAGAATATAATTTAAGCAAACAACCTCTTTTTAATGTAGAACTTGTTTTGACTACTTTTTTTTAAGAATTTCTCCGCTAGTGCCTTCCATAATTTACTTGTAAAATTTTCTTTAGAAAATGAATACTTGTGCTCTCTAGAAAGACACAATCGAATGGTACCACATGCCAATCTATTAATCATCTTCCATTCTTTCTCCTCAATACTATTTGGTTTCTCTTATTCAATATTAATGTCTAGACCCTATTGAAAGAGGGCATTTAGAACCTGACTTTGCCACATGCCAAAATTACCATTTCCATACAAAATCTTCATTATAAATCTAGCATTTTTCATGGCATTTCTTACCAAAATTGAAGACGATGAACCTGTTTACATTAATGTGGATAATTTTGTGACATCTGCCATTTCTACTACAAATTCTATTTAATAGCTGTCAATGCGAAATTCTAACTAGCCCAAGGATATTTTTTCTATTGTGGAATATTAGCCTAAGCTTCAACCACGGAGCATACTAAAATAAACTAAGAGCTCTGATACCAATTGTTGTGGAATTCAGGTTAATTTACACTAATAATAACAAATTCACATTAAGAACTATTGCTTAAGTGACTAAAGTGTAAACTATTGTACTGAAAAATCACCATAAGGTAGATTCCTAGGAAAGGTGTAGTGGAATACAATGGTCCACTTAAATACCAACCTCTTAGAAAAAATTTATATTAAGACAAGTAATGTAATAAAATAATTTACAACAACTATACCTAACAATAGCTATTAAATAGACATAAAAAAAGCACCAATAATTAATGAGGTTCAACCAATTATGCCTACGTCCTAGGACACAACCAAAATAATATTTCATTAATTTGAGAAAATATTACAAAAGATAGAAAGAATAAGAAATTGCTTATATATAAGAGAGAAGACAATTTTGGAATGGAAGGGATGATGAACAAAGGGCGAGAGGGGAGGAGTTCTTTTATAACCAAAGAACTCCTCTCATTTTATCTAATAACCTGATGTGGATTTTGATAAAACTAATATCTCTTAGGCAATGATAGGGTAGAGAGCCAACTAAATGATGCATGCTACCTATTAGAGGTAGCTGCCATAGGACTAGTGGAAGATGTGAAATAGAGTTACTGGTTCTTGATTTTTTCCATACTTTGGATACCATGAAGATGAAAATTAGGAGGGTAATGGGATGAAAGGCAAATGATGTTCCATGGAAAAGATAGACATTTTAGAAACAAATGACTTCATTAAAAAATTGCAGTTCATTAATAGATATATAGAAGTTAGTTGCTAGGATGATTTTCTTCTTTAATTTTTTCAACAACAACAACATTATACTAATAGTAGACGATTGAGCATTAAGTTAGGATTAAGCATTCATATATAAATATTAAAATAAGGAGAGTTATTTGGTCTAAAAATAATGCATGATTAAGCATTATCTCAATGGTTATGCAATATCGTAGACTATTTTAATTTTTTTAGGGATGTTTTCTTAAATATATGGAAAAATAAAACAACTCAAAAATAAGGTTGACCAAAATTTTATTTCAAAAACACGTAAAATGAAAAAAAATCAAAAACACAAGATTCTTCTTTTTTTTTCATCTTCTTTTTTCTTTGCAAATTTTCTTTTCTTTTCCTTTTTTCATCTATCTATGACTTTTTCTACTCTCTCTTCTTCTCTTTCTATTTCGTCGCTGCCACTACCATTTGTTAACCTCAAAACCTTAATATCCACCATTTGATTATATATTTTTTCTCTATAATTTTTTCTTTTCCTCTTTTTTCATGTTTGTATGTCTTACTCTACTCTCTCTTCTTCTCCTTCTCTTCTGCCACCACTGCTTGTTAACCTTAAACCCTTAATCTCCACCATCTTATTATAGTACAATGAGTCTACTGATCTTTATTTGATTTATTAATCTAACTTTTACTTTTCTTGATCTTTTCCTTTCAATGGCTAGTAAAGATAAAAAAAAGATAAAGTAAAAAGAGAGAAAGTGAGTGACTTTAAGAGGAAAATTGTCTCTTTTGGTTTTTTTTTTTTAAAAGAAGAGTTTTCATAGCTAAAAATATGAATTTTATAAGTATTTTGGGCATTGAAACATGAGAGCTGTAATGAGTCTGGTTTGATTTTTTTTCGATTGATATAAGAGTATTTTCCTAGTTCATGGTCATTTTTCTAGTTTTCTTCAAGGTTATCTTCTAGTTATTTGCTTTTTTTTTTTAGTTTTATAAGGTTGTTTTTGCATTTTTTTGGTTATTTTGATAGTTGTTTTCATGGTTGTTTTTTGTTTTTTTTTTATTTTTTTAGTTGGTTCTTTTCAGTTTTATGAGTTTTTTTATAATGGTTGTTCTTTAGTTTTTTTTTTTATACAAAACCGCAAACACACGATATCACCAAGTAGTATGAAAATATCATCCCATAGAGACTCGTTCTAACCACCTATTAACTTAATTTTATATTGTCTAAAGCTTTCAAATATGGAATTTTAAAAAGGAAATTTAAAGTAAACAAATTAATTTATAAAATAAAAATAAATAAAATGAAGGAATAAACAATTAGTGAATGCAATGGTTAGGAATTGAATCTTTTTATGATCCTTAGTTAACTTTAATTAAATAACCTATTATTCTTGTAATTCCCGAGTAATCAATCTTTCTCAAGTATTAACCAATCTTAATTCATAACCTTCAAACAAGAACATTAAATCCTATTCTCATTGTGAACTCAATCCTTTGAATTAAATTATGAATTCAAAAACCCACTCCCGAATGGAATTTAATTCACTTATGATATCTTGACATATAAGCAATTTAAATCTATGTTTATAAATCCATTAAGATTTTGATTTCTCAATCTAAAATCCTAATTTTAATTATGCTAATGGTGATCAAGGATCAACATATAGTAAACACAATAAATATAGTTTTCAAGAATTAAGAATTAATTAATTAAAGGAAAAACTAATTCATGTTAATTCATTTTGAACTCATCAAACTCAACCTTCTCTTCCCCAACTTCAAGTGTTATTTTTCCTCTCTTGACATCAATGATAGCTCCAGTTATAGCTAAGAAAAGACATCTATGAATAATGGGAATATGAGAGTCTTTTTCCATTTTGACAATCACAAAATCATAAGAGACGCAAAATTGTCCCACTTTTACTGGAATATCCTCTAATATGCCCATAGGATATATAAATGATATATCTGCAAGCTATAATAAAATATTGGTAGGCTTAAGATCTCCTATGCTCAATTTCTTGCATAAAGATAGAGGCATTAAACTCACACCAACTCCTAAATCATAGAGAGCTTTAATAATAACTAATTTTCTAATAACACAAGCTATAAAGATACTCGTTGGATCTTTAAGTTTTAGAGGGACCTTATTTCTAATTATAGCACTGTATTCTTCATTCATTAATAGTCTCATAATCCTCCTACTTCCTTTTATTAATGATGATGTCTATGAGGTATTCGACATATTTTGGCATTTGGGTGATTGCCTGATATCTAACTATTTGAACACCTTTAAAACCTTTTGAAATTGCTTGTCAAGTGCTCCATTACCCATCCTTTACGGGAAAGGTAAACAAGGTGTCTTCGTCATCTTAGGCTCTTGATCTAACTCATTAATCTTTGGCTTCTCTCATTCTTTTGGTAATTGATCTGGCACAACCTTTGATTCTTAATCTTGTGCTCAAATTCAGGCAATTGCTTCCCACTTTGTAAAGTTATTGCATTCATATGCTCTCTTGGGGTTCTTAAGTTGACTAAAAAAATTTCCCATTTGTCAAAAATTGGAAGAGCTTGCTTGTGATGCTATTTGGTGTTCTAGCATATTATTGTGTATGGATAATTGTTCCAACCTTGCATCTATCTGCTTGAATTCTCTTCATGCTACTTAAAACCTTCTTGAAGTGTTTAATTTATCTTGCTTTATGATTGGATGAAGTTTTCCATCATCATCTCAAGATTGGACTTGGGTTCAGGTTGAGAGTAAGTGCTCTTTTACTAAAAACCTGATGGTGCTTTGTACCCTTGATTTGCATTTAAGTTTGAATTCCTTCCTTGATTTGACCATGAGAAATTTAAGTGGTTTCGCCATACAAGGTTGTATATGTTAGAGTGGTTTCTCCATCCAAGGTTGTATATGTTAGAGTTGGGATTCCCTAGAGGTATGTCTTTAAAGTCATTCAAAGCATTTAATTGCTCAATGGAATAACCTTACTAGAAAATGTTACCTTATTAATACATTGTGGTGGAATGTCCACCTCCATATACTTCACAAGATAACACATGTGATGGATAACATATGAAGTGGAGCTATTGTAACTGCTTTGTGAGGGAGTGTAATTTAGCATTTACCATGCTTAAGTTGTTAATCTCATACACTCTTACTAATTTTCTAGGTTGATTCTTTTTTCGTACCACTGATAATTATTCGATGCCATCTTTTCCAAGAGTGCATATGCACCATTTGGTGTTTTACTTATAAAAGAGCCTTGTACAATAACATCCATGGTGATTTACAAAGAATCAGATAGTCCTTAGTAGAATGTTTGATAAGGAGACAATTTAGAATGCCATAATGATGGCAATGTCTTTGTAGGTCTTTAAATCTCTCCCAAGCTTCATAAAGAGATTCTCCAAACTATTGCCTGAACCCTGCAAGGTATTGGCAATATTTAGTAGTCTTTCCAAGTGGATAATACTTGGTGAGAAAGGCCTTAAAAAGTATCCATAAGGTGATAGAATTTGGTGCCAATGACCCTAACCACAATTTCGTCTTGTCCTTTAATGAGAAGGGAAATAACTTAAGGCAAATAGCATTCGTGCTTACTCCATTGATCTTAAAAGTGTCATAAATGTCAAGGAAAGAAGTTAGATGAGCATTAGATCTTCTTATAGCAATCCACTTAACTGATATTATAAAACCATTTGGATGTATGTGGGTTTGATTTTGAAGGTATTAGCTTTGATAGTTGGCTTCACAATGCAGTTTTAGCTTCCTGTAAAACTTGGAACCCCATATTCTTCTAAAGCTCTTACTGCTTGGTTAGCCATTCTTTTTTCTTTTTCTCTTTTCTCCTTTCAGTTCTTTTTATAAGTCTTTTCAAATTCTAGATTTACTTTCTCTAGTTCAAGACTTTTTTTATCTTGTCTACATAAACAAGAATCAAATACCAAAAAAGAAAAAGCAAGAAAATTAAATATAATAAAAATAAAATGTTAGTTTAATGGAAAATAAAAAAGCAATAATATTGGTATCGCCGATCTCTCTGGCAACGGCACTAAAAACTTATTAAGCAATTTTCACAAGTGCACAGTTCACATAAGTAGTAAAGTTCGAGTATTGAGTATCGTTCCCACGAGGAGACTGATACCAAGTACTAGCCATAATTTTATCTCCACAAGCTAACAAAATATATCTAATTGAAATACAAAACTATATTAACTAACAAAGACAAATTCTAAATCTAAAATAAAAATTCAATAATCAAAAGAAAGAGTATGGATTCATTGCACTAGATACTTACTTGAATTATAAAATTTAATCATAATTCAAGTTGTTAATACAATCAAGGGTAAATTACTCGAATTACTTAAAGTCTCTTTTGAGATCATTCAATCATGTTAAAACTAATTACCGCCTACTTTCATGGTCAAGTAAATTAATTAAGACTCATTAAGTTCCTTAGAAATTTAATACTCCTTAAAGAATTCATTTACTTTTGTGTTCAAGGTTCTAAAGTTTCATAGGTCTATAAGCTAATAGATCATGCAACTTTCATTGTCTACTAAACTACCTAAAAGCATGTATTTAATCAAGCCTAAAATCAAATACAATAACATATAAAAGCAACCTGTAAAATTGACTGAATATTAACTTATTGAATTAAAACATATAAATCCAAACAAGTAGTAGTCTAGCTACACGAATCCAAACCTTGAGTAAATTAGTTACACATTATGGAAATAATTATAATAAAAGATATTCTAAACATGAGAATAATTATGCTTGAACATAATTGACTTGAAACTCTGCTTCTTCTCTGCTTAAAATATCTATAAATATTGATTTGAATGAATTCTCCCTTTGCCTGAATTGATGAATTGATCCTCTTTTTACAGCCATCTTGCCTTTAGAACTTCCAATTATAGAATATTCTTATTCTGTAATCTTCTAATTTTGAAATCTTTTAGATCCGTAATCCTAAATGAAAGACGAAGATTTTTCATGAGTGCACACCCTAGCACATGGCCATGCACAAGAGTGTGCACTGTGGCATGTATGCAAAGGTGTACATTAATTTTGTGTGCATACCCTAGTGCATGGCCATGTATCGGGTGTAAACTATTCTAAATTTATGCACAACCTGATACATGGCCATGTGGTTGGGTGTGTATAGCTTCTTCATCAGGCTTGGCTTTAATCATGTTAGTGCACACCTTCTTGCATAGTTATGTGGTGAAGCATGCAAGATTATTGATGACCACAAAATCATGTACTAGCCTATGTACACAGTTTGTGCAGAGAGACGTTCTAGAAACGGTTATACAGTAGCTTCAGTTCACAAAACTACAATAAATAATTTAATTAGATACTATAAAGCTCTTAATTATTAAACAAACATGAAAATGTATTCTTTAAAATGAAAATTAAATAATATTAATAACAACTAGAAAAACCAATACAAAACAAGTAAAATTAATAACAATTAAATAAACTTATAAAAACTTATTATAAAACCAAAAAAAGTGCTCCTAAAATTAAATGACACAATAATGTAGGCGCTCCAAATCCATGTCAAACACCTTATAATCACCCCAAAAGGAGTCCCAAATCACCTACAAAGTATAGAAACAAAATAAAGCTAACAATTAATATTATCAAATCAATTAAAACACAAAAACCAACTAATTAATGAGATAAACTAACCTAATAAATAATGAATTTACACAAAAACAGTTTTCATGGTTATTTTGGTGCTTATTTTTCTAGTTATTTTAATGGTTGTTCTTCTGGTTATTTTGATGATTATTTAGTTGTTTTGGTGATTGTTTTTCTAGTTGTTTTGGTGGTTATTTTTCTACTTGTTTCAACGGTTTTTTTTTTTTTTTTTGGTTCTTTTTCAGTTTGATGAGCTTGTTTTGTATTGGTTTTTCTAGTTGTTTTGCCAAATGCCTACAAAAACAACCAAAACTCACCATGTTCATCATCATCATCTTTTTCTTCTTTTGAAACTCATCTTCTAAAATTAAAGTTTTTTGCTCTAATTTCTTATTCAACATCATCATCTTTTCTTTTTCAATTTGTTTTCTAAAAAAAAACTCGTCATCATTATTTTTGTCATTATCATCTCAAAATCTCAATTATTTTCATCATGGTGTTGGGTGATATTCAGTATAGTTTTATATTCATGTATTTGCTTCTTCTCTAGTTCTTTCAGTAGAGATTGAGTGAGAGAGATTTCAGTTTTATGGGTTTGTTGTCTACTTCTTCATTCACTTTTGAACAAGAATAATAATAAACTATAAAAATGAAAAAAAGGTAAAGAAAAAGTGGAGAGTTAAGGATGAAAAAAAAAAAGCACACTGTATTTTTAAAAATATTTAGATCAAACAAAGTTTAGTGTTTAATTTTCTTTTTTATACCATTTTTGACTTTGTAATTAAATTGAATTGATCTCCTTAAATATTATTTAATTTCATTCTTATTTTTATTTTTTTTACTTTTGTTTAATTCTTTTGTCTTTTTTATTTTGACACACACACAAATATATATATATATATATATATATATATATATTACCTATTTTTAATAACACTAGTGATTTATGTTAGTAATAAAGATACAAGTTAGGGTTTGTTGGGAATTCATAAATTTATAACTCTTTTAAAATGAAAATAGTTAAGAAGTAATTTTCCTTTTAAGGACATTTTCAGATGTAAAATTTGAATCTTACTGTTTTCAATTTCAAAAGGGTAAATTGTCCCTTTATTATATAGTCTAACAATGAGCCCATTTGACTTCTTCATTTAAAAAAAAAATGAATGAATGTGATCTATAACTTGAATTGTAAAAATGGTAAATAGAAAAAAAAAAATAAAAAGGCCTAGTTTTGCGAGACACAGACAGAAGAAATAAAATAGAATTGGTGACAACTAAATTTGGAAGACCTAAAGAATAAACAATTGAATTTTCTTTGACGTGTGTCTAGAGTGGAAATATACAATTAATATAACGAATGTATGTGGAGTGAATGCACCGCAATATTCAAAGTGAAATTGTTAGTATAACAAATAAACTTTAATTATAGTGGTTAAATTTAATTTTTTGTTGATGATTTTAGTAAAAAAAAATTCTTATTCATTAAAAATTATTTTATTATAATAAATAAATTTGTTCTTCTATTTTTATTTTAATAAAATTAAATTGTTCTATTTCGGGTAAATTTTAAAACAAATACAATAATTTTATTTTTCAATAATAATATTTTATTTTTTATTTTATTTTAATAATATTCAATATATTTGGTTTCAAATTTAACATTTACAAGAGAAAAATAAAAAATAATCTAATACAAAAAAAATATTTAAGTCAATTTACTGGTTAAAATAAGACACATAAGTATTTTAACCTGTAAAATCTATTTGAAACATCATTTTATAAATTTTTTGCACGGTCAAATAATTAATTGTACAAAAAATTGTTTGAACTCTAAAATAGTAAAAGTGAAAAGTTTTGGATACCATTTATGTCTTTATCCCTAAAATATTTGACCAAGTTAGAAACATTACACCTTTTTTGGGATTTGAACTAAATACTCCCGCTTTTTCTAAATATTTGATGTTTTAGGCTTCTATTTTTGTTTCTAATTATTTGATGATTTTAATTACCAATGTATTTTAATTACTTTTTTTCTAGTATACCCTTACTTAAATATACTCATTTGGGAAATATACAAAGCTGATAATTGATTAAGAGAATAATTATAAGAGTAGTATAATATATGTCACGATCCAAAACAGGGACCATGACCGGCGTTAGGGAATGAGAATTCTTTCGAATCTGGAACCCGTAGCAAGCCTTAAAATAAAATAAAACATGCAATAATCGTAATAACATAAATAATATATTCTGCAGCGGAAATAAAATCATAAATATAATAAAATAAATATCCGCCAATGAAATTAAATCGAACATCTCATCTCATATATATAAATAAACTTTCAATACAAATCCAGTTCAAATCTTTAAAATACATAACTCACACAAATATAATACATAAACTCCACAACTGTTTATAACTACTGTAGTGTCTAGATCATAAAATAAAACTCAGATAAGTAGTTTATATAGTGAAGTCGGGGTGGAAGAAATCCAGCGTATATGTTTACTACTGAGGTCTAAAGACGATGACTCTCCTAAAAAATAGTCAACGGAGGGGAGTCAAACCTCATTGAGTTCATGTTATAATATATATACATGCATACTAAATGGCAATGCACATAGTCAATAACATATATAATAAGTATATATATACAAGCAAATACACACAGATGCAATAAAATCATTTTATATATATATTTTAAAAATCACTGTTTATGAAGGATCAAATAGAACCCTAGAAAATCGCAACCTTAAATAGTGTTAGACAAAACTCTAGCCATATAGGCTCACTTATTCCAAATATAATCACTTGTTCCATTTGGACAGTAGACTGACCCCAAGACACTAAGTCAACCGAGCTCTAGTAGTCTGACTATTAGTGTGATTGGCCCCGAGACATTTGGTCAACCGAGCTCCAGCAATTACACTCCCAAATCACATCTCACATCAAATCAAATCAATCTAATCAATATAATCAACATCCACAAATAGGTTAGTAATATAGCCTAAATGCTATCGGCGTATCAATACGTGCTCGGTCCTAGTGTTGCCCACTAGGTAGCACGTTCTATTGATATCCTTCATTATTATATAAAACATACATTCATAAAACAAATGATGCATGATATTAAATAAAATAGCAATATAAACCATATATATACTAGAAATATACCAAAAGTAAACCAGGTATATTTCAAGTATATATACGTCAAATAAATCCAATATATTTGCAAAATAAACTAGAAATATATTTAAAAATATTTTAAGTATAAATGTTTAATAAAACATGCATATAATTCAAAACATACCAAAATATACCAAAAGTAAACATAATTAATAAATAAATCGTTTATGCATATTTTACTAAAATAAATCGTACATTTTTAAAACATACACCCTAAAACACACACACACACACACACACACACACACACACACACATATATATATATATATATATATATATATATATATATATAACAACTCACTGTTATTGCGCTCCACGAGATGGGTCCGACGGGTCTGGTCCACTAGGCCTCGGTCTCGGCGCAACTAAACGAACAAATGGCAACAAAAATCAAAATAAATCTAATGAAAATTTTTAGAAACTCGATCTAGAATGTTAGACACATAATTAGAATTAGAATTCGATCGGACATCGCGCTTTACGAGAATTTTACCAAAAATCCGACAGAACCTCCCCTGTAAAATGGACATCTCTCTACTCAAAGAGTAGAGCCGGTCCTGTAAAGAAACACACTTCAAAAATAAACATAGTATTCACAACCACAATCCCTCGGTCGGACTCTAAACTACAATTCACCGATCGAGGTCCATAATTCACAGAACAATTATAAAATATCGAAAATACCCTTTTATAATAAAAATACATTTTATAAATCCAAATTACATAATAAACCTTAAAACATGTTAAAAACCGATAAAAACTCATTTATTTAGAAAAATCGTATATTATATATATAATTTGAAAATAATTTACGAAAAATATTTTTAATTAGTTAAAAATACTAAATAATTTGTAGAAATCATTTTTATACCTTAAATAACTATTAAAACCAATTTAATTACATTTTTAACCAATTTAGTGTCAAATTAACAAAATACCCCTATATATATAAATTTACTAAAATTAATCAAAAATTCACCAAAAATAGTATAACTACTCAAAATTAATTTTCTCAACATATAATTCAATAATATCAACAAATATACTCAATTAACCAATTAATTTCAATTAAACACATAATTAACCTAATTTTCTAAAAATTACATAAACTAAATAAATTCAAAATAAATATATAAAATTCAAAAAAAATACAAATAAATTCCTAAAATTCATTTCAACACCTATAATCACCATAAAACACAATTTCATAATTTACTTAATTGATTTTTGAAAATTAGAAAATATTAATAAAATAATAAAAAATTCACAAAAATCAAAATAATTCCCAAAAATTCCACAAAAATTCCAGAGTTTAGATTAACCTATAAGGATCAAAGTTTGTGAAGTAAGTTTGTTTGAATCAATCAAATTGAAGATCAAAAAATTCAAGAACCCTAATAGGCCGAAGTTGTAAAATCAAAACCTAGGGAAATCTAGACCATTTTAAGTGAAACAAAGCTTTGAATCACACTCACTAGAGCTCAAGGAGAAGATAGAGACCGGCGGTGTAGAAAACGGTGACCGGAATCACATCGATCGGAGCTAGGGTCAATTTTTGGCTTTTCGGGTTATTGCAGCGTTCACTGGTGCCAGAGAGGGTGGAAGGAGAGGCTGAGCAGCTAGAGGAAGGTGGTGGACGTCTGGCAAGCACACTGAATGGTGGTGAATGGAGTCACACATTGAGGGGAAGGGAAGGGGACGTCGGGAAAGAGAAGTAAAGGGTGAGGGCATGAGTTGTAAATTTGACAAACTATATATATATATATATATATATATATATATATATATATATATATATATATATATATATAGCTTTAACATTTTAATATTATAATACTATAATATTATACTCAAATTAATCTCACACCACATGTTAAAATAACAATATTTACACACATTATTTATTAAAAATATAAAATATAAGTTTAATTAAAATAACCCTAATTTTTATTTAAATGTACATATATATACATTTTATTTAGCACTTTAAATTATATATGGATTCATGCAAATTAATAAAACTATTTAAATTAATTAATATTAAATTATTTACATTTTAATTTTTTCGAAAATAAAATTTCCGAAAAAATTTTACGTAAATCTCTTAAAATAATATAAAATAATTAAAATTAGCTTTAATAAATAACAAACTCATAAAAATATCATAAATATGTACAAAAATTATTAACACTGCATATCCCGATGCAGTTTAAAATTATTAAAAAACTTGGGATATTACATTTATACATGCTAAAACCTTAATTTAAATGCTAAAACCTTAAATGATAAATAATTAGTAACAGAGGGAGTAACTTATTAGAAAAGCTAATAAATATAAATTTTTTAAAAACATGTTGTTAATTATTGTTGTTAATGTATTAAATAACCATTAAATACACAATGTGTTTTTAAATATAATTTCTTGTCTTTCTTATAGTATTTTTTAGCTACATAAATTATTTAAAAATAGTATATATTAATAAATGATAATTGATTATATTTGAATTATATAGTATTAAAATTATTAATAAAAATTATTTAAAATGAATTACAATATATAAATATTATTGTATACTTTTTTAAAAAATAATTATAGGTATATCTTTGAATTATTTAATTATTAATAATATTTATTCTACTATAAATTATAAAAAATAAATTACACATATTTAATTTAAATGAAGTTATTTATTGTTAGTTAATTAATAAGGATAAAATAGTCTAAATAAAAAATATATACAAATCAGTTATCAACTAATAAAAAAAAGTTTAAAAATAGAATGACCAAATTCATATCTATTTTAAATAAAAACAGAGAAAAAGCTCTAAAATAGAGTTGATCGATCAAATCCATAGATATTTTAGCGGTTGATTTTATAATGGGATTTTTTCATAAATAGATCAAAAATAAAAAATATTATCAAAAGCTACACTGATCAAAAATATTTTCAAAACTAACTTTTCCTTTTCCAAAATTAACTTCCCTAACTTTTTTATTTTAAATATAGACTACTTTCCTTTCCTCTCTTATTTTTAGGATGTTGTCTTCTTTTTTTCCTCAATGATTTTTTATCGAAATTTTTTTTCTACTATCTTCATTTTTTTCTCAATGTTTTTTTTTCTAAACATTTTTTTTCTATTTTCAAGGTTTTACTCAACATTTCTTTCTACTATCTTCATCTTTTTTTCTCAATGTTTTTTAATGTTCAACATTTTTTTCTATTTTTAATGTATGCTCACATTTTTTTGCTCAATATTTTTTATATTTTTACTTTTTTTTCCCTCAATGCTTTTCTTTCTCAACTTTTTTTTTTCTCTTCAAAACTTTTTTTTTTTCAAATGAATGATTATGAACTAAATATCTTGAATTATTGTAAAAACAAGTAATAAATATCTTCAACAGTTATAACAACAATCAATAAACAAAATTTTCCCCTTTTATATTCTTAAAGAATAAAGATTTTTATTTTTTTATTTTGATTTTTTTATTAAAATGTCTAACAAGCTTTTTTTTAAAAAAATATCATAAACTTGTTGATCATCAACATGTAACACATTTACAATTTTTATGGCGTATTTATAACAAACAAAAATAAAAACAACAAAAAGCAATAACATTGAAAAATAAAAAGCAACAACACATAAAAATAAAAGTAACAATACTAAAAATAAAAAGCAACAACACTAAAAAAATCAACAACATGGATAAATAGAAGCAACAATCGGAAAACAACAGAAAAAACAAGAAAAAACAAAAACAACAAGAACAACAAACAACAAAAAATGTATCTTTTTTTTATCAAGAATTAGAAATAAAATGATATCATAGTTAATCGTTAATGAAATATGAATTTATAATTCTCACCATAATACAAAAATAATTCTACAAGACTCTAGTCATAGTAATAGTAGTAGTAATAATAAACTTATCTAACAAGCCTTTTTTTCAAAAAAAAAATTATCATAAACTTATTGATCATTAATATGTAACACATTTACAATTTTTATGGCATATTTATAACAAACAAAAACAACAAAAAACAATAATACTGAAAAACAAAAAGCAACAACACTGAAAAATAAAAAGTAACAGTACTAAAAATAAAAAGCAACAACACTAATAAATCAACAACATGGAAAAATAGAAGCAACAATCAGAAAACAACAGAAAAAACAAGAAAAACCAAAAACAACAACTGAAAGACAATAAACAACAACAACAAACAACAAAAAATGTATCTTCTTTGATGAAGAATTAGAAATAAAATGATATCATAGTTAATCGTTAATGAAATTTGAATTTATAATTCTCACCATAATACAAAAATAATTCTACAAGACTCTAGTAATAGTAATAACTACTTTTGAGACAATATATTCACTGTTTATAAAACAAAAAATATATAAATTATATATAATTTTTAAGTAAAAATCATCGTGAGAAATATATTTAAATTAATTGATTTTTTAATCTCATAAAATTCAAATTAAGATTAAATGAATTTTACATTTGATGTTTAACTTAATATGCCAACCAATTCTTAAGCTTTAAAAAAGCCAAAATAAAAACACGCTGAACACCAACAATGAGACCAACTTTTCATAAATAGGCCACTTTTCAAAATATATAAATCCACTTTTGAAAAGCCAAAAGCAAAATTAATGTGTCAATGTTGGCCCATTAGTGATGTTATCCCATTTATAATTTCATCAAATAGCTGAATTTTAGCTCATTAAGGAAAAAAATTTATCAATTGTCTCAACCAAGTAAACCAATCATCCTATAATTATAAGATGTGAAATGTTCAAGATTCTTGCCCAAACAAGAAAACACTACATTGTCATGTGTAGTCATCATGTTAACAAGCGAAGTCAATGTAATTTGTATGCTACTACTAGATAGCATGTCCCACAAAATATAATTCAAGGATGCTGAGTTGGCTGGCTCCTGGATACCTCCACCGATTGGCTGCCTCAAACAATGGATTTTGAGTCCTCTGACCAGCAGCTCAACTTAGTAAATATCTCATAATTTATGATAGATTTAAATAAAATTATCTATAGTTTCCTCTTGCATTGCATGTGTCTTATATAGAGTTGAGGGGACTTCATGGAGCTAGAAATTTTATCATTGGGTTTCCAAAACTAGCATCATATCTATGGATGTGGGACAATGTTCCATAAAAAAAATTATCGTGGAATATAATCCACGAACTATAGTAAGTTTGGAAAAGAAAAGTTCAAAAGAAGAAAATAAAAAAGAACATGACAGAAAGCATTATTAATGCTTAAAATATATATAATCAACGAATAGGAGGTCACATTTTAGTTCAAGAAGTTACAACTCACAGCAAAAATTTGGGTCGCACCATGTGCAATCACAGTGATTGTAACAACTAAGGGAAAAAATTTTATAATTATCCTCTTATGAGTTATGATATACGGACACTTAAATTAATAAACATTTTTTTATAGTTATATTTTAATTTCTTTATATTCATGCTATTTAAATATTTTCAGTTTAAAAAATATACACTTTAATTAGAAGTTAGAAGTTATATCTCTGTATCTGTATTTCTGTTTTAGGTGTTTTCATATCTATATCCATGTCCATGCTATCTAATATACAAGCATTGATAATTAATCAAATGATGATCCGAGCATGGGCAATTATGGATACCAAAAATCCAACTTTAATAAGTTAAGTGAATAGAGTCATATAATTGCCACTTGCAAGGATAAATACACAAATCTAACTTAAATCGAAGTGCTCCAAAAGGTGTATCTGTTTTGTTTTGTTTTTTTTTATAACAAAGCTGTAGTTGTCAGGCATTATATTTCAACTTTTGGGTTTTCTGGTCATGTTCTTAAATCGATATCCTAATATTGTCGTAGTATGATTATAGCTATAAACAGTTTTTACTGCCATGGATCTCCTTGAGGTGTTCTTAACAAAAAATGTGAAGGTAGATGACATGAGAATTCAGTTTTTTTTATAAGAGTTTAAATCCTCTTTTCTTCTAAGAAACAAAAACTTATCAGTTTTAAACCAAGATTGTATGGTAATTATGCAAGTGAATGCTCAACACTAGCTAGTGTTGGTGCTTTTTACTTTGAAGAAATTTCCTATGTTGTTCCTTTCTTCAACAAATAAAATCTTCCACTCCATTAAATCATAAAAAAATAGAAAACAGAAGAAGTTTAGAAGACATATCCTTCTTCAATACCAGAACAGTTCTATATATGCCCCAAAATGATTCTTCACTGGATGGAAGCTTTTCAATACCAATAGCCTCACATTAATGCAGATGTTTCTTACTAGAGTAATAAATAATAATAGTTTTATTAAACACTTAAATTATAGCGGATCAAGTAAAAACATCTATCAGCTAAACCATATATGACTGATACAAACTAACATATAGGAGGGACATACGAAATAGGAATTAAGGTGAGATCATTTTTCCTCTTCAATACAGCACCAAAAACTTTAGTCATATCAAGAGTTTGTGACTTCACTCTAAAAGGTAGTTGTTGAGGAAATAAATATTTTCATTGTATATATTAGGAAGTAAATATTTATATACAATTATAAATAAAGTCTTTATTCTTTTTAAGATGTTATTCTATTCCTAATTAGGTTGTGATTAGAATTCCTATATGCATATATAAGGGATGTAACCCTTCTTTGAATATCATGAAAAAATATTTTTCTTGAATTTTTTCTCTTTTTCTCTGAATTTTATTTTTCATGGTATCAGAGCATACTTATTAAAATTGAATTTTTTTGTTGAATTCTTGAAATCGTATTTTTTCTTTCTTCCTTTGAATTCTTTGAATCTTCAAAATCATCGAGAATGGGCAACTATGGATTCCAAAAATCCAACTTGAATAAGGTATGTGAATAGAGTCATATAATTGCAACTTGCAATGATAAATACACAAATCTAACTTAGATCGAAGTACTCCAAAAGGTGTATCTGTTTTATTTTTTATTTTTTTTTATTTTTATTTTTTTAACAAAGTTGTAGTTATCAGGCATTATATTTCAGCTTTTGGGTTTTCTATTCATGTTCTTGAATCGATATCCTAATATTGCCGAAGTATGGTTATACCTACATGCAGTTTTTACTGCCATGGATCTCCTTGCGGTGTTCTTAACATAACATGTGAAGGAAGATGAGATAAGAATTCATTTTTTTTAAGAGTTTAAACCCTTTTTTCTTCTAAGATATAGAAAATTATTAGTTTCAAACCAAGATTGTATAGTAATTATGCAAGTGAATGCTCAACAATAGCTAGTGTTGGTGCTTTTTACTTTGAGGAAATTTGTTATGTTGTTCCTTTCTATAACTAAAATCCTCCACTCCAATAAATTATAATAAAATAGAAAAGAGAAGAACTTTAGAAGACACATCCTTCTTCAATACCAGAATAGTTCTATATATGCCCCAAAATGATTCTTTATTGGATGGAAGCTTTTTAATGCCAATAGCCTTGGATTAAAGCATATGTTTTTTACTAGAGTAATAAACAATAGTAGTTTTGCCAAACACTTAAATTGTAGTCGATCATCAATCAGCTAAACCAAATATGACTTATACAAACTAACATATAGGAGTGACGTATGGAATAGGAATTAAGGTGAGATCACTTTTCCTTTTTAGTACAACACCAAAAACTTCAGTCATATCAAGAGTTTCTGGCTTCACTCCAGGAGGCAGTTTCCAATCAAAATGGTACAACAGTTGTGCAAGTGGAAGCTCAACATTAGCCATGCCAAATGATACTCCTGGACATATCCTTCTTCCAGCGCCAAATGGGAGAAACTCAAAATTAGTCCCCTTATAATCAATTGAAAGATCTTGGAATCTCTCTGGAAAGAATTTCTCAGCTTCTATCCAGTAATTGGGATCTCTTCCAATAGCCCATACATTCACAATTACCTTGGACTTCACTGGAATATTATAACCATTAATCACACAGCTCTCTTTGCATTCTCTTGGAAGTAGCAATGGAATTGGAGCACATAGTCTTAGAGTTTCCTTGATTACCAACTTTAAGTAGTGGAGTTCGTGAAGTCGTGCTTCATCTATATTTCCTTGTTTGCTAAACACCCTCCTCACCTCTTCCTGTGCCTTTTCCATTACTCTTGGATTTTTTAGTAGCTCAGACAATGCCCATTCTATAGTTGTAGATGATGTCTCACTACCAGCAACGAAAATGTCCTGAAGGAAGAAATAGAGTATACACATTTATAATGACTACAAATTATATTTTTTTGATGAAACAGTTTATCAAAGTCAATTCTTTTCATGTTTTTTCTTTGCTACTTACTACTTGATGGGGTTTTAATAATAGATTCTAGGAAAAATGATCAATTCTATCATGAACTATACGTTAATTCTCAATCTAATCATAATTTCAAAGTTATATCAATTTGCTCCTCTAATTTTTTGAGTTGTGTCAAATCTATCCAAATGACATTAAGCTTGTGACATAGATGACATAGCAATCTGACGTTGTATAAGAGTGGCTGACATGGCAAAAAAGTTAAAACTCACTTGATCAATTCTATCCTTAATTATAGACCAATTATCAAACAAATCCTAATATTAAAGTGATTTTAATTTGCTCCTCCAACTTTTTTAGTTATGCCAAATCTATCAAGATGTTAATAAACTTATACCATATAGATGCAATGGTCATCCTACATGACATAAAAGCATTTGACATGATAAAAAAACTAAAACCTAAAACTCACAGTTTTTTAAATAAAAAACATAAGAAACAAGAATATATGGTTTGAATAATGAGATCATGACATGCAAATTGAATTATAATTTTTAACCTAATAAAAAACACTAACACTGAATATAGTGCACTTTATTCTTTTTAAAGAAAACTTTAGAAAGAATGGTGTAAAGGAAAAAAAAGGAATAAAATGAAGAAAATGTTCAATAAAAAGGACCCCCATAAGGTTACACCTACTTTAAGGAAGTTTAATTTTTCCATGTCATATGCTTTTATGTCATGTAAGATGACCATTGCATATATTTGATACAAGCTTAATGATGTCTAGATAGATTTGACACAACTCAAAAAGTTGGAGGAGCAAATTGAAATGACTTTGAAATTAGGATTAGTTTGATAATTGATCTATAGTTGTGGATAGAATTGATCAGGTAACTTTTAAACTTTTTGCCATGTCAGCCACTCTTATGTCATGTCAGATTATTATGTCATCTCTATCACAAGCTTAAGGTCGTTTGGATAGATTTGGAACAACTCAAAAAGTTAGAGGAGCAAATTGATATAACTTTGAAATTAGGATTAGATTGATAGACATATAGTTCAGGATAAAATTGATCATTTACCCTAGATTTGAACTTTATACTTATTATGCATTACTTGAGATGAGACTAGTTTATGCTTGTCGAATGATTATGAACTTAATCCTAAATCTTAGCAAAACCAAGTTGTGCAACCATGTGTATTTATGTTATAACAACATGATTCAAAAGATTAGATATACTAACCAGGATGACTGCTTTTATGTTGTCATCTGTTATAGGAACTTTAAGGTCTTCTTGATCCTGAAAATTTAAAAGGACATCCACTAAATCTTCTTCATTATCAGCACCAGATTTTCCTGCTGCCCTTTTAGTTCTATGATCATCAATGATGTTTTGGAGTATCTTATCTACTATTTGATGAATTCTCTTTAGTCTAGGAACCATCCCACTAATCCAATGAAGTAATTTGATGGAAGGATACACATCAGCAAGAGTAAAGCCTCCAACATCTACTATCAATTTATTGACAATTGGTATAAATATATCTTCTCCTTTCCATTTCTTACCAAATGCTGCTCTTGAAATTATGCTATACGTTAAAGAATTGAGCATCTTGCTTAAGTTGATTGGTGAACCTCCTGCATTATAGGACATAGATTTAATCATTTTTGAGACTTCTTCTTCCCTGATTGATCTGAATGACTGCACACGTTTTGTAGATAGTAGCTCGAGGTTGCAAATCTTTCGCATTTGTCTCCAATAGTCTCCACATGGTGCGAATGCAATGTCCGTATAATTATAACCAAACACACTTGCAGCAAGGAGATAAGGCCTTTGAGCAAAGGTAACATCATGAGTTTTCATCACTTCTTTAGCAGTTTCAGGTGAAGAAATAATGATGTTGGTAACTTCCCCAAGTTGAAGATGCATGAGAGGTCCATATTCTTTAGCTAAGTCTCTTAGGCGGTGATGGGGTAGAGAGCCAACTAAATGGTGCATGCTACCTATTAGAGGTAGCTTCCATGGCCCTGGTGGAAGATTTGGAGTTGAGTTATTGGTTGTTGATTTCTTCCATACTTTCGATACCATGAAGATGGAGATTAGGAAGGTGAAAAGAATTGGGAAGAAAGGGAATTGCTGTTCCATGACAAAGATGAACAATTTTCTGAGAAACAAAGACTAATTGATTACAAAAATTGCAGTTCGTTAACAGTTATATTGAGGTTAGCAGCTAGGTTGATTTTCTTTTTTAATGTTAGATTTTTGTCATTTAGTTATTTCATTATGTTAGGATTGAGCAATCATATAGTATTTTAATACTTGGAGAGTTATGATTAAGTGTTACCTCAATGTTTAAGCAATGTCTTATACTATTTTAATTTTCTATTACCATTTTGACCTGTGAATTCAGTTGTATATTATTCAATTTCAATTCTTATTTTTACATTTTTTGTGCTTTTATTTTGATTAAAATAATAAATTAAAATATTAATAAAAAAATTACCTAATTTTCAACAACACTAATGATATAATTTAGTAATAAAGATGCACATCAGGGTTTGTAAGGAAATTAATAAATCTATAACTCTTTCAAAGAGAAAGCGATGTGTAACTTAGACTTGGACAGTAAGGGAGTTGGGGTACACTAAATGAAAAAAATAATAATAATACAATTTGAATTCTGAAATTTTGAACTTAGACTTGGACTGTAAGGGGGATGAGCTTAGTTTTTTCGTGACAGAAGAAATAAAATAGTTGTTCTATTAACCTATGTCTTAAGTTGAAGTCATGCGCGCGATCCACTACTCTCATTTGATTTCTTAATTGTTAAAAATAAAATAGCATGTGTGACAACTACAGTTGGAGGACCAAAGACTTAAACAATTAACAATTGAGAATAACTGGAAAGTGCTTTATTTTGAGTAAAATAATATTTTTTTTATTAAATTAGTGTCCGGAACCGGAACCTATCATATTATAAGTACATAATACTTTTTTTCACCAAACAAACTAACAAAATTCATTTTTCTCAATTTTTGAGTTAATTTTTTTGTTCTTTAATCTCATAAAAATTAATTACACATAGTTTATGGATGTGAATAAGTGACTAAAGAAACACTAATTCAGCCTTATTTAATTTAAAAGTTCTAGTGTTCAAATTGATTGGTAGAAATATGTAATTAATATATGATTTTTTTTTTAATTTCTTACATATACGTTAGATCCGATTGTATATGACATAATAAATACAATAATTTGATAAGATCACATATTAAAATTATAAAATTAATTTGAATTATATGGCGAAAAAATGATATAATAATCTGCAAAAAAAAGGGTAAATTTTAAGATCGCCGATACTATCATATGAAAAAAAAATTAGAAATATATGAATTAAATCTTTATTCAACTCAAAAGATTGAAGTGTTGGATGGATGTGTTAAATTAGTATATAAACTAATTTAATCTTTTATATATTACCCATGTAAGATTGATTATCTATATATTATTATCTTCAATATATCATAGTTTATGCCCAAACTACTTTTGTTAATTGTTGCTCTAAAAGGCTGGTTGAAGCTGAGAAAGATTTTATTACAAATTTTAGGCTAAAAATTTGATATTCAAGGCCTAATACTGTTTCTAGTGTATGTGACGCAACCTGGGCAGAGAATTGAACTTGATCTATTGGGTTCATGTCCAACCAAAGCCTAGTGGATCTTTTTTTTTTTTTTTTTTTTTTTTTTTAAACAAAGCATAATGGATCTTGGTAGTGCTTGCATTACCCAACTGCAAGTTTTGATCGAGTAGAAGAGTGTAGATGTCTCTCAATCCATCTATCAGTAAGACCTAGCTCCACACTATTCCATCGCAATGATGTCCACATCAATCATGTGGTTTCCAAACCTTGCATCATATGTATGGACGAGGGACAATATTCGGGAAAAAAAATGACAAGTATACAATAGGACATACAGCATTACATGCAAAGATTATACACTGTGATATAGACTCACAACAATCATAGTGATTATAACAACTGCATACCAAGGATGTGTAGTAAAAGTATAACCAAAAAAAAAAAAATTCACTTTGTTAGCAAAAGGAGACAAAGCCACTCGATTATTTGTTTTGGTAGTGTTTTTGTAGATTTTAGATGACCACGTAATGCTTTTTTTTTTTTTTTTTGCAATAGGAGGGAACATAATTTAAGTTTCAGTATAATAAAAAACAGTTCTCTCCTTTTAAATCGATAATAAAAAAATTCAAATACTACATCTTATAATACTCTTAAAGAGAAATTAACACTTTATTACTCTCTCACTAGCCATAATACATTTATTTACTTATTAAGGTTTGGAAGCTGCTTTAAAAGCAAAGTAATGTTTAAGAAACTATAGGAGTCATTAAATATGTATAGGTATAAAATTAACAATTTATTTTGTTGATTTAAATGTTAAGAAGTGTTATAACATGAATTTTTATAAATTATAAAATTCAATTTCCGGAATTTACAGTGTTAGTAATTATTTTATTAAATTATTGTATTTGATTATTAGTGAAATTAAATTAAATTTTGGTGTTGAATATTATTTTAATATTATTTATATTATTATTTATATAAAGTATTGAGTTAGTGTATTTGTAATACTTTAATATATATTTAATAATTGTTAGAGTATATTTTTAATATATTATGTGGATAAAAAAAATGAGAAGATATTTTATTTTTAAAATAATAAAATTGTCCTCTTGTTAAAAAAAATTGTAAAAACGTGCAATATGCATTTTCCCCCTCCCCTTTTCTTATTCTTCCCTTCTTCTCTTATTCTTCCCCACTCCCCTACACACACATCGACAGCACCACCACTAGCCACCATGCCACCTCCACTTGTCCAGCACAATTGCCACCACCTTCCCTTTCTTCTTTATTTTTCAGTTTTGTATAGTGATCGGATTGAAGAATAGCTTGCCAGTGACGTTTTAGGCCACCTCAGGCCAAGTTTTAGAGCTCGTTCTCTTCATCTCAGAGTGGGCTTGATTTCTCCTCAATTAATTTATCCGGGTAACTGCGGTAACGACTCCAATTTTATGAAATTTTTTGACGTTAATTTTGATTAATTTGTGAAATTGAGCTTAAATTAGGTTGATTTTGTTAAATTGACTTTAGAGTAGTGTTGTTGAGGTTATGAGCTCTCCAAATATGTGTTTAGATTTAATTTTGGAGATTATTTTTAAAATGGCACTATTATTGGCTCAGGTTACTGTTTCAAGCTCGGGAAGATTATATTTTTAATAACTAATTATTTTGAGCAAGTTTAGTGAAGTGATGTTGATGAGATTGCATTGACATTTATGGATGGATTTGACAAAGTGGGTGTGCACACTTGAGCTTTAAATGGACTGTCGTGGCAACCCCGATTAAACCATAGAGCCCATAATATATCAAATCAAAGCTGATTTAGAGCTCTATAATGGGTGCTACACATTATGTATATAGCAATCCATCTTCGGGCCTAAAGTCCTTTATTTAGGCCCTAAAATTTGGCTCCAAAGTTTCCGTTCCTTTTTTGGGTTTTTTTTATCTTTTCTTCAATTTTTTTCATTTTTAGGGTTTTTTTTCCCAAACTCCATTTATTTGTCTCTTTAGGGTTGTTTAAGGATGACTTTTATTGAATTATTAAATCAAATTTATTTTCTTCTAATATTTGGTATTCCTTGTGTGAATCAACGATTATTGATGTCTATTTCCTGGCATTTATGCATAAATCAACAGGTTATAGAAGATTATTAAATGGTAATTGTGCATGATTCAATGTTAAGTAATATTTATTTAATTTTCTAGGCTTCCTCTACGTTAATTGGTATCATAGCTAACAATGTTCCTAGGGTTTTATTAAAAAAATGGCACAAATAAGACAACAACAATGCCTGGATGAAGTTTATAAGCGAGAGGCTGATCAATGGGTTGAGCAGCGATTCGAGCATATTGAGCAAGCAATAGGATAACTTGGGCTGACGATAGGGCAAATATGGCAAATGGTGGAGCAAATGAATGAGAGGATGGTTGCCCTAATGATCAACCAGAATAAAAATACCTACAACCAAAATTGTCATAACCATTATAGGGCTTGTGTATATGAGATCTCTGATGAAGAGGAGGACGAGTATGAAGAAGAGGTGTCACGCAGATGTAGAAGGGTTGCTGCGAATGAAGACAGATGTCGTTGGGAGTCTAAAATGCAAAATATAATTCTATAATTCCATGGCAGCCTTCAACCTGAAGAGTTCCTTGTTTGGCCAGTGACGATTGAGGAGATCTTGGAATTCAAGGGAGTACCTGATGATAAATGGGTGCCTTTGGTGGCAACTAGATTGCGAGGGAGAGCTACAACATGGTGGCAACAATTGAAGTTGACTCACACCAGGTTGGGGAAGGAGAAAATCAACACTTGGTAGAAGATGATAAAACACATGAGAGCCACTTTCCTTTATATAATTACTAGAGGTTGATGTATCAAAGGCTACAGAATTTGAAATAGGGTCTAAAGTCGATGGATGAATATACCACTGAATTTTACCAACTGATTGCTAGGAATGAAATATATGAGATAGAGGACCAGTTGGTGTCACGAAACATTGGAGGCTTGAAATTGCAGATCCAAGATATTTTTAATATGTTTGATCATGTGTCTATTTTAGTGGCTCATCAGAGGGTGTTAATGGTAGAGAAGCAGTCACATTGTACTTCTATTACTGGAGGTTTAAATGTTGGTGCTAATAGTAGTGGTGGTTAAACCAAAACACCAGTTGGAAATAGTGGGTTAGGGTAATTTAATAGAATAACTAGTCTATTTAATAAAGTAGCTGGCAATAGTGCTATGAAGTGCTTTAATTGTGGTGAACCTGGTCATAGGCAAGTTGAATGTAAAAAGACTGCTAGAAAAAAAAGCTTGTTCAATGAAACAGACAACTATGATGAGGATTTAGTCAAGATTAAAGGTGCAGTAGTATATGATGATGAAGGAACTGAAGAAGTGCAACTGGAAGAAGATGTTGGTGTGTCATTAGTGGTTAGGCAATCCTGTTTAACTCTAAGGGCTGCAGATAAGAATGAGTGGCTGCGGAGCAACATATTTCAATTGACTTGTACCATCCAGAATAAGGTATGCCATTTTATAATTGATGGTGGAAGTTATAAAAATATTGTGCCTTATAAGGCTGTCAAAAAATTTAAAATTCAGACCGAGAAACATCATAAGCCCTACATGCTAGCTTGGCTTTAAAAAGGCAATGAAGTTTAAGTGTTAAAGCATGCCTTGATTCCTTTGTCAATTGGTTTGAAATATAAAGATATTTTTTGGTGTGATGTTGTTGCCATGGATGCATTCCATTTGCTTTTAGGAAGGCCTTGGCAATATAATAAGGATGTTACTCATAGTAGGTGAACTAACACCTATAGTTTTATTTTAATGGGGTCAAAATTGTATTGTTGCTTAGTAGACATGTGTTCGAGAAGCCTAAGTAAGAAGGTGTTACAGTTAGTGTCAATAAACTATTGTCCTTGGCCTAATTTAATGAGTTGTACGAGTTGGACAAAGGGTATATGTTGGTAGGGAAGGAAGTGACCGACTTAGTCCATGTTCCATAGGTTGTCGCTCCACTTATTACAGAATTTGATGATCTGTTTCCTGAGGAGCTACCAGAAGGATTGCCACATTTACGCGACATTCAGCACCATATTGATTTGGTGCCTTGCCCAACAGACCACATTATTGGGTGAGTCCCAGTGAACATGAGGAATTATGTCAACAAATGGAAAAGCTGTTAGTCAAAGGGCATATTAAAGAGAGCATGAGTCCTTGTACAGTATTTGCCCTCTTGATAGCCATAAAAGATAGATCATGGTGTATGTGTGTGGACAGTAGAGCCATCAATAAAATTATAGCGAGGTATAGATTTCCTATTCCTTGGTTATATGAATTGGTTGATTAGATTAGCGGTGCTAATATTTTCACCAAGCTTGATTTGAAAAGTGGTTATTATCAAATTTTTGTGAGACTTGGGGATGAATGTAAAACAACATTTAAGACTAGGGAGGGTTGTATGAATGGCTTGTAATGCCATTTGGTTTGTCTAATGCTCATAGTACTTTTATGCGAGTCATGAATCAGTTGTTGTGGCCTTTTATTGGCAGATTTATGGCAGTGTACTTTGATGATATCCTAATATTTAAAGCTAACCCGGATGAGCACATGCATTATATTAGAGAGGTTTTTAGTGTGTTATGCAGGGAGAAATTCTATGATGCCATAATGAAGTGTGTTTTTATGACCCCAAAAGTGTTATTTTTAGGGAATGTGGTTTCAGGAGTTGGTTTGGAGGTGGATGCAGCAAAGGTGGTAGAAATAAAAGAGTGGCCTAGATCAGCAACCTTGATAAAAGTGTAGAGTTTCCATGGCCTGACATCCTTTTATAGGTGGTTCATTGCTAATTTTAGCACCATAATGGCACCAATCACATATTGCATGAAAGGCAGTAGGCTTGAATGGACAGATGAGGTAGAGACAACATTCAATTTGATTAAAGAACACCTTACAACTACACCAATCTTAGCATTGCCAGACTTTTCTTAACCTTTCAAGTTACATACAGATGCTTCTATGGTGGGCATTGGGGCAGTTTTGAGTCATAATGGCAGGCCTGTGGCTTTCTTTAGTGAGAAATTATCTGGTTCAAAACTCAATTATAGCACTTATGATATTGAGTTTTATGCAGTTGTGCAAGCAGTGAGGCATTAATATCATTATCTATTTCACAGGGAGTTTGTTTTGTACATAGAACATGATTCTTTAAGGCACCTACACCAACAGGATAAGGTGTCGCTGTACTATGCAAGATGGGTGGACTATTTGGAGTGGTTCACTTATGTGGTGAAACATAAGTTTGGGGTCATTAATCTAGTGGTTGATGCTTTAAGTTGTAAAATTTATTTACTGGGGGCTATGAGAATTAAAGTGCTTGGGTTTGATTATTTTCATGATATGCTTGCATCTGACCCCTATTTTTCCATAGTGATATAAGATGTGTTGGCTAAGAGGAAGATAAAGCTTTTATTGTAGGCTGGATTTTTATTTAAGGGTAATCAGCTGTGTATCCCCGATTGTAGCCTTCGCTTGCAGATCATAAGGGAGTTATATGGAGAGGGGCATCTTGGTAGAGATAGAACTTTACAATTAATCCAGGCCTCCTACTTCTGGCCTTCAGTTCATAAAGAAGTTAAGAAGTATGTGCAAAGGTGTAAAATCTATCAAATCTCTAAAGGGACAGCCATAAATGTAGGGCTTTATATGCCTTTACCAATCCCTTCTCAACTTTGGGTTGATATTAGCATGGACTTTGTATTAGGATTACTGCGAATACAATGAGGTAATGACTCCATCTTTATTGTTGTTGATAAATTTTCTAAGATGGTTCATTTTATTCCTTGCAAGAAGACTCTAGACACAGTAAATGTGGCACAACTGTTCTTTAAGGATGTGTATTGTCTACATGGGTTGCCTACATCCATTGTCTATAACAGAGATACTCATTTCCTTAGTCATTTCTAGCACAACCTTTGGAAGATGACCAATACCCAATTGAATTTCAGTAATTCCTATCACCATTAAATAGATGGGTAAACATAAGTAGTGAACATGTCTTCAGGCAAACTATTGCGTTATCTAGTGGGGGACCATGTGAAGGGTTGAGATCATAAGCTATGTCAGGCAAAATTCACTCATAAACACACTGTTTATCGAAGCATAAGATTCAGTCCTTTTCAGGTTGTTTATTCCATTCAGCTAAGAGGTCATCTTGACTTAATGCCCCTGCCTTGCAAGACTAGAGTCCATGGGAAAGCAGCAAATTTTGTTTTAGCCTTATAGGATGTACATAAGACAGTCTTTGATAATATGTCTACTACTAACTCTAAGTACAAGTAGCTTATAGATTAGAAATGTAGACCTTTGGAGTTTGAGGTAAGTGATTTTGTGTGGGCAATCCTAATAAAAGATCAATTTTTAACTAGGGAGTACAATAAGCTATTTGCCAAGAAGATTGGTCCAATCGAAGTGGTGGAGAAGATAAATTCCAATGCCTATTGTCTAAAGCAGCCTAGTCATGTTCGAACTATAGATGTATTTAATGTTAAACATCTAATTCCATTCACTGTCGATTCTTCTTCTGATGATTCTTTGTCGAATTCAAGGCTGAATTTTCTATCACTTGGGGGAATGATGTATATGAGATTGTATTGATGTTTATGGATGGATTTGACAAAATGGGCATGCACACTTAGGGTTCAAATGGACAGTCGTGGTGACCCTGATTGAACCACGGGGCCTATAATATATTAAATTGAAGTTGACTCATAGCTCTATAATAAGTGCTATACACTATGTTTGTAGCAATCCATCTTTGGGCCCACATTCCTTTGTTTAGGCCCTCAAATTTGGCTTTAAAGTTTATGTTCCTTTTTTGTGGTTTTTTTTTTGTCTTTTCTTCTTTTGTTTTTGTTTTTAGGGTTTTTTTTTCCAAACTCTATTTATTTATCTCTTTGGGGTTGTTTGAGAATGGCTTTTGTTGAATTGTTAAATCAAATTTATTTTCTTCCAATATTTGATATTCCATGTGTGAATCAACAATTATTGATGCCTATTTCCTAACATTTGTGCACAACTGAACAAGTTATAAATGATTGTTAGACAGTAATCGTACGCGATTCAACGTTAAACAATATTTATCCAATTTCCTAGGCTTCTGCTACGTCATGAAGGAAGTTTATTGAAATTATATTTAGAATTTTTATTATAAATTTTTTAATGTTTATGTGAAAAATGAATTTTTGTAAAAATTAGTAATTTTTAGATTTTAGTTGAAATTATTATTAATTATAATGTTTTAGACAGTTCTTGAGTAATAAATAGTATTAAACTAATTTTTATAAATTTATTTCCTATTTTTAGCTAATTATTAGTAATTTTTGAAAAATATATAAATAATAATTTTATTTATTATTTTTAAGCTTAAATGAGTTTTTGATTATTTTGATTATATATTTTGGTAATTTAAATAATTAATCGTAATTAATGCTATTTAATTGCAAACTAGAAGAATGGATTTTATTAATATAATTTAATTACAAATTAAGATTTTATTATTTATTTTGGAAATAAATATTTTTTATACTTTTATTATGTAAATAAATTGATTTGTGATATTTAAATGAATTTTTATGATTTTTGGTGAAAAATTAGAATTTATATTATTTTATTAATAGTAGATTGTGTTGGTTATCAGTTGGGCAATAATTGTAGTTCAAGAGCCCAACTCGAGAAGTTAAACTTTGTGGATATTTTGAATTGTGTTTGCATACAGGATCAACTTTACTTTAATAGAGGGAAGTCCATTTTACAATGAAGACTCTGTCAAATATTCGATAGATTTCTTGTAAAACATGGCTTCAATCAGTACTAAGTTTTGAGTTTTAGTCAAGTAGTTCCTAGATCAAGTTGTTCTTTAAAAATTCTATATGTAGAAAAAAATTTAGGAATTTAATTCTAATATCATTATTCTTATTATTATTCATTAGTTGCACTGTGAGCTATGCCTACTGGACCAGGCCAGCTGAACCAAGGTAGAGAAGTGAAGTAGAACTATGAGTTATTATTATATGTATGCATGACATATAGAGATCATTGTTAGCATCTATATTTGATGATATGAATTTAATATATTAGTTTGCTTCATATTTTATTTATTTATTTATTATTATTATCATTATCATATATATGCACATATGTGATTTCATACATATATATTGTAAATGCAAACATTATGTTCGTAATTTGGCTGCTTTACATATTTAATATGATTTTATTTATTTAATTATTTTTGATAAAATATTTTAGAGGATAACATAGAACGTGTGATCTAGTAGGCTACACTAGGACTGTGTGCGCACGTTAAAATGTTAGGATTGATATTATGGAATTTATGATTTGAAATATGGATTATTCAGATTTATGAGGTTTATTGATAGTAATGATTGCAGTAGCTCGATTCATCAGAAAGGGTCTTGAGGCTAGTCATACAGACGACATGACTACTATAACTCAGTTGATCTAGTGTCTCAAGGCCAATCATGCCGACAGTGAGACTATGGGACCTTGATTGACTCAGTGTCTTAGGGCCAGTCCACTATTACATTTGAAAAGAGAAATATTTTTAAATTTAAGTGAGTCTGTTCGCTAGTGCGGTTCAGTATTGAGGTTGCGAAAAATTTTAGGGTTCTACTCCAATCCTCCAATAAAATAAAATACGAATAATATTTTTAAGCATTTGTATGTACTACATGTATGCATTATGTAAATATAAATATACAAATATTATTATTGATGCCTATGTGTACATGCATTAGGTTACATGCATATATATAATAATGGTTTACTCAGTGAGGTTTGATCCCCCTCAACTATTTTTTTAGGATTTTTCTTCTCAGACCTCTCCTAGATTCCCTCTTCGCCAAGTTCTTTGTTTCCGGGCTGATTTATGTAAACTTTGAACTTTTATCTCTCTGCATTATTAGATCTATAGTATGTCTGAATGTTATGAGCTATACTATTGATCTGGAGCATTGTAAAAGACCTTAATTTGATATTATCTATGAAATTTTGATATGATACTTTTTATTTATGAAAGATATTGATAATGCAGTAAAAAGTTTTATTTCTTTATATTATTTAAAGTTTTAATTTTAAGATATTTTTATGGTATGTTTGGTAAGAGTTTTTTTTTTTAAGGCTTGTTAGGAGTTCCGAATTTGTGTGAATTTTCATTCTCTAGCACCACCCATGATTCTCGGGTTTGGATCATGACAAGAAGTTTCAATTAAACTTTTCAAGTGGAATCTCGAGTCTAAATATTATGCATGAAGAAAAAGTGGTAAGAGTTTATTCGGACAAAATTTAAAGAATTAATACAATAAAATATAAAAATTCAAGTAATTTTATACAAATTTCAAAAAAAAAATTAAAAATTATTTTGTGAATTATAGGATCCAATAACAATTCCAAAATAAGATTTGAAGTCATTGTCTAATTAATTATTGTCAGCTTGGCAATGGCATTTACATGGTGTTTGCCATTTAGGATAGGGCAAAGAATTTTATGGCAATATAATTACTTGAAAATTCTTCTATAACCGTTCGATGTTCATCTTTATCTGTTCAATCTCCATTCGCATAAGATTTTGTGGCCTTAATTGATTTCAACATAATTGAAAATGGCTAGTTAATAAAATCCATTTATCCAAAATGTTGCAGTTAATTATGTAGCCTTTGTTTTGACCAAAAAAAAATAAAATTAGCCTTTGAAACCAACTTTAAGAACTCCCTTCGCCATAATTTTCTATAGCTAAATAATGTTGGTTGAGACCAAATTAACTAACGTGTCAGTCAATAACTTGTGTAATAGAAGAATTTCTTATATTTTCTTTTGTTTGAATCATGGTATTTAGAATTTTATCATATCCTGACTACTTTAATTTAATTTAAATAGAACCATACGATCCACCATTCAACCTGAAAGTATCACTTAAATGGGAATAGTACATATCAACTGATCCTTGATGTAACCTTATTGGCACCTGTGGTATTGATGCATAGAGGAATTACTGACAATAATAATGATAATTAATGAGAATATAAAAAAGTGAGAGGACTAAATTGAAACCCTAAGTTAAAGGGTATACATTAAAAAATTGGGTTTCTGGCTAAAGATAATTGCAAAGTAATATAGGGGCTAAAATAAATATTCCCAGCAAAAGAAATGGCAGGGCCTAATTTGAACCCTTTTCTTGAAGGTTTTCTTGTGATCATGCATAGATGCTAATGCCATCTTGTCTAAATCTACCTACACAATCTACTACTGTTTGATGAGAGAATGATGCCTTTGTATATGCATATCTTTGTATGTTATAGAAATTCTGTAATTTACTCTATTTTGTTGCTTTCAATATTGCATTGTTCTAAATTATTGGCCACTTTCAGTTCAATTGTTTAACCCCACTTCATTATTGATCATACATTACCATTATTGTTCTACCCTCCATTATTGATCCATCCTATTGTCTTTCTTGCTCTTGTAATGTTTATGTTCATGAATGATTATATCTACTATTCAGCTATTTAGCTCGATTTTTTTTATTAGTAATGAGTCATAATGATATAAAAATTAATTTTACAAATTATCAAAAAAAAATTTAAATCTCACATTTTAAAATATTTTTTAAAAATAAAGACCGTTAGATTATGCACTTTCTTATTTAATGACATATTTAGCCATAATTTTGTGACATACATGAATCTTCATTTCATGATTTTTCAATTTTACCAATCTGACACGTATCACCATTTCCATGTCTCTTGTGGGCACACATTAGAATTGGTACACAATAAGTACATATATTTTTTATGGCAATATGCCAACTTTGGATATGCATTTTTCAAATGGATTATTTGTGCTCACCATCTCTAATTTATTATTTCTTTTTTACTATGGCCCTATCATTTCAAAGAATCAATTGGATATATAAAAATTTCTAGCTTTTAATTTTAGTAACGGTAATTTCCATTCATTAATTTTCAATGAAATTAACAACAACATGTTGATGTGTGCAAATAAAGGGATAATGATGTGGCAAAAGTATTTTCAACAATGAATTAGATGTCATGCCATGTGGAGTTTTTTTATTTATGCAACAAAATTTGACATATACCCACATGACTTCTGATTTACTATTGAAAATAATTTTGTCACAATATCATCTCTTTATTTGTCCATGTCAACATTCTGATGTTGATTTCATTGGAAATTGATGCATGGGTATTACTATTACTGAAATTAAACATTATGGATTTTTATATGCCCGATTGATTCTTTAGGACGATGGTGGGAAAGGGGTAATAAGTTAAGAACTGCGAGGGTAAATAACCCTTTTCTAATATTAAGCTAAAATTGATGGGTACTATTCTTATACTACAGCTATGCAATTCTGATCCCTTTGAGTGATTGTTTTAACTTTATCATATATTTTTTTAACCATCAGTATTCATAGTCCACTAGACGGTAACTAATCTGATTCAACCCGAGCAAGATCACATAGGTAGCAAAAGTCTCTTAACAAATAATTCAATGCTGCTGCAGACATAAGTACTCAAACTTGAGATCTCATTTATTAAGACTTCTTCTTCCCTAATTGATCTGAATGATTACACATGTTTCAGAGTTAGTAGCTTGAGGGAAAATCTTGCGCATTTGTCTCCAATATTCTCCATATGGTGCAAATGCAATGTCTATTTAATTATAACTGGTGATACTTGCAAAAAGGAGAAAAGGCCTTTGAGCAAAGGTAACATCATGAGTTGTCATCACTTCTTGAGTACTTTCTGATGAAGAAATAATGATGTTGGTAAGTTCCCTCAGTTGAAGATGCATACGAGGTCCATCCTCTTAGGATAAGTCTCTTGTTGTGAAATTCAAGTTAATTTTCACAGATAATAACAAATTCACCTTGAGAACTATTGCTCATGTGACTAGAGTATAAACTATTATACTAAAAAATCACCCCAAGATAGATTCCTGAAAATGTGTGGTAGGAATAATGGTCCACTTAAATACCAACCTCCTAGATAGAATTTTTACCAATACAAGTAATTTAATAGCATAATAATTCATGACAACTATACTAAACAATAGCTATTAAATAAACATAAAAGCGAACACCAAAATTTAATGAGATTTGACAAGTCATGCCTACATCATCAGATACTACCAAAATAATATTTCATTAATTTAAAAAATATTACAAAAGAGAGAGAGAGAGAGCGAGAGAGAGAGAGAGAGAATACAATTGCCTAAATATAGGAAAGGTGGTAATTTTGGGATATAAGGGATTATTAACAAAAGGGGTGAGGAGTTCTTTTATAACTAAAGAACTCCCTTTTTTTTTCTAAAATTCCAATATGGGATTTGAAAAAACTAACAAATATCTACCTTGGCAAAATCTCATACAATTCTCTCAAAAATCCAATCTTCAATAGTGTCTACAAATTCCATCTTTCAATTTTTTAACAATATTGACTAAGTCTAAAGAATGTTTAAAGTTGGCCATAATTACCACATTTGTCATCATATCAGTAAGATTCTCAATGGTCTGAATCTTTTGGATTATGACTCCACCTTCTTCAGAATCTCTCGTACAAAGTGATATTGAACATCGATGTACTTCATCCTTGCATGATAAATCAAGTTCTTTACTAAATGAATAACACTCTGACTGTCACAATGCCCTTTGATGTGCTTTTGCTCTATTCCCAGTTTGCTAAGCAACCCTTAAAGATAAATTGCCTCCTTTACAACCTTTGTAATTGCTATATACTCTACCTCTATAGTAGACAAAGCAACTATTGATTGGAAGATGGACTACTAATTGACTGGTGCCTTTATAAAAGTAAACACATAACCAGTAGTTGGTCAATGCTTGTCTAGATCACTAGCATAGTTAGAATCACAATACCCAACTACATACTAACCATCTGGTCGGTTCTACTGAAATATCAAACCAACATCTATAGTGTTCATAATATACCATAGAATCCATTTCACAGCTTGCCAATGCTCCTTTCCAGGATCATGAATGTACCTGCTAATAACCTTAAGTGCCTATGAAATATTAAGCCTCGTACACACCATTGTATACATCAAGTAACCAATAACACTTGTATATGGTACTTTTAACACGTATTCCCTTTCTATATCATTATTTGGTGGCATGGATACACTAAGCCTGAAATGAGGAGCAAGTGGTATACTAAATGGTTTTAACTTCTCATTCATGCCAAAACCCTCAAATATTCTTTGTGAGACAAACAAAGCCTCCCCAGTTTCCTACCTCTAGATATTTCCATGCTGAGAATCTTTTTTGCTTCATTGAGATCCTTGATATCAAACTCCCTATTTAATTGAATATTTAATTTCTTAATTTATGTCTGACTCTTGGAAGCTATTAGCATATCATCAACATAAAGAAGAAGATATATATAGGATCTATTTTATAGCGTATGTAAATACACACAAATGACCATATTTACTTGTGTATTTTTGCCCTATCATAAACTTGTCAAATTACTTGTACCACTGCCTTAGAGATTGCTTTAATCTATATAGTGATTGTTTCAATTTGCATACCATTTTCTCTTTTCCAGCAACTTTGAATCCATCTAGCTGAATCATGTAGATTTCTTCATCCAAGTCTCTATGTAAAAATGCAGTTTTTACATCCATCCAAACTAGTTCTAAATCCAACTGTGCTACCAAAGCTAGTATAATTCTAATGGAGGAACATTTTACAACTGGAGAAAATACTTCATTATAAGCCTTTAGCCACCAATCTTGCTTTATAGCGAACATTATCTTTATTAGGAAATCCCTCTTTTTTTGTATATACCCATTTGCACCCAATTGTCTTCATTCCCTTTGGAAGACTAGCTAGTTTCCATATTTGATTCTTCTAAAGAGACTCTATTTCTTCATTCATGGTGATCCTTCACTTATCCTATTATGAACTTTTAACTACTTCATTATAAGTGGCAGGAATGTCATTAATTACAATTGGTGATGCAGAAGCGACCATATTAGCATTTTGAGTAAGTTGCCTAACAGTCCTCTTTCTTTTCCTTAATGTAATTAATTTATGTTGTTGTGGAGGTTCTTGGGTCTGAACCTCTTCTTCATTTAACTCTTCTTTTACCATAGGCAAGTCATTGTTAGTTTCTTCATTAGCTAAGACAATTTTTTTGCCATCAAACTCCACTTGTTTGGGAGTACCATCTTTATGCTCCATCTTTTTCAAAAGTCACCTTTCTTAGCATGGTAGATTCATTAAAGGTAACATCTATGCTGAAGATTACTTTCTTTGTCACTCACAATCAAACTAAGGAGTCATGACTGACGATAGGGAACAGGAATTCTTTCAAATTCAGAACCTGTAGTAAGCCTTAAAAACAAAAACACATGCAATAATAACATAAAAATACACCAAAAGTAAAACTTTATTTAATATAAAAAAAAATCTTTATTTTGTAACATAATAAAATATCTCATACAATATTCAGGTACAAGGTCTACAATTAATACAACACACTACTAATACAATAACAATAGTACTGCATTGATTACTAAAATATAAGAAAATGACAGTTTGGTATTTACACAAATCAGTCGAGGAGGAAAGGGTTTGGTGAATAGTACTGCATGAGAGGTCTAAGGAAGAAAATCTTGTAAAAAAAATGTTGAGGGGAGTCAAACTTCACTGAGTGAATTATTATAATATATATACATGCAATATAAAGTCATATACAGTCAAGCATTAGTATAAATATATATATATATACAGGCATTTCACACAAATGTTAAAATCCACTTTTATATAATAATAAACGTAGAAAAAGTTTATTTGAGTGAAGGATCAAAGTAGAACCCTAAAATATTATGTAACCTTAATTAATAAATCTCACTAGCCAATAGACTTACTTAATTCTAAAATAAATATCACTAGCCAATACTGATAGTAGAAATAAGATTATGATGTGCAGAACTCTTATCACCCATAAACTTAAACTCTTCTTCATCCAAAATTCTAAAAATCACCATTTTACTTTGATAATCCACAATGATATAGTAATGAGACAAACAATCCATACTAAGGATCACATCAAACTCCATACATATAACAACATTAACTCCACTAGCAGTTCTTTGCCTCCCACTAACATTAGACAACCAGAAAGAACAACATCGGTGTCTAAAGAATCGCTTAGAGAAGTGGTGATAGATAAAGGAAAAGCCATCCTCCAAACTTGCCAACATGACTTCAAAGTAAAAATAGGGGACACAAAAGAATGTGTGGCACCTGGATCAATCAAAACTCTAGTATCCAAGTAATAAACTGGAAGTATACCTATAACAATGGCATTGAATGCCTGAGAATCCTATTGGTGAGGGTAAAAACTTTAGCCTGACCTAGACCTCCCTACTAGTTGGTGGAAGCCTAACTAAAACCCTTAGCACCTCCTTTACTACCTCTACCATGCCCCTGCTGAGCAACAAGCTACGTTGTACTCGGATATTGGGCTAAAGGCAACTAATAAGGAGCTAGAGTTGAACTAGCGATGGATTGCTATGGAAACTACTCTTGGTAGCTAGAATATGGACACGCTCTGGTAAAATGTCCCATTTGTTCGCATCTGAAACAAGCTTCAGGAGTCATGTTGCATGGTCCCTAATGGACTCTCTTATACATCTAACAAGCACTAGTTATTGATCTTATGCTGTCATATCCCAAACTCTGACCATTGCTACTATTGGTAGCTCCAAAACTAAATATAATAGGTTTACGCGATCTAGCATGGCCATGTTTGCTACTCCTATGGACTCTCTACTGAGTCCTTTGGCTCTACTGATAGGATCCTCTTCGCTGACTATTAGAGCTAATCTAGAATGTGGTGTACTAAGTACTCTGCAATCCTTCTGCCTGTACACCTCCCAACTGATAATAATTAGGCATAACTCCATGCCTGACCAATTTGAGCTCTATCTCCTTGGCTAACTCTATCACTGACTCAAGAGTAAGGCTTGTAGTAGGCATCCTAGTGAATGCATAACCCAGTTTAGTAACGTACGTCATAACTGCAAAGTACTGATCTCGTATCAGGTCCTTTGCATTTTGACCTAGTCCAAGGAACCCTCTAGTGTAGTCCTCTACTGATCTGTCACCTCTGGTAATGCTCGTCAGTAGAAGTCTATAACTCATCTGTATAAGCTCTAAATAGAAACACCTCATAAACCTTTCTCAGAATTGAGCCTAGGTGAATGTCGTCATGTGCAGCTGGATGACCTAAACGAAACAATCCAAGGTTGGTCCCTCGATAGATAGCTCTACTATCATAATCTGCTAATAGTCGGTGTGAACAATATGAATCCTCATCTCAATAGCATGCAGAAAGTCTAGAGGGTCTGTAGTCCCATTGAAGAATATCCTGCTAACCTTGGCATAAAAAAATACTACCTTAAGGTCAAACATACTTGCTAATAAACATGTTGTATCTACAGTGCAACTAAAAGTATAACAACTTCCTTAAACTCCTGCTCTACAGGTTCCTCATCCTATAGCTCTCTCTACCTATGGCAACCTATCACTCCTCAAAGTTTACCTCTACCTCTACCTCTCACCTAGCTGGCAACTCAGAAGGTAAAACCTCATCCTAAAAGGACTCATTATCCTTGGCCTCAATAACTGATAGAGCGACTTGCGCTCACCTCCTTATTTTGAAAAGATAAAACCAAGATTAAGACAAAATAAACAATATATAAACAATAAACAAACATCCTCACGATTACAAGAAAAACTAAATCAAGAAAAACTTATCAAAGACATAATCAAACCTAATTTACCACAATAGTTTCAAAGAGAACACGACTTTGATAACCTAGGTCCATAACACTAATAACCAAGGCTTTAATACCAACTTTGTCATGACCCAATAGGGGAGTCATGACCGACATTAGGGAATGAGAATTCTTTCAAATCTGGAACCATTAGCAAGCCTTAGAAATAAAAACACATGTAATAATAATATAAAAATATGCTAAAATTAAAACTTTATTTAATATAAAAACAAATATTTATTTTATAACATAATAAAAATATCTCAGATAATATTTAGGTACAAGTTCTATAATTAATCCAACATACTATTAATACAATAATAATACTACAATAGTGATTACTAAAATACAAGAAAATGATAGTTCAGAATTTACACAAATCAACCGGGGAGGAAAGGGTATGGTGAATAGTACTATGAAGGAGGTATGAGGAAGAAGATCCTGTAAAAAAATGTTGAGAGGAGTCAGACCTCACTGTAAGCACCCAATTTCAGGATGCAATTGTGCACCATTGTGACGTAAGCCCATATGATGAAATTTATTCAAAAATTGAACTTGGTTGTCGATTTTTTGGACTTTAAAGACTAAATTGCAACATTTTTAGAGTTTGATTGCAAATAAGTCAATTTTTCAGGGGTCTTTTGGTAATTAAAATTTAAAAAAAAGTTTTAGGATCGACATTTAAATTGCCGATCGGCATTGGTGTAATGTTGATCGCATTGTACAATGACGGTCGACATTGCACAGTGCCGATGAGCAATAATTCCATTTTTTTATTTTTTGCATATTGGTTCCTTATTTTTTATCAATTTTTTTAGTGCTTTGATTGGTTGAAAATTCAAACTTTATTTGATAAGGTTTTTTTCAAAAAAAAAACGCAAAAGATATTTTTGAAATAAAAAAAATAAACGCTATCTGATCAGATCAGATAAGTCTGTTCCTCATTTGGAGGAAGTTCAGTACGCACAGACTTTGCATTTAAAAGTAGAGTCTACATGCGTGCGAGAGGAGGCTTGGCTTGGGGGGAGGACCTTTTTTTTTTCTTCTAGTTTTCAAGAGGATTTTTGAGAGAGGCACACGAAGACACAGAAAAAAAAGAGACTGCGAGCATAAAACCCTAATTTTTGATACTGAAATTTCCGAAGGCAATAGTCTAGAATCAATAATATCTTAATTTTAACGATGATAATTCAATCTAAGGGGCTCAAAAAGGGGCATTTGCATAGCATCTCCAGTGTTCTATTTCTTTTATTACTCTTTTTTTATTATTTTTCGTTATGTTTTTTTCTTTTATTTTTGTTATTGTTTTGATTATTTGATTTCATTGCTAATTTTCTTTTTTTTTTATGTCCATATGTGGATTGAGAAGGAGGATACTGCCTGTGTTTAATTGAATGGAAGATTCATGGAATGCCATGGATGAACTTGTACTATTTTAATAATAGTTCTTAGGATTTTAATTTTTGTTTTGCATTTTGGTATCCTATGTAGTTTATTTTAATTTTTAGGTGTATAATTATTTAATTTTAATTATGTACGTAATTTGTAATAGCCCCAGTAGTGGGAATAGTGAAAGATTTAAATTTATGTATTTTAAAATTGATTAGTAATTAGGTTCAATTGGGTTAAAAAATCAATTAAAATCAATGATGGCAGTAGCTTAAATTAGGGTTTGCATGTAATTAATTTAGGTTTTTTTTAGAAAATCACTATAATGTTTGTTTGATCTATTTTTTGTGTTTTATTTATTTTGGGCTAATTTTTTTATATTTTTATGTTTTTGGGCCCCAAGCCCACATTTAGGTCTAACTCATCTAATAAATAGGCTTAAAAATGATTTAGGTTTTAAATAATTAAAATCAACTTAGACCTATTAGGTTAATTAGATTTTAGGCTCACTTTAGACATGCTTAGTTAATTAAAATTATTTAGACTTAACTCAGCCCACTTAATTATATTTCTTTTAAAATAAATAGACCTAGGTCCACACTCCACTTAAAATAAAACCAAGTTAGACTTAGGCCCACTAATTTAATTTTCCTTTAAAAATTGAATAGACTTAAGCCTATATCTTAGAAAGACTGAAAAATAAATTTAGGCTCATTAATTAATAAAATGTAGGCCCACTTTTTCTATTTCACTTATAAATAAAATGTAGATTTAGCTAACTTATTAAATAAAATTAACATAGTTTAGATTTAGGGACAACGCGATCTTGAGTGCATTTTTTTACTTGTAATTTTATTAACCTGTTGCCTTTTTGGGTAGATGGATGTTAATTAGGGTTTAATAAAATTGCATGTAATTAGAGGATGAAATAATTATTTATAAAATTATTCTAAATGAACACGAGACTAAGAGATGTTAGTATTTCGTTTCTAGAATCTCCTAGTTGTGGTGCTAATTTTCTTTTAGAGAATCAAGTACCACCAATCAAATTGTCCCAGTTATCACCTTGGATGGTGACTCCTCATCTCCACACCATGTCTTTGTGACAGAGGTTAGTGTGTTCTCTAAGGCGCTGAGCCTAAATAGTATCGCGGTTGCTAAAATCTTGGACGCGTGCTAAACCCCACCGTTTACACTCACTAAGTGAATTATTATAATTTATATACATGCAACCTAAAGTCATATACAATCAAGCATCAGTATAAATATATATATACAAGCATTTCACACATATGCAAAAATCCACTTTTATATAATAATAAATGCAGAAAAAGTTTATTTGAGTAAAGGATCAAAGTAGAACCCTAAAATATTACGCAACCTCAATCAATAAATCTCACTAGCCAACAGGCTTATTTAATTCCAAAATAATTCTCTTTTCGATTATTGGACAGTAGACTAGTCCTGAGAAACTAAGTCAACCGGGCTTCCATAGTCTCACTGTCGGTGTATTAGCCCTATGATACTAGGTCAATCAAGCTCCCGCAATCACACTACTCTCTCACCACAATTATAAATTCTCAATAATCAATTCTCACATCAAATAATTTTATAATATCAACCCTAAAATCTAATGCACTGGTACGTACACAGTCCTAGTGCAGCCCACTAGGTAGCACGTTCTACTGATATCCTTCAAATAAATCGTATAATTATTAAAATAATAAAATGCATAATTTAAACATAAATGACATACATTTTAAATAAATATACCACTTATATATAAATACAATAAATATACTAAATTTACACTATTCATAATTCAATAAAAAAATAATATTATTAAATAAATAAATAATATTTAACAATGAACTAACTTTTAAATCACAAATTAATATTAAAACATAATAAAATAAAACTTGAGTTTAATTAAATCACACAAAATAATCATAATATATAGAAATTTAAAATATTATTAACACTGCATATCTCAAAATAATTTTTAATAATTCAAAATATCGGTTCATCACATTATTTCTGGACACCAAAGATGATGGCCTTTTACACCAGATGTGATCCCTATAAATATTATCTTTTTGCTCTTAGATCCAACTTTGACTCTTTGAAATGGTAATATGCAATGGAACCAAACACATGTAAGGAATCATAATTTATAGCTAGTTTTTCGAACCATTTCTCCAATGACATTTTACCACTAATAGCAGTCGATGGTAAGCGGTTGACAAGGTGAAAAGCATATATTATAGCTTTAACCCAAAATTTTTTACCCAACCCAACATTGGACAATATACATCGAACCTTCTCTAACAATGTCTGGTTCATTTGCTCTGCCACTCCATTTTTTGTGGTGTATATATGACGGTCAAGTGTTTGACAGTGCCTTCATCTTCACAGAATTTCAAAAATTGATCATTTTTTTTAACTCTCCACCATTGTTTGTATGAATACATTGGACTTTTCTACCTATTTGAGTCTCCGCCATCTTTTTCCATTTAAGGAAATTTCCAGTACCTCATCCTTTGTCTTCATTGTATACACCCAAAATCTCTATGAAAAATCATCAATAAAGGTGACATAATTGTGTTTTCCTCTTAATGAAGCTATTTTAGAAGGTCCTTACACATCTGAATGAACATAATTCAAAATACCATCAGTATCATAAATTGTTATTCCAAATTTCACCCTTGTTTTCTTCCCTTTGATGGAATGCTAATAAAAATCTAATTTGGAAGCCCAAGCTCCTTTCAATGATCCTTGATCTATCAGCAATTTCAAGGATTTTTCTCTAGCATGCCCCAAGTACATATGCCATAACCTGGTTGCTTCTAACTCCTGATCATTAGTAGAAGCTACCACTGGTATTATCCCAATAATTGTACTACCTAGAAAGTAGTACACATTATTTTTTTTTTTCAAATTCCCTTTATTATCATAAGTGTACTAGAGATAATTCTCATTATCCCATCATTCACCTTTACTTTAAAACCTTTTAACTCTAAAGTTCCTATAGAGATGAGTTCTTCATCAAATCCGGTACATAATGAACACTTATTAAGGTTCTGGTTGATCCATCTTGATTTCTCCCAACCCCATATGTAACAATAAGGACATTATTTACTGTGTAGAAAATTCCACCTTTTTAGTTCTTTAAAATGAAAGAACCATTCTCGATAGGGGGTCATATAGTGGCTACAAGCTGAATCTAGTAACCATGAACTAGAACAACTAGCTAATGGTATAGCAATAATTAAAAGGTCTGAATCTGCATCATCATACTCAACTATATTTGATTTATAACAGTATTTCCCTTTCTAGGTTTGCTTTTTTCCTTTAGCATAGTATTTCCCTTTCCAGGTTTGCCTTTGTCCTTTAGCTTAAGATAAAAGGCACATTGATCTTTGCTCAATTTGGACTTTGACTTTGACTTTGATCTCCCTCTCATTCCTTTATTCTAACTCTGCGAATGGCCTTTAACAATTAGAGCTTCCACTTCTACACTTGTGTTTTCATGCTTTTCTTTCTTTCTCAATTCATAACTATACAAGATAGCAGTTACTTCACTGAGAGACACAAAGACATTCCCATAAAATAGAGCAGTTTCAAGATACACAAGCTCAATAAGAAGTGATCCTATCAACATTAGAGCTAGATTTTTATCTTTATAAGTCACATCCATATTTATCAGATTAGTTACCAACTGATTAAAGCTAGTAATATAATCATTCATAGTGGTGCCTAGAACATAATTGAAGTGAAACAATCTCTTTCTCTTGTAGAGCTTATTCTAAGTACTTTTCTTCAAAAATTTCTCCTTTATACAATGTCTATACCTTGCTGAAAGAGGGCATATAGAACCTCACTTTGTCACATACCGAAATGACCAATGCCATAAAAAATCTTCACTGCAAATCTAGCATTTGTCACAACATTTCTTACCAAAATTGAAGATGATGAAGCTATCAACGTCGATGTGTATAATTTTATATTGTTTGCCATTTCTGCTGTAAATTCTATTTAATAGCTATCGGTGTGGAATGCCAACTAGCCCAAGGATATTTTTTCTGATGTGGAAGATCAGCCTAAGCCGCAACCACAGAGCATACTAAAATAAACTAAGAGCTCTTATACCAATTGTTATGGAATTTGGGTTAATTTCCACCAATAATAACAAATTCACTTTGAGAACTATTGCTCATATGACTAGAGGTATAAACTCTTATATTGAAAAATCACCCCAAGGTAGGTTCCCAAGAAAGGTGTGGTGGGACATAATGGTCCACTTAAATACCAACCTCCTAGATAGAATTTTTACCAAGACAAGTAATTTAATAGTACAATAATTCACAACAACTATACCTAACAATAGTTATTATATACACATAAAAGAGCATACCAAAATTTAGCAAGGTTCGGCCAATTATATCTACATTCTTGAACACTACCAAAATAATATTTAACTAATTTAAGAAAATATTACAAAATAGAGAAAGAATACAATTGCATAAATATATGAGAGGAGACAATTTTAGGATGAGAGGGATGATTAACAAAGGGGGCAAGGATTTCTTTTATAACCAAAAAACTCCTATTTTTTTAAAAATCCCAATGTGGGATTTTGACAAAACCAATATCTCTTAGGTTGTGATAGGGTAGAGAGCCAACTATATAATACATGCTACCTATTAGAGGTAGCTACCATGGGCCTGGTGGAAGATGTGAAATAGAGTTACTGGTTCCTGATTTTTTCCACATTTTGGCCACCATGAAGGTGAAGATTAGGAAGGTGAAAGTAATGGGATGAAAGGGAAACAATGTTCCATGGAAAAGATGGACATTTTAGAAAGATATGATTTGTTTACAAAATTGTAGTTCATCAATAGATATATAGAGGTTAGCAACTGGGATAATTTTATTTTTCAATTTTTTAATAATAATAATAATAATAATAATAATAATAATAATAATAATATAATAATAATAATAATAATAATAATAATATTATTATTATTATTATTATTATTATTATTATTATTGAAAACGTATGCATTCTATCCATTATTCCGTAAGCCCATTTCAATAACCCCTAAACTTGTTGCCTCGCCTCACTTTCTCTATGTTTACTTTATCTCTTGAAGCTCTTTGCTAGCTATTGAAGGGAAAAGATTGAGAAAAGTAAAAGTTATATCAACGAATCGAAGAAAAATCAGCAGACTCATTGTAATGTAATTAGATGGTCGAGATTGAGCCTTTGAGGTTAACAAGTAGTGGTGGCAAAAGAAAAAGGAGAAGAAGAGAGAGCAGAGTAAGCCATTTATAAATGAAAAGAGAGGAAAAGAATAAAAATTGCAGAGAAAAAAAAGTATAATCAAATGGCGGAGATTGAAGCTTTGTTAACAAATGGTGGTGGTGGCGACAGAAAAGAAAGAGAAGAAGAGAGAGTAGAAAAAGACATGGATAGATGAAAGAGAGGAAAAGAAAAAAATTTTGCAAAGAAAGAAGAAGAAGAAGAAGAAGAAAAGAAGAATCTCATGTTTTTGAATTTTTTTCACTTTTACATGTTTTTGATATAAAATTTTGGTCAACCTTATTTTTGAATTTTTTTATTTTTCTATATGTTTATGAAAAAATCCCTAAAAGAAAAAAATTAAAATAGTCGATGATATTGCATAATCATTGATATAATGCTTAATCATGCATTATTTTTGGACCAAATAACTCTTATAGTTTTAATATTTTTATATGAATGCTTAATCCTAGCATAATGCTCAATCCTCAATTATTATTATTATTATTATTGAAAAAGTTAAAAAAATAGAATCATATATCTGTTGATGAACTGCAATTTTGTAATCAAACCATTTCTTTCTAAAATGTCCGTGTTCGCCATGGAACATCATTTCCCTTTCATCTCATTACTTTTCACTTTCCTAATCTTCATTTTCATGGTATCCAAAGTATGGAAAAAATCAAGAACCAGTAACTCTATTTCACATCTTCCACCAGGCCCATGGCAGCTACCTGTATATATATATATATATGCCTTTCTTCTAGCAGAAGTAAAGTTTAGTGGTTTTGATTTATTAATAAACGTGAATTACTCTATTTAGAAATAAATAAATAAATTTAAATTTTATGGACGATAATTTTTTTTTTAATGATATTTGCAATTGACATGCTTTAATAGTTAAGATGAGGTATTCATAAATAGTATAAATGGTAGAAAGTATGAATATCTATATGAAGAAAGTGAATATCCATTTGAACCGGTCCCTCCCTTCTTCTTCCTTGTGCTAGAAAATTTACTATTACAACTGGTTAAAAAAATAATTAAGATGGGACTATTTAGAACTTAGGAGTAAGTATTTAGAAAATTTTCAGCTTTTTCTAAGCAACAGCTCATGAGTTTAATAAGATTTCGGTGTTGTAATCTAACAACTAAAGTGAATTTTGTTCATGAATTTATGTATTCCTTGACCAAAAGTTCTTGAGACCCTCTTCACTGCAAATTCTCTTCCATCTTCTGATGCACCTTGAAAGTAAATGTTCCAAATTGATTAATTTGGCACTGTAAAAACCAAAATAATTACCGATATCGTCAATCTTTTTTTTGTGCTGTCTTGCAAGGTTTCTATATAATGGTCTCCACGTTGCATTGGAGTGTGATTGCTTTAGTTAGATTCCTTTAATGATAAGTTAAAAAAAAAAAAAAAAATCTCTTTAGTGATGTAGTCAATAACCAATAGTACCTTGTACATAATGTCCGTGATGTCTAGACTATTTGGTCTAAGGTTAAGGCATCCAAAACTTTAGGTCTTAAGTTTAAACTATGGTAATATCAAGTTATAATTTTACCACTTCTATGGATGGATTCCACGTAAGTTAGATTTAAATTTCCTATCTACTAATTAACTAACAGTCGTGGCCTGTTGAATACAATGAAAAAAATTGTAATTTCTACGATATGAAATGAGATCAAGAATTTTTTTTTTTAAAAAGTTTTGGACGAATTGAAGATTGTGGTATATATATATATATAGATGGTTCAACTTTTTGACATAAGTAAAAAAAAATTTAAAAATTATTATTTTTGCTGGATAAGTTAAATTAAAAATTAAAATTGTTTTTTATACAGTTATTTGCATGACCTGTTAAATAAAAATAAACTATGAATCGTTATCATTATGACAAAACAAAAAAAAAAATTACAAGATATCATAATTCCCCTATGATTTCTTAATTGTTAAAAAATATGGATATAAAATTGGTTGTTTGATTAATTTAATGATAATGATGAGTCTATATAAAGGTGGCATTTAGAGCTCAAATCTTGCATGTAATCTTCTCCTATAATTGTATATCCACTAAATGATTGCTATCTGAATATGATAGAGCTAAAACAATCACTCGAAGGCATCAGAATTGCTTAGCTGTAGCATAAGAACAGTACCAATCATTTTTAGCTTCATATTATAAAAGTGCATATCCAAAGTTGGCAGATTGCTAGAAAAAAAAATCTGTACTTATTGTGTACCAATTCTAATGTGTACCCACAAGAGACATGGAAATGGTGATAAGTGTCCGATAGGCAAAACTCCAGAATCATGAAATGGAGATTCATATTTGTTACAAATTGTTCTGGCTAATATGACATTCAATAAGATAGTGATCTAACAGTCTTTATTTTTGAAAAATATGTGAAACTTAAAATTAATTTTTATACGACTCTTTACAAATAGAAACATCGAGCTAAATAGTTGAACGGTGGATATTTTATGATCACTAATGAACATAAATTTTACGAAAACAAGAAAGACAATAGGACAATAATAGTAATGTATAATCAATTATGAAGTGGGGTCAAACAATTGAACTGAAAGGGGCAAATAATTTAGAACAGTCCAATTCTGAAAGCAATAGAACAGAGTGAATTACAGAATTTCTATAACATAGAAAGATATGTAAATATAAAACCATCATTCTCCCATCAAACAGTAGTACATTCAATGCATGATCACAAAAAAAACCTTCAAGAAAAGGGTTCAATTTAGGCCCTGCCATTTTTTTGTTGGGAATATTTATTATAGCCCCTAGATTACTTTGCAATTATCTTTAGCTAGAAACACAATATTTTTTTTTTTTGTATATGATGCACTTGGTATCCAGTATTCAATATCTTGTAGAACTTGACTAATCCGGATTCAATCCGGGAAAGACCCGAAAGGCAGCAAAAATCTACTTTAAAATTTTTTAAAATAGTTATATACTCAGAATTCGAATTCAAAATCTCTGGTTAAGCTGAAAGAGATCTTTGCTAATTTATCTACACTCTCTTAGTTTGCAAGAAACACAAATTTTTAATGTATACCCTTCAACTTAGGGTTTCAATTTAGTCCTCTCACTTTGTTATATTCTCATTATTTATCATTATTATTGTCAAAAATTCCTCTATGCATCAATACCACAAGTGCCAATAAGGTTACACCAAGTATCTGAATTTTTCCACCAATAACCTCTAAGATCAGTTGGCAGGTGTTATTCTAGTTTAAGTAATGTTTTTAGTTTGAGTCATTGTTCCTACGATTTTGTCCGAATTAAATCAAATTAATAAGAACTTGACAAATTCTAAATGCTAGGATTCAAACAAAATAAAATATAAGAACTTCCTCTATTACACAAGTTATTGCCTGAAACGTTAGTTAATTTGGTCTCAACCAACATGATTTAGCTGTAGAAAATTGTGGCGAAGAGAGTTCTTGAAGTAGATATTAACTGCAACATTTTTGGATAAATGGATTTTATCAACTAGTCATTTTCAATTATGTTGAAATCAATTAAGGCCACAAAATCTTATGCGAATGGAGATTCAACAGATAAAGTTGAACATGAAACTGTTACAGAGGATTTTTCAAGTAATTATATTGCCATAGAATCCTTTGCCCTATCCCAAATGGCAAACACCGTGTAAATGCTACTGCCATGTTGACAAGAATTTAATCAAACAATGACTTCAAATCTTATTTAATTGGAATTGTTATTGGATCCTATATTTCACAAAACATTTTTTAAAATGTTTGTTTTTTCTTGAAATTTTTATAAAACTAGTTGAATTTTTATATTTTATTGTATTAATTATTTAAATTTTTTCCGAATAAACTCTTAGTACCTTTTTTTCATGCACAATATTCAATCTCGAGATTTCAATTGAAAATTTAATTGAAACTTCTTACCATTTAAATCAACAAAATAAATTGTTAATTTTATACCTATACATATTTAATGACTCCTATAATTTCTTAAACATTACTTTGCTTTTAAGGCAGCTTCAAAAGTAATGTACCAATCCTTAATAAGAAAATAAAAGCATTACAGCCAGTTAAGGAGTAGTTAAGTGTTAATTTTTCTCTAAAAGCATCATGAGATATAAATTTCAAATTTTACAATTGTCGATTTAAAAAGAGAAAACTATTATTTATTTAGCATTACGTGGGCATCTAAAATCTACAAAAACACTACTAAAATAAATAATTGAGTGGCTTTATCTCCTTTTGCAAACAAAATGACATTTTTTTTATTATACTTTTACTACACATCCTTAGTAGTTATAATCACTATGATTGTTGAGAGTTTATATCATAGTGTATCATCAACATCTTTGCAAATGGTGTGACCCCAATTTTTGTTGCTAATTGTGACTTCTTCATCTAAAGTGTGACCTTTTGTTAGCTGATTGTATGTATCTTGGGCATTAATACTGCTCTATGCCCTTTTATATACCTGTCTTTTTTTTTTTTTTCTCTTTTCTTTTTTCTGAAGTTACTAGAATTCGTGGATTATATTCTTAATATTGCTTATATATATTCCTATTTAATTAAAGGGTTTTTGTTTTTAGAATAGGAGTACCGGTCATGGAAGGTAACATAATCCGTTCATGGTTAGGACTCTACCCCGAAGAGGATTCCTAAGCATAGAGGGAATACTCTCCTACTAGGATTAAGATTCCTATCCCACAAGGAATCCTACTCCTTTCAAATTTAAGCATCACTATAAATAGGACCCCATACCTCTCATTCTACATCATTTCATTCTCTTATATTCTATTTGTTCCTTACTCTCTATACAGACTCTCTTTCTATTCTTTAACTTAGGCATCAAAGAGTTTGTGGGGACTCTTCCCACCTCTCACCTTACCCTTTGTTTGTTAATTGCAGGGTCTCAAGCTCAAGAGTTCCAAAAACAAGTTAACAAGTGGTGCTGTCTGTGGAAACTCTTGGGAAAAGCCCTTCATATACCTATTAAGATAAAGAAATTCACACCATGACTTCTAGCCCACCACCAACTTCAACTCCTGAAACTAACATCAATCCTTCTGCGCCCATTCCTTCGACTGATCTCTCAACCCCTCTCCCAACAATAGTGCTTCCAACCACTTTTCAATAGGCCAGAACTTCATCCGGGAATACACATTCACTTCTTAACAACATTTGGAGATGCCGGCTTCGGGCACAGACTGTCCACATTGTGCTCCTTTACAATAGTACCCTCATTTAATACCCTCTATACCTTATCCAATTTTAACAGACACCAGTAATCACCACACCAAACTTGAACACTGTAAACCAAACACTCAACCTCAACCAAACCAACAAGGAAGTTATGATACAAAATATCCAAACGCAGATGGCCTTAATGCAACAACAACTAAATGCTTTAATACAAAGCGGGAATTCTAAACCAACTCAAATTGATCAACTCCAACAGGCACCAGAGACAAGCAGGGGAAAGGGTAAAGTGCTAGAAGGGGAATGTAGTTCAATAATTTTGGCTCTTGATGATTCAAAGTTAGCCCAAAAAGTCAAAGAGGTCATACACAGAGCTCATACAAGACCAAGAAAGGAGGATGAATGCATTATGGACAGCAGAACTCCATTCATAAGAAGGATAATTTAGACGAAGATCCCTACTAAATTCAGAATCCCACTGCTTGATCAATATGACAGGATGGGAGATCTAGTTAACCACATATCAATGTTTAGAACAAGGATATTGCTCCAGAATGTAAATAATGGAATCATGTGTAGAGTCTTCTCAAGCACAGTCATAAAGAATGCCTAGAAGTGGTTTCATCAACTCTCGAAGAATTATGTCACTTCTTTTGAGGATCTGGCGGAGCAGCTTTGTACTATGTTCATCACCAATATTCCCCCAACTAAAAATATCAATGATCTTTAGATGTGCCGATAAGAAGTCGATGAATCTCTGCGATCGGTTTAACAAAACAGCCATGCATATCAAAAATCTTATTAATGAAGTTGCTATAAAAGCTTTGAAAAATGGCACTAGACTTGGAAAGCTTAAAAATAAGACAATGACCAAGGAACCAGACACCTTTGTGAAAGTAATGGCAATGGCAGTGGCAATTAGAATGATAAAAATAAATGAAGATAGAAGGATGTGAAGGGAGGAGAAGAAGCTACCGACTAAAGATGAAAGATCAAGACCTAGACGAGCAAGCTTCCTAAAAAAATTTTAAAAACTTGATAGAGAGATTTGATAGGGAAGTAGACTAAACACCTCTCGATCTAGAATTCTTATATGGATCAGGTAGAATGGTGTCAGAATCACCCCCACTAAGAGAATTAGCCCCAGCCGAAGATCCACACAAGACAAGGGACAATACTACCAGCATCATCAAGAATATGGGCATGCCACTGAGGCTTACAGAGAGCTGAAGTACACCATAGAAAGATTGGTGCAGAATGGTAAACTCAATAATTTCACAAACACATCAAGGAGCAAAAACCCAAAAGCCCAGGGGCATGACAGGCCAGAAGTGAAGAAAGCTCGGAAAGAGCTAGTTGGTATTATTAATATGATCATTGGCAAAGAAAATTCTAGGAAGAAATTAAAATAGAGTAGGGGAGAAAAGCCAGTCTTAAAAAAAGGGAGATTATATTCAATTTGAAAGATGGTTCATATGTTCGCCATCCCCATTGTGACACTCTAGTGATTAATGCGTACATAGATAATTACTTGGTAAAAAGGTTATTGGTAGACAATGGAAGCGCTATCAACGCGTTATCCTGGATTGCATGCAAAGCGATGGGGGGCTCTGTCACTAATCTAAAGACCATCCAGAACCCCATCAGAAGCTTCTTTGGAGGAACTATACAACCAATGGGAGTCATGGAGTTAAACCTAGAATTTGGGAATTAAGATGATGAAGAAATGAAAGTTATCTAAATAGTATTTAATGTGGTGGATCTCCCATTGGCATACAATGGAATCATAGGATGACTGACGCTCTATGAAGTAGATGCAGTCTCTGACACTTAACTATGAAAATTCCAGTTAACAGTGAAACTCTTACCATTCGGGGAGATCAGCATATGGCTAGACAGTGTTCCATATGCAGAATAACACCCAGCAGATTTAGATCAAGTTCTTCAATTATTGAGCAAGTCTAGGATCAAGCTAAATCCAAAAAAATGTGTCTTCAGAGTCAAAGTAGGCAAATTCCTAGGATTCATGATATCCCACAGAGGTATTGAGGCCAACCCAGAGAAAATGGAAGCCATACTCAACATGAAAGCCCTAAAAAACATCCATAAAGTACAAAAGCTAAATGGCAGAATCACAACATTAGGGCATTTCATTTCATGCTTAGCCAGACGATGTCTACCATTATTCTGAGCTTTAAAAAATTCCAAAAAAGTTTGTTTGGTCTACAAATTGCCAAGCAGCCTTTGAAGACATCAAGAAGTTCTTATTCTCACCACCCTTACTCAGCAGGCCTGTCCCAGATGAAATATTGTATTTATACCTCTCTATAGGCTAAAAATGCATCGCTTCAGTACTGGTAAGAGAAGAGTAAAACCCAGTATATTACATCAGCAAGCATTGGGGCATTTCATTTCATGCTCAGCCAGATGGTGTCAACTATTATTTCAAGCTCTAAAAAATTCCAAAAAGTTTGTTTGGTCTGTAGATTGCCAAGAAGCTGTCACAGACATCAAAAAGTTATTGTCTTCACCACCCCTACTCAGTAGGCCTGTCCCAAATCAAATATTGTATTTATACCTCTCTGTAGGCTAAGAATGCATCACTTCAGTATTGGTGAGAGAAGAAGGAAGCCAACAAAACTGGTATATTACATCAGTAAAATGCTTTAAGGATCCATAGTCCGATATTCGATGTTGGATAAGTTGGCTATGGCTGTGGTTTATGCATCTCGAAAGCTCCAACACTACTTCCAAGCCCATCCTATCGTGGTCTGATCCTATTTCCCTTTATGAAAAATCTTAACAAGAACGGAGACCTTGGGTAGACTGGTTCAATGGTTGGTATTACTCAGAGAAATTGACATTGATTATGAGCCCCGCCAATAAGTGATAGCCTAAGCATTAGAAGATTTCATTCAAGAAATGGCTCCGGAAGACCTCACCCTATCCAAAGCATAAAAATGGAAACTTTATATTGACGGAGCATCCTCCACTCAAGGATCTAGTGTTGGAGTGATTCTCAGAGGACCGCATAAAGTTCACATCCGGTATGCAGTTTGAATAGGATACAACACAACCAATAATACTGTAAAATATGAGGCACTCATCATAGGCTTGAAATTAGTTACCGAAGTCAGAGCCGAACACCTTATAATACATTGAGACTCCTAGTTGGTAGTAAATTAGGTTAACAGCATGTTCCAGGTCAAGGACACAAGCATCGCTAAATACATGGGAAAAGTCAAGCAACTCTTAAAACAGATCGAACAAGAAGGGGGCTAGTGGGAGATCGTCCAAATACCCAATCAAAAGAACTCTAAGGCCAACCTCCTAGCCAAATCAATAGCTGAAGACAACCAGGTGTTTAAGGACATGGAATTCATTAAGGCATTAACAAAGCCTAGTACAGAGATCCTGAAGTCTTGGAGATAAAGGAAGTCTCAAACTGGATATGTTCGATAGTCCAATATCTAGAACACAGAACTCTTCCTGAAGACAAATTGAAAGCTTAAAAGATAAAAATAAGAGCAGCCCACTATTCTATCCACTAAGGGGAGCTTTACAGAAAATCCCTTTCACACCCATGGTCTAAGTGCATCTCTCCAAAGGAAGGGAATTACATACTCAAGGAAATCCATGAGGGAATTTGTGGAGCACATGAATCCCACTACGCACTAACCTAGAAAACACTGCTCCAAGGATATTATTGGCCTACCATGTCTAATGATGCCCAGAAGCTAATTCAAGCATGCCACAAGTGTCAGTAATTTGCTCGACTCAATCACGGGCCTTCCTACCCCCTGCATCCAATTGGCAACCCATGACCCTTCGCCATGTGGGGGATGGGCATCCTAGGTCCCTTCCCAACTTCCACTTCATAAAAAAAGTTCCTGATTGTGGCTATAGACCATTCACTAAATAGGTAGAGGTGGAGGCAGTTCTAACCTTTATAGAAGCTCGGATATAACATTTCTCCTGGAGAGATATCATCTGCAAATTTGGCATCCCTCACACTTTGATTATGGACAATGACAAACAATTTAATAATGAAAAGTTTAGAGGTTTTTATTCAGTCCTCGAAATAAAGCTTCATTTCACCTCAATAAGCCCACCTACAAACAAACGAACAAACAGAAGTCACCAATAGAATTATCATGCAAGGATTAAAGAAGAGGCTTGACGAGAAAAAGGGAAATTGGGTTGAGGAGCTTAACAATGTAATATGGTACTATAAAACCACTCCTGGATCATCCACCGAGGAGACACCATTCAAGCTGACTTATGGCATGGACGCGGTAATACCGGTGGAGATTGGTTCACCAAGTTATAGGGTTAGCCACAGTCTTGATCACAACATCAACAACATTATTGCCTGGATATATTTGGACCTATTAGAGGAAAGGCGAGAGCAGGTAGCAGCTACGGCTGAAGCACATCGGCAGAAGGTGGCACGATATCATCTCCGGCGGTGTCACCCAAGATAGTTCAAATTAGGAGACTGGGTACTCAGAAGGGCAGATATTGGAAAAGGCAAGTCAGGAACTGGCAAGCTAGGTCTAAATTAGGAAGGCCCATATCAAATCTCAGAACACACAACCAAAGGAGCATACAAACTAAGAGACAAAGGAGGCAAAGTGCTACCACAATTTTAGAACATAAATTGCCTCAGAAAATACTATCAATAAACTGTACTCAAAATAATAGTCTATAAAGTATCTATTCATTAAAACAATAATGTTTTTACAACATGTCAATTACAAAAAAAAGGAAACAACTATACTCTACTACTTGTATATCTTAACCATCGGGTCTAGAGATGGAGGGGGACACAACGTCAGCAGCATTAGAAGGCGCAGTAGGCTCAATAGCAGTAGTAGACTCAACATTACTCCTTGTATGTGAGGTAGTTGCCTTTAGATGAGCATCCTTCTCAACAGCAATCCTTGCAAGGTTTATTGGTATAATTCGATCCAACACTTCTAAGTCTAACTCAAGATTCTAGGAAAGTAGGATCGTCCTATATTCAGACTTATAGGCCTTCAGAAATCCCCCTACCATATTTTGGCAGGATCTTCTGTCAGTTTCCTGATACTTCTCAACCTCATATATCCTCTTCTCCAGATTTGTAATCTAAAGATCTTGCTCTTCAATCCTCCTTATCAATTGACCTTAACTATGCTCTAGATCTGTGATTTTCTTCTAGCATGCCTCAGCCTAAAATTTTGCCTCCGCATATTTTGTTTGGTAGAGCTCTAGTGCTACCTTAGCACTATCCAACTTCTTCTCAAAGTCAATAGCTATTGTCCCAACCTTTGTCTCCTTTAGACTATACTGGCTTTTCAAATATAAATATTGGTCCTTAGCTAGTAGCAAGGCCTGAGTCATCTATGACAAGAGAAATTCATGTTAACAGAAGTAAAAATGTAAGTAAAAGTGCAAGTAACATAGATAACATTCACTTCTAATGAATGGCCAATCACCGAATCAAGCAACCCCTCCAGACCCTTCTCAGACTAACACTACATATCCGCTGGCAGCCTCAGTGACTCTGCATATTGATCTCTCACTTGGTTGTTCAAGATAATATGAGACTTCATTTTATTCAGTATCCACCCCCTCACATTTGAACACCCGGATAGCCTTGGACGTTGGATGTAAATCTCTTCGTCAAGCCCCTCAGCATCAGAGTCCTGATTGATCATTCACGTTTTTTGCCTCCCTCCCTTCCCAGCACGAGATAATTCAACTATAACTTTGCCTTGAGGATCAATGGCCATCTCCTCAGGAGTTGTAAGGGCTTCAGGTTTCAAAGAAGGGGATGTATGTACTTCTTATTGAGCTGTTGGTTCATCAACTATAAGGGAAATCCTACTCGAAAAATAAAAAAAGTCAGCCATCTAAAATTGAAAAGATAGAGCAAGTTAGAAGGATAACTTTAAATAACCTAAACATACCAACAGAATGAACATGGTTTGGACAGACTCTCCATAAGTATCTCCTAGATACGTCCTTAGCCGATTGAGCTTCGATAAGACCATTGAGGTGTAGCCATAAAACCATCTTGCGTCATGATTGGGAAGTCTCAGAGGCCATTTTACCTTAATGCACTCATCAGACCGCATTCACCTAACATCCATGAAGTTTGACGGGTGCTCAATGACAAAAAGATTATGCCTCCACTTCTTATGGAGGTCTAGAAGTTTTACAAAAAGGGTATGGTTAGGAACAACTAACAGGGAAAACATTAGTTCTCCTTTCTTCCTAACCATACTATACATATATCAAAACACATCTAAATTGGGTTCCTTGTCCTCTTTATGCATCAGCTGGATGAACCTAGTTAGAATCCTATAGCTATTCGGATGGAGCTGACCAGTTGATATGTTATGCCTATTCATGAATCTCTTAACAAAAGGATCCAATGGAAACTTAAACCCCCCCCCTCTAGTTGGCCAAAATATACCACTAAACTACTGAACCCTAACATAGGGGTGTGCGCCCTAAACTTCCTATCTACTAGGTGGAGGGTGTAATCGGTGGGAATACAAAACTGCCGCCAATACCACCCTAGCAGTTCATTATCTATTTTTGACACAAATAGGTCGGAACTAACCCATTCCCTCAGTGCCATAATGTTTTCTATAAAGAAGAAAAAATGCACAAAAGATAAAGGAAACAAGAAAAAAAAGGAGAAAAATAAAGATCACTTGGTTACAAAATGCAAAGATTATAGTAGACATAAAGGAAGTGATAGTAGTAGTGCAAATGTGACAATGGTGAAACAAAAAGGGCAAAATGCATCAATTGATGAACACAAAGATATTTATAAAGTTACAAAAACATATGGAAACACACCATTAATTGCTATCATCAATATTTTACTTCTCCCCATATCATCAAGGGCAATTTGGGAAAAGTAAAACCCATTAATCAATTGGTTAATAGCCATGCATCAGCCTGCCGCATCTTTACCAAGATCTTTTTCTATTTACTTGGAACGAGCATCTGAGTTACACTTTTGGCACACTCTACATATCTGGCACTCAAGCTGCACTTCTAAGGCACCGAGCATCTAAGTCCAATAACTGAAGTTGGCACCCTCAAGTCACTTTTATAGTACTGAGGTTCCAAACATGCAAGCCTAGCATCCTTGCACCGAGCATCTAAGCCTCAAGCATCTACATCCAATGACTAAATTTGGCACCCTTAGGTCGCTTCTATAGCATTGAGGTTCCGAGCATGTAAGCCTTGCATCCTTGTACTGAGCATCTAAGCCTAGAGCATCTAAGTCCAATGACTGAAGCTGGCACCTTCAGGTCACTTCTATAGTATTAAGGTTCTAAGCACGTAAGTCTTGCGTCCTTGCACCAAGTATCACAAATCTAGTGACGACTAGTTCCGTCATATTGTTTTTACATGAATGGGTTAATCTATTACACTCGATCTCGTAGATTTAGTGTGCTTTAAAGGTCCAGATGACACCAAAGCAAATACGATGGTTTCAAGACTTGGTGCCGAGCTTTACTTTCTTCCTGTGATTGAGGTGGGCCACCTCAGATCACTCTCCTATGTCATTGTGTAGTACCTAACTACTTTCTGTATGGAAGCATAAGTGCCCTATTATACTTAGATATGATGGACATAAGTATCTGAATATAACTGAGGGGGGGGACTATTGATACCGCTTATATATATTCATGTTTAACTAAAGGGTTTTTATTTTCTGAATAAGGGTACTTGGTAAGGGAAGGTAACAGAATCCATTCATGGAAAGGACTTTAACCCGAAAAGGATTCCTAAGTAAAAAAGGAATACTCTCTTACTAGGATTAGGATTCCTATCCCACAAGGAATCCTACTCCTTTTAGGTTTAAGCATCACTATAAATAGGACCCCATACCTCTCATTCTACAATATCTTATTCTCTTATATTCTAATTGTTCCTTACTCTCTATATAGACTCTCTTTCTGTTCTCTGACTTAGGCATCAGAGTGTTTATGGGGACTCTTCCTACCTCTCACCTTACCCTCTGTTCGTTGATTCTAGGGTCTCAAGCTCAAGAGTTCCAAAAATAAGTTATCAATTCTATTTCACAATAAGTTTTTTTTAATTGAATATTGTCCCATGTTACATATGATGTAAGATTTTGAAACCACATGATTGACGTTGACATGATTGCATTGGAATAGTATGAAGCTGGGTCTTACTAATAGATGGATTAAGAGACATCTACACTCTTCTACTCGATCAAAACTTGCAGTTGGGTAATGGACACACTGAAGAATAAAATCTAGAGGAAAAGAGAGAAATTTCAAGGGAAATATTTTTCTATGATATTCAAAAAAGGGTTACACCCCTTATATATACACATAGAAATCCTAATCACAATCTAATTAGTAATATAATAACATCCTAAATAGAATAAAAAATTTATTCCTAATTGTATACAAATATTTACTTCCTAATATATACAATAAAAAAGATATTTACTTCCTCAACACTCCCCCTCAAGTTGGTGAATCTATGTCAATCATTCCTAACTTGCCAAGTGAATTATAGAATGTTTTTTCAGATATAGCCTTTGTGGGGATGTCAGCTAGTTGAGTCTAAGAAGAAACAAATGGAAGATTAATTATTCCTTAGTTCAGATGATCTTTTATGAAATGTCTGTCAACCTCTAGATGCTTAGTCTGATCATGTTAAACCGAATTATTTGTAATTGCTATGGCTACCTTGTTATCACAATGTAACAACATAGGCTTTAGATGTTTTAATCCTAGATCCTGAACAATTTGCCTTACCCAGAGCAACTCACATACTCCATGAGCCATTCCTCTAAACTCAGCTTCAACACTTGACCTTGCTACAACTTTCTGTTTCTTGATTCTCTAAGTGACTAAATTATTTCAAATAAATGTAAAGTACCCAGATGTTGATTTTCAATCAGTCTGATCTCCAGCCCAATCAACATCAGTATAGTCAGTAATTTCATAATCCTTATTCCTCCCAAAGAATAACCCTTTACTAGGAGAAGACTTTAGATATCTTAATACTTTGTATACTGCATCCATATGTTCTTTACTCGGAGAATGCATGAACTAACTCACAACACTTACTGCATAAGCAATGTCTGGCTGAGTATAAGATAGGTAAATCAACCTTCCCACCAACCTTTGATATCGATCTTTATCAGTTGGAACTTGATCTTCTAAGACTGAAAGTCTATGGTTGACTTCAATTGGAGTCTCGACTGGCTTACAATCAAGTATGTCCGTCTCTGTTAGTAGGTTTATTACGTACTTTCATTGGCAGAGGAAAATTCCTTAAGCTGATCTTGCAACTTCAATTCCTAAAAAATACTTCAAGTTACCCAAATCCTTAAGTTCAAACTCAGATGCTAACTATCTTTGCAAGATTGTTGTCTCACTCATATCATTTTCAATGACATCAATATATACAATCAATGGGGTGACTTTACCTAACTTATGTTTAATGAATAGTGTGTGATTAGCATCACTTTGCTTATATTCGAGCTTTCTCATGAAAGTTGAGAGTCAAAACCATGTTTAAGGTGATTGCTTGAGTCCATACAATGCCCTTTTTAGTTTATATACTCGGTCAGTACATTTAGTTTCAGGTGGTGGATCCATATACACTTCTTCATCTATGGTTCCATTCAAAAATGCATACTGGGGCAAATGTATCTTCATAGTCAATTCCATACTTCTGAGTATACCCTTTTGCTACCAACTGAGCTATATACTGATTTATGCTTACATCTAAATTGAGTTTGATAGTGAATATCCACCTGGACCCCACCGTTTTCTTTCTTTCAAAAAGAGGAACAAGATCCCATGTCTGGTTCTTCTACAATGCATCCATTTCATCATTCATGGCTTTCTTTTAATTTGGATCATTTAAGGCTTCCTGCACATTACTCAAAATAGATACAGTAGATAATTGATTTACAATAAGTGCATGTGAGTTACATAAATAGTTGGTTGATATGAAGTTATTGATAAGGTATTTAGCTTTGGTGTGAAGGTTCAGATCATATTATTTTTTTAGAACCCCTCTATTAATTCTAGAAGGATAACGAGGCTCAGTATTTGGAGTTGCTAAAGGAGACAAGTTTACCTTATTGTGCACATCCGCATTCAGAGTTTCTTTAGCTTCTGGTATGGGTTGGGAAGATGTACTATCTTGATTACTTATATTTTGTTCTATGATTTGTCTGGATGAGATGCTCAGACTTGGAACATCATATGTCTTAAGATGCTCGAAACATTTGGGAGACTCATACTCGTAACACTCATAACGCTATCTTCAACATTTGGACCACTTGGAATGCTATCTTCAAATTCAAAGAGGTTCAAAATTTTCTCCCCCTAAATAGAGCACTTGGAGTGGGAGAAGAAAGGAGAATTTTCATGAAACCAAACATCTGGAGTGACATACATCTTCTTTGTATTTGGATTATAACATTGATGTCCCTTTTATAGATCTGCATAGCCAACAAAGATACACTGGATAGCTCAAAGATCTAATTTGCCGAGTGTCTGATGAATATATGCTGAGCATCCAAAGACTTAAGTCTCAAGATTATTGAGGGGCAAAGATATGAAAAGTTCCTGAAGTTTCTAAAGAGGGGTTTTGAAATTGAGTACTTTTAATGGTGTTCGATTTATAAGGTACGCAGCATATTGAATAGCCTCTCCTCATTATTCTTGAGAAACATTCATGTCAAATAATGATGCTTGGACAACTTCTAATAATTGTCAGTTCTTCCGTTCAGCTATACCATTTTGTTGAGGAGTGTCAGCATAGGATGTTTGGTGGCGAATGCCCTTCTCATAGCAGAAATCATTTAGAATTGAGTTAACATACTCCCCACCATTGTTAGACTACAAGACTTAGATTTTACTCTAGTATTGTGTAGTCACCATTTTGTACAGGTCCTAGAACTTGGAGCATACATCTCCCTTATTTGAAAGTAGTGATACCCAGGTCATCCAGGTACATTCAACAATAAACATTATAAAATATCGAGCATTAGATAAAGTAGGAATTCGAGCAAGTCCCCATACATCAGAATGAATGGTCATAAATGGAATTGAATTTTTATTATAACTCGGTGCATAAGAAATTGGGTGGCTTTTTTCCAATTCATAAATATCACACTTGAATTATGAGTCTGTGGTATTCAAAAATAAATAAATTTTTATTTTTCTAAGAAAATAAAAAGAAAGATGACCAAGACAATGATGCCATAAGATTACTTGGTCTTTACTTGAGCAACTTCCACCAACCCTATTAACTTGATTTGACTTATGACTTGAAACATCATGCAACTTAAGATAGTACAACTTTCCGTGTTTAACACTAGAGCCAATAATCTGGTGCATTGCAATGTCCTGAAATACACAATAATTAAGCCAAAATTTTACAGTGCAATTCAAGGTTTTAGTGATTTGGCCAACAGATATTAGATTACAAGAAAGAGATGGAACAATAAGAACAATATCTAGATTAAAAGAGTTGGAGTTAGATACTGATCCTTCATGAGTAACCAGTGCTATGCCTCCATTAGCAGTCAAAATATTTTGTTTGGTTGATGGGCGGATGGATGTAAGATGGTAAGTGGAGTTTGTCATATGGTCAGTAGCACCTATATCAATAATCCATGTATTATTTCAAGTAAGATTTGTCATACCTGATGTTGCATCAAGATCACCACTTGGTTTAGTACCACTAGAGGTGGCAATTGTAGCCTTTATGAGCTTCTTACGAGGCTTTCTATTGAAATCCCACCATTCCAGATATCCTATAATTTCATAGCATCGTTCCTTGGAGTGTCCAACTTCACCATAATGAGTACAGGTGTATATGATGGACTTACTCAGTATTTTCTCTTTGAACTGGGGACGAGTCTGGGCTACTACAAATATAAAATGGTTCATCGGTATGTTCGGCTCTTCTGTCGTATTTCACTGGTTGTGATCCCTCCGTACATATGCATAACTAGACTCAAGATCAAGAGGTGGATCCTTCTAGAGTATTTCAAATCAAGCTCGGCTAGGAAAATATGTGTTCAAAGCTAAGAAATATGTTTGTGGAGTGATACTACTCCATTAACATCCTCCCTTATGCACACATCCAGGCATCGATTTCTTGAAATATTCCAATCAGTTCATTATAGTATGCAGGTAATGGCTTACCATTCTAACATGTTGTGAATGATTTCTAGTTCAATTCAAATAACTGCATTTTGTCATATTCATTATAGAAGGTTTTTGAGACAACATCCCATATATCCTTTGCTATTGGAAGATAGATTAATCTTTGCATCAATATCAAACTCATTGAGTCAATCAGCCAACTTTTGACTCGATTATTATCAAGGAGCCAAGTTTCCAATGCTTTATCTCCTACTAGTGGCTTTGGCATAGTGCCATTAAGAAAGCTAGATTTATTTTTGGCTTCAATTCGCATCTCCATGATCTCTAACCATAGAGTATAGTTTGTATCATCAAGAATAATTCATGTGGGAAAGGGAGAATTATCTTGGGTGTTCCATAGGATATGATGGATGTGTTTTCAATGGTCATGATTTTAAAGATTAAAAGAATTCAAAGGAAGAAATAAAAAATACGATTTCAAGAATTCAATAAAAAATTTGATTTCAATGGGTATGCTATGGTACCATGAAGAATAAAATCTAGAGGAAAAGAAAGAAATTTCAAGGGAAATATTTTTCCATGATATTTAAAGAAGGGTTACACCCCTTATATATACATATAAGAATCCTAATCGCAACCTAATTATGAATAGAATAACATCCTAAATAGAATAAAAACTTTATTCCTAATTATATACAAATATTTACTTCCTCAACATGCACTACCAAGATCCATGAGGCTTTGGTTAGACATGAACCTATGTAAAAGCTCAAGTTCAATACTCTGCCTATTTTGTCACATACCTTTCAAATAGTATTAGGCCATGAAGGGTAGATATTCAAGCTAAAGTTTGTAGCAAAATTGGTCTTAACTTCAACCATTAATTTAGAGTAATAATTAACAACATTAGTTTGTACATAAACTATAATATATTGTAGATTATTATATCTTTTTTTTTCGTATAATTCAAATTTATTTTATAATTTTATTAAATAATCTTATCAAAGCATTGTATTTATTGTGTCAGATGTTAATTGAATCTAACATATATTAGAAGTAAAAAGATCATACTAATTATACATTTTAAACTATAATAATTGTATATTTCCACTTAATTAACGTTCACCATGCATATTATTATTTCTATTGTGTCATACACTAGTTGAATCTAACATGTGTAAAAAGTAAAAAGATCATATTAATAATCTTTCTACATCACAAACATCTGTATCCATACAATTGAAATTAGCACCATTAAGTTACTATTAATTTAAGGGATAAGGTACATTTTGGCCCCTGAAGTATACTCTGAGGTGCACTTAAGCACCTTAAATAATTATTGACTCACTTAAGCTAAAAAATCAAGTTTTATTGAACTTTAAGCCCTTTTGTTTAACAATGCCATTAAATCAACTATTAATGGGCATATCATTGCCACATCACCCTACGAAAAATACTTTTATAAAAAAAAAACATCACAAAAGACTATCAACTACAGGCTTCCATTTTAAGAAGAAAAGTTGAAACATAAAATTCAAGCATCCTTTATTTAGAGTACACTTGCATTCATTGGGATAAATTATTGATTGAAAAAATCACAAGTTGATGGCTTCCATTTAATGGTTAAAGATCATTAGTTGTTAGTCTCTATTTAATGGTTGAAGCCTCAATAAGATCCTTTTTTGTGTAGCTACTTATGATGGTAGAGCTTGTGAATAATTTTTAGTTGTCATGTTCCCTCTTTTTTGCTTTTAATCTCTTTACTTGTTTATTGACTTTTATGGTGATCTTTGCAATTTCTTATTCTTGTTCAGTCAATGTATCTTATACAACTCTTTTGGCACTTAGTCTAAAATACACATGAGTAATTCACTGTAGATGATTCCAAATGAAGTCAAGTTTGAAGCCACCACATTCAACCAATTTTAAGAGAGCCATCCATTTTACAAGCCTATCTTTGCTGATGGTCATAACTGACAAGAATTAGCACAAGAAGAAGAAAGAATTTAGATGTATATTTGAATACAAACATGCAACAATACATTAAAAAAGAAGTATAACTAAAACGAAGTACTTAATTAATACCTTTGTAACTTTTTTTTTTTTACAAGACGGGGCAACAGCCAACAGAAATAAGGATAAAGCTGACAAATAATAAAGCAATCATAGCTAATACCTCAGGCATTATGAGTCAACCATTGCATCAGACTTGGGGGAGGACAATTGAGACGATGAAGACCCAAAGGCTCCTCAAGAGCTAAAGAAACTAGGTGATCTGCTACATTATTACTCTCTCTATAAGCTTAGTAGACTACCACTCTTCACTCTCTATTAAGTGGAAACTTAATAGTGGTAATTAGAACATTATTTGAATTCAGCTAATCCAAATCGTGAACTAAAAATTGAGTTTCAGCTTAATTGTTTGTATCCAATTGGACATACTAAAAGCCATTGTTCCATGCTAAAGGCAGGTCCTCATGCACACCCCAGAGCTCGACCTGAGCAACAGTAGCCATCCCAATATTGGTCATAAAGCCACTCAACCATTTCCTATTTGAGTCTCTCATTAAACCTCCAGCTGCAGCATGTTTTGAGAATGAAAGGACTGCCCCATCAATGTTGAGCTTTACATAAGGAGAAATAGGTGGCAACCAACAAAAACTAACCTTTTTCTTGACATTGCCATTATTTTGAAAAGCACCAACAGATTCATTACAATGCATAACTTTCAAAGCACGAGAATTGATGTCTAAGCTCCTAATGCCAACCTAATCAAAATTATTATGATACTTCTGATTGCTCTAGAATCAAATTCTACATAAAGCTTTGTCAAATAAGATATTACAACTAATCTCACTTTCCACAGAAGAGGTAATGTGTAGGTTATTAGACAACCATGACTCCAAATTAGAACTAAACTAAAAAACTCCATGCGCTTATTAGTAGAGCCAAGACTAAATCACCATCATAAAGTGACAGTCACACAGGGAGTGAAGAACAGTTTCATAAAAGTTACCATACAGGGGAAAGAGCAAATTATTACCCATCCTCCAGTGGAACAATTCCATTTTAGTAAGGAGACACTATTGCATAGTCAACAATAGGAATGCTCTAATATGTTGCAGGCTTGGCTAATGCCAAATGTATATACGCAGTTTTTAAATACATTATTTGCAATCCAGTCCATCTAGTTTAGAGGTCTTCCACTTAAGGTTCCTACCTAAGTATAGACACCCAATCTGATCAGTCTACACCAAAGCCTAATAATGAGAATGCGAAGCTTGGATACAAGTACGAAGCCTAAATCTTTGATTGGAAATGGACTTAAGAGCCCAAGAACCCAAAAAAAAACCTAGTCCAAATCATCCAAACCTAGCCCAAAATTGTCTAAACAGGCCTAAGTTTGCCTTGGCCCACTTGTCCCAATGTAGACTAGAGCCAAAGAGGCACTGTCTCTATGCAAAGAGGTGATTACCTCTATAACAGTAGCCACAAAGGCGATTGCCTCATCGTAGTGGTGCCACCTTTATGGTAGAACACTTGCAACAACATTTAATGCAGCTGCAACCATGGTGGTCAGGTAGGATGGGTCCTATACTCTATAGACCTAATTTTTGCATGAGGAAGAGATTTTTGGGGGGAAGAAAATGGATATTGAGGCTTATGATGGTCTAGAAACCTAGGGGCATGGATTTTTGAAATAAAAAATGGAAAAAAAGAGAGAGAAGAGGGAAAGGTGACCAACATAGGAGAGGACTAACCATTTTGGGGTGGACTGAGCAAAAAAAAAAAGAAAGAGGGACAAGAGAGGAAGGCTCTGAAACTAAAGGGAAACATTCTGAGAAGAAAAGGAGGAGCTCAAGTTCAAGAGTCAATTTCCCTGAGAAGATGGAGGAAAAAGAAGCTTGTTCTCAAGTGTAGTTCACATCCAAGTAGAGTTCAACATCCTAAGTAACCTCTTAGGGCTAACTACTTTGTTAACAGCTCATACTTAAGTAAATCCTATTTATCTCCTTAACATTTTGATATTAGACTTGCATGTGACTTAGTTAGTTTGTTTATTTAGTGTATATTTTGAGTTTATGCTTCTTGTTATGTCATGTTATTAAAATGATCTATTAGGGTGTTGAATGTAGTTGTAAAATAGCAATTTTCTGATTATTTTCTTGCATGGCATTTGCCTAGAATAGAAGTTTAATTGTTTCAAGAGTTGAGTTGCTTGTTGATCAGGCGACGCCCGATGCCTTTATAAAGGGGCGTTGCCTCTTTGCCATTAGGTGATTGCCTCTTCATAAAGGCAATCGCCACTCAAATAGGGCAACCCATGCCTTTGTGATGAGATTTTTGTAATATGAATGCATGATTTTGATTCCCTAGCATGTTTAGGTTCTTATACTTCATTTATTTGCATATGACTACCTCTACCATGTCTTCTAAGTTAATTTATTAAGTTCTTAACCTCTATGCACATGAACTTGTTTTATAAATCAATTTGAATGCTTTCTTTTGAGAGATTTTACGCATTTTAGGACTAATATTTTAGCTTCTGTAGGATCCTTGAGACTAATCTCTTTGAATTGTTAAGGGTTTATCCCTTAATTAATTCTTGCGAGGTTTTTATGGGCCTAAGAACTAGTTTAGTCATAGTTTATTCTTGTTATATTTTTAGTATATTTTTGGTTTATTATACTTTTATTTGTGTAAAAACGTTGTAATCCTTAATCCCTTCCTCTCTTTGAATTCCAATGTATTATTTTGATTTATTATTTTGATGAGCTTTGGGACTTTAAGGACTCAAATTAAGCTAATATGTAAACTCAGAGTTAAGTGTAAAATTGAATAATTAATTGAAAGCAATACCAAATTGCATGTAAATAAAAGAATAATTGGATAATTAAAGGTGATAAATACAAAACACAAATGGAGGTCGATCGCAAGGTCAGGTGGGTATTTAAAAGCCTATACCCAATTTTTGAACCCGTTCTCTAATGACAGCTTCTAGAAACCTTTGTGGGATCCAATTACTGTACAATGTATCCTAACTTTTATTCAAGTGGCGACTCCATCTCCATTTAGGCTTTAAAGACCTAACACATATTTCCTAGTGGGCCTCGAGCCCACACAGTTGATTATGTGTTAACTATAATACATTTTAGGATGGTTTGGTGCATGTTTATGAGAATTCTTATTTTATTTTATCATTTATTTATTTGTGTAATTTGTTTTTAATTATGCTTTGAAATATATATATATATATATATACACACACACACACACACTATGCTTCAATGTTTAATTGGTTTTGATGTAGAGAAAGAAGAAGATATGTAGAGTTGGGAGTCATGCAATTATGAAAATGACATGTAATGATGGGAGACAACAATCATGAAGGAAGAAATGCAATGATATGAGACAATAACCATGAAGGAAAACATGCAATGATGTAGAAAACATAATTATGAAAGCAAAAGAAAAAGAAATAATGAGAACAATTTGTATAAGTTGTAGGAGAAGGCATTACGAAAGAGAAGGATCACTGAAAAAAATTTGTTGAAGCAAGACAAAAGAGAGATAGAAGAAACTACTGGGAGAAGAATTGCACTAAAAGAGTTTTCTCTTTCTCATTAATTTTCTTTAGTTCTTGTCTATATTTCTTATTTGCATTTTTATAATGTTATGAGTATGATGTCTAGTTAATTTATTTATGTTGGGGATTGTTAAACTTATTTTAATTTAAGTTGATTCATATGTTAGTTTTTTTTATATTGCATTAAGCATTCATTGAGATTAATTGGTTATGATTTGGCCATTCATAATTGATGTTTAATTAAGGTTAATTATTGAGAAATATTAATCTTAATAAAAATATGAATGCTTGATTAATTGATTTAAGTCTAGAGATAGCTTAAATTATTTTAAGTTCAATTGGTTGTGCTTTATAATTTATTTACTTGAATTAGTTTAACGAGAATTAGCTAAAACCTTGTCAATTGATGGAAATAAATTAAGTAATTTTTACTTGAAAAAGATTAATTACTACCATTGAATTCCCAAGAATTGCAATAGAAAGAAGACTAATATCTTGTAATTAACTTAATTAAAATATAGTGATGCAATTCCTAATATTATTCTACCAATTGTTTGTCAAATTTTAAGTTAATTGATTTATTATTTAATTTCATTTTGGTTATTAAAATTTAGCAACTATAATTCACTTAATATTTGTTTCTTAAATAAGTTAAAAATAAAATTAATAGTTGGATATACATTTAATCCTTGTGGGATTGACCTGTATTTATTCTATATTACTTGACAAAATTGTATGCTTGTGAGATTCAATCAAGTTTTTAGCGCCGTTGCCGGAGATTGAATAAGTTTAACAACATAATTGATTTCGTTTTACTTGATTTAAGTTATTTTTGTTTTAAATTTGAATGTTTATTTATTTGTTTATTTTCTATTATTATTTATTTTATTTTAATTAATTGTTTTAGTGTATGCATAATACTCGAAGAACAGGGACAAATCTTCTCATTTTCAATCAAGAACTTACATAGTTTGAAAGAGAGAATAAAAGGCATTCTCAAGAGGAATAAAATATTATGGTAGAACAACGAGAAAAAGAAAGAACACTTTTAGATTTTGCCATGCTAGGTCTAGATGGTACATGACAAAGTATTGCAAGGCCAATAATCAATGCCAATAATTTCGAGATTAAACTAACCTTACTTTAAATGATCCAATCAAGTGTTCAATTCTATGGCTTGCCAAATGAAGATCCTAATGCTCATATTGCTAACTTTTTGGAGATATACGACACATTCAAGTATAATGGGGTGTTAGATGATGTTATACGTTTGAGGCTCTTTCTATTCACATTGAAGGATAGAGCTAAAGCATGGTTAAACTCACTTCCACTAGCTTTAATCACTACATGAGATCTATTAGCAAAAGCTTTTTTGGCAAAATATTTCCCACCATAAAAATAGCAAAGATTATTAAGGATATCACCACCTTTCAACAATTTGACATGGAATCCTTAAGTGATGCATAGGAAAGATTCAAAGAGTTATGAAGGAGCTGTCCTCATCATGGTTTGCCAAAGGATGTTCTCATCAGAACTTTTTATAATGGTGTTACCAAATCCATGAGAGACACCATCAATGTAGCAGCTAGAGGTTCTTTGATGTGGAAAATAGTTGAGGTTGCATTTTCATTTCTGTAAAAGATGGCAAGTAATAATTGTCTTTGGCCATCAGAGTGTCAAAATCCACCAAGGCAAGGAGGCAGAATCGGGGTAGACATGGTGACAACCCTTTAAGCTCAGATTGCTGCATTAACAAAATAACTTGACAACATCACCAATAAAAATAATTCAACCCCTTCAGGTGAAAGTTGTAATTTATTGGGTTACTCTAATAATGAATTTGGTGTTTTTGATGCAGTTATGGTGGGAGATGGATACCAAGAGCAAGTCAACTTTGTTGGGAATCAGTTTTAAGGAAAATAAGGTAACAATCCATTCTTGAACATGCACAATCTGGGATGGAGGAATCACCTAAATTTTTCTTGGAACAACAATAATAATTTAGTTCCCCAATGCTTTTAGAATAACATGACAATGCAAGCACCTTTAAGTTTTCAACAACCTCATCAAGATCGTATAGCCTCAATGGAAAATAAATTAGATAAATTTTTAGAAGCTATATCTAAAAAAATGAGCCATTAAGATGAAAATCAAAAATGGATGGAGGCCAAATTTAATCAGATAGTTAAAAATCATTCATCTTTAATTCACAATATTGAGGTACAATTAGGGCATCTTGCTAATGCAGTAACACAAAGGAATTAAGGGAATTTACTAAGCAATACCAAACCAAATCCAAAGGAGCAGTTGAAAGCAATTACACTAAGAAGTGGCAAAGAGATAAGATCAGGAGATGAACTAAAGAAAGAAGAGGTTGAGACTCAAGAAAAGAAAATTCATAATGATAATGATAATTCTAAAGAAGGCAAAGCATAACAAGCAAAGGACAATGATGGGAAAGAGCAACTGTCTGTGCCAAATTCATAAAAATATGAGATAAGGATGCCTTTTCCATAAAGATTGAAGAAACCTAATGATGAAAAGAGGTTTGCTAAGTTTTTAAATACTTTTGAAAAGCTTAAACTTAATATTCCTTTTGTTGATGCTCTTATAGAGATGCCGACATATGCCAAATATCTTAAGGATATTATCATCAACAAAAGGAGATGGGATGACAACCAGACTGTGGAATCAACAAAGACCTATAGCTCTAACATCACTCATAAAATACCAATTAAATTAAAAGGCCCATAGAGTTTTACTCTTCCTTATGTAGTTAGTACTCAAGAATTTCCTAGATGTTTATATGATTTGGGTGCAAGTATTAACCTTATGCCATTTTCTCTTTTCAAAAAATTATAGCTTGGCAAATTGACCCTTATGAATATGACTTTGTAATTTGGAGATCATTCTATAAAGAAACTACTTGGGATCATTGAGGATGTTTTGGTTAAGGAAGACAAATTTATCTTTCCTGGTGATTTTGTAGTTTTGTATTTTAAAGAGTATAGTAAGTGTTCTCTAATTCTTAGGAGAACAATTTTTAATATTGGGAGAGCCATTATATATGTCCATGAAGGGAAAATCACTCTTAGGGTTGGTAATGAGAGTGTAGAATTTATGCTGCCCAAATTGATGAAATACCCAATTGAAGAGGAATTTTGCATGAGAGTGGAAGTTGTAGATAAGTGTGTGAGGGAGGTGAATTTGAATAAAGAAATTCTTGACAAAATTTTGGAGTGTGAAGTTGATAATGAACCCTAACAAGAAGCTACTTTTGTTAAGCCTGAAATTTTAGTGTGTAGTGACAACCCCACTTCCCCATCTGTTGTTAAACCACCTAAACTTGAGCTTAAATCATTACCTACCCATTTGAGATACACCTTTTTAGGGAAGGAAAACATTTTATCCATTATCATTTCCCTAAATTGTTTATTGAACAAGAGAAAAGGGTATGTGAGATAGTGAGAAATAGGGTGAAGTCCATTGGGTGGCAGATTTCAGACATCAAAAGGATTAGCCCTTCAATTCTCATGCACATAATCCATATGGAAGAGGGGAGTAGAGCAGTCACAGAGAGACAAAGGCACTTAAATCCAATCATGAAGGAGCTAGTAAAAAAGGAGATTATCAAGCTATTGGATGCAGGCATTATCTGCCTAATTTTTTATAGTGAGTGGGTAAGCCCAGTGGAGTGTGTACCAAAAAAGAGTGGAATGACTATTGTAGAAAATGAAGCAGGTGAGTTGATTTCAAAGAGAATGGCTGATGGGTAGAGAGTATGTATTAATTACTAGAAATTAAACTCAGCCACAAGAAAGGACCATTTTCCTCTCCCTTTCATTGACCAAATGTTGGAAAGGATAGTAGGGCATGTATACTACTATTTCCTAGACAGTTATTTAGGTTACACTCAGATTTTTATTTTTCAAGAGGACCAAGAAAAAACAACATATACGTGCCCATATGGAACTTTTACTTACTAATGCATGCCTTTCGGACTGTGCAATGCACCAGCTACGTTTCATAGATGTATGATAGTAATTTTTTCTGATCTCATTGAGAACATCATGGAGGTATTCATGGATGATTTTTCTATCTTTGGTGATTCTTTTGAATTATGTTCATTTAACCTTGACAAGGTCTTAAAAGGATGTAAAGAGGCTAACTTTGTTCTTAACTGGGTATATATTGCTTTATATTTTCTTATTTCAATTCATTTTATTTATTGCTAAATTTGTGTGAATTAAAGTTATTAAGCACACTTAAAAATTTTGGTGCTTTGGAATTTGTAGGTATAGTGGTGAAGCAAAGTGCAAATTTGGTGAGGTCAACTTTGTCATGCTTGAATGAAGTGCTTATTCAACAACCCACCTTCCTTCTCCTTTCCACTCCAATGTTTGCTTTCTCCCATTCTCATTTCTTTTTCATTTTAAATCCCTAATCACTTCATTTCGCCTCTTTTCAAATCTCACATTCATCCATCATTAATTTTTTTAGATTGCTTCTTGTATTTTTAAATCCTCTCAATTTCTTTTTTCTTATTATCATTTTCTTTATTTCACCGTGCCAAGAACTAAGAATCCAGCTAAGAGAGATAGGAGCAACATGGAAGGCTTGAGCAAGGGAAGGAATATGATTAAAGATAATGAGTTATATGATCTTGCCTAAGAATATTATGCTCCATTTCCAATCAAAACTCATGAGGAGGGGAAACGGTATGTCATTCTTACTTCTAGAAAAATTTCCACTTGCAAATATTTTAAGAATGAAATTTTGTCTTGATTGGGCATTAAGGATGATATATATAGATCATGTGGTAGATTAGGATGGTCTGAATTTATTACTACACTATTTGACACCTACAATGAAATCACACTTGAGTTCTTTACCACTTTGCAGTTAATTGAAGAGAGTGATAAGCATTTAGGTTTAGATTATGCAGTAAAGGTTTATCATGTGAATTATGACATTATGCATCAAGTGTTTGGTTTTTCTAAGAATGGTATTTATCAACCCCCTAAAAATTGTGACCTTAAAGCTTTTTATTATCAAATTTTAGGGCAAGATAATTTTAGGGGTACACATACTACACATAATGGATTAATTACTAATCACTGATATTTGATCATTCATAAATTCAAATGTTATGCATTTTTTGGGAAAAATGAAGGGAAGAAAGTCACTTCAAGAATTATTCCTTTTTTAGTGTATGCATACCAAAACCAAAGTCTCTACCATATATTTTATATTTTATAACTTATGGAATATTGTGAATTCATCTCATGCTGTCATTTTTATGGGTCACATTATGACCAATCTTGCTTTGCATTTTGGTGTTTTTAATCCATCTACCACTAACATGTTTCTTATAGAGGCACGCAAACTACACTGTTAGTTTCTGACTCATACTGAAGTTATTGCAAGTCGAGATGATTTAAAGGCACCAGCCACTCATAAGTGCCACCATTTATGATGTACAATAAAAGATCATGCACCAATTCCTATCCCTGAGATTGAAAACATTGAGAATGGAGATAATTATGCTACAAATGACAACAATGGTTGTCAAAGAGTCTTAGAAAAACTATAGACTATGGAAAAGAAAATTGATGATAAACTAGAAGCCATAGAGAAGAAAATAGCCGACCAAAATGATTAAACAAATTATCAATGTTTCTATTTCAAGAAAGAAAATTTTTACCACAATTTCAAGCTCATTAAGTACAATGAATTGTTGGGTTTTAAACTACCTTCACCACCATCTTCACCAAAATTGCCATATTAGGGGACTTGTTTTCTCTTTATCTCATTTTTATTTTTTTTCATTTAGTTATTTATTTATTGTGTTTTGTTGTATAGCCTACTTATGTTTCATATTGAGTGCAATGTGAAATTTAAGTGTGTGAGGGGGGTGCATTTTGCATAGGCTTAGCATTTAAAGTGTGTGTTTTATTTTTCCTATTTTATTTTAATTCATTTTATTGTGTTTTAATTGCATTGTGTTCATGCATAGGGTAGGAATATGATCAATTATCCCATAACTTTAATTCTTGCAACTTATCAATCTTGTGAACTTGGCACATTGGTATAGTTTTATTGATTAATTAACTTAATTTCCATTTAATGTTTGATTTAATTTTTCAAAGCATTATGGGCAATATGTGGTTAAGGACATATTTTTACACCTTAATGAATCTAATGCTTACTCTCTTTTTGAATTGTAAATGTGAATAATTTAAGACGAACTACAAAAAATAGCAGGTTGGATAGCTTGAGTCATTGGAATTGCTTGAATTTGACAAAAAAAATTGTTGTGGAATGGAGCTGAAATATTTTATTCAAATTTATAGATGCTCCTTTACTTCAATGCTCTTCAAAGAGTACAAGTACCCTAAAAGGGTATTTTAGAGGGTTTCACTCTGAGTAATACGGGAAAGGTGGTGGAATTCTAATGATTGGAACATCCACAAACAATTAAATATAATAATGATAATAATAATAATAATAATAGTAATAATAATAATAATAATAATAATAATAATAATAATAATAACTTGTTTTCTTTCTTTATGAATATTGATTTATGAACATTTTTATATTCAATAAGAGAGTTTTCTTGCCACTCGGTAATTTTTATATATGTTCTTGATTATAGGTTGTTTGTTTTGTTTTTATAATTTAAATCTTATGTTAGGTAGAGATTTTGTTAATGGATCAAGTTAAAATTGATTAATGTGCTGAGTTCGTGTTATTGATACATATTGTTCTCATTTTCTTTCTTGAGGACAAGCAAGAAGCTAAGTGTGGGGGTATTTGATTATGTGTTAATTGTAATAATTTTCATGTTGGTTTGGTGCATGTTTATGAGAATTCTTATTTTATTTTATTTTATCATGTATATATTCATGTAATTTGTTTTTAAATATGCTTTGAATATATATATATATATATATATATATATATATATATATATATATATATATATATATATATATATATATATATATATATATATATATGTATATATTCAACGTTTAATTGGTTTTGATGTAGAGAAAGAAGAAGATATGTAGAGTTGGGAGACATGCAATTATAAAAATGACATGCAATGATGGTAGACAGCAATCATGAAGGAAGACATGCAATAATGGGAGACAATAATCATGAAGGAAAACATGCAATGATGTAGAAAACATAATTATAAAAGAAAAAGAAAAAGAAATAATGAGATGAATTTATATAAGTTGTAGGAGAAGGCATTACGGAAGAGAAGGATCACTAGAAAAAAAATTTTTATTGAATCAGGATGCAAGAGAGAGGCAAAAGAAACTACTAGGAGAAGAACTGCACTAAAATAATTTTCTCTTTCTCATTAATTTTCTTTAGTTCTTATATATATTTCTTATTTGCATTTTCATAATATTATGAGTATGATGTCTAGTTAATTTGTTTATGTTGGGGATTGTTAAACTTATTTTAATTTAAGTTGATCCATATATTAGTTTTTTTTATATTGCATTAAGCATTTGTTGAGCTTAATTATTTATGATTTGGCTATGCATAATTGATTTTTAATTAAGGTTAATTATTGAGAAATATTAATCTTAATAGAAATATGAATGCGTGATTAATTGATTTAAGTCTAGAGATAGCTTAAATTATTTTAATTTCAATTGATTGTGCTTCATGATTTATTTACTAAATTCGATTAGTTTTTAATTTAATGAGAATTAGCTAAAGCCTTTTTAATTGATAGAAATAAATTAAGTAATTTTTACTTGAAAAAGATTGATTACTACAGTTGAATTCCTAAGAATTGCAATAGAAAGAAGACTAATATCTTATAAGCAGCTTAATTAAAATATAGTGATACAATCCCTAACATTATTCTATCAATTGCTTGTTAAAATTTATTTGCTTGTCAAAATTTAGGTTAATTGATTTTGTTATTTAATTTCATTTTGGTTATTAAAATTTAGTAACTATAATTCACTTAATATTTGTTTCTTAAACAAGTTAAAAACAAAATTAATAGTTGGATAAACATTTAATCCTCATGGGATCCACCTGTATTTATTCTATATTACTTGACAAAATCGTATGCTTGCCAGATTCAATCAACAGTGCTATGGTTTCCAACACTTCGGTGTGTATTAAACCCCACTGCCTACAGTGGCGACTCCACTAGGGATAGAGAAGCTGATTCCCGCGTTTTTTAATTTATCATCTTTAATTATTCCTTCATTCATTTTGCATTCCTACTGATTCACTACACTTCTTGCACACAATGAGCACTTTAAGTCCCTAATCAAACCGATGATGGTCATTAATTTGCTACCTAGATTTCACTTAAACCAAGAGGTAGAGTATTTAATTATTGTTACTCACAACATGTACCAATCTACATTGTTTAACCCTTGAGTAACGATACACATATGGACATATATTATTATGGGCACCAAAGCCAAATACCCGAGACTCAAGCCCATTTAATGGCCTAGTAAATTTCCTTAGGAATTCTCCTAAATGTGTGTGTATTTTTCCATATAATGAATCCTTAAAATAAATTTTGACCCCATTAACAAATGACCCAAGGTAAAGTGGGCCCTCGTGCCCAATCCAGGCCTGTTATAAATAAATTATGTCAATATGGGCCTTTTATGCCTATTTATAACCCATTTCAAATGGGCCTTGACAAAGTAAGTTTATGATGTAGGGACCTTAGCCTATTAAAAGATGGACTTGGGCTTTATTAAAAGGACCCATTACTTATTTAAATCATTTTGAGGGATATCTTGCATACATCGATTTTATTATGCCTTGTTGATAATTAAAACCCAGACAAAAAATCCTAGGATGAGAAACTCACCAATGAACATGCACATGGAAGAAATAAGGGTGGAGGTTATAATTTTTTGAGGTTTCATGTTTTGTTTCACTGATGTGTGAAAATTATGTGTGTTTATATTTTTTTCTTAAATACTTATTTTCTTTCTTCCTTGCCTTAAATAATAAAATGCACCTGCATATCATGCATACACATCGTGCATATTTTTTGACATATATCCTTGCAGTTATAGTTTCTTCGAGCTTGTCTACTTGGGTTTGCTCCACCTCAGGTAAACTAATAAGATATCTAAAAATATAAATGGCAAGCAACTTTGATCCTGAGGAATTCAAGGCATAGTTAAAAGAGGAGGTGCTCACTAAAACCTAATTGATGATAAGGGAAATGATGGGGGAGATAACCAAGCTCATTAGAGAAAATCAGCCAATATTACCACCCAATGCACAACTAGGCAATCCCATCAATCTTTATGAGGAAATCTCAATAAGAGAAAGGGAAGAAGATGATGTGATACTATTAGCTAACCTGCCAAACTGAAGGGGAGTGAACCCGGTTAAGGACGTGGAACAAACTGAGTGGGCTAAGAACATAACCAAGGCAATGAGTCAAATGTAGATGATGATAAAAGAGAAAGGCTTAGATGCCCCTTTTGACTGCACCGATTTAAGTCTAAAAAGGGAAGATGATCCACTACCACGAAAGTTCAAATTCCCCAATATGAGGAAGTTTTTAAGGACTAAGGACCCCTATTTGCATCTCAAGCAATATATGACCTACATGAAAGAAACTGAATTGACTATGGCCTAAATAGTCAAATAGTTCTCCATATCGCTAGAAGGCATACCAATATGATGGTATTATACTTTAGAGCCTTATGTCTAATCTAATTGGAAGGAACTTTGCACTGCATTCGTAAAATAGTACAATATTAATATGCAACTAGAGGTGTCTTGGAAAGATCTACAAAATACTAGGCAAAGGTTTAATAAGCCATTCACTGAGTACCTGACTTGGTAGAGAGGGAAGTTAGCTCAGATGAAGTGGAGACCTGCTGAATTAGAGCAATTAGTAATAGCAATATAAGGGTGTGTTCTAATACTGTCTAAAAAGTTAAAAGACCTTGGGATTCAAAATTTTGAAGAGCTACATAGGTTTGAAGTCTAGAAAGAATAAGATTTGGCCCAAGAAAAGAGATCCTTTTGCGGAAGTTCTAGGGGTAGAAATAAAGCTAGTTCAAGCAGCAATGTAAAAATAAATGCTATTGGACAACCAAGCAGCAATGCACAAGCTAGTGCTTTCTGACAACCTCAGCGATTCTCTAAACTCGGGAGGGCTATGTCAAAGGTCTTTGAGAAGCTAATTGAAAAGAACCTTCTGCGGCCCTTACCCCAAAGATCACCCATACCAAATGCCAACCCTAAACTTTATTGCAAATTCCACTAAAACATCGGCCATTACACTAACGTGTGCACACAATTGAGAAATGAGATCCAATACCTGATTGATGCAGGAAAAATCACCAACCTTGATAGTTGAAAACCAAACACTCAAAATAACCCTCTGCCTAATTACCGCAATGTATCACCACCAAGCCTAACTATCATCATGATCAACACGAGACTGACAGAAGAGCAAGTCCTAAAGTCTTTTATTAATGCCACTCCCAGCTCACCAAAATCTAAACCCAATGACCTGAACCAAAATGAATAACATGTAGAACTTATTATGAACATAGTTGAAATTTAGAGTTCTGATGATAAAGATGGGAGTCTAATTGATTTATGGAATAATGAGGAGAATGAGGGGAATGAGGGGAACTAATCAATTGAGAAAGTTGAGGAAAAAGGAAAAGAGGGTGAGAATGCGGAACATAGATTAGTAATGAAAAAAAGGGTTATTGCTAGTGTTTGGGAATTGTTAATGCATTCAAAAGATCATTAAGAAGCACTGGTCTTAGCTTTGGATCAAAAGAGGATTTCCACCAGTTGTACTCCTAAACAAATGGTGAGCTCACTAATGGAAACCCCTCAAGGAACCATTGCATTCTTTGATGACGATTTGCCCTTAGAAGGAAGGGATCATCACAAGGCTTTATCCATTAAGGCTAAGGTAAAAGGAAAATTGACTTGTTATGTGATGGTAGATAATGGCTCCACTATTAATGTGTGCCCACTAAAGACTCTGCCAAAGTTGGGACTGAGTGTAATAGATTTAAAACCCTCTAAGGTAATCATCAAGGCTTATAATGTCGAAGGGACATTTAGAGCATTAGTCAAAATCGGGCCTATTGAAACTTAAGTTAATCTGTATATGATCGACATCCTTGTGACTTTTGCAATCCTATTAGGAAGGTTGTGGTTCCATCCTCTATGTGGTGGGCCATCCATAGTCCATCAAAAAATAAAGTTCTTGTATGAGGGTAAGGTTATTACTATTTCAACAAAAACTAAAGCTATTGTAGATGCATTAAAGCTAGCCCTCAAAAAATCCCTATTTGCCCCAGTTTTGAGGTATGCATGATCTATGAAGATGAGATGGATAAGAAGGTCCTAAGCCTAATGCGAAATATGAAATTCATGCTGGTACGGGATTAGGAAAAGACCAGAGTGGACAGTCAGCCTTTATAGAGCCCAAAGTGCCAATTTTGAAGTATGGAGTAGGGTATGAAGGAGAAGATGATTCTGAGGGAGAATTGGATATTTGGGAATGACTTGACAATTCAATAAAAGGAAGCTACAATAGAGAAGAAAGATATATATAAGACTTTTGTGAGAGAGGTCACTAACTATTTGTACAGTTATTTGAGACCGATGACATTTTCTTTACCAAAATAAATGCAATAAAGTATGAATTTGCTTATTTGTGTGATGTGTTTCCTAACGGTTATTCTATTTATAATGATCATTTCATGCATATGTTTAACATTAATTCCATGCAAACTTAATTATCTAATTTAGGCACAAATGACAATCCTAAGAATATACTTCTTGCTTTTGATTCAACTAATAACAAGAGAGAAAAAATGAAAAAGATATTGACAAAAAGATGGAAAGTATTTGCTTGGGGTTAAGAGGATACGCCCAGTATTGATAGGGAGATTACAGAACATAGACTCCCCATATATCCTCATATATCACTAATTAAGTAGAAATAGAGAACACTATGGCATAATGGGCTCCTCTAATCAAAGAAGAAGTTGAGAAGCAAATAAAGGCAAGGTTTTTAGAAGTGGTAAAGGACACCCAGTGGTTGGCAAACATAGTACATGTACTGAAGAAGGAGGGAAGGGTCAAAATGTGTGTGGATTATAGAGACTTGAATAAAACTTGTCTGAAGGATGACTTTCCACTGCCATATATTAACACCTTGGTCAATAGCATAACTTCCAATGCAATGTATTCTTTTATGGATGGATTCTTGGGATACAATCAAATTATGATGGCAATAATTGACAACCTAAAAACATTCTTTACCATATAATAGGGTATCTATTGTTACACGGTCATACCATTTGGGCTTAAGAATGTAAGAGCTACTTACCAAAGGATAGCCAGCACTTTAGTGCATGACATAATTCACAAGGAGATAGAGGTGTATGTCTATGACATGATGATAAAGTTTGCAACTAAAGAGCGACATTTTGAGGTGCTAGACAAGTTCTTGGCAAGTATAGAAAAGTACAATCTAAGGTTGAACCTAAAGAAATATGTTTTCTGGGTGACATCTGGTAAATTTCTAAGGCACATTGTTAGCCAAAAAGGGATAGAAGTGGACCAGGATAAAGTCAAAGCGATCAAGAAAATGCCCTCACTAAAGAATGAAAAAGAAATTAAAGGGTTTATCGGATGGTTTTAGTAGATTCATAGCTAAGTTATTTATAATCTATGAGCCAATTTTCAAGCTACTGAGAAAGAATAAGCCAGTAATCTGGGATGATAAATGTCAATGAGCTTTTGAAGTTATTAAGAATTATCTGATGAATCCTTTAATTTTATAACTGCTAAAGCCGGGAAAGCCCTTGATCCTTTATTTAACCATCGAGAAAGATGCAATAGGTGTGATGTTGGCTCAGGAAAGTGAAGGGAAGATAAAGCACACTATGTACTATTTGAGTAAGAAGCTTCTGTAGTATAAAACAAGTTATAGTCTTGTAGAGAAGACATGTCTGGTCGTGATTTGGGCAATGAAGAAGCTTTGACACTATTTCTAGTCTTATAGAGTACAAGTAGTCTCTAAACACGATCCCCTCAAAAAGCTCAAGTAGACCCCATCCCTTATAGGAAAATTAGCTAGATGTCTAGTTTTGGTCATAGAATTTGACATAAACAATGTAGCAAAAAAAGTGGTAAAAAGAAGAGCAGTAACAAACTTTCTAGCTCAAAACTTAGTAGATGACAAACACAAGTGGGAATTGGAGTTTCCTAATGAACATTTAGGGGCAATAGAGGTGCAAGGCTAGCGTATGTACTTTGATGGAGTCGTAAATAGCAAAGGAGCCGATATCAGTGTAATCTTGATCATGCTAGAGGGAGAATTGATCTCAATGGAAAAAAGACTCAAATTTGAAGTGACAAATAACCAAGATGAGTATAAAACATGCATTTTTGGATTAAAGGAAATGCATAGTATGGGGGTAGAAGATGTCACTATTTATGGAGATTCTATATTAGTGGTGAGACATGCATCTAGAGAATACGAGGTAAAGAAGACAGACTATGATTGTATTGGGATTACTTGACTACTGTCTTATTACCCTTTGGTCAATGCAAATTCATCCACCTACCAAGAGAAGAGAATCAGACGGTAGATGCTCTAGCTACATTAGCTTCTATGTGGGAGAGTGGGCATTAAACAACAGTTAAGCCTCTAATTCTAGTCAATTATCGAACTCCTTACTATAAAGAGATAAGGGTAATGCCAATTGATACTGTCATTGAGAAGCCTTAGTTTTATGAACTGTAAACGTATTTAGAAATGGGACAATTTCTAAAGGATGCTAAAAAGAACAAGAGGATGTCTCTACAAATGCTATCTTGGCAATTTATTAGTTACAATGGCATGCTATATAAAAGAATACCTACTGGGGTTCATTTGAGATGTGTTGATAAAGATGAAGCTCTAAATTTGATAGAAGTAGTGCATGAAGGAGTCTATGGGCCATATATGCATGAGATAGTCATAGCAAAGAATATAGCTCATCAAGGTTACTTTTGGCTGACTATGGAGACAAATTGTGTCAAGTTTGTGAAGAAGTACTATAATTGTTAGACTTATAAAGACGTCAGTCATATGCCTTATATGGAACTTCAAGGAATGACTTCTTTATGGTCCTTTGCTGTTTGGGGAATCGATATTATAAGAGAGATAAGATTGAGGGCATTAAATGGTCATTAATACATTATGGTGGCAATTAATTATTTTTTCAAATGGGTCAAACCTGAGTCTTACATCGCTATTGACTCAAAACAAATGGAAAAGTTCATTAAGAAGAATATAATTTATAGGTATGGGCTACCCCATCATGTTATCACTAATAATGGTGTTTAATTTCGGGCAGAGAGAGCCACCCTGTTAAAGGAATACAAGATCGAACATAACTGATCATCCCTGTATAGGCCACAATCGAATGGGGTAATGGAGGTTGCAAATAAAAACATGAAGAGGATCTTGGCTAAGGTGTTGGAGAATTATCGAGACTGAGCCAATTATCTATAATTCACATTAGAGGGATACAAGACTACTACAAGGACGTCAACTGGTATCACTCCATACTCCTTAGTATTTGGGTGTAAGGCAGTATTGCTGGTAGAAATGGAGATTCGATCATTAAGGGTTCTATTGGAATCCAAAATCTTAGAACATCAGTGGGTGGAGAGCTAACACTACTGAATGAGAAAAGACTAAAAGCAATGTATCACTGCCAGTTGTATCAAAAAAGGGTAGCTCGAGCTTATAATAAAAATGTCAAGCCTGGAAAGATCAAAGAAGGGGACTTAGTACTAAAACTCACGAAGATGATCATGACTGATCCATGAGGCAAGTTCAAACAAAATTAGGAAAGGTTGTATCTGATGAAGAAATTATTCTCCAAAGGTGTTGCTATCCTATTAAACTTGGAAGGAAATGAATTTAGAGAGCCTATCAACCTAGACAAATTCAAGAATTACTTTCTATAAAATTCTCGTTGGGGAGAAAACCTCGCAAAGAGGTTGCCTAGGCAAAAATTAGAGACAAAAATGAAAAAATTAAAAAGTCTCACTAGGGGGAAAACCTCGCAAAAAGGCAATCCAAGAAAAAGTTAGGGACATGTAAAAGGAGAGAGAGGGTGGGAAAATAATTGGTTAGAAATCTTGCAAGGGCAAGCTAACCAATGATATGAGCTATGTCAGAAGTAAAATGTATATGCATCTTATGCTTGAGTTAAATTAAACATTACTTTGATTGTCTATTACAAACCATCTAACTGTCATAAAGGGAAACTCTATCTAACAAAAAGTGAAATATTGACTTAATTCATAAGCTGATTTTGTTTCATTTTCTTTGATTGAGCACCCCTGATATTAAATGCTTAAATTATATCGCTCTTTTATTTTTTTATAAACTCATCTTTTTCGGTTTGTTGCAATTGTATCCATACCTTTTATTGATCATAAATAGACAAATCTTTGTTATAGTTGATGTTTCTCTGTATGCTTCTTCATGGCCAAGTACTAACTAAGTTATCCAAAAAGTTTTGAGAAAGAGGTCCTAGTTCAAATGCATGGACTAGTCCTACAATTAGTTGTTTTTAACCATACTAATGGTAGAGATTAGTAGGGTCATAAAATGTGGCAAAATGAAGGCTAGTTATTGGAACACATTGGGTATATGATCTGATAGTCGTGAATTATAATCTCCACCATGGACACATCCAACAAATTAGAGTATCAGGGAATGTTGATAGCGAGCTCTGGATATCTTTGGGGATAAGGTACAGCTTCCTAGTTCTGCAATGTTTGGCCTTGTAACGTACAATGTTTTGAGGAAGCTCAAGTAGCCCTAGCTTCTCGTGAAGCCACATCTGTGAAAGCAATGAATAAATGAAAAATGCTAAGAAAATAAAGGGTGATAATGAGAAAGGAAGAATTACCTCTAGTAAGAACATGCTTCCCTATAATCACTTGTATAATGAAAGGTTATCGAGCTCGATGATAGTTTCTGCCAAAATGAGGGGGAAAGGGTTAAGTCCATTTTCCATTTGGTATAGGATATAGAGGATTGTAGCATCATAATTGCCAAAAGAAAAGATGAGCAAGAAAAGAGCATACATGAAGAGAGCCATCCTCCAAGGCCAATAAACCTCACATTTATCTACACCTATAGTGATGTTGAGAAATGGCTCCAATTCAACCTCTAAACTAAGGATATACCATGATGAAAATTGAGGTGGAAGGTTAAACATCCGAGCCATTTAATACTAAATGGAATATGGATCAAAGACTTCAAGGACAAGAATTATGAGTTGATAAGAGGAGTCCAAGCCACAGCTAAGGATAACTTCAAATTCTTTAGATAGGGGATAGATTTCTACTGTGCTAAATTGGAAGACATGTTTATAAGGATCTTAGAATTAAGATACAACATGAAGAAACGAGAAGTTAATTTTCCTTTCATGAAGATATTTGAAAGAGGACAAGTGAAAACGTTTAAATATTGCCCAAGAGTTGCCATCCAAGTTTTCAAGATAGTTTGCAAGTATTTAAGGCATCTTTCAGTCATAGTTCAAGTTTTCAGTGATATTTAGATATTCAAAATGTGTTTGAGGGCATTTCAAGGGGAGAAGGAGTTCTTAAATTGGAGTTGAAAAGTTAAGTTGATCACAGACTGTCATTGAGGTGATGCCTTTTCATAGAGGTGATGCCTTATTGCTAAGAGGCGATTGCCTCTTCAGCAGGTGGCACAGTGGCAATTGCCTTTTCAGTAGAAAATAGACGTGCATTCAATGAAAAGTTACGTGATTTCAACTAGAAATTTGAGGCTAAATCGCTCAAATGTATTCATGTGGATGCAAATGAATGAATTAGATAGTAGAGGAAATGTAATCATCTAAACATTCAGCCAAAACAGAGAAATGAAATGCAAAGTTCTAAAAACTCCCAAAATAATAAATTTCAAACTCTATCTAGGGCCTATCTCATCTACCTTAGTATAACCATCATATTCGATGCCCTCGGCCTCACCTCTAGAGCCACCACCTCCTCTGATCTCCTTATCAATTTGGAGCACCTCAATCTACCGCTCAAGAGTAGCGATCGTGGCTTGACTAGGTTCATCGTGATCTTGTTCAAAATGAACTTTAGGTTAGTAAATTATATAGGCATGCATATGTATAGACATAAGTGAGATCTTTAACCTCTGTTACTGGGTAACGACTCTTGATCATGTGATACATGTATAGCCCTTGGCTTAGGGAAATCTACATCATTATTAGGATGCTAGAGACTAAAAAATGCATTGAGAATGATCTAAGATATAGGTTAAAAGAAAACTTACATGGGTAGCGCCCCCTAGGATGTAATCAGGTGTGAGCTCATCATCCAAAGTCAGGAATTGACAGGATAACTCTCCTGGCGGAACCTAGTATTGAACAAGTAGATAAAGAGTATGAACAAAGCTACCAATAACAATCTCAAAGGCAGAAATGGTGGGAGGTCTCATATGCTCAGCTGTAGTTGGGGTCCCCTCTTTATATGAATCTTTGTGGGACCTCTAGGTCTTTCTCTCATGCATAGGAGTCCTAATGTGAATCGTTGGTCTAGCAGGTGCAGCCTGAGAATAAGGAATTACATTAAAACGACACTATTAAAAGACATGAGTTGAGTATTGAACATTTACCTAAGAAGTGGAGGCATCAAACAGAGGTACCATTTGTAGGAGATAGGTTCAAAAGAAATCCATATACTAGCTCTTAATCTGCATGTTGTTATTCACAGCTGGTGAACCAGCGATAGCCTGGGCAACATTGTCACCCTCTAACTCATGTGTCCAAAGCATGCTACTAGGAGGAGACTTGGGTACGCACCTGGCCCTGGTGTCCCCACTCTAATTGAGGATCCCCTTACTGAGGTACCAAACTCAATAGCCTAGCCCTCATAGAAGGACCCACTCTAATTGAGGATCCCTTCACCGAGGTACCAAACTCAATAGCCTAGCCCTTACAAAAGGACCCTCCTCTGGGATAGCGGCCTAAAATAGGTCATCTCTATATTCCACCTGTCTTTGCAGCCCCACAAATCATTTCAAATTTGCAAAAATAATAAAAGGTAAGAAATTTAAATTTCTAAAAATTACTAACACAGTTAATCGATTATTTCAGGTACCACATCCTTATTAATGAGTTCAGGTGCATTTGATGGATATGAACTCGAGTTAAGTTCTTCTTCAGGAAATGTTTAGTACCCCATCTCTTAATGGTTGGAAGCTCATCCACTACGTGAGTCACCCTAATGAGCAACTTTAACTCTATCGCCTAGACCTACAAGAGAAGCAGCATTAATAAGATGTTTAATAAACAGTAATAGAAATGAATTACTAAAGAAAGAGGATAAAGCTTACCAAAACGGCATGCCAATAGCCATAAAATCTCTTGGCTCCATGCACCAAATCATCCATGCTCTCATACAAATAAGCCAAGGCACAGCTGCCCCAATCATAAGAGGCCACCAAATCTAAATCTAGTAAGGGGAGTAGGAACATCAAGTTAATTGAATTGGTGATGTCAGAGAAGAGAGTGGTTATGAGCAGATAGACTAAGAAAGCCCGCACCACTTGATCCACCTGGCATCGAGTGACCATCACTGCGATCCTCTCCTAGGTGTAAAAGCTATGAATTGAATCAAGCTTAATGGTGTGTGATCCCTTCATGTCTAGGACCATACCAAAAAGACACTCAGTGAAAGTGACCTTCTTAGGAGTCAACTGATGCAAACTAACATTAAGAGGGATAAGATCCCCAACACATGCTATCCTAGTATTGGCTGCAAAGGAAATGGGATCTAGAGTGAGCTCTCCAAAGGGGAGGTGATAGATATAAGTCACCTTGAACTACCGCTCTATCAGTGTATGAAGGGGTTCATAGTCAATTCGACCTAACTCCGTAGGAAGTGTGATGATAAAATTATCAAACTCGATCTCCTGGAGCCAGTTCTTTTAGCCTTCTATTAGGTCATTGAAGAAGACATGGGCCTCATGGAAGTTCCCTACACCTTTAAATATCTGAGCATCAACCTAAAAAAAATTAGGGAAATTGAAATAAATTACAGTCAAATTTATGTTATTTCTCTAAAGAAAAAAATAAATAAATAAAATTTGAACATAAGAGAAGCTAGTCACCTTGCTATAGAGGCACAACGCCTCAGCAATGAGGCGATCACCTCATGGCTGTGGAAGTCACCTCTATGAAAGAGGCGATCACCATTTCCTGCTCAGAGGTGAATTTCCTTTAGGTGATTAAGCAATTGCCTCAGTATTGAGGCAATCGCCTTATCATAGAGGCGAACACCTTTGCACAATGAAGAATAACATGGCAGTTTTTAATTTTTAATTAATTCACAAAATTCTATCATAATTTGCCTTCTTTTTAATCCTATATTGTAAACTATCACAAATAAGTACTAACCTGGTATAAATTACAAGAAAAATAAGAGGATTTAGACACTAACATCTCTAATCATAAGGGAGAAAATGTGGGTTTTCAAATTCGATAGGAGAGGAGTTTGATTTCCCTGTATTAATATAAAATTACGAGCCGCACTAGAGGAAGGCGGAATACAATCCCATCCAGGCACGGGAGGGGTCCTCTCATCATCCATTTTTAAATGAGTGTGAGTGTGAGAAAGAGAAGAAAAAGAAAAAGAAAAGAGAAGGAGGAAGAAAAAAAAAGAAAAGAAAGAAAAAGGGGGAGAAGAGATCCTTTTATAGGTAAAAGGAAGAAGAAAAAACATGGAAATTAGGAATTGAAGAGAGATTAATAAATGATAATGATGAGTGAAGATAATGAAATCAACGCATAATGATGATGGATGAATTTTTTATTTCGAATGAACCTAGAGCGGTTAATAGATTAAAGCTTTTAATTTTGGTCAAAGCACTAATCAACAACACCTAGTTTGGTCGGCTTATGCATCTGGGGAAAGTTGCACATTCGATTTGATCGACGCATATTCGATGATAAGCTATGGATTTTCTAAGATCGAAGCATCAGTAACAGAGGCAACTAACTAGGCAATGAATTCCTGGAGTCTGCAATGAAAACAGACTAATCGGGCAATGAATTCTTGAATTTTGCAGTTTACCAAGTGATTGATCAGGCCAGGAAAACTCGTGAATCACATTTCATATGAGTGACTGATTAGGCCAGGAAAACTCGTGAATCACATTTCATATGAGTGACTGATAGGGTCAGGAAAACCTGTGAATCACATTTAAAATGAGTGAATGATCAGGCCAAGAAAACCCATGAATTACATTTTAAATGAGAGATTAACTGGGTAATGAATTCCTAGAGTCTTCAATGAAGAAATGACTGACTAGGCAATGAATTCTTAGAGTCTAGGCGATAGAGTTCAATGAAGAAGTGATTGATTGGGCTAGGAAAACCTATGAATCACATTTCAGATGAATGATTGATCGGGCTAAGAAAACCTGTGAATCACATTTCAGATGAGTGACTAATCGGGCAAGGAAAACCCGTGAATCACATTTTAGATGAGTGACTGATCAAAGTAGGAAACCTTCGAATCATATTTCAAATAAGTGATTGATTGGGCCATGAAAACCCATGAATCACATTTCAGATGAGTGACTAATCGGGCTAGGAAAACTCATGAATCAGTGAATCACATTTTAAATGAGTGACTGATCGAGCTAGGAAAACCCGTAAATCACATTTATTAAGTGGAAGGAGGGCCAAGAAACCCAAGTTTCATGCCTAAGATATAATGAGTGGTTGATCGGGACAAGAAAACTTGAGGATCATGGTCACGTTTCAAATTAAAACTCACCTCTCTAGCGAAGCTCAAAGTCTAGGTACGCTACCTCTTTACTATTGGTTTTATTTGCATTATGCATGTGATTTTCGCAAAAAATTACTTTGTATGTGTTTAGTTTTCCAAAAAATCAAGGCATAAACTATAGATACCTTGTCCAATTGGCCTATAAATTGGGGGCGAACCATGGGTGCTTAGTTTGATCGACCCACACTAAAGCCCAATAATGAGAATATAAAACTTAGATACAAGTAGGAAGCCTGAATCTTTGATTGGAAATGGACTTAAGAGTTTGGGAACCCAAAAAACCTAGCCCAAATTGTCTAAAGTGGCCTAAGTTTGCCTTGGCCCACTTGGCCCAACGCAGAGCAGGGCCAAAGAGGTGCCACCTCTATGCAAAGAGACGATCACCTCTATGGTAGCAGCTGCAAAGGCGATCACCTCATCGTAGTAGCGCTGCCTCTATGGCAAACCACTTATAGTTGCATTTAATACAGCTGTAGCTATGGTGGTTAAGTAGGATGGGCCCTACACCCTCCAGACCATATTTTTGTATAAGGAAGAGTTTTTTGGGGGAAGAAAATGGCTATTGAGGCTTATAATGGTCTAGGAACCTAGGGGTACAAATTTTTGAAATAAAAAATGGATAAAAAAGAGAAAAGAGGGAGAGGTGACCAATATGGGACAGGACTAACCATTTTGGGGAGGACAAAGCAAAAAAAAGAAAGAGGGACAAGAGGGTGAGGTTTTGAAACCAAAGAGAAATATTCTTAAGAATAAAAGGAGGAGCTCAAGTTCAAAAGTCAATTTCCTTAAGAAGAAGGAGGGGAAAGAAGCTTATTCTCAAGTGTAGCTCACATCCAAGTAGAGTTCAACATCTAAAGCAACCTCTAAGGGGCAACTACTTTGTTAAAAGCTTATACTTAAGTTAATTTTATTTATCTCCTTAGCATTTTAATATTAGACTTGCATATAACTTAGTTTGTTTGTTTATTTAGTGTCTATTTTGAGGCTACTTGTTATGTTATGTTATTAATATGATCTACTAGGGTGTTGAATGTAGTTGTAAAATAGCAAGTTTCTGATTGTTTGCTTATATGTCATTTGCTTAGAATAGAAATTTAATTATTTTGAGAGTTAGGTTGCCTGTTGATCAGAGGCATCACCTTTTTACCATTAGGCAATCGCCATTTAGACAGGGCGACCCATGCCTTTGTTATGAAATTTTTACAATATGAATGCATGATTTTGATTCCCTAGCATGTTTAGGTTCTTATACTTTATTTATTTGTATATGACTGCCTCTATCATGTCTTCTAAGTTAATTTATTAAAAATTTAACCTCCATTTACATGAAATTGTTTTGTTAATAAGTTTGAATGCTTTTTTTGAGAGATTTTACTTATTTTAAGACTAATATTTTGGCATTTGCAGGATTCTTGAGACTAATCTCCTTGAATTGTTAAGGGCTTATCCCTTTATTAGTTTTTGAGAAGTTTTTATGGGTCTAAGAATTAGTTTAGTCTTTGTATATTTTTAGTATATTTTTTGTTTATTATACTTTTATTTGTGTAAAAATATTGCAATCCTTAATCTCTTCCCCCCTTTGAATTCCAATGTATTGTTTTGATTTATTATTTTGATGAGCTTTGAGACTTTGAGGCATAAAATTAATCTAACATGCAAACTTGGACTTAAGTGTAAAATTGAAAAATTTATTGAAGACAATTCCAAATTGCATGTAAATAATGGAATAATCAGATAATTAAAGATAATAAAATATAAAATACAAATGAAGGTCGATCGCAAGGTCGAGTGGGCATTCAAAAGCTCACACCCAGTTTCCGAATTCATTCTCTGATGACGGCTTTTAGGTACTTCCATAGGATCCAATTGTTGTACAAAGTATATTGACTTTTATTCGATTGGCGACTCCATCTTCATTTAGGCTTCAAAGACCTAACATGTATTTTAGCCCACATAGTGTCATGGTCGCTAACACTTGGCACACGTTAAACCCTGTCGCCTACACTAAGATAAATTTTCCATTACATATATATATACATTCAAGAAAAGGTCTACTTTAACATGAAACAACCAAGTAACCAGAAACTGAACAAGAAAAAAAAAGCATTAAGCTAAGCACTTACAGACCCAACTTTCAGAAAACATGAAACCAAGACTCCAACACCAAGAGACCAAAATATGCATTTTTTTGGGACCAAAATGCGAAAAAAAAAAAAAAAAAATTAGATCCATGTAGGCGCAGCTTCTAGTGGGACCCATCCCTATCGCCGTTGACAGCTTTGGTGCCATTTTTTCTTCCTCCTCCTCTTTTATTGCCAGAGATACCCTATTCAGTACAACATGGAGTTGGACCTACCATCGCAGCCGTTTATCTCATAATCTCCATAAGTGGAGCTCAATGGTGGTGGTTGCATCATCATCGTCGTCATCGTCGTCGTGATGGGAGGTTGTTAGATGCAAGCAAAACCACTACGTTGTGTGGTTGAGGCTGAGGTTGGCGCAGTGTGGCTTGAGGTTGAGATTGTCGTTACTGTTTTTTGGCCATCAGATTTATTGATAGTATTTAAGAAGAAAAAGAAGAGTGGAGCAGAAGTTTTTTCCATAGGGTGATGTGGCAATGATATGGCCCATTAACAGTTGATTTAATGGCACTATTAAACAGAGGGGCTTAATGTTTAATAAAACTTGATTTTTTAGTTTAAGTGAATCAAAAATTATTTAAGGTGCTTAAGTGTGTCCTGGGGTATACTTCAAGGGTAAAAATGTACCTTATTCCTTAATTTAATAATTGTTAATGATACATTTTATAGGTATTAATATACAAAAATAATTAATGATTGTAACTAAATACATTTTATAGGTATTGAAGCTAGAAACTCTTGATATGACAGAAGTTTTTGGTGCTGTACTGAAGAGGAAAAAAGATCTCACCTTAATTCCTATTCCGTACATCCCTCCTATATGTTAGTTCGTATCAGTCATATTTTGTTTAGCTGATTGATGATCAGCTACAATTTAAGTGTTTGGTATAGAGCAAATGGGGGATAATTTTTAGTTTGCCTTCCATGCTTGGAGCAAGGCGGTGAAGCTTGAACGCAGCAGAACCATTAACTTTTTTTTTTTTTATAGCTCTAATGTTTTTGTTTGAATGCTTACAGCAGTGGCTGCAAGAAGGGAGACTGCTACTGATCAACATGAATTTAACTACATTGTCTAGTTTGTTACATTACTGTTTGTAGGTTTTCTTACTTTTTGTGTGGTTGCTAAATTGATGTAAGGGTTGTTTCTAAATATTGAAGGAAATGAAAATTCTTTGAATCCTACCAAAGAGGGCAGTGTAGATAAGATGAATTAGTTTCTTTAGCTGTAAACACCTCATTGCATCATATTATGTATCTTATCATCATTTTGGCATTTGATTTGTGAAGGATGTATACAGGAAAATGTATGAATGGTACTTGACAGTTTTTTAGATATTATACATTTGATTATTGTTAATGGTGGGCTCTGTTAATGGTACTGGAACTATGAATGCTTATGGTTGTGTTAGTGCCCCCTATTTCCATGTAACTGTCTTCTCTTTTCCATGGTGCTTGACAGCATCTAAAGGTTACGTGTTGGAAAGTTTCATAGCAGTCTTCTTTGATACCATACCCTTTTTTTTTTTTTCACCTTTCTTGACTAGCCTTCTGCTTGTTGGGGCTACAAGGCCTTTTTTTATTCTTATTTATACTTGTGGGGACTTTCCTCTAGAAAAAAAACATCTGCTTTAATGCGAGGCTATTGGTATTGAAAAGCTTCCATCCAGTGAAGAATCATTTTGGGGCATATATAGAGCTGTTCCGGTACTGATGAAGGATGCGTCTTCTAAACTTCTTCTCTTTTCTATTTTAGTGGAAGATTTTATTTGTTGAAGAAAGGAACAACATAGTAAATTTCCTCAAAGTCAAAAGCACCAACACTAGCTAGAGTTGAGCATTCACTTGCATAATTACTGTACAATCTTGGTTTGAAACTGATAAGTTTCTGTTTCTTAGAAGAAAAGAAGATTTAAGCTCTTATCCAAAAATAAAAAATAAAAAACTGAATTCTCATCTCATTTTCCTTCACAAGGGAGATCTATGGTAGTAAAAACTGTATGTTGCTATAATCATACTTCGGCAATATAATGTGTGAAATATAATGTGTGATAACTACAGCTATGTTCCAAAAAAAAAAAAAAAAATAGATACACCTCTTGGAGCACTCCGATTTAAGTTAGATTTGTGTATTTATCCTTACAAGTTGCAATTATATGACTCTATTTACATACCTTTATTTTTGGTATCCATTGTCGCCCATGCTCAGATCATCATTTGATTAATTATCAATGCTCGAATACTAGATAACATGGACACGGATATACATATGAAAACACCTAAAACAGAGATACAGATACAGAGATATGACTTCTAATTCAAGTGAATATTTTTTAAACTGAAAATTTTTAGATAGCATGAATATAGAGAAACTGAAATATAACTATAAAAAAAATGTCTATTAATTTAAATGTCCGTACATCATAACTCATCAGAAATCAAGATAATTATAAAATTTTTTACCTTAGTAGTTACATTAATCATTGTGACTTCACATGGTGTGACCCAAATTTTTGCTGGGAGTTGTAACTTCTTGAACTAAAATGTGACCTCCTATTTGTAGATTATATATATTTTGAGCATTAATAATGCTTTCTGTGCTATTCTTTTTTTTTTTTTTTTCTTCTTTCGAACTTTTGTTTTTCTAAACTTACTGTATAGTTCGTGGATTATATTCCACGATTATTTTTTATGGAACAGTGTCCCACATCCATACAAATGATGCTAGTTTTGGAAACCAAATGATAAAATTTCTGGCTACAAGAAAGTCCCCCCAACTCTATATAAAACACATGCAATGCAAGAGGAAACTATAGATAATTTTATTTACATCTATCAAAAATTATGAGATATTTACTAAGTTGAGCTGCTGGTCATTTTAAGTCAAACATCAAATGTAAAATTCATTTAATTTTGATTTGAATTTCATGAAATTAAAAAATTAATTAATTCAAGTATATTTTTTCCAATAAATTTTATTTAAAAATTTAAATTTATTTTATTTTATTTTTTTGTTTTATAAACCGTGAATATATTGTCTCAAAAGTAGTTATTATTATTATTATTATTATTATTATTATTATTATTATTATTATTATTATTCTTACAGTTTTGTAGAATTATTTTTGCATTATGGTGAGAATTATAAATTCATATTTCATTAATGATTAACTATGATACCATATTATTTCTAATTCTGGATCAAAGAAAATACATTTTTTATTGTTTGTTGTTGTTGTTTATTGTCTTTCAGTTGTTGTTTTTGTTGTTTCTTATTTTTTTCTTTTGTTTTCTAATTGTTGCTTCTATTTTTTCATGTTATTGCTTTTTTTTTTTTAATGTTGATGCTTTTTGTTGTTTAGTATTATTGCTTTTTTTTTTAGTGCTATTACTTTTTGTTTTTCAGTGTTATTGCTTTTTGTTGTTTTCGGTTTTTTTGTTTGTTATAAATACGCCATAAAAATTGTAAACGTGTTATATATTGATAATCAATAAATTTATGATAATTTAAAAAAAAAAAAACTTGTTAGACATTTTAATAAACAAATCAAAATAAAAAAATAAAATCTTTATTCTTTAAGGATATAAAAGGGAAAAATTTTATTTATTGCTTGTTACAACTGTTGAAGATATTTATTACTTGTTTTTACAATAATTCAAGATATTTAGTTCATAATCATTCATTTGAAAAAAATAAAAAAAAATTTGAAGAGAAAAAAATATTGAGAAAAAAAATGTTGAGGAAAAAAATAAAAATATAAAAAATGTTGAGCTACCTTAAAAATAGGAAAAAAAAATGTTGAACATTAAAAAACATTGAGAGAAAAATGGAAATAGTAAAAAAAAAAGGTTGAGTAAAAAGACATTTAAAAAAAAAGAGTATCGTAAAAATAGAAAAAAAATGTTTAGCAAAAAACACATCAAGAAAAAATGAAGATAGTAGAAAAAAATGTTGATAAAAAATCATTGAGGAAAAAAAGAAAACAACACCCTAAAAATAAGGAAGGAAAGGAAAGTGGTCTGTACTTGAAATAAGAAAAAGTTTGGGAAGTTAGTTTTGAGAAAAGAAAAGTTAGTTTTGAAAATATTGTTTCTCAAAGTGGCTTTTGATAATATTTTTTATTTTTGGTCTATATATGAAAAAATCCAATTATAAAATCAACCGCTAAAATATCTATGGATTTGATCTATCAACTCTATTTTAGAGCTTTTTTTCTGTTTTTATTTAAAATACCTATGAATTTGGTCATTCTATTTTTAAACTTTTTTCCTTAGTTGATAACTGATTTGTATATATTTTTTATTTAGACTATTTTATTCTTATTAATTAACTAACAATAAATAACTTCATTTAAATTAAACATGTGTAATTTATTTTTTATAATTCCTAGTAGAATAAATATTATTAATAATTAAATCATTCAAATTTTTATACCTATAATTATTTTTAAAAAAGTATACAATAATATTTATATATTAAAATTCATTTTAAATAATATTAATGCTATAGAATTCAAATATAATAAATTATCATTTATTAATATATACTATTTTTAAATAATTTACATAGCTAAAAAATAGTATAAGAAATAATATTTAAAAACACATTGTGTATTTAATGATTATTTAATATATTAACAATAACAATTAACAAAATATTTTTAAACAATCTATATTTATTGGCTTACAGCTGAACCAAACATTCCAATGAGTTACTCCCTCTGTTCCTAATTATTTGTCATTTAAGGTTTTAGCACATAGATTAAGGAAAGTGATTAATATATGTATAAAATATTATACTACCCTTATAATAATTCTCTCTATCAATTATTAATTTTTTATATTTCCCAAATGAGTATATTTAAATAAGATATAAAAAAAAGTAGTTAAAATACATTGATAATTGAAAACGTCAAATAATTAGAAACAAAAATAGATACTTAAAATGACAAATATTTATAAAAGGAGGGAGTATTTAGTTAAAATCCCAAAAAAACAAAAGTGTCATATTTCTAACTTGGTCAAATATTTTAGGAATAAAGAGATAAATGGTGTCCAAACTTTTCAGTTTTGCTATTTTAGTGTTCAAACAATTTTCTTACAACTAGTTATTTGAACGTGCAAAATTTTTTTAAAATAGTGTTTCTAATAGGTTTTGTAGATTAAAATGCTTAAGTTTCTTATTTTAATCAGTAAATTGACTTAAATGTTTTTTTGTATTATATTATTTTTATTTTTAATTTAAAATTTTTTTCTCTTGTATATGTTAAATTTGAAATGGAATATATTGAATATTATTAAAATAAAAAAAATCAAACTATTATTATTGAAAAACAAAACAAAATAATTGTATTTATTTTAAAATTTACCCGAAAGAGTGAAAAGAATAATTTAATTTAATTAAAATAAAAATGGAAGAACAAATTTATTTATTATAATAAAATATTTTTTAATGAATAAAAATATTTTTTAATGAATAAAAATTTTTTTTTAACTAAAATCATCAACAAAAAATTAAATGCAACCACTATAATTAAAGTTTATTTGTTATACTAACAATTTCACTTTGAATATTGTGGTTCATTTTTTTTTTCTTGGAAGATATTGCTGTGCGTTTACTACACATACATTCGTTATATTAATTGTATATTTCCACTCTATACACATGTCTAAGAAAACTAATTTTACTCAATTGTTTATTCTTTAGGTCTTCCAAATTTAGTTGTCACCAATTCTATTTTATTTCTTCTATATGTGTCTCGCAAAACTACGCCTATCTTTTTTTTTCCCCCATTTTACAATCCAAGTTATAGATCACATTCTTTTTTTTAACAGAGGGTTCATATAGCCTCATTGATAGACTATATAATAAAGGGACAATTCATCCTTTTGAAATTGAAAATAGCATAATTCAAATTTTGCACCTGAAAATGCCCTTAAATAGAAATTACCATTTAACTACTTTTTTTTAAAAGAGTTATAAATTTATTAATTCCGAACAAATCATGACCTGTATCTTTATTACGAACATAAATTACTAATGTTATTAAAAATAGGTAATTTAATAATAATAATAATAATAATATATAAAAAAGAGTAAAAAAAACAAAAAAAATAAGAATGAAATTAAATAATATTTAAGGCAATCAATCCAATTTAATTACGAAGTAAAAAATGGTATAAAAAAATTTGCACATTACACTATGTTTGATCTAAATATTTTCAAAAATATAGTGTCCTTTTTTTATGCTTAACTCTCCACTTTTTCTTTACTTTGTTTTTCATTTTTATATTTTTATATTGTTCTCATTCAAAAGTGAATGAAGCAGAACTAGACAACAAACCCTTAAAACTGAAATCTCTCTCACTTGATTTCTATTGAAAGAACTAAAGAAGAAGCAAATGCATGAAAAAAACTTTACTAAATATCACCCAACACCATCAATGATGAAAATAATTGAGATTTTGAGATGATAATGACGACAACAAGGATGATGAGTTTTGTTTTAGAAAACAAATTGAAAAAGAAAAAGATGACAATGTTGAATAAGAAAGCAGAGCAAAAAACTGTTAATTGTGGAAGATGAGTTTCAAAAGAAGAAGAAGATGATGATAATGAAGATGGTGAGTTTTTGTTTTTGTAAGTATTTGTCAAAACAACCAAAAAAACCAATACAAAGCAAGCTCATCAAATTGAAAAAGAAACAACAACAAAAAAATAACTGCCAAAACAACTGAATGAAGAAATAGAGTCCCTTTAAAAGAATCAGATATGGAAACTAGCTAGTCTTCCAAAAGGAGTAAAGGAAATTGGGTATATGCAAAGAAAAAGGGATTTCCTAATAAAGGGAATATTCATTACAAAGCAAGATTGATGGCTAAAGGCTACACTCAAATAAATGGAATTGATTATAATGAAGTATTTTCTCCAGTTGTAAAGTATTCCTCCATTACAATTTTATTGGCTTTAGTGGCACAGTTAGATTTAGAACTAGTTCATATGGATATAAAAACTGCATTTTTACATTGAGACTTGGATGAGAAAATCTACATGACTCAACCAGATGGATTCAAAGTTATTAAAAAGGAGAAGATGGTATGCAAATTGAAAAAATCACTATATGGATTGAAGCAATCTCTAAGGCAGTGGTACAAGCGATTTAACAAGTTTATGATAGGGCAAAAGTACATGAGAAGTAAATATGATCATTATGTGTATTTACTTAAGCTACAAGATGGATCCTATTTATATCTTCTTCTTTATATTGATCATAAGCTAATAGCTTCCAAAAATCAAATAGAAATTAAGAAATTAAAGACTTAATTGAATAAAGAGTTTGAGATGAAGGATCTCAATGGAGCAAAGAAGATTCTAGACATGGAAATATCTAGAGATAGGAAACTAGGGAGGCTTTGTTTATCTCAAAAAGAATATTTGAGGGTTTTGGTATGAATGAGAAGTCAAAACTAGTTAGTACACCACTTGCTCCTCATTTCAAGCTTAGTGCATCCATGTCACTAAAAAATGATGCAAAATGATAATACATGTCAAAAATATTGTATGCAAGTGTTGTTGGTTGCTTGATATATGCAATGGTGTGTATGAGGCCCAATATTTCATAGGCAATTGAGGTTATAAGCAAGTACATGCATAATCCTGGAAAAGAACATTGGCAAGCTGTGAAATGAATTTTATGGTATATTCTGAACATTATAAATGTTGGTTTAGTATTTCAGTAGGACCAGCAAGATGATAAGTGTGTACTTGGAATTGTGATTTTGACTATGCTAGTAATTTAAACAAGCATCGATCAACTACTGGTTATGTGTTTACTTTTGTAAAGGCACCAGTCAATTAAAAGTCCACCCTTGCAGTCAACAATTGCTTTGTCTACTATAGAGGCAAAGTATATGGCAATTACAAAGGTTGTAATAAAGGCAATTTGGCTTTAAGAGTTGCTTGGTGAACTGGGAATGGAGCAGAAGCACATCAAAGTGCATTTTGATAGCTAGAGTGTTATTCCATTAGTAAAGAACTAGGTTTATCGTGCAAAGATGAAGTATATCGATGTTCGATATCACTTTATATAGGAGATTCTAAAAGAAGGTACAACATAATCTAGAAGATTCAGACCGCTGAGAATCCTGCTTATATGATAATAAAAGTGGTAATTGCGATCGAGTTTAAACATTATTTATACTTAGCCAACATTGTTAAAAATTGAAAGATGGAATTTGCAGACATTATTAAAGATTGGATTTATTATAGAATTGTATAGGATTTTGTCAAGGTAGAAATTTGTTGGTTTTGTCAAAATCCCATATCAGAATTAAAAAAAAAACATAGAACGAGTTCTTTGGTTATAAAAGAACTCCTCCCCCCTTTGTTAATCATCCATTCCATCCCAAATTTGCCTCCTCTCCTATATTTAAGCAATTGTATTCTTTCTCTCATTTGTAATATTTCCTCAAATTAGTGAAATATTATTTTAGAAGTATCCAAAGATGTAGGCATAATTAGTGGAATCTCGTTAAATTTTGGTGTTCTCTTTTATGTCTATTTAATAGCTATTGTCGAGTATAGTTGTTGTGAATTATTGTGCTATTAAATTAATTGTATTTGTAAAAATTCTATCTAGGAGGTTGGTATTTAAGTGGATCATTGTGTCCCACCTCACCTTTTCGGGAATATACCTTAGGGTGATTTTTTAGTACAATAGTTTACACTCTAGTCAATTGAGCAATAGTTCTCAAGGTGAATTTGTTATTATCGGTGGAAATTAACCCGAATTCCATAACAAGAGACTTAGCCTAAGAGTATGGACCTCTTATGCATCTTCAACTTGGGGAATTTACCAACATCATTATTTCTTTACTAAAAAATACTAAAGAAGTGATGAAAACTCATGATGTTACCTTTGCTCAAAGGCCTTTTCTCCTTTATCAATTAAAAAGGAGAGAATTGTTCTTTATTATATAGTCCATTAAAACTTAGATTATATTCCCTTCTATTGAAAAAAAGGCATTACATAGGCATCTAAAATCTACAAAAACACTACCAAAACAAATAATCGAGTGGCTTTGTCTCCTTTTGCTAATTAAATGATTTTTTTTATTTTGGTTATACTTTTATTACACATCCTTAGTACTTAGTAGTTATCATTACTATAATTGTTGAGACTCTATATGATAGTGTATAATCAGCATCTTTGCATATGGTGTGATCCCAATTTTTGCTGCTAATTTTTACCTCATCTAAAATGTGACCTTCTATTCATTGATTCTATATTTCTTGGGCATTAATAATGCTCTATGTCATATTATATACTTGTCTTCTTTTCTCTTTTTCTCTTTTCTTTTTTATGAACTTACTATAATTCGTGGATTATACTCTATTTCATGATAAGTTTTTTTTATCAAATATTTTCCTACATCCATATATATGATGCAAAGCTTTTGAAAACACATGATTAATGTGGACATGATTGTGATGGAATAGTGTGGAGTTGGGTCTTATTGATAGATGGATTAAGAGACATCTACACTCTTTTACTTAATCAAAACTTACAGTTGGGTAATGCATGCACTAATAGATCCACCTAGCTTTAGTTGGACATGAACCATGTAAAAGCTTAAGTTCAATACTCTGCCTAGGTTGTGTCACATACACTAGAAACAATATTAGGCCATTGTAGATGGCAGGGTTTAGCACGCGTCCAAGGTTTTAGCAACCACGACATTATTTAGGCTCAGGGCCTTACGGAACACACTACTATGTCATAAAGTCATAGCGTGAAGAAGGGGAGTCGCCACCCAGGGTAATAACTGGGACAATTTGATTAGTGGTACTCGATTCTCTAAAAGAAAGTTAGCACCACAACCATGACATTTTGGGAATGGAATATTAACTTCTCTTAGTCTCGTGTTCATTTAGAATAATTTTATAAATGATTATTTCATCCTCTAATTACATGCAATTTTATTTAAACCCTATTTGACATCCATCTAACCCTAGACATCTAGTCAATAAAATTACACATAAATATGCACTCAAGATCGCGTTGTCCCTAAGTCTAAACTATATTAATTTTATTAAAAAAAGTTAGCTAGATTTACATTTTTATTTACAAGTGAGAAATGGACTAAAGGTGGGCCTACATTTTTATTAATTAGTGAGCCTAGATTTATTTCTTTTACCTTGTCTAAAAAATGGGCTTAAGTTTATTTAAAGAAAAGTTAAATTAATGGGCCTAGGTCTAACTTGGTTTTATTTTAAGTGAAATGTGGGCCTAGGTCTATTTATTTTAAAAGAAATGAAATTAAGTTGTTTGAGCTAAGTCTAAATAAGTTTAATTAACTAAGTGGGCCTAAAATCTAATTAACCTAATGGGCCTAAATTGATTTTAATTATTTAAAGCCCTAAATCATTTTTTAAGCCTATTTAAAGTGAGTTGGACCTAAGCGTGGGCTTGGGGCCCAAAATAAAATAAAAACCCAAAACAAATAAAACTTAAAAAAAAGATTAAATATACATTTTAGTGATTTTCTAAAAACCCTAAATCAATTACATGCAAACCCTAAATTAAGCTACTACCACCATTGATTTTAATTGATTTTTTTACCCAATTGAACCTAATTACTAATTGATTTTAAACGCAGAAAATTAAATCTTTCACTATTCCCACTAATGGGGCTATTACAAACTACATACAAAAATTAAAATTAAACAATTATACACCCATGAATTAAAATAACTACACAGAACACATAAATGCAAAATGAAAATTAAAACCCTAATATCTATTGGAAAACAGTACAGGTTATTCCATGGCATTCCATGGATATTCTATTCGTCTAAACATAGATGGTATCCTCCTTAATCCACATTCGTACATAAAAAAAACACAAAAATAATCATATTAGTAGTGAAATTGAATAATAAAAAAAATAACAAAATAAAAAGCACAAAAAGAAAAGAATATAAAAGAATGGAATAGAAAAGAACACTGATGATTTTAGATGTTGTGCAAATGCTTTAAGATAGCCCTTTATATTGGATTATCACTGTTAAAATTGACTCAAGATTGATTTGATTCTGGACTAGGATTTGATTGCGTTCGAAGACACTGACAATATTCAAAATTAGGGTTCTAAAAGACAAGGGTATGTGCGAGGTGTTCTTCGTGTATTTGTGTTTTTTTTATCTCTTTTTAGTCTGTGTATGTGAGTCTCCTACCCCCTTGCACACATTCAGACTCTTTACTTTTTAAAGTAGAGTCTGCGCATACTGACTTCCTAAGTTTGCAGGAACACTCATCTCTTTCAAAACAACCTGATAAGAATTTTGATTTTTGAAAGCTATTTAAGCATTATTAATGCGTTGAAATTTTCATTAGATAATAATAATAATATTAATATTAAATTTTCAACCAATCGAAGCACTGAAAATTTTGACAAAAAATAAGAAAAAATATGTGAAAAATCAAAAAATGGGACTTTTACACGTCGGCATTATGTAATACCGGTCGGCTTTGTGTAATGTTGATCGGCATTATGGTCGGCATTGTGTAATGTCGGTCGGCATTACACCAATGCTGACCTCTTTTGTTTAACTTTTAATTACCAAAAGACCCTTAAAAATTTGACTTCCTTGTCATCAAATCCTAAATGTTGCAATATAGTCCTTAAAGTCCAGAAAATCGACAACCAAGTTCAATTTTTGAATAAATTTTATCATAGGAGCTTACGTCATAATTGTACACAATTGCATTCCGAAATTGGGTGCTTATAGCCATGAATAGCCAATTTTTAGCCTAAAATTTGAAATAAAATCTTTCACAACTTCAAATCTTTTGGAGCAACAATTAAGAAAATTAGTTTGTACATAAACTATAATATATTATAGATAATCATAATCATATATCGATAATCAATCTTACATGGGTAATATATAAAAGATTAAATTAGTTTATATAATAATTTAACACATTCATCCAACACTTTAAAGCATTGTATTTATTATGTTAGATGTTAATTGAATCTAACATATATAAGAAGTAAAAAGATCATACTAATTATACATTTCAAAATATACTAATTGTATATTTCCACTTAATTAAAATTCACCATACATATTATTATTTCTATTGTGTCATACATTAGTTGAATCTAACATGTGTATAAAGTAAAAGGATCATGTTTATAATCTTTCTGTTGTTTTTTTGGCAAAATCCCGATGGAGGAGTCCTTTGCCTATAAAAAGACTCCTCCCCCCCTTAGTTAGATTATCCCAAATTTTCTCTCTTATATATTTAGGCAATTGTATTCTTTCTCTCGCTCTTATAATATTTCCTCATTTAGTGAAATATTATTTTGGTAGTGTCCAAGGATGTAGGCATAATTGGTTGAACCTTGTTAAATTTTGATGTTCTCTTTTATGTCTATTCAATAGCTATTATCGGGTATAGTTATTGTTAATTATTGTGCTATTAAAATTACTTGTCTTGGTAAAATTTTGTCTAAAGAGAGTGGTTTTGAAGTGGAACCATTGTGACCCCTCCACTCTTTCTTAGGAATATACCTTAGGTAATTTTTAGTACAATCATTTACACTCTAGTCATCTGTGCAATAGTTCTCAAGGTGATTATTGTTATTATTGGTAGAAATTAACTAGAATTCCACAATAATTGGTATTAGAGCTCTTGGTTTATTTTGGTTGCTTTGTAGTTGCAGCTTAAGCTAATCTTCCACATCAGAAAAAATTTCGTTGGGCTAATTAGCTATAATAACCCTAGTTTTAAAATTATTTTATTATATAATGAAATATGCAGTGTTAATAAAATTTAAAAGTTTAATTTAATAATTTTACTATTTTCAGATAGTATTATTTTAATAACATTAATTTAGTGCATGGTTATTTTAATATTATTATTTCTATTATTATTTTTATTTTTATTAATATACATTAATTGTATTATTATTGAATCATTTAATGAGTATTGCTATTATTTCATTAGTATTATTTGTATTGTTATTATTTAGTGTTAATTTATTTTATGTATATACATATATTAATATATGTTTGTGTATTTGTGCATGTGTGTGTGTGTGTATATATATATGTTATTATGTGGTGGAGAATTTTTTCTAAATATAAAGTAATATTATATTATAATATATAGTTATAATATAAAGTTTAACATATAAATATTTTTTTTATGATATGATAGCAATTATTTTAATTATATTGGTTTGAGATTTAAATATAGTGCATATTTTATTTTAATTATTGTATGCTTTTATTTTTTAAGGCTTGCTACATGTTTTGGATTTGAAAGAATTCGCATTCTCTAGCGCCGGTCATGACCCCCAATTTAGGTCGTGACGTTGGCATTCTGCATCGACAGCTATTAAATAGAATTTTGTAGTAGAAATGGTAGACAACACAAAAGTATCCATATCAGCATCAACAACTTCTTCTTCTTCAATTTTGGCAAGAAATGTTATGACAAATGCTAGATTTGCGGTAGAGATTTTTTATGGCACTAGTCATTTCGGCATGTGGCAAAGTAAGGTTCTAGATGCCCTTTTTTAGTAGGGTTTAGACATTGCTATTAAAGGAAAGAAACTAGATGATGTTGAGGAGAAAAAATGGAAGGTGATCAATAGATTGGCATGTGGTACAATTTGATCATGTCTTTCTAGAGAGCATAAGTATACATTTTCTAAAGAAACTTCTACAAGTAAATTATGGAAGGCACTGGAAGAGAAATTCTTGAAGAAAAGCAGTCAGAATAAACTCTACATGAAAAAGAGATTGTTCCACTTCAATTATGTCCTAGGTACCACGATGAATGATCACATTACTAGCTTCAATTAGTTGGTAACTAATTTGATGAATATGGATGTGACTTTTAATGATGAAGATCTAGCTTTGATGTCTAATGGAATCACTTCCTAATGAGTTTGAGTATCTTGAAACTACTCTACTTCATGGGAAGGTTGCTTTGTCTCTAAATAAAGTAACTATAGCCTTGTATATTTATGAATTATGAAAGAAAGAAAAGCAAGAAAATACAAGTGTTGAAGCATAAGCTCTTATTATCAGAGGCCATTCGTAGAGCTAGAATAAAGGAAGGAGAGGGAGATCAAAGTCAAAGTCCAAACTGAGCAAAGATCAATATGCCTTTTGTCAAGAAAAAGGACACTGGAAATAAGATTGTCCTAAGCTAAAGGACAAAGGCAAACCTGAAAAGGGAAATGCTGTCTCAAATTCAAATGTAGTTGAGTGTGATGATGCAGATTCAGATATTTCAATTGTTGTTATACCATCAACTAGCTATTCAAGTTCATGGTTACTAGATTCAGCTTGTAGTCACCATATGACTCCCAATCAAGAATGGTTCTTTGACTTTAAAGAATTAAAAGGTGGAGTTGTCTACACAATAAATAATGCCCCTCTTAACACACATGGGATTGGTTCAGTTTGCTTAAGCAACAAGGATGGATCAATCAGAACTTTAACAGGTGTTCATTATATGCTGGATTTGATAAGGAATCTCATTTTTGTGGGAACCTTAGAGTCAAAAGGTTTTAAAGTAAGGGTGAAGGATGGGATAATGAGAATCATCTCTCGTGCACTTGTGATAATGAAGGGGATTCAGAAAAGAAATAATATGTATTACTTTTTAGGCAGTACAATTATTAGGACAATAATAGCGGTAGCTTCTATTGATGATTAGGATTCAGAAGCAACCAAGTTATGGCATATGCACTTGGGGTATGCTGGAGAAAATCCTTGAATTTACTGATAGATCAAGAATTATTGAAAGGAGCTCAAACTTGCAAATTGGATTTTTATGAGCATTGCATCAAAGGGAAGAAGACAAGGGTGAAATTTGGAACAGCTATCCATGATACTGAGGGAATTCTAGATTATGTTCATTCATATGTATGAGGGCCTTCTAAGAATGCTTCATTAGGAGGAAAATACTATTACATTTCCTTTATTGATGAATTTTCCCAAAAAGTATGGGTGTATACAATGAAGAAAAAGGATGAGGTGCTAGGAATTTTTCTTAAATGGAAAAGGATGGTGGAGACTCAAATAGGCAAAAAAGTCAAATGTCTCTGCATAAACAATGGTGAAGAGTTAAAAAAATGATCCATTTTTTAAAGTCTGTAAAGATGAAGGTATTTTCAAACACTTCACCATCAGATATACACCACAAAAAATGGGGTGGCAGAGCGAATGAACCAAACATTATTGGAGAAGGTTTGGTGTGTGTTGTTCAATGCTAGGTTGGGCAAAGAATTTTGGGTTAAGGTTGTACTATATGCTTGTCACCTTATCAACCGCCTACCATCGACTATTATTAGTGGTAAAACACTATTAGAGAAATGGTTTGGAAACCTACTATAGATTATGATTCCTTACATATGTTTGGTTCCACTACATATTACCATGTTAAGGAGTCAAAGCTAGAGCCAAGAGCAAAGAAGGCAATCTTTGTAAAGATAACTTCTAGTATGAAAGGCTATCGTCTTTGGTGTTCAGAAACAAAGAAAGTAGTCTTCAGCAGGTAAATTACCTTTGATGAATCTACTATATTGAGAAAGGTGACTTCAGAAAAAATGGAGCAGACAAATGGTATTCCTAAATAGGTAAAGTTTGAAGGCAACAGAATTGTCTCAGCCAATATAGAAAGTGATGATGACTCTCATATGGTGGAAGAAGAGTCAAATAAAGAAGAGGTTCAGACCTAAGAACCTCCACAGCAACATGAATCAATTACATTAAGGAAGGGGAAGAGGACCATTAGACAACCTACTCGGTATGCTGATATGGTCTCTTCTGCATCATCAATTGCAATGGATGATGTTCCTACCACTTATAATGAAGCAATCCAAGTTCATAATATGAAAAGTGGAGGATTGCCATGAATGAAGAAATGCAATCCCTTCAAAAGAATCAGATATGAAAACTAGCTAGTCTTCTGAAGGGAAAGAAGGCAATTGGTGTAAATGGTTATATACAAAGAAAGATGAATTTTCTGACAAGGATAATGTTTGCTACAAAGCAAGATTGGTGACTAAAGGCTACGCACAGACGAAGGGAATTGATTATAATGAAATATTTTCTCCAGTTGTAAAATATTCCTCTATCAGAATTTTATTAGTTTTGGTAGCACAATTAAACATACAATCACATGCATATGATGCTTAATCATTCAAAACTAGAGAAAATTAGCTTCTTACTTACCTTAATCAACAAAAACATGGCTGAAATCTTCTTAAATTCTGCTACCCATACTTTTCATCTTCTCTAATTTTAGGCTTTAATCATCAAAGAACAAGATAATTGAGATGTATTGAGGTTAATTTTAGTTGGGTGATAGGTTTTTGGTTAGGATTTTGATTGGAATTTAGGAAGGAAGGATTTGGGAATTAGGTTTTGTTCTTCCCTCTTTCTTCTCTTGGTTTTTATTTTTTTTCTTCCCATAGAGAATTTTTATTTATTTGATTATGCACTAATAACTTATGGGCATGGCAAACTACCACTTTGACCCAAACAACTTATAATGACTTCCCATTAATCCTCTTTTTTATTTGTATAATATTTATGTCCCTCTAGTTAATATATATATATATATATATATATATATATATATATATATATATATATATATATATATATATATATATATATATATCAATTTCTCTTGTGAGACTTGCATTCTCATAATATACATGCATTTCATTTTCATGTGCATGACATTTTTATATATATATAACAAAATGTCATGCACATGAAAATGAAATGCATGTATATTATGAGAATGCAAGTCTCACAAGAGAAATTGAAGGGCTAAAAGATCTCTTATTAGGTTTTCCTATATAAAGGGATGCTAAGAGGTATTTGGGGGAATTCATTCAACCCTCACGAGGCAACAAACAAGGAGCTAAACTATGATTGAAGACAATTGGTTCAATAATTCAAGAGTTTTATTTCATTATTTCTTTCTTCATCTTTAATCTTTTAATTATTTTTGTTTGCTTCACCATAAGTATACATGGCTAAATACCTTTACGGGTTAGGTAATGAGTAACTATTTCATAATGTGATTGAACACAAGTTTTATTTATTAAATTGATTTTCAGTTAATTCTATGAGTTACACTTATTTTATGCTTTCATTATTAGCCTACTTATTTGCATGTTTATAGGTAAATTCACCAACGAGAGTTAAAGAAACTTATTAGCTTTAGACTTATATGACTTAGATCAATTAACCACAAGAATAGGTGAGCTCTTCAGGGGTAATGTAATTGTTAAAGATCTTAATAAGTTTTAATTAATTTTTTAATCACAATAGTAGGTTGAATCTTAATCCTAACATGCTTAATTGAACTTGAGAGAGTTTTTAGGTATTTTAGAACAATTACTGTTAATTAGATTTAATGATTAAATTTATTTAAACTGTTCATTATCTTTTTAGAATAGTGAAACTAAGCCTAAGCTTTAAGCTTTTTATCATTTGATTTTAATTTAATTTAGATTTCTTTGTTTATTTTGATTACAATTCACTTTTATTTAATTTACTAGCTGAGATATAAGTAAAGATATTAGTACTCCATATACAGTTTTTGTAGGAGTGATAATTTTTTATACTGCAATCACGATCCATGTGCTTGTGGGTTTTGAATGCAAAAATTGCAAGCATCAAAGTTATGGGAAAATTGATCATATTCCTACCCTATGCATGAACATAATGCAGAAATAAAACCAAACACATCAAAAATAAAACATATGAATTTCCAATGACCCAAAATGCCATGACTATGCAAAATGGACCCCCCAACACTTGAAATTCACTTGCCCTCAATGTGAAATGTAAATGTGACACATAAAACAAATAAATACTAAAAATAAAATTAAAGAAATAACTAAATGAAGAAAGTGAAAAACTCCCTTAATGGATAATGGTGCTGTCATGACATGTCTTCAACCATGACCAAAAGCTAGGTTGATTTGGAAAGTGGAAGAGCTGTGATGGTCATTGGATTTTGCACCTGCAAGAAATTCAAAACACTTAATTGTAAAATTTATATTATATTTTCTTTTTTATTTTATTATTTTTTTAAACAACTTAAATTCAAAAGAAAAAATTAGCAATGAATAAAATAAAATAAAATAAAATAATGAAAGGCAATAATAAGCAATATAAAATGCCAATTTTTAGGTCTTTAGTATGACTAAATCCAAAATTTTTCATTAGAGTTGATGAAGGAAGAAAGTCTCCTTCTCCTTAGGCATTACTCCTCCTTGATACACCTTGCATCTTGGACCATTCACTCAAAAACACTCTCCTTTTGAATTTATGAGTTTGAGTGCACTGTGAGAGAAAACTTGTTGCACCTTGAATAGACTATTCCATTTTGATCTTAATTTTCTCAGAAATAACTTCAGTCTAGAATTGAAAAAAAGAATGAGATTACCAACTTTGAATTCCTTCTTGAGAATACGAGCATCATGCCACTATTTTGTTTTCTCCTTCAAGAGCTTGATCATATGCTTGAAATCAAAGCTCATCCAACTCATTAAGATGTAAAAAATGTCTTTCACCAGCAGCTTTCATGTCAAAGTTCAATGCTTTCATAGCCAAATAAGCTCGATGTTCAAGCTCCACCAATAAATGACAAGCTTTCCTAAATCAAATCTGTAAGCAGACCTACCAATGGGAGTTTTATATACTGTATGACATGCCCACAGAGCATCATCCAACTTGGACGCCCAATCTTTCCTCGAAGAACCTACTATTTTCTTTAAAATCCTCTTTATCTCCTTATTAATGACCTCAACTTGACTGCTATTTGAGGGTGATATAGGGTAGCAACTTTATGGTGAACTCCATACCTCTTGAGTAATAAATCAAACTGCTTATTGCAAAATTATGAACCTCCATCACTAATCATAGCTTGAGGTACTCTAAATTTGCTAAACAATTACTTAAAAAATCTTATTACCACTTTAGCATCATTTGTAGGTAAAGGAATATCTTCCACCCACTTAGACATATAGTTTACCCCAACTAAGATATATTGGTTCCCAAAAGATGATGGAAAGGGACCCATAAAATCCAATCCCCATACATTAAAAATCTCCACTTGTTCAATTAATATGAGTGGCATTTCATTCCTCTTGGAGATATTCCCATGTCTTTAACATCTATCACAGTGTTCCATATACTCCTTAGATATTTAAATAAAGTAGGATAGAAAAACCCACTTTCCAACACCTTTGTAGCAGTTTTTGTTGCTCTAAAATGCCCACCATATGCAGAATAATGACAATGAGACAAAATTTCCAACATTTCAATTTCAAGAACACACCTCCTAATTACTTCATCTCCATAAATCTTGTAGAGAAATGGATTCTTCCATAAATAATGTTTCACCTCATAAAGGAAACACTTCCTTTGTTGATAGGAAAATACTTGTAGTAACACTCTACACGCTAAGTAATTAGTGATGTCTACAAACTATAGAATACTAAAATGTTGAAACTCTAGCTATAAAGCATTAGGAAATTCATCATTGATATCCTCTTCTTACCTCAATTGTTCATAACCCTCTAACTTGGAAAAATGGTTAGCTACAACATTCTCAAAACCTTTTTTGTCTTTGGTCTCCAAGTCAAACTCTTGTAAAAGTTAACACCCAACAAATAAGATGTGGTTTTGCATCCTTTTTGCCTAAAAGATATTTTATTATTGCATGATCAGTGGAAATAATAACCTTTAAACCAAGCAAGTATGATATGAATTTATCAATAAAAAAAACCATCATAAGCATCTCTTTCTCGGTTGTGGTGTAGTTCAATTAAGCCTCTACAATAATTCTACTTGCATAGTATATAACATGAAGCTTGTTGTCTTTCCTTTGAAAAAGCACTGCCCCCATAGCATGGTCACTTGCATTACACATGATCTGAAAAGGAAGTGCCCAATCTAGTGGTAAAATAATTGGGGCTGAAACCATAGCTTCCTTTAACCTATTAAAAGCATTTAAATAGTCATCATTGAATATAAAAGGAGCATCTTTAACTAATAGTTGGGTTAAAGGCCTAGTAATTAAGGAAATTTTTTTTAATAAAATGCTAATAAAACCCGCATGTTCTATAAATCCTCAAACTCCTTTGGCTGTTGTAAGAGGTGGTAGCTTCTTAATAATTTTTATTTTTGATTAATCTACCTCAATTCTTGCACTTGAAATCTTATGATCGGACTATCCTTTCCTTTACCATAAAATGGCACTATTCCCAATTAAGAACAAGGTTTGCCTCTTCATATCTTTTCAAGACCCTATCAAGGTTAAATAAATATAATTTAAAAGAACCACCAAAAATAGAGAAATTTTCCATAAATACCTCCATGATGTTCTCAATGAGATTAAAAAAATTATTGTCATACATCTTTAAAAAGTGGCCAGTGCATTGCACAGTCCGAAGGCATGTGTTGATGAGCAAAAGTCCTATATGGGCATGTAAATGTTGTTTTCTCCTAGTCCTCTGGAAAAATAAAAATATGTTTATAACCTAAATAATCGTCCAAAAACTAGTAGTATGCATGCCCTGCTATCCTATCTAACATTTAGTCAATGAACGAGAGAGGAAAATGGTCTTTCCTTTTGGCTAAGTTTAATTTTTGATAATCAATACATACTCTCCACCCATCATCCATTCTCTTAGAAATCAACTCACCCATTTTATTTTTCCATAATAGTTATTCAATTTTTCTTCAGTACACACTACACTGGGCTTACCCACTCACTATTAAGATTTTGGTAGATAATGCCCGCATCCAATAAGTTGACAATCTCCTTCTTAAGTACCTCCTTCATATTTGGATTCAAGCACCTTTTTCTCTTTATGATAGGTTTACTCCCCTCTTCCATGTGGATTTTTTGCATAACAATTGAAGGAGTAATCCCTATGATGTCTGAAATTTGGCACCCAATTGACTTCATCCTATTTGTCACTATTTTAGATACCCTTGTCTCCCATTCAACGGACAGTTTTATTAGAAATGATAATGGTTAAGTGTTTTCCTCCCCTAAAAAAGTGTATCTTAAATGGCTAAATAACAATTTAAGCTCTAATTTGGGTATAACAATAGATGGTGGAGTAGGGTTGTCACTACGCACTAAATGTTTAAGTTTAACAAAAGTGACTTCTTATAAGGGTTCACTATCTACTTCACTTTATTAAATTTTGTTAAGAATTTATTTGTTCAAATTCATTTCCCTCACACCCTTATCTATAACTTCCACTCTTATGCAAAATTCCTCTTCAATTGGGTACTTAATCAACTTAGGCATCATAAATTCTATACTTTCATCACCAACCTTAAGAGTGATTTTCCCTTCATGAGCATATATGATGGCTCTACCAGTATTTAAAAATGGTCTCCTAAGAATTATAGGACACTTACTATCTTCTTCAAAATCCAAAACTATAAAATCCATAGGAAAGATAAATTTATCTACCTTAACCAAAACATCTTCAATGATCCCATATGGTTTCTTTATAGAATAATCTAGCAATAGCAAAGTCATGTTTATAGGGGTCAACTCACCAAGCTATAATTTCTTGAAAAGAGAAAATGGCGTAAGGTTAATACTTGCATCCAAATCATATAAACATCTAAGAAATTCTTGAGCACCAACTACATAAGGAAGAGCAAAGCTCTTTAGTCTTTTAATTTAATTGGTATTTTATGAATAATGATATAGCTGCAAGTTTTTGTTAATTCCACAGTCTGGTTGTCATCCCATCTCCTCTTATTGGTGATAATATCCTTAAGATCATTGGCATATATTGGCATTTTCATCAGAGCTTCAACAAAAGAAATATTAAGTTCAAGCTTTTTAAAAGTATTTAAAAACTTACCAAACCTCTTTTAATCATTAAGTTTCTTTAATCTCTATGGGAAAGGCATCCTTGTCTTATATTTCTATGAATTAGGCATAAAGGGTTGCTCCTCCCATTACTATCTTTTAATTGATGCTCATTGCCTTCCATAAAATCATCATCACCATTCAGAATTTCATTGTCGTGTGTTTCCACCACTTCTTTCTTGACCTCATCTACTGATCTTATCTCCTTGTCACTTTTCAATGTAATGGCTTTCAGCTGCTCCCTTGGGTTTTTTTTAATATTGCTTAGAAGGTTCCCTTGATTTCTTTGTGCTGCTGTATTTGCAAGTTGTCCTAACTGCACCTCAATGTCATGAATTAAAGAAGCATGATTTTTCACTACTTATCAAACTTGGTCTCCATCCATTTCTGATTTTCATCTTAATGGCTTATTTTGTTAGATATAGTCTCTAAAACTTTATCCAATTTATTTTCCATTGAGGCCATATGATCTTGATGGGGTTGTTGAAATCCTGAAGGTGCTTGCTTTGCCATGTTTTTTTGAAAGCCTTGGGGAACCAAATTATTATTATTATTATTTTAATAAATTTGGATAATTCCTCCATCCTAGATTGTAAGTGTTCATTAATGGATTATTACCTTATTTTACTTGAAATTGATTCCCAACAAAGTTGACTTGCTCTAAGCTTGCATTTCCATATACACCATTGTTAACATAACCAAATTCTCCAATTGAGTGCTTACCATATTGCAATTTTTATATGATAACTATGAAGTTGTTACACCCACTGCATTTCTTTGGTTAAGATCCCCTAATTGCTTTGAAAGTGTAGCAATTTAGGCTTGAAGAGAAGTCACTACCTCTACCCTAATTTTGCCTCCTTGCCTTAGTGGATTAAAATGCTCTGATGGCCTAAGACAGTTATTATTTTCCATCTCCTCCAAAAGTGAAAATGCATCCTCAATTATTTTTTACATTAAAGAACCTTTAGCTACTACATCAATGGTATGTCTAAAAGATAAGGTAACACTATTATAGAAGGTTTTAATGAGTACATCCATTGGAAAACCATGATAAGGACAACTCTTTAACAACTCTTTAAATCATTCCCATGCATCATTCAAGGATTCCATCTCAAACTATTGAAAGGTGGTGATATCCTTGATAATCTTTGCCATCTTTGAAGATAGGAAATATTTTTCCCAAAAAGTTTTTGCCAAAAAATCCCATGTGGTGATAGAGGCAAGTGGCTGGGAGTCTCAAGCAAATTGCATCATCCGACACCCCATTATATTTGAAAGTGTCATGGATTTCTAAGTAATTAGCGATGTGAGCATTTGAGTCTTCATTTGCCAAGCTATAAAAATGAACACTTGACTGGATCATTTGAAGTAAGCCAATCTTAATTTCAAAATTATTGGCATTGATTATTGGCCTTGCGATAATTTGTCTTGTACCATCTAAACCCTGCATGGCAAAATCTAATAGTGTTTCTCATTATTCTATGATGTTACTCGATTCTTCTTGAGAATGACTCCTATTCCCTCTTTCAAATCGCACAAGTTTTGGAATAAAAATGAGAGGGTTTATCCCTATTCTTCGAGTGTTATGAATACACCAAAATAATTCCTACAATAATTTAAAAAATTTATAAATATCCAAAATAAAAAAAATAACTTAAATTAAGAAAAACAAAACCAAATGTGTTGTTAAATTTATTCAATCCTTGGCAACAATGCTAAAAACTCTCATAAGCATACGAGTTCGTCAAGTAATATAGAAGAGTTAAAAGTCAATCCCACAAGAATTGAATGTCTATCCAATTATTAGTTCTATTTTTAACTTGTTTAAGAATCAAATATTAAGTGAAGTATAAATGCTAAATTTTAATAGCCAAAATGAAACTAATATAAAAGAAAATAAATTAATTTAAATTTTAACAAGCAATGATGAAAATAATGTTAGAGATTGTATCACTATATTTTAATTAAGCCAATCACAAGAAATTAGTCTTTCTTTCTAATGCAATTTTTTGAATTTCAATAATAGCAATTAATCTTTCTCAAATAAAAATTACTTAATTTATTTAAATTAACTGAAAAGACTTTAAATAATTCTCATTAAATTAAAATCTAATCAAAATTAGTAAATAAACTATGACGCACATTTAATTAAAATTAAAATAATTTAATCTATCTCTAGACTTAAATCAATTAATCAAGTATTCATATTCCTTTTAAGATGAATATTTCTCAATAATTAACCTTAATTAAAAATCATTTATGAATGGCCAAATCATAAACAATTAACATTAATGAATATTTAATGCAAATTAAAAGAAAGACAAATAGCTTAATCAACTTAAATTAAAATAAGTTCAACAATCCCTAACATAAATAAATTTAACTAAATATAGTATTGATTATATTCTCAAATTCAAAAATAAAATACAATAAAAAAAAAACTTATAAAAGTAAATAAGAGATAAAGAAGAAAAAACTCTTGAATTGTAGTCCTCCTATATGCCTCCTCTCTTCTTCCCTACATCTTTTATTTATTTATTTATTTTTATCCATTCATCACTCACTCTTCTCACATTGAATATGCACACTACACACACCTCTAACTCTTTTATTTAGCTAAAATGCACACACAACACTAAAATACACTCATAAAACTATCACTCACACTTTTTTTATTTTTTATTTTTTTCAAATGACGAATTCCATGGCTTTATATAACCATTTTCTTATGCTAAAAAAACAAAATCAAATGTCAGTCTTTTCGACAAAATGAAAGCCAAATGTCAAGCTTTTCAATGGTAGAAACCAAAATTTTTACTTTAATTCTTTTTGAAGCTTATATGTTGCTTGTTTTCTTTAAAATTGTAGAGTAAATGACTTTTAAATAGTTATGAAGGATGGCTATTTTTCATTCAATCTTTAGCAATTTGTCAGCATGAAATTTGGTATTGACTTCTTCTTTTATAGGTGTGCAGCCCCTTTTTGGCTTGGTTTCTCATCTTGTTGGTACAAATGGTTGGTCCTATAAAGATAAAGTTGAATTAATAATTTACTTATTGAAACTAAAACGCACTTTTTAAATTGATTTTTGTAGTTCTTTGTCAAAACAACAAGAAAAACCTATGCAAAACAAGCTCATAAAACTGAAAAAGAACCAAAAAAACAAACCACAAAAACAACTAGAAAAATAACCACCAAAGCAACTGAAAAAACAATCACCAAAACAACCATCAAAATAACCAGAAAAACAACTACAAAAACAAGCACCAAAATAACCATGAAAATTGTTTGTGTGTAAATTCATTATTTATTAGGTTATTTTATCTCATTAATTAGTTAGTTCTATGTTTTATTTGATTTGATAATGTTAGTTTTTAGTTTTATTTTATTTTTATACTTTGTAAGTGATTTGTGACTCCTTTTGGCATGATTAAAAGGCATTTGACATGGATTTGGAGTGTGTATATCTAGTTACCATTGTGCTAGAGAATTTATAGACATGTTTGAAGTGTGAAAAATTATGGAATATGATATGTGTAATATTTACATATTCCTGAGTTGAATTTTAATGACTTCTGAATTAATAAATAATGTTAGTTAGGTAGATTTTAGGTTAATTAGGAAATATTTTTAGTTTAGAGTTTTAATTAGGATTTTATTATTCTCAGTTTAATTTTAGTCAAATTAGGAGTTTATATTTAAGTACTTATTAGTGTTTTCCTTTTTGTAGGAAAGATTAAAAAGGAATTCTAAAAAATCAAGGATTTGTATGACATGGGCATGTTGCAAGCCATGTCTACTTTTGGAGTTAAAGGAACAATGAACACAAGCATGCTTCAACCCATGCATCATTCTGTCTAAATTGGCAAAGTTAGGTATGACTTTGACACGATTGTGTACCAGGCCATCCACACCAACTGGAAGTTTGATTCAAGGACGGGTATGACTATACTAAAGCCATGTCGAAGAGTTTCACCGTGACACAAAAAGAGGCATGACCATGTCGAGGTTGTGTTAAATTAAAAGAGATTCTTCCTCAGTGAAATAGGAAGATGAATTCAAGTGTTAAGAGGTCTTTTATCAAGTTTTCCTATAAAAAGGATGTTAAGAAGTGTTTTGCAGGATGGATTCTATATTGGGAGGAAACATCAAAAACCATAAACAAGAGCTTAAAAGGGAAAACAAGGGTTTAAAGATTGAATCAGTGCTTAAACGAGTTTTATTTATTCTTCTTCATCACTCTTTTGTTATTTATTTTATTGTTTGTAAAACTATGTTTGGCTAACTCTTTTTAAGGTTTAGGCTTGGAGTATTTATTCCGTGATGCGATTAAACACAAGTTTTATTAATTTGATTTTCAATTAATTTTATGAGCTGCTCTTCATGTATTGTATTTAACTAAGGGCCCAATTGATTTTATGTTTCTAGGTAGATTAACCAATAAGAGTTAGGAGAATTTATTAGCTTTAGACTTATAGGACTTAGAGCACTCGACTATGAGATTAGGTGAGCTCTTTGGGGATAAAATAATTTTTAAAAAGCTTAATAAGTCAGGATTAGTTTCTTAATCATAAGAGTAGGTTAAATTTTAATCTTGACATGCTTAATTGAACTCAAGAGAATCTTTAGGTATTTTAGAGTAACTACCCTTAATTGAAATCAAAGTGTTTAATAATTAAGTGTTCATGATCTGATTGGAATAGTGAAACTAAACCTAAGCTCTATGGTTTTATCATTTGATTTTCTCTTAGGTTTAATTGTTTAGATTTATATTTTGATTTTTTAGATTACTTTATTGATTTTCTAGCTAAGAACATAAGTAAAGATATTAGTACTCAATATACAATCCTTGTGAGAACAATATCTTTTGTATGACAATTCACGATCCCTGTACTTTGGTGCCATTGTCAGGGATTTAAAATATTGATATTAATTTAATTTTTACTTCTTTTAGACTAGCATTTTATTTTCTTTTATTATCTTTATAATATTGATAAGTAATTTGTCATGTCATGGATAATGGTAGATTTTCTTATCAATTTCTGAGGTTTAATGCATGTGATCTTGTATATAATGTAGAACATATGCCATTTAATTATTTTTCATCTTCTTTTTAGGTTTGTAATTGGTTTAAAGAGAACCAAAATGAGGCGTATTGGCCATATTATTCATGTTCACCTCCACAACCTCAATATAACCTATATTGGGATGGTTATGTGAATCATACTTAGAGTCATCAACAAGAGGAGGCCAAGAGTTTTAAAGAATAATTATTAGTGATTAAGATAGAGTAATTCATGTTTGAAATGACAACATATACAAAAGAATTGGTTGCACTAATAAGAGATCTAAAGAATAATTGATTGCAAATAGCTCTAACTACAGAAATTCAAAAAGCAAGCTTCAAAAAATTTTAAATGTGTGCACCAATTAATTGTTCAAAGCAACTAGCATAAGAAGAAAGTGTATGGGATAAAAAGAACACTTTAAGTCAAGATGATGAAGTCACTTTTGAATTATTCCATGATGAGCAAGAAGAGATGATTACTAAGGAAATTAAAGAAGTCTCCTAGAATAAGAATCAATTTATAGACATCAAGGATTATAAGGTACAAAGTCACTCAACTCAATTTCAAGATGAGTTGGATGAGCAAATCATAACACAACTTGAAGCTACATGGGATGAAGATGAATATAAGCCATTTATAGATAACAATGCATATGTTCCATGTCCTATTATGGTCATATACGAGGAATCCATGAAAAGTGTTGGGCTATCTAAGAACCCACATGAAGAACCTTACATTCTTTAAGTAATTTTAGAACTAAAGAATTGTCATGTGAAGTTTGCAAGTTATTACCTAGCCAAAAGGGAGTCTATAAAAAAAAGAAAAGGAAGATGCTTTTAAGAATACTTCCTCATGTTCGATTACACCCGTGACACTACATATTCAAGGGTCAAGCTAATGACCTAAAATTAGTGCTTGTTGGGTGAAAACCCAATAGTTTTTTTATTTATTTCTTTTATTTAAGTTTATTTTGTGTTTTTTCTTTTATTTTTCTTAATTTTTGTTATTTTATTTTATAGGACATCTAACATTTGGAATGAGCATAAAAGGAAGACAAACACTTATTAGGGAAGTCCTCATTTTCTTTTTCTAATGTTAATACTTTTTTCATTGAGGAAAATGCCATAGATATATGTAGAGGAGGATGCCAAATGTTAGGATTATGTTTTATATTTATGTGTTTTATTTATTTTTGCATGCTTATTATTTAAATTAAGAAAATAAAAAAATGGTATGATTCACTAACTTTCAACTTGATTTCTCCATATTTATAGTGATGCTTGTCCTTAAAATTTTTTATTTTGGTTTTGTGCAAAATTGATGCTCAATTGCAATTAGAGGGCAATAGTGGATAAGTGTGCATTTTTTATTCAATTATCAAATTTTTGAATGGTTTATTAATTAAGATGGTTTTTTTTTTTTTATATTAGAGGTTAAGGCCGCCAATCAATAAGTGCACCTAATTATCCTAACTAGGTTGGCATAATTTTTAGCACTCTTATCATCTTAAAGGACTCAAAATATTATTAAATAAAAAAAATAAATTCAAGAAGTTAGTGAGACAAGAAACTAACAAAATAAAAAATGCTCAACTGAGCTAAAATCTTCATACAGAAGACTAAAACAAAAATCTAGAATAGAAGACCACTAATGTAAGTTTGAATGTTGAGCTCCAAATTTAGCCAATATATCTGCAACCCCATTACTTTTTAAAAAAATGTGCAAAACCACAAAAGTTAAATTCTTCAAATCATCTAAGGAAGAATGCCATTGGTGTTGCATCTCTTAAGGAACCTCTACTAAATAAGAAGTAAACAAGTGAATTATCCAAGAAGAATCACACTTAAGCCATGAAATAATATCACCTAAACTCTATAGCTTTTTGAACTACAAACATAACAGCCTTTAGCTCAACTAAGAAAGCATAACTGTAATATCCCGAGTTTTTAAATAATTTAAAATTGCATCGGGATATGCAGTGTTAATAATTTTTATATATATTTGATTATTTAATTAGTTTATTATTTATTAAAGTCATTTTTAATTATTTTAAGTTTCTTACGTAAAATTTTCCTAAGAGTTTTATTTTCATATGTGCACATTTAAATAATTAGGGTTTATTTTAATTAAATTTATATTGTATAGTTTTAATAAATAATGTGTGTTATATATATGTATATGTGTGTAAATATTATTATTTATGTGTGCGGTGTATATTTCTTTGAATATAATATTCATATATTATTATAATATAAATTAAAGTTATATATATACATATATACTTACAAAAAACATAAAATTCCCTATATTTACGGTTTTGCCATCGACACCATCCTCACCCATTTTCGGCCACTGTCACGTCGATTTCTTGCTGTCGGTGTGCCTCTCAACTGTCCTCCTCCATCTCTTGCCCACTCCACCGCCCTTTCCTCCCATTTCCAGCAAGCTTTTGTCGATTTTTCCCCTAGAAATCGAAAACCACCCTTAACCCTGATCAGCACGTTTTCAGCCATCGTTTGGAGTGCCACCAGTCTCTATCTCTTCCTTGAGCTCCGGTGAGTGCATTTCTAAGCTTGGTTTCACGTGATTTGGTCTAGATTTTCCTAGGTTTCCAATTTTCAATTTCGGTCAACTTGAGTTCTTGATTTTTTTGATCTTCAATCTTGATGATTCAAGAAAACTTCCTTCACAAAGATTGATCCTTGTAGCTTAATCTACATATGGTAATTTTTGTGAAATTTTTGGGAATTATTTTGATTTTTGAGAAATTTTTATTATTTTATTAATATTTTCTAATTTTCGTAAATTAATTAATTAAATTATGAAATTATGATTATGGTGTTTATAGGTGTTAAAATGCATTTTAGAAATTTATTTATAATTTTTATGATTTTTATATAATTATTGTGAATTTATTTAGTTTATGTGATTTTTAGAAAATTAGGTTAATTATGTATTTTATTGAAATTAATTGGTTAATTGAGTATATTTGTTGATATTATTGAATTATATGTTGAGAAATTAATTTTTGAGTAATTATACTATTTTTAGTGAATTTTTGAATAATTATAGTGAATTTATATATAGTAGGGGTATTTTGGTAATTTGGTACTAAATTGGCTAAAAATATAATTAAATTGGTTTTAACAGTTATTTGAGGTATAAAAATGATTTCTATAAATTTTTTAGTATTTTTAACTAAATTAAACTATTTTTCGTAAATTATTTTCAAATTATATATAATATATTATTTTTCTAAATAAATGAGTTTTTATCGATTTTTAATATGTTTTAGGGTTAATTATGTAATTTGAAGTTTGTAAATGTATTTTGGTCAATATTTATGAATTTATCAAGAATTATGGATTTTTTAATAATATTTTATTAGAATTTAGGTTTTTTATATATTTATCGGTTAGATAATTATTTTCAATGTTTTAAATATCTAATATGCTATATTTTGATTATTAAGGGGTATTTTTGGTATTTCTAGTATTTTCATGTGTTATGTGCATATTTCGTGAATTATGAACCTTGGTCGGTAGAATTGTAGTTGGGAGTCCGATCGAGGGGTTATGTGGCTGTATATTTTTAAAGTGTGTCTCTTTGCAGGACCGGCACTACTTTCTGAGTAGAGAGATGTCCGTTTTACAAGGGAAGCTCTGTTGAATTTTTGGTAGAATTCTTGTAAAATGTGATATCCGGTCGAATTCCTATTCTAATTATGTGTTCGGTAATTCTAGATTAAGTCTCTAGGGATTTTAATAGATTTATTATAATTCCGTATTGTCGTTTGTTTGTTTAGTTGCATCGAGACCGAGACCTAGTGGACGAGGCCCATGGGACCCGTCTCGAGGAGCGCAATAATTGTGAGTTGTTATTATATATATATATATATATATATATATATATATATATATGTTTTAGGAATGCATGCTTTAGAAATGTATGTTTAAATTTTATGAATTTTGCATAAATGATTTAATAAATGCTTAGGTATATTTTAGGTATATTTTTAGTATATTTTATATTAAATGCATGTTTTATTATTAATTTATACCTAAAATGTGTTTAAGTATAATTATAGTTTATTTCTAGTTTATTTTATAATTAAGTTGTATTTCGTCAACATATATATACTCGAAATATACTTGGTTTATTTTTGGTATATTTCTAGTATATATATGGTTTATCTTGTTATTTTAATTAATGTCATGCATCATTTATTTTATGAATGTATGTTTTATATATAAATGAAGGATATCAATAGAATGTGCTACCTAGTGGGCAGCACTAGGACCAAGTACGTACCGGTATGATGATAGAATTTAGGTTAAATTACTAACCTATTTATGGATATTGATTGGATTGATTTATTTGATGTGAGATGTGATTTGGGAGTGTGATTGCTGGAGCTTAGTTGACCAAGTGTCTCAGGGCCAATCACATTGACAGTCAAATTGCTAGAGCTCGATTGACTTAATGTCTCGGGGCCAGTCTACTGTCCAAATGGAACAAGTGAATTTATTTGGAATAAGTGAGCCTGTATAGCTAGAGTGTCGTCTAACACTATTTGAGGTTACGATCATCATCTAGGGTTATATTTGATCCTTCATAAATGGATGTTATTTTCAGTATATATATAAAATAATTTTGCTACATATATGAGTATTTGCTTGTATATATATTTATTATATATACTCTGTTGAGTGTTTGCATTGTCATTTAGTTATGCATATATATATATATTATAACAATTCACTCAGTGAGGTCTGACTCCCCTTCGTTGACTATTTTTCAGGAGAGTCATCTTCAGACCTCAGTAGCAGACCCTTATGTCGGATTTCTTCTGCCCTGGCTTTACTATGTAATCTGCTCACTTGATTTTATTTTATATTCTAGGCATTGTAGTAGTTATAGTCAAGTTATGGAATTTATGTATTATGTTTGTATGAGATTTGTATTTTAAATATTTGAACTGAGATTTGTATTAAAAGTTTATATATGTATATATGAGATGGATTTGTGTTATTAAATCTGTCGGTGGATTATTATTTTATTTTATTTATTTATGAGATTTATTTCTACTAAAAAATATTTTATTTATGTTGTTATTTATATTGCATGCTTTTATTTTATTTTAAAGGCTTGCTACGGGTTCCGGATTCGAAAGAATTCTTATTCCCTAGCGTCGGTCATGGCCCCTATTTTTTGTCGTGACAATAACGAATCCTAGTGTTAAAAGCAAAAGCCCTTTTAATATGTCCTTTAGAATTTCTAAAAATTCCTTCAACCCTTAAAAACCCAAAGCACCAAAAGTGAATCTATCAGTGTTAACTTTGACCCAACCCAATATGGGAGGATACCATTTGACACTTATAATCCTAGGAGCTTTAGAGGTGAGTAGCTGTTATATGAAGAAGGGAAAGAGTATATAATTCACTTAAGGAATGTTGCATTAAACCACGATTCAAAAAAGCACTCTCCATAGAGACCGAAGAGCTAAAAAGATATCAGGCTTTGCATTATCAAAAATAATAGAATTTTGGCAATGTCAAATCAACTAAATAGAGCTAATGATTGCTGAATTCCAAAGATCATAAAGTTGAGAGATGAAACTACATGAAATTGCATTCGTAACAAGAGGAATAAGAGTCCACAAAAAAATAAGAGGCCTTTGAAAAGTATCCCCAACCACTTTACAAATAGCTTTAGCAAATGGGCAATGAATAAATAAATGATTAAGAAATTCTGAAGCAGTTTTATAAAAATGACATCTAGAAGCCATATAAAAACCCTTTATGATTAAAATTTCCTCTGTTGGGAGATAACCTAGAAAAGCATGCCAAACTAGAATCGAGCAAGAAGGAGGCAAAAACTTCTTAAAAAAAATACTAAGCAACCATAGGATAAGAATGAAAGGAAACCATATTCTTAATAGAGTACTTACTATCCATTAAAGGAAGCAAAAGAAAAACATCATATTCATCCTTTAGAGGCTGAATATGCATGATATCATTTTGAGTATCCAAAGAAAGATCATGTGGAAGGTGCCAAGCTCCATCTACAAGATAATTAGAAATAGGGGCATCCAATTTAGCTTGACTAGCCAAAGGGATATTTAGCCTATCAACCAAAGATTGTTGGACCCATTCATCAGTCCAAAAATGCAAAGAAGTATAAGAACTAATTAACCACTTAATAGAAGCACATATCTGTAAGAAAGAGGCCTTAATGGAACACCAAATAGAAGAAGAAATTGGTATAAGCTTAACAAACCCCGAAGCCAAAAGAAATATGCTTTTCTAAAGAGATAAAGGAAAAGACTGCTTAGTAATCAAATGCCAATATAATTTCCCAAGAAGGGCCAAATTCAGCTGCTTTAAATCTTTAATACTTAAACCACCATGTTTTTTAGTAAGACAATAAGTAGACCAATGAACCACCACTAATTTCCTATTGTTAATAAAGCCAGTGCAAATAAAATTTTTGATATGCTTTCTCACATAAATGCAACAAACTCTTAGGCCATTTATAAACTAAGAAAGAATACAAAAAGGAACTTATAATAACTAAATTACTAAGCATTAGCCTCCTAGCCATGGAAAGAGAGGTACCCTTCCATTTAGCAAATTTTTGAATGATCCTGTTAGTAATAAGCTGCAACCATTTTCTTTTAACTACTCTAGAGAAAAGAGGGACTCCAAAATAAGAAAAAGGAATAGAGCCTCTATTGACCCCAATAATCTCCTTAAGCATTTGAGCCCGGTGAAAGGTGATAGCCTTGGCAAAAAAAATATTAAATTTAATCTAATTCACTTTTTATCCAGAAAGGCTACCATACACCTTAAACATATGATCCAATAAATTAATATTTTTAAGAGATGCATTGCTAAAAATGAGTATATCATTCGCATAAAGCAAGTGAGAACGAAAATAAGCCCCTATAGAGTGATGCATGGTATAAAAAGATTGTCATTGGCCACATTTAATAACCATTTACTAAGCAAATTCTCAATTAAACAAAAAAGCAAAGGAGATAGTGGGTCCCCTTAATGAACTCCTCTAGAGCAAGCAAAGTATCATTTAGGAGCTCCATCAAATATAATAGAGATTTTAGCTGGAGAAAAGATCTTAAGCACTCAGTCTTTAAACTGAAAAGAGAACCCAAATGCCTCAAGAACATTAAGAATAAAATTCCAGTCCATAGTATTAAAGGCTTTATAAATGTCTATTTTCAGAGCCATATTCCTACCAAAGCAACGTTTATTAAGAAAATTCACACTCTCTGAAGCAATAGTAATACAATGAGAAATGCTATGATTTTTAATAAAACTAAATTGATTATCAGAGATAATGTTGGCATCAATAATAGATAAACAGTTAGTCATAATCTTAGTAATAATTTTATAACAAAAAATTACTAAGAATAATGGGGCAAAATTGTTTAATTCTAAGGGCCTCTTTCACTTTAGGCACAAGGTCATTAAACTAGAATTAAAGCTAGAAATAATTTTCCATGAGACAAAGAAGCTAGTAATGGCCTCAAACATATTAACTCCACTAATATCCCAAAAATATCTAAAAAATAAACTAGTTGAACCATCTAGAACCGAAGTACTATGAGGGTCCATCATATAAACACAATTTTTAATTTCCTTAAAAGAAGGACAATGAGTAAGGACAACATTAGCATCATCCAAATAAATGAAGGAATAATCTCATTGATTAAAGTCAAGTTCAAGGACATACCTAGATTAGGTCCAAAAAAATGACTATAAAAATCCACCATATGATTCTCAAGAATAAACAAGTCCTCTGAAATTATTTCATCAATTTGAAGCACATGAATACCCTCTAAAGATTGTCATCTAGTAATTAAATTATGAAAAAAGTAGTATTTCTATCACTCACCTCAAGCCATAGAATTCTACTCTTTTTCTTAAGAAAAATCTCTTATTGAATAAGATGATTTTCTAAATTGGCGTGGGCCTATAATTATTTTTTATGAAGATCATTAGTAATTCCTTGTACTACAATGGAATTTTGAATCTCTAAAAGAGAATTTTAAACTGAGGAAATATTTTAACTTAAATTGCTAAACACATTTTTATTCTAATGTCTCAATACTTGACATAAGCATTTCAGCTTGATGGACAAGACTTGCATGGGAAGAAAACCATCCATATCAGGAGACTAATTCATAGCAATTAAATCTCAAAGGGTACCATTAGCTAACCATATAGCTTGAAACCTGAAATGCGAAATTCTAGCCATACCAAGGTTATAATTCATCAACAAAGGACAATGATCAGAATGATACTTTGGAAGAGCCATGTAATTAATAGATTTCCAAAACTTTTAAGCCCTAGAGAACCCAAAGAATGATCATGCCAACTTTCTACTCTATTAGAACCCAAACGATCATTACACCGTGTAAGCGTAGCACTTTGCAATGGAATGCTCAATAATTGGCTCAAGTCAATGAAATCTCTGAATTCTAGGCAAGGACCACTAGTAGGAGGCCTACTAGTCTTTTCATGTGTGCCAAAAATAGCATTAAAATCCCCAATAACTAACTAATATTCAGAAGCAGAAAGAGCTAAATGAACTAAATCATTCCAAAGCTCAACCCTTTTATTTCTCCACACACTAGAACAAACAAAACTAATGCACTAAGTTTTATTATTAAAACATAAGTCCATGCCAACATGCTGCTTATAAACACATAACCAAAAAGGAATCAAGCAACAAAATTACCTAAGATCCAAATGGATGGTAGAGCACTATTATTAGAAGCAATAAAATACAAACCTAAACCATTATAAAATCAAAAAGAAATAGCATTAAAATGAACAATAGGTTCTGCTATACATACCAAGTCTAGACGATGCTGAAAAATATTCTATAGGTATTAAAGTTACCAATACCTCAACAGTTCCAAAAAAGGATCCTTATAAATTTAATCTCAAATGTTTTTTGGTTACCCTCTTGGTAAGAGTAACCTGATTAAGATGGTTGAACATGGTCATTATGTTTGAAAATTTTAATTTTTATAAACTAAACATGAACTTAGAAGATTGAATTTGAGCATGATTTTAAGAGAGAATGCATTTTAGTTTGTAATTCTAGAAAAAAAAATCTCTCTTTTCTTTAGAGTAGCACTTCAATTTTCATTTTTTATGTTCTGACTCTACTTCAATGCTTTAATTAGAGTAAGAGTATCCAAAAAACCTACTTAGCGGTATTCAACCTTAGTAATATGAGAACAGTGGGGGATAACTAAAAGTAAGAAGATTTGATTAGAGAGAATAAAAAATGGTGAGATAGAGTGTAAAATTCACTCATTAAAGCCAAGAGAAAAAGAAAAGATGTTGTGAAATGGAGCATAAAACACATTCATAATAAAAAAAAGTTGATGTTTTTCATAAGGGATTATAAGCTTAAATGCTCTTCTTCTAAAGTTATGTTCATTGGATTTTAAAGAGTTATATGCTTGGGTTATGATTAGTAAATTGTTCATATATGATGTATTTTTTCTTGATTATCTTATTTAGTAAACATTGTTCAACCTCGGTATTGTCTACTTGCATATCTTAGAAATTGTAACTCTTTGGTTATAGTTGAGCTAGTCTTTAAATTTTAAATTTGATTTTTGCTTAAGGACAAACAAAGCTTTAGTGTGGGGGAATTCTATGCTAACATAGTAGCCTTAGAGGTTGCCATCACAATCAAGAAATGCAATAAGAATGGTGCCTTTGGTTGAGACAACAGCCGCTTCGTAGAAACAACAACTGAGAGGGAGTTTAGTGGAGTTGGTCTTCTACTGAGACAATAGCCCAAGGGTTGAGATAGTAGCAGTAATGTAGAGAAAAAAACTAATTTTCTGCTCAGACAGCATCAAAATCACTACTGTCATAGGTTGGCTTATTTTAGAAGGTTTTATCACTTAAACATTTCCTATTTAAGGAAGACTCTTGTGTTAAATTAGGAGATGAATTACCTATCAATTGGAGACAATTTTTGAGAGAAATGAACACTAGAAAAGTGTAAGAAATCAGGGAGAAACTCAAGAGAAATCAAAAGTTAAAGATTGAAGACACAATTTCTATTTTTATTTTTCTTCTCTCCTTTTTATTCTTATAATTTTCATGGGTTGTTTTAAGAATTTTATTGAATATTTTTACAACATGTTAGGCTAAATTCATGTTGGTTAGGGATTGATGGTTTAACATGAATTCATTTTTCTTTTAATTATGAATTATTAATTCTTGCAAACTATATTTATTGTGCTTACTATATGTTGGTGCTTGATGACCATTAGCATAATTAAAATTAGGGTTTTAGATTGAGAAATCAAAATCTTAATGGATCTATAAACATAGATTTAAATTGCTTAAAGGTAGAGAATTCATTCATAAGTAAATTCCATTCATAATTAAAATTAGTTAATATTTGAGAAAGATTGATCAATAATTTAGAATTACTCGGGAAGTGCAAGATTATTAGGTTCATAATTAAAGTTAATAAAGGATTGTGAAGAGATTCAATTCCTAACCATTGCATTCATCAATTGTTTATTCCTTCATTTTATTTATTTTTATTTTATCAAGTCATTTATTTGCTATTAAATTTCCTTTTCCAAATTTCATATTCGAAAGCTTTAGACAATAGAAAATTAAGTTAACAAGTGGTTAGAACGAGTCTCTGTGGGATTATATTTTTATACTACTTGGCAATACCGTGTGCTGGTGGTTTTGTATCAACAAAAACAACTAGAAAAATCACTACAAAAAACTCATAAAAATGAAAAAGAATCGACCAAAAAATTAAAAACAACCAAATAAACAACCAAACAAAAAACTATCAAAATAACCAAAAACAAGCAAAAACAACCTTATAAAACTAAAAAAAAAAAAAAATGTGAAAATAACTAGAAAAATAACCATGAAAACAACTAGAAAAATAACCACAAACTAGGAAAATACAATCATATCAATCCGAAAAAAGAAAATCAAACTAGACCCATTACAACTCTCATATTTCAACTCCCAAAATAATTATAAAGTTCAAGTTTTTAGCTATGAAAACTCTTTTTTTTTTAAAAGAAAAAAACCCAAAAGACAATTTTACTCTCAAAGTCACTCACTTTCTCTCTGCTTATTTTATCTTTAAGACCTTTGCTAGCCATTGACGGGAAAAGATCAAGAAAAGTAAAAGTTAGATTAATAACTCAAAGAGAAATTAGTAGACTCATTGTACTATAATTAGATGGTGGAGATTAAGGTTTTGAGGTTAACAAGCAATGTAGCGAAAGAGAAGGAGAAGAAGAGAGAGTAGAATAAGCCATATATAAATGGAAAGAGAGGAAAAGAAAAAAAAAATTGCAGAGAAAAAAAAAAGTATAATCAAATGGTGGAAATTGAAGTTTTGAGGTTAACAAATGTTGGCGGCGGCTGGGGGAAGAGAAAAAGAAGAAGAGAGAGTAGAAAAAGCCATGGATAGATGAAAGGGAGGAAAAGAAAAAAATTTTGCAAAAAAGGAAGAAGAATTTTGTGTATTTGATTTTTTTTCGTTTATATGTGTTTTTTAAATAAAATTTTGGTCAGCCTTATTTTTGAATTTTTTTATTTTTCCGTATATTTATGAAAAAAATCCCTAAAAATTTTAAAATAGTCTATGATATTGCATAGTCATTGAGATAATGCTTAATCATGCATTATTGTTGGACCAAATAACTCTCCCAGTTTTAATATTTATATATGAATGCTTAATCCTAAGATAATGCTCAATTGTCAATTATTATTATAATAATAATAATTATTATTATTATAATAATAATAATAATTATTATTATTATTATTATTATTATTATTAAAAAAGAAAATCATCCCAGTTGCTGACCTCTATATATCTCTTGAGGAACTGCAATTTTGTAATCAAACCATTTCTTTCTAAAATGTCCTTTTTTGCCATGGAACATCATTTCCCTTTAGTCCGATTACTTTTCTCTTTCCTAATCTTCATCTTCATGGTATCCAAAGTATGGAAAAAAATCAAGAACCAATAACTCTGTTTCACATCTTCCACCAGGCCCATGGCAGCTACCTCTCTATATATATATGCCTATCTTCTAGTAGAAGTAAAGTTTAGTGGCTTTGATTTAGTAATAAACGTGAATTACTCTCTTTAGAAATTAAAAAAAAAAATTAATTTTGTGGATGATAGTCTTTTTTTTTTAATATTTGCAATTGGCATGCTTTATTAATTAAGATGAAAAATTGTGAATATTTATATGAAGAGAGCAAGATTTGAACCAGTCCCCCTTTTGATTAATTTAATGATAACTATGAGTCTATATAAAGGTGGCATTTAGAGCTCAAATATTGTATGTAATATTCTCCTATAATTGTATATCCACTAAATGATTGCTATCTGAGTATGATAGAGCTACAACAATCACTCGAAGGCATCAGAATTGCTTAGCTATAGCATAAGAACAGTAACAATCATTTTTAGCTTCATATTAGAAAAGTATATATCCAAAGTTGGCAGATTGCTAGAAAAAATTCTATACTTATTGTGTACCCGCAAGAGACATGGAAATGGTGATAAATGTTCGATAGGCAAAACTCCAGAATCATGAAATAGAGATTCATATATGTTACAAATCGTTCTGGCTCATATGACATTCAATAAGATAGTGATCTAACAGTCTTTATTTTTGAAAAATGTGTGAAACTTAACTTATATTGTGGATGATTTATAAAATTAATTTTTATATAATTACTACTCTTTACAAATAGAAATTAATTTTTATTTTATGATCACTCATGAACATAAATTTTACAAAAACAAGAAAGACAATAGGGTAGGCATATATGATCTTCCAATTTGTAGAACGATAATGGTAATGTATGATCAATTATGGAGTGGGGTCAAACAATTGAACTGAAAGGGGCAAATAATTTAGATTCAGACAAAATAGCATTAACTTCAATGCATGATCAAAAAAAAAAAAAAAAAACCCTTCAAGAAAAGGGTTCAAATTAGGCCCTGTCATTTTTTTGTTGGGAATATTTATTATAGCCCCTAGATTACTTTACAATTATCTTTAGCCAGAATTTTTTTTTTTTCACATGATATATAGTATCTCATAAAACTTGATTAATTCATATTTGATCCAAAAAAGACACCAAGGCTATGAAGATCGATCCGGAAATGACACCTAAGAGCGGCGAAAGTTTATTTCAAGATTTTTTTAAAGTAGTTGCATATCAAAACTCAAACCTAAGACTTCTGATTAAGTTGGAAAAGATCCTCATCAATTTATTTACACCCTCTTCGATCACCAAAAACACAAATTTTTAATGTATCCCCTTTAACTTAGGGTTTCAATTTAGTCCTCTCACTTAGTTATATTCTCATTAATTATCATTATTATTGTCAACAATTCCTCTATGCATCAATACCACAAGTGCCAATAAGGTTAAACCAAGTATCTGAATTTTTTCACCAATAAACTCTAATATCAATTGGCAGGTGTTATTTTAGTTTAATTAATGTTTTCAGTTTGAGTCATGGTTCCTGTGATTTTGTCCGAATTAAATCAAATTAGTCAAAACTTGACAAATTCTAAATACCATGATTCAAACGAAAGAAAATATAAGAACTTCCTCTATTACACAAGTTATTGACTGACACGTTAGTTAATTTGGTCTCAACCAACATGATTTAGCTGTAGAAAATTGTGGCGAAGAGAGTTCTTTAAGTTGGAATTGACTGCAACATTTTTGAATAAATGGATTTTATCAACTAGCCATTTTCAATTATTAATTGTATATTTCCACTTAATTAACATTCACCATGCATATTATTTTTTCTGTTGTGTCATACACTAGTTGAATCTAACATGTGTAAAAAGTAAAAGGATCATATTAATAATTTTCTACAAGACAAACATTTATATCCTTGCAAATGAAATTAGTATCATTAAATTACTATTAATTTAATTATAGCTATTGATACATTTTACAAGTATTGATATACAAAAATAATTAATGGTTGTAACTAAATAAAAATTAATTTAATGATTCTAATTTTGTTTGCCAATAATTTGAACACTTAAAGTTTTAAATCAGAAAGAACCAATTTAGTATCTTCTCAATTCATTTTATAATTTCCCCATCCAATCTTATCAGCTTGCTTGTCATTCTTCACCGCATATTTCACTCCCATCTTATAACTTCACCATATAATTTTATCAAATTATTGTATTTATTATGTCATATACCATCTGATCTAACATAAATGTAAGAAATAAAAAAATGATACACTAATTACATATGTCTACCTATCAATTTGAACACTGGAACTTTTAAACTTTTAAATTGAATAAGGCTGAATTAGTGTTTTTTTTATTCACTTATTCACATTCATAAATTGTGTGTAATTAATTTTTATGTGATTAAAGAACAAAAAAATTAACTCAATTTGAGAAAAAAGAATTTTATTAGTTTATTTGGTAAAAAAAGTATTATGTATTTATAAAATGATAGTTGCCGGTTCTGGATCCTAATTATTGATTAATAAAAAATAGAAATAAAATATTAATAAGAGGATTATAAATATTTAATATTCAATTTATTCATCTATATTGAGTGATGAAATAAAAAAATTAAAAATTGAATAGTTAAGTGGTAAATCGTTAAGAAATTGAAGGATCTGCTATATCATTCACTAATTATTCTCAATTGCCAATAGTTTAGGTCTTCGGTCTTTCAAATGTCGTGGTCGCACATACTATTTTATTTCTTCTGTCTCGATGTTACACGGCACTCTATCTTTGAAAGAGTTATAGATTTATTAATTTCCTAACAAACCCTGATGTGCATCTTTATTACTAAATTATATCGCTAGTGTTGTTGAAAATTAGGTAATTCAATAAAATTTATTATTTTAATCAAAATAAAAGCACAAAAAAATGTAAAAATAAGAACGGAAATTGAAAAATATACAAGGCGATCAATCCAACTGAATTCACAAGTCAAAGTGGTAATAGAAAATTAAAATAGCATAAGACATTGCTTAATCATTGAGATAATGCTTAATCAATCATACAAGCTTTTAGATCTAATAATTTTCCAAGTATTAAAAAATGTATGGAGATCTGCTCGAATTCCTACTCTATTTGGTGCTCGATATTTTGTAACATTTATGGATAAATGTACCCGGATAATTTGGGTATCACTATTTTCAAACAAAGGAGATGTGTGCTCCAAGTTTTGAGAACTGTACAAAATGGTGGCTACGCAATACAAGAGTAAAATCTAAGTCTTGCAGTCTAACAATGGTGGGGAGTATGTTAACTCAATTCTAAATGATTTTTGTCACAAGCAGGACATTCATCACCAAACATCCTGTGTCGGCACTCCTCAACAGAATGGTATAGTTGAACGGAAGAACCAGTAGTTATTAGAAGTTGTCCAAGCATCATTATTTGACATGAATGTTCCTCGAGAATACTAGGGAGAGGCTGTTCGATCCGCTGCGTACCTCATAAACCGGACACCATCAAGAGTACTCAATTTCAAAATGCCTCTTCAGAAACTTTAGGAACTTGTCATATCTCCACCCCTCAATAGTCTCGAGCCCCGAGTCTTTAGATTCTCTGCATATGTTCATCAGACACTCGACAAATTAAATCCTCAATCTATCTAATGTATTTTTATTGGCTATGTGGATTTATCGGTGTTATGATCTGAATGCAAAGAAGATGTATGTCACTTAAGATGTTCAGTTTCATGAAAATTCTCTTTTCTTCTCCCACTTTGAGTGCTCTCTTTAGGGGTAGAAAAATCTGAACCTATTTGAATTTGAAGATAGCATTCTGAGTGGTGCGAATGTTGAAGATAGCATTCTGAGTGTTTCAAGTCCGAGTCTCCTACATGTTTCGAGCATCTCATAGACATATAATGTTTCGAGTCCGAGCATCTCACCTAGATAGATAATTAAAGAAATTCAAGTAATCAAGATAGTACATCTTCCCAACCCACACTAAAAGCTGAAGAAACTTCAGATGGGGATGTGCACAACAAGGTAAACTCATCTCCTTTAGTAACTCCAAATACTGAGCCTCGTTATCCTTCTAGAATTAATAGAGGGGTTCCAAAAAAATAATATGATTCAGACCTTCATACCAAAGCTAAATACCCTATTAACAACTTCATATCAACCAACCATTTTTCTAACTCACATGCACTTACTGTAAATCAATTATCTAATATATTTATTCAAAGTAATATGCAGGAAGCCTTAGATGATCCAGATAGGAGAAAGCCACGAATGATGAAATATAGGCATTGCAGAAGAACCAGACATAGTATCTTGTTCATCTTCTTGAAGGAAAGAAAACAATGGGGTGTAGATGGATATTCACTATTAAACTATATTTAGATGGAAGCATAAATCGGTATAAAGCTCAGTTGGTAGCAAAGGGGCATACTCAGAAGTATAGAATTGACTATTAAGATACATTTTCCCCATTAGCAAAATTGAACACCATCGAAGTTCTTATTTCCTTAGCTACCAACTTGGACTGGCCGCTATGACAATTTGATGTGAAAAATGCATTTTTGAATAGAACCATAGATGAATAAGTGTATATGGATCCGCCATCCGGAACTAGATGTACTAATTGAGTATGCAAACTAAAAAGGGCATTGTATGGACTTAAGCAATCGCCTTAAGCATGGTTTGGATGACTCTAAACTTTCATGAGAAAGTTCAGATATAAGTAAAGTGATGCTGGTCACACACTATTCGTCAAATAGAAGTTAGGTAAAGTCACCGTGCTAATTGTATATGTTGATGATATGGTGGTCACTAGAAATGATTCGAGTGAGACAACAATCTTGCAAAGACAGTTAGCATCCGTGTTTAAACTTAAGGATTTGGGTAACTTGAAGTATTTTTTAGGAATTGAAGTTGTAAGATCAGTTCAAGGAATTTCCCTCTGCTAACGAAAGTATGTAATGGACTTATTGACAGAGACGACATACTTGATTGTAAGCCAATTGAGACTCCAATTGAAGTCAACCATGGACTTTCAGTCCTAGGAGATCAAGTTCCAACTAATAAAGATCAGTATCAAAGGTTGGTGGGAAGGTTGGTTTACCTATCTCATACTCGGCTAGACAATGCTTATGTAGTAAGTATTGCAAGTCAGTTCATGCATTCTCCAAGTAAAGAACATATGGATGCAGTATACTAAGTATTAAGATATCTAAAGTCTTCTTCATGCAAAGGGTTATTCTTTAGGAGGAATACTAATTATGAAATTACTAATTATACTGATGCTGATTAGGCTGGAGATCAGACTGATAAAAAATCAATATTCGGGTACTTTATGTTTGTTGGAAAGAATTTAGTCACTTAGAGAAGCAAGAAACAAAAATTTATAGCAAGGTTAAGTGTTGAAGTTGAGTTTAGAGGAATAGCTCATGGAGTATATGAGTTGCTCTAGGTAAGGCAAATTGTTCAGGATTTGGGATTAAAACTTTCGAAGCCTATGTTATTAAATTGTGATAACAAGGCAGCTATAGTAATTGTAAACAATCCGGTTCAACATGATCAGACTAAGCATATGGAGGTTGACAAACATTTCATAAAATATCATCTAAACCAAAGAACAATTGATCTTCCATTTGTTTCTTCTTAGACTCAACTAGCTAGCATCCTTACAAAGGTTGTATCTGAAAAAATATTCTACAACTCACTTGGCAAGTTGGGAATGATAAATATACATTCACCAACCTGAGGAGGAGTGTTGAGCAAGTAAATATTTTCATTGTATATATTAGGAAGTAAATATTTGTATACAATTAGGAATAAATTCTTTATTCTATTTAGGATGTTATTCTATTCCTAATTAGGTTATGATTAGAATTCCTATGTGCCTATATAAGGGGTGTAACCCTTCTTTGAATATCATGGAAAAATATTTCCCTTGAATTTTCTTTCTTTTTCTTTAAATTTTATTTTTAATGGTATCAAAGCATACCCATTTCATTCACTAATTATTCTTAATTGTCAATAGTTTAGGTCTTCAGTCTTCCAATTATACTTGTCACACATACTATTTTATTTCTTCTATCTCGATGTTACACAACACTTTCTCTTTGAAAGAGTTATAGATTTATTAATTTCCTAACAAACCCTGATGTGCATCTTTAATACTAAATTATATCGCTAGTGTTGTTGAAAATTAGGTAATTCAATAAAATTTATTATTTTAATTAAAATAAAAGCACCAAAAAATGTAAAAATAAGAATTGAAATTGAAAAATATACAAGGCGATCAATCCAACTGAATTCATAAGTCAAAATGGAAATAGAAAATTAAAATAGTATAAGAAATTGCTTAATCATTGAGATAATGCTTAATCAATCATGCAAGCTTTTAAATCTAATAATTCTCCAAGTATTAAAATATATATGCTTGCTTAATTAAAATAAAAATGATTGCTCAATCCTAACATAATGAAATAACTAAATAACAAAAATCTAAAATTAAAAAAGAAAATCAACCCAGCTGCTAACCTCAATGTAGCTGTTAATGAACTGCAATTTTTGTAATCAAAACCATTAGTCTTTGTTTCTTTGAAAATTGTCCATCTTTGCCATGGAACATCAATTCCCTTTCTTCCCAATTCTTTTCACCCTCCTAATCTTCATCTTTATGGTATCCAAGGTATAGAAGAAATCAACAACCAATAACTCAGCTCCAAATCTTCCACCAGGGCCATGGAACCTACCTCTAATAGGTACAATGCACCATTTAGTTGGCTCTCTACCCCATCACCGCCTAAGAGACTTAGCTAAAGAATATGGACCTCTCATGCATCTAACTTACCAACATCATCATTTCTTCACCTGAAACTGCTAAAGAAGTGATGAAAACTCATGATATTGCCTTTGCTTAAAGGCCTTATCTCCTTACTGCAAGTGTTACCAGATACAGACATTACATTCACACCATATGGATACTAATGGAGACAAATATGAAAGATTTTCACCCTCGAGCTATTAACTGCAAAACATGTGCAGTCATTCAGATTTTTCAGGGAAGAAGAAGTCTAAAAAATGATTAGATCTATGTCTTGTAATGCAGGAGGTTCACCAATTAACTTAAGGAAGATGCTAAATTCTTTAACTTATAGCACTATTTTAAGAGCAGCGTTTGGTAAGATATGGAAAGGAGAAGATATATTTATACCAATTGTCAAGAAAATGATAGTAGATGTTGGAGGCTTTACTCTTACTGATGTGTATCCTTCCATCAAATTGCTTTGTTGGATTAGTGGGATGGTTCCTAAACTCAAGAGAATTTATTAAATAGTAGATGAGATATTCCAAAACATCATTGATGATCTTATAATTAAAAGGGCAGTAAGAAAATCTGGTGCTGATAATGAAGAAGATTTAGTGGATGTCCTTTTGAATTTTTAGGATCAATAAGACTTTGAAGTTCCTATAACATATGACAACATAAAAGGATTCATCATGGTTAGTACATCTAATCTTTTGAATCATGTTGCTATAACATAAATAGACATGGTTGCACAACTTGATTCAACTAAGATTTAGGATTAAGTTCATAAGTGTTCGACAAGCATAAATCAGTCTCATCTCAAGTAATGCTTAATAAGTATAAAGATCAAATATATTAGTAGAACCCCATCAAGCAGTAAGTAACAAAAACCAATCATGAAAATAATTGACTTTGATAAACTGTTTCATAAAAATATAGAATCAGTATTCATCATTAAATTTCTATATTTCATTTCTTCTTTCAAGACATTTTCATTACCAGTAGTGAGACATCATATACAATAGTAGAATGGGAAATGTCTGAGCTACCAAAAAAATCCAAGCGTAATGGAAAAGGCATAGAAAGAGGTGAGGAGGTGATGTAGTGGAAGCCTTAAGAGAGAATTGAATTCATTGATTCTAAGAATACCTAAAAACAATAAACCAAAACCCTATTGATTCAAAGAATACAAGAGAAATTGAAAGAATTATGTCTGTAATTTATTTTAATTCATAAAAAAACTCTCCCAAAACAACTCAAAGAGGCAAATAAATAGTACTTAGGGGAAAAAAACCCTAAAACCAAAAAAAGGAAAAGATAAAAAACTCCAAAAAAAAGAATATAAACTTTAAAGTCAAATTTAAAAGCCTGAACAAAAGAATTTGGATCCAAAGATGAACTGCTACAAATAAGGTGTATAATACTCATTATAGCTCTCTGAGTTAGCTTTGATTTGCTATATTATGGGCTCCATGGGTCAATCGATGCCACCATGAACGTCCATTTAAGGCCCAAGTGTGCACGCCCACTTTATCAAATCCATCCATAAACTTCAATATTGCCTCATCCACATCATTCCCCCTAAGTGATAGAAATTTGATCTCGCATTGATCATAACATTGTCATTAGAAGAATCACTAGAGAAGGGAATTAAATGTTTAACATTAAACACATCTGCCATACAGACATGGCTAGGCAACTTCAAACGATAAGCATTATCTTTTATACTATCTCAACTAAAGCAATCTTCCTGGCAGATAGCTCGTTGTATTCCCCTACTAGAAAGCGATCTTTTATCAAGATTGCCAATAAAAAATCACCTACCTCGAACTCCAAAGGTCAGCGTTCCTAGTCTACAAGCTGTTTGTACTGAGAATTGGCAGTAGACTGATTATCAAAGACTATCTTATGGACATCTTGTAAACCCGAAAAAAATTTGTTACTTTCCCTTGGACCCTTGTCTTACTAGGCAGGGGCATCAAGTCAAGAGGACTCTTTGGCTGAATAGAGTAAACAACTTGGAAATGGATGAATCTTGTGCTGCGATTAACAGCTTGGTTATAGGCAAATTTTGCTTGACATAATTTTTGATCTCCTACTAGACAACGCAACAAGTTGCCCAAGGACCTATTCACCATTTTAGTTTGCCCATCTGTTTAAGGGTGATAGGCATTGTTGAAATTCAGTTGAGTATTGATCATCTTCCACAGATTGTGCCAAAAATGATTGAGGAAATGGGTGTCTCTATCAGAGATAATGGACGTAGGCTGTAATATCCCGTGTTTTTAAAATATTTTTACACTGTACCAGGATATACAGTGTCAATAATTTTTGTATATATATTACGATATTTTTATGAGTTGTTATGTATTTTAAACCTATTTTAATTACTGTCTATTATTTTCAGTGTTTTACGTAAAATTTTCCCGGGACTTGTATTTTCGGGGAAATTTTCACGTAAACAATGTATTATTAATTATTTTAAATGTATTTACGGACTTGCATGAACTCATACATATTTTTAAATTATTAAATGAAGCCTGTGTGTGTATAATTATTTAATTAGGGTTTATTATTACCCTAATATTTTATTAAGTATTTAATTGTTTTATTGTTATTTAATTAATTTTATTTAGTATAAATTATTAAAATATTAAATTTTATGTGTGTGGTGTATATTTGATGTGTGTAATTTAATATTATTTTAATATATAGTATAAAGTATATATATATACATATATTTGTCAAAAATCAAAAAGTTTGGAAAATTACCATTTTGCCCCCCCGAGTCTCCTTCTTCCTCCCGATTCTCCCTTCTCCATTTCCGATCGCTGCCGTGCCGTTCCTTCACCGTGGGTGTGCCATCCGGTGTGCCACCGTCTTCCCCGACCTATTTCGCCGCCTGAGGAGGCCGTTTCCGGCGTCGGGAGATCGATTTTGGTCGGAGAAGCCGAAAATCGATCCACCGTCGATCATGCCGATTCCGACCACCGTTTTCGACACCGCCGGTCTCTTTCTTCTCCTTGAGCTCCGGTGAGTGTGATTCTAGCTTTGGTTTGAGCTGAAATGGTCTAGAATTGCTTAGGTTTCGATTTTGTCAATTTCGGCCTATTAGGGTTTTCGATTTTTTTGAGCTTCGAATTGATTGATTCATGGAAACTCCCTTCACAAATGTTGATCCTAGTAGCTTAATATACATGTTTGAATTTTTGTATAATTTTTGGAGATTTTTTGGATTTTTGGGTATTTTTGAATATTTTAATATTATTTTCTAATTTTAGGAAATTAATTATTTAAATTATGAAATTTGAGTTTATGGTTAAATTAGGTGTTGAAATGAATTATAGGAATTTATTTGGAATTTTTATGAATTTCTAAGTATTTATTTTGAATTATTGAAGTTTATGGAATTTTGGAAAAATTAGGTTAAATGTGTTTTTATTTGAAATTGATTGGTTAATTGAGTTTAATTATTAATATTATTTTTAAATATGTTGAGAAAATTAATTTTGGATAATTGTATGATTTTTGGTGAATTTTTGAAGTAATTTAAGTATATTTATATATATAGGGGTATTTTGGTAATTTTACCCTAAATTGTCTAAAAATGTAATTTAATTGGTTTTATTAGTTATTTAAGGTATAAAAATGATTTCTACAAAATATTTGGTATTTTTAACAAATTAAAACTATTTTTCGTGAATTATTTTCAATTATATATATAATATACGATTTTTCTAATAAAATGAGTTTTAATCGGTTTTTATAGTGTTTCAAGGTCAATTATGTAATTTCTACGTATAAAATGTATTTCTATGATTTAAGGATATTTTTGGTATATCTGGAATATGTTCTGTGTTTGTGGACCCCAGTCGGTGGACTGTAGTTTGGAGTCCGACCGTGGGATTTTGATTGTGTGGAGCCTATTTTTCGAAGTGTATTTTCTTTGCAGGGTCGGCTCTACTCTTTTGAGTAGAGAGATGTCCGTTTTACAGGGGAGGTTCTGCCGAATTTTCGGTAGAATTCTCGTAAAACGTGATGTCCAGTCGAACCCTAATTTTTGATTCTGTGTTTAATACTCTAGATTGAATTCTAGGATTTCTATTAGGGTTACTCTGATATCGGTTATTTATTTCTTGTTTAGTTGCACCGAGACCGAGGGCTAGTGGACCAGGCCCATCGGACCTGTCTCGTGGAGCGCATTAGGTGAGTTACTATACTATATATATATGCTTAGGATGCATGATTTAGAAATGCATGTTTTATATTGATTAAAGATGCATAAATAATTTGATTATTTCTTAAGTTACATTAAGTATATTTTTGGTTTATTTTTGGTATATAATAAATTATATGCATGTTTTGTGAATAAAATATATTTAAAATGTTTTTAAATACGTTTCCAGCTTAATTTATAATTTGATTGAATTCATTTGAATTATATATACTTGAAATATACCTGGTTTACTTTTGGTATATTTCCGGTATATATATGGTTTATATTGTTAATTCATGTACATTCATGCATCATTTATTTTTGTGAATGAATGTTTTACATTATTAATGATGAAGGATATCAATAGAACGTGCTACCTAGTGGGCAGCACTAGGACCGAGTACGTATCGGTACGCCTGTAGCTTTAGGCTATAATACTAACTTATTTGTGGATATTGATTTGATTATGATTATTGATATGTGTGAGATGTGGTTTGGGTGTGATTGCTGGAGCTCGGTTGACCAAGTGTCTCGGGGCCAATCACACTGGCAGTTAGACTGCTGGAGCTCGGTTGACTTAGTGTCTCGGGGCCAGTCTACTGTCTAAATGGATTAAGTGGATATATTTGGAATAAGTGAGCCTGTGTGGCTAGAGTGTTGTTTAACACTATTTTCTGAGGTTGCGATATTCTAGGGTTCTATGTGATCCTTCATAAATTGGGATTTTTCAGTAAAATATATAAAAATGATTTTTCTGCATCTGTATGAATTTGCCTGTATATATACATATTATATATATACTGTTGACTGTATGCATTATCACTTAGTGTGTATGTATATATATTATAGTAATTCACTCAATGAGGTCTGACTCCCCTCTGTTGACTATTTTTCAGGAGAGTCAACTTCCTCAGACCTCAGTAGCAGGTCGATTCGCCGGATTTCTTCCGCCCCGGCTTCTTTATGTAAACTGTCTACTTGAGTCTTATTTATTTTATCTAGACACTGCAGTAGTTGTGAATTAAAGTATTGGATTTCATGTACTTTATTTTAAAGAGATGTATTATATTGAAACGGGATTTGTATTAAAGATTATACATTTATGTGATGAGATGAGTTTTGAATTAATCCAGTTGATATAGATGATATTATGATATAATGATTTTTATTTTCCGCTGCATATTATATGGTTATTGTTATAGCATGATTTATTTTATTTTTAGGCTTGCTACGGGTTCCGGATTCGAAAGAATTCCCGTTCCCTAGCGCCGATCATGGCCCCTGTTTTGGGTCGTGACAAAGTAACTCATGCAAACGATACACATCCTACACAATTACTGCGTTTGTAGTTTTTTTACAAGGAATAAAATGAACCATCTTAGAAAATCTATCAATAACAACAAAGATGGAATAATTACCTCACTGAGTACGCAGCAATCCTAACACAAAGTCCATACTTATGTCAGCCCGGGTTGAGAAGGAACTGGGAGAGGCATGTATAATCCTGCATTTGTGGTTGTTCCCTTTGAAACCTGGCAAATTCTGCATCTCTGAATGTATTTATCAACCTCCTTATGAATAAAAGGCCAGAAATATGAAGCCTGAATCAATTACAACATTCTATCTCTACCCACATGTCCCTCACCATGTAACTCTTTAATGATCTGTGGACGTAGGCTGCAATCTAGTATACACAATTGAGTTCCCCAAAATAAAAACCCATATTATAGCATAAATTTTTTCCTCTTCCCAACTTGTACATCTTGTAACACCATAGAAAATTAAGGATCAGTAGCAAGCAAATCCTTAAAAGAATCAAAGCCAGGCAACTCAACTTGCATAGTCACCAACAAATTATTTTGTTGGGTCAAAGCATCAGCTACTCTATTTGTAATGCTAGATTTATGCTTCACCATAAAAGTGAAATGCTCAAGATAGGCGACCCACCTAGCATGGTGGGGTGAAACTTTATCCTACTGATGCAAATGCTTCAAAGAATCATGGTCAATATATAAGATAAATTCTCTATGAAACAGGTAATGTCACCAATGTCGTACTGCTTGCACTACTGCATAAAACTCAATGTCATACTTACTGTAATTGAGTTGGCAACCAGATAACTTCTCATTCTAAAATGCCATAGGGTACTTATTTTGACTCATAACAGTACCAATTCCAACTTTAGAGGTGTCAGTATGGAGCTCAAAAGCTTGTGAGAAATTTGGCAACACTAAGATTAGGGTTGTTGTAAGGCATTCCTTGATGACATTGAAGGCTACCTATGCTGCCTCTATCCACTCAAATCGACTACCCTTCATGCAATCTGTAATAGGAGCCATTATGGTGCTGAAATTTACAATGAAATGCCGATAAAATAAGGCTAAACCATGAAAGCTCCTCACTTTTGTTAAAGCAGTTGGTCTAGGTCATTCTCTTACCACTGCCACCTTAGCTTCATCCACCTCTAATCCTGCTAAAGAAATCACATACCCTAAAAATAGTACCTTGGGAGACATAAAAACACTTTTTTAAGGTAGCATAGAACTATTCCCTGCACAATACACTAAAAACCTCCCGAACATGCTGTAAATGCTCATCATGAGTAGCACTATAAATCAGGATATCATCAAAGTAGACCATAACAAACCTGCCAATAAAAGTCCTCAATAATTGGTTCATAACATACATAAAGGTACTAGGGGCATTCAATAATCTAAAGGGCATTACAAGCCACTCATACAACCCTTCCAAAGTCTTAAACACTGCTTTCCACTCATCCTCAGGCCGAACATATATTTGATAATATCCACTCTTTAAATCAAGTTTAGTAAAAATAGTTGCACCACTAATCTGATCAAGCAAATCATCTAGATGTCGGATAGGAAATTTGTACCTTAGAGTGATCTTATTGATGGCTCGGCCATCCACACACATGCGCCAATACCCATCTTTCTTAGGTGTCAAAAGGGTAGGAACAACATAAGGGCTCATGCTCTCCCTAACATGACCTTTAACAAGTAGCTCCTCTATCTACTGACACAAATCCTCATGCTCATTGGGACTCATCCTATAATATAGTCTATTTGGCAGCGCCGCTCCGGGTACCAAGTCAATATGATGCTGAATGTCACAGAGTGAGAGCAAATTTTCAGGAAGTTCATTAGGGAATAAGTCATTAAATTCTATAACCAAAGGAGCCATAACTTCTAGGACTGTAATGGGCTCGACCACCTCCTTTCCTAACAGCATATACCCTATGTCTGACTCTTGCAGCTCCTTATCAAATTGAGCAAAAGACAATAGAGTACTAGTTCCATTGGCTAGTATTGGCATATCCATTTGTTGCCTAGGCAGCAACACAATTTTAACCCAATCACAGATGAAGTTATAAGTATTGGTTCTCCCATTATGCATCACGCCCCTACCATACTACCACAGTCTTCCCAACAATAAATGAAAGGCATTCATAGCAACCACATCACACCATACAACATCTTTATACTTCTTGCCAATGGAGAATGACACCAAAGCTCTCTTAGACACTATAACTTCCCCACCCTTCTTTAACCAAGCTAATTTATAGGGTTTAGGGTGACTTTTAGTCGGTATGTCTAGTTTTTAGATAGTCTTTAGAGACACTATATTCTTATTACTCCCTTCATCAATGACAAAGTGGCATGCCTTGTCTTTAATAGTGCAAGTAGACTGAAAGATATTACTCCTTAGCTAATCCTCCTCTGAACTTGCCTTAGGGGTCAGGCAAGAATGCCTAATAACAAGGGCAGTCCCTATATCTCTGTCTAAAAGCAATTCCTCAACTATTTTATCCTCATCATACTCAAAATCACCCTTAATTTCCTAGTTCTCTTCAATGTAATCATCTGCCTCAAGGAAGAGGGTCTTTTTGCTCATCGTCTTTTTACATTCAAATAGCCTATGGTCAACCTCTCCATAGCTAAAACATTTTAAGCCCCTTGCTAGTTTATTAAATTACCTTGTACCTCTATTATTGTTGGCTATACCACTGCCAGCACTACTACCACTACTACTTAGCATTTTGTTGGCACCACTATAATTAATAGCATCACTATTAGTGCCAGCCCCACTACCCTAAGTGTTTGAATTGGCAATTCTTCATGACTGTCTCTCAACCACTAAAGCCCTCTGATGAGCCGCAAACATTAAAACAAGATCAAACAAATTTACTGTGTCCTGTAGTTGTGGCCTCAAACCCCTAATATAACTTGCTACCAATTGAACCTCTATCTCTTAGATTTCATTCCTTGCAATCAATTGATAAAATTTCATAGTGTAATCATCCACCAATCTCATACCTTATCTCAGATTTTGCAAACGTTGGTACATTAATCGTTGGAAATTATATAAAAAAAAGGCATATTGCATATGCTTCTTCATCTTCTCCCAAATAGTGATTTTACTCTTTCCCAATCTAGTGCAAGTCAATTTTGATTACTGCCACCATACAGTAGCCCTACCCCTTAATCTCGTGGCAACCAAAGGTACACGTTTGTCTTCCAGCACCCCTTTAAATTCCAAGATCTCCTCAACTATTGACAACCAATCTAGAAATTCTTTAGCTTGAAAGTTGCCATGAAATTCTAGAATCTCAATCCACATGCCCATTTCCCAGCACTTATTATCATCTGCGATAGGCTGATTATGTTTGTGAGGAGCCTTATCTTCATACTCGTCCCCTACCTCCTCATTATCACCAAATTGTTATGGATGATTATTTCCTTGGGCTCTATTTTGATTACCCAATATCATGGAAAATCTATCTGTTAATTGATCCACCACTTGATTCATTTGCTCATCAATCATCTACTATACCCTCTGCTCTATATCTCATTCATACACCTCCTGCACTCATCTCCTTGGTGGCATGTTGTCAAGATCGATGCTCTAATACCAAACTAATGTAGCGAAAGCCTTGAGAGAGAATTGAATTCATTGATTCTAAGAATACCTAAAAATAATATACCAAAACCTTGTTGATTTAAAGAATACTAGAGAAATTAGAAGAATTATGTTTATAATTTATTTTAATTCATAAAAAAAATTGTCCCAAAATAACTCAAAGAGGCCAATAAATAGTACTTAGGGAAAAACCCCTAAAACCAAAAAAAAGGAAAAGATAAAAAACTCCAACAAAAGAATATAAATTTTAAAGTCAAATTTAAAGGCCTAAACAAAGAAATTTGGGCAGAAAGATGGACTGCTACATAGCACCCATTATAGTCCTCTGAGTCAACTTTGATTTGATATATTATGGGCCTTATGGATCAATCGGTGCCTCCATGAATGTCCATTTAAAAACCAAGTGTGCACACCCACTCTATCAAATCTATCCATAAACTTCAACATTGCCTCATCCACATTAGGAGAGTTTTTAGTAAAGAAGAAAATCATATTTTTTTGTTAAGAACACCTCAATGGCAGTAAAAACTATATGTAGCTATAATCATACTTCGACAATATTAGGATACCGATTCAAGAACATAACCAGAAAACCCAAAAGTTGAAATATAATGCCTGATAACTATAACTTTATTAAATAAAACACCTTTTGGAGCACTTCGATTTAAGTTAGATTTGTGTATTTATCCTTGCAAGTTGTAATTATATGACTCTATTCACGTACCTTATTCAAGAAGGATTTTTGGTATCCATAATCGCCCATGCTCGGATCATCATTCGATTAATAATCAATGCTTGTATACTAGATAGCATGGACATGGATATAGATATGAAAATACCTAAAACAGAAATACAGATATAGAAATATAACTTTTTAATTGAAGGGTATATTTTTTAAGCTAAAAATATTTAGATAGCATGAATACGAAGAAATTGAAATATAATTATAAAAAATATTTATTAATTTAAGTGTCCATATATCATAACTCATAATAGGATAATTATAGAAAATTTTCCCTTAGTAGTTACAATCATTGTGATTGCACATGGTGTGACCCAAATTTTTGCTACAAATTGTAACTTCTTAAACTAAAATGTGACCTCCTATTCATAGATTATATATATATTTATCATTAATAATGCTTTTTTTCCTATTCTTTTTTATTTTCTTCTTTTGAACTTTTCTTTTCCAAACTTACTATAGTTCGTGGATTATATTCCATGATAATTTTTTTATGGAACATTTTCCCACATCCATACATGTGATGCTAGTTTTGGAAACCCAATGATAAATTTTTTGGCTCCATGAAGTCCCCTCAACTCTATATAAGACACATGCAATGCAAGAGGAAACTATAGGTAATTTTATTTACATCTATCATAAATTATGAGATATTTACTAAGTTGAGCTGTTGGTCAGAGGTCTCAAAATCCATTGTTTAAGGCAGCCAACCAGTAGAGGAATCTAGGAGCCAACCAACTCAAAATGCTTAAATTATATTTTATTGGATATACTATCTAGTAGTAGCATACAAATTACATTGACTTCACCTGTTAACATGATGACTACACATGACAATGTAGTGTTTTCTTGTTTGGCCAAGAATCTTGAACATTTCACATCTTATAATTATAGGGTGATTGGTTTAGTTGGTTGAGATAATTGCTTTTGACTTTCCTTCATTTTGCTTTTCAAAAGTGGATTTATGTGTTTTGAAAAGTGGCCTATTTATAAAAAGTTGGTCTCATTGTTGGTGTTTAACATGTTTTCATTTTGGCTTTTGTAAAGTTTAAGAATTGTTTGGCATATTTTGTAACATTTATTGATGAATGTACCCAAATGACCTGAGTATCACTATTTTCTAATAAAGGAGATGTGTGCTCCAAGTTTCAAGGCCTATACAATATGGTGGCTATATAGTACCAGAGTAAAATTTGAGTCTTGCAGCCTGACAATGGTGGGGAGTATGCTAACTTAATTCTCAATGATTTATGTCACAAGAAGGGCATTTTCCACCAAACATCTTGTGTTAGCACTCCTCAATAAAATGGTATAGCCGAACGGAAGAACCGACAGTTATTAGAAGTCTCCCAAATATTTCGAGTGTTCCAAGTATCTCACCCGGATAGACATCGAGTAATACGAGTACGAGTATCTCACCTGGACAAACATCTGATGTTCCGAGTATGAGTATCTCACTCGAATAGATCATTAAAGAAAATTCGAGTAATCAGAGTAATCAAGATAGTACATCTTCCCAACCCACACCAGAAGCTAAAGAAACTCCGGATGAGGTGCATAATAAGGTAAATTTGTCTCCTTTAATTCCAAATACTGAGCCTCGTTATCCTTCTAGGATCAATAGAGGGGTTCCAAAAAAATAATATGATCCGGACCTTCATACCAAAGCTAAGTACCCTATCAACAACTTCATATCAACCAACCATTTGTCTAATTCACATGCACTTACTATAAAATAATTATCTACTGTATCTATTCTGAGTCATGTGTAGGAAGCCTTAGATGATCCAGATTGGAAGAAAGCTATGAATGATGAAATGGAGGCATTGCAGAAGAACTGGATGTGGGATCTTGTTCCTCTTCCAAAAGGAAAGAAAACGGTGGGGTGCAGGTGGATATTCACTGTCAAACTCAATCCAGATGGAAGCATAAATTGATATAAAGCTCGATTGGTAGCAAAGGGATATACTCAGAAGTATGGAATTGACTATGAAGATACATTTGCCCTAGTAGCAAAAATGAACACCATCCGAGTCTTTATTTCCTTAGCTACCAATCTGGACTGGCCGCTATGACAAATTAACGTAAAGAATGCATTTTTGAATGGAACCATAGATGAAGAAGTATATATGGATCCACCACCCAGAACTAAATGTACTGACCGAGTATGCAAACTAAAGAGAGCATTGTATGAACTCAAGCAATCACCTTGTGCATAGTTTGGATGACTCTCAACCTTCATTAGGAAGCTTGGATATAAGCAAAGTGATGCTGATCACACACTATTCATCAAACAGAAGTTAGGTAAAGTCACTGCATCGATTATATATATTAATGATATGGTGGTCACTGAAAATGATATGAGTGAGACATAAATCTTACAAAGACAGTTAGCATCCAAGTTTGAACTTAAGGATTTGGATAACTTGAAGTATTTTTTTAGGAATTGAAGTTGCAAGATCGGCTAAAGGAATTTATCTTTGCCAACGAAAGTACATAATGGGCCTACTGACAGAGATGGGGATGCTTGATTGTAAGCCAGCCGAGACTCCCATTGAAGTCAACCATGGACTTTTAGTCCTAGAAGATCAATTTCCAACTGATAGAGATCAATATCAAAGGTTGGTGGGAAGGTTGATTTATCTATCTTATACTCGGCCAGACATTGTTTATGTAGTAAGTGTTGTGAGTCAGTTCATGCATTCTCCAAGTAAAGAACATATGAATGTAGTATACTGAATATTAAGATATCTAAAGTCTTCTCCGGGTAAAAGGTTATTCTTTGAGAGGAATAAGGATTATGAAATTACTGGTTATATTGATGTTGATTGGGCTGGAGATCAGACTGATCGAAAATCAACATCCGGGTACTTTACATTTGTTGGAAATAATTTAGTCACTCAGAGAAGCACGAAGCAGAAAGTTATAGCAAGGTTAAGCGCTGAATTTGAATTTAGAGCAATGGCTCATACAGTATGTGAGTTGCTCTAGGTAAGGAAAATTTTTCAAGATTTGGGATTAAAACATCCGAAGCCTATGTTGTTACATTGTGATAACAAGGCAGCTATAGCAATTGCAAACAATCCAGTTCAATATGATCAAACTAAACATGTAGAGGTTGACAGACATTTCATAAAAGATCATTTGAACCAAGGGAAAATTGATCTTCCATATGTTTCATCTCAGACTCAACTAGCTGACATCCTCACAAAGGCTGTATCCGAAAAAACATTCTACAACTCACTTGGCAAGTTGAGAATGATTGACATACATTCACCAACTTCAGGGGGAGTGTTGAGGAAGTAAATATTTTTATTGTATATATTAAGAAGTAAATATTTTTATACAAGTAGGAATAAAGTTCTATTATATTTAGGATGTTATTCTATTCCTAATTAGGTTGTGATTAAGGTTCCTATGTGTATATGTAAGGGGTGTAACCCTTCTTTAAATATCATGAAAAAATATTTCCCTTGAATTTTCTTTCTTTTCCTCTGAATTTTATTCTTCATGGTATCAGAGCAGTGGTTTCGGTTTCATATGTAAGACATAATTGTATTAGAATTTGGGAAGTGCCAGTGGTTGGGTGTGGCCCGTTTGAATTTGGCAAGTGTAATTGTTTCAGGCCCAATTACACTTGAAGGGGAGTGTTGAAGAATCCCACATTGAAAAGTACAAATGAATGAAGTGGTTAATAAGTGGTGTAGATTGAGTCTTAACACAAGCTAATTGGTTTTGTGTTAGATGGGCTCAACCCCATTTATAAGTCCACATGTGTACATGGGCCAACACTCTCTCAAGCCCGTGGACGTGTTAACAAAAAAAATGAAGATAGTAGAAAAAAATGTTGATAAAAAATCATTGAGAAAAAAAAAAAAAGAAGACAACACCCTAAAAATAAGGGAGGAAAGAAAGTGGTCTATACTTAAAATAAAAAAGTTAGGGAAGTTAGTTTTGAAAAAGGAAAAGTTAGTTTTGAAAATATTTTTAGTCATTGTAGCTTTTGATAATATTTTTGATTTTTGGTCTATTTATGAAAAAAATCCCATTATAAAATCAACTGCTAAAATATCTATGGATTTGATCGATCAACTCTATTTTTATTTAAAATAGTCATGAATTTGGTCATTCTATTTTTAAACTTTTTTCATTAGTTTATAACTAATTTGTATATATTTTTTAATTAGACTATTTTATTCTTATATATTAAAATTCATTTTAAATAATTTTTATTAATAATTTTAATACTATATAATTCAAATATAATAACTTATCATTTATTAATATATACTATTTTTAAATAATTTACATAGCTAAATATAAGAAAGATAAGAAATTATATTTAAAAACACATTATGTATTTAATGGTTATTTAATACATTAATAACAACAATTAACAAAATATTTTTAAACAATTTATATTTATTAGCTTACAGCTGAACCAAATATTCTAGTTAGTTGCTTCCTCTTATCCTAATTATTTATCATTTAAGGTTTTAGCACGTCAATTAAGGACAGTGAGTAATATATGTATAAAATGCTATACTACTTCTATAATAATTCTCTCAATCAATTATTAACTTTGTATATTTTCCAAATGAGTATATTTAAATAAGGATATAATACAAAAAAAAGTAATGAAAATGCATTGGTAATTAAAAATATCAAATAATTAGAACAAAAATAGACACCTAAAACATCAAATATTTAGAAAAAGAGGGAGTATTTAGTTTAAATCCCAAAAAAGGTGTGGTGTTTCTAACTTGGTCAAATATTTTAGGAATAAACACATAAATGGTATCCGAACTTTTAAATTTTGCTATTTTAGTGTTTAAACAATTTTTTGTACAATTAGTTATTTGAACGTGCAAAAAAATTCTAAAATAATGTTTCTAATAAGTTTTACAGGTTAAAATACTTATGTGTCTTATTTTAACCAGTAAATTGACTTAAATATTTTTTTTATATTAGATTATTTTTAATTTTTAATTTAAAAATTTTATTTTTATCATGTATATGTTAAATTTGAAACCAAATATATTGAATATTATTCAAATAAAATAAAGAATAAAATATTATTATTGAAAAATAAAATAATTATATTTATTTTAAAATTTACTTGAAAGTGTGAAAAGAACAATTTAATTTAATTAAAATAAAAATAGAAGAAAAAATTTATTTATTATAATAACATATTTTTAATGAATAAGAATTTTCTTTTTTTACTAAAATCATCAACAAAAAATTAAATTTAACCACTATAATTAAAGTTTATTTGTTATACTAACAATTTCACTTTGAATATTGCGGTGCATTTTGTTTTTCTTGGAAGATATTGCGGTGCATTCACTACACATACATTCGTTATATTAATTGTATATATCCACTCTAGACACATGTCTAAGAAAACTCAATTGTTAATTCTTTAGGTCTTCCAAATTTAGTTGTCATCAATTCTATTTTATTTCCTCTGTATGTGTCTCGCAAAACTAGGCCTATCTTTTTTTTTTTCTTTTTCCGCTTTTTACAATCGAAGTTATAGATCAAATTATTTCTTTTTATTTTTTAATAAATAAGTCATATCACCTAATTGATAGATTATATAATAAAAGGATAATTTACACTTTTGAAATTAAAAACAGCAAGACTCAAACCTTATATTTGAAAATACTCTTAAAGAAAAATTACCACTTAACTACTTTCTTTTTAAAAGAGTTATAAATTTATTAATTCCCAACAAACCCTAACTTATATCTTTATTACTAACATAAATCACTAGTGTTATTAAAAATAGGTAATTTAATATATATATATATATATATATATATATATATATATATATATATATATATATATCTTTGTGTGTCAAAATAAAAAAACAAAAGGATTTAAAAAATAGTAAAAAAACATAAAAATAAGAATGAAATTAAATAATATTTAAGGCGATCAATTCAGATCAATTCAATTTAATTACGAAGCCAAAATGGTATAAAAAAGAAAAAATTACACACTACACTTTGTTTGATCTAAATATTTTTAAAAATTCGGTGTGGTTTTTTTTCATCTTTAACTCTCCACTTTTTCTTTACTTTTTTTTTTTTTCATTTTTATAGTTTTTTTATGGTTCTTGTTCAAAAGTGAATGAAGAAGAAGTAGACAACAAACCCATAAAACTGAAATCTCTCTCACTCGATCTTTACTGAAAGAACTAGAGAAGAGGCAAATATATGAATATAAAACTATACTAAATATCACCCAACGCCATCAATGATGAAAAGAATTGAGATTTTGAGATGATAATGACAAAAATAATGATGATGAATTTTGTTTTAGAAAACAAATTGAAAAAGAAAAATATGATAATGTTGAATAAGAAAGCAGAGCAAAAAACTTTTAATTGTAGAAGAAGAGTTACAAAAGAAGAAGAAGATGATGATGATGGTGAGTTTTGGTTGTTTTTGTAGGCATTTTTCAAAACAACTAGAAAAACCAATACAAAACAAGCTCATCAAACTAAAACAGAACCAACAAAAAAAAACTACTGAAATAAGTAGAAAAACAACCAGCAAAACAACTAGAAAAACAATCACCAAAACAACTAGTAAAAAAACCGTCAAATAACTAGAAGAACAACCGTTAAAACAATTAGAAAAACAAGTACCAAAATAACCATGAAAACTGTTTGTGTGTAAATTCATTATTTATTAGGTTATTTTCTCTCTTTAATTAGTTGGTTTTTGAGTTTTAATTGATTTGATAATATTAGTTTTTAGCTTTATTTTGTTTCTATACTTTGTAGGTGATTTGGGACTCCTTTTAGGGTGATTATAAGGCATTTGACATGGATTTGGAGCATGTGCATTATTATGTGTCATTTAATTTTAGAATCACTTTTATTGGTTTATAATATTATAGATGGCGGGGTTTAGCCCACGTCTAAGATTTTAGCAACCGCATCACTGTTTGAGCTCAGGACTCTAGAGAACACACTAACCATTGTCACAAAGATATAGAGTGGATATGAGGAGTCGCCACCCAGGGTAATAACTGGGACATATCGAAAAGGTGGTACTCAATTCCCTAAAAGAAAGCTAGCACCACAATCAAGAGATTATGAATACGGAATACCAACTTCTTTTAGTCTTGTGTTCATTTAGAATTATTTTATGAATTACTATCTTATCCTCTATTTACATGCAATTTCATATAAACCTAAAACAATAAACTCCAAGGAAAACTAGTCATGAAATATACAAGTAAATAATACATTCAATAAATCACATAATCCATAAGTTAGTCTAATATACATGGATTTTAAATAAATGAGCTAAAGTCTACATGTTTTAATTTATAAGTGAACCTAAAGACCTAATTCCTTTTTATTTTAATTAAATGAACCTAAGTCTACTAATTTTAATTCTAAAAATGGGCCTAATTCTACATGTTATGAAGGTATTTAAATTAATGAGCTTAATTCTACATTTTTTAATTAAATAATGATCTTAAATCTACAAATTATGAAAAAGGCTTAAATTAAGTGAGTTAAGTTTAAATTAATTAAATTAAATTAAATGGGTCTACATCTAATTAACTAAATGGGCCTAAAGGTATTTCTAACCTAAAATCTAATTAATTATGGACCTAAAAATATATTTTAATTAATTAAACCTAATTAATTATTAAATGATATGGGCTAAAAATAAACAAATCAAAATCTAAAATGGGTTTGAGGCCCAAAACACACAAAACTAATAAATAAGCTAAAAAACAAATAAAAAAACATAAAAAAAAACAATTAAATAAGATCAAATAAATAACTAAATTATTCCTTACTAAAATCCTAATTTTTATTAACATGCAACCTAAATTAATCTACTTCCCCCATTGATTTTAAATGATTACCAAATTGAAACCTAATTTTACTAACCAATTTAATAAAAAATCATGCAACCACACATATTGTTTTATTACTATTCCCACTATTGGGGATATTACATTAATTTATAAAATAATTAATAAAAAAATAAAAATAAAAATAAAGAATAAAATAAAAATAAAAATAATAAAAATAAAAAATAAAACCCTAGAAACTAAGTCTCTACGGGGCTTTATCCATAGTCTTCTGTGGATTTTCAATAAAATTCATCTTCCTTATATGATCACCATGTGTTTTTCTCCACAATCACCATAAAAAATATAATAATAATTAATGAATAAATCATGATAAAATGAATAAAACAATAAATAAACAAATAAATAAAAGAAAAATAGAAGAATATGATATGCTTATGGATGATTAGGGTGCTCCTCAGATTTGTGATTCATCGTTTTTTATAAGTCTTCGAATCGTTTCTTCAAGAAATCCTTCATGAGTTTTGAATTATTTGATAAATCAAAAGTAATTTTTTGATTAAGAAAAATAAAATCACAATTTTATTTCTCTCCTCTCCTTCTTTTCTATGCCCCTCTCTTCTTCTCTCCCCTTTTTGTTACGCTCTCCCTATTTCTTTTCTTTTTTTTTCCTCCCTTAGCTCCCCTTTTTATAGTGGAACTAGAAAGCCTAACCCTAATCCTAATGCGATTCTCATTCCTAAAGTGTATTTAGGAATTTTAAACCAAATAGGATTAAATTAATTAGGAAGTTTAAACCAATTTAGGATTGAATTAATTAGAAAATTTAAACCACCTAAAATTGGAATAATTAGAAATAGGAAAACGGAAGAGTTTAATTCCGATTGGGATTGTGCAATTCCGATCGGAATTGTACAATCCCGATCGGAATTATTGTAATTACAAAAAGGCTCCCGAAAAAATTTAAATTACAAAATTAGGTCCTAAAAAGAACTTTGCGATTTAGTCCTTGAAAATATTAAATTCTTCCTTTAAAAGCCCTTAGAATTTTTTAAAGATTAAGCATCAAAGACATTTTCATCGTTGGAGTCCTTTCCTGCACCCATAACATGTCATCCCAAAATTGGATGTCTACAAATATATTTTTATAAGTTTATTTAATTGTTATTAATTTTACTTGCATTTAGCATAATATTATTTAATTTTCATTTTGAAGAATACATTTACATGTTTGTTTAACAATTAAGAGCTTTATAGTATCTAATTAAATTATTTGTTGTAGTTTTGTGAACTGAAGCTAGTGCATGATCGCATCTGGAATGTCTCTCTGCACAAACTGCGTATACATGCTAGTACATGACTGTATGGTCATCAAGAATCTTGCACGCTTCACCACACGACTATGTAAGAAGGTGTGCACTTGCATGATTAAAGCCAAGCCCAATGAAGAAGCTATGCACACCCAACCACACGGCCATGTATCAGGCCATGAACAAATTTAGAATAGTACACACCTGAATACATGGCCATGCTCTAGGGTATGCACACAAAATTAATGTACATCTTTGCATACATGCCCTAGTGCACACTTTTATGCATGGCAATGCGCTAGGGTGTGCACTCATGAAAAATCTTCCTCTTTGATTCAGGATTATGAATTTAGAAGATTTCAAAATTGGAAGATTACAAAATGAGAATATTTTAGAATTGGAAGTTTTTGGGCAAGAGATGGTTGTAAAAAGAGGATTAATTCATCAATTCAGGCAGAGGGAGAATTCATTCAAATAAGCACTTAGAGATATTTTTAGCAGAGAAGAAGTAGAGTTTCAAGTTAATTATGTTCAAGCATAATTGTTCTCATGTTTAGAATATCTTTTATTATAATTATTTCCATCATATGTAATTAATTTACTTAGGGTTTGGATTCGTGTAGCTAGACTACTACTTGTTTGGATTTTTATGTTTTAATTCAATAAGTTAATATTCAGTCAATTTTACAAGTTGCTTTTATATGTTCTTGTATTTGATTTTAGGCTTGATTAAATACATGCTTTTGGGTAGTTTAGTAGACAATGAAAGTTGCATGATCTATTAGCTTATAGACCTATTAAACTTTAGAACCTCGAACACAAAAGTTGACGAATCCTTTAAGGAGTATTAAATAGCTAAGGAACTTAATGAGTCTTAATTAATTTACTTGACCATGAAAATATGTGGTAATTAGTTTTGACATGATTAAATGATCTTGAAAGAGACTTTAAGTAATTTAAGTAATTTACCCTTAACTATATTAACAACTTGAATTAAGATTAAATTTTATAATTCAAGTAAGCGTCTAGTGCAATGAATCCAGGCTCTATCTTTTGATTATTGAATTTTTTTTTTAGATTTAGAATTTATATTTGTTAGTTAATATAATTTTCTATTTCAATTAGATCTATTTTATTAGCTTATGGAGATAAAATTATGGTTAGTACTTGGTATCAGTCTCCTCTTGGGAACGATACTCAATACTTGAAGTTTACTACTTGTTGCAAATCGTGCATTTGCGAAAATTGCCTAACAAGTTTTTAACGCCGTTGCTAGAGAGATCTACAATACCAATATTAGTGCACTTTTATTTTTCACTAGACTAACATTTTATTTTTATTATATTTAATTTTCTTACTTTTTCTTTTTAGGTATTTGATTCTTATATATATAGACAAGATAAAAAAGTCTTGAACTAAAGAAAGTAAATCTAAAAATTGAAGAGACTTGCAAAAAGAATTGAAAGGAGAAAAGAGAAAAATAAAAAAGATTGGCTAACCAAGCAGTAAGAGATTTAGAAGAATATGGGGTTCCAAATCTTACAGGAAGCCAAAACTACATTATGAAGCCAACTATCGATGCCAACACCTTAGAAATCAAACCCACATACGTCCAAAATGGTTTCATAATATCTATTCGGTGGACTACTATAAGAAGATCTAATGCTTATCTAGCTTCTTTCCTTGACATTTGTGATTCTTTTAAGATCAATGGAGTAATCACGGATGCTATTCGCCTTAGGTTATTTCCATTCTCATTAAGGGATAAGATGAAATTATGGGTAAGATCATTGGCACCAAATTCTATCACCTCATGGGATACTTTTTAAGGCCTTTCTCACCAAGTATTATCCACTTAAAAAGACTACTAAATATCGCTAGTACATTGCAGGGTTCAATCAACAGTTTGGAGAATCTTTCTATGAAGCTTAGGAGAGATTTCAAGACCTATAAAGACATTGCCATCATTATGGAATTCTAAAATTGTCTCCTTATACAATCATTCTACCAAGGACAATCTGAGTCTTTACAAATCACCATGGATGTTACTGCACAAGGCTCTTTTATAAGTAAAACACCGAATAGTGCATATACACTCTTGGAAAAGATGGCATTAAATAATTATTAGTGGCATGGAGAAATAAATTAGCCTAGAAAAGTAGCAAGAGTGTATGAGGTTGATAGTTTAAGCATCAGAGATGCTAAATTGGACTCCCTTATATAGTTAAAAAAGCTCCACTTCATAGGTTATCCATCACATGTGCTATCTTATGAAGTATATGGAGGTGGACATTCCACCATAGTGTGTCAATAAGGTGACATTTTCTAATAAGGTGATTCCATTGAGCAATTAAATGCTTTAAATGACTTTAAAGATAGATCTCAAGGGAATCCATACTCCAACACATAAAACATTGGATGGAGAAACCACTCTAACACATACAACCTTGGATAGAGAAACCACCTAAATTTCTCATGGTCAAATCAATGAGGGAATTTAAACTTAAATGCAAATAAAGGTACGAAGCACCACCAGGATTTTAGCAAAAGAGCACTTATTCTGAACTTGAACCCAAGTCCAATCTTAAGATGATGATGGAAAACTTCATCCAATCACAGAGCAAGATAAATCAAACACTTCAAGAAGGTTTTAAGTAGCATGAAGAGAATTTCAAGCAGATAGATGCAAGGTTGGAACAATTGTCCATACACAACAAGATGTTAGAACACCAAATAACATCATAAGTAAGCTCTTCCAATTTTTGACAAATGGGAAAATTTCTTAGTTAACCTGAGAACCTAAAAGGGCATGTGAATGCAATAACTTTACGAAGTAGGAAACAATTGCCTAAAGTTGAGCATAAGATTAATAATCAAAGGTTGTGCCAAATCAATTACCAAAAGAAGGAGAGAAGCCAAAGAGTAATGAGTTGGATCAAGAGCCTAAGATGACAAAGATACCTTATTTACCTTTCCCTCAAAGGATAGGTAATGGAGCACTTGACAAGAAATTTTAAAAGGCTTTAAATGTGTTCAAATAGTTAGATATTAGCATTCCTTTCTTAGAGGCAGTCACCCAAATGCCAAAATGCCTCAAAGACATCATTATTAATAAAAGGAAGTAGGAGGATTATAAAACTACCAATGAATAAAGAATGTAGTACTGTAATTAGAAATGAGGTCCCTTCAAAACTTAAAGATCCAGGGAGTATCTTTATACCTTGCCTTATTGAAAAATTAATTATTGGTAAAGCTCTCTATGATTTAGGAGTTAGTGTGAGTTTAATGCCTCTATCTTTATGCAATAAATTGAGCATAGGAGATCCTAAGCCTATCAATATTTCATTACAGCTTGCAGCATTTACATATCTTGTGAGCATATTAAAGGATAATCTAGTAAAAGTGGGACAATTTTGCATCCCTTGTGATTTTGTGATTGTCGAAATGGAAGAAGACTCTTATATTCCTATTGTTCTTGGACTTCCTTTCTTAGCTACAGCTGGAGCTATCATTGATGTCAAGAGAGGAAAAATTACACTTGAAGTTGGGGAAGAGAGGGTTGAGTTTGATGTGTTCAAAATGAATTAACATGAATTAGTTGTTCCTTTAATTAATGAATTATTAATTCTTGCAAACTATATTTATTGTGTTTACTATATGTTGATGCTTGATCACCATTAGCATAATTAAAATTAGGATTTTAGATTAAGAAATCAAAATTTTAATGATCTATAAACATAAAGTTAAGTTGCTTATAGGTAGAGATATTATAAGTGAATTAAATTCCATTTGAGAGTGGGTGTTTGAATTCATAATTTAATTCAACGGATTGAGTTCACAATGAGAATTAGGATTTAATGTTCTTGTTTGAAGGCTATAAATTAAAATTGGTTAATACTTGAGAAAGATTGATTACTCAAGAATTACAAGACTAATAGGTTATTTAATTAAAGTTAACTAAGGATCGTGAAAGGATTCAATTCCTAACCATTGCATTCACCAATTGTTTATTCCTTCATTTTATTTATTTTTATTTTATAAATTCATTTATTTGCTATTAAATTTCCTTTTTCGAAATTCCATATTTAAAAAGGTTTAGACAATATACAATTAAGTTAATAGGTGCTTAAAACGAGTCTCTGTGGGACAATATTTTCATACTACTTGGCGATATCATGTGTTTGTGGTTTTGTATTAGAAAAAACAAATAAAGAAAAACCACTACAAAAAACTCATAAAACTAAAAAGAACCAACCAAAAAAATAAAAACAGCCAGAAAAATAACCACCAAAACAACTATGAAAACAACTTTCAAAATAAACAAAAAAAAAAAAAGCAAAAACAACCGTATAAAACTAAAAAACAAAAGCAAACGTCAAAATAACCATAAAAATAACCATGAAGACAACTAGAAAAACAACCATGAACTAGGAAAATACTCTCATATCAATAAAAAAAAATCAAACTAGACCCATTATAGCTCTCATATTTCAATGCCCAAAATACTTATAATGTTCAAATTTTTAGCTATGAAAACTCTTCTTTAAAAAAAATCAAAAGACAATTTTACTCTTAAAGTCACTCACTTACTCTCTATTTACTTTATCTTTAAGATCTTTACTAGCCATTGAAGGGAAAAGATCAAGAAAAGTAAAAGTTAGATCAACAAATCGAAGAAAGATTAGCAGACTCATTGTACTATAATAAGATGGTAGAGATTAAGGATTTGAGGTTAACAAGCAGTGGTGGTATAAGAGAAGGAGAAGAAGAGAGAGTAGAATAAGACATACAAAAATGAAAAGAAAGGAAAAGAAAAAAATTATAGAGAAAAAAAAATATATAATCAAATGGTGGAGATTAAGGTTTTGAGGTTAACAAATGGTAGTGGCAACGACAAAATAGAAAGAGAAAAAAGGGAGTAGAAAAAGCCATAGATAGATGAAAAAGAGGAAAAGAACAGAAAATTTGCAAAGAAAGAAGATGGAAAAAAAAAAGAAGAATCTCGTGTTTTTGAATTTTTTTTCATTTTTACGTGTTTTTAAAATAAAATTTTGGTCAACCTTATTTTTTTATTTTTTTTATTTTTCCATATATTTATAAAAATATCCCTAAAAAAATAAAATAGTCTATGATATTGCATAACCATTGAGATAATGCTTAATCATGCATTATTTTTAGACCAAATAACTCTCCTAGTTTTAATATTTATATATGAATGCTTAATCCTAAAATAATGCTCAATTGTCATCATCATTATGATTATTATTATTATTATTATTATTATTATTATTATTATTATTATTATTATTATTATTATTATGCTCAATCATCGTCGTCGTCATCGTCGTTATCATTATTATCATCATCATCATCAGTATTATTATTATTATTATTATTAGTCTTACTACTACTATTATTATTATTAGTACTACTACTACTAATGTTGTTGCTGCTACTACTACCCACTGCATATTACCATATTAAAGAGTCAAAGTTGGATCTAAGAGTAGAAAAGATAATCTTTATGGGGATCACATCTGGTGTAAAAGGCTATTATCTTTGGTGTCTAGAAACAATGTCATGACCCGATATTTTGAATTATTAAAAATTATTTTGAGATATGCAGTGTTAATAATATTTTAATTTTATATATATTATGATTATTTTGTGTGATTTAATTAAACTCAAGTATTAGAGTTTAATTTATTTTATTACGATTTAATATTAAGTTGTGATTTAAAAGTTAGTTCATTGTTAAATATTATTTATTTATTTAAAAATATTATTATTTTTATTAAATTCTAAGTAGTGTAAATTTAGTATATTTATTTTATTTATATATAAGTGGTATATTTCTTTAAAAATGTATGTCATTATGTTTAAATTATTCATTTTATTATTTTAATGATTATACGATTTATTTGAAGGATATCAGTAGAACGTGCTACCTAGTGGGCTACACTAGGATTGTGTACATACCAGTGTAGATTTTAGGATTGAGATTATGAAATTATTTGATGTGACAATTGATTATTGATTATTGAGAATTGTGATGAGAGAGTAGTGTGATTGTGGGAGCTTGATTGACCTAGTGTCTCAGGGCTAATCACACTGACAGTGAGGCTGCAAGACCTCGATTGACTTAATGTCTCGAGACCAGTCTACTATCCAATAATAGAAAAGAGAATTATTTTGGAATTAAGTAAGCATGTTGGCTAGTGAGATTTATTGGCTGAGGTTGCGTAATATTTTAGGGTTCTACTTTGATCTTTTACTTAAATAAACTTATTTGCATTTATTATTATATAAAAGTGGATTTTAGCATATGTACGAAATGCTTGTATATATATAAATATATATATTTATGCTGATGGTTGATTGTATATGACTTTAGGTTGCATGTATATATATTATAATAATTCACTCAATGAGGTGTGATTCCCCTCAACATTTTTTTATAGGAACTTTTTCCTCAAACCTCCCCTGTAGTGCTATTCACCAGACCCTTTCCTCCCTAGCTGATTTGTGTAAATACTGAACTGCCATTTTCTTATATTTTAGTAATCACTGGAGTAGTAGCGTTATTATGTTAGTAGTATGTTGTATTAATTGTAGACCTTGTACTTGAATATTGTATGAGATATTTCATTATGTTATAAAATAAAGATTTGTTTTTATATTAAATAAAGTTTTAATTTTGGCATATTTTTATATTATTATTACATGTGTTTTTATTTTTATGGCTTGCTACAGGTTTCAGATTTGAAAGAATTCTCATTCCCTAGTATCGATCATGACTCCCCAGTTGGGTCATGACAAAGAAAGAAAGTAATCTTCAACAGAGATTTTACCTTTAATGAATCTACCATGTTGAGAAATGTGACTTCTGAAAAGATGGAGCATAAAGATGATACTCTTAAACAAGTGGAGTTTGATGGCAAAAGAATTGTCCTAGCTAATAAAGAAACTAATGATGACTTGCCTATGGTAGAAGAAGAGGTTCAAACCCAAGAACCTCCACAATGACATAAATGAATTACATTAAGGAAAGGAAAGAGGACTGTTAGACAACCTACTCAATATGCTAATATGGCTGCTTCTACATTACCAGTTGTAATTAATGACATTCCTGCCACTTATAATGAAGTAGTTAAAAGTTGATAATCAGGTAAGTGGAGGATCACCATGAATGAAGATATACATTCCCTTTAGAAGAATCAGACATGGAAACTAGCTACTCTTCCAAAGGGAATGAAGGCAATTGGGTGCAAATGGATATATACAAAGAAAGAGGGATGTCCTAATAAAGATAATGTTTGCTATAAAGCAAGATTGGTGGCTAAAGGCTATGCTCATATGGAGGGAATTATTTCTAATGAAGTATTTTCTTCAGCTGTAAAATGTTCCTCCGATAGAATTTTATTGGCTTTGGTAGCACATTTGGATTTAGAACTAGTTCAGATAAATGTAAAAACTGCATTTTTACATAGAGACTTGGATGAAGAAATCTACATGATTCAGCTAAATGGATTCAAAGTTGCGGGAAAAGAGAAAATGGTATGTAAATTGGAAAAATCACTATATGGATTGAAGCAATCTCCAAGGCAGTGGTACAAGTAATTTTGACAAGTTTATGATAGGGCAAAAGTACATAAGAAGTAAATATGGTCATTGTGTGTATTTATATAAGCTATAAAAAAATCCTATATATATCTTCTTCTTTACATTAATGATATGCTAATAGTTTCCAAGAGTTAGACAAAAATTAAGAAATTAAAGACTTAATTAAACAAGGAGTTTGAGATAAAGGATCTCAATGAAGCAAAAAAGATTCTTAGCATGGAAATATCCAGAGATAGGAAACTGGGGAGGCTTTATTTGTCTCATAAAGAACATTTGACGATTTTGGCATAAATGAGAAGTCAAAACCATATAGTACACCACTTGAGACTTGCTTGTCATTTCAAGCTTGGTGCATCAATGTCACCAAAAAATGACATAGAAAGGGAATACACATTAAAAGTACCATATGCAAGTGTTGTTGGTTACTTAATATATACAATGGTGTGTACGAGGCTTGATATTTCACAGGCAATTGAGGTTTTCAACATGTTCATTCATGATCTTGGAAAGGAGCATTGACAAGCTGTGAAATGGATTCTATAGTATATTTTAAACACCATAGATGTTGGTTTGGTATTTCAATAGGACCAGCTAGATGGTTAGTATGTAGTTGGGTATTGTAATTCTGACTATATTGGTGATTTAGACAAGCATTGACCAACTACTGGTTATGTGTTTACTTTTATTAAGGCACTAGTCAGTTGGAAGTCCACCTTCTATCAAAAGTTGCTTTGTCTACTACAAAGGCAGAGTATATGTCAATTATAGAGGTTGTCAAGGAGGCAATTTGGCTTTAGGGGTTGCTTATTGAACTAGGCATGGAGCAGAAGCACATCAAAGGGCATTATGACAACCAGAGTGTTATTCATTTAGTAAAGAACCTGGTTTATCATATAAGGATGAAGTACATTGATGTTCGATATCACTTTATATGGGAGATTCTGGAAGAAGGTGGAGTCATAATTCAAAAGATTCAGACTATTGAGAATCCTACTAATATGATGACAAATATGGTAATTGCAGCCAAGTTTAAACATTCTTTAGACTTAGTCAATATTGTTAAAAATTGAAAGATGGAATTTGCAGACACTATTGAAGATTGCATTTGTGAGAGAATTGTATGAGATTTTGCCAACGTAGAGATTCGTTGGTTTTGTCAAATCCTACATTGGAATTTTAGAAAAAAAATGGGAGGAGTTCTTTGGTTATAAAAGAACTCCTCACCCCCTTTGTTAATCATCCCTTCCATCGCAAAATTGTCTCCTCTCCTATATTTAGGCAATTACATTCTCTCTCTCTCTCTCTCTCTCTCTCTCTCTTTCTTTTGTAATATTTTCTTAAATTAGTGAAATATTATTTTGGTAGTATCTAAGGATGTAGGAATAATTTGCCGAATCTTGTTAAATTTTGGAGTTCTCTTTTATGTTTATTTAATAGCTATTATCGAGTGTAGTTGTCATGCATTATTATGTTATTAAATTGCTTGTATTGGTAAAACTTATATCTAGGAGGTTGGTATTTAAGTGGACCATTATTCCTACCACACTTTTTTGGGAATCTACCTTAGGGTGATTTTTTAGTACAATAGTTTACACTCTAGTCACCTGAGCAATAGTTCACAATGTGAATTTGTTATTATTGGTGGAAATTAACTTGAATTCCATAACAAGATACTTAGCCTAAGAGTATGGACCTCATATGCATCTTCAACTTAAGGAACTTACCAACATCATTGTTTCTTCATCAAAAAATACTAAACAAGTAATGAAAACTCATGATGTTACCTTTGCTCAAAGGCCTTTTCTCCTTTTTGCAAGCATCACTAGTTATAATTAAATAGACATTGCATTTGTACCATATCGAGAATACTGGAGACAAATGCACAATATTTGCCCTCGAGCTACTAACTCTAAATTGTGTGCAGTCATTCAGATCAATCAGGGAAGAAGAAGTCTCAATAATGATAAATTCTTTTTTAATATTTGTAATTAGTATACTTTAATAATTGAGATGAGACTATATAGAACTTAAGAGTAAGTATTAATTAAAAGGTGATAATCACAAATATAGTAACTATGGAAATTAAATTGGTTATTTGATTAATTTTTTTAGTGTGAATCTAGTTGTTTGATTAATTTAATAATAGTGATGAGTCTATATAAAGGTAGCATTTAGAGCTCAAATCGTGCATGTAATCACCTCCTATAATTGTATATCCACTAAATGATTAGAATTTGAATGTGATGGAGCTAACTAATAACCGTTGAGATCAACTGTTATTCCAACTTAAATGAGATCTCAAGTTTGAGTACATATGTATGCAATAGTGTTGAATTATTTATTAGGAGACTTTTGCCACCCATGTGATCTTGCTTGGGTCAAATCATATTAGTTATAGTCCAATGGACTTTGAATACCAATGGTTAAAAAAATATATGATAAAGTTAAAACAATCACTCAAAGGCATCAGAATTGCATAGCTGTAGCATAAGAATAGTACCAATCAATTTTAGCTTCATATTAGAAAAGGGTTATTTACACTCGCAATTCCTAACTTATTACTCTCCCACCATCGTCCTAAAGAATCAATCGGGCACATAAAAATCCCTAATGTTTAATTTCTATGTAGTTCATTATCAAAAATACTTTTGCCACATCATTATCCTTTTATTTGCACACATCAACATTTTATTGTTAATTTTATAGAAAATCAATGAATGGGAATTACCATTACTAAAATTAAACGCTAAAAAATTTTATGTATCCAATTAATTTTTTGGAATGGTAGTGCCATAATAAAAAAGAGATAATAAATTAGGGATGGTGAGCATAACTAATCCATTAGAAAAATGCATATCCAAAGTTAGCATATTGCCAGAAAAAGATCTATAATTATTGTGTACCAATTTTAATGTGTGCCCACAAGAGACATGGAAATGGTGATACATGTCAGATTGGTAAAACTCAAGAATTATGAAATGGAGATTCAAATATGTCACAAAATTATGGCTAATATGTCATTCGATATGAAAGTACATAATCTAACGGTCTTTATTTTCTAAAAATATTTCAAAATGTGAGATTTAAATTCTTTTTTTGATGATTTGTAAAATTAATTTTTATATCATTATGACTCATTACTAATAGAAAAATTGAGCTAAATGGTTGAATAATATATATGATCATTCATGAACATAAACATTACAAAAGCAAGAAAGACAATAGGGTAGAACAATAATGGTAATGTATGATCAATCATGAAGTGGGGTTAAACAATTGAATTGAAAGGGGCAAATAATTTAGAACAATCCAATATTGAAAGCAATAGAATAGAATGAATTACAGAATTTCTATAACATACAAAGGTATGCATATACAAAGCCATCATTCTTTCATCAAATAATAGTAGAATGTGTAGGTAAATTCAGACAAAATGGCATTAGCATCTATGCATGATCACAAGAAAACCTTCAAAAAAAGGGTTCAAATTAGGCCCTACCATTTTTTTTCTGGGAATATTTATTTTACCCCTATATTACTTTGCAATTATCTTTAGCCAAAAACCCAAATTTTTAATGTATACCCTTCAACTTAGGGTTTCAATTTAGTCCTCTCACTTTGTTATATTCTCATTAATTATCGTTATTATTGTCAGCAATTCCTCTATGCATTAATACCACAAGTGCCAATAAGGTTACATCAAGGATCAGTTGACATGTACTATTCTTGTTTAAGTGATACTTTCATATTGAATCATGGTTTGTATGGTTCTATTTGAATTACATTAAAGTAGTCAGGATTTCATAAAATTCTAAATACCATGATTCAAACAAAAGAAAATATAAGAACTTCCTCTATTACACAAGTTATTGACTGACATGTTAGTTAATTTGGTCTCAACCAACATTATTTAGCTATAGAAAATTTTGGCGAAGAGAGTTCTTAAAGTTGGTTTCAAAGGCTAATTTTTTTTAGTCAAAACAAAGGCTACATAATTAACTGCAACATTTTTGGATAAATGGATTTTATCAACTAGCCATTTTCAATTATGTTGAAATCAATTAGGGCCATAAAATCTTATATGAATAGAGATTGAACATATAAAGATGAACATCAAACTATTATAGAAGATTTTTTAAGTAATTATATTGCCATAGAATTCTTTGCCCTATCCTAAATGGCAAACACCATGTAAATGCCATTGCCAAGATGACAAGAATTAATCAAAAAATGACTTTAAATCTTATTTTGGAATTGTTATTGGATCCTATATTTCACAAAACATTTTTAAAATTTTTAAAATTTTTTATAAAATTACTTGAATTTTTATATTTACTGTATTAATTCTTTAAATTTTGTTGGAATAAACTCTTAGCACCTTTTATTCATTCACAATATTTAGTCTTGAGATTTCACTTGAAAAGTTTAATTGAAACATCTTGTCACGACCCAAACCAAGGAGTCATGAGCGGCGCTAGGGAATGAGAATTCACATGAATATGGAACCTATAGTAAGCCTTAAAATAAAAACTAATACGAGACATACGACAAAAATACCTTAAAATTAAAAATTTAAATAATATAAAGAATAAAACTTTTTACTGCATAATCAATATCTTTCATAAATAAAACATCATATCAATACTTCATAGATAATATCAAATTAAGGTCTTTTACAATGCTCCAGATTAATAGTACAACTCATAACATTCAGACATACTACAACCAAACTATGCTACTACTACAGCGTCTAATAATGCAAATAGATAAAAGTTCAAAGTTTACATAAATCAGTAAGGAAACAAAGAACCTGGTGAAGAGGGATCTAGGAGAGGTCTGAGAAGAAAAATCCTAAAAAAAATAGTTAAGGGGGATCATACCTCACTGAGTATATATATATGCATGTACACATACACATCAATAATAATATTCATATATTTATATTTACATAATGCATACACGTATTTCATACAGATGCTTAAAAGTATTATTCATATTTTATTTTATTGGAGGATTAGAGCAGAACCCTAAATTTTCTGCAACTTCAATTACTGAAGCGCACTAGCCAATAGGCTCACTTAACTTCAAAAATATTTCCCTTCTCAAAATTAATAGTGGACTGGCCCCAAGATATTGAGTCAACCGAGCTGCCGTAGTCTCACTGCCGACATGACTAGCTCTGAAACACTGAATCAATCGAGCTACATCAGTCACATCGTCTGTATAACTGGCCTCAAGACCCTTTCTTATCACTCGAGACCCTTTCTGATCAACCGAGCTACTGCAATCATAACTGTCTATAAACCTCATAAATCTAGACAATCCATATTTCAAATCATAAATTCCATAATACCAATCCTAACATCACACAGTCCTAGTGTAGCCCACTAGATAGCACGTTATACGGTTATCCTCCAAAATATTTTATCAAAAATAATTAAATAAATAAAATTATATTAACTATGTAAAACATCCAAATTACGAACATAATGTTTGCATTTACAATATATATGTATGAAATCACATATGTGTGCATATATGATAATGATAAAAATAATTAATAAATAAATAAAATTTGAAGCAAACTAATATATTAAATTCATATCATCAAATATGGATGCTAACAATGATCTTGATATCTCATGCATACATATAATAATAATTCAAAATTTTAATGTGCTCCTCTACTTTGGTTCGACTAGCCCGGTCTAATAGGTCTAGCTCACAATGCAACTAATGAATAATAATAATAATAATAATAATAATAATAATAATAGAATTAAATTCGTAAATTTTTTTCTACATCCAGAATTTCTAAAGAACAACTTGATCTAGGAACGACTTGACAAAAACTCAAAAACTTAATATCGATTCAAAGTCATATTGTACGAGAAATCTATCAAAAATTCAGTAGAATCTTCTTGTAAAACAGATATCCCACTACAAAATTAAAGTAGATCTTGCATGCAAACACACTTTAAAATATCCACAAAATTCAACTTCTCGGGTTGGACCCCTGAACTACAATTATTACCCAACCAAAAACAAACACAATCCATTATTAATAAAATAATATAAATTCTGAATTTTCACCAAAAATCATAAAAATTCATTTAAATATCACAAATCAATTTATTTACATAATAAAAGTATAAAAAATATTTATTTCCAAAATAAATAATAAAATCTTAATTTATAATTAAATTATATTAATAAAATCCATTCTTCTAATTTTCAATTAAATAGAATTAATTATGATTAATTATTTAAATTACCAAAATATATAATCAAAATAATCAAAAACTCATTTAAGCTTAAAAATAATAAATAAAATTATTATTCATATATTTTTCAAAAATTACTAATAATTAGCTAAAAATAGGAAATAAATTATAAAAATTATTTTAATACTATTTATTACTCAAGAACTATCGAAAACATTATAATTAATAATAATTTCAACTAAAATATAAAAATTACTAATTTTTATAAAAATAAATTTTTCACATAAACATTCAAAAATTTATAATAAAAATTATACACATAATTTCAATAAACTTCCTTCACAAAACTTGCTCATAATTTCAATAATTATTAGAATTTATTAAAAATATAATCTTCCCAAGCTTGAAACAGTAACCCGAGCCTAGAATAGTGTTATTTCAAAAAATAATCTCCAAAATTAAATCTAAACACATATTTGGAGAACTCAAAACCTCAACAACACTAATCTAAAGTTAATTTAACAAAAATCAACCTAACTTAAGCTCAATTTCACAAATTAATCAAAATTAACATAAAAAAATTTCAAAAAATTGGTGTCATTATCGAAGTTACCCGAACAAATTGATTGAGTGGAAATGAAGCCCATTATGAGATGAAGAGAACGAGCTGTAAAACTCGGTATGAGATGGCCAGAAACGTCACTAGCAAGCTAATCTTCAATCCAATCGCTATGCAAAAGCGGGAAAGTAAGAAGAAAGGGAAGGTGGTGGCAAGTTGGTGGTGGTGAGCTAGTGGTGGCGACTGTGCTGGATAGGCAGAGGTGGTGTGGTGGTGTTGTCGGTGTGTGTGTAGGGGAGTGGGGAAGAAGAAGAGAAGAAGGGAAGAAAAATAAAAGGGGAGGAGAAAAATGTATACTGCACATTTTTACAATTTTTTTAAACAAGAGGGCAATTTTATTGTTTTAAAAATAAAATGTCTTCTCATCTTTTTTTTATCCACATAATATATTAAAAATATACTCTAATAATTATTAAATATATATTAAAGTATTCCAAATACACTAAATCGATAATTTGTATAAAGAATAATATTAATAATATTAAAATAATATTCAACACCAAAATTTAATTTAATTTCACTAATAATCAAATATTATAATTTAATAAAATAATTATTAACATTGTAAATTTCAGAAATTTAATTTTATAATTTATAAAAATTCAAGTTATAACACTTCTTAACATTTAAATCAACAAAATAAATTGTTAATGTTATACCTATACATATTTAATGACTCCTATAATTTCTTAAACATTACTTTGCTTTTAAAGCATCTTCAAAAGTAATATGCCAATCCTTAATAAGTAAATAAAAGCATTATGGCTAGTGAGAGAGTAGTTAAATGTTAATTTTTCTCTAAGAGTATCATAAGATGTAGAGTTTGAATTATGTTGTTGTTGATTTGAAAGGAGAGAACTGTTCTTTATTATACGATCCATTGAAATTTAAATTATATTCCCTCCTATTGCAAAAAAAAAAAAAAAAAAAGGCATTACATGGGCATCTAAAATCTATAAAAACACTACAAAAACAATTAATCGAGTGGCTTTGTCTCCTTTTGCTAACAAAATGATTTTTTTTTTTGTTATACTTTTACTACACATCCTTGGTATGCAATAGTTATAATCACTATGATTGTTGAGAGTCTATATCATAGTGTATAATCAGCATCTTTGCATGTAATGCTCTATGTCCTATTATATACTCATCTTTTTTTTTTCCGAATAGTCTCCCACGTCCATACATATGATGCAAGCTTTTGAAACCACATGATTGATGTGGACATGATAGCGATGGAATAGTGTGGAGCTGGGTCTTATTGATAGATGGATTGAGAGACATATACACTCTTCTACTCGATCAAAACTTGCAGTTGGGTAATGCATTGTTTAAGTCTTTTTCATAATTTGTAAATTTAAGATCACCTTAGAATTAAAACATATAGAATTAGGTCCAGTAATTTAAATACTCCATAATTTGTAGATTTAGACCCATTTTTAGAATTAAAATAAATAGACTTAAGTTCATTTAATTAAAATTAAATGGAATTAGGCCTTTTAGGCTCACTTATTAAAAACATATAGATTTAGCTCATTTAATTAAAATCAATGTAGATTAGACTAACTTAGGGATTGTGATGAATGCATTGTTTACTTGTATATTTCATGACTAGTTTTTCATGGAGTTAATTGCTAAAATAAGGGTTTATATGAAATTGCATGTAAATAGAGGATAAGATAATAATTCATAAAGTAATTTTAAATGAACACAAGATCGAAAGAAGTTGGTATTTCGTATCCAGAATCTCCTGGTTATGGTGCTAGCTTTCTTTTAAGGAATTAAGTACTACCTTTTCGATTTGTCCCTATTATTATCCTAAGTGGCGACTCTCTCCATGCCATGTCTTTATGACAGTGGTTAGTGTGTTCTCTAGAGCCCTGAGATCAAATATTACTGCGATTGCTAAAATCTTAGACACATGCTAAACCTCACCTTCTACACCAATGTCTATATTTTGAAATCAATGTTTATATTTTTGAATTATTAAAGGTAATGCTATCATACAGCGATGCATGGATTGAAACTGTAATTGGCTATTGAAGATGTTCGATTTTGCCCTCACTTTCTTCATAGAATTTATTAAATTTTGACTTAGCTTTCCATCATTTTTAATCACCTTAATTTTACTTTTTTACCTCAAGATATGTCTAAAATATTAAGAGTTGTGCAATCTAAAATGCAGTCTACTATTAGACAGCTATACATAAGTTGAACCCATAATTTTAAATTGAAGACGTTTGAATTTTCCTAAACTCTCTTCATTAAAGTTGTAGATATTTTACTTAGCTTTATATATCAATTTTAATCACATCAATTTGACATCTGTAGATCAAGATATGTCCACAATACTAAGAGTTATGCAATTTAAAATGTAGACTACTGTCAGACAGCTATGCACAAGTTGAAGCCATGATTTTCTATTAAAGAAGTTTGAATTTTCCTATACTTTCTTCATAAAATTTGTATATATTTGAATTAGCTTTCTATATCATTTTGAATCATCTCAATTGGTCTTTTGTAGCTCAAGATATGTCTAAAATACTAATAGTTGTGCAACCTAACTTGGTAGCTACTTATGTTGATTTCGACTTAATATTTGCATACCTAAATGAACTCAAATTTTGACAAGTAAGCCCAATGAAAAAATTTCAAGATGTATACTTCAAATGTGAAGAAGATAATTTTCTCATTATAAAGCTCTAAGGATGTCAAAAGCTTCATTGAATCTCAGAGGTCGAATCAGCCCAAGATAATCATTCTTCTTTTTAACTTCCATTGGAGTCTTAACTTATACACACTTTAAAAAACAAAATAAATGCTCAAAATTAAGTTTGTTAAGATCAAAATTAAGATTGATTATTGCTAAGGTCAACAATCTCCCCCTTTTTGGTTTTGACAACTTATTTTGAGTTTGATAAAAAATAATATAAAGTAAAGTGTGTGATAATAATGATACCAAATGAAATAAAATATATGTCTTTATTTCTCCCCCTACGAATATGGACATGATAAAATATATAAATTTATAGATTATTCCCTTTGATAAAAAAACAAAAACAACATGAAATATAGGAAGAGGGATAAAAACATGACATTCTTATGACAAATGCATTAAAAACATAAAATATGATAACATGATCATTTAAATAAATTTTAGGCAATGTGAGGAAATAATTTGAAACATATATGCATATAGTGTCACTAAAATGCATCATAAAAATAGTACATATAATAATAATGTTAATGTTAGACATGCTTAATTATTATAGGATCAGATATAGCTTAGCTAGCTAATCAATCATGTAGCACTTAGCATATAAAAAAAATAAATACAAATTATTCATAACATATTTTTCTCTCTTTATATAAAAGAAAAAGGAAAAAAAAAAGAGATATATGGGGAAATAAACATAAATGAACCAAAATTTCTATAGGATCAAAACAAAGATACACCAAAATTTCTATAGGAATAAAGCATTGTTTAAAACTTGCAGTTGGGTAATGATCCACTATGCTTTGTTTTCATTAAAAAAAAAAAAAGGATCCACTAGGCTTTGGTTGGACATGAACCCATCTATACTTCAATACTCTGCCCAGGTTGTGTCACATACGCTAGAAACAGTATTAGGCCATGAATATCAAATTTCTAGCCTAAATTTTGTAATAAAATCTTTCTCAGCTTCAACCAGCCTTTTAGAGCAACAATTAACAAAATTAGTTTGTACATAAACTATACTATATTGAAGATAATCATATTTTGATAATCAATCTTACATGGGTAATATATAAAAGATTAAATTAGTTTATCTATTAATTTAACACATCCATCCAACACTTCAACCTTTTGAGTTGAATAAAGATTTAATTCATATATTTCTAATTTATTTTGTTTTCATATGATATAAGTATCGGGGATCTTAAAATTTACCTTTTTTTTTGCAGATTATTATATCATTTTTTTCGCCATATAATTCAAATTTATTTTACAATTTCAATACGTGATCTTATCAAAGCGTTGTATTTATTGTATTAGATGTTAATTGAATCTAACATATATAAGAAGTAAAAAGATCACACTAATTATACATTTCAAACTATACTACTTGTATATTTCCACTTAATTAACATTCGCCATGCATATTGTTGTTTCTATTGTTTCATACACTAGTTGAGTCTACTATGTGTAAAAAGTAAAAGGATCATATTAATAATCTTTTTACAGTACAAATATCTGTATTCTTGCAAATGAAATTAGCACTATTAAATTACTATTAATTTAATTATAGCTATTGATACATTTTACAGACATTAATATATAAAAATAATTAATAGTTGTAATTAAATAAAAAGTGATCTAATAATTCTAATTTCATTTGAACAATAATTTGAACGCTTAAATTTTTAAATCAGAAAGGACCAATTTAGCATCTTCTCAATTCATTTTATAATTTCACCGTCCAATCTTATCAGCTTGTTTGTCATTCTTCACCATATAATTTTATAAAATTATTATATTTATTATGTCATATACAATCGGATCTAACGTATATGTAAGAAATTAAAAAAAATCGCATATTTCTACCTATCAATTTGAACACTGGAACTTTTAAATTAAATAAGGATGAATTAGTGTCTTTTTAGTCACTTATTCACATTCATAAATTATATGTAATTAATTTTTATGTGATTAAAGAACAAAAAAATTAACTCAAAAGTTGAGAAAAATGAAGTTTGTTAGTTTGTTTGGTGAAAAAAAGTATTATGTACTTATAATATGATAGGTTCCGGTTCCGGTTCCGGACACTAATTTAATAAAAAAAAAAATAGAAATAAAATATTAACAAGAGGCTGTTGGAGAGATTAAATTGACGTTTTACCACTTTCCATTTATTCTCAATTGTTAATTGTTTAGGTCTTCGGCCTTCCACTTGTAGTTGTCACACATGCTATTTTATTTTATTTTATTTTTTAACAATTAAGAAATCAAAGGGGAATTAGGGATTGCACACATGATATCAAAGAGATCATAGGCTAAAAGAACAACTATTTTATTTCTTCTGTCCCGAAAAACTAAGCTCATCCCCTTACAGTCCAAGTCTAAGTTCAAAATTTCAGAATTCAAATTGTATTATTATTATTAATTTCATTTAGTCTAACCCAACTCCCCTAGAGTCCAAGTCTAAGTTACACATCGCTTTCTTTTTGAAAGAGTTATAGATTTATTAATTTCCTTACGAACCCTGATGTGCATCTTTATTACTAAATTATATCATTAGTGTTGTTGAAAATTAGGTAATTTAATAAAATTTTATTACTTTAATCAAAATAAAAGCACGAAAAAAAATTTTAAAATAAAATTGAATAATATACAACTGAATTCACAGGTCAAAATGTCTTGCTTAAGACATTGCTTAAACATTCAGGTAACGCTTAATCATCATGCAAGTTTTTAGATCTAATAACTCTCCAAGTATTAAAATACTATATGATTGCTCAATCCTAACATAATGAAATAACTAAATGACAAAAATTTAAAATTAAAAAAGAAAATCAACCCAGCTGCTAACCTCAATATAGTTGTTAATGAATTGCAATTTTTGTAATCAAACCGTTAGTCTTTGTTTCTCTGAAAATTGTCCATCTTTGCCATGGAACAGCAGTTCCCTTTCTTCACAATTCTTTTCACCTTCCTAATCTCCATCTCCATGGTATCGAAAGTATGGAAGAAATCAACAAGCAATAACTCAACTCCAAATCTTCCACCAGGGCCATGGAAGCTACCTCTAATAGGTAGCATGCACCATTTAATTGGCTCTCTACCCCATCACCGCCTAAGAGACTTAGCTAAAGAATATGGACCTCTCATGCATCTTCAACTTGGGGAACTTACCAACATCATTATTTCTTCATCTGAAACTGCTAAAGAAGTGATGAAAACTCATGATGTTACCTTTGCTCAAAGGCCTTATCTCCTTGCTGCAAGTGTGTTTAGTTATAATTATACAGACATTGCATTCGCACCATATGGAGACTATTGGAGACAAATACGAAAGATTTGCACCCTCGAGCTACTAACTGCAAAACGTGTGCAGTCATTCAGATCAATTAGGGAAGAAGAAGTCTCAAAAATGATTAGATCTATATCCTGTAATGCAGGAGGTTCACTAATTAACTTAAGGAAGATGCTCAATTCTTTAACGTATAGCATCATTTCAAGAGCAGCGTTTGGTAAGGTATTGAAAGGAGAAGATATATTTATACCAACTGTTAAGAAAATGATAGTAGATGCTGGAGGCTTTACTCTTGTTGATGTGTATCCCTCCATTAAATTACTTCATTGGATTAGTGGGATGGTTCCTAGACTCAAGAGAACTCATCAAATAGTAGATGAGATACTCCAAAACATCATTGATGATCATGGAACTAAAAGGGCAGTAGGAAAATCTGGTGCTGATAATGAAGAAGATTTAGTGGATGTCCTTTTGAATTTTCAGGATCAAGAAGGTCTTGAAGTTCCTATAACAGATGACAACATAAAAGGAGTCATCCTGGTTAGTATATATAATATTTTGAATCATGTTGCTATAACATAAATACACATGGTTGCATTAGTATTAAGTTCATAATCGTTCGACAAGCATAAACTAGTCTCATCTCAAGTAATGCATAGTAAGTATAAAGATCAAATCTAGGATAAATGATCAATTTTATCCTGAACTATATATCTATCAATCTAATCCTAATTTCAAAGTTATATCAATTTGCTCCTCTAACTTTTTGAGTTGTTCCAAATCTATCCAAACGATATTGAATTTGTAATAGAGATGACATAACAATCTGACGAAACATAAGAGTGGCTGACATGGCAAAAAGCTTAAAACTTACATGATCAATTCTATCCTCAACTATAGATCAATTATCAAACTAATCTTAATTTCAAAGTTATTTTAATTTGCTCCTCCAACTTTTTGAGTTATGCCAAATCTATCCAGACATCATTAAGCTTGTATCAAATATCTACAATGGTCATTTTACATGGTATAAGAGCATCTGACATGGCAAAATTAAGCTTCCTTAAAGTAGGTGTAACTTTATGGGGTCCTTTTTGTTGAACCTTTGCTTCAATTTATTCTTTTTTTTCCTTTACACCATTCTTTCTAAAATTTTCTTTAAAAAAATAAAGTGCACTATATACAGTGTTAGTTTTTTTTTATTAGGTTAAAAATCATAATTCAATTTGCATGTCATGATCTCATTATTCAAACCATATACTATTGTGTCTTATGTTTCTTATTTAGAAAACTATGAGTTTTAGGTTTTTAGTTTTTTTTTATCATGTTAGATGATCTTATGTCATGTAAGATGACCATTACATCTATATGGCATAAGTTTATTGATGTCTGGATAGATTTGACACAACTCAAAAAGTTGGATGAGCGAACTGAAATCATTTTAAAATTAGGATTAGTTTGATAATTGGTCTATAGTTAATGATAGAATTGATCAAGTGAGTTTTAAGTTTTTTGCCATATCAGCCACTCTTATACCACGTCGGATTGCTTTGTCATCTATGTCACAAATTTAATGTCATTTGGATAGATTTGATACAACTGGAAAAGTTAGAGGAGCAAATTGATATAACTTTGAAATTATGATTAGATTGATAATTAATCTATAGTTCATGATAGAATTGATCATTTTTCCTAGAATCTATTATCAAAACCCCATCAAGCAGTGAGTAGCAAAGAAAAACCATAAAAATAATTTACTTTAATAAAATGTTTCATAAAAAAATATAATTTGTATTCATCATAAATGTGTATACTCTATTTCTTCCTTCAGGACATTTTCATTGCTGGTAGCGAGACATCATCTACAACTATAGAATGGGCAATGTCTGAGCTACTAAAAAATCCAAGAGTAATGGAAAAGGCACAGGAAGAGGTAAGGAGAGTTTCTGGCAAAGAGGGAAATATAGATGAAGCACGACTTCATGAACTCCACTACTTAAAGTTAGTAATCAAGGAAACTCTAAGATTACATGCTCCAATTCCACTTCTACTTCGAGAATGCAGAGAGAGCTGTGTGATTAGTGGTCATAATATTCCAGTGAACTCCAAGGTAATTGTGAATGTATGGGCGATTGGAAGAGATCCCAATTACTGGATAGACGCTGAGAAATTCTTTCCAGAGAGATTCCAAGATCATTCAATTGATTATAAGGGGACTAATTTTGAGTTTCTCCCATTTGGTGCTGGAAGAAGGATGTGTCCAGGAGTATCATTTGGCATGGCTAATGTTGAGCTTCCACTTGCACAGCTGCTGTGCCATTTTGATTGGAAACTACCTCCTGGAGTGAAGCCAGAAACTCTTGATATGACTGAAGTTTTTGGTGCTGTACTGAAAAGGAAAAATGATCTCACCTTAATTCCTATTCCGTACCTCCCTCCTATATGTTAGTTTGTATAAGACATATTTGGTTTAGCTGATTGATGATCGACTACAATTTAAGTGTTTGGCAAAACTATTATTGTTTGTTACTCTAACAAAAAAACATCTGCTTTAATGCGAGGCTATTAGTATTGAAAAGCTTCCATCCAACGAAGAATCATTTTAGGGCATATATAAAACTGTTTCAGTACTGAAGAAGGATGAGTCTCCTAAACTTCTTCTCTTTTCTATTTTATTATAATTTATTGGAGTAGAAGATTTTATTTGTTGTAGAAAGGAACAACATAGCAAATTTCCTCAGAGTAAAAAGCACCAACACTAGCTAGTGTTGAGCATTCACTTGCATAATTACTATACAATCTTGGTTTGAAACTGATAAGTTTTTGTTTCTTAGAAGAAAAGAGGGTTTAAACTCCTATAAAAAAAAAAACTAAATTCTCATCTCATCTTCCTTCACATGTAATGTTAAGAACACCGCAAGGAGATCTATGGCAGTAAAAACTGTATGTAGCTATAATCATACTTCGGCAATATTAGGATACCGATTCAAGAACATGAACAGAAAACCCAAAAGCTGAAATATAATGCCTGATAACTACAGCTTTATTAAAAAAATAAAAAATAATAGATACACCTCTTGGAGCCCTCCGATCTAAGTTAGATTTGTTTATTTATCTTTGTTTGTTTATTTATCTTTGCAAGTTGCAATTATATGACTCTATTCACATACCTTATTCAAGTTGGATTTTTGGTATCCATAGTCGCCTATGCTCGGATCATCATTCGATTAATTGTCAATGCTCATATACTAGATAGTATGGACATGGATATATATATGAAAACACCTAAAAGAGAGATTCAAATACAGATATATGACCTTCTAATTGAAGTGTATATTTTTAAAACTGAAAAATTTTAGATAGCATGATAAGGAGAAACCGAAATATAACTATAAAAAAATGTTTATTAATTTAAGTGTCTGTAGGTCATAACTCATCAGAAATCAGGATAATTATAAAATTTTTTCACTTAGTAGTTACATTAATCACTGTGATTGCACATGGTGCGATCCAAATTTTTGCTGTGAGTTGTAACTTCTTGAACTAAAATGTGACCTCCTATTTGTAGATTATATATATTTTGAGCATTAATAATGTTTTCTGTCCAATCCTTTTTTATTTTCTTCTTTCGAACTTTTTTTATTCTAAAAATATGATATATTTTTTTTATGGAACAGTGTCCCACATCCATACATACGATGCTAGTTTTGGAAACCAAATGGTAAAATTTCTAGGTACAAGAAAGTGGCCTCAACTATGTAAGACACATGCAATACAAGAGGCAACTATAGGTAATTTTATTTACATCTATCATAAATTATGAGAGATTTACTAAGTTGAGCTGCTGGTCAGAGGTCTCAAAATCCATTGTTTGAGGCAGCCAACCAGTGGAGGAATCCAGGAGCCAGCCAACTCAGCATGCTTGAATTATATTTCGTTGGATATGCTATCTAGTAGTAGCATATATACTACATTGACTTTGCCTGTTAACATGATGAGTACATGACAATGTAGTGTTTTCTTCTTTGGCGAAGAATCTTGAACATCTTACATCTTATAATTAAAGGGTGATTGGTTCAGCTGGTTGAGACAATTGATAAAACTTAAAGTGGCCTGTTTATGAATAGTTGGTCTCATTGTCCATGTTTAGCGTTTTTTCATTTTGGGGTTTTTTAAAAAAAAAAACTTAAGAGTTTTGGCATTTTAAGTCAAACATTTAATTTTGATTTCAATTTCATGAGATTAAAAAAAATTAATCCAAGTATATTTCTTCCAATGAATTTTATTTAAAAATTATGTATAATTTATATATTATTTTATTTTATAAACAGTGAATATATTGTCTCAAAAGTAGTTGTTATTACTATTATTACTATTATTATTATTATTATTATTATCATCATCATCATCATCATCTTGTAGAATTATTTTTGTATTATGGTGAGAATTATAAATTCATATTTCATTAATGATTAACTATGATGTCACTTTATTTCTAATTCTTGATCAAGAAGATACATTTTTTGTTGTTATTGTTTATTATCTTTCAGTTATTGTTTTTTTTTTTCCGTTATTTTCCAATTGTTACTTTTTGTTGCTTCTATTTTTGGTTTTTGATTTATTTATGAAAAAATCCCATTATAAAATCAGCTACTAAAGTATTTATGGATTTGATCGATCAACTCTATTTTAGAACTTTTTCTCTATTTTTATTTAAAATAGCTATGAATTTGGTCACTCTATTTTAAAATGTTTTTCAGTAGTTGATAATTGATTTTTGTATATTTTTCAATTAGATTATTTTATCCTTATTAATTAACTAATAATAATTAACTTCATTTAAATTAAATATGTATAATTTATTTTTTTATAATTCATAGCAGAATAAATATTATTAATAATTAAATAATTCAAATATTTATACCTATAATTATTTTTAAAAAAGTATACAATAATATTTATATTTTAAAATTCATTTTAAATAGTTTTTATTAAGAATTTTAATACTATCTAAATCAAATATAATAAATTATCATTTATTAATATATACTATTTTTAAATAATTTACATAGCTAAAAAATAGTATAAGAAATATAAGAAATTATATTTAAAAATACACTGCATATTTAATGGTCATTTAATATATTAACAACAACAATTAACAAATGCTTTCAAACAATTTATATCTATTAGCATACACTTGAACCAAACATTCTAATGAGTTACTCCCTTTGTTCATAATTATTTGTCATTTAAGGTTTTAACATGTAGATTAAGGAATGTGATTAATGTAGATAAATTACTATACTACCCTTATAATAATTTTTTCAATCAATTATTAGCTTTGTATATTTTTCAAAGTAGTAGATTTAAATAAAGGTATAATAAAAAAAATAGTTAAAATGCATTGGTAATTGAAAACGTCACATAATTAGAAACAAAAATAGATACCTAAAACATCAAATATTTAGAAAAAGAGGGAGTATTTAGTTCAAATCCCAAAAAAGGTATGATGTTTCTAACTTGATCAAACATTTTAAGGATAAAGACATGAATTGTACCGAACTTTTCACTTTTTCTATTTTGGTATTTAAACAATTTTTTTATAGTTAGGTATTTGAACATGCAAAAAATTTTAAAATGGTGTCTTTAGTTAGTTTTACATGTTAAAGCGTTTATGTGTCTTATTTTAACTACTAAATTGACTTAAATGGTTTTTGTTTTTTTTTTTTTTGTATTAGATTATTTTTTTAATTTAAAAATTTTATTTTTCTCTTGTATATGTTACATTTGAAACCATATATATTGAATATTATTAAAATAAAATAAAAAAATTAAAATATTATTATTGAAAAATAAAATAAAATAAAATAATTGGATTTATTTTAAAATTTACCTGAAAGAGTGAAAAAGATTTAATTTTGTTAAAATAAAAATAGAAGAACAAATTTATTTATTATAATAAAAATAAAAAAATAAAATATTTTTTTATGAATAATATTTTTTTTTTTACTAAAATCAACAAAAAAAAAAAATTAAAGTTAACCACTATAATTAAAGTTTATTTGTTATACTAACAATTTCACTTTGAATATTGCGGTGCATTTTTTTTTCTTGGAGGATATTGCGGTGCATTCACTACACATACATTCGTTATATTAATTTTATATTTCCACTCTAGACACATGTCTAAGAAAACTAATTTTACTCCATGGTTTATTCTTCAGCACTTCTAAGTTTAGTTGTCACCAATTCTATTTTATTTCTTCTGTCTCTGTCTCGCAAAACTAGTCCCATCTTTTTTTTCTTTTTCCCCTTTTTACAATCCAAGTTATATTTTATTTTTTTAATAGAAAAATCATATGCCTTATTGATGGACTATATAATAAAAGGATAATTCTCCCTTTCGAAATTAAAAACAACAGGACTTAAACTTTACATCTGAAAATACTTTTTTAAAAAATTATCATTTAACTACTTTCTTTTCAAAAAAATTATAAATTTACTAAGTCCCAACAAACCCTGACTTGTATCTTTATTACTAACATAAATCAATATAAAGCTATCAATCCAATTTAATTACAAAGTCAAAAATGGTATAAAAAATAAATTATACACTAAACTATGTTTGATCTAAATATTTTCAAAAATACAATGTATTTTTTTTAATGCTTAACCTTTGCTTCTTTTTTTTTTTTTCATTTTTATAGTTTTTTATTGTTCTCATTCAAAAGTGAATGAAGAAGAAGTAGACAACAAACCCATACATGTTGGTTTTTCGATTGGTTCTCACAAGCATACGAGTTTGTCAGGTAATATAAAAGAAGTAAAAGTCGATCCCATGAGGATTGAATGTCTATCCAATTATTAATTCTATTTTTAACTAGTTTAAGAATCAAATATTAAGTGAATTATAATTGCTAAATTTAATAGCCAAAATGAAACTAAAATAAAATAAAATCAATTAATTTAAATTTTAATAAGCAATGATAAAAATGATGTTAGAGATTGTATCACTATATTTTAATTAAGCCAATCATAAGAAATTAGTCTTCTTTTTGTTGCAATGTTTGGAATTTCAATTATAGCAATTAATCTTTCTCAAGTAAAAATTACTTAATTTATTTCTATCAATTGAAAAGACTTTAACTATTTCTCATTAAATTAAAATCTAATCAAATTTAGTAAATAAATCATGAAACACATTTAATTGAAATTTAAATAATTTAAGCTATCTCTAGACTTAAATCAATTAATCAAGCATTCATATTCCTTTTAAGATTAATATTTCTCAATAATTAACCTTAATTAAAATCAATTATGAATGGCCAAATCATAAACAATTAAGATTGATGAATACTTAATGCAAATTAAAAGAGACAGAAATAGCTTAATCAACTTAAATTAAAATAAGTTCAACAATCCCTAACATAAATAAATTTAACTAAACATAATATTTATTATGTTCTCAAAGTCAAAAATAAAATTCAAAAAAAAAAAACTTATAAAAGTAAAGAAAAGAGAAAGAAGAAAAAACTCTTGATTTATAGTCCTCTCCCGTATGCCTCCTTTCTTCTTTTCTACTTCTTTTATTTATTTATTTATTTATTTATGTTTTATCTATTCATCACTCACTCCTCTCATGTTGAATGTGCACCCTACACACACCACTAACATTTTTCTTTAGCTAAAACACACACATCACTAAAATACACTCATAAAACTATCACTCACACTATTTTTTATTTTTTTAAATGGCAAATTGCATGGCTTTATATAGCCATTTCGTTTGCTAAAAAAAACAAAACCAAATGTCAATCTTTTCAACAAAATCAAAACCAAATGTCAAGTTTTTCAATGATAGGCACCACATTTTTACTTTAATTCTTTTTCAAGCTTGTATGTTAATTGTTTTCTTCAAAATGGTAGAGCAAATGACTTTTAAATAATCATGAAGGATGGCTATTTTTCAACCCATCTTTAACAATTTGTTAGCACCAAATTTAGTGCTTACTTCTTCTTTTATAGGTGTGCAGCCCCTTGTTGACTTGGTTTCTCATCTTGTTGGTACAAATGGTTGCTCATGCAAAGACAAAGTTGACTTAATTATTTCCTTATTGAACCTCAAACACACTTACTAAATTGATTAAAAATTTTAAAGCATAATAAAAAAAATTACATTAAAGAAATAAACGATAGTAAAAATTAATAAATAAAAATAAAAATAAAATAAAATAAAATAGGAATTCTAATAAAAATATAAGAATAAATACCATAAACATGCATAAATGAACCTAAAAAATCTATTACACTTAACATATAATCAAATACCACCACACTTAGCTTCTTACTTGTCCTCAAGCAAGAAAATGAAAAAAATACGTATTAACAACATGAACTCAGCACATTAATCAATTTTAACTTGACCAATTAACAAAATCTCCACTTAATATAAGATTTAAATTATAAAAATAGAATAAGCAACTCACGATCAAGGACATATAAAGATTACCAAGTGGAATGCAAACTCTCTCATTGAATCTACAAACATACACAAAGCAACATTCACAAAGAAGAAAAGCAAGCCAGACAACATTCTTTACTAGAATTCTCTCTCCAAAAGTTCCTTTTAGGATACTTATACTCTTTGATGAGCATTGAAGTAAAGGAACATCTATAAATTTGAATAAGAGATTTCAACTCCCTTCCTCAATAAAAATTTATTTTTATTTTTATTTTTTATTTGATATTTATTTTTTAAAAATTAAGTGTCAATTCCAAGCAATCCAATAACTAAAGCTATATGATCTGCTATTTCTCTAATTCCTCTTAAATTATGTACATTTACACATTTAAAAAGAGAGTAAGCACTAGATTCATTAAAGTGTAAAAATATGTCCTTAACCACATATTGCTCATAATGCTTAAAAACCTCAAAGAAAATGTTAAATGGAGATTAAATTAATTAATCAAGAAAACTATACCAATATGCCATGCTCACGAGATTGATAAGTTGCTGATGTGTGTAATTCTTTACATATATTTGAGTTGAATATTAAAGAGTTTTGTATAAATATTCAAATTAATTTAGGTAGGAATTAGGCCTAAACAAGAATTATTTTGACTTTGATATTTTATTTAGTTTTTATTTGTTTTTGGTATTAATTTGTTTCTATTAGGAATTGTATTCAAGTGTTAACAAATATTCTCTTTTTCCCTTAGGAAACTAGCTAAGGATTCCAATAAAGAATGTGCTGAAAAGTTTAACGTCACACCAGCTCAACACGATTGTGCGGTGGATGTGTCAAAGAAAAAAAGACTTTTCCTAAGCATGAAAGGAAGAGCTATAACACCTCATTCAATATAGAAGTAGACAAATTAAAATTCTCAATCTTTCCTAGAAAAAATATGCTCACTAGTAATCAACTTTTAGCATTCAATTAAAAAGCTTTATGTATTAAGTATACATGCATTAACCAAATGACACACTTATTTATTTAGAACTAAAATATATACACATATGGGTATGCCCATATTCACCCAATTATACAGACTAAACTATTTTAGAAACTGATAACAACACCAAACACTAGAATGTTGGCTCGACCTTGGCTCTAACGCAGAGAAGTGCAAGATGACGATCAACCAAACTAAAAATCACTCCCAAAGTAGATATTCTAAAAAAAATTACAATATTAAAGGGTGAGTACAAATACTCAGTGAGTAGGTTAAGAATTAACAATGGGGAACATGTATTTCTTATAATATATATATATATATATATATATCATTTGTGTCAAATTCAAAGAAAATAATCACATTCTCATTTCAAATATAAAACTCAATCAAATTGTAAATATCAAATCACATACTTCTCAAGAACATTGTGAATTTATATAAATATTCATCATCAAAATCAAGAGATTTATTACACACTCAAGTCATAATCAACATTTTAAGCTCTTTAGTGCTAACCCATCCAATATGTTAGTCCCCTAAGAGCACTGAACACATTTAGGTGGTAACTTATCCAATATGTTACTCCCCCTAAGTAATCAAATACATTTAAGTGGTAACTCATCCAATATGTTACTCCCCCTAAGTAATCAAATACATTTAAGTGGTAACCCATCCAATATGTTACTCCCATTAAATGTTCATGTCATACATGCGTGTAGAGCTACCCCCAAAGGGCAAACCACTCGATTACATGCTCCAAAGGCATTAGTGTAATCAAGCACTGTCCCAAAGATAATCAATTCATCAATAATATTTTCAGCATCTCAAATATTAACCATAACATGAGTGTGTATCATTATCATTAAGCAATACATATATATAATCATGAAATTGTTAATTAGTAATCTACTCACCTTATCAAAGTAAAAATCCAAGATTAAGTTCAACACACCAAAATAAGTGGACTTTTAAAGAGTACTACACACCCGAGCTTCCTCGGTTTGATCTCTCTAAAGCTTTACCCCTTATTCCATCATCTCCTAATGTCAAACATCATACCTCAAAACTACAATAAAAAACCTAAATACAAGAATGATTATGAAGTGCATATGTCATACTTTAGGATGTAAGTTATGAAATTCAAGCAATTCACACCATTCACAGAATTTTGCCTCATGCAGCAGCCTAATTGCTTAAATTCATTAGCTAACCTAATAATTGAATTTCAACAAGAAATTTTGCAAATATATATTAAAAATATTTAAGTATATGCACACCAAAAATCAGGTCAAAACATCAAGTTTAAAAGCCTCAAGTACATAAATTTCAGAACTAGCCTTTGCAAAATTTGCCACTGTAGCAGCCTTGAAAATAAATTTAATTACCCTACCAAACAAATGTATTTCATCATGAAATTTTACTAAATGATAAATAGCATTTAAAAGTGGGTCAAAATGACACAGTTAAGGGTTTCAAACACTCAGATTCAGAACCAGCCCCTATATAATCATTTACTACATCAGCCTTGGAAATCAATTTATTTGCCAACAAAATGAACGTATTTTGTTATGAAATTTTAACACATGATAAACAACATATATATATTTATACCAAAAATGGTGTCAAAATGATAGAGTTAGGGGCCTAAAAACACTAAAAAAATAGAGCAGCCATTCTTTGTAAAAACAGAGTTCTACAAAGACACCAACAACTCACTTCTATAAATCAAGTTCCCACTAATATCTATTGATTTAAAGCTCTTAAAATCAGCCATATACATATCTATTCTCTACTCAAATCATAAAATTTATACAAATAGCTGTATTTAAAATCAAAAGATTTAATCATGAACATAAACATACAATCACATGCTTATGATGCTTGATCATTCAAAACTAGAGAAAATTAGCTTCTTACTTACTTTAATCAACAAAATCATGGTTGAAATCTCCTTAAATTCTACTACTTATACTTTCCATCTTCTCTAATTTTAGGCTTCAATCGTCAAAGAACAAGATAATTGAGATGTATTGAGGTTAATTTGAGTTGGGTGATAGGTTTTTGGTTGGGATTTTGATTGGAATTTAGGAAGGATTTAGGAATTAGGTTTTGTTTTTCCCCCTTTCTTCTGTTGGTTTCTAATTTTTCTTTCTTCCCATAGAGATTTTTTTTTATTCTACACTAATTACTTATGGGCATGGAAAACTACCACTTTAACCCAAACAACGTATAATAACTTCCCATTAATCCTCTTTTTTATTTATATAATATTTATATCCATCTAGCCAATTTAATTAATATATATATGAAACAAAATGTCATGCACAAGAAAATGAAATGCATGTATGCTATGAGAATGGAAGTTTCACAAGAGGAATTGAAGGGCTAAAAGATCTCCTATTAGGTTTTCCTATATAAAGGGATGCTAAGAGGTATTTGGTGGAATTCATTCAGCCCTCACGAGGCAACAAACAAGGAGCTAAACTAGGATTGAAGAATATTGGTTCAAGAATTCAAGAGTTTTATTTCATTATTTTTTTCTTAATCTTTAATCTTTTAATTATGTTTGTTTGCTTCACCACAAGTATACATGGCTAAATGCCTTTAGGGGTTAGGTTATAAGTAAGTATTTCACGATGTGATTGAATACAAGTTTTATTTATTAAATTGATTTTCAGTTAATTCTATAAGTTGCAGTTATTTTATGCTTTCATTCTTAGCATGTTTATTTGCATGTTTATAGGTAAATTCACTAACGAGAGTTAGGGAAATTCATTAGCTTTAGACTCATATGACTTAAGTCAATCAACCATAAGAGTAGGCAAGCTCTTCATAGGTAAAGTAATTGTTAAAGATCTTAATAAATTTTAATTAATTTCTTAATCATGAGAGTAGGTTGAATCTTAATCCTAACATGCTTAATTGAACTTGAGAGAGTTTTTACATATTTTAGAACAATTACCCTTAACTGGATTCAATGTTTAAATTTATTTAAAGTGTTCATTATCTGATTGGAATAGTAAAACTAAGCCTAAGCTTTAAGCTTTTTATCATTTGATTTTAATTTAATTTAGATTTCTTTGTTTATTTTGGTTACAATTCACTGTTATTGAATTTACTGGCTAATAAGTAAAGATATTAGTACTCAATATACATTCTTTATGGGAATAATAATTTTTTAGACTGCAATCACGATCCGTGCGCTTACGGGTTTTGAACACAATAGTTGCAAGGATCAAAGATATGGGAAAATTAATCATATTCCTACCTATGCATAAACATAATGTAGAAATAAAGCCAAAGACATAAAAAATAAAACACATGAATTTCCGATGACCCAAATGCCATGACTATGCAAAATGGACACCACCCCCTCCCCATACTTGAAATTCACTCGCCCTTAATGTGAAATGTAAACATGACACATAAAACAAATAAACACTAAAAATAAAATTAAAGAAATAACTAAATGAAGAAAGTGAAAAACTCCTATAATGGATAATGGTGCTGTCATGACATGTCTTCAACCGTGACCAAAAGCTAGGTTGATTTAGAAAGCGAAAGAGTTGTGATGGTCACTGAATTTTGCACCTGCAAGAAATTCAAAGCACTTAATTGTAAAATTTTTATTATATTTTATTTTTTAATTATTTTTAAACAACTTAAATTCAAAAGACAAAAATTAGCAATTAATAAAATAAAATGACAAAAGAAAATAATAAGCAATATAAAATGCTAATTTTTAGGTCTTTAGCATGACTAAATCTAGAATTTTTCATTAGAGTTGATGAAGGAAGAAAGTCTCCTTCTCCTTAGGCATTAGTCCTCCTTGATGCACCTTGCATCTTTGACCATTCACTTAAAAACACTCTCTTTTTGAATTTATGAGTTTGAGTGCACCGTGAGAGAAAACTTATTGCACCTTGAATGGACCATTCCACCTCGATCGTAATTTTCTCGAAAACAACTTTAGTCTAGAATTGAACAAAAGAATGAGATTACCAACTTTGAATTCCTACTAAAGAATATGAGCATCATGTCACTATTTTTTTTCTCCTTTAAGAACTTAGTGTTTTCATATGCTTGAAATCAAAGCTTATCCAACTCATTACGATGTAACAAATGTCTTTCATCGACGACTTTTATGTCAAAGTTCAATGCATTTATAACTAAATAATGTCATGACCTAAACTGGGGGCCATGACCGGTGCTAGAGAACAGGAATTCTTTCGAATCCGGAGCCTGTAACAAGCCTTAAAATAAAAGCATGCAATAAAATAAAATAAATAAAATATTTATGCAGCGAAAATTAAATCTCAAATAATAAAATAATATCCTTAACTTCCTTTAATAAAATGATATATCATCTCATATCATAAATAAAATCTTTTAATACAATTCTTCAGATAAATACTCTAAATTAAAATCTTATACATGCATAAATACAAATACAAGTCTCGACATAATCAAATACCATTACTACTACAACATTTAGAGTACAAAATAAAACTCAAGTAAGTGATTTACATAATAGATCCGAAGCGAAAGAAATCTGGCAGATAGGTCTACTCCTGAGGTCTGAAGATGAGGACTCTCCTGTAAAAACATCAATGGAGGGGAGTCAAACCTCACTGAGTGAATTGTTATAATATATGTCCACATATTAATAAATGTCAAATGCAACCAATCATATGTATATAATAAATATATATACTGGCATGTACACACAAATGCTGAAAATCTCTTTATTTATAGTACTGAAAAATATTAGTTTAAGAATGATCGAATAGAACCCTAAATGATTGCAACCTCAAATATCAACAAACATCACTCTAGCCATACTGGCTCACTTTTTTCCACATAAATTCACTTAATCCTTATCGATAGTAGACTAGCCCCGAGACACGAAGTCGACCGAGCTCCAGCAGTCTAATTGTCAGTGTGATTGGCTCCGAGACACTAGGTCAACTGAGCTCTAGCAATCACACTCATTCACCTAACACAATAATCAAATCAATCAAGTCATGATCCACAAATAGTTTAATAATTTAACCTACAATCTATCGTTGCATTGGCACGTACTCGATCCTACTGTTGCCCACTAGGAAGCGCATTCTATTAATATCCTTTATTAAAAATAACTCATATCATTCATAAAAATAATGATGCATGATATTATTATAAATAATATTATAAACCATATATATACTAGAAATATACTTGAAATAAACTAAGTATATTTCAAGTACATATACATAAAATCAATTCAAATAAATCATGGAATGTATTAAATTAAACCAATAATATATTTAAAAAGTAATCTAGATTTAATTATAAAGAAAAACATGCATTTATTACATAATATATCGAAAATATACTGAAAATATACCTAGAATATACTTAAGCATTTATTAAGTCATTTATGCATAAATCATACAATTAAAACATATATTTCTAAAACATGCAACCTAAATGAAAGCATATATAAAATAACAACTCACAGGTGTGCGCTCCTCGAGACGGGTTCGACGGGCCTAATCCACTAGGCCTCGGTCTCGGCGTAACTAACAATAAAACAATACCACAAAAATCAGAATAATTCTAACTTAGCGTCTAGAGACTTGATCTAGGATTACTAACACAGACAGAGAATAGGAATTAGACCTGATGTCACGTTTTACGAGAATACTATCAAAAATTCGGCAGAACCTCCTCTATAAAATGAATATCTCTCTACTTAAAAAGTAAAGTCGGTCCTGCAAGAAAAATACACTTCGAATAAAAATTCTCACAACTCCTCGGTTGGAACCCTAAACTACAAATTCCTTCGACCGAGGTCCACAATTCACAAAAAAATACAATAAGATATTTTAAAATTCAATAAATACCAAAAATACCCTTTAATTATCAAAATATAGCAATTTAAATATTAAAACACTAAAAGTAATTATTTCACCGATAATTACTTAAAAACCCTGATTAATAATATAATATTATTAAAAATCGATATTTCTTGATAATTTCACAAATATCAATAAAAATTCATTTTATAAATCCAAATTACTTAATTAGTCCAAAACATATTAAAAATTACTAAAAACCCATTTATTTATAAAAATAGTATTTTATATATAATTTAAAAATAATTTTTGAAAAACATTATTAATTAGTTAAAATTAGTAAATAATTCATAAAAATCATTTTTATACCTCAAATAATTATTAAAACCAATTAAATTTAATATTTAACCAAAATCATCACCAAATTACCAAAATACCCCTAATATATAAAAATACACATAAAATACTAATAATATTAAAAAATTCAATAAAAATTATATAAATACTCAAATATTATTTTCTCAACATATTATTCACTAAAATCAACAAATATACTTAATTAACCAATAATTACTAACAAAATATATATTTAACCTAAATCTCCAAAAATAACATAAACTAAAAATAATTATAAAAATTAAATAAAATACACAAAAATTATAAATTAAATTCTAAAATTAATATTAACCACCAAAAATCACAATTTCATAATTTATTTAATTAATTTACAAAAATAATAAAATAATAAAAAATTCACAAAAATCAAAATTATTCCCAAAAATTACACAAATATTATGGAATGTAGATTAAGCTAAGGAGAACAACATTTGTGAAGGAATTAAGTATTAATCGAGCAAGAATTATCAAAAAAATCAAAAACCTAAAATGGCCAAAAATGAAAATGAGTGCAAAACCCTGTGAAATTGCATTTTCAAGCTACAAGAAGCTTGGAATCCTCCTCTATGAAGTTCCAAGAGTCCAACGGCACCAGAATCATCAATTTTGGTGGCCAAAAATGACTTGAACGGAGGAGGGAACGAATTCGGGTTTTTCGGCTTCCTAAGCTTCAAACGGCACTGGAGATGGAAGGTTGATGGCAGCGGTGATGTAAGCAGGTGGAGGAGGCACTCTGCTGGCCAGTGAACATAAGAAATAGATGGTGATGGGCGGGTTTATATATATATATATATAAACTCATGAAATTACATTTAAATAATGTAATTTATTATAATATTAATATTTAAAATGCTAAGGCACTAAATTAAAGTTAATAAAATACTATTTCCTGAAATAATAACTTAAAGGCATGTTTTTACATAATAAATATTAATTAAACATAAAATAATAATGATAATAATTTTTCAAGATAATGAATTAATCAATTATTATTTAAAAATTATTAACACTACATATCCTATTATACAATAAAATAATTTAAAACTCAGGTTATTACGAATAAGCTTGATGTTCAAGCTCCATCGACAAATGACAAGCTTTCCTAAAAACTAATTGATATGAAGACATACTAATGGGAGTTTTATATATTGTATGACATGTCCACAAAGCATCATCCAACTTGGGCACCCAATCTTTCCTCGAAGAACCCACTATTTTCTCCAAAATCTTATTTATCTCCCTATTAGTGACCTCAACTTGACTGCAATTTGAGGGTGATATGGGGTAGCAAGTTTGTGGTGAACTCCGTACCTCTTGAGCAATAACTCAAATTGATAATTGCAAAGGTCTACACCTCCAGCACTAATCATAGCTTGAGGTACTCTAAATCTGCTAAATAATTGCTTAAAAAATCTTATTACCACTTTAGCATCATTTGTAGGTAAAGGAATAGCTTCCACCCACTTAGACATATAGTCAGCCTAACCAAGATATATTGGTTCCTAAAATATTATGGAAAGGGACCCATAAAATCCAATCTCCATACATAAAAAATCTCCACTTCCTGAATTAATGTGAGTGGCATTTCATTCCTTTTAGAGATATTCCCATGTCTCTGACATCTATCACAATGGTCCATATACTCCTTAGTATCTTTGAATAAAGTAGGATAGAAAAATCCACTTTCCAATACCTTTGCAATAACTTTTGTTACTCCAAAATGACCACCATATGCAGAATCATGACAATGAGACAAAATTTCCAACATTTTAATTTCAAGAACACACCTCCTAATTAGCTTATCTCTAAAAATCTTATAGAGAATTGAATTCTTCCACAAATAATGTTTCACCTCATAAAGGAAACACTTGCTTTGTTGATAGGAAAATACTTGTAGTAACACTCCACATGCTAAGTAATTAGCGATGTCTACAAACTATAGAATACTAAAATATTGAACCTCTAGCAATAAAGCATCAAGAAAATCATCATTGATATCCTCTTCTTACCTCAGTTGTTCATAACCCTCTAACTTAGACAAATGGTCAACTACAACATTCTCAAAACCTTTTTTGTCCTTGATCTCCAAGTCAAACTCTTGTAAAAGTTAACACCCAATGAATAAGATGTGATTTTGCATCCCTTTTGGCTAAGAGATATTTTATTATTGCATGATCAATGCAAATAATAACCTTTGAACCAAGCAAGTATAACATGAATTTATCAACAACAAAAACCACCATAAACATCTCTTTCTCAGTTGTGGTGTAGTTCAATTGAGCCTCTACAAGAGTTATACTTATATAGTTTATAACATGAAGCTTGTTGTCTTTCCTCTGAACAAGCACTAACCCCATATTGTGGTTATTTACATTGCATATGATCTAAAAAAAAGTACCCAATCTGGTGGTGAAATAATTGGGACTGAAACCAAAGCTTCCTTTAACCTATTAAAAGTATTTAAACAATCATCATTAAATATAAAAGGAACATCTTTAACTAATAATTGGGTTAAAGTCCTAGAAATTAAGGAAAATTTTTTAATGAAATGCCAATAAAAACCCGCATGTCCCAGAAATCCTCAAACTCCTTTGACTATTATAAGATGTGGTAGCTTTTAAATATTTTTTTATTTTTGATCAATCTACCTTGATTCCTGCACTTGAAATCTTATTACCAGATTATCCTTTCCTCTACCATAAAATGGCACTTTTCCCAGTTAAGAATAAGGTTTGCCTCTTTACATCTTTTCAAGACCTTATTAAGGATAGATAAACATAATTCAAAAGAATCACCAAAAATAGAGAAATTATCCATAAATACCTCCATGATGTTCTCAATGATATTAAAAAAATTGTTGTCATACATCTTTAAAAAGTAGCAGGTGCATTACACAGTCTAAAAGGCATGTGTTCATGAGCAAAAATCCTATATATACATGTAAATGTTGTTTTCTTTTAGTCCTCTGGAAAAATAAAAATCTAGTTATAACCTGAATAACTATCCAAAAAATAGTAGTATGCATGCCCTACTATCCTATCTAACATTTAGTTAATGAACAAGAGAGGAAAATGGTCCTTCATTGTGACTAAGTTTAATTTTCAATAATAAATACATACTCTCCACCGATTAGCTATTCTCTTTGAAATCAACTCACCTTTTTTATTTTCCATAATAGTTATTTGACTTTTCTTCAGTACACATTGCACTAGGCTTACCCACTCACTATCAGAAATTGGGTAGATAATGCCCGCATCCAATAACTTGACAATCTTCTTATTAAGTACCTTCTTCATATTTGGATTCAAGTAACTTTGTCTCTTTGTGATAGGTTTACTCCCCTCTTCCATGTGGATTCTATGCATAATAATTGAAGGACTAATCACCTTGATGTCTAAAATCTAGCACCCAATTGACTTCACCCTATTTCTCACTATTTTATATACTTTTTTCTCCCATTTAATGGATAGTTTTATCAGAAATGATAATGGGTAAAGTTTTTTTCTCCCCTAAAAAAGTGCATCTTAAATGGGTAAATACCAGTTTAAGCTCGAATTTGGGTGGTATAACAACAAATAGTGGAGTAGGGTTGTCACTACGCACTAAAAGTTTAGGTTTAATAAAAGTGACTTCTTGTGAGGGTTCATTATCTACTTCACATTCTAAACTTTTATCAAGAATTTATTTGTTCAAATTCATTTCCCTTACACCCTTATCTACAACTTCCACTCTCATGCAAAATTCCTCTTTAATTGGGTACTTCATCAATCTAGGCATCATAAATTCTACACTTTCATCACCAACCTTAAGAGTGATTTTCCCCTCACGAACATCTATGATGGCTCTCCCATTATTTAAAAATGGTCTCCTAAAAATTAGACGACACTTACTATCTTCTTCAAAATCCAAAACTATAAAATCCATAGGAAAGATAAATTTATCTACCTTAACCAAAACATCTTCAATGATCTTATATGGTTTCTTTGTAGAATGATCTACCAATAGCAAAGTCATGTTTGCAGGGGTCAACTCACCAAACTATAATTTCTTGAAAAGAGAAATGGCATAAAGTTAATACTTGCATCCAAATCGCATAAACATCTAGGAAATTCTTGAGCATAACTACAAAAGGAAGAGCAAAGCTCTTTGGGTCTTTTAATTTGGTTGGTATTTTGCAAGTAATGATATAGTTGTAAGTTTCTATTAATTCCACAGTCTAGTTGTCATCCTATCTCCTTATATTGGTGATAATGTCCTTAAAATACTTAACATATGTTGACATTTCCATCAGAGCTTCAACAAAAGGAATATTAAGTTCAAGCTTTTTAAAAGTATTTTAAAACTTACCAAACCTCTTTTAATCATTAAGTTTCTTTAATCTCTATAGGAAAGGCATCATTGTCATATATTTCTATGAATTAAGCATAGAGGGATGCTCCTCCCATTATTATCTTTTAATTGATGCTCCTTGCCTTGCACAGAATCATCATTACCATTTTGAATTTCATTGCCATGTGTTTTTACGACTTCTTTCTTGAGCTCATCTCTTAATCTTATCTCTTTGCCACTTCTCAATGTAATGGCTTTCAACTTCTCCCTTGGATTTATTTCAATATTGTTTAAAAGGTTCCCTTGATTTCTTTGTGTTATTGTATTTGCAAGTTGTCCCAACTGCACGTCAATGTCATGAATTAAATAAGCATAATTTTTCACTATCTAATCAAACTTAGTCTCCATCCATTTTTTATTTTCATCTTGATGGCTCATTTTGTTCGATATAGCCTCTAAAAATTTATCCAATTTATTTTCCATTGAGGCCACATGATTTTAATGGGGTTATTGAAATCCTAAAGGTGCCTTGCCAAATTATTATTATTGTTTTAAGAAAAATTCAACTAAATCCTCCATTCTAGATTGCAAGTGTTCGAGAATGGATTATTACCCCGTTTTCCTTAAAATTGATTCCCAATAAAGTTGATTTGCTCTAAGTTTGCATTTCCATATATACCATTGTTAACGTAACCAAATTCTCCAATTGAATGTTTGCCATATTGCAATTTTCACATGATAACTATGAAGTTGTTGCACCCATTGCATTTCTTTAGTTGAGATCCCCCAATTGCTTTAAAAGTGTGGCAATTTAGGCTTGAAAAGAAGTCACTACCTCTATCATAATTTTGCCTCCTTGCTTTGGTGGATTAAGATGCTTTGATGGCCTATGATAGTTATTATTTTCCATCCCCTCCAAAAGTGAAAATGCAGCCATAATAGTTTTTTTACATTAAAGAACCTCTAACTGCTACATCAATTGTTTCTCTAGTGGATAGGGTAACACCATTATAGAAGGTTTTGATGAGCACATCCCTTGGAAAACCATGATGACGATAGCTCTTTAGCAACTCTTTAAATCTTTCTTATGCATCACTTAAGGATCCCATCTCAAACTGTTGAAAGATGGCGATATCCTTGATAATCTTTGCCATCTTTGAAGATAGGAAATATTTTTTTCAAAAAATCTTTTTCCAAAAGATCCTATATGGTGATAGAGGTAGGTGACTAGGAGTCTCAAGCGAATTACATCATCCGATACCCCATTATATTTGAAAGTGTCATGGATTTTTAAGTAATTAGCAATGTGAGCATTAGGGTCATTATTTGCCAAAAAAAAATGAACACTTAACTGGATCATTTGAAGTAAGGTGGACTTAATTTTAAAATTATTGGCATTGATTATTGGCCTTGCGATACTTTATCTTGTACCATCTATTCCTTGCATGAAAAAATCCAATAGTGTTCTTTCTTCTTCTCATTGTTATGTGATGGTACTCGATTCCTCTTGAGAATGACTCCTATTCCCTTTTTCAAATCACATAAGTTTAGAAATAAAAATGAGAGGGTCTATCCCTATTCTTTGAGTGTTATGCATACACCAAAATAATTCCTACAATAATTTTAAAAAATTGTGAATAGCCAAAATAAAAAAAAATAACTTAAATTAAGAAAAACATAACCAAATGTGTTATTAAATTTATTCAATCTCTAGCAATAGCGCTAAAAACTTGATTGGTTCTAACAAGCTTACGAGTTCGTCAAGTAATATGGAAGAGGTAAAAGTTAATCCCATGAGAATTGAATGTCTATCCAATTATTAGTTCTATTTTTAACTTGTTTAAGAATCAAATATTAAGTGAATTATAAAAGATAAATTTTAAAAGCCAAAATGAAACTAATATAAAAGAAAATCAATTAATTTAAATTTTAACAAGTAATGATAAAAATACTATCAGATATTGTATCACTATATTTTAAGTAAGACAATCACAAGAAATTAGCCTTTCTTTCTAATGTAATTTTTTGAATTTCAATAATAGTAATTAATCTTTCTCAAATAAAAATTACTTAATTTATTTCTATTAACTAAAAAGACTTTAACTGATGCTCATTAAATTAAAATCTAATCAAAAATAGTAAATAAACTATGAAACACATTTGATTAAAATTAAAATAATTTAAGCTATCTCTGGACTTAAATCAATTAATCAAGTATTCATATTCCTTTTAAGATTAATATTTCTCAATAATTAACCTTAATTAAAAATCATTTATGAATGGTCAAATCATAAACAATTAACATTAATGAATACATAATGCAAATTAAAAGAAAGACAAATAGCTTAATCAACTTAAATTAAAATAAGTTCAACAATCCCTAACATAAATAAATTAACTAAACATAGTATTGATTATGTTCTCAAATTCAAAAATAAAATACAAAAAAAAAACTTTTAAAGAAGAGATAAAGAAGGAAAAACTCTTGAATTGTAGTCCTCTCCCATATGCCTCCTCTCTTCTTCTCTACATCTTTTATTTATTTATTTATTGTCCATTCATCACTCACTCTTCTCACATTGAATGTGCACACTACACACACCACTAACTCTTTTATTTAGCTAAAATGCACACACAATACTAAAATACACTCACACTATTTTTATTTTTTATTTTTTATTTTTTTCAAATGATGAATTTCATGGCTTTTTATAACCATTTCTTATGCTAAAAAAAGCAAAATCAAATGTCAATCTTTTCAACAAAAACCAAAATAAAATGTCAAACTTTTCAATAGTAGACACTAAATTTTTTACTTTAATTCTTTTTCAAGCTTGTATGTTACTTGTTTTCTTCAAAATAGCAGAGTAAATGACTTTTAAATAGTCATCAAGGATGGCTATTTTTCATTCCATCTTTAGCAATTTGTCAGCACCAAATTTAGTATTGACTTCTTCTTTTATAGGTGTGCAGCCCCTTTTTGACTTGGTTTCTCATCTTATCGGTATAAATGGTTGGTCCTATAAAGATAAAGTTGAATTAATTATTTCCTTATTGAACCTTAAACACACTTATTAAATTAATTTTTTTAGTCATTTGTCAAAACAACTAGAAAAACCAATGCAAAACAAGCTTATATAACTAAAAAAGAACCAACAAACATAACCACAAAAATAACTAGAACAACAACCACCAAAGCAACTAGAAAAAAAATCACCAAAATAGCCATAAAAAAAACTAGAAAAACAACTAAAAAAATAAGCACCAAAATAACCATGAAAACTATTTGTGTGTAAATTCATTATTTATTAAGTTATTTTATCTCATTAATTAGTTGGTTTTGTGTTTTATTTGATTTGATAATAATAGTTTTTAGCTTTATTTTGTTTCTATACTTTGCAGGTGATTTGTGACTCCTTTTGGGGTGATTAGGAGGCGTTTGACATGGATTTGGAGCTTGTGCATCTAGTTACCATCATACTAGATAATTTATAAACATGTTTGAACTGTGAAAAATGGTGGAATTTAATGTGTGTAATATTTACATATTCCTGAGTTGAATTTTAATGACTTTTGAATTAATAAATAATGTTAATTAGATAGATTTTAAGTTAATTAGAAAATATTTTCAATTTAGAGTTTTAATTAGGATTTTATTATGCTTAGTTTAAGTTTAGTTAAATTAGGAGTTTATATTTAAGTACTTATTCGTGCTTCCCTTTATGTAGGAAAGATTAAAAAGGAATTCCAAAAAATCAAGGATTTGTATGACATGGGCATGTTGCAAGCCATGTCTACTTTTGGAGTTGAAGGAATAACGAACATGGGCACAACACAGGCATGCTTCAGCCTATACATCTTTCTATCTAAATTGGAAAAGTTAGGCACGACCTTGACATAGTTATGTGACAGGCCATGCACACCAACTGGAAGTTTCATTTAAGGATGAGTATGGCTATACTAAAGCCATGTTGAAGAGCTTCACCATGGCATAAGAAGAGGCACGACCATGTCGAGGCTGTGTCAGATTAAAAGAGATTTTTCCTCAATGAAAAAGGAAGAGGAATTCAAGGATTAAGAGGTCTTCTATCAAGTTTTCCTATAAAAATAATGTTAAGAAGTGTTTTGGGGGATGGATTCTATATTAGGAGGGAACATCAAAAACCATAAACAAGAGCTTAAAAAGGAAAATAAAGGTTTAAAGAATGAATCAGTGCTTAAATGAGTTTTATTTATTCTTCTTCTTCACTCTCTTGTTATTTAGTTTATTATTTGTAAAACTATGTTTGGTTAAACTCTTTTTAAGGTTTAGGCTAGGAGTATTTATTCTGTGATGTAATTGAACACAAGTTTTATTAATTTAATTTTGAGTTAATTTTATGAGATGCTCTTCATGTCTTTTATTTAATTAAAGGCCCAATTGATTACATGTTTCTAGGTAGATTCACTAATAAGAGTTATGAGAATTTGTTAACTTTAGACTCATAGGACTTAGACCAATCGACCACGAGAGTAGGTGAGCTCTTCGGGGATAAAATAATTGTTAAAAAGCTTAATGAGTTAGGATTAATTTCTTAATCATGAGAGTAGGTTAAATCTTAATCTTGACAAGCTTAATTGAACTCGAGAGAGTCTTTAGGTATTTTATAATAATTACCCTTAACAAAAATCAAAGTGTTTAATAACTAAGTATTCATGATCTTACTAGGATAGTAAAACTAAACCTAAGCTTTATGGTTTTATCATTTGATTTTCTCTTAGTTTTAATTGTTTAGTTTTATATTTTGATTTTTTAAATTACTTTATTTATTTGCTAGCTAAGAACAAAAGTAGAGATATTAGTACTCAATATACAATCCTTGTGGCAGCAATATCTTTTATACTACAATTCACGATCCCTGCACTTATGGGTTTTAAACACAATAATTTTTTGGTGCCATTGTCAAAGATTGACAATATTGATATTAATTTAATTTTTACTTCTCTTAGACTAGCATTTTATTTTATTTTATTTTATTTTATTATCTTAGTAATATTGATAAGTAATTTGTCAAGTCATGGATAATAGTAGATTTTCTTATCAATTTTTGAGGTTTAATGCATGTGATCTTGTCTATAATGTAGAACATATGCCATTTAATTATTTTTCATCTCCTTTTTAGGCTTGTAATTAGTTTAGAGAGAACCACAATGAGATGTATTGGCCATATTATTCATGTTCACCTCCACAACCTCAATACAACCCATCTTAGGATGGTTATGTGAATTATACTTAGAGTCATCAATAAGAGGAGGCCAAGAGTTTTAAAGAACAATTATTGGTGATCAAGATAGAGTAATTCATGTTTGAAATGACTGCACATACAAAAGATTTGGTTGCACTAATAGAAGATTTAAAGAATAATCGATTACAAATATATCTAACTATAAAAATTCAAAAAGAAAGCTTCGATAAATTTTAAATGTGTGCACCAATTAATTGTTCAAAACAACTAGCACAAGAAGAAAATGTATAGGATGAAAATAACACTTTAAGTCAAGATGATGAAGTCACTTTTGAATTGTGTCATGATGAGCAAGAAGAGATGATTCCTAAGGAAATTGAAGAAGTCTCCTAGAATAAGAATAAGTTTATAGACATCAAGGATGATGAGGTACAAAGTCACTTAACTCAATTCAAAATGAGTTGGATGAGAAAATCATAACACAACTTGAAGCTACATGGGATGAAGATGAATATATGTCATTTATAGATAATAACGCATATGTTGCATGTCCTATTATTGTCATATATGAGGAATCCATGAAAAGTGTTGGACTGTCTAAGAACCCACATAAAGAACTTTACATTCTTCAAGTAATTTTAGAAATAAAGAATTGTCATGTGAAGTCTGCATGTTATTACCTAGCCAAAAAGGAGTCTACAAAAAGAAGAAAAGGAAGATTCTTCTAAGAACATTTCCTTATATTTTATTGCACGTATGATACTACATATTCAAGGGGTCAAGCTAATGACCTAAAATTAGTGCTTGTTGGAAGAAAACCTAATGTTTTTTTATTTATTTCTTTTGTTTAAGTTTATTTTGAGTTTTTTCTTTTTCTTTTTCTTAGCTTTAGTTACTTTATTTTATAGGTCATCTAACATTTGGAACGAGCATAAAAGGAAGATAAACACTTATTAGGGAAGTCCTTATTTTCTTTTTCTAATTTTAATACTTTTTTCATTGAGGACAATGCCATATATATGAGTAAGGGAGGATGCCAAATGTTAGGATTATGTTTTATATTTGTGTGTTTTATTTATTTTTGTATGCATATTTTTTAAATTAAGAAAATAAAAAAATGGTAAGATTTACTAACTTTTAACTTGATTTCTCCACATTTATTGTGATGTTTGTCCTTAAATTTTTTTATTTTGGTTTGTACAAATTGATGCTCAATTGCAATTAAAATGCAATAGTGGATAAGTGTGCATTTTCAATTCTATTATCAATTTATTGAATGGTTTATTAATTAAGATGGTTTTTTTTATATTAAAGGTTGAGGCCACCAATCAATAAGTGCACCCAATTATCCTAACTACGTTGGCACAATTTCAGCACTCTCATCATCTTAAAGGACTCAGTATATTATTAAATAAAAAAGAAAATACATCCAATAAGTTAGTGAGACAAGAAACTAACAAATAAAAAATGCTCAACTGAGCTAAAATCTTCATACAGAAAATAATAAAAAAAATCTGGAATAAAAGACCACCAATGTAAGTTTGAATGTTGACCTCCAAATTTAGCCAATATATCTGCAACCCTATTACTTTCAATATAAAATGTGCAAAACCACAAAAATTAAATTCTTCAAATTATCTAAGGAAGAATGTGATTAATGTCGCACCTCCTAAGGAACCTCTACTGAATGAGAAGTAAACAAGTGAATTACCCAAGAAGAATAACACCTAAGCCACAAAATAATGTCACCCAAACTCTATAGCTCTTTGAACTGCAAATATAGCAGCCTTCAGCTCAACTAAGAAGGCAGAACGAATCCTTGTGTTAAAAGAAAAATGCCCTTTGACAAGTCCTCTAGAATTTCTAAAAATTCCTCCAACCCTTAATAATCCAGAGCATTAAAAGTAGATTTATCAGTGTTAAATTTGACATATGGGAGGATACCATTTGACACTTATAATCCTAGGTGCTTTAGAGGTGAGTAACTACTATATGAAGAAGGGAAAAAGTATATAATTCACTTAAGGAATTTTACATTAAACCACGATTCAAAAAAGCACTCTCCATAGAGACTGAAGAGCTAAAAAGATATCGGGCTTTGCATTGTCAAAAATATTAGAATTTTAGCAATGCCAAATCAACCAAATAGTACTAATGATAGCCGAATTCCAACGACTATAAAGTTGAAAGATGAAACTGCATGAAATTGCATCCATAACAAGAGGAATAAGAGTCCCTAAAAAATAAAAGGCCTTTGAAAAGTATCCCCAACTACTTTCCAAATAACTTTAGCAAATGGTCAATGAATAAATAAATGATTAAGAAATTCTAAAGTAGCATTACAAAAATGACATATAAAAGCCATTTAAAAACCCTTTTTGATTAAATTTTCCTCTATTGGGAGATAACCCAAAAAAGCATGCCAAATTAGAATCGAGCAAGAAGGAGGCAAAAACTGGGTTTAAAAAAAAGATACTAAGCAACCATAAGATAAGAATGAAAGGAAACCATATTCTTAATAGAGTACTTGCTATCCATTGAAGGAAGCAAAAGATAAACATCATATGCATCCTTTAGAGGCTGAATATGCATGATATCATTTTGAATATCCAAAGGAAGATCATATGGAAGGTGCCAAACTCCATCTACAAGATAATTAGAAATAAGGGCATACAATTTAGCTTGACTAGCCAAAGGGATATTTAGCCTATCAACCAAAGATGGTTGGACCCATTCCTCAGTCCAAAAACTCAAAGAAGTAAAAGAACCAATCAACCATTTAATAAAAGCACACATCTGTAAGAAAGAGGCCTTAATGGAACACCAAATAGAAGAGGAAATTAGCATAAGCTTAATAGACCCCGAAGTCAAAAGAAATCTACTTTTCTGAAGAGATAAAGGGAAAGACTACTTAGTGATCAAATGCTAAGATAATTTCCCAAGAAGAGCCAAATTCAACTACTCTAAATCTTTAATACTTAAACCACCATGCTTTTTAGTAAGACAATAAGTAGACCAATGAACTATTACCAATTTCCTATTGTTAATAAAGCCAGTCCAAAGAAATTTTTTAATACACTTTCTCATATAAATGCCACAAACTCTTAGGCCATTTATAAACTGAGAAAGAATGCAAAAAGGAACTCATAATAATTGAATTACTAAGCATTAGCCTCCTAGCCATGGAAAGAGAGGTACCCTTCCATTTAGTAAATTTTTGAATGATCCTATCAGTAATAGGCTGCAACCATTTTCTTTTAACTACTCTAGAGAAAAGAGGGACTCCAAGATAAGATAAAGGAAGAGAGCTTCTATTGACCACAATAATATGCTTAAGCATTTGAGCCCTGTGAAAGGTGATAGCCTTGATAAAAAAAAATTATACTTACTTTAATTCACTTTTTATCTAGAAAGTGAATATTTTTAAGAGATGCCTTACCAAAAATGAGCACATCATTCGCATAAAGCAAATGAGAAGGGAAATAAGCCCCTCTAAAGTGATGCATAGTATTAAAAAGATTATCATTGGCCACCTTCAATAACCATTTACTAAGAAAATCCTTAATTAAGCAAAAAAGGAAAGGAGATAGTGGATCCCCCTGAAATCTCTGAATTCTAGGCAAGGACCACTAGTAAGACTCCCACTAGTCTTTTCATATGTGCCAAGAATAGCATTAAAATCCCTAATAACTAACCAATATTCAGAAGTAGGAGCTAAATGAACTAAATCATTCCAAAGCTCAACCTTTTTATTTCTCCACACACTAGAACAAACAAAACTAATGCACTGAATTTGATTATTAAAACATAAGTCCATGCTACTTATAAACACACAACCAAAAAGGAATCAAAGCGACATAATTACCTAAGACCCAAATGGATGGCAAAGCACTATTATTATAAGCAATAAAATGCAAACCTAAAGCATTCCAAAACCGAAAAGAAATATCATTAAAATGAACCATAGGTTCTGCTATACATACCAAGTCTGAACGATGCTGAAAATTTTTTTGTAGGTATTAAAGTTACCAATACCTTGACAGTTCCAAAAAAGGATCTTCGTAAATTTAATCTCAAATGTTTCTTGGTTACCCTCTTGGTAAGACTAACCTGATTAAGATGGTTAAACATGGTCATTATGTTTGAAAATTTTAGTTTTTATAACCTAAACATGACCTTAGATGATTGAATTTGAGCATGATTTTAAGAGAGAATGAATTTTGGTTTGTAATTGTAGAAAAAAAAAATCTCTCTTTTCTTTAGAGTAATACTTAAATTTTCATTTTTTATGCTCTAACTCTACTTCAATGCTCTAATTAGAGTAAGAGTATCCAAAAGACCTACTTGGCAGTATTCAAGCTTAGTAATACAAGAATAATGGGGGATAACTAAGAGTGAGAAGATTTTATTAGAGAGAATAAAAAATAGTGAGATAAAGTGTAAAATGCACTCATCAAAGCCAAGAGAAAAAGAAAAGATGATGTGAAATGGAGTGTAAATTACATTTATAATAAAAAAAACTTTGATGTTTTTCATGAGGGATTATAAGCTTAAATGCTCTTCTTCTAAATTTAAGTTCATTGGATTTTAAAGAGTTATATGCTTAGGTTGTGATTAGTAAATTGTTCATATATGATATATTTTTTTAATTATCTTTTTTAGTAAACACTATTCAATCTCAGTGTTGTCTACTTGTATATCTTAGAAATTATAACTCTTTGGCTATAGTTGAGCTAGTCTTTAAATTTTAAATTTGATTTTTGCTTGAGGACAAACAAAGCTTTAGTGTCGGGGAATTCTATGCTAACATAGTAGCCTTGGAGGTTGCCATCATAATCAAGAAATGCAAGAAGAATGCTGCCTTTGGCTAAGACAACAGTCGTTTCACAGAGACAACAGCTGAGAGGGAGCAAAGTGGAGTTGGTATCTATTGAGACAATAGCCCAAGGGCTGAGATAGCGTAGTAACGTAGAGGAAAAAAATAATTTTTTGCTAAGACAACATCAAAATCACTAATGTCATAAGCTGACTTATTTTGGAAGGTTTTATCACTTAAACATTGCCTATTTAAGGAGGACTCTTGTGTTAAATTAGGAGATGAATTACCTATCAATTGGAGACAATTTTTGAGAGAAATGAACACTAGAAAAGTGTAAGAAATCAAGGAGAAACTCAAGAGAAATGGAAAGTTAAAGACTAAAGAACTCAATTTCTATTTTTATTTTTCTTCTCTCCTTTTTATTCTTATAATTTTCATGGGTTGTTTTGAGAATTTTATTGAATATTTTTACAACATGTTAGTCTAAATTCATGTTGGTTAGGGATTGATGATTTAACATGAATTCATTTTTCCTTTAATTATGAATTATTAATTCTTGCAAACTATATTTATTGTACTTACTATATGTTGGTGCTTGATGACCATTAGCATAATTAAAATTAGAGTTTTAGATTGAGAAATCAAAATCTTAATGGATTTATAAGCATAGATTTAAATTGCTTATAGGTAGAGAATTCATAAGTAAATTCCATTTGGGAGTGGGTGTTTGAATTCATAATTTATTTAAAGGGATTGAGTCCACAATGAGAATTCAAATTTAATGTTCTTTTTTGAAGGTTATGAATTAAAATTAGTTAATACTTGAGAAAGATTGATTAATAATTTAGAATTACTCGAGAAGTGCAAGATTAATAGGTTCATTAATTAAGGTTAACAAAGGATTGTGAAGAGATTGAATTCCTAACCATTGCATTCATCTATTGTTTATTGCTTCATTTTATTTATTTTTATTTTATCAATTCATTTATTTGCTATTAAATTTCCTTTTCCAAATTCCATATTCGAAAGCTTTAGACAATAGAAAATTAAGTTAATATGTGGTTAGAACAAGTCTCTGTGGGATGATATTTTTATGTTACTTGGTGATACCGTGCGCTTGTAGCTTTGTATCAACAAAAACAACCAAAAAAATCACTACAAAAAAAAAAACTCATAAAACTGAAAAAGAATCGACTAAAAAAATAAAAACAACCATCAAAACAACAATTAAACCAACCATGAAAACAACCAGACAAACAACTGTCAAAATAACCAAAAAAACAAGAAAAACAACCTTATAAAACTAAAAAAAAAAAAAAAGAAATGTCAAAATAACTAGAAAAACAACCATGAAAACACCTAGAAAAATAACCACGAACTAGGAAAATACACTCATATCAATTCAAAAAAATAATAATAAAACCAGACCCACTACAACTCTCATATTTCAATGTCCAAAATAATTATAAAGTTCAAGTTTTTAGCTATGAAAACTCTTCTTTTTTAAAAAAAAAAAATCCAAAAGACAATTTTACTCTGAAAGTCACTTACTTTCTCTTTATTTACTTTATCTTTAAGATCTTTGCTAGCCATTGAAGGGAAAAGATCAAGAAAAGTAAAAGTTAGATCAACAAATCAAAGAGAAATTAGTAGACTTATTGTATTATAATTAGACGGTGGAGATTAAGGTTTTGAGGTTAACAAACGGTGTGGCAGAAAGGAATGAGAAGAAAAGAGAGTAGAATAAGCCATTTATAAATGGAAAGACAGGAAAAGAAAAAAAAATTGCAAAGAAAAAAAAAGTATAATCAAATGGTGGAGATTGAAGTTTTGAGGTTAACAAATGTTGGCGGCAGCGACGGAAGAGAAAGATAAGAAGAGAGAGCAGAACAAGCCATGGATAGATGAAAGAGACGAAAAGAAAAAAAATTGCAAAAAAAAGAAGAAAAAAAAACAGAAGAATCTCGTGTATTTGAATTTTTTTCATTTATATGTGTTTTTAAAATAAAATTTTTGAATTTTTTATTTTTCCGTATATTTATGGAAAAAATCCCTAAAAAATTTATAATAGTGTCTATGATATTGCATAGTCATTAAGATAATGCTTAATCATGCATTATTGTTAGACCAAATAACTCTTCCAGTTTTAGTATTTATATATGAATGCTTAATCCTAAGATAATGCTCAATCATCAATTATTATTATTATTATTATTGAAAAAATTAAAAAAGAAAATCATCCCAGCTGCTGACCTCTATATATCTGTTGATGAACTGCAATTTTGTAATCAAACCATTTCTTTCTAAAATGTCCATCTTTGCCATGGAACGTCATTTCCCTTTAGTACGATTACTTTTCACTTTCCTAATCTCATCTTCATGAAATCCAAAGTATGGAAAAAATCAAGAACCAGTAACTTTATTTCACATCTTCCACCAGGCCCATGGCAGCTACCTCTATACATATATATATGCCTATCTTCTAGTAGAAGTAAAGTTTAGTGGTTTTGATTTAGTAATAAACAGTGAATTACTCTATTTAGAAATAAATAAAAAAATTTTAATTTTATGGATGATAGTTTTTTTTTTTTTAATATTTGCAATTGGCATGCTTTAATAATTAAGATGAGGTCTCCATAAATAATTCAAATGACAAAAAGTGTGAATATTTATATGAAGAGAGCAGGATTTGAACCAGTCCCCCTTTTCTTCTTCTCTGTGGTAGAAAATTTACTATTAGAACTTAGGAGTTTTGATTAATTTAATGATAACTATGAGTCTATATAAAGGTGGCATTTAGAGCTCAAATGTTGCATGTAATCTTCTCCTATAATTTTCTATCCACTAAATGATTGCTATCTGAGTATGATAGAGCTAAAACGATCACTCGAAAGCATCAGAATTGCTTAGCTGTAGCACAAGAATAGTACCAATCATTTTTAGCTTCATATTAGAAAAGTGCATATCCAAAGTTGGCAGATTGCTATAAAAAATTCTGTACTTATTGTGTACCAATTCTAATCTGTACCCACAAGAGACATGGAAATGGTGATAAATGTTCGATAGGCAAAACTCCAGAATCATGAAATAGAGATTCATATATGTTACAAATCGTTCTGGCTAATATGACATTCAATAAGATAGTGATCTAACAGTCTTTATTTTTTAAAAATATGTGAAACTTAAAATTAATTTTTATATAATTACGACTCTTTACAAATAGAAACATCGAGCTAAATAGTTGAACGGTGGTTATTTTATTATCACTCATGAACATAAATTTTACGAAAACTAGAAAGACAATAGGGTAGGCATATATGATATTCCAATTTATAGAACAATAATGGTAATGTATGATCAATTATGAAGTGGGGTCAAACAATTGAACTGAAAGAGGCAAATAATTTAGAACAGTCCAATTCTGAAAGCATCAGAACATTGTGAATTATAGAATTTCTACAACATAGAAACATAGAAAGATATGTATATACAAAACCATCATTCCCCCATCAAACAGTCGTAGATTATGTAGGTAGATTCAGACAAAATGGCATTAACTTCAATGCATGATCACAAAAAAAAAAAAAAAAAAAAAAAAAAACCTTCAAGAAAAGGGTTCAAATTAGGCCCTGCCATTTTTTTGTTGGGAATATTTATTATAGCCCCTAGATTACTTTGCAATTATCTTTAGCCAGAAACTTTTTTTTTTTGCATCTGATGCACCTGATATTTAGTATCTCGTAAAACTTGACTCATCCATATTCGATCCAGGAAGGACACTGAAGGGTGGCAAAGGTCTACTTTAAAAGTTTTTAAAGTAGTTGCATATCAAAACTCAAACCTGAAACCACTGGTTAAGCTAGAAGAGATCATCATCAACTCATTTATATCCTCTTGGGTTGCCAGAAACACAAATTTTTAATGTATACCCTTCAACTTAGGGTTTCAATTTAGTCCTCTCACTTTGTTATATTCTCATTAATTATCATTATTATTGTCAACAATTCCTCTATGCATCAATATCACAAGTGCCAATAAGGTTACACCAAGTATCTGAATTTTTTCACCAATAACCTCTAATATCAGTTGGCAGGTGTTATTTTAGTTTAAGTAATGTTTTTAGTTTGAGTCATGGTTCCTGTGATTTTGTCTGAATTAAATCAAATTAGTCAGAACTTGAAAAATTCTAAATACCATGATTCAAACGAAAGTAAATATAAGAACTTCTTCTATCACACAAGTTATTGACTGACACATTAGTTAATTTGGTCTCAACCAACATGATTTAGCTGTAGAAAATTGTGGCAAAGAGAGTTCTTGAAGTTGGTATTAACTACAACATTTTTGGATAAATTAGGGCCACAAAATCTCATGCAAATGGAGATTGAACAGATAAATATGAACAACAAACTGTTATAGAAGATTTTTCAAATAATTATATTGCCATAGAATTCTTTGCCCTATCCCAAATGGCAAACACCATGTAAATGCTACTGCCAAGTTGACAAGAATTTAATCAAACAATGACTTCAAATCTTATTTAATTGGAATTGTTATTGGATCCTATATTTCACAAAACATTTTTTAAACTGTTTTTTTTTCTTGAAATTTTTATAAAATTACTTGAATTTATATATTTTATTGTATTAATTATTTAAATTTTGTCCAAATAAACTCTTAGCACCTTTTCTTCATGCACAATATTCAGTCTCGAGATTTGAAACATTTTAACATTTAAATCAACAAAATAAATTGTTAATTTTATACCTATACATATTTAATGACTCCTATAATTTCTTAAACATTACTTTGCTTTTAAAGTAGCTTCAAAAGTAATGTACCAATCCTTAATAAGTAAATAAAAGAATTACGATCAGTGACAGAATAGTTAAATATTAATTTCTCTATGAGAACATCATAAGATGTAGAGTTTAAATTCTATTATTATCAATTAAAAAAAAGATAAATGTTCTTTATTATACAGTCTATTGAAACTTAAATTATATTCGTTAATAATGCTTAATCAATCATGCAAGCTTTTCTTTTTTTTTTTTTCTCTGAACTTACTATAATTCGTGGATTATACTCCATTTCATGATAAGTTCTTTTTTTTTTTTCTATCGAATATTGTCCCACATCCATAAATATGATGCAAAGCTTTTGAAAACACATGATTGATGTGGACACTAGAAACAGTATTAGGCCATGAATAGCAAATTTTTAGCCTAAAATTTGAAATAAAATCTTTCACAACTTCAAATCTTTTAGAGCAACAATTAACAAAATTAGTTTGTACATAAACTATAATATATTGTAGATAATCATATATAGATAATCATAATCATATATAGATAATCAATCTTACATGGGTAATATATAAAAGATTAAATTAGTTTATATACTAATTTAACACATCCATCCAACACTTTAAAGCGTTGTATTTATTGTGTTAGATGTTAATTGAATCTAACATATATAAGAAGTAAAGATATCACACTAATTATACATTTCAAACTTTACTAATTGTATATTTCCACTTAATTAACATTATTTTTTCTATTTTGTCATGTGTAAAAAAGTAAAAGGATCATATTAATAATCTTTCTACAACACAAACATCTGTATTCTTACAAATGAAATTAGCACTATTAAGTTACTATTAATTTAATTATAGCTATTAATATATTTTACAGATATTGATATACAAAAATAATTAATGGTTGTAATTAAATAAAAATTAATCTAATGATTTTAATTTTATTTGTATAGATGGTAAGAGCAAATAATTTGAACACTTAAATTTTTAAATCAGAAAGGACCAATTTAGTATCTTCTCAATTCATTTTATAATTTCACCGTCCAATCTTATCAGCTTGCTTGTCATTCTTCACCGCATATTTCACTCCCATCTTATAATTTCACCATATAATTTTATCAAATTATTATATTTATTATGTCATATACAATCGGATCTAACATATATGTAAGAAATAAAAAAATGATACACTAATTACATATGTCTACCTATCAATTTGAACACTGGAACATTTAAACTTTTAAATTGAATAAGGCTGAATTAGTGTTTTTTTATTCACTTATTCACATTCATAAATTGTGTGTAATTAATTTTTATGTGATTAAAGAAAAAAAAAATTAACTCAAAAATTGAGAAAAAAGAATTTTGTTAATTTATTTGGTAAAAAAATATTATGTATTTATAAAATGATAGTTGCAGGTTCTGGATACTAATTATTGATTAATAAAAAATAGAAATAAAATATTAATAAGAGGATTATAAATATTTAATATTCAATTTCTTCATCTATATTGAGTGAAGAAATCAAAAAAAATTAAAAATTGAATAATTAAATGGTAAATAGTCAAGAAATTGAAGGATGCTATATCATTCACTAATTATATTCAATTGTCAATAGTTTAGGTCTTCGGCCTTCCAAATGTAGTTGTCACACATACTATTTTATTTCTTCTGTCTCGATGTTACACAGCACTATCTCTTTGAAAGAGTTATAGATTTATTAATTTCCTAACAAACCCTGATGTGCATCTTTATTACTAAATTATATCGCTAGTGTTGTTGAAAATTAGGTAATTCAATAAAATTTATTATTTTAATCAAAATAAAAGCACAAAAAAAATGTAAAAATAAGAATTGAAATTGAAAAATATACAAGGCGATCAATCCAACTGAATTCACAAGTCAAAATGGAAATAGAAAATTAAAATAGTATGAGACATTGCTTAATCATTGAGATAATGCTTAATCAATCATGCAAGCTTTTAGATCTAATAATTCTCCAACTATTAAAATATATATGCTTGCTTAATTAATATAAAAATGATTACTCAATCCTAACATAATGAAATAACTAAATAACAAAAATCTAAAATTAAAAAAGAAAATCAACCCAGCTGCTAACCTCAATGTAGCTGTTAATGAACTGCAATTTTTGTAATCAAAGCCATTAGTCTTTGTTTCTCTGAAAATTGTCCATCTTTGCCATGGAACATCAATTCCCTTTCTTCCCAATTCTTTTCACCTTCCTAATCTTCATCTTCATGTTATCCAAAGTATGGAAGAAATCAACAACCAATAACTCAGCTCCAAATCTTCCACCAGGGCCATGGAAGCTACCTCTAATAGGTACAATGCACCATTTAGTTGGCTCTCTACCCCATCACCGCCTAAGAGACTTAGCTAAAGAATATGGACCTCTCATGCATCTTCAACTTGGGGAACTTAACAACATCATCATTTCTTCACCTGAAACTGCTAAAGAAGTGATGAAAACTCATGATATTGCCTTTGCTCAAAGGCCTTATCTCCTTGCTGCAAGTGTTACCAGTTATAATTATACAGACATTGCATTCGCACCATATGGAGACTACTGGAGACAAATGCGAAAGATTTGCACCCTCGAGCTACTAACTGCGAAACGTGTGCAGTCATTCAGATCTATCAGGGAAGAAGAAGTCTCACAAATGATCAGATCTATGTCCTGTAATGCAGGAGGTTCACCAATCAACTTAAGGAAGATGCTCAATTCTTTAACTTATAGCATCATTTCAAGAGCAGCGTTTGGTAAGATATGGAAAGGAGAAGATATATTTATACCAACTGTCAAGAAAATGATAGTAGATGCTGGAGGCTTTACTCTTGCTGACGTGTATCCTTCCATCAAATTGCTTCATTGGATTAGTGGGATGGTTCCTAGACTCAAGAGAATTCATCAAATAGTAGATGAGATATTCCAAAACATCATTGATGATCATAGAACTAACAGGGCAGCAGGAAAATCTGGTGCTGATAATGAAGAAGATTTAGTGGATGTCCTTTTGAATTTTCAGGATCAAGAAGACCTTGAAGTTCCTATAACAGATGACAACATAAAAGGAGTCATCATGGTTAGTACATCTGATCTTTTGAACCATGTTGCTATAACATAAATACACATGGTTGCACAGCTTGGTTCTGCTGAGATTTAGGATTAAGTTCATAATCGTTCGACAAGCATAAACCAGTCTCATCTCAAGTAATGCATAATAAGTATAAAGATCAAATCTATTATTAGAACCCCATCAAGCAGTAAGTAACAAAGACCAATCATGAAAAGAATTGACTTTGATAGACTGTTTCATAAAAAATATAGAATGTGTATTCATCATTAAATGTGTATACTCCGCTTCTTCCTTCAGGACATTTTCATTGCTGGTAGTGAGACATCATCTACAACAGTAGAATGGGCAATGTCTGAGCTACTAAAAAATCCAAGAGTAATGGAAAAGGCACAGGAAGAGGTGAGGAGGGTTTTTGGTACAGAAGGAAATATAGATGAAGCACGGCTTCACGAACTCCACTACTTAAAGTTGGTAATCAAGGAAACTCTAAGACTACATGCTCCACTTCCATTGCTACTTCCAAGAGAAAGCAGAGAGAGCTGTGTGATTAGTGGTTATAATATTCCAGCAAAGTCCAAGGTAATTGTGAATGTATGGGCGATTGGAAGGGATCCCAATTACTGGATAGAAGCTGAGAAATTCTTTCCAGAGAGATTCCAAGATCTTTCAATTAATTATAAGGGGACTAATTTTGAGTTTCTCCCATTTGGTGCTGGAAGAAGGATGTGTCCAGGAGTATCATTTGGCATGGCTAATGTTGAGCTTCCACTTGCACAGCTGCTGTACCATTTTGATTGGAAACTACCTCCTGGAGTGAAGTCAAAAACTCTTGATATGACTGAAGTTTTTGGAGCTGTACTGAAGAGGAAAAATGATCTCACCTTAATTCCTATTCCGTATGGCCCTCCTATATGTTAGTTTGTATCAGTCATATTTGGTTTAGCTGATTGAAGTAGCTCATAAAGGTTTTACTTGATCTGTAAGAAACATCTGCTTTAATGCGAGGCTATTGGTATTGAAAAGCTTCCATCCAGTGCAGAATCATTTTAGGGCATATATAGAACTGTTCCGGCACTGAAGAAGGATGTATCTTCTAAACTTCTTCTCTTTTCTATTTTTTTTATAATTTATTGGAGTGGAAGATTTTATTTGTTGAAGAAAGGAACAACATAGGAAATTTCTTCAACTAGCTAGTGTTGAGCATTCACTTGCATAATTACTATACAATCTTGGTTTAAAACTGATAAGTTTCTGTTTCTTAGAAGAAAAGAGGATTTTAAAAAAAAAAAAACTGAATTCTCATCTCATCTTCCTTCAAATTTTTTGTTAAGAACAGCTCAAGGAGATCCATGGCAGTAAAAACTGTATGTAGCTGTAATCATACTTCGGCAATATTAGGATACCGATTCAAGACATGACCAGACAACCCAAAAGTTGAAATATAATGTCTGATAACTACAGCTTTGTTTAAAAAAAAAAAAAAACAAATACACCTCTTGGAGCACTCCGATTTAAGTTAGATTTGTGTATCTATCCCTGCAAGTTGCAATTATATGACTCTATTCACATACCTTATTCAAGATGGATTTTTGGTATCCATAATCGCCCATGCTCGGATCATCATTTGATTAATTATCAATGCTTGTATACTAGATAGGATACAGATATGAAAACACCTAAAACAGAAATACAGATACAGAAATATAACTTCTAATTGAAGTCTATATTTTTTTAAACTGAAAATATTTAGATAGCATGAATACGAAGCAACTGAAATATAATTATAAAAAATATTTATTAATTTAAGTGTCCATATATCATAACTTATAAGAGGATAATTATAAAAATTTGTTCCTTAGTAGTTACAATCACTGTGATTGCTCATGGTTCGACCCAAATTTTTGCTGCGAGTTGTAACTTCTTGAACTAAAATGTGACCTCTTATATATATATATATATAGCATTAATAATGCTTTCTGTCCTGTTCTTTTTTATTTTCTTCTTTTGAACTTTTCTTTTCCAAACTTACTATAGTTCGTGGATTATATTCCACGATAATTTTTTTTATGGAACATTGTCCCACATCCATACATATGATACTAGTTTTGGAAACCCAATGATAAAATTTCTGGCTCCATGAAGTCCCCTCAACTCTATATAAGACACATGCAATGCAAGAGGAAACTATAGATAATTTTATTTACATCTATCATAAATTATGAGATATTTACTACGTTGAGCTGCTGGTCAGAGGTCTCAAAATCCATTGTTTGAGGCAGCCAACCAGTGGAGGTGTAATATCCTAAAATTTATTTTAATAAAAGTGATTTCTGAATTTGTATTACTATTTAAATGACATTGTTTATTTTTATTTTTATTATTATTATTATTATTATTATTATTATTATTATTATTATTATTATTATTATTATTATTATTATTATTATTAAACTATATTATATTTGATGGATATTTTATGTGTGTGGATTAAATTATTAGTGTATAGATATACATATATGTATATGTACTATGTGCATGTGTGTGTGTGTGGTTCAGAGACTTTGTTAACAATTATTATTGTTATTATTATTTTGGCTGAATATAAGTGGTAAGGTGTCATTTTCAGCTCATTTCTTCCCTTTCTTCTTCTTGTTGTCCCGCATGCTTCCTTTCCTTTTCCAATTTCTGTCCATCTTTCCCATGCTACTCTCTTCTTCCCGCCAGTAGTCAGCCCTTTCTCCCATTAGCTTGTTTCTTCTTCCTCTTACTGTTTGAACCGAAGCCATCTCCCTACTCTTCCTCCTTCCGTGCACCAACAGCAGCAACACGAGCAGAGACAGCAGCAGCAATAGGTCCAACAACATGCAGCAGCAGCAAGTTTAGCAGTGTAGAACGGCAACAAGAGCAGCAGCAGAAACGGCCACAGCAGGCACCTCTAGCCCTCCTGTTATGACACCCAGCCACACCACCGCCACAACCTGCTGTCACTTGGAAATTCAGCAACTCAGGCTTGCAGTGGCAGTCCCTCCTATCATGACCCAAAACAGGGGTCATGACCAGCACTAGGAAACGAGAATTCTTTTGAATCCGGAACCCGTAGCAAGCCTTAAAATAAAATAAAACATGCAATAGTAATAATAACATAAATAAAATATTTTACAGTAGAAATAAAATTATAAATAAGATAAAGTAAATATCCACTAATGGATTTAAATAAACAACTCATCTCATATATAGATAATCTTTTAAATACAAATCTCAGTACAAATATTTAAAATACATATTTCTTACAAACATAATACATAATCTCACAACCGACCATAACTACTGCAGTGTCTAGATTACAAAATAAACTCAGGTAAGTAGTTTACATAGTGAAGCCAGGGCGGAAGAAATCCGGTGTATAGGTCTGCTACTGAGGTCTGAAGATGATGACTCTCCTAAAAAATAGTCAAAGGAGGGGAGTTAGACCTCACTTAGTGAATTATTATAATATACATACATGCATAACTAAATGACAATGTACACAATCAACAGTATATATAATAAATATATATACAAGCAAATACACACAGATGCAACAAAATCATTTTATATATTTATTGAAAATCATTGTTTATGAAAGATCAAATAGAACCCTAGAAAATCGCAACCTCAAATAGTGTTAGACAACACTCTAGCCATACAGGCTCACTTATTCCAAATATATTCACTTGTTCCATTTGGATAGTAGACTAGCCCCGAGACACTAAGTCAACCGAGCTCTAACAGTCTGACTGTCAGTGTGATTAGCCCTGAGACACTTGGTCAACCGAGCTCCAGCAATCACACTCCCAAACTGTATCACACATCAAATCAAATCAATCCGATCAATATCCACAAATAGGTTAGTAATGAAGCCTAAATGATATCAGCGTACCGATATGTACTCAGTTCTAGTGCTGCCCACTAGGTAGCACGTTCTATTGATATCCTTCATTAATATATAAAACATACATTATTAAAACAAATGATGCATGATATTAAATAAAATAGCAACATAAACCATATACATATTAGAAATATACCAAAAATAAATCAAGTATATTACAAGTATATATACGTCATATAAATTCAATTTAATTACAAAATGAACTAGAAATATACTTAAGAACACTTTAAGTATAAATCATTAATAAAACATGCATATAGTTTAAAATATACCAAAATATACCGAAAATATACTAAAAATAAACCTAAGTAATACTTAAATCGTTTATGCATACTTTACTAAAACAAACCATACATTTTTAAAACATGCACCCTAAAACATATATATATATATATATATATATATATATATATATATATATATATATATATATATATATATATATATATATATATATATATATATATATATATATATATAATAACAACTCACTGTTATTGTGCTCCACGAGACGGGTCCAACGGGCCTGGTCCACTAGGCTTCGGTCTCGACGCAACTAAACAAACAAATGATAATATGAAATCAAAATAATTCTATCGAAATTTCTAGAAACTTGATATAGAATACTAGACACAAAATTAGAATAGGAATTCAACCGGACATCACATTTTATGAGAATTCTGTCGAAAATCCGGCAGAACCTCCCTTGTAAAACGGACATCTCTCTACTTAAAAAGTAGAGCTGGTCCTACAAAGAAAATACACTTTGAGAATAAACAAAATTCACAACCCCTCAGTCGGACTCCAAACTACAATTTCACCGACCGAGGTCCACAATTCACAAAATAACCATAGAAATACCGAAAATGCCATTTAATACTAAAAATACATTTTACAAATCCAAATTACATAACTAACCCTAAAACTTACTAAAAATCGATAAAAACTCATTTATTTAGAAAAATCGTATATTATATATAATTTGAAAATAATTTACGAAAAATAGTTTTAATTAGTTAAAAATACTAAATAATTTGTAGAAATCATTTTTATACCTTAAATAACTATTAAAACCAATCAAATTACATTTTTAGCCAATTTGGTGTCAATTTACCAAAATACCCCTAGTTATATAAATTCCCTAAAATTAATCCAAAAATTCACCAAAAATAGTATAATTACTCAAAATTAATTTTCTCCATATATAATTCAATAATATCAATAAATATACTCAATTAACCAATTAATTTCAATAAAACACATAATTAACCTAATTTTCCAAAAATTACATAAACTAAATAAATTCAAAATAATTATATAAAATTAAAAAAAATTACAAATAAATTTATTAAATGTATTTAAACACCTATAATCACCATAAAACACAATTTCATAATTTAATTAATTAGTTTTCAAAAATTAGAAAATATTAATAAAATAATAAAAAATTCACAAAAATCAAAATAATTCCCAAAAATTCTACAAAAATTCACAGAGGTAGATTAAGCTACAAGGATCAAATTTTGTGAATGGAGTTTTCTTGAATCATTCAAATTGAAGCTCAAAAAATTCAAAAACCCTAATAGGCTGAAAATGGAAAATCAAAACCTAGGGAAATCTAGACCATTTTAAATGAAACAAAGCTTGGAATCACACTCACCGGAGCTTAAGGAAAAGATAGAGACTGTTGGCCGAAAACGGCTTAATCGACGGTGAGATTAATTCGGCTTCTTAAGGATTTTCCGGCCAAAACACGTAGGAAATTGAGGCTTCAGGTGTCGAGAAAGGCTAGAGGTGGTGGTGGCAAGACAAGAGGCACACCGACGGGAAGAAAATTGAGTTGCAGATGCCAGAAACCGAAGGAGGACGATCGGGAAGAAGAAGATGCAGAAAATGGTAATTCTGTAAATAAGTTGAGCTTTTGTTTTTTGTTAAATAAATATGTATATATATGTATATATATAACTATACTATATATTATAATATTATATAATATCACACACCATAAATACTCACCACACACATATTTTAATAATATATACACATATATACACATATATAATTACTTAATTAATATTAAAACTAAATAATAAAAATTAATTTAATTAACTAAACCCTATCTTAATTTAAATAAATGTATATATAAGTATTTTATTTAACACTTTAAAATTATATATGAGTTCATGCAAATTCGTAAAACTATTTAAAATAATTAATATTAAATTATTTACGTTTTAATTTTCCCAAAAATAAAATTCCCTTTAAGGTGAATTCCATTAGTTTGTCATCCGATTGGCAGGATCCTGTCAGTATCCTGCTATTGGCATACGTGGGTCCTCTGAATTATTTGATTTGAAAGAGTTTAACCATATCTGTTCTGCAGATGAGCTGGCTTGATAAGGATCAGATGAGCTGATTGGATAAGGATCAGATGAGCTGGCTTGATAAGGATCATCAATTTGCATGTGAGATAGGATTGATGTAGTCCTTTGTGTCTTTTTCCAGTATTCTTTGTCTACTAACAGCTGTTTCCCATAATCAGGAGGAAATATTTCCCATGGGGCATCATCAGATATTTTTGGCCATATCTCCTTTGGAATAATACCATTTTTCTCGAACAAGTGTCTTTGAAATTCTCTCCATGGTGAAGGATCTGTGGTATCTATGGTAATATAGTGCATCATTGAGTGTCTATAAGTCCCATAGATATTGAAACATGGTACATTAGTGAAAACACATTTAGCTTTGAAGAAAGTCCTTTTGAAGGTGATGATAGTATGACATTCGAGAGGAGGTGCCACATGTTGAGTATAAGCTTCATTTGTTAAATAGGATTTCCATCTTGACAAATTCTGGAACCATTTGAGAAATGTTGACAAATGTGGATTCAAACCTTCATTCTTCTCAAGCAGGCTGATATACCTTGCAAGCTTTAATGGTTAAAGATCGAATGAGATCCAATATAGATGACAAAGATACCAAAACAGGGTTAACAATTCAGGAGGCCAATAAAATTGGTTTCCAGGACTTTGGTTTAGGAAGCTGAAAATACAGGTGAAAGGATAGATAGGATGAAAACCTAATTTGTAAAAAAAATCTGACCCATATTTTCTGATTAGTCCGGATTGAAGTTCAAAAATTTGAGTTCGTGCCTTTTGATTAAGGATGGTCATGGAAATGTGTGATGGTAAGGATGGAGGAATACCTTTTTCAAGAAAGTTGGCATTAATAGTTTGATACATGTATAGCATGGGAAGAACTTTTAGCTGAAAGGGTTTTTCACAAGAGAAAGGTGGTCTGCTTAAAAGATCTGGTAACAGGTGATCCTCTCCTTTGATGTGTTCTACTTCAAAGTCATACTTACTGAACCATTCTTTCATTCTGAGAAGTTGAGGATGGGGCAGAGTCTTTCCTTTGAATTCAAGCATTTTTGGAAATGATGAGCAATCCATCACAACTTTGAAGTGATGACCAATTAGATGGAATTTGAACTTTTTTATGCCATATTTAACTGCTAAGACCTCTTTAAAGGTTGAGTGATAATGGCATTCTGCATCTATGAACTTTCCATTAGCATGAGCACAAATCCGTTTTTTCTTATTGTCATCCTCTTCTAAAAGAATAGCTCCCCAAAATTGATCGCTTGCATCTGTTTGAAGAATTCTTTTTCCTATGGAGGGAATCTGGAGATCAGGAAGATTCTTTGTGCAAATTATGAGTTGTTCAAAAGCTTCTATTTGTTCTGAGGACCATGGTGGAGGATTCTTTCTTAGAAGAGCTCTGAGAGGGGCTGTCTTTTTTGTCAAGTGAGGAATAAAATCCCTGAGATAATTGATAATGCCAAGAACTTGTCTGATTTGTTTGACAGAAAGATTTTCTTTTGGAAATTTATCCAGTTATGTTGCAACATGAGGACCTAGAAGATACTTCCCTTCTTTGAATTTCATTCCAAGAAAATCTATCTCTGTTTGACCAATGAACATTTTGGTGGGTGAAAGCATAACACCATAATGTCGTACAAGATTAGCAAATTGTTGGAGCAGTTTCTCATGGGCTTTTATATCTGCAGAAAATAAAAGAATATCATCAATATAAATAAGAGCGCTGGAGAGGATGGGCTCAAAGATTTTGATCATAGCCCGTTGGAATAGTGATAGGGCTACTTTGAGTCCAAAAGGCAGCACATTCCATTGATAGTGTCTGTTAGGAATACAAAAGCCCGTTTTGTATCTGTCTTCCTCTTTGATTCCAAGTTGCTAAAATCCAGCCTTCAAATCAAATTCTGAAAAGATTTTAGCTCCCATCAAAAATGCAAATAATGAGGAAATTTTTGGCAAAGGGAATTTGTCATCCCTGAGGAAGAAATTCAAAGGCTGATAGTCGATCACCAATCTTTTCTTCCCACGAACTTGTTCTGATCTTTTGTTTACATAAAAAGCTTGGCATGCCCATTCTGATTTTGTGGGAGCAACTAGGCCTTAGTCTTCCAATTGGTTGCATTCTTCAATTGCCAATTTAAGATCAGAGGGAGTCATTCCTAGATGAGTTGCCTTTGTTGGGTTGACATCTTCATTTTGTTTGAAAGGTAAGGAGATGAAGAACTCCTCATTTTTCCACAATGGTGATGAGCATTTCTGAAGAAACTCTGTATGAGACTGAGCACTGCATTCTTTTAATAAGAACTCATGAATAGTTTGAAGGTTTGGTTGAGAAATGGTTTGGTCAACAAAAAGGATAGATGAAATATTGGTGAATGGTTGAAAGTATTTCTTGAACTTGAGTCCATTTGGAAGAATTCTCAAGTCTTTCATCTTCCAATAGACATCAAAGCCAATGACAATATCTTTTCCAGGTAAAGAAGATCCAAGAACATGTGTCCAGGTGTAACAATTTGAAAAGAATTGGATCTTTATTGGGTGTCTGGTTTTAAGGCTAGTTTCAAGTAATTCTCCATTAGCTGTAGAGAAATACTCAGAATGATGTTTCCAACATTCTTTAAGCAAGGCTTTTGGGTTGAGAATGGTAGTTTTGGCTCCAGTGTCGATCAAGGCTACAAGTTTTATGGGTTTGGAATAACTGGTTGGGTAAATTTGGATAAGGAACAAAGGTATTGGATGTTTTTCATGAGTTAGGTCTATCATGTCTCTATTATCACCACCAATTAAGAACTGGTCATTCCAGGACTCTGTTTCAGAGCTTGAGTCTGCCTCTTGGCCTATAGCAAAAACACATTCTGGTGAAGCTTCTTCTTCTTCTGAAAAGAGAGACTCAAGATTAGCATCATTCAAATCTACTTTAGTGATCTGCTGAATTTGTTGAATCATTTGCTCAGTCTTCTTTGTTTTTGAAGGGCAGCTTTTTGCAAAATGACCCTTTTTCCCACAGATGTAGCATCTGTCAGTTTTTTTCTTGCCATGGAACTTTTTCTTCTTATAATACTTCCACTTCTGAAACTTGGATCTTCTCCCTTTCTTCTTCAGTTTGAAGAAATGTTTCTTCTTCTTTGATGGACAAACACAAACATTAGTATCTTTGCATTTGATCTGCAAATCAGGCCTGTCACATGAAAGTTTTCCCAAAGGATTCTTCCTACTGCCCAGATACAGTTTAATCATCTTCCTTTGATCACATAACTGTGTATGAGCCTGAATCATGATCTGATACAAATGTCCCATTGGCACATCTCCAACTTTGTAATTTGATTGTTGAAGGATTAAAAACATTCGAGAGGCAAGAATCTCAGGAATAGAAGCCCAAAAAGGCTTATTTTAAATCAGGATTAGTAGTGCCTCCTAACAGGTAAAATCTAGTAGACATATTTTGGAAATGTCTTTCTAGATCTTTTCTTTGTAGTGAACAACATTTCATCTGGTAATACTCCTTTCGTGCAACTTCAAGATCATCATCCCATTTTCCTAAGAACTCATAATGCAAGAGTCCTAGGAAATCTTCCGGTGATGTGGCATCCATCAACTGGGTTCTAGCATAAGCATTGAGAGAAGCATACCAGTTTGCTAGCTTTCCCACCATTTTTGCAAGAAATGTTTCAATAACAACCCTGATTTCTGCTCCAGGAATAAGCATTTGTCCAGCTATCCATGCTCTAAATTCCAGAAATCTATTCCTGTATTGTGAAGGAGGAACATCATCCAGGGTGAAGTAATTTCCAGTAGTTTTTTTGAAATTTGTCTGCGGATTTGGCTACGGTGTTCTGGGCTGTTCAAATTCTTCTTCTGGATCATCAACTTCTTCAACTTGAGGTCCTCTAGAAGATGTAGCATCATCAGCCATCAATTGGTAGGGTATTTCATAATCCGAATCAGAGTCACTTTCTGAAGATTCAGAAGATGGACTTTCTTTTGAATCATATTCAATTGAAAAGCTGGGCATGACATTTTCAGCACATTTCTCAAAAAAGGAAGAGATAGGATTCATCATCATTAGAGGGTGTTCTGGCTCTTTTGGTGATGAGGTTGGTGAGGTATTTTTGGGTAATGATTCAGAAGGTGTTGTTTTAGGTTTCTCAGTTTAAGAGAAATGGACTATTTTTCCTTTCTTTGCTGTTGTTTCATCAGAGGACTATGTTTGAGAGGGGGTTTTTTATGAGGATTTGAATCCTTGAAAATTTGGAGGAATATTCAAAGGGGCTGTTGGTGCAGGAAATAAAGATTGGGTGGAAGAGGCTGTGTATGGTGAACTGGGAATTGAATAAGGCCTGTACAAAAGACCCAAAGGATCTGGAGAGAAGGATTTTGAAGAGGTTTGTGAGGACAACTCTTCTTTCTTTCTTTTAAGATCCTTTTCAAGTTGGTCAACCTGGGCTTTCAAGTTTAAAATTTTCGTTTCTTTCATTTGAATGCTATTCAATGTGCCTTTGTTGCTGATGATTCGCATAAGTTCCTGGTGCTTCATCTCTATCTGCCTTTGTAATTCTGTATGAACAGCTATCATTCATTTTTCAAAGGCCTGGAACTTTTTTTTCGCCAAATTCATATGTTCAGCAACTCCATCAATCTTTTCTTCAATAAGCTTCAATTTTTGATTTTGAGCACAAGCATTTTGTGTCTGCGAGTTGACTATTGCTTCAGCCGGAGTTGTTTGTCTAGGTCTGCCATCTGCATCAACAATGTTTGATTCTAGGATAAAAGGTTGCATGGTAATTTGGTTTTTTATTTCTTTGGTTAAAGGAGGAAAATCTGTGGGTTGGAACATACAGATTTGGGGTAAAGACTTTGGCTTTTGAATCTCAGCTGAGTTTTCTTTTCTTACCCATTTCAAAGCTTTTTTGTAACATGGGAGAGGAGTTGCCTTAGGTTTTGGCTGGGAAGGAGGTATTTGAGGTTTTCAAGGTTCAGGAGGAATATTTTGAGTAGCTGGTGGTTTGTACCAAGCAGGAGGAGAATATGATACAAGATAATCATATTTTCCTGAAGGTTGTCCCAGAGTGCAGATGCTTGAATCTCCATCTTCATATCTTTTTCTGAATTCCTTTTCACTATATTTTCCTGGAGACTTCTTCTTTTTCTTTTTCTTCTCATCATCATCAAAGTAGGATGCAGCATAACAATCATCACAATCACAATAATCAAAATAACAGTGACCATGACGCTTAAAAGCATAGACTGGTCTTCCAGAATTATCAAAAGAGGCTACAGGGATATTATCTTCTGGATCCCAAGGATTGATCATGAATTGTGTATTAAAAACTGTAGGAGTCTCTTGTTTTCTCCTAAAGATCGTATCAACTGATCCATCAGATCTTTTGATATGCACAGGGTCTGTACCTTGAATTGGCTCCACTATCTCATGCAACTTCTCATAATTGGTGATCCACTTTTCTGGGAATAATTTTAACAAATCATTCCTAGAAAGTTGTTTAGGTGTGTGAATGCACGTGGGAGTATTATGAGAGTCTGCTTTTATTAACAAAGCATCATTTTGGACACATGGTAATGACAAGTTGATAGCATGGTTTTGGAGACGGTAGACAATTTGGTAGTGAAGGGTGGCTACTTTGGCTGTGGAAATTTGTTCAGCACCAAGGATTTGGAGTTGGACTTTTAAAGCTGTTAAGGCATGGGGATCAGAAAGGGCCAGATTATAATTTGGGAAAAATGTAAAGAATACTGAGCTAGCATTTAAAGATGTCTCTACGGTCCCAATTACAGTATGTTGATATTGTTTATATCTAGAATCCAAAAGAGTGATCCTAGAGAAAACAGGTTGCCCTGCTCTGCCATGGTAAGAGAGTCCTAACCTTATAGCTCCAAAGTGGATATGAGTGTATCCCTGGTTTAGCCAAGTTCTTAGAAATTCTGGAGGAATTTCTAAGGTCACAAATTGTTCTGTCTGAGAGGCTGGTATATGGTGTTGATCAAAGCTGGAGGCTTGAACATATTCTTTTATAGAGGAAGTGGGTCGGTTTACAAGAGCTTTAAAAGATTGTTTCCAGTTTATTTTGGATTTTGAAAAGGCATCATAAGGGTTCAACAGGGGGAATTTTGATTCTTCAATCTTTTGATCTTCAGGAAGGTAAGTAAATTCATACAAGTAGTCGATCTTTTTCTGGGTGGTTTGGTTGATGGGGGGTGATAGGGTAACGGCAACAGACTTAGTTGGCACATACTTATAATCACATATTATAGAGGGAGTAGAAGAGGGAACAGAAGAGCTTTCTGGTTCTGTCATGTTTAAGAATTTCTTCTCTTTCAATCTTCATATGAATAACACTGCATATCCAGATGCAGTTTAAAATTATTTAAAAACTCGGGATATTGCACCTCCTCTATCCTGAGTTGAGTTTGAAGTAAGTTAGTGATTTAGTAATTAGTTAGCTATAGTTTAGTTTTAGTTAGATTTATGTAATATCCCGTATTTTTAAATATTTTTATACTGCATCGGGATATGCAGTGTTAATAATTTTTGTATATATATTATGATATTTTTACGAGTTGATATGTATTTAAAACCTACTTTAATTATTGTGTATTATTTAAAGTCCTTTAGGTAAAATTTTCCCAGGACTTTCATTTTCGGAGAAATTTTCACGTAAATATTTTATTATTAATTATTTTAAATAGATTTACGGACTTGCATGAACTCATACGTATTTTTAAATTACTAAATAAAGCCTATGTGTGTATATATTTATTTAATTAGGGTTTAATTTATTACCCTAATACTTTATTAATTATTTATTAATTTTATTGTTATTTATTTTTATTTATTATTAAATTTTAAAATATTAAATATTAAGTGTGTGGTGTATATTTAATGTGTGTAATTTAATATTATTTTATTATATAGTATAAAGTATATATATATACATATAATATGTCAAAAATCAAGTTTTTTGGAAAATTACCGAATTGCCCCCAATTTCTCTCTTCTTCCCCGATCACTTCCCCATCGCCGTCCGCCATCTGCAACTGCCGATTCCTTGCCGTTGGTGTGCCGTCCAGTGTGCCACCACCTTCCTCAGCCTTCCTCGCCGCCTGTAGCAGCCGTTTTCGGCGTCTAGAGATCAGTTTTTCGCCGGAAGCCGAGAGTTTGCATTTTCTTCTTCCCTCGCAATTCCGGCCATTGTTTTTGACACCACTGATCTCTTTCTTCTCCTTGAGCTCTGGTGAGTGTGATTCTAGCTTTGGTTTGAGCTGAATTGGTTTTCATTTCCTTAGGTTTTGAATTTTCAATTTTGGCCATATTATGGTTTTTGATTTTTTTGAACTTCAAATTGTTTGATTCATGAAAAATCCCTTCACAAATGTTGTTCCCCTTAGCTTAATATACATGTATGAATTTTTATGGAATTTTTGGAGATTATTTTGATTTTTGGGTATTTTTGAATATTTTAATATTATTTTCTAATTTTAAGAAATTAATTAAATAAATTATGAAATTGTGTTTTATGATAAATATAGGTGTTGAAATGAATTATGTAAATTTATTTGGAATTTTTATGAATTTATAAGTATTTGTTTTGAATTTAATTAGTTTATGGAATTTGGGAAAAATTAGGTTAATTATGTTTTTAATTAAAATTAATTGGTTAATTGAGTTTAATTATTGATATTATTCATAAATATGTTTAGAAAATTAATTTTGGATAATTATACTATTTTTGGTGAATTTTTGAAGTAATTATAGTATATTTATATATATAAGGGCATTTTGGTAATTTTACACAAAATTGGCTAAAAATGTAATTTAATTGGTTTTAATAGTTATTTAAGGTATAAAAATGATTTCTACAAATTATTTAGTATTTTTAACTAATTAAAACTATTTTTCGTGAATTATTTTCAATTATATATATAATATACGATTTTACTAATAAAATTAGTTTTATCGATTTTTAATGTTTTTTAAGGCCAATTATGTAATTTTTACCTATAAAATGAATTTCTATGTTATAAGGGTATTTTTGGTATTTCTGAAATTATTCTGTGTTTATGGACCCCGATCGGTAGACTGTAGTTTGGAGTCCGACCGAAGGGTTGTGGATGAGTTGTTGTGCCTATTTTTCGAAGTGTATTTCTTTGCAAGGCCGGCTCTACTCTTTGAGTAGAGAGATGTCCGTTTTACAAGGGAGGTTCTGCCGAATTTTTGGTAGAATTCTCGTAAAACGTGATGTCCGGTCGATCCCTAATCTCAATTCTGTGTTTAATATTCTAGATTGAGTTCTAGGATTTTCTGTTAGGTTTATTCTGATTCTGTCATTATTGTTTGTTTAGTTGTGCCGAGACCGAGGCCTAGTGGACCAGGCCCGTCAGACCCATCTCGTGGAACGCACTAAGTGTGAGTTGCTATTTTATATATGTGTTTAGGATGCATGATTTTAGAAATATATGTTTTATTTTGATTAAATATGCATAAATAATGTGATTTGTATTTAAGTATATTTTTAGTTTATTTTTGGTATATATTAAATTATATGCATGTTTTATTAATAAATTATATTTAAAATGTTTTTAAATATATTTCTAGCTTAATTTGTAATTTGATTAGATTTATTTGATGTATATATACTCGAAATATACTTGGTTTACTTTTGGTATATTTTCAGTATATATATGGTTTATATTGTTATGTTATTTAAATTCATGCATCATTTATTTGTGAATGAATGTTTTATATTTATTAATGAAGGATATCAATAGAACGTGCTACCTAATGGGCAGCACTAGGACCGAGTACGTACCGGTACGCTTATAGCATTTAGGCTATATTACTAACCTATTTGGGGATATTGATTGGTTATGATAATTTGATGTGTGATATATGGTTTGGGGGTGTGATTGCTGGAGCTCGGTTGACCAAGTGTCTCGAGGCCAATCACACTGACAGTCAGACTGCTGGAGCTCGATTGACTTAGTGTCTCAGGGCCAATCTACTGTCTAAATGGACTAAGTGGATATATTTGGATTAAGTGAGCCTGTATGGCTAGAGTGTTGTCTAACACTGTTTGAGGTTGCGATATCATAGGGTTCTATTTGATCCTTCATAAATGATGATTTTCTATAAAATATATATAAAATGATTTTATTGCATCTGTGTGTATTTGCCTGTATATATACATATTAGATATATACTGTTGACTATATGCATTGTCATTTAGCATGCATGTATATATATTATAGTAATTCACTCAGTGAGGTCTGACTCCCCTCCGTTGACTATTTTTCAGGAGAGTCATCATCCTCAAACCTCAGTAGCAGGCTTGTACGCCGGATTTCTTCCGCCCCGGCTTCTTTGTGTAAACTGCTTCCTTGAGTCTTGAGTTTTATTTTATCTAGACACTGCAGTAGTCATTAAATATTTAAAGAGATGTTGTATTATGTATTTGAACTGGATTTGTATTAAAAGAGTTTATATATATGTAATGATGAGGATTTGATTTAAATCCAGTTGATACATATGCTATTATTATATTTGTGATTTTTTTTATTTCTGCTGCATTATATATTATTATTATTATTATTATTATTGCATGTTTTATTTTCTTTTTAGGCTTGCTACGGGTTTCGGATTCGAAAGAATTCCTATTCCCTAGCGCTGGTCATGACCCCTGTTTCGGGTCGTGATAAAGTTGGTATCAGAGCAGAGTTCTATGTCAGGGCTTAGTTGTGTGAGTTGTGGCCCTAGTTTTAAAGTTGTGTTTTCTGTTGAACTACTGCAGTGAATTAGGTTCGAGTATGTCTTGATAAGTATTCCTTGCTTTAGTTTTCTGCGTTATTCCTTCATTGTCTATTTTGTCTGAATCGTTCTGTTGTGTTTTCAGAATGAGGAGGCGAGCGCGTGTCACTCCATCGGTCGTTGAGGCCGAGGATGATGAGTCTTTTCAGGATGAGGTTTTACCTCCTAAGCAGCCAGTTAGACGTAGAGGTCGTGGCAGAGGTAGACCTCGAGGAGCGGCAGGTCACCGTAGGCAGAGAGAGTTACAGGACGAGGAGCCTATAGAGCCTGAATTTGATGTTCCTGTGCCTCCAGTCATTCAGCCTGTTCAGCCTGCCTATCAGCAGGGTATGTCTAACCCTGAGGCAGCTTTGTTCTATGCCAGAGTTGGCAAGATTGCTTTTGACGGTACTTCCGATCCGTTAGATTTTCTGCACGCGATTGAGATGAGGACTCGGATTGCTCATACCGAGTATCAGCGGATTATGATCATCGAGTTGTCTGTAGAGGGACCAACCTTAGATTGGTTCATTCAGATGATCCAGCCTTACATGATGACGATGACCTGGGCTTAGTTTCGATAGCGATTTATGAGGAGATTCTATCCAAAGCCTCTTCGTATGAGCTATCATCTCCGATTGACCAGCATTTCTCATGGTGATCGATCTATAGAGGAGTACACCCGAGAGTTTCTTCGGCTGGGTAGATATGCAGAGAATCTGATGCGAGACCAGTATTTTGCTGTCACTACATATGTCACCGGATTGGGTTCAGCATTTGCTGGTATGCCTACAGCAGGCCTTACTCTGGAGTCTGTGATTGAGTTGGCCAAGGAGATTGAGTTAAGGCTAGTTAGGCAGGGAGCGATGCCTGATTATTACTAGCTAGGAGTTCAGTCGAGTGGATTGCAGGCTACTTCGTACTCTAGTTTTCAGGTTGGTTCGAGTAGTCAGCAGCGAAGTCAGACTCAGTAGAGTTAGAGGCAGCAGCAGCGAGTGCATCGGAGCAGTAGACATGGCCGTGGAGGTCAGCATAGGTCGTTCAGATTTGGGTCAGGTGCTTCGAGCAGCAGTAATGGTCATAGTTCTGGATCAGCGACCAGTGTATGCCAGACCTGCGGTAAAGTCCATCAGGGACCGTGTTACCTGACACCACTGACATGCTTCAGATGTGGGCAGACAGGACATTTTGCCAGATCGTGTCCTTACTCCAGATATCAGCAACCGCAGATTTCGTGATTCCCACAGCAGTCGATTGCTAGTGCTGCACCTGTGCCATTTCAGTTACCTCCAGCCCAGCATCAGAGTTCCACTCAGCTTGTTCCACAGCAGATTCGAGGTAGAGGTACTAGAGGAGGTGCCAGAGGTATTGGCCAGGCTTTTACCAGTCAGCAGGGAGGTCGAGGTCAGGCTAGAGTCTTCCATCTCACTCAATAGGATGCTCAGGCATCTAATGCAGTCGTGGCAGGTATTGTTTCTGTTTGTTACCTGGATGTTTGGGTTTTGTTTGATCCGGGTGCCACGCATTCGTTTGTTTCTCCTGTTTTTGCTTCTAAATCTTGTTGGCAAGCTTCGAGGATGGCTTTTCCTTTGTCTGTTGCCACTCCTCTGAGCGATTCCTTGGACACCGATATTGTTCTTTCTGGTTGTCCAGTTCTCATGGGAGATAGAGAATTACCCGCTGATTTAATTCTGTTGGATGTGATGGAGTTTGATGTTATTTTGGGAATGGATTGGTTATCTCAGTACTATGCCATGGTAGATTGCAGGAATAAAGAGGTGACGTTCATAATTCCTAGTAAAGAAGAGTTTAAGTTTATGGGTGATAGGAGTTCAGCACCTCATAATCTTATTTCTACTATTACGGTTAGGAAGTTATTGAAGAAAGGTTGTCAGGGGTTTTTGGCATTGGTCAGGGATACTTCAGTGGAGAAGTTATCACTCACAGATGTTCCTGTTACTTGTGAGTTTCCTTATGTTTTTCCCGAGGAGTTACCAGGTTTACCACCTCACAAGGAGATTGAATTCTGTATAGATGTGGTTCCAAGTACTACTCATATATATATGCCACCCTACAGAATGGCTCCTGCAGAGTTAAAAGAGTTGAAGGAGCAGTTGCAAGAGTTGTTGGACAAAGGTTTTATCAGACCTAGTGCTTCTCCTTAGGGTGCACTAGTTCTGTTTGTGAAGAAGAAGGATGGTACCCTGAGACTGTGCATTGACTACAGAGAGCTGAATAAGGTGACAGTGAAGAACAAGTATCCTCTCACGAGGATAGATGACCTATTTGATCAGCTACAAGGTGCACAGTTCTTTTCTAAGATTGACTTGAGGTCGGGTTATCATCAGCTGCGGATTAGTGAAGCTGATATTCCTAAGACAGCATTCCGCACGCGATATGGTCATTATGAGTTTCTGGTGATGTCTTTTGGTTTGACTAATGCACCAGCAGCTTTTATGGACTTGATGAATAGGGTATTCAGACCGTATATGGATCAATTTATGGTAGTCTTCATCGATGATGTACTGGTTTATTCAAGGAGTATGGAGGAGCATGTATATCACTTGAGGATTGTACTACAGACATTGAGAGATCATCAGCTTTATGCTAAATTCTCAAAGTGTGATTTCTGGATGGAGAGTGTTTCTTTTCTTGGACACATGGTGTCTAAAGAAGGTATCCAGGTTGATCCACAGAAGATTGAAGCAGTGTCTAAGTGGCCTAGACCAACTTCTGTTACTGAGATTCAGAGTTTTCTGGGTTTAGCCGAGTATTATAGGCGGTTTGTGCAGGATTTTTCTAGAATAGCAGCCCCTATGACTTGCTTGACTCAGAAGAATGTTAGATTCGAGTGGTCAGAAGCTTGTGAGAATAGTTTCCAATTATTGAAGGAGAAGTTGACCACAGCACCAGTGTTAGCTTTGCCTAATAGTGTGGAAAAGTTCACAGTTTATTGTGATGCCTCTAGAATTTGCCTTGGTTGTGTGCTGATCCAGAATGGAAGGGTGATAGCCTATGCTTCAAGGCAGTTGAAGAAGCATGAGCAGAACTATCCTACACATGACCTTGAGATGGCTGCAGTGATCTTTGCTTTGAAGATTTGGAGACATTATCTGTACGGGGTGACTTGTGAGATTTTTACTGATCACAAGAGCCTTAAGTACATTTTTCAGCAGAGAGATTTGAATATGAGGCAGAGAAGATGGTTAGAATTGTTAAAGGATTATGACTGTGAGATTCTATATCATCCGGGTAAAGCTAATATGGTAGCAGATGCCTTGAGTAGAAAGTCCTCAAGCAGTCTTGCTCACATCGGTGTTGAGAGGAGACCATTGATCCAGGAGTTACATCTGATGGTGGATCAAGGTCTGATGATGAAGATCAGTAGATCAGGTGGACTGCTAGCTCAGTTTAAAGTGCGATCTGTACTAAGGGATAGGATTAAAGTAGCTCAGAGCCGATATCCTATTCTAGAAGAGCTTGCAGAGAATGTCAGAGCAGGGAAGTTCACTGATTTCACACTCGATGATGATGGTATGTTATGGATCAGTGGTAGATTGTGTGTTCCTGATGTAGATGATTTGAGAGAAGAGATCCTAGAGGAAGCACATTCTACAGCTTATAGCGTACATCCAAGTGTCACTAAGATGTACCATAGTATCAGAGACTTATACTGGTGGGATGGATTGAAGAAGGATGTCACCAATTATGTTGCTAAGTGTCTGACGTGTCAGCAAGTGAAAGCTGAGCATCAGAAGCCTTTTGGGAAGCTTCAGCCTCTTCCTATTCCCGAGTGGAAGTGGGAAAGGATAGCTATGGATTTTGTGGTCGGTTTACCTCGTTCAAAGGATGGATACGATTCCATTTGGGTGATTGTAGATAAGTTGACGAAGTCTGCACATTTCTTACCTATGAAAGCCACTTATTCTATTGCTAGATTGGCGAAGCTGTACGTGAAGCATATTATGTGCCTTCATGGAGTACCTGTGTCCATTGTGTTAGATAGAGGTTCAGTGTTTACTTCTCATTTTTGGCAGAAGTTACAGGAAGCGATGGGCACTAGGTTGGACTTCAGTACTGCTTTTCATCCTTAGACAGATGGTCAGTCTAAGAGGACGATCCAGACATTGGAAGATATGTTGAGGATGTGTGTCCTGGATTTGGGAGGTAGTTGGGATGATCATTTGCCACTCGTTGAGTTTGCATATAATAGCAGCTAACATAGCAGTATTGGTATGGCATCGTACGAGGTGTTATATGGAAGGAAGTGTAGATCCCCTTTGAGTTGGGATGAGATTGGTGAGAGAGCTTTGACTAGACCTGAGATGGTTCAGGATGCTGCAGAGAAAGTCGTCGTGATTAAGTGAAGATTAGAGACCGCAGTTAGTAGACAGAAGAGCTATGTGGATCCTAGGCGCAGAGATGTGGAGTTTCAGGTTGGAGATTTCATTTTTCTGAAAGTATCTCCAATGAAGGGTGTGATGAGATTTGGCAGGAAGGGTAAGTTAGCACCGAGATATATCAGACCGTTTGAGATTCTAGAGAGAGTTGGCACTGTTGCATATCGGTTGGATTTGCCTCCGAGTATGTCACAAGTGCATCCAGTATTTCATATCTTGATGTTGAGGAAGTATATCTCAGACCCTTCACACATGTTGCAGCCCGACAGTGTAGAAGTGAGTGAAGATTTGACGTTTATGGAAGAACCTGTGGCGATCGTTGACTATCAAGTTCGACAGTTGCGGTCGAAGCAGATTCCGATGGTCAAGGTTCTGTGGCGTAGCGATAAAGTTGAGGAGGATACGTGGGAGACTGAAGCTAAGATGTGAGCTTCTTACCCGTATCTCTTTCCTTCTTGATCCTGTTTTCTGGAATTCGGGGACGACTTCTTGTAAGGGAGGAAGACTGTAATATCCCGTACTTTTAAATATTTTTATACTGCATCGGGATATGCAGTGTTAATAATTTTTTATATATATATTATGATATTTTTATGAGTTGATATGTATTTAAAACCTATTTTAATTATTTTGTATTATTTAAAGTCCTTTACGTAAAATTTTCCCGGGACTTTCATTTTCGGAGAAATTTTCACATAAATATTTTATTATTAATTATTTTAAATAAATTTATGGACTTGCATGAACTCATATGTATTTTTAAATTACTAAATAAAGCCTATGTGTGTATATATTTATTTAATTAGGGTTTAATTTATTACCCTAATACTTTATTAATTATTTATTAATTTTATTGTTATTTAATTATTGTTATTTATTTTTATTTATTATTAAATTTTAAAATATTAAATATTAAGTGTGTGGTGTATATTTAATGTGTGTAATTTAATATTATTTTATTATATAGTATAAAGTATATATATATACATATAATATGTCAAAAATCAAGTTTTTTGGAAAATTACCGAATTGCCCCCAATTTCTCTCTTCTTCCCCGATCACTTCCCCATCGCCGTCCGCCATCTGCAACTGCCAATTCCTTGTCATTGGTGTGCCGTCCAGTGTGCCACCACCTTCCTCAGCCTTCCTCGTTGCCTGTAGCAACCGTTTCCGGCGTTTGGAGATCGATTTTTGGCCGAAAGTCAAGAGTTTGCATTTTCTTCCTCCCTGGCGATTTCAGCCACCGTTTTTGACACCGCTGATCTCTTTCTTCTCCTTGAGCTCCATTGAGTGTGATTCTAGCTTTGATTTGAGCTGAATTGGTCTTGATTTGCTTAGGTTTCGAATTTTCAATTTCGGCCATATTATGGTTTTTCATTTTTTTGAACTTCGAATTGTTTAATTCATGAAAAATCCCTTCACAAATGTTGTTCCCTTTAGCTTAATCTACATGTATGAATTTTTTTGGAATTTTTGGAGATTATTTTTATTTTTGGGTATTTTTGAATATTTTAATATTATTTTCTAATTTTCGGAAATTAATTAAATAAATTATGAAATTGTGTTTTATGATAAATATAGGTGTTGAAATGAATTATAGAAATTTATTTGGAATTTTTATGAATTTCTATGTATTTATTTTGAATTTAATTAGATTATGGAATTTTGGGAAAATTAGGTTAATTATGTTTTTAATTAAAATTAATTGGTTAATTGAGTTTAATTATTGATATTATTGATAAATATGTTGAGAAAATTAATTTTTGGATAATTATACTATTTTTGGTGAATTTTTGAAGTAATTATAGTATATTTATATATATAAGGGCATTTTGGTAATTTTACATAAAATTGGCTAAAAATGTAATTTAATTGGTTTTAATAGTTATTTAAGGTATAAAAATGATTTCTAAAAATTATTTAGTATTTTTAACTAATTAAAACTATTTTTCGTGAATTATTTTCAATTATATATATAATATACGATTTTACTAATAAAATGAGTTTTATCGATTTTTAATGTGTTTTAAGGCCAATTATGTAATTTTTACCTATAAAATGAATTTCTATGTTATAAAGGTATTTTTGGTATTTCTGAAATTGTTCTGTGTTTGTGGACCCCAATCGATAGACTGTAGTTTGGAGTCTGATCGAGGGGTTATGGATGAGTTGTTGTGCCTGTTTTTCGAAGTGTATTTCTTTGTAGGGCCGGCTCTACTCTTTGAGAAGAGAGATATCCGTTTTATAGGGGAGGTTCTACCGAATTTTCGATAGAATTCTCGTAAAACGTGATGTCCGGTCGATCCCTAATCTCGATTCTATGTTTAATATTCTAGATTGAGTTCTAGGATTTTCTGTTAGGTTTATTCTAATTTTGTCGTTATTGTTTGTTTAGTTGCGCCGAGACCGAGGCCTAGTGGACCAGACCCGTCGGACCCATCTCGTGGAGCGCACTAAGTGTGAGTTGCTATTTTATAAATATGTGTTTAGAATGCATGATTTTAGAAATATATGTTTTATTTTGATTAAATATGCATAAATAATGTGATTTGTATTTAAGTATATTTTTAGTTTATTTTTGGTTTATTTTTGGTATATATTAAATTATATGCATGTTTTATTAATAAACTATATTTAAAATGTTTTTAAATATATTTCTAGCTTAATTTGTAATTTGATTAGATTTATTTGACGTATATATACTTGAAATATACCTGGTTTACTTTTGGTATATTTCCAGTATATATATGGTTTATATTGTTATGTTATTTAAATTCATGCATCATTTATTTGTAAATGAATGTTTTATATTTATTAATGAAGGATATCAATAGAACGTGCTACCTAGTGGGCAGCACTAGGACCGAGTACGTACCGGTACGCTTATAGCATTTAGGCTATATTACTAACCTATTTGGGGATATTGATTGGTTATGATTATTTGATGTGTGAGATATGGTTTGGAGGTGTGATTGCTGGAGCTTGGTTGACCAAGTGTCTCCGGGCCAATCACACTGATAGTCAGACTACTGGAGCTCGGTTGACTTAGTGTCTCAGGGCCAGTCTATTGTCTAAATGGACTAAGTGGATATATTTGGATTAAGTGAGCCTGTATGACTAGAGTGTTGTCTAACACTGTTTGAGGTTGCGATATCATAGGGTTCTATTTGATCCTTCATAAACGATGATTTTCTATGAAATATATATAAAATGATTTTATTGCATCTGTGTGTATTTGCCTGTATATATACATATTAGATATATAATGTTGACTGTATGCATTGTCATTTAGCATGCGTGTATATATATTATAGTAATTCACTCAGTGAGGTCTGACTCCCCTCCGTTGACTATTTTTCAGGAGAGTCATCATCTTCAGACCTCAGTAGTAGGCCTGTACGCCAAATTTCTTCCGCCCCAGCTTCTTTGTGTAAACTGCTTCCCTGAGTCTTGAGTTTTATTTTATCTAGACACTGCAGTAGTCATTAAATATTTAAAGAGATGTTGTATTATGTATTTGAACTGGATTTGTATTAAAAGAGTTTATATATATGTAATGATGAGGATTTGATTTAAATCCAGTTGATAAATATGCTATTATTATATTTATGATTTTTTTTAATTTTCGCTGCATTATATATTGTTATTATTATTATTGCATGTTTTGGTTTCTTTTTAGGCTTGCTACGGGTTCCGGATTCGAAAGAATTCTATTCCCTAGCGTCGGTCATGGCCCCTGTTTCGGGTCGTGACAATTTAGTTGTTTGTTAGTTGATTTTGGTTAGTTTTAGGTTGATTTGTGATTTTTGTTAATTATGAGTTATTTATTTAATTTTTGCAGAACTTATTTTAATTATTTGGGTAATTCTTGGTTGATCTATATATATATATATATATATATATATATATATATATATATATATATATATATACATTAGCTTATCTAAGTTATTGGACTTAGTTTTGGTTAACAGTATATAAAAATTAATTTAGATTAATTAAATTGATTTTTATGGAATTTTAGTATATTTATTTAGGTATTTTTAAGTTTTATGTATATTTTGTTAATATGGTTACTTAATTATTTTTAGTTGAATATTTGAGTTAATTAGTGTTAGTATATTATGTTAGTAATTTTAGTAGTGATAAAATAATTTTTGATAATTTATCTAATTTTTTTAGAAATTATTATATTATGTAAATTTTGATATAATAGGTAAATAGTGTGTTTTTGTTGATATTATAATTAAATACTATGTTTTAGTTAATTTTGAGATAAAATGTGGGATTAAAATAATTTTTAAAAATTATTTATTATTTGTAGTTAATTAATATTAACTATTCAAAATTAAATTATTTATTGTTTTGTGGTTCGAATGAGTTTTTAATTAATATTATAGTATATTTAATCTAGATGGGCAATTATAGTTTGAATTTGTCTATTTTATGTTGAATTTTTGGAAAGTTGGATTATTATTAATATTATATTATTATTTGAAATTTTATTAAATTATGGTGGAAAATAATTTTATTTAGTGTTTTAAAAATTAAATAAATTATATTATGATTTATTATTATTTTTGGTGATTTACAAAATTAATATTTAGTATTTGCTTATTTGTATTTTTGGTGAACCTCGGTTGGGAATTGTGTAGTTTGGGATTCCAACCTGAGGTGTTGTGCCACTGTGAATTTTGAAGTGTGTTTATTTATAGGATTGACTCTACTTCGGTAGAGGGATGTTTGTTTTACAAAGAAAACTCTGCTGAATTTTCGGTAGATTTCTCGTAAAATGTGACACTGGGTCAATTCTAAAATTTTTATTCTGAGTTCGAATCGAGTCTTCCTTAGAAACTTTAGAAGTTAGGTTTCTATTTTCTGATTGTCATTTTCTTTTTTTGTCTTTTAGCTGTCCCTCCAGTCGCATATACCAGTCAAGGTCGAACATGACGTGCCAAAGGAGCACCTTTATCTTGTAAGATAATATTTGATTTGAGTGTCAGATTTTTAATTTTAAATTATGTTAAATTCTTATGAATTTAATTTTATTAGATTCTAGTCAGCATTATTCATATGATCTTGCATGATTTAATTTATAGTTGATTTATTTTATTTTATTTATTTAGTTATTTTATTTATTGTAATTTTCATTGTTTTATTTATTTTCTTTTATTTTTAAATCAACCACGGTAGAACGGGCTACCTGATGGGTTTCATCAGGATCGTGTGTGCACTGGTAAAAGATGTGATTATTTAATTATATTACTTGGGCCGAAGGTCTATTGATGTTTTGCTCTCGGAGACCGCCAGTAGTATAATATTTGCTTATTTAATAAATACCGAGACCAAAGGTCTGGTGATGCTTTGCTCTCAGACATTGCCAGTATAAATTTTAGTTTATATTTATTAAATCATTGGGGCCGATGGTCTAGTAGTGCTTTGCTCTCGGACACCGCTAGTGATATTGGATTAAGAGATATGACTGCGACTGTGTATCCTAGTGATGCCTTGCTCTCGAGATCTAGCAGTCGTAGATATAAGTGAGTCATATGACTATTAAAAATTTATAAATCAGGTTTTATCAAATTTTTATATTGAAATGATTTAAAAAGGCATTTAAATATTTATTTCTTCTCCTTTAAAAATGGATTTATTATATGCATACCATATGGTTGAAATAAAATTATATTATATTATATTTCCATAAAATTTATTTTAATGAGGTTTTCAAATCGCATTCATTTCTTTATTAACTTACTCAGTGAGGTCTAACTCCCCTCAATTAATTTTTTTTCCAAGAGTTTGGGAGTTTACTGTTAGGCCTACTTCTCTTTGCCGTGTAGCTTCATCACCGGCTATTCTACGTAGGTCTATTTAGTTGTGTTGTATTTACTTTCGTGTACCGCAATAGAGAAAATTGTATAAATGCATACTTTATTTGAAATTTCATGTATTTAAAATTTATGTACTGAGATACTATTTGTATAACCAATGTTTATTTATTTTATTCTTTGAACTAATATTATGGTTTAAATTATATTGAGAAAAATTAGTTCTATAATGTGCATTATGATTTTGTTATTTATTATAGGGTTTCAAAGTTAAATATTACGCGATTTTATTTTAAGGCTTACTATGGGTTTTAGTAGCTTTATGCTTTCCCATTCCCTAATGCCGATCACGTGCCCCTGAGTTCGAGTTGTGACAGGAGGAATCTAGGAGCCAGCCAACTCAGCATGCTTGAATTATATTTTGTTGGATATGCTATCTAGTAGTAGCATACAAATTACATTGACTTCGCCTGTTAACATGATGACTACACATGACAATGTAGTGTTTTCTTGTTTGGCCAAGAATCTTGAACATTTCACATCTTATAATTATAGGGTGATTGGTTTAGTTGGTAATTAGCTAAAATTTAGCTATTTGATGAAATTATAAACGAGATAATATCACTAATGGGCCAACTTTGACGCATTAATTTTGCTTTTGATTTTCCCTCATTTTTCTTTTTAAAAGTGGATTTATGTGTTTTGAAAAGTGGCCTATTTATGAAAAGTTGGTCTCATTGTTGGTGTTTAGCGTGTTTTCATTTTGGCTTTTTTAAAGCTTAAGAATTGTTTGACATTTTAAGTCAAACATTAAATGAAAAATTCATTTAATCTTAATTTGAATATCATGAGATTAAAAAATTAATTAATTCAAGTATATTTCTTCCAATGAATTTTATTTAAAATTTATATATAATTTATATTTTTTTTATAAACAATGAATATATTGTCTCAAAAGTAGCTATTATTATTATTATAGTCTTGTAGAATTATTTTTATATTATGGTGAGAATTATAAATTCATATTTCATTAACGATTAACTATGATATCATTTTATTTCTAATTCTTGATCAAAGAAGATACCTTTTTTGTTGTTTGTTGTTGTTGTTTATTGTCTTTCAGTTGTTGTTTCTTATTTTTTCTGTTGTTTTCCAGTTGTTGCTTCTATTTTTCTGTAGTGTTGATTTCTTTAGTGTTGTTGCTTTTTATTTTTAGTACTGTTACTTTTTTTTTTTAGTATTGTTGCTTGTTATTTTTCAGTGTTATTTCTTTTGTTGTTTTATTTTATTTTTTTGTTATAAATACACCATAAAGATTGTAAATGTGTTGCATATTCATGATCAATAAGTTTATGATAATTAAAAAAAAACTTGTTAGACATTTTAATAAATAAATCAAAATAAAAAGAATAAAAATCTTTGTTCTTTTGTCATGACCCAAACCGGAAGTCATGACTGGCGCTAGGGAATGGGAATTCTTTTGAATCTGAAACTCATAACAAGCCTTAAAAATAAAAGCACATACAGTAAATAAATAAAAAGTACGACTGAATTAAAATTTTTCAAATTATATATGAATATAAATACTCAATAACCTTTCATAAATAAAAAAAATGTTCATACAATATACTGGATACAAAGTATCAAAAATAAAATAATACTCTTATGATACAATAACACTACTACTGTAGTTTCTAGAATACAAATTAGAATTTAAATATAAATTTACATAAAATAGTCAAGACGGAAGAACACCGGTGAAGAGCTCTACTACTAAGGTCTGACAATATAAGATCTCCTGAAAAAAATAATTGAAGGGGGGGGGGGGGTCAGATCTTACTGAGTGAATTATTATAATATATATACTTGTATTCTAAACCATAACATTCAGACATCCATATACACACACACACACACACACACACACACACACATTTCACACAAATGCCAAACTTTGCTTTTATATATATAATAAATGCAGAAAATGTTTATTTTAATACATAAAGGATCAAATGGAACCCTATTTAATCGTAACATCAATCAACATGTCACGACCCAAAACAGGGGCCATGACCGGCGCTAGGGAACGGGAATTCTTTCGAATCCGGAACCCGTAGCAAGCCTAAAAAATAAAATAAAAATGCAATAATAACCATAAAAATATAATATGCAGCGGAAAATAAAATCATAAATATTACAATATCATCAATATCAACTGGATTCAATTCAAAACTCATCACATCACATATATAATCTCATAAATGTATAATCTTTATACAAATCCAGTTTTACTATAATACATCTCTTTAAAATAAAGTACATAAAATCCAATACTTTAATTTACAACTACTGCAGTGTCTAGATAAAATAAATAAGACTCAAGTATACAATTTACATAAAGAAGCCGGGGCGGAAGAAATCCGGCGTATCGACCTGCTACTGAGGTCTGAGGAAGTTGACTCTCCTGAAAAATAGTCAACGGAGGGGAGTCAGACCTCACTGAGTGAATTACTATAATATATATACATACACTCTAAGTGATAATGCATACAGTCAACAGTATATGAGTAATATGTATATATACAGGCAATTTCATACAGATGCAGAAAAATCATTTTATATATTTTGTCTGAAAATCAACTTTTATGAAGGATCACATAGAACCCTAGAATATCGCAACCTCAGAAAATAGTGTTAAACAACACTCTAGCCATACAGGCTCACTGATTCCAAATATATCCACTTAATCCATATGGACAGTAGACTGGCCCCGAGACACTAAGTCAACCGAGCTCCAGCAGTCTAACTGCCAGTGTGATTGGCCCCGAGACACTTGGTCAACCGAGCTCCAGCAATCACACCCACAAACCACATCTCACATATATCAATAATCATAATCAAATCGATATCCATAAATAGTCAGTAATAAAGCCTAAATACTATAGGCGTACCGGTACGTACTCGGTCCTAGTGCTGCCCACTAGGTAGCACGTTCTATTGATATCCTTCATTAATAAATAATAAAACATTCATTCACAAATACATGATGCATGGATATAAATGAAATAGCAATATAAACCATATATATACCGAAAATATACCAAACATAAACCAGGTATATTTTGAGTATATATACGTCAAATAAATCCAATCAAATCATGAATTAAACTAAAAATATATTTAAAAACATTTTAAATATATTTTATTAATAAAACATGTATATAATTTATTATATACCAAAAATATACTTGAATATAAATCATGTTATTTATGCATATTTAGTCAAAATAAAACATGCATTTTCTAAATCATGCATCCTAAGCATATATATATAATATAGTAACTCACCTAATGCGCTCCACGAGACAGGTCCGACGGGCCTGGTCCACTAACCCTCGGTCTCGGCGCAACTAAACAAGAAATAATTAATCGACATCAGAATAACCCTAACAGAAATCCTAGAATTCAATCTAGAGTATTAAAATACGGGAACAGAATTAGGGTTCGACTGGATATCACGTTTTACGAGAATTCTACCGGAAATCCAACAGAACCTCCCCTGTAAAACGGACATCTCTCTACTCAAAAGAGTAGAGCCGACCCTGCAAAGAAAATACACTTCAAAAATAAACACCACAATCAAGCACAACCCCTCGGTCGGACTCTAGACTACAATCTGTCGACCGGGGTCCACAAACACAGAATATATATTCAAATATACCAAAAATATCCTTAAATCATAAAAATACATTTTCATACGTAGAAATTACATAATAAATCTTGAAACACTGTAAAAACCGATTAAAACTCATTTTATTAGAAAAACCGTATATTATATATATAATTGAAAATAATTCCCGGAAAATAGTTTTAATTAGTTAAAAATACTAAATATTTTGTAGAAATCATTTTTATACCTTAAATAAATATTAAAACCAATTAAATTACATTTTTAGACAATTTAGGGTAAAATTACCAAAATACCCCTATATATATATATAACTAAATTACTTCAAAAATTCACCAAAAATCATACAATTATCCAAAATTAATTTTCTCAACATATTTATCAATAATATCAATATTTAAACTCAATTAACCAATTAAATTCAAATAACAACACAATTAACTTAATTTTACAAAATCTAAACTTCAATAATTAAAAATAAATACTTAGAAATTCATAAAAATTCCAAATAAATTTCTATAATTCATTTCAACACCTAATTCAACCATAAACTCCAATTTCATAATTTAAATAATTAATTTCCGAAAATTCGAAAATAATATTAAAATATTCAAAAATACCCAAAAATCCAAACAATCTCCAAAAATTCTACAAAAATTCATACATGAAGATTAAACTACCAGGAACAACATTTGTGAAGGAAGTTTCCATGAATCATCCAAATCGAAGCTCAAAAAAATTGAAAACCAAAAGTGGCCGAAAACTTCAACTCAAAACCTAAGCAATTCTAGACCATTTTAGCTCAAACCAAAGCTAGAATAACACTCACCGGAGCTCAAGGAGAAGATAGAGACCGGCGGTGTCGAAAACGGTGGCCGGAGGAGGGAGAAACGACGGTGAGAAGAAATGGTGGCGTCGGGCACCCACGGGAGAAGAAGAAGAAGAAGAAGAAAAAGAAAAAGAAAGAAAAGGAAAGAGAAAGAAAAAGAAAAAGAAAGAAAAAGGAAAAGAAAAAAGAAAAAAAAAGAAAAAAAATAAAATAATTAAATATTAATAAATAATTAATAATAAAATAATAAATTTTAATAATTTAATAATAAATAAAATAATCAAATAATAATAAATAATAATAATAAAATATTAGGGTAATAATAAACCCTAATTAAATAAATATACACACACAAGCTTTATTTAATAACTTAAAAATATGTATGAGTTCATGCAAACCCGTAAATACATTTAAAATAATTAATAATACATTGTTTACGTGGAAATTTCCCCGAAAATGAAAGTCCCGGGAAAATTTTACGTAAAATACTGAAAATAATAGACAGTAATTAAAATAGGTTTAAAATACATATCAACTCATAAAAACATCGTATAATGCATAAAAATTATTGACACTGTATATCCCGGTACAGTGTAAAAATATTTTTAAAAAAAACACGGGATATTACAGTCTTCCCCCCTTACAAGAATTCATCCCCGAATTCCAAAAACAAGATTACAGAATCAGGAAGGAAAGAGATACGGGTAAGAAGCTCGCATCTCAGCTTCAGTCTCCCACGTATGCTCTTCAACTCTGTCACTACGCCACAAAACCTTGACCATCGGAATCTGCTTCGATCGCAACTATCGAACTTGAAAATCAACGATCGCCACAGGTTCTTCCACAAACGTCAAATCTTCACTCACTTCCACCCTGTCAGGTTGCAACACGTGTGAAGGATCTGAGATATACTTCCTCAACATCGAGATATGAAATACTGGATGCACTTGTGACATACTCGGAGGCAAATCCAACCGATATGCAACAGTGCCAATTCTCTCCAGAATCTCAAACGGTCCAATATATCTCGGTGCTAACTTACCCTTCCTGCCAAATCTCATCACACCCTTCATCGGAGATACTTTCAGAAAAACGAAATCTCCAACCTGAAACTCCACATCTTTGCGCCTAGGATCCGCATAACTCTTCTGTCTGCTAACTGCGGTCTCTAACCTGCGCTTGATCACGGCAACTTTCTCTGCAGCATCTTGAACCATCTCTGGTCCAGTCAAAGCTCTCTCACCAATCTCATCCCAACTCAACGGGGATCTACACTTCCTTCCATACAACGCCTCATACGGTGCCATACCAATACTGCTATGGTAGCTGTTATTATATGCAAACTCAACAAGCGACAAATGATCATCCCAGCTACCTCTCAAATCCATGACACACATCCTCAACATATCTTCCAGTGTCTGGATCGTCCTCTCAGACTGACCATCTGTCTTAGGATGAAAAGCAGTACTGAAATCCAACCTAGTGCCCATCGCTTCCTGCAACTTCTGCCAAAAATGAGAAGTAAACACCGAACCTCTATCTGACACAATGGACACAGGTACCCCATGAAGGCACACAATATGCTTCACGTACAACTTCGCCAATCTAGCAACTGAATATGTGGCTTTCACAGGCAAGAAATGTGCAGACTTCGTCAATCTGTCTACAATCACCCAGATGGAATCGTATCCATCCTTCGAACGAGGTAAACCAACTACAAAATCCATAGCTATCCTTTCCCACTTCCATTCGGGAATAGGAAGAGGCTGAAGCTTCCCAGAAGGCTTCTGATGTTCGGCTTTCACTTGTTGACACGTCAAGCACTTACCAACATAATCAACAACATCCTTCTTCAATCCATCCCACCAGTATAGATCTCTGATACTGTGGTACATCTTAGTAACACCAGGATGAACGCTGTAGGCTGTAGAATGTGCTTCCTCTAGGATCTCTTCTCTCAAATCATCCACATCAGGAACACACAATCTACCACTGATCCACAACACACCATCATCATCGAGTGTGAAATCAGTGAACTTCCCTGCTCTGACATTCTCTGCAAGCTCTTCCAGAATAGGATCTCGGCTCTGAGCTGCTTTAATCCTATCCCTTAGCACATATCGTACTTTAAACTGAGCTAACAGTCCACCTGATCTACTGATCTTCATCATCAGACCTTGATCCACCATCAGATGCAACTCCTGGATCAATGGTCTCCTCTCAACACCAATGTGAGCAAGACTACCTGAGGACTTCCTACTCAAGGCATCTGCTACCACATTAGCTTTACCCGGATGGTAAAGAATCTCGCAATCATAATCCTTCAACAGTTCCAACCATCTTCTCTGCCTCAAATTCAAATCTCGCTGCTGGAAAATGTACTTAAGGCTCTTGTGATCAGTAAATATCTCACAAGTCACCCTGTACAAATAATGTCTCCAAATCTTCAAAGCAAAGATCACTGTAGCCATCTCAAGATCATGTGTAGGATAGTTCTGCTCATGCTTCTTCAACTGCCTCGAAGCATAGGCTATCACCCTTCCATTCTGCATCAACACACAACCAAGACCAATTCTAGAGGCATCACAGTAAACTGTGAACTTATCCACACTATTAGGCAAAGCTAATACTGGCGCTGTGGTCAACTTCTCCTTCAACAACTGAAAACTATTCTCACAAGCTTCTGACCACTCGAATCTAACATTCTTCTGAGTCAAGCGAGTCATAGGGGCTGCTATCCTAGAAAAATCCTGAACAAACCGCCTATAATACCCGGCTAAACCCAGAAAACTCTGAATCTCAGTAACTGAAGTAGGTCTAGGCCACTCAGATACTGCTTCAATCTTCTGTGGATCAACCTGAATACCTTCTTTAGACACTACGTGTCCAAGAAAAGAAACACTCTCCATCCAGAAATCACACTTCAAGAATTTAGCATAAAGCTGATGATCTCTCAATGTCTGTAATACAATCCTCAAGTGATATACGTGCTCTTCCATACTCCTCGAATATACTAGTATATCATCAATGAAGACTACCACAAACTGATCCACATACAGTCGGAATACTCTGTTCATCAGGTCCATAAAAGCTGCTGGTGCATTAGTCAAACCAAAAGACATCACCAGAAACTCATAATGACCATAACGAGTGCGGAACGCTGTCTTAGGAATATCAGCTTCACTAATCCGCAGCTGATGATAACCCGACCTCAAGTCAACCTTAGAAAAGAACTGTGCACCCTGTAGCTGATCAAATAAATCATCTATCCTCGGGAGAGGATACTTGTTCTTCACTGTCACCTTATTCAACTCTCTATGGTCAATGCACAGTCTCAGGGTACCATCCTTCTTCTTCACAAACAAGACTGGTGCACCCCAAGGGGAAACACTAGGTCTGATAAAACCCTTCTCCAACAACTCTTGCAACTGGTCCTTCAACTCTCTCAACTCTGCAGGAGCCATACGATAGGGTGGCATAGATATAGGAGTAATACCTGGAACCACATCTATACAGAACTCAATCTCTCTATGAGGTGGTAAACCTGGCAACTCCTCGGGAAAAACATCAGGAAACTCACAAGCAACAGGAACATCTGTGAGTGACAACTTCTCCACTGACGTATCCCTAACCAATGCCAAAAACCCCTGACAACCTTTCCTCAACAACTTCCTAGCAGAAATAGCAGAAATAAGATTCTGAGGTGCTGAACTCCTGTCACCAACAAACTTAAATTCTACTTCACCAGGAATTCTAAAAATCACCTCCTTATTCCTGCAATCAACCACGGCATAATGCTGGGATAACCAATCCATTCCCAAAATAACATCAAACTCCATCACATCCAACAAAATCAAATCGGCGGGTAATTCTCTATCTCCCACGAGAACTGGACAACCAGAAAGAACAATATCGGCGTCCAAAGAATCACTCAGAGGAGTGGCAACAGACAAAGGAAAAGCCATCCTCGAAGCTTGCCAATAAGATTTAGAAGCAAAAATGGGAGAAACAAACGAATGCGTGGCACCCGGATCAAACAAAACCAAAGCATCCAGGTAACAAACAGAAAGAATACCTGCCACGACTGCATTAGATGCCTGAGCATCCTGCTGAGTCAGATGAAAAACTCTGGCCTGACCTCGACCTCCCTGCTGACTGGTAGAAGCCTGGCCAACACCTCGGGTACCTCCTCTCGTACCTCTACCACGACTCTGCTGTGGAACAAACTGAGTAGAACTCTGATGCTGGGCTGGTGGTAACTGAAATGGCACGGGTGCTGCACTAGCAATCGACTGCTGTGGGAATCGCGGAATCTGCTGCTGCTGATACCCAGAATAAGGACACGATCTGGCAAAATGTCCTGTCTGCCCGCATCTGAAACATGTCAACGGTGTCAGATAACACGGTCCCTGATGGACTCTACCACAAGTCTGACAAACACTGGCCGCTGATCCAGAACTACGACCACTGCTGCTGCTCGAAGCACCTGACCCAAATCTGAACGATCTACGCTGACCTCCACGACCATGTCTACTGCTCCGATGCACTCGCTGCTGCTGTCTCTGACTCTGCTGAGTCGAACCTCGCTGCTGACTACTCGAACCAACATGAAAACTCAAATATGGAGTAGCCTGCAATCCACTCGACTGAACTCCCAATTGGTAATAATCAGGCATCGCTCCCTGCCTAACTAACCTCAGCTCGATCTCCTTAGCTAGCTCAATCACCGACTCCAAAGTAAGACCTGCTGTAGGCATACCAGCAAAAGCTGAACCCAAACCAGTAACATAGGTAGTAACAGCGAAATACTGATCTCGCATCAGATCCTCAGCATATCTACCCAGACGAAGAAACTCTTGGGTATACTCCTCTACTGATCGATCTCCATGAGAAATACTGGTCAATCGAAGACGATAGCTCAAACGAAGAGGCTCTGGACAAAATCTCCTCATGAATCGCTCTCGAAACTGAGCCCAGGTCATTGTCATCATATAGGGCTGGATCATCTGAATAAACCAATCCAAGGCTAGTCCCTCGACAGACAACTCAACGATCATGATCCTCTGGTACTCGGTATGAGCAGTCCGAGTCCTAGTCTCAATCGCATGCAGAAAATCTAAAAGATCAGAAGTACCATCAAAAGCAATCCTGCCAACTCTGGCATAGAACAAAGCTGCCTCAGGGTCAGACATACCCTGCTGATAGGTAGGCTGAACAGGCTGAACAACTGGAGGAACAGGAACATCAAACTCAGGCTCAACAGGCTCCTCGTCCTGTAACTCTCTCTGCCTACGGCGACCTGCCGCTCCTCGAGGTCTACCCCTGCCACGACCTCTACGTCTAACTGGCTGCTCAGGAGGTAAAACCTCATCCTGAAAAGACTCATCATCCTCGGCCTCAACGACCGGTGGAGCGACACGCGCTCGCCTCCTCATTCTGAAAAGACAAACGGAAAGATTCAGACAAAACAGACAACGGAGGAATAACGCTGAAAACTACAGCAAGGAATACTCATCAAGACATACTCGAACCTAATACACTGCAGTAGTCCAACAGAAAACACAACTCAAAAACTAGGGCCACAACTCACATAACTAAGCCCTGACACAGAACTCCACTCTGAAACGAACTTCGCTCTGATACCAACTTTGTCACGACCCAAAACAGGGGCCATGACCGACGCTAGGGAACGGGAATTCTTTCGAATCCGGAACCCGTAGCAAGCCTAAAAAATAAAATAAAAATGCAATAATAACCATAAAAATATAATATGCAGCGGAAAATAAAATCATAAATATTACAATATCATCAATATCAACTGGATTCAATTCAAAACTCATCACATCACATATATAATCTCATAAATGTATAATCTTTATACAAATCCAGTTTTACTATAATACATCTCTTTAAAATAAAGTACATAAAATCCAATACTTTAATTTACAACTACTGCAGTGTCTAGATAAAATAAATAAGACTCAAGTATACAATTTACATAAAGAAGCCGGGGCGGAAGAAATCCGGCGTATCGACCTGCTACTGAGGTCTGAGGAAGTTGACTCTCCTGAAAAATAGTCAACGGAGGGGAGTCAGACCTCACTGAGTGAATTACTATAATATATATACATACACTCTAAGTGATAATGCATACAGTCAACAGTATATGAGTAATATGTATATATACAGGCAATTTCATACAGATGCAGAAAAATCATTTTATATATTTTGTCTGAAAATCAACTTTTATGAAGGATCACATAGAACCCTAGAATATCGCAACCTCAGAAAATAGTGTTAAACAACACTCTAGCCATACAGGCTCACTGATTCCAAATATATCCACTTAATCCATATGGACAGTAGACTGGCCCCGAGACACTAAGTCAACCGAGCTCCAGCAGTCTAACTGCCAGTGTGATTGGCCCCGAGACACTTGGTCAACCGAGCTCCAGCAATCACACCCACAAACCACATCTCACATATATCAATAATCATAATCAAATCGATATCCATAAATAGTCAGTAATAAAGCCTAAATACTATAGGCGTACCGGTACGTACTCGGTCCTAGTGCTGCCCACTAGGTAGCACGTTCTATTGATATCCTTCATTAATAAATAATAAAACATTCATTCACAAATACATGATGCATGGATATAAATGAAATAGCAATATAAACCATATATATACCGAAAATATACCAAACATAAACCAGGTATATTTTGAGTATATATACGTCAAATAAATCCAATCAAATCATGAATTAAACTAAAAATATATTTAAAAACATTTTAAATATATTTTATTAATAAAACATGTATATAATTTATTATATACCAAAAATATACTTGAATATAAATCATGTTATTTATGCATATTTAGTCAAAATAAAACATGCATTTTCTAAATCATGCATCCTAAGCATATATATATAATATAGTAACTCACCTAATGCGCTCCACGAGACAGGTCCGACGGGCCTGGTCCACTAACCCTCGGTCTCGGCGCAACTAAACAAGAAATAATTAATCGACATCAGAATAACCCTAACAGAAATCCTAGAATTCAATCTAGAGTATTAAAATACGGGAACAGAATTAGGGTTCGACTGGATATCACGTTTTACGAGAATTCTACCGGAAATCCAACAGAACCTCCCCTGTAAAACGGACATCTCTCTACTCAAAAGAGTAGAGCCGACCCTGCAAAGAAAATACACTTCAAAAATAAACACCACAATCAAGCACAACCCCTCGGTCGGACTCTAGACTACAATCTGTCGACCGGGGTCCACAAACACAGAATATATATTCAAATATACCAAAAATATCCTTAAATCATAAAAATACATTTTCATACGTAGAAATTACATAATAAATCTTGAAACACTGTAAAAACCGATTAAAACTCATTTTATTAGAAAAACCGTATATTATATATATAATTGAAAATAATTCCCGGAAAATAGTTTTAATTAGTTAAAAATACTAAATATTTTGTAGAAATCATTTTTATACCTTAAATAAATATTAAAACCAATTAAATTACATTTTTAGACAATTTAGGGTAAAATTACCAAAATACCCCTATATATATATATAACTAAATTACTTCAAAAATTCACCAAAAATCATACAATTATCCAAAATTAATTTTCTCAACATATTTATCAATAATATCAATATTTAAACTCAATTAACCAATTAAATTCAAATAACAACACAATTAACTTAATTTTACAAAATCACATAAACTTCAATAATTAAAAATAAATACTTAGAAATTCATAAAAATTCCAAATAAATTTCTATAATTCATTTCAACACCTAATTCAACCATAAACTCCAATTTCATAATTTAAATAATTAATTTCCGAAAATTCGAAAATAATATTAAAATATTCAAAAATACCCAAAAATCCAAACAATCTCCAAAAATTCTACAAAAATTCATACATGAAGATTAAACTACCAGGAACAACATTTGTGAAGGAAGTTTCCATGAATCATCCAAATCGAAGCTCAAAAAAATTGAAAACCAAAAGTGGCCGAAAACTTCAACTCAAAACCTAAGCAATTCTAGACCATTTTAGCTCAAACCAAAGCTAGAATAACACTCACCGGAGCTCAAGGAGAAGATAGAGACCGGCGGTGTCGAAAACGGTGGCCGGAGGAGGGAGAAACGACGGTGAGAAGAAATGGTGGCGTCGGGCACCCACGGGAGAAGAAGAAGAAGAAGAAGAAAAAGAAAAAGAAAGAAAAGGAAAGAGAAAGAAAAAGAAAAAGAAAGAAAAAGGAAAAGAAAAAAGAAAAAAAAAGAAAAAAAATAAAATAATTAAATATTAATAAATAATTAATAATAAAATAATAAATTTTAATAATTTAATAATAAATAAAATAATCAAATAATAATAAATAATAATAATAAAATATTAGGGTAATAATAAACCCTAATTAAATAAATATACACACACAAGCTTTATTTAATAACTTAAAAATATGTATGAGTTCATGCAAACCCGTAAATACATTTAAAATAATTAATAATACATTGTTTACGTGGAAATTTCCCCGAAAATGAAAGTCCCGGGAAAATTTTACGTAAAATACTGAAAATAATAGACAGTAATTAAAATAGGTTTAAAATACATATCAACTCATAAAAACATCGTATAATGCATAAAAATTATTGACACTGTATATCCCGGTACAGTGTAAAAATATTTTTAAAAAAAACACGGGATATTACAGTCTTCCCCCCTTACAAGAATTCATCCCCGAATTCCAAAAACAAGATTACAGAATCAGGAAGGAAAGAGATACGGGTAAGAAGCTCGCATCTCAGCTTCAGTCTCCCACGTATGCTCTTCAACTCTGTCACTACGCCACAAAACCTTGACCATCGGAATCTGCTTCGATCGCAACTATCGAACTTGAAAATCAACGATCGCCACAGGTTCTTCCACAAACGTCAAATCTTCACTCACTTCCACCCTGTCAGGTTGCAACACGTGTGAAGGATCTGAGATATACTTCCTCAACATCGAGATATGAAATACTGGATGCACTTGTGACATACTCGGAGGCAAATCCAACCGATATGCAACAGTGCCAATTCTCTCCAGAATCTCAAACGGTCCAATATATCTCGGTGCTAACTTACCCTTCCTGCCAAATCTCATCACACCCTTCATCGGAGATACTTTCAGAAAAACGAAATCTCCAACCTGAAACTCCACATCTTTGCGCCTAGGATCCGCATAACTCTTCTGTCTGCTAACTGCGGTCTCTAACCTGCGCTTGATCACGGCAACTTTCTCTGCAGCATCTTGAACCATCTCTGGTCCAGTCAAAGCTCTCTCACCAATCTCATCCCAACTCAACGGGGATCTACACTTCCTTCCATACAACGCCTCATACGGTGCCATACCAATACTGCTATGGTAGCTGTTATTATATGCAAACTCAACAAGCGACAAATGATCATCCCAGCTACCTCTCAAATCCATGACACACATCCTCAACATATCTTCCAGTGTCTGGATCGTCCTCTCAGACTGACCATCTGTCTTAGGATGAAAAGCAGTACTGAAATCCAACCTAGTGCCCATCGCTTCCTGCAACTTCTGCCAAAAATGAGAAGTAAACACCGAACCTCTATCTGACACAATGGACACAGGTACCCCATGAAGGCACACAATATGCTTCACGTACAACTTCGCCAATCTAGCAACTGAATATGTGGCTTTCACAGGCAAGAAATGTGCAGACTTCGTCAATCTGTCTACAATCACCCAGATGGAATCGTATCCATCCTTCGAACGAGGTAAACCAACTACAAAATCCATAGCTATCCTTTCCCACTTCCATTCGGGAATAGGAAGAGGCTGAAGCTTCCCAGAAGGCTTCTGATGTTCGGCTTTCACTTGTTGACACGTCAAGCACTTACCAACATAATCAACAACATCCTTCTTCAATCCATCCCACCAGTATAGATCTCTGATACTGTGGTACATCTTAGTAACACCAGGATGAATGCTGTAGGCTGTAGAATGTGCTTCCTCTAGGATCTCTTCTCTCAAATCATCCACATCAGGAACACACAATCTACCACTGATCCACAACACACCATCATCATCGAGTGTGAAATCAGTGAACTTCCCTGCTCTGACATTCTCTGCAAGCTCTTCCAGAATAGGATCTCGGCTCTGAGCTGCTTTAATCCTATCCCTTAGCACATATCGTACTTTAAACTGAGCTAACAGTCCACCTGATCTACTGATCTTCATCATCAGACCTTGATCCACCATCAGATGCAACTCCTGGATCAATGGTCTCCTCTCAACACCAATGTGAGCAAGACTACCTGAGGACTTCCTACTCAAGGCATCTGCTACCACATTAGCTTTACCCGGATGGTAAAGAATCTCGCAATCATAATCCTTCAACAGTTCCAACCATCTTCTCTGCCTCAAATTCAAATCTCGCTGCTGGAAAATGTACTTAAGGCTCTTGTGATCAGTAAATATCTCACAAGTCACCCTGTACAAATAATGTCTCCAAATCTTCAAAGCAAAGATCACTGTAGCCATCTCAAGATCATGTGTAGGATAGTTCTGCTCATGCTTCTTCAACTGCCTCGAAGCATAGGCTATCACCCTTCCATTCTGCATCAACACACAACCAAGACCAATTCTAGAGGCATCACAGTAAACTGTGAACTTATCCACACTATTAGGCAAAGCTAATACTGGCGCTGTGGTCAACTTCTCCTTCAACAACTGAAAACTATTCTCACAAGCTTCTGACCACTCGAATCTAACATTCTTCTGAGTCAAGCGAGTCATAGGGGCTGCTATCCTAGAAAAATCCTGAACAAACCGCCTATAATACCCGGCTAAACCCAGAAAACTCTGAATCTCAGTAACTGAAGTAGGTCTAGGCCACTCAGATACTGCTTCAATCTTCTGTGGATCAACCTGAATACCTTCTTTAGACATTACGTGTCCAAGAAAAGAAACACTCTCCATCCAGAAATCACACTTCAAGAATTTAGCATAAAGCTGATGATCTCTCAATGTCTGTAATACAATCCTCAAGTGATATACGTGCTCTTCCATACTCCTCGAATATACTAGTATATCATCAATGAAGACTACCACAAACTGATCCACATACAGTCGGAATACTCTGTTCATCAGGTCCATAAAAGCTGCTGGTGCATTAGTCAAACCAAAAGACATCACCAGAAACTCATAATGACCATAACGAGTGCGGAACGCTGTCTTAGGAATATCAGCTTCACTAATCCGCAGCTGATGATAACCCGACCTCAAGTCAACCTTAGAAAAGAACTGTGCACCCTGTAGCTGATCAAATAAATCATCTATCCTCGGGAGAGGATACTTGTTCTTCACTGTCACCTTATTCAACTCTCTATGGTCAATGCACAGTCTCAGGGTACCATCCTTCTTCTTCACAAACAAGACTGGTGCACCCCAAGGGGAAACACTAGGTCTGATAAAACCCTTCTCCAACAACTCTTGCAACTGGTCCTTCAACTCTCTCAACTCTGCAGGAGCCATACGATAGGGTGGCATAGATATAGGAGTAATACCTGGAACCACATCTATACAGAACTCAATCTCTCTATGAGGTGGTAAACCTGGCAACTCCTCGGGAAAAACATCAGGAAACTCACAAGCAACAGGAACATCTGTGAGTGACAACTTCTCCACTGACGTATCCCTAACCAATGCCAAAAACCCCTGACAACCTTTCCTCAACAACTTCCTAGCAGAAATAGCAGAAATAAGATTCTGAGGTGCTGAACTCCTGTCACCAACAAACTTAAATTCTACTTCACCAGGAATTCTAAAAATCACCTCCTTATTCCTGCAATCAACCACGGCATAATGCTGGGATAACCAATCCATTCCCAAAATAACATCAAACTCCATCACATCCAACAAAATCAAATCGGCGGGTAATTCTCTATCTCCCACGAGAACTGGACAACCAGAAAGAACAATATCGGCGTCCAAAGAATCACTCAGAGGAGTGGCAACAGACAAAGGAAAAGCCATCCTCGAAGCTTGCCAATAAGATTTAGAAGCAAAAATGGGAGAAACAAACGAATGCGTGGCACCCGGATCAAACAAAACCAAAGCATCCAGGTAACAAACAGAAAGAATACCTGCCACGACTGCATTAGATGCCTGAGCATCCTGCTGAGTCAGATGAAAAACTCTGGCCTGACCTCGACCTCCCTGCTGACTGGTAGAAGCCTGGCCAACACCTCGGGTACCTCCTCTCGTACCTCTACCACGACTCTGCTGTGGAACAAACTGAGTAGAACTCTGATGCTGGGCTGGTGGTAACTGAAATGGCACGGGTGCTGCACTAGCAATCGACTGCTGTGGGAATCGCGGAATCTGCTGCTGCTGATACCCAGAATAAGGACACGATCTGGCAAAATGTCCTGTCTGCCCGCATCTGAAACATGTCAACGGTGTCAGATAACACGGTCCCTGATGGACTCTACCACAAGTCTGACAAACACTGGCCGCTGATCCAGAACTACGACCACTGCTGCTGCTCGAAGCACCTGACCCAAATCTGAACGATCTACGCTGACCTCCACGACCATGTCTACTGCTCCGATGCACTCGCTGCTGCTGTCTCTGACTCTGCTGAGTCGAACCTCGCTGCTGACTACTCGAACCAACATGAAAACTCAAATATGGAGTAGCCTGCAATCCACTCGACTGAACTCCCAATTGGTAATAATCAGGCATCGCTCCCTGCCTAACTAACCTCAGCTCGATCTCCTTAGCTAGCTCAATCACCGACTCCAAAGTAAGACCTGCTGTAGGCATACCAGCAAAAGCTGAACCCAAACCAGTAACATAGGTAGTAACAGCGAAATACTGATCTCGCATCAGATCCTCAGCATATCTACCCAGACGAAGAAACTCTTGGGTATACTCCTCTACTGATCGATCTCCATGAGAAATACTGGTCAATCGAAGACGATAGCTCAAACGAAGAGGCTCTGGACAAAATCTCCTCATGAATCGCTCTCGAAACTGAGCCCAGGTCATTGTCATCATATAGGGCTGGATCATCTGAATAAACCAATCCAAGGCTAGTCCCTCGACAGACAACTCAACGATCATGATCCTCTGGTACTCGGTATGAGCAGTCCGAGTCCTAGTCTCAATCGCATGCAGAAAATCTAAAAGATCAGAAGTACCATCAAAAGCAATCCTGCCAACTCTGGCATAGAACAAAGCTGCCTCAGGGTCAGACATACCCTGCTGATAGGTAGGCTGAACAGGCTGAACAACTGGAGGAACAGGAACATCAAACTCAGGCTCAACAGGCTCCTCGTCCTGTAACTCTCTCTGCCTACGGCGACCTGCCGCTCCTCGAGGTCTACCCCTGCCACGACCTCTACGTCTAACTGGCTGCTCAGGAGGTAAAACCTCATCCTGAAAAGACTCATCATCCTCGGCCTCAACGACCGGTGGAGCGACACGCGCTCGCCTCCTCATTCTGAAAAGACAAACGGAAAGATTCAGACAAAACAGACAACGGAGGAATAACGCTGAAAACTACAGCAAGGAATACTCATCAAGACATACTCGAACCTAATACACTGCAGTAGTCCAACAGAAAACACAACTCAAAAACTAGGGCCACAACTCACATAACTAAGCCCTGACACAGAACTCCACTCTGAAACGAACTTCGCTCTGATACCAACTTTGTCACGACCCAAAACAGGGGCCATGACCGACGCTAGGGAACGGGAATTCTTTCGAATCCGGAACCCGTAGCAAGCCTAAAAAATAAAATAAAAATGCAATAATAACCATAAAAATATAATATGCAGCGGAAAATAAAATCATAAATATTACAATATCATCAATATCAACTGGATTCAATTCAAAACTCATCACATCACATATATAATCTCATAAATGTATAATCTTTATACAAATCCAGTTTTACTATAATACATCTCTTTAAAATAAAGTACATAAAATCCAATACTTTAATTTACAACTACTGCAGTGTCTAGATAAAATAAATAAGACTCAAGTATACAATTTACATAAAGAAGCCGGGGCGGAAGAAATCCGGCGTATCGACCTGCTACTGAGGTCTGAGGAAGTTGACTCTCCTGAAAAATAGTCAACGGAGGGGAGTCAGACCTCACTGAGTGAATTACTATAATATATATACATACACTCTAAGTGATAATGCATACAGTCAACAGTATATGAGTAATATGTATATATACAGGCAATTTCATACAGATGCAGAAAAATCATTTTATATATTTTGTCTGAAAATCAACTTTTATGAAGGATCACATAGAACCCTAGAATATCGCAACCTCAGAAAATAGTGTTAAACAACACTCTAGCCATACAGGCTCACTGATTCCAAATATATCCACTTAATCCATATGGACAGTAGACTGGCCCCGAGACACTAAGTCAACCGAGCTCCAGCAGTCTAACTGCCAGTGTGATTGGCCCCGAGACACTTGGTCAACCGAGCTCCAGCAATCACACCCACAAACCACATCTCACATATATCAATAATCATAATCAAATCGATATCCATAAATAGTCAGTAATAAAGCCTAAATACTATAGGCGTACCGGTACGTACTCGGTCCTAGTGCTGCCCACTAGGTAGCACGTTCTATTGATATCCTTCATTAATAAATAATAAAACATTCATTCACAAATACATGATGCATGGATATAAATGAAATAGCAATATAAACCATATATATACCGAAAATATACCAAACATAAACCAGGTATATTTTGAGTATATATACGTCAAATAAATCCAATCAAATCATGAATTAAACTAAAAATATATTTAAAAACATTTTAAATATATTTTATTAATAAAACATGTATATAATTTATTATATACCAAAAATATACTTGAATATAAATCATGTTATTTATGCATATTTAGTCAAAATAAAACATGCATTTTCTAAATCATGCATCCTAAGCATATATATATAATATAGTAACTCACCTAATGCGCTCCACGAGACAGGTCCGACGGGCCTGGTCCACTAACCCTCGGTCTCGGCGCAACTAAACAAGAAATAATTAATCGACATCAGAATAACCCTAACAGAAATCCTAGAATTCAATCTAGAGTATTAAAATACGGGAACAGAATTAGGGTTCGACTGGATATCACGTTTTACGAGAATTCTACCGAAAATCCAACAGAACCTCCCCTGTAAAACGGACATCTCTCTACTCAAAAGAGTAGAGCCGACCCTGCAAAGAAAATACACTTCAAAAATAAACACCACAATCAAGCACAACCCCTCGGTCGGACTCTAGACTACAATCTGTCGACCGGGGTCCACAAACACAGAATATATATTCAAATATACCAAAAATATCCTTAAATCATAAAAATACATTTTCATACGTAGAAATTACATAATAAATCTTGAAACACTGTAAAAACCGATTAAAACTCATTTTATTAGAAAAACCGTATATTATATATATAATTGAAAATAATTCCCGGAAAATAGTTTTAATTAGTTAAAAATACTAAATATTTTGTAGAAATCATTTTTATACCTTAAATAAATATTAAAACCAATTAAATTACATTTTTAGACAATTTAGGGTAAAATTACCAAAATACCCCTATATATATATATAACTAAATTACTTCAAAAATTCACCAAAAATCATACAATTATCCAAAATTAATTTTCTCAACATATTTATCAATAATATCAATATTTAAACTCAATTAACCAATTAAATTCAAATAACAACACAATTAACTTAATTTTACAAAATCACATAAACTTCAATAATTAAAAATAAATACTTAGAAATTCATAAAAATTCCAAATAAATTTCTATAATTCATTTCAACACCTAATTCAACCATAAACTCCAATTTCATAATTTAAATAATTAATTTCCGAAAATTCGAAAATAATATTAAAATATTCAAAAATACCAAAAAATCCAAACAATCTCCAAAAATTCTACAAAAATTCATACATGAAGATTAAACTACCAGGAACAACATTTGTGAAGGAAGTTTCCATGAATCATCCAAATCGAAGCTCAAAAAAATTGAAAACCAAAAGTGGCCGAAAACTTCAACTCAAAACCTAAGCAATTCTAGACCATTTTAGCTCAAACCAAAGCTAGAATAACACTCACCGGAGCTCAAGGAGAAGATAGAGACCGGCGGTGTCGAAAACGGTGGCCGGAGGAGGGAGAAACGACGGTGAGAAGAAATGGTGGCGTCGGGCACCCACGGGAGAAGAAGAAGAAGAAGAAGAAAAAGAAAAAGAAAGAAAAGGAAAGAGAAAGAAAAAGAAAAAGAAAGAAAAAGGAAAAGAAAAAAGAAAAAAAAAGAAAAAAAATAAAATAATTAAATATTAATAAATAATTAATAATAAAATAATAAATTTTAATAATTTAATAATAAATAAAATAATCAAATAATAATAAATAATAATAATAAAATATTAGGGTAATAATAAACCCTAATTAAATAAATATACACACACAAGCTTTATTTAATAACTTAAAAATATGTATGAGTTCATGCAAACCCGTAAATACATTTAAAATAATTAATAATACATTGTTTACGTGGAAATTTCCCCGAAAATGAAAGTCCCGGGAAAATTTTACGTAAAATACTGAAAATAATAGACAGTAATTAAAATAGGTTTAAAATACATATCAACTCATAAAAACATCGTATAATGCATAAAAATTATTGACACTGTATATCCCGGTACAGTGTAAAAATATTTTTAAAAAAAACACGGGATATTACACAACAACATCACTCTAGCCATACAGGCTCACTTAATTCCAAATTAATTCTCTTATTCCATTATGGATAGTAGATTGGCCCCGAGATACTAAGTCAACCAAGCTCCAGCAGTCTAATTGTCAGTGTGATTGGCCCCGAAATACTAGGTCAACCAAGCTCCCACAATCACATTACTCAATTACATCAATTTCAGTAAATAATCAATTAAATGTCACCTTAAATAAGTTAGTAAATCAACCTTAAAATCCATCACACTGGTACGTACTCGATCCTAGTGCTACCCATTAGGTAGCACATTCTATCGATATCCTTCATTTAAAATTAAACATTCATATGAGAAAATAAATAATGCATATAACGATCATATTAACAAAATAAACCATATATATACTAGAAATATACTTAAAATAAACTAAGTATATTTCAAGTATATATATGCTAAATAAATTCGAAACCAACCATAAAATATGCCAAATATATACCAATAATATGCTAAAACATGCTAAGTCTATATCGAAGATAAAACATGTATTTATTTTGAAATATATCAAAAATATACTAAAAATATACCTAATTATATAACATGCATATATAAAATATAAACCCTAAATATACCAAAGATATACTAAATTTATATTGAAAATATGCAAACATATATCTCAAAACATACTAAAAATAAACCGAAAATACCAAATCTTATTATAAATTAAATTACTTTTAAAACATATAATGAAAATGAAAAATCCTAAGTCATGCATCCTATATGCAATGCATATATATATATATATATATATATATATATATATATATATATATATATATATATATATATATAGTATAATAACTCATTGATTCGTGCTCCACGAGATAGACTGGACGGGCCTGGTCCGATAGGCCTCGGTCTTGGTGCAATCAGAAAATAAATAATAATATAAATTAGAATATATTCTAACTTTATGCTTCTATGATTACTATAGAAAGACTCAATCAAAATTTTAAAATTGGCCTCGGACTGGTTGCCACGTTTTACAAGAAATCTATTATAATAACCTTAGTTTTAAAATTATTTTATTTTAATACATGATATGCAGTGTTAATAAAATTTAAAAGTTATAATTGATTATTTTATTATTTTGTGGTTAATATTTATTATTTTATGTTTAATTATAATTTTCTACGTAAATATTTATTAAAAAAAACTTATTATTTTGGAAATTTATTTATGTTATATTTACTACTTTGAAAAGAATTATTTTAATACTATTATTGAAGTACTAATGTTATTTTATTTTAAATTGATGTTGTTTATTTTTATCATTATTATTATTATTATTAATTTTATTAAATTACATTATTTTCATGATTATTTTATGTGTTATTATATATATATATATATATATATATACACTTATGGTGGAGAATTTTATGTATAAAGTTAGAATAATATTAAAATATAATATTATATTATAATGTTTATATACTATAATATATACATGCATATATCAAAAACTCACACACACACACACATATTCTTTCTTCTTCCTATAAACCACCAACCCCTTCGCCTGTCACCACCGATCCTCCACTGTCAAAGTACCTCCTCATCCTTCGCCATTGACCACCCCTTCCTCTGCCAGCTCCGCCGTCCTCCTCTCCCTTCCCCGACATCGGCAATGGCAGAAACTGCCATTTTTGGCCGAAACTCATTTTTTTGGCATTCCTCCTGCGTCTAGCCACCATTTTCCTCACTGCCAGTCTCTTTCTCTTCCTTGGACATTAGTGAGTGTGAATCCAAGTTTCTTTTAGCTTAAAAATTCGATTTGGTTAGGTGTTGATCAAGTTTAAGATTTCAGTTCATTAGGGTTTTTAATTTTTTTTAGGGTTTTAATGGTTGATTCATGAAAAATTCCTTTATAAATATTTTTCTGGAAGCTCAATTTACATCTACATATTTTTTTTATTTTTAAAATATATTTTGATTTTTGTGAATTTTTGAATATTTTATTATTATTTGATTAATTTTCATAAATTAATTATATAAATTGTGAAATTGTGATTTTTGGTGTTATTATTAATTATTATTAATTTTAGAATTTATTTTATAATTTTTGTGATTTTTATAATTATTTTTATTTTATGTCAATTTTGGAAATTTAAGTTAAATATATATTTTGGTGGAAATTATGGGTTAATTATATTTTTTTTATCATAACAAAATATATGTTGAGAAAATAATTTTTGTGCATTTAAATAATTTTTATTGAATTTTTTAGTAGTATTAGTATATTATGTGTAATTTTTGAATATTAGGGTTAATTGTGTAATTTGATGATAATTTTAGTTAAACACTATGTTTAATTGGTTTTAATATTATTTGAGGTATAAAAATGATTTTTACAAATTATTTACTAATTTTAACTAATTAATACTAATTTTTGAAAATTATTTTCAAATAATATATTATATACTATTTTGATAATAAAATGGGTTTTTAGTAATTTTTAATATGTATTTAGACTAATTAAGCTATTGAGATTAGTAAAGTGGGTTTTTATTAAATTATATTGAATTATCAAGAAAATTTGATTTTAATAATATTATATTATTATTTAGGGTTTTTAAGTAATTATTGGGAAAATAATTATTTTTGGTGTTTCAATGCTAAATATATAATATTTTGAGGGTATTTATGGCAATTATTGATTTTTAATATATTTTATTATATTATGTGAATTTTGGTGAATTGTGGATCTCAGTTGGAAAATTTTGTAGTTCGGGATCCCAACCGAAGGTTGAGAGGATTTTTATATTCGAAGTGTATTTTCCTTGTAGGACTGACTCTACTTTTTAGTAAAGAGATGTAATATCCCGTGTTTTTAAAATATTTTTACACTGTACCGGGATATACAGTGTTAATAATTTTTGTATATATATTACGAAATTTTCACTAGTTGATATGTATTTAAAACCTATTTTTATTACTGTGTATTATTTACAGTCCTTTACGTAAAATTTTCCCGGGACTTGTATTTTCAGGGAAATTTTCACGTAAATAATTTATTATTAATTATTTTAAATATATTTTTGGACTTGCATGAACTCATACATATTTTTAAAATATTAAACACCGTGTATACATATAATTATTTATTTATTTAGGGTTTAGTATTACCCTAATATTTTATTAATTATTTATTTGTTTTATTGTTATTTAATTAATTTTATTTAGTATAAATTATTAAAATATTAAATTTTATGTGTGTGGTGTATATTTAATGTGTGTAATTTAATATTATTTTATTATATAGTGTAAAGTATATATATATACATATATACATTAAAAATCAAAAATTTTGCCAAATTACCGTTTTGCCCCTCCCTCTCCTTCTTCTCTCCCGATCGCTCACCCTCACTGCGCCTCCCATTCCAGCACGTCAGACCGCCCCTCGCCGCCACCAGCTGCCGCTAACCTCCTCCCCCTTCCTTCCTCTTCCTCTCTGACGTGACCAGGCCGTCGGAAGCCCGCTGGAATGCCCGGAATCCGCCATGGCAACAAGTTGAGCTTCTTACCGTCGACGACGATTCCAGCCACCATTTCGTGCACCACCAGTCTTCATCGACTCCTTGAGCTCCGGTGATTCCAATTCTAAGCTCCTTTCGGCCTGAAATCAAGTGGATTTTGAGGGTTGAGCTAAAACTCAATTCGGTCACATTAGGGTTTTTGATTTTTTTGAGCTTTGAATTGATTGATTCATGGAAACTCCCTTCACAAATGTTGATCCTAGTAGCTTAATCTTCATGTATGAATTTTTGTAGAATTTTTGGAGATTTTTTGGATTTTTGGGTATTTTTGAATATTTTAATATTATTTTCTAATTTTCGGAAATTAATTATTTAAATTATGAAATTGGGGTTTATGGTTAAATTAGGTGTTTAAATGAATTATAGGAATTTATTTGGAATTTTTATGAATTTCTAAGTATTTATTTTGAATTATTGAAGTTTATGTGATTTTGAGGAATTAGGGTTAAATGTGTTTTTAATTGAATTTAATTGGTTAATTGAGTTTAATTATTAATATTATTGATAAATATGTTGAGAAAATTAATTTTGGATAATTGTATAATTTTTGGTGAATTTTTGAAGTAATTATAGTATATTTATATATATAGGGGTATTTTGGTAATTTTACCCTAAATTGTCTAAAAATGTAATTTAATTGGTTTTAATAGTTATTTAAGGTATAAAAATGATTTCTACAAATTATTTAGTATTTTTAACTAATTAAAACTATTTTTTGTGAATTATTTTCAATTATATATATAATATACGGTTTTTCTAATAAAATGAGTTTTTATCGGTTTTTACAGTGTTTTAAGGTTAATTATGTAATTTCTACTTATAAAATGAATTTCTATGTTGTAAGGATATTTTTGGTATATCTGAAATTGTTCTGTGTTTGTGGGCCTCGGTCGGTGGACTGTAGTTTGGAGTCCGACCGTGGGATTTTGATTGTGCCTTGTGTTGTTTTTCGAAGTGTGTTTCTTTGCAGGGTCGGTTCTACTCTTTTGAGTAGAGAGATGTTCATTTTACAGGGGAGGTTCTATCGGATTTTTGGTAGAATTCTCGTAAAACGTGATATCCGGTCGAACCCTAATTCCTGATTCTATGTTTAATACTCTAGATTGAATTCTAGGATTTCTGTTAGGGTTTATTCTGATGTCTATTATTTATTGTTTGTTTAGTTACGCCGAGACCGAGGGCTAGTGGACCAGGCCCGTCGGACCCGTCTCGTGGAGCGCACTATGTGAGTTACTATACTATATATATATGCTTAGGATGCATGATTTAGAAATACATGTTTTATGTTGATTAAATATGCATAAATAAATTGATTATTTCTTAAGTTTATATTAAGTATATTTTTGGTTTATTTTTGGTATATAATAAATTATATACATGTTTTGTTAATAAAATATATTTAAAATGTTTTTAAATATATTTTTAGTTTAATTTATGATTTGACTGAATTTATTTGACGTATATATACTCAAAATATACCTGGTTTACTTTTGGTATATTTCCGGTATATATATGGTTTATGTTGTTATTTTATTTAAATTCATGCATCATTTATTTGTGAATGAATGTTTTATATTCATTAATGAAGGATATCGATAGAACGTGCTACCTAATGGGCAGCACTAGGACCGAGTACGTACCGGTACGCCTATAGCTTTAGGCTATATTACTAACTATTTGTGGATATTGATTTGATATGATTATTGATATATGTGAGATATGGTTTGGAGGTGTGATTGCTGGAGCTCGGTTGACCAAGTGTCTCGGGGCCAATCACACTGGCAGTCAGACTGCTGGAGCTCGGTTGACTTAGTGTCTCGAGGCCAGTCTACTGTCTAAATGGATTAAGTGAGCCTGTATGACTAGAGTGTTGTCTAACACTATTTCTGAGGTTGCGATATTCTAGGGTTCTATGTGATCCTTCATAAAAGATGATTTTCAGATAAAATATATAAAAAATGATTTATTTGCATCTGTGTGTAATTGCCTGTATATATATATTAGATATATACTGTTGACTGTATGTATTGTCGTTTAGTGTGTATGTATATATATTATAGTAATTCACTCAGTGAGGTCTGACTCCCCTCCGTTGACAATTTTTCAGAAGAGTCAACTTCTTCAGACCTTAGTAGCAGGTCGATACGCCGGATTTCTTTCGCCCTGGCTTCTTTGTGTAAATTATTTACTTGAGTCTTATTTATTTTATCTAGACACTGCAGTAGTTATGAATTAAAGTATTGGATTTCATGTATTTTATTTAAAGAGATGTGTTATATTGAAACTGGATTTGTATTAAAGAGATTATATATATATGTGATGAGTTGAGATTTAAATTAAATCCAGTTGATGGAAATGTTATTATTATATTTACGATTTTTATTTCCGCTGCAAATTTGATATTGTTACTATTACTATTGCATATTTTATTTTATTTTTAGGCTTGCTACGGGTTCCGGATTCTAAAGAATTCCTGTTCCCTAGCGCCGGTCATGGCCCCTGTTTTGGGTCGTGACAAGAGATGTCCATTTTATAGAGAAAGTTCTGCCGAATTTTTGGTAGAATTCTCATAAAACGTGACATCGAGTCTAATTCTAATTCTGTGTCTGTTTGTATTTTGTAATCATAGATCGAGTCTCTAGAAGTTAAGTTAGATGTATTTTGATTTTGTGATCATTTTTATTATTTAATTGCACCGAGACCGATGCCTAGCTGACCAGGCCCGTCGGACCAGTCTCGAGGAGCACATCCCTATGAGTTGTTATTATATATATACATTGCGCTTAGGTTGAATGTTTTAGAATTATATGTTTTAAATGTATAATTTTGCATAATTGTTTTATTAAATGCTTGAGTATATTTTAAGTACATTTTTAGTATATTCTTGGTATATTTTGAAACAAATGCATGTTTTACTTTGATTTATACCTAAATTATTTTTAAGTATATTGTTGGTTTATTTTCAGTATATTTCATGATTTATTTGAATATGTTTTACATATATATACTTGAAATATACTTAGTTTATTTTAGGTATATTTCTAGTATATATATGGTTAATTTGATTATTATGAATGACATTATACATTATTTGTTTACTTGAATGTATTTTTATTTTTAAATTAAGGATATTAATAGAACGTGCTTCCTAGTGAGCAACATTAGAACCGAGTACATACCAGTGCGATAGATTATTGGTTAAATTACAAACTTATTTGTGGGATCAAGATTTGATTGATGTGTGATGTGATTGATGGTGTGATTGCTAAAGCTCAGTTGACCAAGTGTCTCAAGGCCAATCACACTGATAGTCAGACTGCTAGAGCTTAGTTGACTTAGTGTCTTGGGACTAGCCTATGGTCCAGTTGGATTATGTGAATTTATTTGGAATTAAGTGAGCTAGTATGACTAGAGTGTTTTCTACTGTTAATTGAGGTTGCTATCATTAGGGTTCTATTTGATCTTTCAACAACCTATATTTTCAGTATTGTGAAATAAAGTGATTTTCAGCATCCGTGTGTACATGCATGTATATATATTTATTATATACATTGATTGTTTGCATTTGACATTTTTAATGCATGTATATATATTATAACAATTCACTCAGTGAGGTCTGACTCCCCTCAGTTGATATTTTTACAGGAGAGTCTTCTTCTTCAAACTTTAGTAGTAGGCCTATCCACTAGATTTCTTCCGCCTTGGCTTTATTATGTAAATCATCTACTTAATTATTTATATTGTACTCTAGTAAATTGCAGTAGTTGTATTTGTATTAATAGTGAGTTTTTTTTTCTTTTGCTGTATGAGATTTTAATTCAGATATTTATTTTGAATATTGTATTAATACATTTCATAATATGAAGAAATTTTAGTTTATTATATTAAATTAAAATTTTAATTATGTTATATTTATTTTATTATATTTATTGTATGTTTTTATTAATTTAAGGCTTGCTACCAGTTTCGGATTTGAAAGAATTTCCATGCCCTAGCACTGGTCATGGCCCCTGGTTTGGGTCGTGACATCTACCGAAAATTTGGCAGAGTCTCCTTTGTAAAACGGACGTCTCCTTACAAAAGTAAGGTCGATCCTGCATAGAAAATACACTTCTAAAATCACAAAGCACAACACCTTGGGTTGAAACCTCAAACTCCACAAATCCCCAACCAAGGTTCACAAATCACAAACCAACAATATTAAACAGTAAAATAATAAAAATCATCAAAAATCCATAAAAATATTTAAAAACCTTTATTTTCCAAATAAAACATAAAATTCTAATTTTTAAATAATATTTGGTAATAAAATTCATAAATGGAATAAAATTCTCATTTTATAATTAAATTAACATAAATTGCAAATAATATTTAAAATCACAATTTAACATCATAAAAATAATAAAATGTCCATTTAAGCTCAAAATAATAAATAAATTTATTATTTACATAATTTTCTAAAATTATCACAAAGTAACTAATAAAATCTCAAATATTATACAATATTAATAACAACCAATTTTTCAAATAATTAATCTAAAATGGTTAAATTCACAATTAACTACATAAATAGTTTAATTATATAATAAAATGAATTTAAAACCCATTTTTATCACCAAAATAATAAATAATATATATTTGAATATAATTTTCAAAAATTAATATTAATTGGTTAAAAATTACAATTAATTTATAAAAATCATTTTAATACTCTATATAATCATAAAATAATTTTAATACCAATTATTATTTCAAAATCATTTAAAACATATAATTTAACCACAATTTCAATAAAAACTTATAATGAACCTATATACTCAAAAATCACATAACACAAATAATTTCGTCAAAAATTATATAAAATCACAAAAATTATTTTATCACCATATATTATATCAAAATTATCTAAAACATATAATTAAACAATATTTTCAACAAAAATATAACTCTTAACATAGAATTCCAATATTTCCATAATACAAAAATATTCCTAAAAATTATATAATATATTCAAAAATTATTTTTCTTAACATTATAATTACTAACATACTATAATAACACTAAATTAATTAAATCCATAATTAAAATAATTAATTAACAAAAATTCAATAAATAATAATAAAATAATCAAAATTACTCATAAATTAAACAAATTCAAAAAAATTAACAAAAATTATTTCTAGCAAGATTGAGCTACCAAGAACAATATTTCAAAAACAAAAATTAGTAAATCAAACAATTTCTAACTTAAAAAAAATAAAAACCCTAATAGTTATAAACCAAAAACCAAGAAAAACTTACAAATGAACAAGCTAGAGCTTGAATCGAGCATAGGATCGACTTCCTCATAGCTCAGGGAGTCGAACTGTAATATCCCGTATTTTTAAATATTTTTACACTGCATCAGGATATGCAGTGTTAATAATTCTATTATATAATATTGATATTTCATAAGCTTTTATTTAATTTAAATTGAATTTTAATTGTTTATTATTATTATTTTAAGTACTTTACGTAAAATTTTCTCGGGACTTTCATTTTCGGAGAAATTTTCACGTAAATAATTTACCATTAATTATTTTAAATAGATTTACGGACTTGCATGAACTCATACATATTTTTAAAATACTAAACACCATATATATGTGTAATTATTTATTTAATTAGGGTTTAATTATGTAATATCCCGTGTTTTTAAATATTTTAATACTACATCGGGATATGCAGTGTTAATAATTTTTAAATATAATATTGATATTTCATAAGTTATTGATTAATTAAAATTGAATTTTAATTGTTTATTATTATTTTAAGTGGTTTACGTAAAATTTTCCCGGGACTTGCATTTTCGGGGAAATTTTCACGTAAATAATTTATTATTAATTATTGTAAATATATTTTCGGACTTGCATGAACTCATACGTATTTTTAAATTACTAAATAAAGCCTATGTGTGTATATATTTATTTAATTAGGGTTTAATTTAGTACCCTAATATTTTATTATTTGTTTATTAATTTATTGTAATTTAATTATTTTTATTTATTATTAAATTTTAAAATATTAAATTATATGTGTGTGGTGTATATTTAATGTGTGTAATTTAATATTATTTTAATATATAGTATAAAGTATATATATATACATATAATATATCAAAAATCAAACTTTTGGAAAAATTACCATTTTGCCCCCGAAGCATCTTCTTCCCCGATCTTCACCCTCACCGCCGTTCGACGCCTGCAACTGTCGATTTCCCACCGTTGGTGTGCCGTCCGGTGTGCCACCACCTTCCCCAGCCTTCCTCGTCGCCTGTAGCAGCCGTTTCCGGCGTCTGGAGGTCGGTTTTTGGCCAAAAGCCGAGAGTTTGCAATTTCTTCACACCTCGCGATTCCGGCCACTGTTTTTGACACCGCCGGTCTCTTTCTTCTCCTTGAGCTCCGCTGAGTGTGATTCTAGCTTTGGTTTGAGCTGAAATGGTCTTGTGCTTAGGTTTCAAATTTTCGAATTCGGCCATTTTAGGGTTTTTTATTTTTTTGAACTTCTAATTGATTGATTCATGAAAAATCCCTTCACAAATATTGTTTCCCTTAGCTTAATCTACATGTTTGAATTTTTGTAGAATTTTTGGAGATTATTTTGATTTTTGGGTATTTTTGAATATTTTAATATTATTTTCTAATTTTCGGAAATTAATTAATTAAATTATGAAATTGTGTTTTATGGTAATTATATGTGTTGAAATGAATTATAGAAATTTATTTGGAATTTTTATGAATTTCTAAGTATTTATTTTGAAGTATTTGAGTTTATGTAATTTTGGGAAAATTAGGTTAATTGTGTTTTTAATTGAATTTAATTGGTTAATTGAGTTTAATTGTTAATATTGTTGATAAATATGTTGAGAAAATTTGTCACGACCCAAAACAGGGGCCATGATCGGCGCTAGGGAACAAGAATTCTTTTGAATTCGGAACCCGTAGCAAGTCTAAAAATTAAATAAAACAAAACTTGCAATAATAATATTAACAATATTATATGATGCAGCGAAAATAAATATCATAAATATCATAAATAATAATCCATCAACTGGATTTAAATTAAATCCTCATCTCATATATATATAAACTCTTTTAATACAAATCCAGTTTAAATTCTTAAAATGCATCTCGCATAAATAAAATACATAATATCTCATAATTAATTTACAACTACTGCAGTGTCTAGATTATAAAAATAAGACTCAAGTAAATAGTTTACACAAAGAAGCCGAGGCGGAAGAAATCTGGCGTACAGGCCTACTACTGAGGTCTGAAGATGTTGACTCTCTTGAAAAATTATCAACGGAGGGGAGTCAGACCTCACTGAGTGAATTACTATAATATGTATACATGCATACTAAATGACAATGCATGCAATCAATAGTATATATATAATATGTAAATATATACATGCAAATTCACACAGATGCAGAAAAAATCATTTTTATATATTTTTATTGAAAATCACAGTTTATGAAGGATCACATAGAACCCTAGAATATCGCAACCTCAAAAACAGTGTTAGACAACACTCTAGCCATACAGGCTCACTTATTCCAAATATATCCACTAAATCCATTTAGACAGTAGACTGGCCCCGAGACACTAAGTCAACCGAGCTCCAGCAGTCTGACTGCCTGTGTGATTGGCCCCGAGACACTTGGTCAACTGAGCTCCAGCAATCACATCATCAATCATATCTCACATCATATAAATCAATCCATCCAAATCAATATCCATAAACAAGTTAGTAATTCAACCTACAATCTATCATCGTACCGGTACGTACTCGGTCCTAGTGCTTCCCACTAGGTAGCACGTTCTATTGATATCCTTCATTAATAAATATAAAACATTCATTCATAAAAATAAATGATGCATGAATTTAAATAAAATAACAACATAAACCATATATATACTAGAGATATACCAAAAATAAACCAGGTATATTTCAAGTATATATATGTCGAATAAATCCAATATAATTTCAAAATAAACTAAAAATATACCAAAATATACATAAAAGCATTTTAAGAATAATTTAGTTATAAAACATGCATATAGTTGAAAATATACCAAAATATACCGAAAATAAACCTAAGTAATACTTAAATCATTCATGCATATTTATTAAAATAAAGCATACTTTTCTAAAACATGCACCCTAAAACACATATATATAAAATAGTAACTCACCCTAGTGCGCTCCACGGGACGGGTTCGACGGGCCTGGTCCACTAGCCCTCGGTCTCGGCGCAACTAAACAAGCAATAACGACAGACATTAGAATAAACCTAACAGAAAATCCTAGAATTCGATCTAGAGTATTAAACACAAAATTGAGATTAGGGTTCGACCGGATATCACGTTTTACGAGAATTCTACCAAAAATCCGGTAGAACCTCCCCTGTAAAATGGACATCTCTCTACTCAAAAGAGTAGAGCCGACCCTGCAAGGAAATACACTTCAAAAAACTACACAGAGCACAATCAAAATCCCACGGTCGGACTCCAAACTACAGTCCACCGATCGGGGTCCATAATCACAGAACAATTCAGAAATACCAAAAATACCCTTAAATCACAGAAGTACATTTTATAGGTAGAAATTACATAATTAACCTTTAAACACAGTAAAAACCGATAAAAAACTCATTTTATTAGAAAAATCGTATATTATATATATAATTGAAAATAATTCACGAAAAATAGTTTTAATTAGTTAAAAATACTAAATAATTTGTATAAATCATTTTTATACCTTAAATAACTATTAAAACCAATTAGATTACATTTTTAGCCAATTTAGGGTAAAATTACCAAAATACCCCTATATATATAAATATACTTAAATTACTTCAAAAATTCACCAAAAATAGTATAATTATCCAAAATTAATTTTCTCAACATATTTACCAATAATATAAATAATTAAACTCAATTATCCAATTAATTTCAATTAAAAACACAATTAACCCTAATTTCCCAAAATTACATAAACTTCAATAATTCAAAATAAATACATAAAAATTCATAAAAATTCCAAATAAATTCCTATAATTCATTTAAACACCTAATTTAACCATAAAACACAATTTCATACTTTATTTAATTAATTTCCGAAAATTAGAAAATAATATTAAAATATTCAAAAATACCCAAAAAATCCAAATAATCTCCAAAAATTCCAAAAAAAATTCATACATATATATTAAGCTACTAGGATCAACATTTGTGAAGGAATTATTCATGAATCAATCAATTCGAAGCTCAAAAAAATCAAAAACCCTAATAGGCTGAAATTGAAAATTCGAAACCTAAGCAAATCAAGACCAATTCAGCTCAAACCAAAGCTAGAATTACACTCACCGGAGCTCAAGGATAAGAAAGAGACTGGCGGTGTAAAAAATGGTGGTCGGAATCGTCGTGATCGACGGTGGCTTGACTTTCGGCTTCTCCGGCCAAAAATGGCTTCTAGGCGCCGGAATCAGCTGCTACAGGCGGCAAAAGAGGCTGGGGAAGGTGGTGGCACACCGGACGGCACACCAACGGTGAGAAATTGGCAGTTACAGGCGGTGGTTGGTGATCGGACGCAATCGGGGAAGAAGGAGGAGAAATCGGGGCTAAATGGTAATTTTCCAAAAGTTTTGGTTTTTAATGTATTATATGTATATATATATACTTTATACTATATATTAAAATAATATTAAATTACACACATTAAATATACACCACACACGTAATATTTAATATTTTAAAATTTAATAATAATTAAAAATAATTAAATAACAATAAAACAAATAATTAATTAATAAAATATTAGGGTAATATATTAAACCCTAATTAAATAAATAAGTACACATAGGCTTCATTTAGTATTTAAAAAATACGTATGAGTTCATGCAAGTCCGAAAATATATTTAAAATAATTAATAATAAATTATTTACGTGAAAATTTCCCCTAAAATGAAAGTCTCGAGAAAATTTTACGTAAAGTACTTAAAATAATATACACTAATTAAAATAGGTTTTAAATACATATCAACTCGTAACAAAAATATCGTAATATATAAAAAAATTATTAACACTGCATATCCCGATACAGTGTAAAAATATTTAAAAACACGGGATATTACAAAATTAATTTTGGATAATTATACTATTTTTGGTGAATTTTTGAAGTAATTTTAGTATATTTATATATATAAGGGGATTTTGGTATTTTTACACAAAATTGGCTAAAAATGTAATTTAATTGGTTTTAATAATTATTTAAGGTATAAAAAAGATTTCTACAAATTATTTAGTATTTTTAATTAATTAAAACTATTTTTCATAAATTATTTTCAATTATATATATAATATACGGTTTTACTAATAAAATGAGTTTCTATCGGTTTTTACTGTGTTTAAAGGTTAATTATGTAATTTCTATGTATAAAATGTATTTCTATGTTATAAGGGTATTTTTGGTATTTTTATAATTGTTCTGTGTTTGTAGACCCCGGTCGATAGACTGTAGTATGGAGTCCGACCGAGGGGTTATGGATGTGTGGTTGAGCCTATTTTTTGAAGTGTGTTTCTTTATAGGGTCGGCTCTACTCTTTGAGTAGAGAGATGTCCGTTTTATAGGGGAGGTTCTGCCGAATTTTTGGTAGAATTCTCGTAAAACGTGATATCCGATCGAACCCTAATTTCGATTCCGTGTTTAATATTCTAGATCGAATTCTAGGATTTTGTAATATCCCGTATTTTTAAATATTTTTACACTGTATCGGGATATGCAGTGTTAATAATTTTTGTATATATATATTATGATATTTTTACGAGTTGATGTGTATTTAAAACCTATTTTAATTATTGTGTATTATTTAAAGTCCTTTATGTAAAATTTTTCCGGGACTTACATTTTCGGGGAAATTTTCACGTAAATATTTTATTATTAATTATATTAAATAGATTTATGGACTTGCATGAACTGATACGTATTTTTAAATTACTAAATAAAGCCTATGTGTGTATATATTTACTTAATTAGGGTTTAATTTATTACCCTAATATTTTATTAATTGTTTATTAATTTTATTGTTATTTAATTATTTTTATTTATTAGTAAATTTTAAAATATTAAATATTAAGTGTGTGGTGTATATTTAATGTGTGTAATTTAATATTATTTTATTATATAGTATAAAGTATATATATATATACACATTATAGTCAAAAAAATGAAATTTTGGAAAATTACCGAATTGCCGCCGATTTCTTCTTCTTCTCCGATCACCTTCCCCACCACCATCCGGTCACTGCTGTCCTGATTTCTTGCCGTTGGTGTGTCGTACCGCGTGCCACCACCTTCCTCAGCCTTCCCCGCCGCTTGTAGCAGCCGTTTCCGGCGTCTGGAAGTGGATTTTGGCCGGAGAAGCCGAATTCCTCTTCACCGTCGATCATAACATTTTTGGCCACCATTTTTGACACTGCCGGTCTCTTTCTTCTCCTTGAGCTCCGGTGAGTGTGATTCTAGCTTTGGTTTGAGCTTAAATGGTCTTGATTTGCTTAGGTTTTGAATTTTCAATTTCGGCCATATTAGGGTTTTTGATTTTTTTGAGCTTCAAATTGATTGATTCATGAAAAATCCCTTCATAAATGTTGATCCTAGTAGCTTAATCTAAATGTATGAATTTTTTTGGAATTTTTGGAGATTATTTTGATTTTTGGGTATTTTTGAATATTTTAATATTATTTTCTAATTTTCGGAAATTAATTAAATAAATTATGAAATTGTGTTTTATGATAAATATAGGTGTTGAAATGAATTATAGGAATTTATTTGGAATTTTTATAAATTTCTAAGTATTTATTTTGAATTATTTGAGTTTATGTAATTTTGGAAAAATTAGGTTAATTGTGTTTTTAATTGAATTTAATGGGTTAATTGATTTTAATTATTGATATTATTGATAAATATGTTGAGAAAATTAATTTTGGATAATTATACTATTTTTGGTGAATTTTTGAAGTAATTTTAGTATATTTATATATATAGGGGTATTTTGGTAATTTTACACAAAATTGGCTAAAAATGTAATTAAATTAGTTTTAATAGCTATTTAAGGTATAAAAATGATTTCTACAAATTAATTAGTATTTTTAACTAATTAAAACTATTTTTTGTGAATTATTTTCAATTATATATATAAAATACGGTTTTACTAATAAAATGAGTTTTTATCGGTTTTTATTGTGTTTAAAGGTTAAATATGTAATTTTTACCTATAAAATGAATTTCTATGTTATAAGGGCATTTTTGGTAATTCTAAATTGTTCTGTGATTGTGGACCCCGGTCGGTAGACTATAGTTTGGAGTCCGACCGAGGGGTTGTGAATGAGTGGTTGAGCTTGTTTTTCGAAATGTATTTCTTTGCAGGGTCGGCTCTACTCTGAGTAGAGAGATATCCATTTTACAGGGGAGGTTCTGTCGAATTTTTGGTAGAATTCTCGTAAAACGTGATGTCCGGTCGAACCCTAATTTTGATTCTGTGTTTAATATTCTAGATCGAGTTCTAGGATTTTCTGTTAGGTTTATTCTGATTTCTGTTATTATTATTTTTTTAGTTGCACCGAGACCGAGGCCTAGTGGACCAGGCCCGTCGGATCCATATCGTGGAGCGCATTAAGTGTGAGTTACTATTTTATATCTATGTGCTTTAGGATGCATAATTTTAGAAATATATGTTTTATTTTGATTAAATATGCATAAATAATGTGATTAGTATTTAAGTATATCTTTAGTTTATTTTTGGTTTATTTTTGGTATATATTAAATTATATGCATGTTTTGTTAATAAAAGTATATTTAAAATGTTTTCAAATATATTTCTAGCTTAATTTATAATTTGATTTGATTTATTTGACGTATATATACTCGAAATATACCTGGTTTACTTTTGGTATATTTCCAGTATATATATATATGGTTTATAATGTTATTTTATTTAATTTCATGCATCATTTATTTGTGAATGGATGTTTTATATTTATTAATGAAGGATAACAATAGAACGTGCTCCTTAGTGGGCAGCACTAGGACCGAGTACGTACCGGTACGCCTATAGCATTTAGGCTATATTACTAACCATTTATGGATATTGACTGGATATGATTTGTTTGATGTGTGAGATGTGATTTGGGTGTAATTGCTGGAGCTCGGTTGACCAAGTGTCTTGGGGCCAATCACACTGACAGTCAGACTGCTGGAGCTCGGTCGACTTAGTGTCTCGGGGCCAGTCTACTATCTAAATGGATTAAGTGGATATATTTGGAATAAGTGAGCCTGTATGGCTAGAGTGTTGTCTAACACTGTTCTCGAGGTTGCGATATTATAGGGTTCTATTTGATCCTTCATAAACGATGATTTTCAATGAAATATATATAAAATGATTTTATTGCATCTGTGTGTATTTGCATGTATATATACATATTAGATATATACTGTTGATTGTATGCATTGTCATTTAGTATACATGTATATATATTATAGTAATTCACTCAGTGAGGTATGACTCCCCTCCGTTGACTAATTTTTCAGGAGAGTCATCATCTTCAGACCTCAGTAGCAGGCCTGTACGCCGAATTTCTTCCGCCCCGGCTTCTTTATGTAAACTGCTTCTCTGAGTCTTGAGTTTTATTTTTTCTAGACACTGCAGTAGTCATTAAATATTTAAAGAGATGTTGTATTATATTTGAACTGGATTTGTATTAAAGATTATATATATATGAAATGATGAGGATTGATTTAAATCCAGTTGGTGCTTATGGTATTATTATATTTATGATTTTTATTTCCGCTGCATTATATATTGTTATTATTATTGCATATTTTATTTTATTTTTAGGCTTGCTACGGGTTCCAGATTCGAAAGAATTCCCGTTCCCTAGCACCGGTCATGGCCCCTGTTTTGGGTCGTGACAGATTTTCTGCTAGGTATTCTGATGTCTATTATTATTGTTTGTTTAGTTGCGTCGAGACCGAGGCCTAGTGGACCAGGCCCGTCGGATCCATCTCGAGGAGCGCACTAAGTGTGAGTTGCTATTTTATATATATATGCTTAGGATGCATGATTTAGAAATTCATGTTTTATTTTGATTAAATATGCATAAATAATTTGATTATTACTTAAATTTATATTTAGTTTATTGTTCATTTATTTTTGGTATATATTAAATTATATGCATGTTTTGTTAATAAATTATATTTAAAATGTTTTTAAATATATTTCTAGCTTAATTTATAATTTGATTGGATTCATTTGACGTATATATACTCGAAATATACCTGGTTTATTTTTGGTATATTTCGAGTATATATATGGTTTATAATGTTATTTTATTTAATTTCATGCATCATTTATTTGTGAATGAATGTTTTATATTTATTAATGAAGGATATCAATAGAACGTGCTACCTAGTGGGCAGCACTAGGACCGAGTACGTACCGGTACGCCTATAGTATTTAGGCTATACTACTAACCATTTATGGATATTGATTGGATATGATTATTTGATGTGTGAGATATGATTTGGGAGTGTGATTGCTGGAGCTCGGTTGGCCAAGTGTCTCGGGGCCAATCACACTGACAGTCAGACTACTGGAGCTCGGTTGACTTAGTGTCTCAAGGCCAGTCTACTGTATAAATGGAATAAGTGAATATTTTGGAATAAGTGAGCCTATATGGCTAGAGTGTTGTCTAACACTATTTTTGAGGTTGCGATATTCTAGGGTTCTATGTGATCCTTTATAAACGATGATTTTCAATGAAATATATATAAAATGATTTTATTGCATCTGTGTGTATTTGCCTGCATATATACATATTAGATATATACTGTTGACTGTATGCATTGTCATTTAGCATGCATGTATATATATTATAGTAATTCACTCAGTGAGGTCTGACTCCCCTCCATTGACTAATTTTTCAGGAGAGTCATCTTCTTCAGACCTCAGTAGCAGGCCTATACACCGGATTTCTTCCGCCCCGGCTTCTTTGTGTAAACTGCTTCTCTGAGTCTTGAGTTTTATTTTATCTAGACACTGCAGTAGTCATTAAACATTTAAAGAGATGTTGTATTATATATATTTGACTGAATTTGTATTAAAAGAGTTTATATATATGAAATGATGAGGATTTGATTTAAATCCTATGGCGGATTGTTATTGTGATATTTATGATTTTTATTTCCGCTGCATTATATATTGTTACTATTATTGCATGTTTATTTTATTTTTTAGGCTTGCTATGGGTTCCAGATTCGAAAGAATTCCCGTTCCCTAGCGCCGATCATGGCCCCTATTTTGGGTCGTGACAAAGTTGGTATCAGAGCAGAGTTCTGTGTCAGGGCTTAGTAGTGTGAGTTATGGCCCTAGTTTTTAAAGTTGTGTTTTCTTTTGGTAACTACTGCAGTGAATTAGGTTCGAGTATGTCTTGATAAGTATTCCTTGCTTAGTTTTATGCATTATTCCTCCGTTGTCTATTTTATCTGAATCGTTCTATTGTGTTTTCAGAATGAGGAGGTGAGCGTGTGTCGCTCCACCGGTCGTTGAGGTCGAGGATGATGAGTCCTTTTAGGATGAGGTTTTACCTCCTGAGCAGCCAGTTAGACATAGAGGTCGTGGCAGAGGTAGACCTCGAGGAGCGGCAGGTCACCGTAGGCAGAGAGAGTTACAAGACGAGGAGCTGTAGAGCCTGAATTTGATGTTCCTGTGCCTCCAGTCGTTCAGCCTGTTCAGCCTGCCTATTAGCAGGGTATGTTTGACCTTGAGGTAGCTTTGTTCTATGCTCAAGTTGGTAGGATTGCTTTTGATGGTACTTTCGATCCGTTAGATTTTTTGCATGCGATTGAGACTCGGACTCGGACTGCTCACACCGAGTACCAGCGGATCATGATCGTCGAGTTATCTATCGAGGGACCAGCCCTAGATTGGTTTATTCAGATGATCCAGCCTTACATGATGATGATGACCTGGGCTCAGTTACGAGAGCGATTTATGAGGAGATTCTGTCCAGAGCCTCTCCGTATAAGCTATTATCTTCGACTGACCAGTATTTCTCATGGAAATCGTTATGTAGAGGAGTACACCCGAGAGTTTCTTCTTCTGGGTAGATATGCAGAGGATCTGATGCGAGATCAGTATTTTACAGTCACTACCTACGTTACTGGTTTGGGTTCTGCTTTTGCTGGTATGCCTACAGCAGGGCTTACTCTCGAGTCTGTGATTGAGTTAGCCAAGGAGATTGAGCTGAGGCTAGTTAGGCAGGGAGCGATGCCTGATTATTACCAGTTGGGAGTTCAGTCGAGTGGATTGCAGGCTACTCCGTATTCGAGTTTTCATGTTGGATCGAGTAGTCAGCAACAAGGTCCGACTCAGCAGAGTCAGAGATAGCAGCAGCGAGTGCATTGGAGCAATAGACATGGCCGTGGAGGTCAACATAGATAGTTCAGATCTGGGTCAGGTGCTTCGAGCAGCAATAGTGGTCGTAGTTCTGGATCAGCTGCTAGTGTTTGCCAGACTTGTGGTAGAGTCCATTAGGGATCGTGTTACCTGACACCCCTGACATGCTTCAGATGCATGCAGATAGGACATTTTGCCAGATCGTGTCCTTACTCCGAGTATCAGCAGCCGTAGATTCTGTGATTCCCACAGCAGTCGATTGCTAGTGCTGCACCAATTCCATTTCAGTTACCACCAGCTCAGCATCAGAGTTCCACTCAGCTTGTCCCACAGTAGAGTCATGGTAGAGGTGCTAGAGGAGGTGCCAGAGGTGTTGGCTAGGCTTCTACCAATCAGCAGGGAGGTCGAGGACAGGCCAGAGTCTTCCACCTTACTCAGCAGGAAGCTCAGGCATCTAATGCAGTCGTGGCAGGTATTGTTTATGTTTGTTACCTAGATGCATGGGTTTTGTTTGATCCGGGTGCCACGCATTCGTTCGTTTCTCCCATTTTTGCTTCTAAATCTTGTTGGCAAGCTTCGAGGATGGCTTTTCCTTTGTCTGTTACCACTCCTCTGAGTGATTCTTTGGACACCGATATTATTCTTTCTGGTTGTCCAGTTCTCGTGGGAGATAGAGAATTATCTGCTGATTTGATTCTGTTGGATGTGATGGAGTTTGATGTTATTTTAGGAATGGATTGGTTATCTCAGTACTATGTCGTGGTAGATTGCAGGAATAAAGAGGTGACTTTCAGAATTCCTGATGAAGGAGAGTTTAAGTTTGTGGGTGATGGGAGTTCAGCACCTCAGAATCTTATTTCTACTATTACGGCTAGGAAGTTGTTGAAGAAAGGATGTCAGGGATATTTGGCATTGATTAGGGATACTTCAGTGGAGAAGTTGTCACTCACAGATGTTCCTGTTGCTTGTGAGTTTCCTGATGTTTTTCCCCAGGAGTTGCTAGGTTTACCACCTCATAGAGAGATTGAGTTCTGTATAGATGTGGTTCCAGGTACTACTCCTATATCTATTCCACCCTATAGAATGGCTCCTATAGAGTTGAAAGAGTTGATGGAGCAGTTGCAAGAGTTATTGGATAAAGGTTTCATTAGACCTAGTATTTCTCCTTGGGGTGCACCAGTCCTATTTGTGAAGAAGAAGGATGGTACCCTGAGACTGTACATTGACTACAGAGAACTGAATAAGGTGACAGTGAAGAACAAGTATCCACTCTCGAGGATAGATAACTTGTTTGATCAGCTACAGGGTGCACAGTTCTTTTCTCAGGTTGACTTGAGGTCGGGTTATCATCAGTTGCAGATTAATGAAGCTGATATTCCTAAGACAGCATTCCGCACGTGATATGGCCATTATGAGTTTCTGGTGATGTCTTTTGGTTTGACTAATGCACCAGCAGCTTTTATGGACCTAATGAACAGGGTATTCAGACCGTATGTGGATCAGTTTGTGGTAGTCTTCATTGATGATATACTGGTTTATTCGAGGAGTATGAAGGAGCATATATATCACTTGAGGATTGTACTACAGACACTGAGAGATCATCAACTTTATGCTAAATTCTTGAAGTGTGATTTCTGGATGGAGAGCGTTTCTTTTGTTGGACATGTAGTGTCTAAAGAAGGTATCCAGGTTGATCCACAGAAGATTGAGGCAGTATCTGAGTGGCCTAGACCGACTTCTGTTACTGAGATTCAAAGTTTTTTGGGTTTAGCCGGGTATTATAGGCGATTTGTGTAGGATTTTTCTAGAATTGCAGCCCCTATGACTCGCTTGACTCAGAAGAATGTTAGGTTCGAGTGGTCAGAAACTTGTGAGAATAGTTTTCAATTATTGAAGGAGAAGTTGACCACCGCCCCAGTATTAGCTTTGCCTAATAGTGTGGATAAGTTCATAGTTTATTATGATGCCTCTAGAATTGGCCTTGGTTGTGTGTTGATGCAGAATGGAAGGGTGATAGCCTATGCTTCGAGGCAGTTGAAGAAGCATGAGCAAAACTATCCCACACATGACCTTGAAATGGCTGCAGTGATCTTTGCTTTGAAGATTTAGAGACATTATTTGTACGGGGTGACTTGTGAGATTTTTACTGATCACAAGAGCCTTAAGTACATTTTTCAGTAGAGAGATATGAATCTGAGGCAGAGGAGATGGTTGGAGTTGTTGAAGGATTATGACTGTGAGATTCTATATCATCCGGGTAAAGCTAATATGGTAGCAGATGCCTTGAGTAGGAAGTCCTCAGGTAGTCTTGCTCACATCAGTGTTGAGAGAAGACCGTTGATCCAGGAGTTGCATCTGTTAGTGGATCAAGGTCTGATGATGAAGATCAGTAGATCAGGTGGACTGCTAGCTCAATTTAAAGTGCGATCTGTACTGAGGGATAGGATTAAAGCAGCTCAGAGTCGAGATCCTATTCTAAAAGAGCTTGTAGAGAATGTCAGAGCAGGGAAGTTCACTGATTTCACACTCGATAATGATGGTGTGTTGTGGATCAGTGGTAGATTGTGTGTTCCTGATGTGGATGATTTGAGAGAAGAGATCCTAGAGGAAGCACATTCTACAGCCTACAGCGTACATCCAAGTGTTACTAAGATGTACCACAATATCAGAGATTTATATTGGTGGGATGGATTGCAGAAGGATGTCACTGATTATGTTGCTAAGTGTCTAACGTGTTAGCAAGTGAAAGTCGAACATCAGAAGCCTTCTGGGAAGCTTCAACCTCTTCCTATTCCTGAGTGGAAGTGGGAAAGTATAGCTATGGATTTTGTGGTAGGTTTACCTCGTTCTAAGGATGGATACGATTCCATCTGGGTGATCGTAGACAGGTTGATGAAGTCTGCACATTTCTTACCTGTGAAGGCCACTTATTTAGTTGCTAGATTGGCGAAGCTATATGTGAAGCATATTGTGTGCCTTCATGGAGTACCTGTGTCCTTTGTGTTAGATAGAGGTTCGGTGTTTACTTCTCGTTTTTGGCAGAAGTTGCAGGAAGTGATGGGCACTAGGTTGGACTTCAGTACTGCTTTTCATCCTCAGACAGATAGTCAATTTGAGAGGACGATCCAGACACTGGAAGATATGTTGAGGATGTGTGTCCTGGATTTGGGAGGTAGCTGGGATGATCATTTGCCACTCGTAGAGTTTGCATATAATAACAGCTACCATAGCAGTATTGGCATGGCACTGTATGAGGCGTTGTATGGAAGGAATTGTAGATCCCCTCTGAGTTGGGATGAGATTGGTGAGAGAGCTTTGACTGGACCTGAGATGGTTTAGGATGCTGCAGAGAAAGTCGTCGTGATTAAGCACAGATTAGAGACCGCAGTTAGTAGACAGAAGAGTTATGCGGATCCTAGGCGCAGAGATGTGGAGTTTCAAGTTGGAGATTTCATTTTTCTGAAAGTATCTCCGATGAAGGGTGTGATGAGATTTGGTAGGAAGGGTAAGTTAGCACCGAGATATATCAGACCGTTTGAGATTCTGGAGAGAGTTGGCACTGTTGCATATCGGTTGGATTTGCCTCCGAGTATATCACAAGTGCATCCAGTATTTCATATCTCGATGTTGAGGAAGTATATCTCAGACCCTTCACATGTGTTGCAGCCCGACAGTGTAGAAGTGAGTGAAGATTTGACGTTTGTGGAAGAACCTGTGGCGATCATTGATTATCAAGTTTGACAATTGCGGTGGAAGCAGATTCCGATGGTCAAGGTTCTATGGCGTAGCGATAGAGTTGAGGAGCATACGTGAGAGACTAAAGCTGAGATGCGAGCTTCTTACCCGTATCTCTTTCCTTCTTGATCCTGTTTTCTGGAATTCGGGGACGAATTCTTGTAAGGGGGGAAGACTATAATATCCCATGTTTTTAAATATTTTAATACTGCATCGGGAGATGCAGTGTTAATAATTTTTAAATATGATATTGATATTTCATAAGTTATTGATTAATTAAAATTGAATTTTAATTGTTTATTATTATTTTAAGTGTTTTACGTAAAATTTTCCCGGGACTTTCATTTTCAGAGAAATTTTCACGTAAATAATTTACCATTAATTATTTTAAATAGATTTACGGACTTGCATGAACTCATACATATTTTTAAAATACTAAACACCGTATATATGTGTAATTATTTATTTAATTAGGGTTTAATTAATATTACCCTAATATTTTATTATTTATTTATTAATTTTATTGTTATTTAATTATTTTTATTTATTATTAAATTTTAAAATATTAAATATTAAGTGTGTGGTGTATATTTAATGTGTGTAATTTAATATTATTTTATTATATAGTGTAAAGTATATATATATATATATATATATATATATATATACATATAATAAGTCAAAAAAATCAAATTTTGGAAAATTACAAAATTGCCCCTGAGTGAACTCCTTCTTCCCCGATCGTTCCCCCTCACCATCTGACCACTGTCACATCGATTTCTTGCCGGTGGTGTGCCGTCCGGCGTGCCACCACCTTCCTCAGCCTTCCTCGCCGCCTGTTGCAGCCGTTTCCGGCGTCTGGAGGTTGATTTTGGCCGGAGAAGCCGAATTCTTCTTCACCGTCGATCACGACGTTTCTGGCCACCATTTTCGACACCGCTAGTCTCTTTCTTCTCCTTGAGCTCTTATGAGTGTAATTCCAAGCTTTGTTTCACTTGAAATGGTCTTGATTTGCTTAGGTTTCGAATTTTCGATTTCGACCATATTAGGGTTCTTGAATTTTTTGAATTTCAATTGGATTTATTCATGAAAAATTCCTTCACAAATGTTATTTCACTTAGCTTAATCTACATGTTTGAATTTTTTTAGAATTTTTGGAGATTATTTTGATTTTTGGGTATTTTTGAATATTTTAATATTATTTTCTAATTTTCAGAAATTAATTAAATAAATTATGACATTGTTTTTTATGATAAATATAGGTGTTGAAATGAATTATAGGAATTTATTTGGAATTTTTATGAATTTCTAAGTATTTATTTTGAATTTATTTAGGTTTATGTAATTTTGGAAAATTAGGGTTAATTGTGTTTTAAATTGAAATTAATTGGTTAATTGAGTTTAATTATTGATATTATTGATAAATATGTGGAGAAAATTAATTTTGGATAATTATACTATTTTTGGTGAATTTTTGAAGTAATTATAGTATATTTATATATATAGGGGTATTTTGGTAATTTTACACAAAATTGGCTAAAAATGTAATTTAATTGGTTTTAATAGTTATTTAAGGTATAAAAATGATTTCTACAAATTATTTAGTATTTTTAAATAATTAGAACTATTTTTCGTGAATTATTTTCAATTATATATATAATATACAATTTTACTAATAAAATGAGTTTCTATCGATTTTTACTGTGTTTAAAGGTTAATTATGTAATTTTTACTTATAAAATGAATTTCTATGTTATAAGGGTATTTTTGGTATTTCTGAAATTATTCTGTGATTGTGGACCCAGGTTGATAGACTATAGTTTGGAGTCCGATCGAGGGGTTGTGGAATTGTTGTTGAGCCTATTTTTTGAAGTGTGTTTCTTTGCAGGGTCGACTCTACTCTTTGAGTAGAGAGATGTCCGTTTTACAGGGGAGGTTCTATCGGATTTTTGGTAGAATTCTCGTAAAACGTGATGTCCAGTCGAACCCTAATTTTGATTCTGTGTTTAATATTCTAGATCGAGTTCTAGGATTTTCTGTTAGGTTTATTCTGATTTCTGTCATTATTGTTTGTTTAGTTGCGCCAAGACCGAGGCCTAGTGGACCAGGCCCGTCGGACCCATCTCATGGAGTGCACTAAGTGTGAGTTACTATTTTATATATATATGCTTTAGGATGCATGATTTTAGAAATATATGTTTTATTTTTATTAAATATGCATAAATAATGTGATTAGTATTTAAGTATATCTTTAGTTTATTTTTGGTTTATTTTTGGTATATATTAAATTATATGCATGTTTTATTAACCATTTATGTTTAAAATGTTTTTGAATATATTTCTAGCTTATTTTGCTATTATATTAGATTTGTTCGACATATATATACTCGAAATATACCTGGTTTACTTTTGGTATATTTCCAGTATATATATGGTTTATATTATTATTTTATTTAAATTCATGCATCATTTATTTATGAATGTATGTTTTATATTTATTAATGAAGGATATCAATAGAACGTGCTACCTAGTGGGCAGCACTAGGACCGAGTACGTACCGGTACGCTTATAGCATTTAGGCTATATTACTAACCAGTTTGAGGATATTGATTAGAATTGATTTATCTGATATGTGATGTGTTTTGGGTGTGATTGCTGGAGCTCGGTTGACCTAGTGTCTCGGGGCCAATCACACTGACAGTCAGACTGCTGGAGCTCGGTTGACTTAGTGTCTCGGGGCCAGTCTACTGTCTAAATGGATTAAGTGGACATATTTGGAATAAGTGAGCCTGTATGGCTAGAGTGTTGTCTAACACTGTTTTGAGTTTGCGATATCATAGGGTTTTATTTGATCCTTCATAAATGATGATTTTCAGTAAAATATATATATATATATAATGATTTTACAGCATCTGTGTGTATTTGTCTGTATATATACATATTAGATATATACTGTTGACTGTATGCATTGTCATTTAGTATGCATGTATATATATTATAGTAATTCACTCAGTGAGGTCTGACTCCCCTCCATTGACTATTTTTCAGGAGAGTCATCTTCTTCAGACCTCAGTAGTAGGCCTGTACACCGAATTTCTTCCGCCCCGGCTTCTTTATGTAAACTGCTTCTCTGAGTCTTGAGTTTTATTTTATCTAGACACTGCAGTAGTCATTAAATTATTAATGAGATGTTGTATTATATTTGAACTGGATTTGTATTAAAAGAGTTTATATATATATGAGATGAGTATTTAATTTAAATCCACTTGGTGGAAATGTTATTGTGATATTTATGATTTTTATTTTCGCTGCATTATATATTGTTATTACTATTGCATGTTTTATTTTTTTTTTGTAGGCTTGCTACGGGTTCCGAATTCGAAAGAATTCCCGTTCCCTAGCACCGGTCATGGCCCCTGTTTTGGGTCATGACAGAACAGCACTGGGAAGACGAGCTGGGGTGGCCAGAGGAAGGAGCGACAGTAAGGAACCACTTGCCGACGTTGCTGTCGTTGCTTGCTGTCTTCTGGCATCGCGAGGAGGAAGATGGATAGAGGAGGAGATAACGATGGGAGATGATGATGGCTTCTGTTTTTCTTCTTTATATATATATATATATATATATATATATATATATATAACCTTAATAATACACAAAATAATACACACACACACACAAAATATAATACAACCATACATATATATAGACACACATACACTAATAATTAATAGTAATAATATAAGCAATATTAATGAAATAATTTAATAATAGAAATGATGTTCAAAATAATATCAAACAATAAAAATAATGATATGGTACTTAAAATAATAATAATATTATTAAAAATAACACTATCCAAAAATAACATCAATAATATTAACCCTAATATTTAAATAATAATAACTTTTAGAAATATATTTTTATGTAAGTAAAATATTTAAAATAGCATATATGAATAATATTCACAAATTATGATAATATATAAATAAAATTCAAAATTTTATTAACACTGCATATTCCAAAATATATTTTAATAATTTAAAAAAAATGTGGGTCATTACATCTTTAAGAATATAAAAGGGGAAATTTTTGTTTATTGATTGTTGTTATAACTATTGAAGATATTTATTACTTGTTTTTACAACAATTCAAGATATTTAGTTCATAATCATTTATTTGAAAAAAAAAAAGTTTTGAAGAGAAAAAAAATATTGAGAAAGAAAAGCGTTGAGGGAAAAAAAAAGTAAAAATATGAAAAATATTGAGCAAAAAAATTTGAGCATACCTTAAAAATAGAAAAAAAATGTTGAACATTAAAAAACATTGAGAAAAAAAAATGAAAACAGTAAAAAAATGATTGAAAAAAAAGATGAAGATAGTAGAAAGAAATGTTGAGTAAAACCTTAAAAATAGAAAAAAAAATGGTTAGCAATAAAAAAACATTGAGAAAAAAAAATGAAGATAGTAGAAAAAAATGTTAATAAAAAATTATTGAGGAAAAAAAAAGAAGACAACTCCCTAAAAATAAGGGAGGAAAGGGAAGTGGTTTATACTTAAAATAAAAAAGTTAGGGAAGTTAGTTTTGAAAAAGGAAAAGTTAGTTTTGAAAATATTTTTGGTTATTGTAGCTTTTCATAATATTTTTCATATTTGGTCTATTTATGAAAAAATCCCATTATAAAATCAACAGCTAAAATATCTATGGATTTGATCGATCAACTCTATTTTAGAGTTTTTTCTCTGTTTTTATTTAAAATAGCTATGAATTTGATCATTCTAATTTTAAACTTTTTTCATTTGTTGATAACTGATTTGTATATATTTTTTATTTAGACTATTTTATCCTTATTAATTAACTAATAATAAATAACTTCATTTAAATTAAATATGTGTAATTTATTTTTTTATAATTCGTAGTAGAATAAATATTATTAATAATTAAATAATTTAAAGATTTATACCTATAATTTTTTTTTTAAAAAATATACAATAATATTTATATATTAAAATTCATTTTAAATAATTTTTATTAATAATTTTAATACTATATAATTCAAATATAATAAATTATCATTTATTAATATATACTATTTTTAAATAATTTACATAGCTAAAAAATAGTATAAGAAAGATAAGAAATTATATTTAAAAACACATTGTGTATTTAATGGTTATTTAATACATTAACAATAACAATTAACAAAATGTTTTTAAACAATTTATATTTATTAGCTTACAAATGAACCAAACATTCCAATGAGTTACTTCGTCTATTCCTAATTATTTATCATTTAAGGTTTTAGCACGTACATTAAGGAAAGTGATTAATATATGTATAAAATACTGTAATACTCTTATAATAATTCTCTCAATCAATTATTTCCTTTGTATATTTCCCAAAGGAGTAGATTTAAATAAGGGTATAACAGAAAAAAAAAAAAGTAGTTAAAATGTATTGATAATTGAAAACATCAAATAATTAGAAACAAAAATAGACACCTAAAACATCAAATATTTAGAAAAAGAGGGAGTATTTAGTTCAAATCCCGAAGAGGGAGTATTTAGAAATTATATATTTCTACTCTAGACACATGTCTAAGAAAACTCAATTGTTTATTCTTTATGTCTTCCAAATTTAGTTGTCACCAATTCTATTTTATTTCTTCTGTCTATGTCTTGCAAAACTAGGCCTATCTTTTTTTCTTTTTCCCCTTTTTACAATCCAAGTTATAGATCACATTCTTTCTTCTTCTTTTTTTTTTTTTTTAATAAAAAAGTCATATGACCTCATTGATAGACTATATAATAAAGGGACAATTTACCCTTTTAAAATTGAAAACAACAGGACTCAAACTTTACATTTAAAAATGCCCTTAAAAGGAAGTTACCACTTAACTACTTTTTTTTTAAAAGAGTTATAAATTTATTAATTCCCAACAAACCCTTACTTGTATCTTTATTACTAACATAAATCACCAGTATTATTAAAAATAGGTATATATATATATATATATATATATATATATATGTCAAAATAAAAAAGACAAAAAGATTTAAAAAAAAAGTAAAAAAAATATAAATATAAGAATGAAATTAAATAATATTTAAGGTGATCAATCCAATTTAATTACGAAGTCAAAAATGGTATAAAAAAGAAAAATTACACACTACACTTTGTTTGATCTAAATATTTTTAAAAATACAGTGTGCTTTTTTTTTTATCCTTAACTCTCCACTTTTTCTTTATTTTTTTTTTTCATTTTTATAGTTTTTTATTGTTCTCGTTCAAAGGTGAATGAAGAAGAAGTAGACAACAAACTCATAAAACTAAAATCTTTCTCTCTCAATCTCTACTAATAGAGAAGAAGCAAATACATGAGTATAAAACTATACTGAATATCACCTAACACCATCAATGATGAAAAGAATTGAGATTTTGAGATGATAATGACAAAAACAATGATGATGAGTTTTGTTTTAGAAAACAAATTCAAAAAGAAAAATATGATGATGTTGAATAAGAAAGTAGAGCAAAAAAATTTTAATTGTAGAAGATGAGTTTCAAAAGAAGAAGAAGAAGATGATGATGATGATGATGGTGAGTTTTAGTTGTTTTTGTAGGCATTTGTCAAAACAACCAGAAAAACCAATACAAAATAAACTCATTAAACTGAAAAAGAACAAAAAAAAACCGTTGAAACAAGTAGAAAAACAACCACCAAAACAACTAGAAAAATAATCATCAAAATAACTAGAAAAACAACCATCAAAATAACCAGAAGAACAACCGTTAAAATAACTAGAAAAACAACCAAAAAAATAAGCACCAAAATAACCATGAAAATTGTTTATGTGTAAATTCATTATTTATTAGGTTATTTTATCTCATTAATTAGTTGTTTTTTGTGTTTTAATTGATTTGATAATATTAGTTTTTAGCTTTATTTTGTTTCTATACTTTGGAGGTGATTTTGGACTCCTTTTGGGGTGATTATAAGGCGTTTGACATGAATTTGGAGCTTGTGCATTATTATGTGTCATTTAATTTTATGAGCACTTTTATTGGTTTTATAATATATTTTTATAAGTTTATTTAATTGTTATTAATTTTAATTGCATTTAGCATAATATTATTTAATTTGCATTTTAAAGAATACATTTGCATGTTTGTTTAATAATTAAGTGCTTTATAGTATCCAATTAAATTATTTGTTACAGTTTTGTGAATTGAAGTTAGTGCAGGACCATGTCTGGAACGTCTCTCTGCATAAATTGTGTACACATGCTAATACACAACCATGTGGTCATCAAGAATCTTGCATGCTTCACTACACAACTATACAAGAAGGTGCGCACTGGCATGATTAAAGCCACGCCCGATGAAGAAGCTATGCACACCCTACCACATGGCTATGTATTAGGTTGTGCACAAATATGGAATAGTACACACCCAAATACATGGCCATGCGCTAGGGTATGCACACAAAATTAACGTGCACCTTTGCATACATGCCTTAGTGCACACTCTTATGCATGGCCATATGTTAGGGTGTACAGTCATGAAAAATCTTCCTCTTTCATTCAGGATTACGGATTTAGAAGATTTCAAAATTAGAAGATTACAAAATGAGAATATTCTAGAATTGGAAGTTCTAAGGGCAAGAGATGGCTGTAAAAAGATAATCAATTCAGGCGGAGGGAGAATTCATTTAAATAAGCATTTAGAGGTATTTTGAGTAAAAAAAGAAGAAGAGTTTCAAGTCAATTACATTCAAGCATAATTGTTCTTATCTTTAAAATATCTTTTATTATAATTATTTCCATAATGTGTAACTAATTTACTCAGGGTTTGGATTTGTGTAGCTAGACTACTACTTGTTTGGATTTTTATGTTTTAATTTAATAAGTTAATATTCAATCAATTTTGTAAGTTACTTTTATATGTTCTTGTATTTGATTTTAGGCTTGATTAAATGCATGCTTTTAGGTAGTTTAGTAGATAATGAAAGTTGCATGATCTATTAGCTTATAGACCTGTGAAACTTAAGAAACTCGGACACAAAAGTAGATGAATCCTTTGAGGAGTATTAAATTGCTAAGGAACTTAATGAGTCTTAATTAATTTACTTGACCATGAAAATAGGCGGTAATTAGTTTTGACATGATTGAATAATCTTGAAAGAGACTTTAAGTAATTTGAGTAATTTGCCCTTGACTGTATTAACAACTTTAATTAAGATTAAATTTTATAATTCAAGTAAGTGTCTAGTTCAACAAATCCAAGCTCTATTTTTTAATTATTGAATTTTTATTTTAGATTTAGAATTTATCTTTGTTAGTTAATATAGTTTTCTATTTAATTAAATATATTTTGTTAGCTTGTGGAGATAAAATTATGGCTAGTACTTAGTATCAGTCTCCTCGTGGGAACGATACTCGATACTCAAACTTTACTACTTGTTACGAACTGTGCACTTGTGGAAATTGCCTAACGAGTTTTTAGCATCGTTGCTGGAGAGATTAGCAATACCAATGTTAGTGCACTTTTATTTTTCACTAGACTAACATTTTATTTTTTTATATTTAATTTCCTTACTTTTTCTTTTTAGGTATTTGATTCTTGTTTATGCAAACAACATAAAAAAAGTCTTGAACTAGAGAAAGTAAATCTAGAAATTGAAAAGACTCACAAAATGAACCAAAAGAAGAAAAGAGAAAAATAAAAAAGAATGGCTAACCAATCAATAAGAGCTTTAGAAGAATATGGGGTTCCAAGTCTTATAGGAAGCCAAAACTGCATTGTGAAGCCAACTATCGAAGCCAACACCTTCAAAATCAAACCTGCATACATCTAAATGGTTTCATAATATTAGTTCAATGAACTATTATAAGAAGATCTAATGCTCATCTAGCTTCTTTCCTTGACATTTTTGACACTTTTAAGATCAATGAAGTAAGCATGGATGTTATTCGCCTTAGGTTATTTCCCTTCTCATTAAGGGACCATGTGAAATTATGGTTAGGATCATTGGTAGCAAATTCTATCACCTAATGGGATACTTTTTAAGGTCTTTCTCACTAAGTATTATCCATATGGAAAGACTACTAAATATCGCTAATACCTTGCAGAGTTCATGGAACAGTTTGGAGAATCTCTCTATAAAGCTTGGGAGAGATTTAAAGACCTACAAAGACATTGCCATCATTATGGCATTCTTAATTGTCTCCTTATATAAACATTCTACCAAGGACTATCTAAGTATTTGCAAATTACCATGGATGTTACTGCATAAGGCTCTTTCATGAGTAAAACATCGAATGGTGCATATGCACTCTTGGAAAAGATGGCATCGAATAATTATCAATGGCATGAAGAAAGAAATAAGCCTAGAAAAGTAGCAGGAGTGTATGAGGTTGATAGCTTAAACATGTTAAATACTAAATTGGACTCCTTCACAAAGCAGTTACAAAAGCTCCACTTTGTAAGTTATCCATCATATGTGCTATCTTGTGAAGTATGTGGAGGTGGAAATTCCACCAAAGTGTGTCAATAAGGTAACATTTTCTCTTAAGGTTATTCCATTGACTAATTAAATTATTTGAATGACTTTAAAGATAGACCTCAAGGGAATCCATACTCCAACACACATAACCTTGGATGCAGAAACCACTTTAACATATACAATCTTGGATGGAGAAACCACCTAAATTTCTCATGGTTAAATCAATGAGGGAATTCAAACTCAAATGCAAAATAAGGTATAAAGCACCACCAAGTTTTTAGCAAAAGAGCACTTACTCTCAACCCGAACCCAAGTCCAATCTTGATATGATGATGGAAATGTTCATCCAATCACAGAGTAAGAAAAATCAAACACTTCAAGAATATTTTAAGCAGAATGAAGAGAATTTCAAGTAGATAAATGCAAGGTTGGAACAATTATCCATACACAACAAGATGCTAGAACACCAAATAGCATCACAAGCAAGCTCTTCCAATTTTTGACAAATGGGAAAATTTCCTAGTCAACTTGAGAACCCAAGAGAGCATATGAATGCAACAACTTTACAAAGTGGGAAGCAATTGCCTAAAGTTGAGCACAAGATTAAGAATTAAAGGCTGTGCTAGATCAATTACAAAAAAAGGAAAGAAGTCAAAGAGTAATGAGTTGGATTAGGAGCCTAAGATGACAAAGACACCTTATTTACCTTTCCCTTAAAGGATGGGTAATGGAGCACTTAACAAGCAATTTCAAAAGGTTTTAAAAGTGTTCAAATAGTTAGATATCAGCATTCCTATAGATGGCGGGGTTTAGTGCGCGTCTAAGATTTTAGCAACTGTAACATTGTTTAGGCTCAAGGCCTTAGAGAACACACTAACCACTATCACAAAGACATGATGTGGAGATAAGGAGTTGCCACCCAGGATAATAACTGGGACAATTTGATTGGTGGTACTCGATTCTCTAAAAGAAAATTAGCACTACAACTAGGAGATTCTGGATACTGAATACTAACTTCTCTTAGTCTCATGTTCATTTAGAATAATTTTATAAATGATTATTTCATCCTCTAATTACATGCAATTTTATTAAACCCTAATTAACATCCATCTACCCAAAAAGGCAACAAGTCAATAAAATTACAAGTAAAAAATGCACTCAAGATCATGTTGTCCCTAAGTCTGAACTATGTTAATTTTATTACAAAGTTAGCTAAATCTACATTTTATTTACAAGTGAAATAGAATAAAAGTGGGCTTGCATTTTATTAATTAATGTAATATCCGGTGTTTTTTTAAAATATTTTAATACTACATCGGGATATGTAGTGTTAATAATTTTGTATATAATTATGATATTTTTATGAGTTGATATGTATTTAAAACTTATTTTAATTATTGTATATTATTTTAAGTGCTTTACGTAAAATTTTTTCGAGAATACTATTTTTGGGGAAATTTTCACGTAAACTATTTATTATTAATTATATTAAATAGATTTTCGGACTTGCATGAACTCATATATATTTTTGAAGTACTAAATAACGTATACATGTGTATTTATTTATTTAATTAGGGTTTAATTAATTACCCTAATATTTTATTATTTATTAATTAGTTTTATTGTTATTTAATTATTTTTTATTTAGTATTAAATTTTAAAATATTAAATTATATGTGTGTGGTGTATATTTAATGTGTGTGATTTTATATTATTTTAATATATAGTGTAAAGTATATATATATATATACATATTATAGTGTTAAAAATCAAAATTTTTGGCAAATTACCATTTCGCTCCCGACTCCTCCTCCTTCTTCCCCGATCGCCTCCATCGCCAACCACCGTCTATCACGCCGTTCTCTTGTCGTCGGTGTGCCTCCCAGCATGCCACCTCCTTCCCCATCCTTCCCTGCTGCCTGCTGTAGCTGTTTCCGGCGTCGAGAAGCCCGTTTTTGGCCGAAAAGCTGAAAGTGGAAGCTAACGTCGATCGACATGATTTCGGCCACCATTTTTGACACTGCCAGTCTCTTTATTCTCCTTGAGCTCCGATGAGTGTGATTCCAAGCTTTGTTTCACTTAAAATGGTCTTGATTTGCTTCGGTTTCGATTTTGGTAATTCGGCCATTTTAGGGTTCTTGATTTTTTTTGAACTTTGAATTGATTGATTCATGAAAAATCCCTTAACAAATGTTTTCCCCTTAGATTAATCTACATGTGTGAATTTTTGTAGAATTTTTGGAGATTATTTTGATTTTTGGGTATTTTTGAATATTTTATTATTATTTTCTAATTTTTGAAATTTAATTAAATAAATTATGAAATTGTGTTTTATGATAAATATAGGTGTTGAAATGAATTATAGAAATTTATTTTGAATTTTCATGAATTTCTATGTATTTATTTTGAATTTATTTAGGTTTATGTAATTTTGGAAAATTAGGTTAATTGTGTTTTTAATTGAGATTAATTATTTAATTGAGTTTAATTGTTGATATTATTGATAAATATGTTGAGAAAATTAATTTTATCCAATTATATTATTTTTGATGAATTTTTGGAGTAATTTTAGTATATATATATATAGGGGTATTTTGGTAATTTTACCCTAAATTGACTAAAAATGTAATCAAATTGGTTTTAATAATTATTTAAGGTATAAAAATGATTTCTACAAATTATTTAGTATTTTTAATTGATTAAAACTATTTTTCGTGAATTATTTTCAAATTATATATATAATATACGATTTTTCTAATAAAATGAGTTTTTATTGGTTTTTACTGTGTTTAGGGGTTAATTACGTAATTTCTAATTATTAAATGTATTTCTGCGTTGTAAGGGCATTTTTGGTATTTTCATATTGTTCTGTGATTGTGAACGCCGGTCGGTAGACTACTGTTTGGAGTTCGACTGAGGGGTTGTGGTTGTGTTTCTGTGTCTATTTTTCAAAGTGTGTTTCTTTGCAAGGCCAGCTCTACTCTTTGAGTAGAGAGATGTCCATTTTACAGGGGAGGTTCTGTCGAATTTTTGGTAGAATTCTCGTAAGACGTGATGTCCGGTCGAACCCTAATTCTAATTCTGTGTCTAATATTCTAGATCGAGTTTTTAGGATTTTCTGTTAGGTTTATTCTGATGTCTGTTATTTATTGTTTGTTTAGTTGCACCGAGACCGAGGCCTAGTGGCCAGGCCCATCGGACCCCTCTCGAGGAGCGCACTAAGTGTGAGTTACTATTTTATATATATGTGCTCTAGGGTGCATGATTCTAGAAATATACGCTCTCTTTTGATTAAATATGCATAAATGGTTTAATTATTACTTAAGTTTATTTTTAGTTTATTTTTGGTTTATTTTCTGTATATTTTAACTATATGCATGTCTTATTAATGAATTATGCTTAAAATGTTTTTGAATATATTTCTAGCTTATTTTGTAATTGTATTGGATTTATTTGACTTATATATACTCGAAATATACCTGGTTTATTTTTGGTATATTTCTAGTATATATATGGTTTATGTTGCTATTTTATTTCATATTCATGCATCATTTACTTTTTATGAATGTATGCTTTATATTTTAATGAAGGATATCAATAGAACGTGCTACCTAGTGGGCAACACTAAGACCGAGTACGTACTGGTACGCTTATAACATTTAGGCTATATTACTAACCAGTTTATGGATATTGATTGGATATGATTATTTGATATATGATATGATTTGGGAGTGTGATTGCTGGAGCTCAATTGACCAAGTGTCTCGGGGCCAATCACATTGACAGTCAGACTGTTGGAGCTCGGTTGACTTAGTGTCTCGGGGCCAGTCTACTGTCCAAATGGAATAAGTGATATATTTGGAATAAGTGAGCCTGTATGGCTAGAGTATTGTCTAACACTATTTTGAGGTTGCGATATTCTAGGGTTATATTCGATCCTTCATAAACAGTGATTTTCAATAAAAACATATAAAATGATTTTATTGCATTTGTGTGTATTTGCTTGTATATATATACATATTATATATATACTTTTGATTGTGTGCATTGGCATTTAGTATGCATGTATATATATTATAGTAATTCACTCAGTGAGGTCTGACTCCCCTCTGTTGACCATTTTTCAGGAGAGTCTTCTTCCTCAGACCTCAGTAGCAGGCCTGTACATCGGATTTCTTTCGCCCTGGCTTCTTTATGTAAACTGCTTATCTGAGTCTTGAGTTTTATTTTATAATCTAGACACTGCAGTAGTTGTAGATAAATTATGGGTTTTATGTATTATATTTGTGTGAGCTATGTATTTTAAGAATTTGAACTGAAACTTGTATTAAAGGAGTTATTTATATATGAGATGAGGATTTGATTTAAATACCATGGTGGATTATTATTTTAATATTTATAATTTTATTTCTTCTGCATTAAAGGTTGTTGTTATTATTATTGCATGTTTTATTTTATTTTTAGGCTTGCTACGGGTTCCGGATTCGAAAGAATTCCCATTCCCTAGCACCGGTCATGGCCCCTGTTTTGGGTCGTGACAATTAATGAGCCTAAATCTATTTTTTAGTATTTCTAAGATATGGGCTTAAGTCTATTCAATTTTAAAGAAAAATTAAATTAGTAGGTCTAAGTCTAACTTGGTTTTATTTTAAGTTAACTGTGGACCTAGGTCTATTTATTTTAAACGAAATACAATTAAGTGGGCTGAGCTAAGTCTAGACAAGTTTTAATTAACTAAATAAGCCTAAAATCTAATTAACCTAATGGGCCTAAATTGATTTTAATTATATAAAAAAAACCTAAATCATTTTTTTAAGCCTATTTATTAAGTGGGTTAGACCTAAACATGGGCTTGGGGCCCAAAAGGATAAAAACATAAAAAAAATAAGCCCAAAACAAATAAAACACAAAAAAATGGATCAAATAAATATTACAGTGATTTAAAAAAAAACCCTAAATTAATTACATGCAAACCCTAATTTAAGCTACTACCACCATTGATTTTAATTGATTTTTACCCAATTGAACCTAATTACTAATCGATTTTAAAGTACAGAAAATTAAAATTTTCACTATTCCCACTACTAGGCTATTACAAACTATGTACAAAATTAAGATTAAATAATTATACACCCAAAAATTAAAATAACTACACAGAACACCGAAAATGAAAAAAATAATTAAAAAAAATCCTAAATGCTACTGGGAAATAACATAGATTCTTCCATGGTATTCCATGGACCTTCTGCTCAATTTAAATATAGGTAGTATCCTCCTCAATCCACATGTACATAACAAAAAATAAGTAATTAGATTAGTAGTGAAATTAAACAATAAAAAAGAGAATAACAGAATAAAAAATCGTAAAAGAAAAAAATAGAAAGAATAAAAATGACAGAAAAAAAAGCATTGATGATTTAGATATGATGCAAATACCCCTTTTTGGTCCCTCAAATTAGGATTTTCACTTTTGAAATTAAATTGTTTGTTGATTCTGGACTAGGACTTGATTGCTTTTAAAGACACTGGCAATATCCAAAATTAGGGTTTCTTTTGGAAGACCAGGGTGTGTACGAGGTATTCTTCACGTCTAAATTTTAGGGTTTCTGCATTTATTTTTTCTCTGTGTAAAAATTCTCCAAAAAAAATCCTCTACTAAAAAATCCGCCTCCTACACATGCATGTAGACTCTGCGTATACTGAACTTCCTCCAAAGGAGGAACAAACCTATCTAAACAGATAGCGCTTGTTTTTCTTTGATTTCAAAAAAACCTTATGCGTTTAATCAACCTTATTAGATAATCATAAAAATAAAATTTGAATTTTCAACTAATCAAAATGCGAAAAAATTAACTTTTACAAGTCAAAAATGCCAACCGGCAGTGTGCAATTCTGGTCGGCATTACGCAATGTTGGTCGGCATTACACTAATGTCGATTGGCATTAAATGCCAACTCTTTTTTTAACTTTTAATTACCAAAATACCCCTAAAAATGACTTATTGTCACGACCCAAACTAGGAGTCATGACCGGCGCTAGGCAACAGGAATTCTTTCGAATCCGGAACCCGTAGCAAGCCTAAGAAAATAAAATCATACAATAAATAAATAAAAGTATGACTGAATGAAAATTTTTTTGAATCAATATATAAAATAAATACTCCAAATTCTTTAATAAATGAATACATATTCGTACAATGTTCAAATACAAATTCTCAGAGTATTTAATATCCAAACAAAATAATACACTTCCAATATAATAACACTACTACTGTAGTTTCTAGAATACAATCAGAGTTTAGAATATACATTCGTATAAAATAGCCAAGACTGAAGAACACCGACGAGGAACTTTACAACTAAGGTCTGACGATATGGGATCTCTTGAAAAAAATAATTGAGGGGGGTCAGACCTCACTGAGTGAATTATTATACTATATATATACGCAAATTGAACCATATATATATATATATATATATATATATACACACACACATCTCACACGAATGCCAAACTCTGCTTTTATAAATATACTACACGTAGAAAACGTTTGATTAAATTCATGAAGGATCCATAGAACCCTAATAATAACAACCTTAACAACCCCATCATCACTCTAGCCATGTAGGCGCACTTGATTCCAAATAGAACACTTATTCCAATTTGGACAGCAGACTGGCCCTGAGACATAAAGTCGATCGAGCTCCAGCAGTCTGACTGTTAGTGTGATTGGGCCCGAGACACTTGGTCAACCGAGCTCCAGCAATCACACTATCTATCACCTCACATCTCAATCAGCCCAATAGATCATTCAATTCACTTATGGACAGTAGACTGGCCCCGATACACTAAGTCAACCGAGCTCCAGCAGTCTGATTGTCAGTGTGATTGGCCCCGCAATCACACTATCTAACATACCATTAATCTTAATCAAATCAATTAAATCAATTATAATCACCCAATTTTAACTCTCACTCAATCCTTATCTATCATACCGGTACGTACACGGTCCTAGTGCTGCCCACTAGGAAGCACGTTCTATTGATATCCTTCAGTTAGAATAAATCATTCATTTGAAAAATAATTAATGTAGAACAATATTCATAATAGTAAAACCAACCATATATATATATATATATATATATACCAAAAATATACCTAAAATATACCCAGTATGTTTCAGGTATATATATATATATGTGTGTCAAATAAAATATGAAATAAACTAAAGATAAATCATTAATATGGTTAAAAACAACTTAAATGAGTAACAACAATATAACATGCATTTTCTTAAAAATATACTTAAATATACAAAAGATATACCCTAAGTACACAAATCATTTAATAAAATATTTATGTATAAATATTCATTTAAATATGTGTTTGTGTTTAACATATATTTACAAATACATTAAAAATAAACCTAATTATCTAGCATACATATATCAAAAATAAACCCTAAATGTACCACTAATGTGCTAGGTTTAATTTAATAATAAAACATTTATTTATTTGGAAATAAATAAAAAATATACCAAAAATAAACTTAAAAATAATTTAAGTGTAGGTTTATAATTTAACATGCAATTATTTAAGAATAAACCTATAATCTACTGAAACTATACCTAAAGTATACTAATCATTTAATAAAATAATTATGTCTAAGTGTACATTTTAAAACATGTGTATATTACTCAAATGTATTAAACCTAAACCTAATTGTTTATTGTGCATATATCAAACTAACATGCATAATTATTTAATATGCATATATATAAAAATGCAACCCTATATATACCAAAAATATTATAATTTAAATCCCTTTTAAAACATCCAATGAAAATGAAAAATTCTAACTAATGCACCCTATATGCAGTGCATATATATACAGTATAATAACTCACATGTTAGTGCTCCACGAGACAAACTCGGTGGGCCTGATCCATTAGGCCTCGGTCTCGGCGCAGTTAGACAAACAAATGACAACATGAATCAGAATAAATTTAACGGAAATTATAAAGACTCGATCTAGAATTTTAGACACATAATTAGAATAGGAATTTGACCGGATATCACGTTTTACGAGAATTCTACCAAAAATCTAGCAGAACCTCCCCTGTAAAACGGACATCTCTCTACTCAATGAGTAGAGCTGGTCTTGCAAAGAAAACACATTTCGGAATAAACATAGAATTACAACCATAATCCCTCGGTCGGACTCCAAACTACAATTTACCGATCGAGGTTCACAATTCACAAAATATAGACAAAACACATTTAAATGTCATAAATACCAAAAATACCCTTGCATAATCAAAATATAGCAAATCAGATATTTAAAATACTGAAAATAATTATTTCACTGATAATTATAATAAAAATCCAAATTTTAATAAAATATTATTAAAATTCAACAAATTCTCAATAATTTCATAAAAATCAACTAAAATACATTTTATAAATCCAAATTACATAATTAACCCTAAAACATACTAAAAATCAATAAAACCCCATTTATTTAGAAAAATAGTATATTATATATAATTTGAAAATAATTTACGAAAAATAGTTTTAATTAGTTAAAAATACTAAAAATTTGCAAAAATCATTTTTTATAGCTCAAATAATTATTAAAACCAATTTAATTATATTTTTAGCCAATTTAGTGTAAAATTACCAAAATACCCCTATATATATAAATTTACTAAAATAAATCCAAAAATTCACCAAAAATAATATAATTACTCAAAATTAATTTTCTCAACATATATCTCAATAGTATCAATAAATATACTCAATTAACCCATTAATTTCTACAAAAATACATATTTAATCTATTAATCCCAAAATACACATAAACTATATAAAATTCCATAAAATTATATAAATTCATAAAAATTATTTTATAAGTAAATAACATTTTAATATCAACTCAAACACACAATTAACCTTTAAATTCAACCAAAATACTCATTTAATTCAACACTTCAAAATTTACATAAACTATAAATATTTTTGAAAATTATATAATAACTCTCAAAAATTAATTTCTCAACATTATAATTACTAAAAATATATAGCATCAATAATTTAACCAAATTTATAATTAAAATAATTAATTAAAAAAAGGTTTAATATTTAATAATTAATAATTAAATATAAAAAAATAAAAAAATAAAAAAAATAAAAATTAACCAAAACAACTTGGATCAACTCAAAATTAACCAAATAATTAAACTAAATATTGAATAATTAAATACATAATATATAAATTAACTAAACTCAAAATCAACCTAAAAACTACCAAAAACAACCACCTAATAACTACCCTTTCCTAACACCAACACACCCTTACCAAGCAAGAAGATCAACAACCGAAGGACGCTAGAGCTGCTACCATGTCCGGTGACAGCAAGTGGAGGTGGTGGCGGAGTTGGCATCGTGACAGAGGGCTGTTGTTGCAGGTGATCTTCGTGCAAAGAGGAGCTGCTGCAGCTGGTGCTACTGTCCCATAGCTTCAACAGCCTCTCCAGCGGTTGCCGGCGTCTAGAGGGAGGTGGGAATGCTGGTGATCATCCGATGATGGGAGTGTGGCGGTGCAGGGAGGTCATGCACAGTGACAGGCGGAGATGAGGTAGGAAGATGGGTTTGGTATGGTTTTTGGTGTGAGGGAATGTGTGTGTGTGTGTGTGTGTGTATATATATATATATATATATTATAATTTTATGACATAATATAATATAAATTTAGTTTAAACAAATCTCTACCACTAAAAATAAAAATATCCCAATTATATATACATACTTACATACACCTATATTTGCACACACATAAAAAAAATAAACACATAAATATTAACTAATAACAATACATAAAACATTATTTAGAAGTAACAATAATATAAGTCATAATTATTAAATAATTAATAACACAATTAATGTATATTTAATAAAATAGAAATAGTACTAATAACTTACATAAATAACAATGAAAATAATAATATTACCAATGGTAGTGGAATACTTTCAAAATATCAATAATACAAAAATAACATCAAGTAATAAAATAATATTAATACTTAAAAAAAATAATATTTATAATAACATTAAAATATCCATGCACTAAATTAGCATTATTAAAATAATTGTATTCAAAAATAGTAATTATACACAATAGAATTTTAAACGTTCAAAATAATTTATTTACGTAGAAAATTCAATTAAATATACATTAATGATAATAAGTTACAAAATAGTAAAATAATTAAATATAACTTTTAAACTTTATTAACACTGCATATCTCAGTATTTAATAAAATAATTTAAAACCAGGGTTATCACACTTATTTGTAATCAAACCCTAAAAAATATTGCAATTTAGTCCTTAAAGTCTAGAAAATTGACAACTAACTTCAATTTTTGAATTAATTTCATCATAGGGGCTTACGTCATAATTGTGCACAATTGCATCCTGAAATTGGGTGCTTACAATTCCCTCCCTTTGTCGTTATTTTCTTGAAAAATTGCGACAAAGCAATAAAAGCACACAATTTCGAAAGAAAGAAATTAAGACACTCGATTGTATCTTAAGTGATGGATTGATGCTCAAATTTTTAAGTAAGGTGTAGTGTTTGATAAGTCATACTATATTTCCAGTGGAACTTCTCGTGGACTTTATGCAAATGAGTTTCGCTATATTCCCTGTGGCACATTTAGTGATGATAAGTTAAGAACTTGTTATAGTTCTTGTGGAATGTCTAGCAATAATGAATTTTGTTATATTCTTTATGGGACATCTAACGATGCACATTATATTCCCTGTGGGATGTCTAGTGTAGATGAATTAAATTTTGTTATATTCCCTGTGGGACGTCTAACAATGGACACTATATTCCCTGTGGGACGTCTAGTGTAATTGAATTGAATTGAGTTTTGTTATATTCCCTATGGGACGTCTAACAATGCACACTATATTCCCTGTGGGACGTCTATTGTAATTGAATTGAATTTTGTTATATTCCCTCTGGGACGTCTAACGATGCACACTATATTCCCTATGGGTCGTCTAGTGTAATTGAATTGAATTTCATTATATTCCTTGCGGGACGTCTAACAATGCACACTATATTCCCTGTGGGATGTCTAGTGTAATTGAATTGAATTTCGTTATATTCCCTATGGGACATCTAACGATGCATACTATATTCCCTGTGGGACGTCTAGTTTAATTGAATTAAATTTTATTATATTCCCTGTGGGACGTCTAACGATGCACACTATATTCCCTGTGGGACGTCTAGTGTAATTGAATTGAATTTCATTATATTCCATGTGGGATGTCTAGTGTAATGGAATTGAATTTTGTTATATTCCCTATGGGACGTCTAATGATGCACACTATATTCCCTATGGGACATCTAGTGTAATTGAATTAAAAACTTGCTACAATTCCTGTGGAACATCTAGTAATAAGGAATTTGAAAGTTTATGGCATAACTGCTATGCAGTGCATAACATAATGAAGGTTATGACTACTGTGCAACACATAACATAATGATTTGAAATTCACATCATAGCTACTATGCAACATATGAAACCTTTGATTGAAATCATGCATGTAAAATGTAAAAAATGAGTTATGTAATCTTGTTCTGTATTCTGTATTTGATAAAAAATTCAGAATCATAGATTGATTATGCAGTTTTAATAATTCAATGAATTATTAATTTGATGAATGTCATGATTTAATTAGGAACATGTTCCTAATCAGAATGCAATTATGGACTAAATTGCAAGAAAGAAAAGATAGATAAAAAGTAAATAAATTGGAAGGATTAAAATGAATATTCTCCCTTTTAAATATTCTTTCCCTTTTGTCGATCACTTCACTTCTCTTCCCATTCTTTTCTTCTTCTTCCTTTTTTTTAATTGATCTTGATTTTTCTTTTCTTGATTTCTTCACCATCTGTTGTCCAATTTGCAATCCATCTGATCTTATGGCCTCCTCGTCATGCAGACAACATGGGGGAGCTGAGACTTCAGAATGTTAGAGGATTCTGCCTTTTCATTTTCCTCAGAATAATCTAGAACTTTAAGAAGACTTAACTATCTTTCCCTTAACTCATTTACATACCCACAGGTGCAAAGATGTGGGTAATGAGGTAACTTTTCTTGCTTCTATTTATTTCTGCAAAAATATTACCAATATAATCAGTAATTAGAGTTAATTATAGAGTAGAGATTGACATTGACATGTATATTAGTCAGAAATTAATATAAAAATGCATGATAAATTGAAATTAACTCTGAAAATATGAAATTTAACTCCCAGGTTATCTAAATCGAGGATCGGATATTTGGAATTCCGGTCGGAATTCCAGATTTTTGATTAATTGGGTTAATGCCAATCAACATAATAGATTGCCAATTAACAATCTACATTACTGATCAATTTTTTTTAACTAAAAAGGCAATTAATTAATTAATTAATTAACTAATCAAATTCTTTAATTTAAATTCTTTGATTATTTAATTAATCTTTCAATTAATTAGTTAATATTTTCCTTTTTGAAATTAAAATAGCATCCGATGAAGTTCACGGGCTATTTCAATCTAGCTGGGGAATTGTTTCATGGTCTGCCAGAGCAGGTGACACATTTGATTTGGGCTTCCAGATTTAGGCATTTTATTGTTGCACTTCTAACTGTTTGAGGCCGATCTGACTATTAGTCTTTATATGCTTGGATTGAGCGATGGATGGATACTACCCACACTTTTCATACTTGTGTGGGTGAGCTGACCATTTCACCTATGAGCTTCTCTGCTATCACCGGGATTGCCTTTGGAGGATCCCCAATTCCATTTGACATTAGCTATTGTAGTCTTCCAGAGCATGCACAAAGTCAGTACGTGCAAGACTTGATTGGGTTCACCCTAATATGGAAGAATCGGAAGAACGTTCTTCTTTCATTATTAGTTAAGGGATTCAGACGCCTTCCTACTTCGACTCTTGTTAGATTATTCATAAGGTGAGGTGTTTCCTCTTGATATTATTAAGCATGACCCCCTTTTGTGAGACTGGTCATGAGGTCAGTATCACTCTATTGGGTCTTCTTCGTGACTTGGATCGAGTTGCCACATTAGATTGGGGATCTACTGCACTTGCTTATATTTATTATAGATTAGACACTGTCTGTAGAGGTGTTGTCATGATGTGTGGCTTTTGGCATGTCTTGAATGTATGTTTTCTTTCATTTGATCTCTATAGTTTTGCTTTTCTTTGCCTTTTATGATATGTTCTTTTTTCCAGATCTAGAGCATAGAGATTGGGCTGATTTGAGGCTTTAATGCTATAAGTTCTAATAGGACCTTTCCTCTAATGATGAGATGGGGTTCTCGCCTTGCTAGTAATAGGAACACTTTGCAGATGTGCTGTGATCAGTTGAACACTATCGAGTGGCACCTGGTAAGGAAAAATAAAATCATTAGTATGCTATAGTTTAATAGAAATTAAACTTAATTTACACAAATTACAGATAAACTCTGATTGGTTGGAGGGTGCTGAGGACATCCAGTGATATGATTTCATGGCGGCTGCAGCTCACTTGGAGCCTATGAGGATCCTACTTTCTGGTTATGGCTGTCTGATGTGGTATCTAGGGGAGCGAGTATATCGCTAGTCTTCTAGCCCTTCTCAACGTCGCATTCCATCTGATGTCCCTTCCTCAATGCTCTGTAGCTCGCATCTTATAGGTTCAGAGCTGAGGGATGCACTACAGGGATATGCTACCTCAGATTTTCTTGAGCGTTCTCGATATTATCAGTAGTTTATCCGTGAGAGCCTTCTGGAGCATGTTCTTATTGATAATGATGAGGTAATTTCTTATTATTTTAGCTTCTATTTCTAGAACCTATGACTTACTCCTTCTCTTTACAGTTTGAGGAGGTTCGCTCTCCTATTGATGCTAATAAGGAGACTGAGATTGCTCCAAAGACTGAGATTGCTCTAGATATTAAGAGCCCTAAGCCTAAACCTAGTCCTGATCATCATGCTCAACACATTGGGTCTAGTTGTGATGGGACCTTTATCGGTGCTACGCTTGGTGATGTCTCTCTTCCAGACAAGTCTATGTTCTACTGGGCTCCCGCTATTCAGGCTCCAATTAAGCAGCAGATGCAGTTTGGTGATGCTCAGCTTCATAGCTTTTATCCACCAGATGCTTCTCATGTGAGTTTGTTTGCTTTATTTCTTATATGGATCTATACACTTGACATTGATATTAATAAAATTTTACAAAATAGATTCCCCGAACACAGGCAGAGTATCTATATGGACTTGCCTTGTCTCAGTGGCAAGTAAGCACCCTCACTAAGACAATGCAAATGTATGCATGTTATGCATGTAATGCATATGATATGGTGTTTTCTATGTATGTAGAGCTATTCCAACGGTCTAGAGTGGGAGAATGAGATGCTTCATCAGTAGCTTGCAGACTTGGGCTTTGATCTGTATAGTGCTGGGACTTCATCTGCTAGATCTCCAAACACTCATCATCATGATGACCTTACCAAAGGATGGAGCCCATGGCCTGATACCAGAGCACGAGATGAATGATTTAGAGTTTCTATATTCCTAACTTTTTGGGTGTCTATATTTGATTGCTCTCTATTGTACTACTATTTTTATTCTTGTACTATCTCAAACACTGTTAGATAGAACTGAAATAGTGTTTTGCACTTTAATGGATTTTTTTGAATAACTAATTAAAAAAGATGGTTAATGAACATGATGTATTTTAATTAATTATCCATTTATCTTAATCCTTTTCCAAGATGGATAATATTGGATAGATAAATAATTAAAAGAATGGATTATCTTCCCAATTATCTATTTATCCTAATCCTTCTCAAATTCTATCACATTATCCACTTTCTTTGCTAGCAGAATCCTTTTCCCACATGAACTCATCTTCTTTCCCTATATAAGACTATTCAAGGGGCATTCTCCTTCATTCTCTATACCCTTATCATGACTCAAGAATCTCTTCAAACAATGAAGAAATTTCTTAAAAGTCTCAATGGTGATGACTTGAATAAGCTTTAACCTTTTCACATCAAATCCCTAAAATCTCTTCAGCACCTGATTATCGATAACACTCTCCTACATGCTACTTCTACCTTCTGGGATGTCAAGGACCGTGTATTTAGGTTTAATGGGCAAAAGCTTTGTCCAATGATTGAAGTGTTTACTGCTATTCTAGGATGCACATTAGACTCGACTGCTATGATAGCCCTTCCTGATTTGGAGATGCAATTTCCTGGCAGATTGGTTACATTCTTTGATTTGCCCCCAGTTGATATTTACATGTACACGCATAACCCTAGGACCATCAATCTTTCTTCTCTGATCACCGTCTGTGGGGCTCTAGATAAGAACACTGCTTCTTGGACTAGAATGGTTGCTTTCTGTTTATATGCTCAATTTTGCTAGTTTCTCACCATGGTGGTGCCGATACATGCATTGTCAGTATTTTGGAATAGGTAGAGCTTGGAGCTAATCCTATGCCAGTTATCCTTGCTGAGACCATCATTGGGCTTGACAGTTTCAAGACTTATAACCATTTCTCAGGTAGTTTACTTACTCTTTAGGTGTGCAACCAAAATTTTATTTTTATTTTATTTTTGCCTTAATTTTTGCCTAAGCCGCCCTTTTAGGTTTTTAGCTTAGCAGGCTTGCCCTAACTTTTGCCTAGGCCGCCCTTTCAGGTTTTCAACTTAGCAGGCTTTTATTTTATTATTCTTATATTATTTTTTTTAGATTTGGTTATAGGAAAAGCTGAGCTTGCTTAATGTACCCCTAAATCCTTTGACTTATCAACCTCATCAACTACAATCTCGTCCTTTGAGAATGAAGGACAAATATTCTATGGACCAATGGGTTGACTGGTTGAAGAAGATTTTAGATGCTGAGATTACATGGGTCTGCCCTTAGTGGAGATTGAAGTTCATGACTATTGAGCTGTATGAGCACTGCGTTCCTATTCCCGGGCTGCACTTCTCTACCTTTTTTACCCCTTTATGCCTTTGTCATCAATATGGTCACCCTCAGTTCATCATTACTGTTCTGACTAACTTTGAAGGCTTTCCTTTGAGACAAGATTCTCTGGATAAGATTAGGAGCTTGTAGAGCCCTTGAACGGAACATACACCTAGATGTGGATGTTACTACAGATGATGATTACAAAACTTGGGTTGTTATCCAAAAGACAGAACCACCAGGATTTGCTAGGTACAAGAGAACTCAAGCTTTGTATGATGGGTCATAAAGGAAAAAACAAAGACATCACTAGATAGAATGGTCTCATAGAGCTAGTTTTAGGCTTTCTTATGTTTTGTTATTCTTTCAAGTACTTATGCTTTATAATAAAGAAGGATATGCAAAGTTTAACAAAACTTCAATTTCAATTTCATTCATTAATTAGGGCCAAAATGAGTACATTTAATACATCACATGACATAACTCCTGTTATCAGCTAGTCCTCATGAATTTTCTAACTAAATATTTTTCACTCACATTTTATTTCCCTAATTTTTGCCTGACTAGCCCTTTACAAGTTTTCTAATCAGCAGGACCATTATTATTTTATTTATTTCCCTAATTTTTGCCTATAAACCCTTTGTGGGTTTTCTGAACAATGGGAATGTCCTAACTTTTTCCTGACTAGCCTTTTTAGGTTTTCTAGCCAATAGACTTTATTTTCTTTATTATACTTTTATTCATATTTTTTTTACAGGTAGTACTTCTTGAGGCAATCCAGATTGATAGGTTCCATAAACTCATTCCCTTTAAGATCTGATATCTTAGTAACTCCTTTAGGTAAGACCAATTTGACCAAGTACGGTCCTTCCCAATTTAGTCTAAATTGACCTCTCGGATCGAACACCACGGCTCTAAACTGTTTCAGCACCATATCTCCAGCTTTGATCTTCCTAAGCTTAACCTTCCTGTTGAATGCCCTTGCTATCCTTTTTTGATATATATGAGTGTGGAATAAAGCATCCATCCTTTTATCATCTAGAGATACTAGATGATCATATCTTTTATGTGCCCATTCATTCTCAGTTATTTTAGCTTCCATGACTACTCTTAAGGACTTAATCTCAGTTTCTATAGGCAAAACTGCTTCATAACCATATACTAATAAGAATGGTGTTTGGCCTATGGCAGTTTGAGTTGTAGTCTTATATCCCTATAAGGAAAAAGGAAGATATTCAGACCAATCCTTATAGGTTTTAACCATCTTAGAAAGGATTTTCTTGACATTTTTATTAGCCGCTTCCACTGCTCCATTAGCTTGAGGGTGATAAGGTGAAGATTTATGATGCTTAATCCTATACTTTTATAGCAACTCTACTATTTCTGCTTGAAATTGAACCCCGTTATCTATCATAACATGATGTGGAACCCCATATCTGTAAATAAGGCTCTTCTTGATGAACCGTGCCATCTGTTTTACGTTCAGAGTATTAAAAGATTTTGCCTTTACCCATCTTGAAAAGTAATCGATTTCCACCACTATGTATTTATGCCCATTTGATGTTGTTGGTTTTATTTCTCCTATTATATCAATTCCCCATGCTGCAAAGGGCCAAGGGGATAATAAACTATTTAGCATTATTGGAGGCATGTGACTAAGATTCCCGTGGATCTGACACTGATGGCATTGTCTTACTATCATGATATAATCCTTTTCCATAGTCATCCAGTAATACCCTTGTCTAAGAATCTTCTTAGCTAGAATCATCTCATTCATATGAGAACCACAAGCCCCTGCATGAATCTCTTATATCACCTCTTCAGCTTTATCCTTTTTAAGACACTTGAGCTGCATCTCGTTCGGCATTCTTTTGCATAATACCCCATCATGACTTGCACAGTTACGTGCAAAAACATGAAGAGCATATCTTTCTTTTGAGGTTGCTTCATCTGGATAAATTCTATTTTCAATGAACCTTTGGACATCATAAAACCAAGGCTTTTCTTCGGACCCCATTTAAACATTCATAATCTGCTCACCCCCATAACACAATGCTCTAAACTTCATGATCACTAAAGGTTTCATAGCCAACCCAGTTGCACTATCCCACATTGAAGAAAGTGTTGCAAGTGCATCCGCCATCTAATTATCGTCTTTGGATAGATGGATAAAGAGACATTTAGTGAAATTCTTCATTAAGGATTTCACATAGCAGATATAAGGCTTCAGCCTTTCCTCTTTTACCTCCCATTCTTCATTAGCCTAATTGATGACTAACATTGAATCTCCATAAACCAATAAATCTTTCGCTCCAACTGCCACAGCTGCCTCAATCCCACAGATACATGCTTCATGCTCGGCCATATTATTTGTGACCTTGAAATCTGATTTCTTTGCCATTGGTATGGTTTCTCCTTCTGGTGTAACAAGAATCACTCCCAATCTAACTCCTTTGTTGTTTACAACTCCATTAAAGTAAAATTTCCACTCCTGGTGCTCTACAACAGCTAAGTTCTCATATGGAAACTCCAAATTCCACTGCTCTTCATCTTTGATCGCATTCTGAGCTAAGAATTCTGCTACTGCTCTTCCCTTGATTACCTTTATAGTAATGTACTCTATATTAAATTCAATTAAGAGTACCAACCATCGAGACATTTTTCTAGTTAAAGTCAATGCTTGAAATAGATACCTTAGATGGTTTATTCTTGAAACTTCTTGAACCTTGTAAGGTTGAAAATAATGCCTCAATTTTATCATAGCTCAAATCATGATCAGACATGTCTTTTTTACTAAATCATATTTTTCCTCATATGGCAGAAACTTCTTGCTCAAGTAGTACACTGTGTGCTCTATTCCATTTAACCCTTCTTGTGCTAACATTACCCCCATTTCATCCTCTTCTAAATCCAAGTACAAAACCAATGGCTTACCTTGTCTAGGTGGTTTTAGAATAGATAGATTAACAAGATACTCCTTGATCTAACAATCATCATTCCACTTAACCGGCTGATCTTTCCTTAAGAGCTTAAAGATAGGGTCATAAATGTTAGTGAGTTTTGGGATAAACCTACTAATATACTGCAATCTGCCAAGGAATCCTCTTACTTCTTTCTCCATCTTTGGTGCTGGCATTTCCTAGATGGCTTTCATTTTATCCAGATCCACTTCAATTCCTCAACTGCTCACTAAATGTCCTAACAGTTTCCCTAAAGTAACCCCAAAAATGCACTTCTTCAGGTTGGGTCTCAGGTTGTACCTCTCAATTCGAGCTAAGAACTTGTCTAAGGCTTCAAAATGTCCTCCTCTTATCTCTGATTTGACCATCATGTCATCCACATACACTTCAACCTCCTTATGTATCATATCATAGAAAAGTGCAATAGCGGCTCTTTGATAAGTTGTACTTGCATTCTTCAGTCCAAAAGGCATCACCTTGTAACAATAGGTCCCCCATTCTGTGATGAAAGCTGTTTTAATCTTATCCATGATTGCCATCATGATCTGGTTGTACCCGAAAAAACTGTCCATAAAAGAATACATTGCACTTGCTATAGCGTTATCGACTATTACATCAATGTGAGGTAATAGGAAGTCATCTTTTGGATAGGCTTTGTTCAGATCCCTGAAATCTACACACATTCATCTTTGCCATCTTTCTTAGGAATAGGTACTATGTTTGCTAGCCATTGAGGGTAGTCTACTACTTCTAGGAAGTTATCCTGTATTTGCTTAGCAATTTCCTCCCTTATTTTTTCTATCCATTATGGTCTTAATCTGTGCAATTTCTGTTTAACAGGCTTGATTTCTATATGAGTTATAATGTGATGCTCTGTTATTTCCCTATCCAAACCTGATATGTCTTCATAAGTCCAAGTGAATACTACCTTTCTTTTTGTTAATATTCTCTCAAAATTTTTTCTCTCTTCAGGAGTTACATCATGTGATACAGAAATGTTCTTTGGATTATCATTTGTGCCCATGTTAAATGAATTAAATTGAATTGAATTAATGTCAAATATGCATGACCAATCAAAATTATAATGCACAGAACTATCAGGATACACATCACACAAGTAAGCAAAACCAGCATTCATATCATTTACCATAGGAAAAACAACATCTTCGTTCACATAAAGACCGGATGTTATTACATCAGTTTCTTCATAAAAAACATCAATGAAACTATCACTAATGATAGTAGCTAAGTCTTAGGGTGGTTCCACCTCAGGTGGCAGACACAACAGCTCCTCAACAACATCATCACCCATCCTTTTAGTTACTTGCTTTATGACTTCCTCTTTGTTGCTGGTCACTAGGCTTTCCAAAATCTGCTCCTTGAAGATGTCAAACCCAGGGACATCTTTTCCAGCCACATTAATAGATTCTTTGGTGCCCAGATAATACTTGCCTTCTCCTAGCTTAATGAAATTCTCACTTAGTGGTCAAATTGTTCCCAAGGGCTTATTTCTTTTTGCTTTCTCCTTGTTCTTTGCTCTTCTACTATCCGATCCTACCTCAGTATATCCCAAACCCTTCATATGGTCCTGGGTTTTAATGTTCGAGGGCTTAGGACTTCCTTGTTCATTCTTCCCGAGCCCCTATCCAGGTCGATAATTCATGTTTTCCATTATTTTTACAACCCTAGGATCCATCTCATCAAATATTCCAATAACTTGGAAACTAGGCAGAACACACACTTGCTTCTGTTTATCAAGTATGGCTGCCACAGTTGCATTGGTTCCAGGTTCTATTGTCACCACATATCCTTCATAAGGGAATTTTATTTTCTAGTGCACTGTTGAAGGTACTCCTCCCAGGGCATGAAACCACGGCCTTCCCAACAACAAGGCATATGTAACAAGGATGTCCAATACAGTAAATTCAACAGTTAACTCTACAGGCCTTATTTTAACCAAAGCCTAAAATGTTCCCTCCACATTTATGGTACTATCATCGTAAGCTCTGATTATGAGGTTTGAAGCCGTCAAGTCATCTACTTTCAGACCCAAATTGGGTAGGATTTTTAGTGGGCATACATTTATAATTGAACCATCATGCACCATCATAAAGTTGGTTCTCTTCCCTTTTACTTCAGCTGGGATAAATAATGCCTTGTTAAGATTTCTTCCCTCCAAAGGTACGTCATTATATAAGAATGCTACCAGCCCATGTTTCTTTTCTGTAACCTTTGAAGTGGATGTTTCAATGCTCATGTTTGATAAAGCTTTGAAAAGAACCCTTCTATGACTACCTGAATGCATAAGTAATTCCCAAATGTTGACGTTTTCCTTAGCCTTCTTGAGTTGTTCCAGGATCATGTCTTCTTTTTATCCTTCCTCCACTTCTGCATCTTCTGTTTCTTCCCTTTCTGCTACTCTTTCATTTTGCTTTTCTATTGCCCGGTAATTCCTCCCACTTCTAGTAAAATGATTCACATTTGGAGTATCACTCTATACATTGAAACCACCTAGGCTTTCTTCATCAGAGTCATACCAGATGTCAATGACTCCAATGATTCAATCTCTTTTCCCATCCTTCCACACATCCATTATGCATGTTTCTTTTCCTTTTAACTCCCTCAACTTGTCAGTATGTTGGCTTAACAGTTCTTCCACCTCTTCTTAGGACATTTTTGGGGTTAAGAATTCATCTTCTTCAAACTCAACACCCCATCCTGTCGGCACAATTAATTCAATGGGGATGTTAGCAAAAGCAGGTTTAGAATAGAACACTCTATAATCGAACTTGCCTGAAGGTTGTCCCAATAGATCTTCAACTCCTCTTAGTGACTGCTCAAGAATTTTAGGCTCTTCTTTTATTGGCTTATCATTAAACTCATCTCCCCAACTTGAGGGCTCAATTAATTCAATAAGGATATCAGCAAAGGGTGGTTTTGAGTAGAATACTCTATAATCAAACTTGCCTGAGGGCTGGCCCAGTAAATCTTCTACTCCTCTATGTGGCTGTCCGAAAGGTTCTTCATTGGGTATAAGGTTGAGGTCCTCAAAGGAGCTTAGCACTTCTTCTTTGCTAACCCCTGAGTTGATCACCATGATGGCTAATGGTGGAACATTTTGGTAATCTGGGAAAGGGTTATTTCTAGTGTTTCGGTTGGAATTGGATTTCTCAGGGTCGGTGATTTTTTTGGAGTCTATCAAGTTTTGGATCTCATGTTTTAGGCAAATGCAGGTATCTATGGAATGGCTAGCTACTTGATGCAACTTGCAGTAACTGTTTGGATCATAGCTAGGGAGATTTAGATTCGGGGGTTTGGAAAAGGTTAAAGGTCAGAGCATGCCTTTTTGGATTAGCCTCTCTAGGACTTTGGAGAGTGGTTGGTTGAAGTTGGAGAACCTTCGAGGTTATCAAACTACACACACTTCTACAGCTCGGCTAGTACTTCCTTGTTGTATGCCCCTAGTTGGGTAGTTTTAAGTTCTTAAGCCTTTAACAGTTTTCTTTTTCTCACTCTCAACTTCCTCAACTTGTAACCCATCATCATACAAATCCACAAAGGTTTTGGGATTCATCATCTATAACCTCTCAACCAAATTAGGTGACACATTATGAATTATCATTCTAACTTGGTCCTTCTCAACAAGCTTATTTTTCATCATCCCTGCTTTATTCATGAAATGAGTTAAGAAATCAGAAAAAGACTCATTTGATTTCTATTTAGTCAACTCCAAATCCCTAATTGACACTTCTAATCGAGTGTCATAATCATATTACTTCAAGAATGCAGTACATAGTTCTTTTTAGTCAACTCTAACAGAATTTTTTAACCTATGGTACCCGTTTACAGCCATTCCTTCCAGGGATAGTACAAACAGCCTAGCAACTACTAACAATGGTGCTTTAGTAGTGCTCATGGTTGTGGTGTATTGACTTAAATGTATCCTTAGATCTCCTCTCCCATTAAACTTCTGTAGTTGAGGCATTTTAAATTTTTTAAGCAGCTTATCTCCCTCCATTTACAGCATGTCATCAACGTTAAAAGAATATCCCATTCCTTGTCCTCTAATCAACTCTTCCATCTTGGACATTTTCTGAGTCAATGCTTGCATCTGCTTAGACTCAAGGTCTTGAACCAATTCAAGTGATTCTCTCTTCGCCTTTTCTACCATGTAGTTTATAATGTCCTCCATTCTTATATCAGTAGCAGGCACATTTCAGGAGCAGGTTGCCCCCCAGCATTGTTAGTAGTAGGTGGAGGAGCTACAATAATAGGTGGAGCTCTTACAACAGGTGGTTGTTCAACAGTAGCAGCAGGTGGTTGTTCAATAATAGCAGCAGGTGGTTGTCCAATAATAGGTTGCATAAGTCTAGCCAGGGCCTTTCTTAGTTCATCTTACATCATAGCTTTCATGTCATCCATGAAAGCTCCCTTAATGTCCTCTAAGGTCCACATCTCTGGTTGTTGTTCCATTTTAGTCTGTTCAGTCTGAGCTGGTTCAGCTTCTAGAAATAATGGATTGATTGGACTCCCCTCTAGTCTCTCCAGTCTGTGAAGAATGCTTTAAGCTATGGACTCCGGATTTAAATCAACTCTGGTCAATCTGCCACCTCTTCATCCCTCAGCATGAGAAGACCCAGATGAATCTATGATGGCTACAAAACAAGGTGTTAGTATGATACATGGACTGTATGTATGCATGTATGCATGATGCACATACTATGCAATAAGTAGCAGGCAAGCACTTAGCAAGTAGCAAGTATTAAGAAGTAATCAACAAGCAACATGCAAGCATAAACCTTCCAACCTTATTCCTCCCACACAGGTGTTCAATGGAGAGTTTCTTTTACTAGGATTTTTGGGTCTTGGCCTTCATATCAACAGGGGATATTAAGAGCCAACATGCATGCCAAATCTCTCTTAAAAAGAAAAAGCACAGAGGAAACATTTCTAAATATAAAGGTCTAGCCTAATCCTTATTAGCCTGAATGAGCTTCAAAGGTATAGGCATGAGCTTTTATAAATAGAAATACCTCATGGCAATTCAAACAAATAAGCACTTTGGGTGAAGATCCCAGGGGAAGTAACTAGGCCATTATATGTGGTTAGGGTCCGGTGAAAAGTTAAGGTTCCCTTAGCAAGATGCTCTCCATTATGGACTTTGAGTTACATGCCAAGGTCAGAGGGGCCCAACATCCTTTACCAACTCAAGAGAAGATTAACCCCCTTAGGGACTTGGGTTACAGACTCTGGTCAGATGAGCCCAATAATCTCTCTTAAGCTGAGTTAAGGCTAAGAGTGATGGTTAGCCAATCTACAACTCCATGAAGCTAGTGGAATCATGGAATCATAAACCAACGCCATCGATTTAGTAGGGACATGTAGAGTGAATGCAAGAATGAAATAATAATCAATAAAAGAATTCTAAAGAACATAAGTAGAATTAGTATCTCTTATCCCCAATGGAGTCGCCATTATAGACGGTGGGGTTTAGCACGCGTCCAAGATTTTAGTAACTGTGATACTATTTAGGCTCAAGGCCTTAGAGAACACACTAACTACTGTCACAAAGACATGGCGTGGAGATAAAGAGTCGCCACCCAGGGTAATAACTGGGACAATTTGATTGGTGGTACTCGATTCTTTAAAAGAAAATTAGCACCACAACTAGGAGATTCTAGATACAGAATATCTCATGTTCATTTAGAATAATTTTATAAATGATTATTTCATCCTCTAATTTAATGCAATTTTATTAAACCCTAATTAACATCCATCTACCCAAAAAGGCAATAAGTCAATAAAATTACAAGTAAAAAATGCACTCAAGATCACGTTGTCCCTAAGTCTAAACTATGTTAATTTTATTACAAATTTAGCTAAATCTACATTTTATTTACAAGTGAAATAGAATAAAAGTGGGCCTACATTTTATTAATTAATAAGCCTAAATCTATTTTTTAGTATTTCTAAGATATGGACTTAAGTCTATTCAATTTTAAAGAAAAATTAAATTAGTGGGCCTAAATCTAACTTGGTTTTATTTTAAGTTAAGTGTGGACCTAGGTCTATTTATTTTAAAAGAAATACAATTAAGTGGGCTGAGCTAAGTCTAGACAAGTTTTAATTAACTAAGTGGACCTAAAATCTAATTAATGTAATGGGCCTAAATTGATTTTAATTATATATAAAAAAAGCCTAAATAATTTTTTAAGCCTATTTATTAAGCGGGTTAGACCTAAACATGGGCTTGGGGCCCAAAAGGATAAAAATATAAAAACAAGCCCAAAATAAATAAAACACAAAAAAAGGATCAAATAAACATTACAGTGATTTTCTAAAAAAACCCTAAATTAATTACATGCAAACCCTAATTTAAGCTACAGCCACCATTGATTTTAATTGATTTTTACCCAATTGAACCTAATTACTAATTGATTTTAAAGTACAGAAAATTAAAATTTTCACTATTCCCACTACTGGGGTTATTACAAACTACATACAAAATTAAGATTAAATAATTATACACCAATAAATTAAAATAACTACACAGAACACCAAAAATGAAAAAAATAATAAATAAAAAATCTTAAATCCTACTGGGAAATAACATAGATTCTTCCATGGCATTCCATGGACCTTCTGCTCAATTTAAATATAGGCAGTATCCTCCTCAATCCATATGCACATAACAAAAAAAAGTAATCAGATTAGTAGTGAAATTAAATAATCAAAAAGAGAATAACAGAATAAAAAAATTGCTAAAGAAAAAAAATAAAATGAATAAAAATGACATAGAAAAAAAAACAATGATGATTTAGATGTTATGCAAATGCCCCTTTTTGGTGCCTCAAATTAGGATTTTCACTGTTGAAATTAAATTGTTTGTTGATTCTGGACTGGGCCTTGATTGCTTTAAAGACATTGGCAGTATCCAAAATTTTGGAAGACCAAGGTGTGTACGAGGTATTCTTCACGTCTAAATTTTAGGGTTTATGCATTTCTTTTTTCTCTGTGTGTAAAAATTCTCCAGAAAAAATCCTCTGCCAAAAAATCCTCCTCCTAAGCATGCATGCAGACTCTGCTTTTAAATGCATACTGAACTTCCTCAAAAGGAGGAATAGACCTATCTGATAAGAAAACTTTTGTTTTTCTTTGATTTCAAAAAAGCCTTATGCATTTAAACAACCTTATCAGATAATTGTAAAAATAAAATTTGAATTTTCAACCAATCAAAATACGAAAAAATCAACTTTTACGAGTCAGAATTGTGTAATGCCGACCGGCATTGTGTAATTCTGGTCGACATTATGCAATGTCGATTGGCATTATGCAATGCCGATCAGCATTGTGCAATGCCAATCGGCATTACACAATGTCGGTAGGCATTAAAAGCCAACTCTTTTTTAAAAAACTTTTAATTACCAAAAGACCCTTAAAAAATTGACTTATTTGCAATCAAACCCTAAAAATGTTGCAATTTAGTCCTTAAAGTCCAAAAAATCGACAACTAAATTCAATTTTTGAATGAATTTCATCATAGGGGCTTACGTCGCAATTGTGCACAATTGCATCCTGAAATTGGGTGCTTACAATTCCCTTCTTAGAGGCAATCACTTAAATGCCAAAATATGCCAAATGGCTTAAAGACATCATAACTAATAAAAGGAAGTAAGAGGATTATAAGACTACTAATGAATGAAGAATGCAATGCTGTAATTAGAAATAAGGTCCCTCCAAAACTTAAAGATCTAGGGAGTATCTTTATACCTTATGTTATTATAAAATTAGCTATTAGTAAAGCTTTTTATGATTTAAGAGTTAGTGTGAGTTTAATGCCTCTATATTTATGCAAGAAATTGACCATAGGAGATCATAAGCCTACCAATATTTCATTACTTCTTGTAGATAGATCATTTATATATCCTGTGGGCATATTAAAGGATGTTCTAGTAAAAGTGGGACAATTTTGCGTCCCTTATGATTGTCAAAATAGAAGAAGACTCTCGTATTCCTATTATTCTTGGACGTCCTTTCTTAGCTATAGCTGGAGCTATCATTGATGTCAAGAGAGAAAAAATAACATTTGAAGTTGGAGAAGAGAAGGTTGAGTTCGACGTGTTCAAAATGAACTAACATGAATTAGTTTTTCCTTTAATTAATGAATTATTAATTCTTACAAACTATATTTATTGTGCTTACTATATGTTGATGCTTGATCACCATTAGCATAATTAAAATTAGGATTTTAGATTAAGAAATCAAAATCTTAATGGATCTATAAACATAGATTTAATTGCTTATAGGTAGAGATATCATAAGTGAATTAAATTCCATTCAAGAGTGGGTGTTTGAATTCATAATTTAATTCAGGGAATTGATTTCATAATGAGAATTAGGATTTAATGTTTTTGTCTGAAGGTTATGAATTAAAATTGGTTAATACTTAAGAAAGATTGATTACTCGGGAATTATAAGTCTAATAGGTTATTTAATTAAAGTTAACTAAGCATTATGAAAAGATTCAATTCCTAACCATTACATTCATCAATTGTTTATTCCTTCATTTTATTTATTTTTATTTTATAAATGCATTTATTTGCTATTAAATTTCCATTTCAAAATTCCATATTTGAAAGCTTTAGACAATATAAAATTACGAGTTAATAGGTGGTTAGAATGAGTCTCTGTGGGATGATATTTTCATACTACTTAGTGATACCATGTGTTTACAGTTTTATATCAACAAAAACAACCAAAGGAAAACCACTACAAAAAAACTCATAAAACTGAAAAGAACCAACCAAAAAAATAAAAACAGCCATTAAAACAACCACCAAAACAACCATGAAAAAAATTGTCAAAACAACCAAAAAACAAGCAAAAACAACCTTATAAAACTAAAAAAAAAAAGCAAATATCAAAATAACCAAAAAAATAACCATGAAGACAACTAGAAAAACAATCACGAACTAGGAAAATACTCTCATATCAATAAAAAAAATTAAACCAGACCCATTATAGCTCTCATATTTTAATAGTTGTGAAAACTCTTCTTTAAAAAAAATGAAAGACAATTTTACTCTTAAAGTCACTCACTTCCTCTCTATTTACTTTATCTTTAAGATCTTTGCTAGCCATTAAAGGGAAAAGATCAAGAAAAGTAAAAGTTAGATCAACAAATCAAAGAAAGATCAACAAACTCATTATACTATAATAAGATAGTGGAGATTGAGGGTTTGAGGTTAACAAGCGGTTATGGTGGAAGAGAAGGAGAAGAAGAGAGTAGAATAAGACATACATAAATGAAAAGAGAGGAAAAGGAAAAAATTATAGAGAAAAAAAAAACTGTATAATCAAATGGTGGAGGTTAAGGTTTTAAGGTTAACAAATGGTAATGGCGGCGACGAAATAGAAAGAGAAGAAGAGAGAGTAGAAAAAGCCATAGATAGATCAAAAAGAGGAACATAAAAGAAAATTTGTAAAGAAAGAAGAAGAAGAATCTCGTGTTTTTGAATTTTTTTCATTTTTATGTGTTTTTGAAATAAAATTTTGATCAACTTAATTTTTGAATTTTTTTTATTTTTCTAGATATTTATGAAACATCCATAAAAAAAAATTAAAATAGTCTATGATATTGCATAACCATTGGGATAATGCTTAATCATGCATTATTTTTAAACCCAATGACTCTCCTAGTTTTAATATTTATATATGAATGCTTAATCCTAACATAATGCTCAATCGTCAATAATATATTTATAGTTTTAATAATAATAATAATAATAATAATAATAATAATAATAATAATAATAATAATATTATTATTATTATTATTATTATTATTATTATTATTATTATTATTATTATTATTATTATTATTATTATTATTATTATTTTATTTTTATTTTTAAATTTAGTATTGATTAGAAATTGACTTTCATATATTGTTAAGGATTTGATTTCATACCTTAGCTAGAATTGTCTTTATTTTTGTTTCTTAAATAAAAATTAGGATTGATGGGTTTGTGTCACCCTATAAATATGTAATTTTTAGGGTTGTGTGAGGAGTTTTTGTTGACTTGATTATTTAAAATTATTATTTTCCCAAATTCAGTATGCTTGTGAATCAATAAATTCTTGGATGCCTATTTCCTGGTATTTGTGTGCAAATCAACAGGTTATAGAAGATTAGTGTTTGGTAGTCATGCGTGATTCAACAAACATTAATTATTTGTTTATCACTCTTCCACTACGTCAGAAAGTGAATGACTTTGAAAGTAAAATTCTTTTTTGAGTTTTAATTTTTTTAAAATGAAGAGTTTTCATAGCTAAAAACTTGAACCTTATAATCATTTTGGGCGTTAAAATATAAGAGTTATAATGGCTCTGATTTGATTTTTTTGGATTGATATGAGTGTATTTTCCTAGTTCGTACTTGTTTTGCTAGTTGTTTTTATGGTTATTTTCTGGTTCTTTTGACATTTTCTTTTGTTCTTTAATTTTATAAGGTTATTTTTGCCTTTTTTTTTGTTATTTTGACAGTTGTTTGTCTGGTTGTTTTAGTGGTTATTTTGATGGCTGTTTTTATTTTTTTGGTTGGTTCTTTTTCAATTTTATAAGTTTTTTTGTAGTTTTTTTTTTTCTGGTTGGTTCTTTTTTAGTTTTATGAGTTTTTTTGTAGTGTTTTTTTCTGGTTGTTTTTTTTGATACAAAACTACTAGCACACGGTATCGCCAAGTAGTATAAAAATATCGTCTCATAGAGACTTGTTCTAACTACCTATTAATTTAATTTTCTATTATCTAAAGCTTTTAAATATGGAATTTGGAATAGGAAATTTAATAGCAAATAAATGAATTTATAAAATAAAAATAAAAAAAAGTGAAGGAATAAACAATTGGTGAATGCAATGGTTAGGAATTGAATCTCTTCACAATCCTTAGCTAACTTTAATTAATGAACCTATTAGTCTTGCAATTTTCAAATAATTCTAAATTATTGATCAATCTTTCTTAAGTATTATCCAATTTTTATTCATAACTTTCAAACAAGAACATTAAATCCCAATTCTCAATGTGAACTCAATCCCCTAAATTAAATTATTAATTCAAACACTCACTCCCAAAATGGAATTTAATTCACTTATGATATTTATAACTATAACCAATTTAAATCTATTTTATAGATCCATTAAAATTTTGATTTCTCAATCTAAAAATCTAATTTTATTTATGTTAATGATTATCAAGCATTAGCATATAGTATGAATAGTAAATATAGTTTGCAAGATTAATAATTCATTAATTAAAGGAAGAACTAATTCATGTTAAATCATAAATCTCTAACCAACATGAATTTAGCCTAACATGTTGTAAAAAAATATTCAATAAAATTCTCAAAACAACTCATGAAAATTACAAGAATAATAAAGAGGATAAAAGAAAAATAAAAACTAGAAATTATGTTCTTCAATCTTTAACTTTTGATTTCTCTTGAGTTTCTCCTTGATTTCTTGCACTTTTCTAGTGTTGATTTCTTTTAAAGATCATCTCCAATTGATAGGTAATTCATCTCCTAATTTAACACAAGAGTCCTCCTTAAATAGGCAATGTTTAATTGATAAAACCTTCCAAAATAAGTCAGCCCATAATAGCAACGATTTTGCTGCTGTCTCAATTAAAAATTAGCTTTTTTTTTAATCTATATTGTTGCTACTATCTCAGCCCCTGGGCTGTTCTCTTAGTAGAAGACCAACTCCACTTTGCTCCCTCTCAGCAGTTGTCTCATCGAACCGGCTGTTGTCACAGCCGAAGGCACCATTCTTCTTGCACTTCTTAATTGTGATGGAAACCTCCAAGGTTGCTATATGAGTATAGAATTCTACCATCTTTCACACTTCAAACATTTTCATAAATTCTCCAACGCGATGGTAACTAGATGCATGTGCTCTAAATCCATGTCAAACGCCTTATAATCACCCCAAAAGGAGTCCTAAATCACCTACAAAGTATAGAAATAAAATACAAGCTAAAAACTAATAATATTATCAAATTAATTAAAACACAAAAACCAACTAATTAATGAGATAAAATAACCTAATAAATAATGAATCTACATACAAGTAGTTTTCATAGATATTTTGGTGCTTGTTTTTCTGGTTTTTTTAGCGACTATTTTTCTAGTTGTTTTGGCCATTGTTTTTATTTTTTTTGTGCTTATTTTTCTAGTTGTTTCGACAATTATTTTTTTTTATTTGTTCTTTTTCTGTTTTAATGAGAATCAGTGATATGATTGAGACCGAATAATGTTTATTGTTGTATGAATAATAGTATATATACAAACTAATAAACATAGACATGGTTACAATAACTAAAAGATAATGTTAGTATAATTATGAAACTAAAACACTAAAAGAGGTAAAGCCCAAGATGTCATCGTAATAGCCCCCTATAAGCTGAAGGTGGAGAAGAAAGTAATCGAAGCTTATCACTGAAATGATGAAACAAAGACTTAAACATCAGTTTGGTCATGATGTCTACCAATTAGTCCTTAGAAGAAACATATGACATAGTGAGCTCCTTATAGAGCACCTAATTTCATATAAAATGAAAATCAACTTCAACATTATGAGTTCTAACCTCAAAGATAGGATTATAAGACAAATATATAGCACTAATGTTATCATAGTAGACATGAGGCAGAATAGAAAGAATCATACAAAGTTTGGCTAACAATGTCTTAAGCCATTTCAATTCGACCATAATATCTGCAACTGCCTTAAACTTTGACTTGATAGAAGATCGAGCAACCATTTTTTATTTGTGAGAATTCCAAGCAATGAGACTTTGACCAAGAAAGATAAGATAACCACCTATGGATTTTCAATCATCAAGACACCCTGCCTTATTCGAATCACTAAAGGTAAAAAGTTGCATCACAATACTACATTTCATGAATAAACAATGAGTAGAAGTACCTTGAAGAAACTAGAGCAAGCATTTAAAAGCTTTGTAGTGTTCGTCAGTTGGATAATGCACAAATTGACATAACTTATTGATAATGAAGGATATATCCTATCTAATGAGAGACACATATTGGAGACTACCACAAAGTTAGCAATTTTTAACTGATTCCTTGGAATATAAGGCAGTGCCAAGAATTTTGGAAAGGGCAGTACCCAAAACCATAGGAGCAAAACAAGGCTTATAATGTAACATGCCAGCAATATGAAGAATATCTAGTATGTAAGAATGCTGAGATAAAAATAATCCTTCAGATGTTCGGTGTATCTGAACACCAAAGAAGTCGTGCAGAGCACCCAAATCCTAAAGAGAGAAAACCTTATTTAGTTGCTGAATTATGTGTTGAATAAGACCATGTGAAGAGCTTATAATAACCCCATCATCAACATACACTAACAGAAAACAATGATCGGTACCATGAGTGTAAAAAAATAAAGATGGATCAACATTAGAGTAATCTGGGATTTAATGATATAAAACTTGATAAGGAATTTTATTTCGTAAAAAAGTGCAAGGCATATGATTGATTAAAAAAATGGCAATTTGAAAAGCATATTCCTAAAATTTAAAGGAAGAACACAATGTGCTAGTAAGGCAAGACCAAGATCAATAACGTTTTGAATTTTTCTCTCAGAGGTGCCATTTTGTTCATGCATATGAGGACAAGTGATATGATGAATAATTCCTTTATTTTTGAAATATTTATGTGAAGGATGAATTTCTCCTCCCAAATCAGAATTAAAGGATTTGATTTTTAAGTCAAACTGATTTTCTACCAATATTTGAAATTGACAAAAAATTTGAGGAACTTTACTTTTACTTTTAATTGGACAAACCCAAGTGAACAAAGAAAAATTATCGATAAAAATGATAAAATATTTAAAACCAGAGAAAGAACTCATAAGGGTAGGACCCCAAACATCATAATGGATCAATTGTAAAGGTTAAGCACTATAATGGTGAGTTAAGTACAAAGGTAAATGATGAAGTTTCCTTAAAGTACATGCTTCACACTTATTTTTTGGAATTTTATTTGATGAACAAGGAAGAGAAAATTGTTGAACTAATCAATGACCTGTGGAGTAGTTAGGATGCCCTAAGCTAGCATGCTAATTTTCCAAAGAAGCAAGATATGCTAAAGCATGCAAAAATTTTATTGGAACTCCTTGCAACCTATAAAGCCCAAGTGCACTCATTCCTTAAAGCAGTGTCTTCTTGGACTCCTGATCCTTAACATAACAATAAGTTTCATGAAATAAAAAAAAATAATGGTTATCATGATTTAATTTCTTTATTGAAAGTAAAGCCTTAGTAAGACATTTTTTAGAATAGGAAATTTAGTATGGGTTGGCAGTATACCATGTCCAATATGATCAATTTGCAAAGCATTAGCATTTCCAATAATTAGTTTTTATGTACCTTTGTAATCAGTAGAAACACTGAAGAGGGATAAGTCGAGAGTAACATGATGCATCGCTCTAGTGTCTAGATACCAGACAATGGAAGGAGCTAAAGTTGGCAAGGAGAATAAGCTTAGAGAAGTCTAAATAATAGAGAGATTAGCTTTCATACTGGAATCTAGAAAATTGCAATTTACAATAGGGTTGGAAGATTGAGTCCTAAGGGAAAAATTTTGATCAAAGCAATATAATTGTTCAAACCACATATTTGGCAAGCAGTGAAATTGAACAAAGTATGAAATCCTCATCAGCTACCACTGTTTGAATTTTGCCCTTGATTAAATGAAGGAGCAAATCAAGAGAATAAGGATAATGAACCCAAGTTAGAATGTTGCACCATATTGATAGTAGGAATTTCCAGTTGCTAAGAATTCAAGAGTAATTCATACGCAACAAGCTAACCATATAACCCGTTGAAAGAAAGAGAATCAGACCTTTATCGCAAAGCTCCAATAATACCATTATATTTAGCATCCAACTTTCTAAAGATAATGGCATTAAATATTGAGGGTAAGATAATTTAACTAGCTATAGTTAAAGAATCAGCCAAAGCCTTTACTTGGTAAAGGTATTGAGAAATAGACGTATCTCCCTTAGAAAGGTTATGTAATTCGATGTGAATTTGTATCTTATGCACATTACTTATGACATCATAGGCAGTGGCCAAGGCTCTCCAAATTTCAATAGCTGTATTGAGACTAATGAGTTAATGATACACCTCGGATATAGAAGATAATAACCATGAAAATAAAATTTGGTCTTTGTGAAACTAGAAAATATATTCTAGATTGGGAACAAGTTGATTCGTTGTTGAGTTTGAAACTTCTTTTAGAGGAGAAACTTATATACCATTGATTATTCCATAAAGATTATAAAAATTCAATAAGGGAGTAAACTGTAGTTTCCAAGGTATGTAATTCTTAGAGTTCAATTTGATAGAAAAAGAGTGATTTACTTGTGTAGGTGTTAAAAGAGAAGAAGAGGAGGAAAGAGAAGGAAGAGAAGTAATAGAATAAGAGGTTGTAGAAGAACTGAAAGGTGAAGAGGAAGAAGACGAGAGAGAAGTAGGAGTAGTCATTTTCATTCTCTGAATTGATTTGATACTAAATCAGAGATTTAATTGAGTCTGAATAATGTTTGTGTTGTATGAATAACAGTGTATATACAAAATGATAAAGATAGACACAGTTATAATAACTAAAAGATAATGATAGTATAATTATGAAACTAAAACACTAGAAGAGGTGAAACTCGGGACGTTATCTTGGCAATTAGCTTGTTTTGTATTGATTTTTCTGATTGTTTTGACAACTGCCTACAAAAACAACCAAAACTCACCATCTTCGTCATCATCATCTTTTCCTTTTGAAACTTATCCTACAATTAAAAGTTTTTTGCTCTGCTTTCTTTTTCAACATCATCATCTTTTTCTTTTTGAATTTGTTTTATAAAACAAAACTTATCGTCCTTGTTGTCATCATTATCATCTCAAAATATCAATTATTTTTCATTATTAATGGTGTTGGGTGATATTCAGTATAGTTTTAGATTCATATATTTGCTTCTTCTCCATCTTTTTCAGTAAAGATCGAGTGAGAGAGATTTAGCTCTAAAAGAATAAAAAATGAAAAATAAAAGGAAAAAACCAGCATGTATGGATTTATTGTCTACTTATTCTTCATTCACTTTTGAATGAGAACAATAAAAAAACTATTAAAAATGAAAAAAAAAATGAAAAAAAAAGGAAAGAAAAAGTGGAGAGTTAACCATTTAAAAAAAACACACATTGTATTTTTTAAAATATTTAAGTCAAACACAGTGTAGTGTGTAATTTTTTATTTTTATACCATTTTTTACTTCACAATTAAATTGGATTGATCGCCTTAAATACTATTTAATTTCATTCTTATTTTTATGTTTTTTTTTTTTTACTTTGTTTTTGTAAAAAAATCCTTTCGTCCTTTTTATTTTGACTTAATTTATATATATTGATAAATTACCTATTTTTAATAACACTAGTGATTTATGTTAGTAATAAAGATGCAAGTCACAGTTTGTTGGAAATTGATAAATTTATAACTCCTTTCTATTTTTAATTTCAAAAGGGAGAATTGTCCCTTTATTATAAGTTCCATCGTGATCAGGCCATATTATCTCTCTATTAAAAACAAAAGTGATCTATAACTTGGATTGTGAAATGGGGAAAAACAAAAACAAAAGATAGGCCTACTTTTGCGAGACAGAGACAGAAGAAACAAAATAGAATTGGTGACAACTATATTTGAAAGACCTAAAGAATAAACAATTGAGTAAAATTTGTTTTCTGAGACATGTGTATAGAGTGGAAATATACAATTAATATAACGAATGTATGTGTATGGAATGCACCGCAATATCTTCCAAGAAAAAAACAATGCACCGCAATATTCAAAGTGAAATTGTTAGTATAACAAATAAACTTTAATTATAGTGGTCAAATTTAATTTTTTTGTTGATGATTTTAGCCAAAAAAAAATTCTTATTTATTAAAAAATATTTTAATTTTTTATTTTCATTATAATAAATAAATTTGTTCTTCTATTTATATTTTAATTAAATTAAAATTTTCTTTTCACTCTTTGGAGTAAATTTTAAAATAAATACAATTATTTTATTTTATTTTATTTTTCAATAATAAGAGTTTATTTTTTATTTTATTTTGATAATATTCAATATATTTGGTTTCAAATTTAACATATACAAGAGAAAAATAAAATTTTTAAATTAAAAATAAAAAATAATATAATACAACAAAAACATTGAAGTCAATTTGTTGGTTAAAATAAGACACATAAGCACTTTAATCTATAAAACCTACTAAAGATACTATTTTAGATCTTTTTTGCACGTTCAAATATCTAATTGTAAAAAAGTTGTTTGGACACCAAAATAGAAAAAGTGAAAAGCTCGGATACCATTTATGTTATTATCCCTAAAATATTTGACCAAGTTAGAAAATCACACTTTTTTTGGGATTTGAACTAAAGACTCCCTCTTTTCCTAAATATTTGATGTTATTGTTGTCTATTTTTATTTATAAGTATTTGATATTTTCAATTACAAAGGCATTTTAATTACTTTTTTCTTGTCATACCCTTATTTAAATCTACTCTTTTGGGAAATATAAAAAGCTAATAATTAGTTGAGAGAATTATTATAAGGGTAGTATAGTATTTTATAACAATATTAATCACATTTCTTAATCTACGTGTTAAAACCTTAAATGACAAATAATTAGGAACAGAGGGGTAGCTCATTAGAAAGTTTGGTTCAGCTGTAAGTTAATACATATAAATTGTTTGAAAACATTTTGTTAATTGTTGTTGTTAATATATTAAATGATCATTAAATATGCAGTATATTTTTAAATATAATTTCTTCTATTTCTTATACTATTTTTTAGCTATATAAATCATTTAAAATTAGTATATATTAATAAATGATAATTTATTATATTTGATTTATAGAGTATTAAATTTATTAATAGAACTTATTTAAAATGAATTTTAATATATAAATATTATTGTATACTTTTTAAAAAATAATTATAGGTATAAATATTTGAATTATTTAATTATTAATAATATTTATTCTACTTTGAATTACAAAAAAAATTACACATATTTAATTTAAATGAAGTTATTTATTATTTGTTAATTAATAAGGATAAAATAGTCTAAATAAAAATATATAAAAATCAGTTTTCAACTAATGAAAAAAGTTTTTTTTAAAAAGTGACCAAATTCATAGCTATTTTAAATAAAAACAAAAAAAAATCTCTAAAATAGAGTTGATCGATCAAATCCATAGATATTTTAGCGGTTAATTTTATAATGAGATTTTTTTCATAAATAGACCAAAAACCAAAAATAGAAGCAATAAAAAGCAACAATTGGAAAAATAAAAAAGGAAACAATAAAAATAACAATTGAAAGATAATAAATAAGCAACAACAACAACAAACAACAAAAAATGTATCTTGTTTGATCAAGAATTAGAAATAAAAATAGTTAATTGTTAATGAAATATGAATTTAAAATTCTCACCATAATACAAAAATAGTTATACAAGACTCTAATAATAATAACAATAATAATAATAATAACTACTTTTGAGACATATCAACACAATAGACTTCTATTGTACTTTAATCTCTTGTAACCATACAATAGGTATCATGTATATCAACTAAGAGTGTACTATTTTGTATACATTTACTCACATATTGATATACAATGCAATCCTTCCTTGCTTATTTTGAGTTGGTATCAGAGCTTCAAATCAAATGATGACTTCTCAAACTTCCTCCTCCTCCTCTTCTTCTTCCTCCTCTTTAGCAATGGTAGCTATTAATCCTATCGCTGACATTGCTTCACCTTCCACCTTTGCTCCATCTCATGTCTAACAATCATTCTCCATAAAATTAAACTCTCATAATTATATCTCATGGAAGCTTCTGTTTACACCTCTATTCAACTACTACAATCTTCATGGTATTGCTAATAGGACTCAACCTCCTCCACCTAAAGAAATAATTGATTCTACAACAAATCAATCTATCCTAAACCCAGCCTACACTTCATGGTTTAATAAAGATCAACTCTTATTTTGTTGGCTTTTATCCTTTATTACTGAAGAAATTTATCCCTAACTCATTGGGTTGCAATCTTCCTTAGAGGTGTGGCAAGCTTTGGCCACAATATATGGTGTTATTAGCCATGCTCAAAGAACCTAATTACATATAGAACTGCATAATTTATCCAAAGTGGATCTGTCTGTTTCTTAATATTTATACAAGGCAAAAGTTATTGTTGACTCATTAACTCTTGCTGGATAGCCAATCTCCCTATATTAATTCAACACCATTATTTTTCATAAACTTGGTGTTGAATATAATGGGATTATTACTGCCTTACAGCAGCGTAGTGAAGTTGCCTCCTTCCATGAGCTCCATGATCAACTTGTGGCATATGAACTCCTTCTGCTGTCTCAACAACCCACTATACCTGCTACCAACATTGTCAAACATTCTAATTTTATCGCTAGTGATCACTAAACTTAACCTTTTTTCCTTCTAATTTTCCTTCTAACACCTGAGGTAAACAAGGATAACAAAGACAACAATCAGAGTTGAAAAGGAGAAAGTAATTCTTTTATATATTTTTGAATAATATAAGATACAATTATATAAGAGTACAAGTAGTACATTAGAGATAAGAGACTATAAAAGAGATATACATAAAAAGGACCAAACTACATGTATCATCATAAATAGTAAGATAAGTTTATCCACTAATAACCCCCGGTAAGCTGATAACTACCAAGTAACAAGTCGAAGCTTAGTCTAATGTCTGAGGGATTTTAGAGTAAATAGAGGCTTAGTAAAAAGATTTACAATCTGATCATCTATTGTTAAAAACTGAACCTATAATTTTCGAGCTTGGACCTACTTTTTGAAAAAATAAAAATCAAGTTCTATGTGCTTTGTTTGAGCATGTAGAATAGGATTTGATGAGAGATAAGTAGCACCAACGTTATCTCACCATAAAATAGGAGGTGAAGAAAGAAAGATATTGAGTTCAAACAATAAAGATCAAATCCATATTAACTCAACAGTAGCATTATCTAAAGTCTTGTATTCACTCTCGATAGAGGAGCGAGCAATGGTGGGTTGCTTTTTAGCCATCCAAGAAATTAAATTATGACCAAGGTAAATTGCAAACCCACTAGTAGATCGCTGATCATCGGGACACCCTCCCTAATCACTATTCATAAAACAATGAAAGGACATTATAAAAGATGGAAGAAAAGAAAGAGATATGCCATTAACTCTATTTTTCAAGTACCTTAAAACCCATTACACTACTTGCCAGTGACGATACATTGAGCAATGCATATATTGGCATAATTTATTAATATAAAAGGCAATGTCAAGATGTGTCAAACTAATGTATTGGAGTACCCTAACTATTTACCAATATAATTCCCCATTAGAGAGGGAAGTACCCAATATCTTAGAGAGAACAAGAGAAAAAACCATTAGAGTGTTGCATGGCTTGGAACAACTCATGTTGGTTTTGTCTAACAAATCAAGAATGTACTTTTATTGATAAAGTATAAGATAATAGTTTTGTGCGTATTACTTCAATCCCAACAAAGTAGCTTAGTGGCCCTAAATCTCGAATAGGAAACTCTTAATGTAAAAGAGAAATAAGAGCATCTATCTTAGCATTACTAGATTTTGTAATAATAATATCATCAATATAGAATAAAATGAAGTTTTTATGAGCTCCTTTATGCCCAATGAATAAAGAACTATTAGCCTTAGATGAATAAAAGCCAAGATTTAATAAGAATGTTGCCAAGCGAGTGTACCATGCCCGACATGCTTATTTAAGGCCATACAAAGATCAATGAAGGTGATAAACATGAGTTGGATTCTCTTTATCAAAAAAGTCTAACATTTGAGACACATAGAACTCATATAATTTACCATGGAGGAAAGCACTGAAAATATTTATTTGGTGCATAGACCAATTATGGGTAACTGTAATACTAAGGATGGTTCGAATAGTAGTAGCCCGTATTATAGGACTATAAGCACCATGGTAGTCGACACCTTGTTACTGATTATATCCTTTGGTAACTAAGCATGCTTTGTAACAATCTATAGAAGCATCAGTCATCTTTTCATTCAGAACACCAATTTACTACCAACAACATTTTTGTGCACATGACATGGTACTAAAGACCAAGTATGATTAGTGACCAAGGTGTTTATTTCCTATTGCATTGCATTTTGCCATTCAAAATGTGGTTTGGCTTGTAAGAAAGTGATGGGTTCAATTTAGAGGTAATTAGGTTTGTCATGGGGAAAGGGATGTTTTGTAGTGAGGTGGGTGGATCTTCATGTCATAGTGGAAGGGCAAAGCTTCATTTGGTGGATTAAGTGAGTTCATCAGCCTGTGTAACTTATAGGGAATTGGGTGGTTATGGATCAATATATTGATAAAGATAAATAGCTAAATTTAATCCGGGTAGTTGAGAAGAAGATATAGGATCGGTAAGTGTTAGTGTTTTGGATAGGATGAAGTGGCAGAAGAAGGCGGAGATGGGGAAGGACTGTGGTGTGGTGTGTTTTGAATAGGATTAGGTGATGGAGATTGAGCCCGATTAGAAGTGGACTAATGGGAAGAGGTGTAAAGTAAGGAGAAGTCTTACTAGTTTGAACCAAGTAAGCAGGACTGTCACATGCAATTGAAGCCAATGAAAAGGTGATTCAGCTTGAGTAGTACCTATAGTAGAATGAGAAGAATGAAATGGAAATAATTTTTCATTAAAATGCACAAATCTTGCTTGATAAATGTGACCTATTTCCAAATCAAGATAATTATAGCCAAAATGATCTTTTGCTAAGCCTAAATTGACATAAACTTTTGACCTATAATCAAATTTATGTTTGTTATAGGGGAAAAGAAGAGGAAAAATACAATATCCAAACATTTTAAAGTCCTCATACTTTGGAATTTTACCAAATAATTTTCTGAAAGGAGAAAAATTTTGAAGGACATGAGTAGGCATGCAATTAATTAGAGAAATTCCATTTTCAAAAGCAAATGATCAATATGTTAGAGGCATGTGGGAGTGAGCTAATAAAGTCAATCCATTATCCACAGTATGGCAAATTTTTCACTCTGCAATGTCATTTTGCTCACATGTATGAGGGCATGCAATATAATGGATAATGCCTTCTGATTTTAGAAAATTATTTAGTTTTCTATATTTGCCACCCCAATCACTATGAAAAGCTTTAATAGGGGCATTAAATTAATGTTCAACGAAGGCATTAAATTGGAAAAATATATCAGGTACATCACTTCACTATTTAATGCAAAATAACTAGCAAAAATGAGTAATTTCATTAATAAAGAGAACAAAATAATAAAAACCATTAGATGATTGAATAGGGGCAGGACCCTATACATATGAATAGATAATGTCAAAAGGAGTTTTGCTTGAATATTGAACACTAGCTAATGGAAATTTTGCTAATTTTCCTAAATGACAAAAGGAATAATTAAATGAAGAAACATTGAGACATTTAAAACAAGGTAATTGAAAATCATGAATTATTTTGGAAACTGTCTTTATTTGAGGATGCCCAAGGTGGGCATGAAAATCTTTAAATGAAACAGTTGCAATATGAAAAGTCAATGGTGGAGATGCAATTATGTAGAGTCCATGCTCACTTGGTCCGTGGAGTAAGACGTCCTTTATGGCCTGATCCTTAATAAGAAAATAATTAGGGTGAAACTCAAAGAAATAAGAGTTATCTGTGGTGAATTTATGAATAGAAAGCAATGGTTTAGTAAGTCTAGGGACATGTAAAACATTCTTTAAATGGAATAGATTATTAGGCAAATTAATAACAAAGGAACTAATATTAGAAATACTCAAACCTTGACCATTAGCCAGTTGGATTTGATTATGTCCTATGTACTCATTGTTGATTGATAGTGATGAGATACCATGAGTCGTATGGTGTGTTACGCCTTTCTTAGGATGCCAAGGAGAAGAAGCAATGCTAGGAGCAAAAAATGGTGCATAGACAATAATCAGAGATGAAAAGGAGAATGTAATTCTCTTATATATTTTTTAATAATATAAGATACAATTATATAAGAGTACAGGTAGTACATTAGAGATAGGAGACTACAAAAGACAGCAATCAGAATGTGGTGGTCGCTGAAGCTTTACCCCAATTACTTGTTAGATTTGCGGGATAACTAACCACTCTACCATGACTTGTCAAATTTCATTCCAATTACACTCCTTGAGGTCAGTCTGGTCCATCTTCATTCTGAAATAATCTTCCCATGCCAAGGTACCAAGCTAATTACACAAATGTTTCTTATCAAGGTTCAATTTTACAAACACCTTTTATTGCTCCTCTACCTACATGGTATCTTAACATAGGGGTGACTCATCATGTCACCCCCGATTTGACATCCCTCAGCGTTGCAAATGAATTTTAAGGTAAACAAAATCTTATTATTAGTAACGAGCAAGTCTTAGCCATCTCTAATATTGGTTCGAATATTATCCCTTCTCCATATAAATCATTTCACTTACACAATGTTTTGCATGTTCAAAAAATCTATAAATGATTATTGGTTGTCCAAAAATTTTACATATACAACAAATGTTTTTTTTTAATTTCATGATGATCATTGTGTTGTCAAAGACTAGGTTTCAAAGAGGACGATTCTCCAAGGACCAGCTGAGCAAGGACACTACAAAATAAATGGTGCACCATCCAATGATGTACCTATCAACGCATCTATTTATCTTATAAGTTTGGAGGATTGGCATGCGAGACATAGACATCCAAATTTTTAGACTATTTGACAATTAGATAAACAATTTCAATTACCTTGTTCTAGTTCCAAACCAACTACCAATAAATGCTCTGCTTGTTGTTTAAGCAAGTTACATAAAGTGCATCTTCCTTTGACTCATTATCACAGTTCCAAACCATTAGAATTAATTCATTCTGATGTTTAGGGCCCTGCACTAATGCATTCTTTTTCCAATTACAAATATTTTTTTTTATTTTTATCGATGATTATTCTTTATTGACTTGG